>CM046429.1:6487006-7947006 GCA_025506505.1 Flaveria sonorensis
TTAACCATATAATAGATGCGCGCATAGGCCCACAAAACTTTCAGTGTAACTTTCCAATATTACAAGTTATTCTTAGTATATTAACTATGAGGAATGATGTTTATAATCCAAAAATCTTCATGTTTATATATATCTTTAGGTGTTGATTGAGGATACATGGCTAACAAACATGAAGAGAACACCACAAAGATTATATTCATGAAAGCCAAGAAAGATGCAATCAGTCAACACAATAATGAAATCCATGACGCGATCATCATCAAATGTTCACTTGTACAAAGGGACCGAAACTAGATTACATTTAGTTCACATGAACATTGCTGTAAATCAACAGTAACTCGTAAAACTGAACATAAATAAGATCTATAGCATAGATCTGATAGATATATAAATATGTATTCTCGGTAAACTGTATTTATCATTTCCATTCATTTCAGTTTATCTTGCCTTATCCGTTTTTTGGGCAATCCAATGAATAATTCGGTTTCCACATCAGAACTCTCTCCACAATCTGCAGTTTGTAAATTTGCTCTCGATTCTTCTACTGTTTCTTTGATTTGGCCAAGACACTGAAACAAATATTTTAAGGTTAATTATCTATCGTTTACAAGACTATATGTATATAGTAACTTTGAAGGTTCGTCCTTAATGTTGATAATATATATAGTTATAACTTTACTTTTACGGTAAAAAGATTAAATAAACAGTATTTTAAAATAAAATTCATAAAAATGAACAGACTTACCTTTCCATTAAGCATTGCATTGTGAGAAGCTAGCAATTTCTCCTGAAATTTCAATAAAAACACTATGTTTTATGAATTTATAACGTTAAGATCCTTTATCAAACAAGACCTCGACGACCGCATTATCTAAGAAATCGATATCAACAATTAGAAGCTTAAGTTAGTTTGTCAATTTAACTTTTAGAGTTCTGAAACTTCAAGATTGTACCTTTGCTTGTAGCTCCTTAATCTGTTCATTATATACTTGCATCTAAACACCATAAAAACAAAACAAGTTAGGAGAATATAAATCCAACATAATTATAACTATTTCTTGAGAATCAACTTCCAAATTTTTATGCCTAAAAAGCCAACCTTTCGAGCTCGAATAATGGATACGCTCCTCTCCAGTTGCTGTTCAATCTGTAACAGTTCTTCAATTGTGCTTGATCCAAGACCTTCTCCCAAAAGTTTTCTGTCAATTATAAGATGTTACAACAGTTTTTTTGCTGCGTGAGAACCGCTAATTATAGTTTTACAAGAGCATTTTTGTGAACCGCATGGAATAATATAACATAAAAATCATACCTTTTTGTGAGCTCTAGCATCTCTATCTTCTTTGCCATGCTTGCTGTTTCATCCTTCAATTGCTGACACTGACATTAAATACTATAAGTGACGTGTTGCAAACTCTAAGAAAATTCAATTCTTGAATTTTGAAAGTTAAGAAGGCTACTCTAAAAGGTCATTAGTTCTTTAATTTTTATAACAAAACTAGTTTAGTGATCACCATAAGATGGCCTAGCGGTAAGACACTTGAAAGGTGTCTCGAGAAACACAGGTTCAAACTTTCTCTAAGTAAACATTGATGGTCAATATTACCGTTAAAAAAATAAAACTAGTTTAGTTTTGTTATGGAACTTTGGTTGTGGACTACAAAAAATTTGTAGTGCTCGCAGAAATACAACGATGATCATGTAGGAAACCTGTGCATCTTCTATACTTGACGAATTTTCACTTTGAACTTCTTTTACGTGATTCCTATAACGTTCAATAGTCTCCTCCATGCTGAACAAATCCAAAATACAAAATTAGATGCAAATAATGAAATTACTTGCACTTTTTCAAGAAAGCATTAGATGGAAAATGTTGTTATTGTATCTTCTTATTTAGGATAAGTGTCTTATTTAGGATAAGTGTAGTTTATGTCCTAATATAAGCAAGTTATTTAGTTCCAAAAATGACATTCTTTAGCGAAAACCTAACAGAAAGTGGCAGTTATATTCAGTTGACATCTAGGTGATATGCTGTCATGAAATTTATATTAATTTCAATTGAAGCAGGTTCTCACACTACAACAAAGGGATCATTTAGAAGCAACTTTCAAGTCTCTTTTTTTTTTTTTATCATAGTTAGATGTATTATAAACATACGATTAATTATCAAGTATATTTGTTAAATTTATATCTTTCAAATTATTATTGCGTGATATGTGGCACGTCATCCACGAAAGAAATGGAACACTGCAGTTAGTATTATCTCCTTGTAATTGTTAGTGATAGTACTGGATCAATAGTGAATTGTTAGTGGAAGCAGTGATATATAAAGCTATTTAGGGCAATCACGAAATCCATAAACACAACACTGAATTGTCGCTAATCAGATTACGAATTTCAACTACTAAACATGAACTTACAGCCAGATAAACACCTTATATACACCTTGATAGTGCTAAACACGTCAAAAGTTCTATTGGCCCACATGCCCTATAGTGACAACTAGTTGAAAAAACCCATAAGAAAATTGTCGTGTCTCTTTCTTGTAGTGAATCTAACACATTAGTCTTCTTACTTCCTACAACCATGATCTAGATATCACTAAAATGACTACTGCTACGACTCACGAGTTTAATTAGATCAGCAAACAAACATTGTAAATGGTATAGTAGTTTTTCATGAACCTATTCTTTGATGACTACATTAAGATTATTTATTCTCATCAATATTTCTTAAGTCAAGTGACCTTATAGCGTTGAAAGTCTAACTGATCTACCTTTTAGTCAACAAAGAGATTTATGTTAATAGGAAGAGAAAATTCTCAAAATGTCCCTTTGACCATCCCGTCCCTCAAATTGTCTCCACCCCAACACCGGCGTCCCGACCGCAAAATAGGTTCGTTCGAACCTACAATGATCTAGCTATTCGGATGAAGTCACATGTCTAAATAGGGTCATTACGAACAGAGGTTCGGACGAACTTACAAAAGTTCAAACCACCCTGGTTTTTTGGTCGGAAACGACCCTGGTTTTTTGGTCGGAGACGACTCTGTTGGACAGAGATAATTTTGAGGATAATTTTAAGGTATTCTTAGTGCTGTATTTGTGTATAAGGAAAAGGACATGACCCATATGAAGTACCCAAAAACCTAACTAAAAACACGTTTATTATATACTACTTGAACATAAACAATCCAGTCAACATTACACGTATATTATTTCGTTGGAATAATATACGAGGATATTTAATAAATATCTTAAATAACGACTTACTAATTATAAAAATAAAAATATTTGATACAAAGTACATCAAAGGTCAAAGTATATCAGTGTTATTAATAGTAAATGTGTTGTCTATACTATCACACAAAACGATTGCTAATATACTAGAACTTACAAAGAATGTATATCATACACACACATACATTGACATCAAATGTTTGACATACACAGGTATTTATACCTTTTGGTTTGTGGCGGTTACTTACCAACCGACACCATTAACTGGTTAACTGCCGTATCTACTTTCTAAGCGGATAACATAACTAACAAATTTGACCCGCGTAATATGGATCTTATTTGACTCATTCGAGTTTAATACACATTACATAAACGCACTGCTTCTAGTCATATGTTTCAATGTCAAGGTTATCATATCCAACAAAATGTTGTCTTTACGTTATACGTATACGTATACATATACATATACATATACATATACATATACATATACATATACATATACATATACATATACATATACATATACATATAAATTTATGTATTTGTGATTGAATCATAACATAGTTTATATACTTAGAAATTATTTAAATGATTCACGAAAATAATATTAAAACATATGTTGACATGCATTTCTTTGCAACTAAATATGTAATATTTGTCTGAATGGATCTTCGAGTTGATCTAACTATTCATTAATGCGTTGCTGACATCTTCACAAAGCTTCAATAGTCCCTAGCTTGAATAGGCTATAAACTGAAATTACTATATGAGATCCTTATATTTGCTATAAACTTATAATTATTGTTACAACCTTAACATTATTTTGGTTTAACATTAACGAATTTAAGGAACATAAATGGTCAAACTTAACACTACTTTGGTTTAACATTAGCAAATTAAGGAATAAAAATGGTCATTTGAGACCGTGAAAATGTTATACAACTGTCCTAATTTACGACTAGGTAATTTGATGAAAACTTAAGAAAAACTGATATTATAGATATGAGGATTAATTTATATGTGAATGCAAAATATTTATCCTATGATAATGCGATTAATACAACTATGTTAAGTTATTGTCTATTTTGATACGAATCCTTCACAAGTACACACATGTATATCACTTTGCAGATAAAAGAAGTACTGATAAATCATTTTAAATTAGAAAAAGAAATAGTATATTTCTTGTAACTTTGCAATCTCTCTTTATTTGTCAAAATTGAAGCTAAATTTAATTATTTCACTATTATATTAATGATTAGAACATATTGGTTTTGGTGCAAAACATTTAGAACAGTTGGAAGATAGTAATATTAAAAATCTTCATCAATTATGTGTTTTATATTATTATAAATTTAATCCATTAAATAATATGTGTTCACATATATGTTGTACAATGATCACAAAATATATTTAGAAGTTGATTCTTTTTATGGCAAAGATCTGAAGAAAAGCAAAAGCTGATCACTTTCTCCATATCATGTAGAAAAGAAGTTGGAATATATGAAACAAACCACTTCATGTTATAATCTGATAGAAACATGCCTGGCAATGAGTGTTAGTGTTTATAGATCCTAATTTTTAATTATTGGGTAGCATAATTTAATTAATGTCATGGTAAAACATGAAGGACTACACCCAATATGTGAAATTTTTTAGAAGCTTCACCATCATATGTACTACACTTTGTCTACTGCACTAAGTGTACGGTATGTACATTAGATCGCAAAGCGATCCAACTCATATCTAAGCCTGCGTAAAGCAGAAGTTAAATCAAGCATCAAATAATTAATAATGTTATACGAAATATAATTTTTCGATATAAAATCTTAAAAGACATTAAATTTTGTGCCATTAAGACTTAAAACTCCATGAAATACATTTGTTTGCATCAGAAACCTGGAAAGATTAAAATTTGCAAGTTAAATTAACCTTGAAAAATTCTAGTCGAGATTGTTACTTGTATATAACATAGTACATGTACCAGTTATAAGCTATATATTGTACAGTTTTTCACTTGTATGTATATTCAAGTTCCCCTTCATAATAATTATTCACTTAGTTGATTCTAATATTTAATCATTTACTTTTACAGATGTCATTTTAGTAAGCCTAGAAGTAAGAGAAACAAGCAAAGTTTCAGATCTAAGTATGTTCATGTTTGTTCTCTTATAAAAAGCTTCTGTGTGTGAGAGAGGAGGGAGGGTAGGAGAAAGAAACCCTAAGGGCTAATAACTTAATGACCTACTATTAGAACACTAATAATATAGCACATATATCTACCATGTATGTATGTATATGTGTATGTGTGTGTGTATGTGTGTCTGTGTATGGCATGAAAGAAATCAAAAGGAATTAAACCCACAAACTGAAATCATTTAAGAATCACAAAAGAGTGAAAAAGATGAAACCTTGAGCTTGCAAATTCACATAGCTTGCCTCTGGGTGAGAAGATAATTAAAGCAACTTCAGCATCACAAAGCACAGAAAGCTCAAAAGCTTTCTTCAACAAACCATTTCTCCTTTTGGAGAAAGTCACTTGTCTACTTGTAGCATTCTCTATTCTCTTCATCTGAGTCTTTCCTCTCACCATCTTTAGATTTCTTGAAATTGACCTAATATTTTAAGAAACAAGAATCCATAAACCATTTGATCAAGATCCATCAAAAGCACAAACCTAGAAGCTTAATCAGTTCTATAATCAAATAGAAGTTATCACAAGTGTAAAAAGATGCAAACTTTGTTACTAAATATGGGTACTCCTATTAGGAGATATGTCTAGAAAGAAAAAGAACTTACCAAAGAAGCAAAACACTAGATTGGTGTTCTTTAGAGAGAGATGTGTGTGTTTGTGTGTGTGTGTGTGAGAGAGAGAGGGAGAGAGAGAGAGAGTAAATTGTGATCAGGTGATGAGTACAACACCTTAGAATGGCTATATACAAAGGTTTGATGGAGTCTAGTGATTGGTTACTCTCTTTAATATCTTTAAAAAGGAATAGAACTGCAAACTAAACCCACCCAATTAAGGCCAAAAGGATTCATTATTTCAATTCATTATTTACAAGTCTCATATGATGATGTACAAAAGGTCAATAAAACAATATAAAAATAGAAAGCATCTTATTTAAACCACCTTCCCCTTCTATTTTAATCATATATTACTGTACTAATTACCCACATCTTATATCTTTATAATTTAAATTGATTCTGATGAAGTGTTAAAAACAAAACAGCGCAGGTGAGTCATCGAATAACACATTTCACATGACCATTGAGTAAGGAAATGTTTCGTCTAAAATATCATCAACGTGTTTAACGTGTTTTGAGTTGTGGTTTAGATGGTTAGGATGAGATCAAACTCTACAGTTAAGCATGTTGTGCATATACTTGGGTGAGGTATTTATCCTTTGAAGTGTTCACCTGATCAGCAATGAAAAACAAAACCATGAACTATATCTGTAGGTATATAAATGCACGTGTGAAGGGTCGAACCTTATAGTGCTACTTGTGTTGCCAAAGTTGCCATTGCTTATAAGTGTAAGATGGTAAAAGACTGAATTGAATATTATTAATAGGTTTGGTTACAATATATAAAGAATATAATGCAAACCCTAAAACCTAACTGGGCCCGTGGGCTCATACTAATAACCCTAATAATATTGTCTAATACTCCCCCGCAGTCGTAGCGGAAGTAACCTGATGCTATGACTGGGAAACAAAAAAAAACATAAAACAACAATAATAAGATAAACATGCTTCAATCGACTTGACTATCCAAACTATTACCAACAAACAATATTATGCTTGATGTTGTCATCCATATTTTAGTTGATTGTGCTATCCGTAGTTTGCTTAATACTTCATGGTTCTTGATTCTTAGAATAATAAGTTGAGACCCGGCAACCGTAGTCGTTGGCGATGTCTCAAGGCTAGCAAGCGGCACTCTCTTGGATCCATAGATCAAGAGATGACATAAGTAGATATAATAAAAATAAAAGAAAGCAAGACCGGTGACCGTGGTCAGGTGGCGGTCTCTTGGATCCGTAGATCTAAGAATAATAGAAATATTTAATCAAACCGTAGTTTGAGATAGGCAGCCATGGACCGTGGTCCTTGATGCGGCTAAAACACCGATAAACGAAAAAATAAAAAGAACAAAGAAAACATAGTAACCGCTGCAAATTGGGAGCCATAATCCAAAAACAAACCAAGAGAACGGATGTAAACGAATCAAGAGAATGGATATGGGTAATAGGTTTGAATCCTCAACCGATAACGAAGCTTTATTAAACATAAACTAGAAAATAGATAAGAACGAAACAGAAGACGAAGGTGGGACAGGGCGGCGGCGGTGGTGGCACACCGCCCTGTCTAGGGTTTGAACTCGATGGCGACGGCTAGAGTTTGTATGTTTTTGTCGTGGTGCAGCGTAGAAGAAGATAACCAGAACCCTAAGGCTCTGATACCATGTAAGATGGTAAAAGACTGAATTGAATATTGTTGATAGGTTTAGTTATAATATATAAAGAATATAATGCAAACCCTAAAACCTAACTGGGCCCGTGGGCTCATACTAATAACCCTAATAATATTATCTAATAATAAGTAGCTTGCAATTATGTCCCTTGTCTCGTCTTATTTATTAATAACATTTTTTCTATCAAGGCATATCATCATTTGTTGTGTTCATGATAGTTTCTCTGGTTGTTGCATCTAGTTCGTTTCTACTCATCACATGTGGACCATTATAAGATATTTGAACTTGCAAACAAGTATGAAGCGAATGATTTAGTCATTTTTTAAGTACTTCAATTCCTTTTGTCATTTGTAGGAGTTGGTAATATCAGTTCTGATTTTTATACTCACCGGATGGAAGAAGATACTTCATTGAATATTCCTCATCTAGCCCTCACTACAAGAAAAAGAGCCTATAACGACGACACCTATAGCGACGACAAGCGTCACTTCTACAGATCAGACTATAGCGACAACAAGTCATTGCTTAAGCATTCAGAAAATTTTTGACCAGTCTTTGTTTTTGGCAACGACTTGTCGTCGCGTTAGAGTTTGGCTCGACAATGGAAATTTTTATGCTTCCTAAAACTCTAAAAGCTCTTTAGTGATGACATGTTGTGGCTGACACCAAATTATATATATTTTAGCACTTTTTATACAAGGAAAAAGGAGAAAAAACATTGGAGCCTATGGCAACCGTTTCTCATTGCTATAGGGTTACTATTATAAATTATTTTTTTAATTCTAGACTAAACAAAATGACATCGTGTCAGGCTGTGGCGACGACTTGTTTTTGCTATAGCCCCCATATATATCGCAGTGTTGTCCCCTCCCCCATTTCATCTAAAATCTACAATGCCTGCCTACGAAGCAACTAGTACTTGAGCGGTTAGGGAGTTGGTTTTGTGCAAGGCATCGCATCTGGAAGAGGTAGTTCTCATTTGAAAGAAAACGCTCTTTATTTGAATAAGGTTTCAAACCTTCACACCCTGATGAAATCTTTCTTTTCTATTTTATTAGTAAAGCCTTAACATCCTTATCGAAGCCTAGCTAGCAATAAAACAAAGCAAAAGCTTACATTTCCTAAGATTAGAATGAAATAGAACATAAGGCATTTCTTTCTCAAAGTAATCTTTTTTCCTTCCATTCTTGCTTTAGAAAGATTAAAGCTAGCATGCTGGAATTGATATAATAGAAAGTCAAGGCTCTTATTCTTTTCTATGAATTTACAACTCTCTTTACTGAAGGAGACTCTATCTATATCCTTACTAGTGGTTAATCTGTACCACAGTTCTCATATCGATGACTTTTCAGCTTCCACTGATCTAGACAAACGTTGAATCTTTGATGTTGTAGGAGATGAACTTAAAAGGGTGCTTAGAGTCCTAGGAAGTGCTTAGGATAGCATAACTATGATGCTAGAACTCCCCCTCTCAGAGTCTCAAGTATCCATTCAAGTCTTCTAAAGTGCAGAATGTCCGAATCGTATAACTAGAGTTTGTATTTAGACGAAAACAAGGGTGTGGTCGCATCACATAAGGGGCACGGTTACCCTAGCTGGGTGTGGGCTTGCCTAGGCTTGGGCATGCATCATGTGATGGTGACATGGCACTGTAAAGCTAATCTTCGAGCCTTGATTTCTAGTTAGTATTTAAGTCAAACGAGGTGTCATTGGACGGGAAACAAACTTTGCATGATTCATGTCTCTTGAAGACATGCCTCATATGATTGTTGAAGGCATGTCACATGTCTTCTGAAGACATGCATCATATCTCATGAAGATACCTTTGCAAACCTTCTCGTTTTCACTCGGTTTCTTTATAAAACTTCATGAACCATCTTTAAAACTTGAAAATTCACTATATGAATGATTAATTGCCTAATGAAGTATCCTTTATCTTTGAAAGTATCAGAAACATAGACAAACATGTGCGGAAAACATGACTGTTGAAGTCATGTATCATGATCTCTTCTTGAAGACATGCATCATATATCATACTTCAAATGTTGTGCTAAACAACTATGCATTACTTTTATCCAAACACATAATATATCATTTTATTTTTTTCTTAATAACTTTTACTATATAATAACTCTATATATAATGTTCACTGAAATATATTTTGCAATCTTAAACATACTTTTATTAATGAAACCATTTTGTTTGAAGTGTTAAAAACTTTCTTACATTAACAAATTTTGTGCCTTATATTATTCCTTTTTAGTCGAGCTTTTTTAGCCTTTTCTATTAATCAACTTATGTTTTAAATTTTGATATTAAACTGCGATGATCATGTAATTTTTTAAAATGACATATAATTGTTTAATTCAATTCCTAAGTTGTTCTTTGCACAAACACAAAATACATGGATATCTTTTTAAGCATGTTACACTTTTATATTTTGGTTACACCTATGCATATTTTGTGTAGTCAAACCTAACATTGTTGTTAACGAACTTTTTTGTGGTTTCACATCGCCTCGTGTTGTATTAAGAATAAAAACATCATATGAAGGAATTGTATTTTTTTTATGAAAAGTATATCAACCATATGACAAAATAAACCAAATTTCAAACATAAAGGTGACATTGAATCTCTATATTTAATAAACAAAATCTTATAGGACATGTGTGACTCTAGACTTTTTTTTATTGTCCATCTCTCCAATTAATCGTACAAATTTTTTAATAGTTTTATAATATATATTTTTTATTTGTCATATATTTCCTATTATATTAATAACGACTTCTATAATTTTTAGAGTAAATTACAAAGAATGACCTTTATCTTTATAACTAATTTTTTTCGACATTTATCTTTACTAATTACACTGAACAACCTTTATTATATATGATTTATTTCATATTTGATCCCTTAGTCTAACAATCGTTAGTTTCTATCGTTAAGTCAGGTCGCATATATATCACATGAAGACAGATGTGTAAAAAAATATGCACGTGGCACAATTTAAAAGATAAATTGATGTATTAGGAAAATATGATCAATAAAATATTAAGAATGACGAGTAATATCTCTAACGGTTTTATATAATTTCATCTTAAATTATATCTAAAGCAAGTTCTATAAAAAACGATTTGAGTAAATTTCTATGCATTAAGTTTATTATTGATATTTAATCATATGATACTATAAATATTATAGAACTAGCTTTAAAGAAATAATGATCTAACATATAAAATTTGTTTCAGATTTTACTTAGTCGGTTTTTATGTTTCACTAATTAATTTTATTTTCTTAAATAAGTTTACGTGGTCTGCATTCTAATTCTTATGTTTCAAGTTTTTATTGATATTTAATTCATATGATACAACAAATTATTATAGAACTAGTTTTAAGAAAAGCGATGATAAAAATATATAAATTTGTTTGAGGTATTACTAGTCGTTCTCAACATTTTACTAATTATATGTTTCTAATATGCTGATTCTTTTTTGGATTATGTCGCATGGATATTTTTTTACTCATGTACCCTTATGTGATAATTACGTGACTGGATTATATATATATATATATATAAAGGTTGTCTAGTGTAATTAATAATAATAAATGTTGAAAAGTGAAATTAATTACAAAAATAAATGCCCTTTTTTAATTTACTCTTCCTTTTATAAAACATTTTTTTTTATTTTCAAAAAGTAGATTTGTTCGTAAAACATTTTAATAAATTGAATATTTTTTTCATTCTTTTCATAAAAAAATTTGCAAAGAAATTTAACATTTTTATATTATGTATTAAAAATCTATGTAATATGTAAATTCGTATAGCTAAGTACATAAACTTGCATTTATATACTAATGTAATACATATAGTTTATAAATTAGTTGAAATACATATAATCATTGGAGTGGTAGCTTAATAATAAAGACAAAGCTTTTCTGAAAAACCTGTAAATCTATAATTTAAAGATTTTGACTTCAAAATTCACGTTAAATAAAAATTTCACCCTTAAATAGGTTTAGAAATAATATTTCAAAATAGCAAAAGAAAAGGACAATAAACGTTAAGGGCAACAAAGGAAAAGAGCAATAGAAGAGGTGTTCAAAAATGGTGTGGTCCGTACAAAGGAAATAAACGGAAGAATCTAAAGAAAGGGAAATAACCAATCAAAAATCGAAAACACATCTCAAGTTTATGATTTTCATACTCTCAAAAGTCACCATTACCCCTCACACCCACATATCCATCCATCCATCTCACATTCTTTTTTTCTTTTTCCGTTTACTTTTTTTTCCTTGTCCTATGAAGAATATTCTAGTAGTAAAATAATGTTTTGTTCGATTAAAAGGTTATGCGTTTAAAACTTACGGAGTCTATCATCATAAACACACTTGTACTTTTTCCTCAAAAACACACTTGTACTTTTTCCTCAAAAACACACTTTTACTTTGTAGAAGTGTGTTTTTGATGATAAAAAATTTATATTGTTTCTTAATAAAAAAAGTTTATATTATGTTGTTATAAACCACAATTTTTTTATGAAATATTAGTTGCAAAACAATAACCCCTAGAGTAATGTTATAAAATATTAAAAAGATTGATTATTATATATGGCCATCCTTGATTTTTACACTTGGAAGATATATGAATCTAGGTTAATCATTTTCTTTGTCAAAATATGAGTGTAGCATTTTTTTATGAAATTTGTAATACATTCTTACAGTTATAGTTTACTATACTTTTGCAAAATAAAAACATAAGTTGATGAGTAATAAAAGAGTATCATCACATGTTATCTTTCTAATTAAGATCATTAATTACACAAAAGGTAAAATACAATCAATATAACTTAGAATAATGATCAAATGGAAAAAAAAAACTTATCCTTTTATTACAGAAATCTAATGAAAGACAGTTAAGATAAAATATGAAAAGTTAAAATAACTTTTAATAGAACTTTCATAATCTAAGAAACAATGATTTAGTGAACAAAAAGAATAATCTTTTGCTACATTAACACATATATGCTTGAAAATTATTATAGGAAAATATAAAAAGCTCATGAGTATAGATAACTAAGGATTATAGTGTCACTAAATTAAGCTTAGACTCTTACTTGGGGATTTTGATATGATATTAGTAATTATATTTTACAATCACAATACAGTTGAATCTAACTGAATATCTTCTGTCCTGGTCTCAAACTACCATCTCAAAAAAAGTTTCACAATTTTACTACACGTTAATATATTTTAGTGGTTATAAAATGTATTTATAGCAAAAAATAAGTAACAAAAAGGGCTCCTAATTTAAAACGAATATATAATATAATTTATTAACGAACTATTACCTAAACTACTTCTAATCTTGAACTTTATTGGTATTCAAAAAATATTGAACTCTGGCTACCAACGTAAATACTTAATCTATGTGACTACTAATTTTATATTCTTCTAAGGTCAGGTTGTGGAGACACTTGGTTGTTCTAGTTCCACTCATGCTCATTCCTTTTATGGTAATATATTTAGTGAGAATTATGTCAATGTGTCACGGGATTAACAATATATAATTTTTAACCAATAAACATGCCACCATGATCAAGGTACCTTTATGATTTGATTTGGCAATGCTTAGAGTTCACATTAATAATAATGATAGAATGAAAGAGACCATATTCAGTGTATTATATGTGTCAACCACTGATTGAAATAAAAGTTATTGACTTTGCTAAAAGAGGTAATTATTTTGCAATATAATACAGAAAAATATTGTTGTATATAATCTAGACAAATTAAGAATATGATACCTTTGGTTAATAAATCATTATGGTTTGGGACCAGTATGTTGATTAAGATATATCACAATCATTAAATATCTCATAAAGCAAGAATATTTATGTACCGTCGATGTATAAATCCCATACAACTTGTTCCCCATTCATCTAGAGTTTGGAGTTGAGTTATTGAGATGCAAAAAAACCGATTCCTGAACCGGAGCCAAACCAATTTTAGTTCTGACCTACCCTGTAACCTGTTCGAGCCTGAACCGGTTTTTTTACCCATCCTATAACCTGATCCAAAACCAGAAAAAAAAAAAATATTCATACACCTCTATTAAGTTACAAGCATCATGAGGCTTGAAGTTATAACCAGATGATTCATATACTTTCCATATTTTACAATGTGAACATTCATTGTAAGTGTTATGCTTTCCAATAATAATCAGGTTTAGGAAGGTATATATCATAACTAAATTATATGTATTTAATTCGAAAACATATGAAGTTGAGGTTGCAACAAAGCTTATCTTTTTAATATAAAATACATTTACTCCAGCTGTAACAGATAACAGATTTTTATTGTTATTATATACACAAAGTACGTGACTAAGTTTTTTAACATTGATCTTACCTTTTTCATATAAAGTAAATCTAGTCCAGCTGTAAACAGATAACAGGTTATTATTATTATCAACATAAAGGTTACGCAACTAGCTTTTTTTCAATATAATTCAAAGATCTTGTGCTAGTATCAAAACTTTGGGTTAAGGGGGACCATTAGGCGTGCAATGCAATTATTCCATATATAATTAGGGTTTTGATCTTTTAAATTTGATTAAGATGTGGTCCTTGGATCATTGAATAGAGTGGAAATTTTGAATTCAATTTCTTGTTTTTTTAAATAATTTTTATTTATTTCCCCAATTTTCCTAGATGTTCGGTTTCAAACAAAATCCTCCAATAATTGATTTATCATGTTTCTCTCATATTTTTTAGATTTAATTCGCTAAAAATGTCAATTCATGATTTCAAAAAGAACTAAAAACATTTTTCATTTTGATTTCTCCTCGCGTAAACAGTTTTTCTTCACCTGTAATCTCTTGTTTTGGCAAATTTTGATATTGAATATGTGACATATGATGGTTGGGAGATAGAAAAACTAAAACTTTATAACCATTATTTTTATATTTAACATTTGTTTACTACTGTTAAAAAATACAAATATTGATTTTGTTATGATATACAACACATTAATTATTTTCTAGAAAAAATACCATACGTAGAAAACCAACATACTTTCATTTATTTTCCTCATAAAAGTCCATGTATAATTTTTTACATGTAAAAATCATATTTTCTGTTTTATCTCATAAAACTTCATTAACAATTTTTGCATATTAAAAACTAACATACTTTCTATTTTCTCAAATAAATATCCCTTAATATAAAGTATGAGGAGTTTTTATGTGAAAAAAGAAAACAGAAAGTATGTTTTTATGTGCAAAATTTATTGAAAAATTTTTATGAGACAAAAAAAAAGTATGTTGGTATTTTAGATACAAAAAGTTATACAGAAATTTTTGTAAAAAAAAATTAAAAATATGTTAGTTTTTTTATACAATTTGCTCCGTCTTTTTATAAGAAATGAGGTGGTGATTATTTGGTGTACGGCCCATTTACAAAATGGCAAAACAAGGCAAACCATCCAAGTATCCTGGGCTTAAGATAGCCCAACGGCCCCAAGCCCCCAACACAAAGAGTGTTTGCTAATCTATATAGTTAAAACATGTTAGTGCATTCACAATCGTTATCCGTACAAAAATGAGTGAGTGTTTTATATGATAGAGGATGGTTGTGAGTAATTGTGAGTGAAAAAAGTAGAATTTTTATGAGGATTGTACTGTGTTTCTCGTATTTTAAAAAAAACAATACAACCCCCATAAATTTTTTAATATTTTTGAAAGTGATTGTGAGTGGATGCAAAAGAAAATGTAAAGATAAATGTATGAAAAAATATTATTTAATTAAAAAGAAGAGAAAAGGTAGTGATGTATGATGTAATTATAATAATGAAGATAAGGGATGGGTTGTAAATGCTCTTAAATTATTAGTAAAATACTATATTACTATAATAATTTCTTAAAATCATTATTTTATTTAAACTTAATTTACAAGAAAGTTAAATTTTAACCATTATAGACCGTTTATGTAAGATTATTGGATAAGATTTGAAGTGACGAGAAAATACTATAGAAACAAAGTAATTAGATTTTTTCCAAATATGTAATCAAGACATGGTCTTATGATGTGTATGTTACTCATTTTTGTTTCTTAACAAATTACAAATCTGTTTTAAGGGCTCATTAAGTTGATAAAGTTAGTCTAGCACCAATACACAATAACCTTTAACTCAAGGGCGGACCTAAAATTCCATTGAATCACTTTAAACAAAAGAACTTACCAATTTTTTATGTTCTTAACAGGGTTAGCAAAGTTCGTGATGTGGTACATGTTTTCTCCTCATATTTATGTTGCTAATAAATATCTTATGTAATTTAAAAAAGAGAAAAAAAGGAAGGTGTAATTTTTTTAGTTACGGGTTCTTTACAAACAATCTCTCCGTCTATTATGATAAGGTAAGGTTTTTTTTTTTATCTTATCTCGCTCTCATTAAATCCTACTTTATGAGTGAGATATTATTAGATACGTTTGTATTTTGTTTTTGAGCGAACAACCGTTTTCTTTCTTGTGGTTTGTTCACATTTGTTATTTTCATGCAAAAAAAGATTTTTTTTGCATCCGACTCCTAAGGTTTTAAAAAATTATCATTTTCATCCAAAATGTTAACTCTATTAATTTAAAATGTTAAACATCTCTCATTAAAATGGTTGATTATAAAATTTTACATATAAAGACAAAATCCTATTTTATGCAACGTATTGTTGTTAAAATTTTATTCACGTGTTATTGTTCTATAACGAAACCTATATCGGACATTTTATTTTATTTTCATGTCGGATCTTTCATTATGAATGAATCATGAGATTGTCAAACATTATCGGTGGAGGAGGATGATGGACCTGATTGCAAATGGGTTATATGATAGATACCATCGCCTCTAGGCACCATCTTAGGTATATTGTGATTAAGTTCCACTCGATTATGATTATGTAACTGAGTGATTTTGTTCTGTATTTCAAAGGGTAATTTTGTCAAATTACATGTTGTAAAATTTTAAATTAACAAGGTTAATATTTTTGGATGAAAATAATAATTTTTTAAAATCTTAAGGAGACAATTACAAACCATATCTTTTTTTGGATGAAAATAACAAATATGACTAAATCACAGGAAAAACAACACAACAGCAATTCACTCTTTGTTTTTTTTAGTTTATTTTGTTGTAAGACTTGCATAAAATAAAGACTATGATAAGAAATTTATTAATGAGGAGAAATTATCAATATTGTTACATAGAATGTTTTAATACTTGAAGATACCAAGAATTATGGATTCAACTATTTCGAGTTCGATTTTGATTTTGACTTGATTTGTTTTTAGGTTTTTTAAAATATGCAAATCATTAAATTATATAATGCATCGCAAATTCTACACCTAGTAAGAAAATTTAAATAATAATCTAGACTTCAAAGCATCAAAATAAGCATAAAAGCTTTTGTTCTTTAAGCAACATACATATCAAATTAAAAAAAATAGTAAAATGTCATTTTCATCACTGACGTTTTGTTTAATTTGTCATTTCAATCCAAAATATTTTTTTTGCCATTTCAGTCACTATAATTTACCAAATGTTGTCATTTTCATCCACTCCACTAATTCCGTTAAGATCTCAGTTAAATATGAGAGTATTTTAGTCTTTTTCAACACCTTAATTATCCAATTAAAACAAATTAATCAATTAATATTCAATTAAAACTAAAAAACATGAAGTGACTAGTGAGACCGGCCACTTCGATTTAAAAGCTTCGATTAACTCTAACTCATGTTGTTCGATTGAGGTCTACTGTGATATTTCAATTAATCTTCATATTTTGTTCTAACTTATACCTTTATTCGATTGAGGGCTGCTGTAGGATTGAGGTCTGTTGTTGTCACGCTTTGTTTGATTTTGGTATGTTGTTGTCACGTTCGTATTGTCACGTTTGTTTGAACGTGACAACAACAGACCTCAATCAAACAAAACGTGACAATAGTAAATCCCAATCAAACAACGGTGCACGTTCGAACAAAACATGAAGATCAATTGAAATCTCACATCAGACCTCAATCGATTAGAGTTAATCGAAACTTTTAAATCGAAGTGCCCAGTCTCACTAGTCGCTTCACATGTTTTTAGTTTTGATTGAATATTAATTGATTAATTTGTTATAATTGGATAATTAAAGTGTTTAAAAAGACTAAAATACCCTCATATTTAACGGAAATCTTAACGGAGTTAGTGAAGTTGATGAAAATGACAACATTTGATAAACTACAGTGACTGAAATAGATAAAAAAAAATTTTGGATTGAAATGACAAATTCAACAAAACGTTAAGGATGAAAATGACATTTTACTCTAAAAAAAATAAACTTCCCCAAGACAGAGAGATGAGAATTGCTCAAGAATTAAAAGTTAAAAATTCATATCATCTACAAACATAAAAACCAAGTGTCATTCATATCTAGATGTGTAATAATTGTTTCATCTCTTAGATGTCGAATTTTCAAATCATACGATAAACATGTTAGATGGATTTTGGATTTTAAAATAGATTAGAATCTGTTTAAAGAAATTTAAACATAAAAAATGACATCTAAATCATCAAAAGGACACCCTTTCTACGCCTAATGTATATATTAGTAGCAGCTAGTAACAAATACGCAACAGAACTTGAAAGACATAAATGCCCTTAGTTTATGAGAAAAACATAAAAATGAAACCAACAAAATTACATAATGGCACATGATTGATCAAAATACATCACACCATTTCCTCTAAAAGACCAGCTGATGTATCAGGATCTGAGTCTTTATGCAAGAAATGGTGAGAAAAAAGTGCTGTGAGCAATGGATTTCTTCTTAGGCAATTTACAAAATCGCCCTTGCTGATCTGGCCGTCACCATCTCCATCAAATAGATCGAACAGTCCATGTACCTGCAATATCACCTTGTCACCTCATTATCCTTACAAGGGTAATTTCAGCATTTAAATAGATAAGTGTTGACGACTCACCTCATCGTCACTCAAGATTCCCATGGCTGGCATCACTGAAGCACCAAGCTATGGCAAGTCCAAGAAAATAGTTATTCATCACGTTAGACATTACAAATGGCAAAATGGGCGGGTCAACAGGTTGAGTAAAAGGTCAAAATGGTAAATTTTTACAAAACTATTTAGATTCTTTGATAAACAACCAGTGTTCTAAAATCTTGATTAAATATGATTAATAAATAAGTGAATTACTCGTTTGACCCGTTAGATAGTAAGACACTAAGACAAAACCAGAGTTAATTCATTTTTAAGTAAAGCGAGGAAAAGATTACTTCTTGCATGGAAATGTAATGATCTTCATCAATGTCACTTTCAGAGAAGGCTACTTCACAAGCTCGCCGGAATAATGGCTGATTGAGTATATGAGCAGATCCTACCAAGAACTGCAAGATTCAAAATCTGTAAGCCTCGAAAACTCAATGGTTTCTTGATGTAAATTACAAAAATACTCTTAAACTCGCATGCAGTTACCTCTTTAAAGGTGACTTTCCCGTTCTTGCCGACATCAATGAACTCAAACATCTGTTAAAAAAATAAAATAATAGTAATAACAAAAATAATATTAATCCATCTGTGATGGCGGAAATACAAGGGATCCTATGTACTTGTACAAAAAAGTCCACCAAATCAATCAGATCAAAACTTTGTAAAGATGACAATGCCAATTAGGTAATTTTAGCTTATAACGATAACAAATAAGAAAACATAACAGTTATTGGGATGAAGAACATAACATGAAGAAATTACTGACCTTCTGAGAAAGACTGCAAGGCTTTAATCTTAAGACCCTTGAGAAATCTTGAAATTTAACACTTCCACTGTGAATAAAATAGTTAGAAAAAAGATTGTTGAAATTACTCATGTTCTGTTAAGAATTTACGGATAGAATTGGGCACACGGTACACAGTGTTTTGATAAGAATGTAGAAATTGATATTTGCATATTAGAGATATAAATGTATATATGTATTCATAGTTCGACTCTTTGTTAAATTTATAAATATTATTCATAATGATCAGATAGGACGATCTTGCAGCATGTGGAATGAAGATGTAACAACAGACAAAG
This sequence comes from Flaveria sonorensis, assembly GCA_025506505.1. NCBI lineage: Eukaryota > Viridiplantae > Streptophyta > Magnoliopsida > Asterales > Asteraceae > Flaveria > Flaveria sonorensis. The sequence continues at coordinate 6,506,845 of CM046429.1, forward strand.
TGGTAATTCTAGAATTTTGCATACTAAATTACCATAGGATTTCAGTTTGACCAGCTCAGCCCATTTTAAGCTGTTTATTTTATCTCACTTGTTTGGCCCCTTCAGAGACAAAAACATAACAAGGTTTGACATCCATAACTCATAAGTAAACAGGTCCAAATTGTCCCATTTGATACAATTGTTAGCTTACAGGTGCAATTAGTTCAAGATTTCAATCGTTTCAAGATGAAAGAATTTGTAATTGCAAGCGACTAAAGTTACAGAAAGAAACATTAAAAACATACCTTGAATCTGGATTCATCGCAAGAAATCTATCCAAGAAGTCCAAGGCGTCTGAAGAACTCAAATGGAATAACTGAGCATACAAGAAACATAAAATTTCAGCTCGACTATACAAACATTTCCAAAACAAAATTGCTCAAGGATTCACAATATGATTGAAAAAATAAAATTAGATTCGTTAATTTCATGAAGTTATGATATTTTGCGATCAATAGGGATTTTATTTTCCATCTATTAAAAGAAACAAAACACAAGATATACAAACAACAATTGGTTGTAACAGAAATATAAAATGGTATCTTGAGTTAAAGATTCAAGATACACAAAAAGATATATTAAAGATATGAACTCACTTGTTGAATCTTCGCCATTTCAACCACAAAGAGCGACGGATTTTCCTTCAAAAGAATTTTAAAAAATATTATATAAAAAAGTTCTAAAATCTTGCATGCATGACAAAAAGCAGGTATACCTGTCCAGAATCAGCAGCCTTTGAAAGAATCATGTAATCGACAAAGGAATGAGATGTTTGTACAACATTAAGAGCACGAGCCATTGCTGTACCCGTCTGCATTAATGATCGAATATATAACTATCAACTCGAATTTCATTATAAAAACCATGCACACACTGGTAAATATAGATAAGTGACATAATAAGCATCTCTAAGACCGTGCACAAGAAATAAACTCACTTTCTCAGCAAAACGCTTAGCGCTTTCCTTGTGAAGTTCTGACGGTGACACAACAGGAAGATACTCAACCTGATAAGTTCAAGTGAAATGTTATTACTTTTTATAAAACCAGCGCACACATTAAACACCATAAAAGATTATGTAATCAACCTATAAAAAAAGCATAAATAAGCTACTAAGAAGCATACCTCCATGAAATTGTGAAACTGTGTGAACATTCTAAACATGAGGGTCGCCAAAGAAATATGACCCCTGTAAAGCATGTGAAAGCACCCATTAAGAGTAACATAGATTGTAAGATAAAAAATGAACGGGATTTTCTAGATGTGGCAATTTCACCCATTTACTAATAAATCGGTCAAGTTGGGTCATGATTTACCTCAAATAGGTCAGACAAGGCTCGAATAGGTAGATAGTCTCCAAAATTGTTCTAATGCATATTTATATTCAGTCAATGTAATAACATTGGTTCAGTAATCTTAATTAACATGTTAATTATTATAAATAGTATATATACAAAAGATTGACAAAAAGTGTTTGTGTGTCGACCCAACCAGACCGTTTTTGTTAGTGCTACAAAAGACTTGTTCCAACCCGAACCTGCCTTAACTTGTTACCCAACCCGCCTGAACCACCGATCTTGCCATCGCTAGGATTTGATATAGATTAATGATCTTACCAGGATTGATCAAAATGTACATGTGGATAACGGACCACCACTGGTTGAATAGGATAACCAGGAATAAATGCGCCATGTTGGAAAGAAATAAGCAGCCTTCCATTGGTTGTAGTTCCCTCGGGAAATAAAAGTAGTCGAGGAAATCTATCACTAGCGGCCTTTCTCTGTATTAACATCCTTAAGAGCACATTTCTGTATCAAATTGCTTATACAAATCGAATACAAAAAAAATCCATTTTTAAGTGTTTCACGAGAAAAATGCTTCTTTTTCAACCAGTTCACTTAAAGGATTTTTAAATGTGCCTATAAACTGATTTTAATGTTTGGTAAAAAGATTCTGCTATTCAGATATTAATTAGATAAAATCAGTTTTGGGTAATCTGGTTCATACCAGCTCCAACATAACTGAATATTTAAGGTTAAATTAGTAAAACTTGATTTTGGTTAATTAGATACTCTTAATTCCATTTCACAAACCGTCCCACAAAATGTCATTTTTGGTCGTCTTTTAACTAAATTCTTAATTAATCAGAATTTGTAAAACATTAAAACGTCTGATTTTTTATTTTCCTACAACAGAAGCACGTCCCACTGCTATTTTATACCACCATTTTTATTACAACTGACTATCTAATCTTTTGATCATTTACTATCACATAATCACTCTCAAAAAGCGCCTCAAACACACTCTAAATCTTAAAAGGCCCATGTGTCTCATAACAACTCAAGCATGTGAGCAGATAATTAGTTTACGGCAAGACATTGGTCCAACTAATGTTTAAATGGCAAATTCATCAAGAAAATACAACAAACGTTACCTTTATCTCATTAACAGCATGCTTCCGAGACTGATGTGAAAACCGATTTACATATATCACCTATGCATCCAAAAATGTTATACAACTTTGCAATAACATTCAGCATATCAATAAAGATGAAACCACATATAGAACATAGTTATGGACAAACCTGCATAGCTCTAATAATGGTACCAACAAAGGGCATGGAATCATGAGACTCAGATGCAACAATTGTTGGAAATAATTCATAGAAAAAGAATATTGGATCAATATAAGACACATGATTAGATACAAGGATAGGAGCAATCTCCCTAGGAGCTGGTTTCCCCTTTCTCTTTATCCAATGGTACCTGCAAATGCAAAATAGCGATAATATCTATAAATTCTTGTAATCCATACACATAGATCTATAATAATTAACTAATTAATTACTGATGGTATCTAAAATATTCTTTAAATTCATACACATAGATACACTAACTTTTTTAACAGCACCTAATCTACTCCTATTAACTACCCGTAACACCACCAACCCTACACGCTCCCAAATAATACATCATTTACCACCAGAGGTACACAAATATGCATAATAATTAGTGGTGGTATCTAAAATATTCTTGAAATACTGAAACTAATACACAAAGATGCATAATTGAGCTCACCCAAATGAAAACAGAATGCCTCTAGAACACAATCTGGTGATCCACATAACCCTACATCTCCATTTAGGCATTGGATTCTGCTTATCTTTCCACCCATTCAAAGCAATTTTTGTAGCAACATAACCAATAGCCAAACACAACCCAAACAACACAAGTCTCACCAAAGCTATAGGAACACACACCACCACTTTAACCCACTCATACACCCCTTCAATTGTGGGCGTATGGTTCCTAAACGGATCCACCGTGGTCGACCCGGGAACTTCAAACCCATTTGACCCGATAAACCCATAATGGTTTTGATCGAAACCCAATTGGGAATCGATCGAAATTGAGCAGTCGTTTGAGGGTGTTTCTTGATGGTTTGAAGATACTGGAACACTCGATTGATCATCGACGTTTATGATGATTTGGGGGTCGTGAAGTTGACGATTGGTGTCGGAGATTAAAGGGGTTTTGAGATCGTTAGCTGATGCCATTGATTGAGTGAAGAATTGGGGGTTTTGTGGTCAAAATCTGCTTTTTTGGGGGGATTTATACAAAGAAACAAGTGAGACTATGGATTTGGGGGTTACAGATTATCAGATGTGTTGTAATTCAACTGAAGGTGAAGAAATGTAGTCCATTAGAAATAGGTGTGCGTGTATGATGATGATGGTGTCACATTAAATTAAGACAAGTTTATGGTGTCACTTGATCTTGGATTTTGATCACGCGGCAAACGCGTGATTATTTTGTTTTTAGTCTCGTATCTCGCATCAATCAAATGAAAGTGCTACCTAAAACATACACCTTGGAGCTAGTGGTGTACAAACCGGTTTTTTTACCCAAACCGGTTAGGGTTTAAACCGAACCGGTTTTTTTGTCGTGATGTCAAACCGGTTTTTTTTCTCCAAACCGGTTTAGCTCACCGGATACTTAAACCTGTCAAACCGATTTGGCTCGGTTTGAAACCAGTTTTTTTTAATAAACAGGTTTTTAACTTTTTAAACCAGTTTATAAATCGGTTTTGAGGGTGGGGTCACCAAACCGGCATACAAACCAACGGTTCGGGTTGGTTTGGGACCGGTTTGAGCCAAACCGATTTTTCTTTGAAACCGGTTCTGATTTTTTTTTTTTTACCGTTGCCAATGTCTAGTTGGAGCTTCACATGAGCTTGCTCATATCTATAATGATAGGCTCGTAATATGTTCATGTTCCAAGACTTTATTTTGTAAATACTATATGTTTTACATATACCAAAATTTTATTAAAGGCATAATAAAGATGGTAAATAAAAATGGTAAGACTGTTATGTTAGTTACTAATAATAAATGAGTTTTATTTGTAAGTGTGCATGCATGCCTTAAGCCCATGCACACATAGGTTTGATTTAGTCTTTGTCACTTGGAAGTTAGTCGTGGGTTGAGTCCAAGTTTGTTGCTGTTTACGTGGTTAGTTCCTGGTAATCAGGAAACTCGAAACCATACATAACGATCAAGATCGAAACCGAAACCATATAGAACAAGCAAAATTGATGGTGGGAACGTACCGTAGTTGAGTCGGGTGATCGTCGACGTGTCTATTCGAACCGGAGACTATCGAGGCCGACCCACACGTACTAAAGACGACTATGGAGGCTGCGATCGTTGCTAAAGCTCTTGCTATCATCGGTAACGATAGCTTGTCGTGCGGGGGAGGAACAACAGAAAGAGTAGGATGTTTTCGTGGGTTTCAGGAGTTATTGAATGGAGATGATGGTGAGGCGGTTGAGGGGCAGTCGACGGCAGAGGGTTGATTGGTATTAGGTTACCGAGAGGGGGGGGGGGTCGGTAGATATAGGTGAGTTTGGTTTTACTATTTACACTATGGCCCCCTCCATTTCAACACTAATTACAACTTGCCTTAACTAAATTTAATTGGTTTTGATTAACTTTGAGTTATTAATAATAATAATTATAATAATGATATTTCCCATTTTTCTATAAATTAAATAATTATAAAATAGCGATGGGAGGTTGGACAATGGAAACGATGGTAACCTGAAAACGCGGGGTGTCACATCATCCCCTTGTTGAAAGAAATTTCGTTTCGAAATTTAAAAGAAAAGATATCTTGAGAATGATATCTTAAGAAGTGGATGCCTAATCTTTGAACAGTTGCGGGTACTTCCTTTTCATTTGATCTTGGAGTTCCCAAGTAAACTCTGGTCCACGCTTTGAATTCGACCTAACGCGTACTATAGGAATCTTACTACGCTTTAGGGTTTTGACTTCTCGATGCATAATCTCAACTGGTTCTTCAATAAAACGTAACTGTTCATCAATCTCCAATTCCTCCAAGGGTACAATTAGTGATTCATTAGCTAAGCATTTCTTCAGGTTTGAAACGTGAAACACATCGTGTATTCCACTGAGCTCTTCAGGTAAATTCAGCTGATAGGCTACTGGACCAACCCTTTTGATAATCTCAAATGGTCCCACGTAGCGTGGATTCAACTTTCCCCGTTTCCCAAACTGGATTACACCTTTCCAAGGTGAGACTTTCAGAAGTACCTTGTCACCAATCTGAAATTCCAATGGTTTACAACGTCTATCTGCATAACTCTTCTATCGATCACGTGCCACTGCCATGCGATTACGAATTTGCACGATTTTCTCAGTCGTTTCGTGCACAAGTTCAGGACCAGTAAGTTGGCTTTCTCCGACTTCTGGCCAACAGACAGGTGATCGGCACTTACGCCCATACAGTGCCTCAAATGGTGCCGCTTTGATCGAAGTGTGATAATTGTTATTATAGGAGAACTCGACCAATGGTAAATGGGTTTCCCAACTGCTTCCAAAATCAATCACACAGGCACGCAACATGTCTTCTAGTGTCTGTATCGTAGGCTCACTTTGACCATCTGTTTGTGGATGATACGCAGTGCTCATATCCAGTCGCGTTTCCAATGTTCGTTGCAAGGATTGCCAAAAATGAGAAGTAAATCTAGCGTCACGATCGGATATAATATTTACTGGCACACCATGCCGAGAGACTATTTCCCTTAAATAAACCCGTGTCAACTTGTCCATTCTATCAGTCTCTCGGATTGCCAGAAAATATGCAGATTTTGTTAAACTATCTACTATAACCCAAATGGTATCGCATCCGTTGGGAGTCCTAGGTGATAAAGTCCATTGAGATCTGCTCCCATTTCCACACTGGAATCTCTGGTTGCTGAAGTAAACCGGACGGTCTCTGGTATTCCACCTTAAGTTTAGAACACGTTAGGCATCTGCTTACGTAGGTGGCAATCTCAGCTTTCATGTTCGGCCACCAGTAGAACTCCTTTAGATCTTGCTACATCTTGTTTAAACCCGGATGAATTGAGTAACGTGACTTATGAGCTTCATCCATTTCCCCATATCTTGGTACCCAGATCCGTTCCATGAAATAACGGATTCCATCGGTCTTTATGGCTAATTGTTTCTCCATGCCCCGCATGGATTCTGCCTTTAGATTTTCAGCTTTCAAGGCCTCAGATTGAGCAGCCTTGATTTGCACTAGTAGATCAGAGTGGATGGTCATTTGCAATGCGTGCACCCGAAGGGGTTTTGGTGTTTCCTTTCGACTGAGGGCGTCGGCTACCATATTAGCCTTACCCGGGTGATACTTAATTGCACAATCGTAATCATTGAGCAATTCTAACCACCGTCGTTGCCGCATATTCAGATCTTTCTGATCATATATGTGCTGGAGGCTCTTGTGATCTGTATAGATCGTGAATTTGGTTCCATATAAGTAGTGCCTCCAGATCTTCAAGGCAAACATTACAACTCCTAGTTCCAGATCATGCGTTGTATAGTTCTTCTCATGCACCTTGAGCTGTCTAGATGCATAGGCAATGACATTGTTGCGTTGCATCAGTACACATCCCAAACCTTGGATGGATGCATCACAGTAAACAATAAAGTCATCAGTCCCTTCTGGCAACGCTAGGATCGGGGCACTGTAGAGTTTGTCCTTAAGTGCTTGGAATGATGATTCCTCTTTGCTACCCCATTTATAGATAGTCCCCTTGTGGGTCAAGGCGGTCAGAGGTTGTGCCAACCTTAAGAATCCCTTAATAAATCATCTATAATAGCCCGCCAAACCAAGGAATTGCCACACTTCAGTAGGTGTTTTCGGCATCGGCCAATCCTTGATTACGTCAATCTTTGAAGGATCTACATGTATACCCTTTTCGTTCACCACAGGCCCAAGAAATTGCACTTCTCGCATCCAGAAGTCGCATTTTGAGAACTTTGCATAGAGTTGTTCATTCCTTAACAGATCCAGAATGATTCTCAAATGCTTCTCATCAATGAAGACAATGACAAACTTATCCAAATAAGGCTTGCAAACACGGTTCATGATATCCATGAAAACTGCTGGGGCATTGGTCATCCCAAAAGGCATAACCGCGAACTCAAAATGTCCATAGCGAGTCCGGAATGCCGTCTTCGGGATGTCTTCCTCTCAAACTCGTAACTAATGATAGCCTGATCTTAGATCAATCTTGGAATAGTAGCTTGATCCTTGCAATTGGTCAAACAGATCATCAATACGTGAAAGTGGATACCTGTTCTTGATAGTCACCTTATTCAGCTCCTGGTAATCAATACACATTCTGAATGTTCCATCCTTCTTTTTCACAAAGAGTACTGGAGCTCCCCAAGGTGAAGAGCTGGGACTTATGAATCCCTTGTCTAACAATTCCTGTAATTGCTTAGACAACTCTTGTAATTCGTTCGATGCCAAACGGTACAGCGCCCGAGCAATCAGAGCGGCTCCCGGTGCCAGCTCAATTTGAAACTCTACTTGTCTGTGTGGAGGTAGACTAGGCAAGTCTTCTGGAAATACCTCAGAAAAATCTTTAACAACAGGGATATCTTCCAGTCGCTTCTCTTCAGGGTTTTTATCAGTAACCAAGGCCAAAATCACCAAATGCCCTTTTCTCAAACACTTCTGAGCCTTCATGTAAGATATGATGCCGACCACAGCACCACTCCTATTGCCTTCCACCGTAAGTATAGTCCCATTAGGCAAAGGTAAGCGGATGAGCTTCTCGCGACAAATGATTTCGGCTTGGTTCCTCGACAACCAGTCCATGCCGACAACAACGTCGAAACTACCGAGTGTAATAGATAGGAGGTCAATATCAAAAGCGTGTCCAGACAGATCTATCTTACAACCCCGGTATGTATGAGAAGACTCTATGATCTTACCGTCATCTTTTCTACTATATAATTCGTGTCTAAGGCTGTAGAGTTAACATCTAAATATCAACTGAACTTATGCGACATGAAACTCCTATCAGCACCAGAATCAAACACAACAGTGGCAAAACAACCATTGACAAGAAATTTACCAGTTACAGTAGAAGGATCATTTCAAGCCTCACCTGAACCCATGACGAAGGCTCTGCCCTTGGCACCACCATTTCCATTTCCCATGCCATTTCCATTCCCGTTGCCGTTGCGGTTGTCAGTACCGTTTCCACCACCATTGTTTTTCCTCAGCTTTGGGCAGTTCCTCTTGATATGTCCAACTTGACCACATTCGTAGCAGCCCCTTTGTTCCCCTTGATGCGTTGTCTGTCTAGCTGCTAGGTTCATGCTACAATTCTTAGCAGCGTGGCCAAACTTGCCACACCTTTCACATGTGTTCCTGTTGCAAGGCTCGTCATGGTGGTAGTTCCACTTGTTGCATTTTGGTAATGCTTCGGTGTAACCACTACCATGTTGAGAAGATGCAGAAGCTTGGTTGGACTGGCGGAAGTTGTCAAACTTCCGGAACTGTTGTGGTTGTTGCTGCGAAGTATTCTGTTTGTTATTGGGACCAGCCTCCCACTTTCTTTTATTGTGGCCATCAGTAGTGGTGGAAGCAGAACCACGTGAAGGTAGTTTACCTTGAGTGACAGCCTGGTCAGTTAATCTATGGGCCAGTCTGATCGCCTCCTGTATGGTGTTTGGTTGGGAAGCAGTAACCATACCCTGGATTTCTAGAGACAATCCATGCAGATATCTTTCGATCCTTAAAGAAGGAGGGTTGACCATGTTGGGGCACAGCGTAGCAAGCTCATGAGAACAAGTGGTATAAGCCTCGATCTCAGAACCTGTCATTTTAAGGTTCCAGAATTCTATTTCTAATTTCTGCACCTCGTCACGAGGGCAGTATTCCTCCTTCATCAGATTTTTAAAGTCTTCCTAGGTGGTCTGATTAACAATCTCAATACCCAACATCTGCACCTGGGTGTTCCACCAAGACAGTACAGCTCCGTCCAGAGTGCCAGTAGCATACTTCACCCTACCCTCAGTAGGGCAGTTGCACATCTCGAAGGCAGACTCCAATTTCTCAAACCAGCGGAGCAGTCCCACTGCTCCTTCAGTTCCCTTGAACGGATTAGGCTTGCAGTCCATGAAGGACTTAAAGGTACAGACTGCTTGACCTGCAACAGATTTACACCAGGACTTGGATTTTAGAGGGATATGATAGCTTGAAAAGACTAACAGAACGTTAATGTCAGGAAATGAATTTGGTATAGCTTACCAATAGGAGCGGGTTGAGGATTAGGGTTGTGGTTCGCCATTGCATCAGCCACATGCTGATTTATGAGAGCGGCCAATTCCGCTGGTGTCATATTGATGGAACCACGACCACATCCACGTCCAGACATTCTTAACAATCACAACATACAAAAACAAGTAAATATGCAACATATCAACTTCATTTAAGTATAAGCAATTAAAGAATTTAGCACACACAACTAAATGTTCAAATAATAATTTCTGGTAAAATAAATTATAAGTACGTCTACAATTAATCAAACCAAATATCAAAATTTAAAAACATAAGTCGGATGGGAAATAACCCTTCCCATCTAGGTGTGGAATGAATTAAAGTCTGATAAACGAATAGAATGAATAAAGAAAATAAATCAATGTGAATCGACTGATCCGGTGCTATCCTCAGGCTCATCCTCGGGCTGCTCCTCCGGCTCCTCTTCTGGGTCTTCCTCTGGGTCTTCCTTATCAGGCTCCGGTACTGCGTTCAGTGCATTAACTTGACCCTCAAGGGTATCAAGTCGCTGACTGTTAGCAGCGATGTCCACCTCGTCGCTAATCACACGATCGAACAAACCAGTGACGCAGTCCACGTGCTTGTTATGATACTCCATTAGTATATTGAACCGTCTCTTCAACTCCTTGATCTCCTCGATCGATTCCCGTACTGCTTTCTTCAACACTCGGTTGTCATCCCATAGTTCAGCAACGCGTTTACGCTCGATATGCAAAGTAGCTGCCATAGCAGCCATGGCCTGCTCGGGAGGATAGTGTAGGGGAGGTAGGGTAGGGATATTGGGGTTCCTAGCCGGAGTAGACCTAATACAAGGCCAGTTTTAAGGAGGTAAAGGAACATTTTTCTCCTGAATTAGGTTGGTCATATACTGGGGATAGTATTCCCACTTATAAACTGGTGGGTACTGGGGTAGTGCAAATAGTTGGTCATAGTCAAACTCCTCATTACTGTTAGGCCGCATAGGCCAATCGTACGGACCCGTAGGTAGAGGTATAGAATCGTAATAAATAGGTCTCTTTCCTCGAGAAGGAGAAGAGGAAGGTGCAGACGATGAAGAAGCCATTCCTGCAAGGAACCGCTCACAGGAATGAGCAACAACAATCAATCCAGCAAGGCAAAGCAGACAAGGCTAACTAACAAAGCTAAACGTGTCTATATGCGTGTAACTAAAGCAACAGGCTATAGTCTAAATGCAATGCAAATGAAATGCAATGCTGATTTAGTTCGCTATAACCAATGGCTCTGATACCAATCTGTCATGCCCTCCATTTCCACAAACGGGGTATTACCGTTAGGCGTGTGACATACCAGGATCTCATCCACTAGTTACATCAAACGACACGTTAATTACAAAACATAATTATTTGTTAACGTTTGAAATTTCCAAAGACAGAGTTATTAACGTAAACGTAATAATAGTTGCGGAAGCATAATTGATCTTAATTTAAAATGGCGCAACACGCGCAAAACAATGAAATAACGTTCATGAAAGAAAAATAAATGTTCATTTGACCCATAAGATGAATGCATGAATGAGATGTTCTTAATCGTGCGCATCATGAGAACCTGAAAGAAACATGCTAAAGTGTCAACACAAAGTTAGTGAGCTCACAGGTTTTGATAAACAGAACATAATAATAGTAACCGATACAGTAAACAAAGTAATATCAGTAGATAGCTAGTCTACTTAACAAGTTACATAGCGTATGAAGTTTGCAACCGAAGCTGACAATGTAAATGAAGGCCTCGGCTGTGGCTACCAAACCACAGCAACAGAAATTAGGTCAATTAAACACCCCGTTTGACATGCAGTTGTGCTAGCGTGACTAGCCCGGGTGGGGTTTGTCAAACCCAGTTGATCTACTCAGAATTACCCCGCTAAAGAACATATATTAACGGTTCAAAATATGAGGACTTAAGTTGGTACAACACTAGTAAGCAAGTGACATTACAGTAATACTGATAAAATGAAAATACGTTTTGAACACACGTTTCTTTCCCCCAAAGAAAACAGGTAAAGTGGGGCTGAGAACTCACCTTAAATGCACAACAAATTCAATTAGCGTAAACACGAGCAATTAAGTTTCCGAATAACCTGGATACATGTTTATTGTATAATTAATATTAACTATTAAATACTAACAATGGGTCGTACGGTTTCGTGTTCACGGTTCGGTGTCGGTTATCTATATATCCACAAGCATAAGCAAACACCAAATCACCTCAAATGAATAAAACCTAATTATCATGTGTAAGGGTACTCTTTATACATTTTAATTATACGACCTTTATATATATATAAAAAAATCCATTTCCCTTAATGCGTAATGATCACACGTAATACCCTTACGAGAATATACAAATATTAATTTTTATACCCATATATTGCACACAACCTTTAACTCACATAAAAATGTATTTGTATTATACCCACCATATATATAATACACAACCACATATAACATCCACCCATAACATGTACTAACCCATTTATGATCAAGACACATACGTATGCATGCACTAACTTATATAGTAACACATATACACGCATGCACTAATATATAAATCTCAACCTATATTCAATGCACACACACACCAAGAACAACAATCCTTTAAAATCACATACACACCTAGCAATATGTATATATGCATGTGTAATACATCTATGCACATGCTCCCACATTCACAACACTTTTCCATCCATGCGTCTATCATTTAAACACCAAGCGCCTACACGCCACTCACATATGCACATTCATACATCTTACATATACATACATACAATCATAACCACATACTACCCACACTACATAAAACACACACAACAGCCCATGCACACACCCGCATATTCACGACCAAGCACGCACGCAGCGCACCATACACGCACGTATAGAAACCAATTACCATACACCTTGCACCCGTACGCCATCATACCCGAGAACCGTAACCGAAACTTGAAACCATACATAACGATCAAGATCGAAACCGAAACCAATGGATGATGGAATAGCGATGGGAGGTTGGATAATGGAAACGATGGTAACTTGAAAACGCGGGGTGCCACAAACAACGACTCTAGAAGTGAATGATATGCCAGGGGATCAAACAAGAAGTACTAGAAGATGTAGCAAAACACCTGCTTAGATGGAGGATTATCAAACAGGAGAAGGTCTTTCAGATGAAGAAATGAACTTAGCCATGTTCAGTTCTTTTGGTGATCCAACAAGTTATGAAGAGGCTTCGAAAGACAGCAAATGGCAGAAAGCAATGGATGCTGAGATGAGAGCAATAGAAAAGAATGGTACTTGGGAACTAGTTAAGGTTCCTGAATCAGTAAAGCCTATTAGAGTTAAATGGTTATTCAAGACTAAGCTGAATGAACAAGGAGGAGTGGATAAATATAAAGCCCGGTTAGTGGTGAAAGGATACGCTCAGAAAAAGGGAGTTGATTACAATGAAGTCTTTGCTCCCGTTGCCAGATGGGACACAATCAGAACTCTACTAGTTGTGGCAGCTCACAATGGTTGGATCGTGTACCAACTAGATGTGAAAAGTGTGTTTTTACATGGAGAGCTACAGGAAACCATTTATGTGGAACAACCCAAGGGGTATGTAAAACAAGGGGAAGAACACAAGGTATATCTTCTGAAAAGAGCACTGTACGGCTTGAAACAAGCCCCTAGAGCATGGTTCCATCGTATTGAAAGCTACTTCTTAAGGAAGGGTTTAAGAAAAGTTTGCATGATCACACCTTATTCATCAAACAAGTTTGGCACAAAGTTATCATAGTAAGCCTGTATGTAACTACATCCCCAAGCTTCAAGAGGAACCAAGGAGAAGAATACTCTGTAGTAGCAGCAAATGACCCTGCTTTTACAGGGGCAAGGAGTGCCCGAGAATGATATACGCTCGAGGGAAAGGGATCTTCAAAAGCAAATACAGATGTTACGTTCTATTCTATGAATGAATCAATCAAGAAATAAAACAAGTTCGAATGGAATGACGGGGATTGAATGGCCTGGAAAGCTGGTAGGGTTTGGGGCGAGCTGTGTGGATGACTTAATATATACAGGCAATGATGTTAAGTTATGTGATGAATTTAAGGTTTCAATGATGAAGGAATTTGAAATGACAGATCTCGGCAAAATGAAGTTCTTTCTGGGAGTTGAAGTACAACAAGAGAACCATGGGATCAGCATGTATGCTAAGGAAGTGCTTGAGAGGTTCGGAATGTGGGAAGGCAACTCAGTGAAGAATCCGATTGTACTTGGTACTGGGATGCGAAAAGAAGGTGAAGGCCAAGATGCTGATGAAGCTGACTTTAAGTGTTTGGTGGCAGCCTAATGTATCTTACTGTCACTAGACCCGATGTCATGTATGCAGTCTCTTTACTCTCAAGATTTATGGCAAAACCAAAGGAAGATCATATGCAACTGGGAAAAAGGATATTAAGATATGTCAAGGGTACTTTTAACTATGGTTTACACTATGATAAAGGAGCAGGTGGTCAGCTGTTAGTATTCACTGACAGTGATTATGCTCGAGATATGGAAGATAGAAGATGCACATCTGGCTATGCATGCATCCTTGGTAATGCTGCTATATGTTGGAGTTCTAGAAAGCAAGATATTGTAACTCTCTCATCCATCGAGGCAGAGTACATAGTTGCTACTAACTGTGCATGTCACTGTATGTGATTGAAAGTATTATTGGGAGAATTAACTGGAAAGGAGATTTAGACTGTGGAGATTAAATGTGACAACAACTCAACCATTAAGTTATCAAAAAATCCGGTAATGCATAGGAGAACAAAGCATATTGATGTGCGGTTTCACTACTTGAGAGAGTTGGTTTCCAAAGATCAAGTAAAATTGGTATTCTGCCCTTCGGAAGAACAAGTTGCTGATGTCATGACCAAACCGGTGAAGCTTGATGTGTTTGAGAAGATGCGTGACAAGCTTGGAGTTTATGAAGTTGAAGATTAAACTGATAGGTGAACCTATTATCAGTTTAAGGGAAGGTTTGTTATGTTAGTTACTAATAATAAATGAGTTTTATTTGTAAGTGTGCATGCAGGCCTTAAGCCCATGCACACATAGGTTTGATTTAGTCTTTGTCACGTGGTAGTTAGTCGTGGGTTGAGTCCAAGTTTGTTGCTGTTTACGTGGTTAGTTCCTGGTAATCAGGTAACCGTTGAAGTGAGGTCATCGAGTCTGTACTGGTATATATATAGCATTCTTGAAGTGAATAAAGCATCAGATTATTGAGGGCACAATTGATACACTTGTTTCTTTCAAAGACTCAATATTGACAACAAAAGGAACCGTCTCTTGAAGCCGAAGCCTAGAGGACCAGTTCTAATCATCAAACGAATAAATATCATCACCAGTCTAGTTTATAACCATATATATCCAGAGTAGTTTATATGATATATAGATGAACATATCAAAAAATAAGGCACGCAAGCATGACTAGGTAAGCTTACTTTCCTTATTATACGGGTAATTCAACGAGTTAATATAACGAACTACAATCATTGCATGTACTCAGACATGATTTTCATTTATGTTTAAGAAAGATTACTAAGGGGAACAAAATATTCCGTTTAAGAATTTGAAATCTTGTTGGCGGTTTATTTAGTTTTTACAAATTTCCCCCAAATCTCAAACTTCTTGATCAATTTAACAATTTGTAGAAGCTAGCTAGATGTTCGACAATCCAATGGACCAGAGAAATCAAGATTTCTCAACAATTTCTATTGGTAATTTACACCACTAAAATCGGTAATAAAATTTAGAAATTTGTGCGTTCAAATCGCAACCCAATTCACATATGAAGTTTCTAATCATCAACTTCTTCAAGATTCAACGATCAAAGGTGTGTAATGTGTTCCAATTGTGTTTTATGTTTATCGAAAAAATTTCATGTTAGGGTTTTCTTAAATCGATCGTAGAAATCCCAATTGAAATACATGTGATCTCTAGAATTCCGTGTGGTTTTGAAGATTGTATATGACGAATTAGAGGAAAAAAAATCAATTTTGGGATTCTTTGTGTTGCGAAGATGCATAAATGCAGATAACAATTAGGGAAGAACCCTAATTTTAGCCTCTGTATGTAGATAAATGTGTGTGTATATCTGGACATATTGGTGTTGTTGATTACATAACACTTAGAATCATTCATCTTCATATAATCTGTACACACTCTAACCGAACCACTTGCCAATTGTAAACTACATCATTTGCTTATGTCTGAGAATAAAGCATCTGTTACTGCATCTCCACCTGCACCTGTTGCAGTATCAACATCACCCGTTGAACTCGCAGATGGTTCCAATGCGCACAATGAGTCAAGTAGCCATCAAACTACTCCTACTCTTTCAAGAAGCACTGAGTATCGTTATCAATACGGGTCACATGACCCGGACACACTGGTTGACTCACCAGAAACTCAGATACTCACCATGTCATCTGGGTCGGTTAAGAAGTCGTTAAAAGTTTTACTATTACATGGGGATTTGAATATTTGGGTTTATGAAGCAAAAGACCTTCCAAACATGGATATGCTGCCTAAAGCAGTGGGTGATGTGTTTTATGGAGATAAGAACACTAGCGATCCGTATGTCTCCATTGCTATAACGAGTGCAGTGGTTGGAAAAACTTATGTGATTAAGAACAGTGAAAACCCTGTTTGGAATCAACAATTTAATGTTCATGTGGCATATCATGCTTCTGAAATTCATTTTCTAGTGAAAGACAGTGATAGAGTGGGATCTCAACTTATAGGATTTGTAGCAATCCCAGTTGAACATATATACAATGGATCTAAAGTCGATGGATTTTTTCCTTTGATGAATACAAACGGGAGACATTTCAAGAATGGAGCTAGTTTGGGACTTGCGATGCAATACACTCCTGTTGAAAGATCGAGTTTATATCAAAATGGAGTTGGAGAGGGCCCACATTATGTTGGGATTCCCGGAACTTATTTTCCATTAAGAAAAGGTGGGAAGGTTACTTTGTATCAAGATGCACATGTACCCGATAATAGTCTTCTAAATACTGAGCTTGATGGTGGTATGCATTATGTTCATGGTAAATGCTGGATTGACATTTTTGATGCAATTAAGGATGCTCGACATCTTGTGTATATCACGGGTTGGTCTGTATGGCATAAAGTGAAATTGGTTCGCGAGACAGAGAATGCACCAGAAGACACACTTGGAGATCTTCTGAAAACCAAATCACAAGAAGGTGTTAAAGTTTTGCTTCTTGTTTGGGATGATCCTACTTCAAGGAATATCATGGGCTACAATGTGGTAAGTTTTTAAACAATTAAGTGTTAGTGAAAATGGATTATTTTAACCTAAAGTTTAATGTTTGTAGGATGGATTTATGGATACCCATGATGAAGAGACTAAGCGTTTTTTTAAGCATTCTTCGGTGCAAGTGTTGCTTTCTCCTCGTATGGCTGGGAAGAAACTTAGTTGGGTCAAGAAGAAGGTATATAATTTCACTGTAAAACATATTAACAAATTTACTGCAGCTGAAATAAACATGATCCAATTTGCAGATAAAAGTTAAAATTTCAGTTATATTGGTATTACAAAGTAGACTTTTTGAAACTATATAAGTTTCTTTTATTATGATCTTTTTTTTCTTTTTTTAGGAAGTTGGAACTATCTATACACATCACCAGAAAACTGTGATAGTAGATGCAGATGCTGGAAATGGTAGAAGGAAAGTTATATCTTTTATTGGAGGACTTGATTTATGTAATGGTCGATATGATAATCCAACGCATCCAATTTTTAAAACACTAGAAACATTACATGCAGATGACTTTCATAATCCATCTTTCACGGTGACATCTCATGTCTTATTCTTTATTTCTAGCTAAAACTTTATTATATCATTATAAGTTGCTTAATATACCTAATGTTTACACTTATCAGGGTAATCTTGCGGGTTGTCCTAGAGAACCATGGCACGACTTGCATAGTAAAATTGATGGACCAGCTGCATATGATCTTTTGAAAAACTTTGAGGAACGGTGGTTAAAAGCATCAAAAGTTACTGGAGTAAAAAAATTGAAGGCTTCACATGATGATTCTTTACTAAAAATAGACAACATGCCAGAGTTTTTAACTGTAAATGATGAACCTTGCCTTAATGACAAGGATCCTGAAGCATGGCATGTACAGGTATATGGATTTATTGCATCCCCTTCTATCAAAAAAAGATTTTTTAATTAAAACCTTGTGTGACAGGATTTATTTTGTTTTCTGCAGATTTTTCGTTCAATTGATTCTAATTCAGTTAAAGGCTTCCCTAAGGATCCCAAAGAAGCTACAGCCAAGGTGAAGACAGTGATACCTAAATGGTATTTTGCTAATGAACAATGACCGAAATACCCTTTAACGACAAACATATTATTCAAAAAGTTACTTGCTCGTTTGGAATGTGTTTTTGATATTTAACAGATTGTCCAAATGAAAAAAAAAGTTTCCTCATTCCTAGAGTCTTTTTTGTTTCTCAAACTGATTTTTTCTGTGTATGATTATCTCATATTGTTTTCACTTGCTGGTTCGATTAATTTTTTTGTTTTCCTAGTTTTTATAACATTTATATTCAAATATGGTTGAATTATTTTACTATGTGGTTAACACAAATATAAGTGATAATGTGCTTAACCTATACCAAATAATCATGAAAAACACTAACTTGATTTTGGTAAATTTCAATTAACAGAATTTGGTTTGCGGGAAAAATGTGCTTATTGATATGAGCATACATTCTGCATATGTGACTGCTATTCGTGCTGCACAGCAATTTATTTATATTGAGAACCAGTACTTTATCGGATCATCATACAATTGGAGTTCTCATAAAGATTTAGGTAAGAAACATTCTGTTAAAATGATATTTATATTAGTTTTAATACTTTATAATAGCGTCTTTTTTAATTACTCCCAGGTGCCAACAATTTGATACCAATGGAAATTGCACTAAAAATTGCTAGTAAAATCAGAGCATATGAAAGATTTGCAGTGTATATTGTTATCCCTATGTGGCCAGAAGGTGTCCCCACAGGTTCTGCTACACAAAGAATATTATTTTGGCAGGTATTTACAGTTACATGGTTTAACAGAATTGTGTTATTTTAGTCAAATATCTAAAATAATGACAAAATAGAAGAATATTACAGAACAAAACAATGCAAATGATGTATGAAACTATCTACAAAGCTTTGTTGGAGGCTGGACTTGAGGAAGCACACTCACCACAAGATTATCTGAACTTTTTCTGTCTCGGGAATCGTGAAGACTCGAGCCTGAAGGATGAACTCTATTTTGACTACTCTCCCGAGGTCAACTCCCATAGTCTCTTTGTGGTCAAACCTATAAGTTTTTAAGTTTTTAGTTTGAAGAATTTGAGAAGATATTTATTTCCTGCAAATAGTTTCAGTCTCATTCTGTTTGTAGCATTTCTTTAGTGTGTACCTAGTCATTTCTCTAAAACTTCTGTATATATGTCTATTTTAAAACTGAAGTTTCATATATTTGACTTGTAAAGTCAACCCATAACTCTACTTCTAAAAGTAGCAATTATACTAGTACCCTTAATCTGAAGAATTTTATTTGTTTTTAATTATGTACTTGCAGGCACTCACTCGTAAACATCGGCGATTCATGATCTATGTACATTCAAAAGGAATGATAGTAGACGATGAATATGTAATTATAGGATCTGCAAACATTAATCAACGGTCTATGGAGGGAACTCGAGACACAGAGATTGCAATGGGAGCTTATCAACCTCATAACACCTGGGCAAGGAAATACATGGATCCACGCGGGCAGGTAATTCTTTTAGTCATTACAACATTCTACTTCCTAAATTATGAGTAACATTCATATTTATGTTTGTATTCATATTTGACACACTATTCATCCGTAAAAAGTTTTAAAAGTAAGACAAAACGTGTGAGGGTCATCTAGACAAAGAATTACCTGTGTGACTCTTTAACTTTACCACTTCCAAATCTTTTATTAATTCTATTTTTTATTTACTTTTTTGTTGTTTTTTTTTCTATTTTGAAGGTTTACGGATATCGAATGTCTTTATGGGCTGAGCATCTTGGGACTATTCACGAGTCATTCAAGCATCCTGAGACTCTTGAGTGTGTAAGGCAAGTTAGATTAATGGCAGAAGCAAACTGGGTACAATTTGCTTCAAATGAGATATCAGAAATGACGGGTCATCTCATGAAGTATCCGGTCCGGGTTGATCGAATGGGTAGGGTTCATTCTCTAGAAGGAAGTGAAGAGTTCCCAGACGTAGGCGGTCAAATTATCGGGTCATTTCATGGGATTCAAGAAAATTTGACTATTTGACTCTTCTTCTTTTTACAATTTTGACTTATTGAGTGAGGCTTCTTACAACTTTTAGTTATATGAAAGCTCAAACCTCCTATTGATCGACCTCATTTAATTTAATCATAATTAGGAGGGAGATGAAATTGTAGAATTTACATGAATGAGGCTTCTTACAACTTTTGTCTATGATGCACATGAAGTCGAGCCACAAGATCAAAGGTTTGTCTATTTTTCGTTGATGATCAATGTTCAAGCGATTCGTTTGTTCTATTACAAACAATATTGGCAGTTAGGTTGTTAGCAAACTACCACAACTTAACAAACTAACTGTTTCAACAGATTTAACAAATGATTTTTTTATTATAAACTAGTAAATTATTTTCTTTCCATCATAAATAATAATAGAAAGAACACACAACAATCATGCCAAAAGGATCAAGACTGCCTTGTTATAGAAATCACCCTTGATATGAATCAAGACATTTCCATCATCATATCAAAAATCTACAAACAAATTTAACAGCTTTATCATATGAGATTACTTGAACGAGAACCCAACGATTATGCCAAAGATTGAGGTTGCCCTGGTACCAAACCACCCATGATACGAATCGAATCAAAGTGGTTTCATCTCATGACAATGAACACCACCACCACCATCATGACCACCACCACAAAGCCATGCATATGCCACATCTTCCACCACCCCCTACCACCTCTCGTTGCCTGAGGTCGACAACTAGTGTTACGGCAGATGATGCTTTTCTAACATCCGATTCACATGTTGACCTGATTAAGAAAATGAAGTATGGAAAATTGTTGTTATATGAGGAATGAAATTGGGAAGTGACTTCATGTATAAATAGTAACAAGAAAGTTGGTGTTTAATATTATTTCAATATGTGTGTTTGAATGTGAAGGAAAGTAGGAGAAGGCATATTAAGTATCTTCCTTAGGATATGCTAATGACAACATATAAAGTAGCCACCCATGTTCTTTGTTTATAATTCATAAATTTTAACATTTCATATATTATAAATTAAGGGAGTAAACGACTTATGTGATTAGTGCATCCCCAATAACTTTTTCTAAAACTTCATACACGTAAATACATTATGTTTATTTCTAACATGCATATTATTGGTTTTGAATTAAATATCCCTTCATGAGTGAGTTTATATATAGCGCACACACATGGACGAGCTAGTTTAATACATGACTAATTTTAAAGACTAGAACCACATACAAACTTGTACGTAACAAGAGAGATGATTACATGGATCATAGTTAAAGTAACATTATTGGTGTGTATGTGATTTTCATAAATTCTAGTAACAATAAGGCTCGTTTTGGGTCACCTATTTAATTAATTTGCAGGGAGGAAATCTAAATAAATTTCATTGTCTGCATTTGAAATATGTAACTCAAATTGGCTCTTATTTAACTAATTACATTTTTATATAATTTCATACACACACATATCTGGATGCATGTGTTATCAAAACTTTGAAAGAAAAAATTTTGGTCACACACAAATTCACCGTTCATTTAATAGAGACAAGGTGAAGTATTTAAGCATTATATAATTTTTCAAGTTATATTATGAGCAGCTCATAAGGTTACAATATAAATTTTCAAGTCACAATTATGATCAACTCATCAAGTTGCTTACCGACTTTCACACCTTTAGTTAGTTATAATTTAAACTTTACCTTTTTATTATTGCTTTTTATTTCAGCCAAAATTTGACATTTGGTTTACCTATTATTTTTAAAATATAATGTTTTATAATATTTCAAATATACTGTTAAGACGTGTTTGTTACTTAAGTTCTAGTAAAATTTCATTCAAAACAGAATTGTTTATGATAATGTAGAATTCATCGAACAAAACTTACAAACGGTCAATGTAGTCATAAGGTTTCGATTTTATTTACAGTTTAATTCCTTCGTGAACTTTTTCCAGATGATGAATAAGTCGTCACATCGCAACACGTATTTTCACCCATTAGTTTATATATTTGTGTATTGAGAATGGCTTTTGAGGTGATGTAAGGTAAATTGGGACCTTCAAAGTTCACATAGGGGTGACAAAAGCAGCATATTCATAGTTGCCACATATGTCTTTGTTGATTCTCCACTATCTTAACTTTCCATATTTTAATAATTCGTTTTTTACAAATAAACATCATTTTTTGATAATTTAATAAAACCTACCAGACAATAATCAAACTTTTTATGTTCATAACAACTTTTGTCCCTTTACTCTCTCTTCAAAATTACACCTGTAACTAAAATTTAAGACTAATTTGTAAACACTTAAAAACACTAAACAAGCAAACATACTCAAACCGACCCAATCAACCCGACCAGTATTGTTTGTCGTTTCCTAAAAACATAAACGTTAAGAAGCTCGGTAACAAAACATATTTTGCACATATAAACCTCAGGAAGTCAAACAAACAGTCTTTAAGTCAACACGGATCAACACAAAAGAAACCTGTAGTACTGTAAACTATATAGTATATACTTCAAAGTTATACTACACAAAGAGAAACACATTGTACCATGTTTACCAAACTATAAAGACCTTATCAGTCTCACTTCTCAAACCATCTCAAACTGATCATCATTGTCCCATTCATGTTCCAAACGATCAATATGCGCTTGTACCATGTGCACAAAGTCTTGTAAATTTCTCCGAGCTAGTTGTCTAGGAGGTTGTACTGGAAGTGAACTTGTACTAGGTGAACTATGATGTCCCATGGAAAAAATTCTCATAATCATCCCAAACTCCCAAGGATCATATTTCAGATATACAACATCAAATGGCTCAGTAAACTCGATGCAAAATGAAGGTGATAATTTGCACCCTATCGCTTGAACATGATTCAAACTGTAAAAAGGAGTAATTTTACCGACTGCTTGAAGAACTTATGCTTTAAATTATTGAATAAAGTTTTAGGAATATTTTACTGACCATATGTAGTATTTGCCGTCGGATGCTTGTTCTTGAACACGACCCAACAACTCAATCTTCATAAAACCGCCAATGCAGACTACAGGATTAGGCAACCTGAACCTTTGTAAGCAATTTTCCTGTGGGAATGAAGTTTTTGATGAATGTATTAAAAGATACACGAGTGCAAGATGGTGTAAGTCTATATGGGTTCCGGGTCAAAATGGGTAATTAACGAGTCAAAATGGGTTCGGGTTAAAACGGGTAATTATAGATTGATCAAAATAGTTCTGCCCAGGCTGGGTTGTTTTTAACCTGTAATCACATTTTTAGCCTGTTTTCTAACATTTTAAAAAATAGCTTTTTAATAATATAATCATAAAAACTAAAGTATTGGAAAAAAGTTGCTTTCTTGAATATCATATGCATATAAATACAACTTGGGTGACGTTTAACTAGTTTGACCCGTTTAAACCTTTTGACGTGTTCGACATAAAACATAGCCCAGATTTAATCGTTCATAAGAACACAGGTCAAAACTGGCACCTCTACTGTATTTCCATATCTGGGTATACTAAAAGGTAGAAAAAATAAAGGAAAATCTTGTTTCTTGTGATCTAAATATTTAACAGCCAATTCCAGTCAATCTCATTATAGCAACATGTAACTCATCACCGGAAGTTATATATCATAATACGATTTTGACCATATTCTAATGCTCGAATATCATTTATATGTATACCATATCGTTTATGTGGGAGTAATAATAATAGAAACACAAACTCACCTGTTCCACGCGGAAGATTTGTGACGTGTATGTCCAAGTAAACTTGTCATCTGCACATTCTTGTAAATCCATGAACCTACGTTTCAGCTCCCTCCAACATTTTGGATGACCCATTCGGAATCGCACAAATTTTGATGCGTATATCGGGGAGTCCTCCTGAAAATAAGCTGTGTACACAAATGTCAGTTAGACAATGAGCTGAAAAAAAAAAAAAAAAAAAAAAAAAAAAACCTTGGAATGGATGCAAGTTAATTTCTGTTATAACCCAAAGATTAGAAGTTAAATTATATATCAATGTCTCGGGTGTTTCTGGATCATCACTTCCTTTACTTGACCAATACAACCTCAGTTGCCCGATTCTGTCTCTTGGGTCTAGAGTATTTCGGATGCTTTCATCTGGGTAGTGATCGGTGCTAGAAGCACTCACAGGATCAATATTGCAATAATCTTGTGGGAATGTTGTGAGGGCCCGGAAAAGAGAAGCATAGGCTCGGTGCTCTCTCTCATCTAAGCTGTGATTCGGTTCTGGGACACCACGATTCACTCTGACTACGTCAGTAATGCTAGCAAGCTCAGGAAATCTTGTCACGCAGAGCCGCTTGCTAAGCCCATTAGAGACCACTGCAAATAGAGATCCAAATGTAAAAAGGAAATTAACTAACACATCATTAACTGTGACAAATAATGAATGAATAAGAATATGCGTGCACGTGTGTTATATTAACCAATATTTTGCCAGTGTCGAGATACAGCTGATGCACAAATGAGATCAGCTGAGTCATCCAGATACGTAAGTATCTTAAGTGCCATGTCAGGTTCAAGCCACTGCAAGAAATCGACCTGAGTCTCCATATCTGTGACAAATCATGAATTTCAATATCTTAGCAAGATCATGCATTGTAGCCTTAGCAAGATTGATCTTGCATCACCCAACAATCTAAAATAACGGTTATCTAAGTGCAGTCGTAAGCATAAACGGATAAAGCAAGTGAATTTACATCAGAAATTAATACTAACAACATAGTATCACCCGAAGTCTTTACTTTCTACGCAGATAAAAAGATGCCAGTGTAGCATCATTAACTGTAACGATATTCCATATTCGTATTCGAATGGAAACAAATCAATATTCCACATTTACAAACTTATAAATTCTTTCCATAAAGTATCCTCCCTCTTTCCTATTCGGTCTATAACATTTGCTTTTAGAAATGGTGCCCACAACGTTATGCTAACTTCAACTGCTAAGAATATGCTTCTACATTATGTTACATATCAAACACTCTAAAAACTTATTCCTTTAAAAGACATTTGATCAAACACTTAACAGGGTGATCGACGGATGATTTACATGTGCTAATTGTATTTAAGTACAACTTTTTAGGCTTTAAATTATATCTAATTGGTATGATTTACATGTGCTAATTATATTTAAGTACAACTTTTTAGGCTTTAAATTATATCTAATTGGTTAATATTCAAAGTTTGAATGTCTCAAGAGATCGAGAGCTAAAATGATATTATTTTAACTCTCGATCTCTTGAGAAATTTAAACTTTGAATATTAACCAATTAGATATAATTTAGCATAAAACTTTGTACTTTAACATAATTAGCACATGTAAATCATTCGTCGATCACAGGGTCTATCACTTTATCAAGATACATCAGCTTTTTGCTATAGCTCACAATTCACAAAGAATATCTCCAACATTCCAGATAATCACATTTCAGTTCTTGTAGTAATCAATAAACCCTCTTTAATTCTATAAAGAACTGAAATTTTCAACAATCAAACACATGTAATCACCAATTGTCACAGACAAAATCGACCCACAAACCAAAACTTACATTCGGTCAAATTATTCAAATCTAACCCCTAAACAACCGATTAAAATGATCTGTTAATCATCGTAAACTCATAACAACTGCAAAGATTCACATAAAGTTCAACAGTGACCTCAAATACATCAACAATCGACGACATTACTATCAAATTACAGTAAAACAACGTACAGATTAACGAAATAAGCAAAGCTACATGAAAAAAAGAGATTTAAAAGAGGAAATTTATCACCTTTTGAGCTGTTTGAGGTAAGAACTACTGAATCGATTAGAAAGAAACCCTAGAAATATAAAATCGGTGATCAGATTGAAGATATTGACGGTGGAAATGCGTATGCAAGAGGACTAGAGAACTCGGTGTGATTATATAGGAAAAACAACGTCATTTGTTATATTGCCACCTTTTTTTCAAGAAACATATGTTCATGCACAAGTTACAACTAATAATATTATTGCATAAATGTGTGAGGTCATGTTAAAATTTTATAAAAAAAAACTTGTGATGTTTTAACGAATACAAAGATGATAATTTACTTGGTGAAGGTTATAGAAAATTAAATTTTGAATGATTTCATTTTGTAAAATACTGAAACTGAAATACTATTTTAAATTTCTAAAACTGAGATTTTTATATGGGGTTGTTATTAATTTGTTATTTCAAAACAAAAACTTAACATTAATAGTTGCAACCCAATCTAAAGTTGGAACTCTATGGTAACGTATAATGCCTAGACCACTGTTGGATTAATCTTGATCGGGTTTGATAGCGGGTCATGTACGGGTCATGGAGTTGAATACAGGCCAACAGAAAATATATTTAGTCACATGTCTTTAGTGGTTTATTAGAATCAACGTAATGGGTCAAGATCATGGCTCATATTTACTAGTTTGTAGGAGGGTTCTTTAACCACATGTAGTGAGTAGTTTTGAGTTTGTTTTCTTTATATATTGTACATGTTTGTTTCTGTCAAGAGGAATGAGAGAGAGTTTTATGCAGTAAATCATCTCTTGTGTGTTTGATTTGGGGCCTGAACCAACAACCACTGCATCCATGTGTCATGAAATTCGTCATCCCGACGGAGAACAACTAATTAAGAATTTTATTATTATTCTTAGCGTACGTGTAAGTTTCTCTTTGGCATCGATAGTTGTACTTACTAAGAATCTGACAACTAGAATATTTGACCTCTTATTCTTGATAATGCATCTTGTTCTAGCAAGAGGGAGTGTGTTTTCACATTATCTTCGGTGCGTTCCATTCATAGCATAACACGAAAACTCGGTATGAACCTATTATGGAAGCTTTATCGTTTAAAAGTGAACTAGGTCCACTTTAGCATAACATAAACTATCAAAACAGTACACACACTCACATGGAGCTATCACCCAAAACTATACATTCGTCTGAAATTATACTTTTGGGCTAAACTATAAATTCATCTGAAATTAATGACTTTCATCTAACATTCATCCTAAACTATGGGACCTTTGGTTAGGACTTTCGATTATGGACTTTAGGCCAAACATTTGGCCGAAAGTCGGGAGACTTTTGTTTGAAACCCTACTTTAAACTTAGATACGCTTACTAAAACCTTAACATGGTGATTGTTTGCTTCTTTCAATCCAAACATGTCAAGCTTTAACTTTTTTACCATAGAAACTCATTAAAATCTTCAAATAACACCGTATTGAGCAATAACCACCATTAGCATGTGAACTTTAACGTTAGATCTTACATATTTTAATAAAAACCTTTTTAAACAAAAACCGTGAAGACGAAGATGATGAAACTAAGTCCTTCTTTCACCCTCAACAACCTGTTTTTGGTAACTATCCACATGATCTCAAGCTCCTCTACTTCGAATTAGTTGTGATGATGAAGCCTTGAAGGTTTTCTTTGTTTTCTCTCTATACTCTTTTTAGCTCTGTATTACGGAAGAAGAAATGAAATGGACATGGGGGCCACTAAAATTTTAGGGTATTAGGGCAACTTCCGAAATAAATTCCCTTAATCCCATACTTTATCTGATGTTATAATTTTTACTTAAAATTTTATAACTGCCATTAATTAAGAAAATAGGGTGTTACAATTATGTAGGCATTGCCCAATATTTGAAGCGAAGTTTGAGAATTTTCTTAGTGCGTATTTATGACTCTTTATACACCATCACG
Organism: Flaveria sonorensis; assembly: GCA_025506505.1. NCBI lineage: Eukaryota > Viridiplantae > Streptophyta > Magnoliopsida > Asterales > Asteraceae > Flaveria > Flaveria sonorensis. Next base: position 6,534,685 of record CM046429.1, read on the forward strand.
AATGATAAAAAGGCGCTTCTTAAGGATTATTACCATAGAAGATGTGGATTAACTTTACATGCCAAAAAAAGATTCTAGATGCCAACAAATAGTATAACTAATTACAAACGTTCGAGAAAAAATATGGATTAATGAATGCTCTGCTATCAAAATATACGACCCTAACTCAAAAATGCATGAGTTACATTCCTATGAGTCGTTATCCACATGCCTATAAAGAAAAATGAGAAAACACGTGAGGTATACATTGATCACCTAAAATTAATGTTATAAAAACTAGACCGACAATGAACCGTTTACCTTACCGGTCACTCAGATTGGTGTTTAAGACTTTAAGAATATATGAATACTTGAATAACTAAAGTATGAATAATAAAATATCATATAGATTAATCAGAATATAAAATTTTAGAGTAACTTCAAAGTTGCTTCCGTCCTGCTCCATGGGCTTCTCTTTCTGTTATATCATATTCAGTTTTGGCTAAGACCGTAACCCCACATCCATCCGAAAAGGAAATGCCCTTAAATTTTTAGGGTAGCAACTTTTGAAATTAATTCCCTTAAACCTCATACTTTATCTCATGTTACAATTTCACCCAAAACTTTATAACTGCCATTCTTAAAAAAACAAGGTGTAAACTATTGTGTAGACGCTAACTAATTAATACTTGAAGCAAAGTTTAAGGATTCTTTTAGTGCGTAGGTATGTCTTGTTATCGCACCACCATGAATGATAATAAGGCGTGTCTTAAGGATTATTACCATACAAGATGTGCATTTACTTTACATGGCTAAACAAGATTCTAGATAACAAGAATACATACGTTCGAGTAAAACATGGATTAATGAATGCTCCGCTATCAAAAGACACGACCCTAACTCAAGAATACATGAGTTACATTCCTATGAGTCATTATCCACATGCTTATAAAGAAAAATAAGAATGCAGGCGAGGTATACATTGATTACCTAAATCAATGTTATAAGAACTAGACAGAATAAATTGTTTGTCTTACTAGTCACTCAGGATGGTCTAGAGAAACTATAATTATCTATATATATTTAACTTGTAACAAAATATGAAACTACTACATATTTTGGTTGTATTTATGATTTAACAAAATATGAATACTTAAATAACTATATGAATAATGAAACATCATATAGATTAATCAGAAAATAAGATTTTAGAGTAAAACAAATAAAAAGAATGAAATCATTTCCAACCACCTTATCTGTTCAACAATGCGAGCGGTAGCTAGCTGTTCAATGGTTCACCTGGAAACATTATAAATAAACATAACCGGACCAGTCTCTGACCGGCTCCCCGTCCAGTTATGTTGACCAACCGACCCAACCCGCATCTGAAAACAACTAAGTTTTTTTAAACATGTTTTTTAACACCATTTGTTTATAATAAAACTTAAACCCTCAACCTAATTGAGAAAACAATGCTTAATATTCATCATTTTTCTAACAAACATTCACGCAAAGAGGAAAAATCATAGCTATTGTATTTGCACTTCGCCAATACATTAACAAATACTTGAGATTTCTCACTTAGGTGGTGTTTGTTTTTTGCCAGAAGTACTTCCTGACCTCTTTTGTGTGCGCCGCGCAGACCACGCGCAGAAGTCTGCAGACTGTTTGTTTTTTAGAAGACTTTTCATTAAAAAACGTCTTCCTTAGGTCTGCGTGAAGAAGACAAAACATATTCACTTCTTACCTCTTCTCATACACTTTTACCTTAAACAGTCTCTTCACCCTCCAGACTTCCCCTACTGTTCTACCCTCATCCCCATTGCGAGCCTCCACCGTGACCGTGCCCTATCGTCGCCCCCTTCCCGGTCGCCCCCTGCCCTACCGTCGCCCCCTTCCCGGTCGCCCCCTGCCCTACCGTCACCCCCTTCCCGGTCGCCCCTGCCCTACCGTCGCCCCCTTCCCGATCGCCCCCTGCCCTACCGTCGCCCCCTTCCCCGATCGCCCCTGCCCTACCATCACCCCCTGCCCGGTCGCCCCCTGCTCTACCGTCGCCCCCTGCTCGATCGCCCCCTGCCCTAGGTCTGTGATTCAGGTATATGCTGCTTACAAACGCATCGTTGATGTTGTTCGATTGTTGATGTTGTAGCAGTTCACGGTTGTGTTGTTCGATTGTTGATGTTGTTCGATCGTTGATGTTGTTCGATTGTTGATTGGTAGTAGGTTTTGGCATCTTTGTGTTATGCTCAAATCCATATGGTTGTTTTTGTCTGTGTGTGGAGTATATATATATATATATATATATATATATATATATATATATATATATATATATATATATATATATATATATATATATATATATATATATATTTGAATGTATGTTTTGATGGTAGTATGTATGTGTTCATGTATGGGTATTGTGCTTGTATATTATGAAGCATCTATAGAAATTGAATGTGGGTTCTTTGTTTGATGTATGGGTATTGTGCATGTATATTAGTGTTTAGTAATTATATATACATTTTATGTAATGTGTGTATAATATGTGATATTAGGTGGTATGATTTGTTTGATTTATGATATTAGGTGGTATGATTTGTGATTTGGTTATTTTATTAGATTTGATTTGTGAAAATGTTTTTGTTTGTTGATTAATAGAAATGGGAGAGAAACAACAATGGTCGATTGAGCAACAAAAATGTTTAATAGAGACTTGCATAGAAGAGGTTAACAAGTTGGGTAGAAAAGGATTGAGTATGCACAAAGAGTTATGGAATAACTTAGAAAAAGTGCTTAAGGAGAGGTTTGGCTTGGATTTGACGCAAAAACAAATGAAGAATGCGTACGATAATCTTAAAGCCAAATACATAGGGTGGGTGTATTTGAAAAACAAAGCAGGCAACATATACAACCCTCAAACAAATACTTTTACCTTAACCAACGAGAAATAGGAAGAATTTAAGAGGTATGTTTATATATACAAAATTTTTAACAAATACATATACACATATACTTATAACAATTTTTTACTTTCGGTTTAGGGGCATCCGAAGGCGGTATCATTGAAAACAGTTCTATTGCCTTTTCCAGAGCTTTGTGCTCAATTGTTTGATGGTAATACTGCCACTGGGGGTAGCAAGTGGACTTCAACCCAAACAACATCGGCTGTTGGGTCATCTTCTTGTCATCGTGTCAAACCGCTTATGCTTACAGACACCGTTCTTCATGATACAGAAGATGATGCCGGCTCTTACGATTTTGGTTTTGAGACTATTAATGAGGATACCGCCGAGCCTACCCTCGAGCCCACCCCCGACCCTAATCCAAATAAAAGGGCAAAAACCTTAAAATCATCCTCTATTAATGAGGTTATGTTTAATGGTTTGTTATGTTTAATGATTTGTTATGTTTAATGGTTTGTTATGTTTAAAGTTTATTTGTGTTCTATTAAAACAGGATCATAATGGATTATAATAAGAAATTACTACTCGTAATTCTTATGTACTTGTATGTTCGCTTTTTTTGGAGGAGAGGTTTAAAACGAATGAGAGACAATGACTCGGTTATGTCGGGGCATAAATACACGTTAGAATTATTGCAAGGAAGTCCCAAACAATGCCTTGAATTGCTACGTATGTCTCGTGAATCCTTTGTCCGACTATGTGTTCATTTTAGAGTAAATTATTCGTTAAAGGATAGTAAACATGTTTCGGTTGAGGAGAAGATAGCTATGTTTTTTATGATATTTGGTCATAATCAACGATACGTGATTATCAAGCGTAGGTTTCAACACTCAAAGCAAACAATTCATAAAAATTTATATGTAGTGTTGGATAAAATGATGCTTTTTGCCAAAGATATGATAGTACCAACTTCTTTCAATCCTAATCCAAATATTCCGGGACATAACAAAAGACTACGACGGATTTTCAAAGGAGCGGTCGGTGCATTTGATGGAACTTTGATACATGCTGTTGTCCCTGCTAGCAAACAAGATTTATATAGCGGAATGGGAAAAGGGGATTGTTATCAAAACGTATTAGCAATTTGTGACTTCAACATAATTTTTACATTCATTGTGGCGGGTTGGGAAGGTGTAACACATGATTCTAGAATATTATCAGAGGCATTAACTGATACAAATGCTCCATTCCGTTACCACCACTAGGTATTTTAGTTATTTGTTAAATATTTGTATCTTACTTTAATTTTCTAATTATTTATATATCTTTACAGATAAATATTATCTTTGTGATGCCGCTTATGCGCACATGCGAGGATTTATGGCTCCATATCGTAATGTTAGGTATTGGCTTGGAGATTTTCGTAGGCGTCGTGCATTGACCAATAAAGAAAAATTTAACCACGCACATGCAAAACTACGAAATATAATTGAGCATTCTTTTGGTGTCTTGAAAGCACGATTTCCTATATTGAAGAGGATGGCATCATTTCCGTTAGTTACACAAAGGAACGTTACCATTGCATGTTTCGCGCTACATAATTTTATAAGGAAAGAAGGTTTTAGTGATGAGAAATCGTCATGTGCACGTTGATGAAAATGAGGTTGAAGCACATGGTACCGCATCAGATCGAGAATATATGACTCAGTTACGAGATGAAATTGCTGAGTAGTTAATGCAAAATATGGAATAAATGATTTAAATAAAATGTATTTTTATGGTTTTATGAATATTATTGCAGTGTTGTATGACTTTTATTTAAATTTTAATGTTGAAGTATTTTTTAAAGTTTAAAAATTAGGTTTATTTTAATTACAGTCTATTTTTGCAGTTTGCAGATGTTAAAAAACAAACAGTCTTCTTCTTGCAGACTGCAGACGTTTGGTCCACATCTTCTTCTGCAGATGTCTGCAAATGTGGTCCGCAGACTGCAGACATTTTTCTGCAGAAAAAACAAACAACACCTTAGATATTTTTTTTTTGAACGAAAGATCTCTCATTTAGATATACCTTATAATACAATTTTGTCAAGTAAATCAAACCTATATTAAAAGCTTTTAAATCATGGGTTTGTTTACTTGTGTTGGTAGGACATATAAGAACCGAATTTATATAAAGACCACCTTTCGTGTGAGTGAAATCGATCTGCGTTAGACAAAACTTCAACTTCGTCGGTGCATTCAAGTCAGGGGCGGACCCAACCACAATGGTTGGGGTTCACCCGACCCCCATAAAAAAAGAAATTATAGCCGTGTATATGTTATATTTCCGACTGACCCCCAAGAAATTTTTGCAACGACCCCCATGATTTTGAAAATATAAAATGATATAAATTTTTTTTATTTCTGACGACCCTAAAAATATAAAATTTAAAAATTTTACAAATATAAACCGAAACATTATAACAAAAAATAACAATATAAACTTATTAAAACATGGTTTTGGACCATTTTACATTAAACTCGTGAGTTAAATCCATCAAGTGATCAAGTTATTATCCAATAAGCCAACATCTTAACCTTAAAGCCCTACTTTTATTATCCAATTGGCCAATACACATAACCCATTAAATTAAAACACTAAAAAACTTTAATCTTAAACCACCGATGGAGTGGTGGACAAAAAAGCCATAGACTCGCAAATCTGCAAGGAGCGGTGGAGCACACCTTCCATTTTAAATTGTCAATTGTCTTTGTGATGAAAAAATCGATCGGCAAGTCGGCAGGAAATTAGCAATGCACAGAAATTTTTATTTCATATTTGCTATAGAACTCAACGTCAACATCTACATGACCCACTAGATTTGTTTAAAGTATGCATTTAGCTGTGAGAGGAATCGTATTATGATGATCCACAACTTGGACAAACATAGAGTAGCGAAATCGCTTTCAGATTGAACTATTTGGTGGTTCACTCCAAATACAAATAGTTCAATCGGATAAAACTCAATTTAAAAAACGACATATGATTTGTAAATTTCGTGAACCAAATATTATGAACTAGATGACCAAAGTTGCACTCGAATTTGTATTTTGCAAGGATTTGGGTAACTGCCTTTGGTAGTTATCATCTTCAAATTTGACTAATTTTGCCCTCGAGTTTAACATGTGAAATTTCAGGAAAATCACGTTTTTAACCTAGCCAGGGGCACGCCGCTACCAAGGGCGCTGCCCCCAAACCCCCGCCAAGGGTGCGTTGCCCCCTTGGAAGTGCATATCTGTTTGATCATAATATACATCACGTTTTCACTTCGCACCTCCTGACTTGTTTGATGTATATTATGATCACATTCATCCAATTACATTAAAATATCTAACTATGAAGAGTCTATTTAATTATATGAAACTGAATATGAATGAGTATGACTTTAAGTTTCAATTCTAGTATTATCGTTTGGTTTAACGTTTGAGTTTAGGTCTATCGTGAGAAGGTGTGACTCAAGGACTAAAGCAAAATTTAAAATTATAGTCTTTTCACAAAAGACTTTATGAAAATCAATATAAAAACCTTAATGTATTAGCCGGTAAAACCGACTCAATCAATCCAACCAGTTCACTTCGTCATTTTCTATTACCATACCAAGCGATTCGACTCTATTTTCTTTAAAACGAGGCCGAACCAAGCCGCTTGATAACCAATCATACAAAGTATCACCCGCTGATCATTATGTCAAGTGTTTAACTTAAATATAATATGTTTATTATGTTGATGTTTTTTAGTTATGATTTTGTGAACAACTTCAACTTCTTAATGAACAAACACGAACAAAAATTGATCTGCATGATTATTTGTTCGTGAACGATCAATTCTTAACGAACGAACATGAACAAGGCTTAGTTTGGTTTGGTTCGTTTACAGTCCTATACGTGTATATCGCGTGCTTTCGGGGGTGGTTGCTTCGGATTCATAACGAACCAAAGCTTAAAATGACTACCCGAAAACACAAACATTAGGAAGCTCGGTAAGAAAACATATTTTTGCACAGATTTAGCTCCGGAAGTCAAACAACTGTCTTAAAGAAACCTGTAGTACTATAAACTCTATAGTATATACTACAAAGTTACACTAAACAAAAACACATCGTACCATGCTTTCCAAACTGTAAATACTCTATCAGTCTCACTTCTCAAACTCATCTTCATTGACCCATTCATTTTCACACACCATTGCGATGCGCTTGTACCATGTGCATAAAGTCTTGTAGATTTCCCCAAGCTAGTTGTGTAGGAGGTTGTACTGGACGTGAACTCGTACTATGCGAACTATGATGTCCCCTCGAAAAATTCCTCATATTGATGTTAAATTCACAAGCATCATATTTCAGATACACGGTACCAAATGGTTCAGAAAACTCGATGCTAAATGCAGGTGATAATCGGCGTCCTTTGACTTGAATGTGAGCCACACTGTAAAAAAGGGGTAACTTGAGGAACTTATAATTTAAGCTATCGGTCTATTAAAGTCTTAGGAATGTTTTACTGACCATATGTAGTATTTGCCGTCAGATACTTGTTCCTGAACCCGACCTAACAACTCAATTTGCAAAAAACCGCCGATGCAAACTACAGGTTGAGGTAACTTGAACTTCTGCAAGAGATTTTCCTGTGGGGATGAAGTTTTTGGTGAATATATTAAACGATACATGAGTGCAAGATGGTGTAAGTCTATTTTCTAGAGATGCTGAGATGGCTACTCGGGCTAGCTGGGTGATTAACAAGTCAAAATGGGTTCGGGTTAAAACGGGTAATTACATATCAATCAAAAAAGTTTTGCTCGGGCTGGGCTGTTTCAACCTGTAATTACATTTTTAGCTTGTTTTCTAAAATTTTAAAAAATAAATTAAAAATATAATCATAAAAACTAAATTCTAGATGAAATTACTTTTTTTTGAATATATAGCATATGCATAAACATACAATTTTGGTGACGTTCAACTAGTTTGACCCGTTTGAACCTTTTGACGTGTTAGACATAAAATTTAATCGTTCATATGAACGCAGGTCAAAACCAACACCTCTACTGTATTTCCGTATTTGAATAGACTAGCATATAAAACAAATCAAGGCAAAATCTTGTTACTAGTGATAAAAATATCTAATAGCCAAGTCCAGTCAATCTCTTTATAGTAACAAGTAACTCATTCACTGAAAGTTATGTCTCACAACAGGATCCAGTCATTTTCTAATTCTCAAAAATGATTTTTACGTATACCAAAATATCTGTGAGAAAAATAATAAAAGAAACACGAACTCACTGTTAGATATTTTAGTGTAATTGGATTGACTAATGACCAATGTGATCATAATATCCATCAAACAAGTTAGGAGGTGCGGAGTGCACGCTTGTTTGAGTGTATTATGATCTTCGAAATTGAAAACCATTTTAGGGGCAAAGCCCCTGAGCAATGGGGGTTCCAAGGGGGCAACGCCCCCTTGGCGGGGGTCCAGGGGAAGCGCCCCCCGGGAGCGGGGTCCAAGGGGCGGCAGCCCTGGCGGGGTCCAAGGGGCGGCAGCCCCTGGCGGGGTCCAAGGGGCAGAGCCTGTGGCTGGGGTCGAGCTGAAAACTGCCTCCGGCAGTTTTCATCCCTTCCCTGCAAATGTTAATTTTGGATCAATTTTTGGTCACTCTTGATTTCTCTATTCACGAATTCTCACACTCATATCATACTTGTTCTTGAAATTGAGTTTTATCCGATTGAAAATTTAGTGTGAACCCAAATAGTATCAATTTGATAGCGTTTCGCGACTCTCAATTTATCACGGTAATTCTCAACACTCACCTGTGCCACGGGGAAGATTGGGGACGTGTATGTCCATATAAACTTGTCATCTGCACATTCTTCTGCCTCCACGAAATAACGGTTCAGCTCCTTCCTATATTTTGGATGACCCATTCGGAATCGCACAAATTTTGATGCGTATATCGGGAAGTCTGCCTGAAACGAAGCTGTGTACACATATGTCAGTTAGACAATGTGCTGAAATCAAACAATTGAAAAAAAAGAATAAATAAAACTAACCTTGGAATGGCTGAATTCTGATTTCTGTTATAGCACAAAGACTAGCCGTTAAATTATATATCAGTGTCTCGGGTGTTTCTGGATCGTCACTTCCTTTACTTGACCAATATGAGTACCGACGTAGGAGTCTGTCTCTTGGGTCTAGAGTATTCATGATGCTTTCTTGTGGGTAGTTATCTGTGCTCGAAGCACTCACAGGATCAACAACACAATAACTTCGTGGGAATGCTGTGAGTGCCCGAAACAGAGAAGCATAGGCTCGGTGCTCTCTCTCCCCTAAGCTGTGATTCGGTTCTGGCTCACCACGACTCACTCTGACTACGTCAGTAATGCTAGCAAGCTCAGGAAATCTTGTCACGCAGAGCCGCTTGCTAAGTCCATTAGAGACCACTGCAAACAGAGACCCAAATATACAAGGAAACTAATTAACTCTGACGAATAATGAATGAATAAGAATATGTGCGCGTGTGTGTGTTATACTAACCGATATTTTGCCAGTGTCGAGATACAGCTGATGCACGAATGAGATCAGCTGAGTCATCCAGATACGTAAGTATCTTAAGTGCCATGTCAGGTTCAAGCCATCGCAAGAAATCGATCTGAGCCTCCATGTTCTCTGACAAATCATGCATTTCAATATCTTAGCAGACTCCTAAACCAAATTTCCATATCTTAGCAAGATCATGCATTGTAGCCTTAGCAAGATTGATCTTTGCATCACCCAACAATCTAAAATAACGGTTATCTAAGTGCAATCATAAGCATAAACGGATAAAGCAAGTAAATTTACATCAGAAATTAAGACTAACAACATAGTATCAACACCTGAAGTCTTTACTTTCTATGCAGATAAAAAAAATTCTAGTATAGCATCATTAACTGTAACGATATTCCATATTCTTATTCGAGTGGAAACAAATCAATATTCCGCGTTTACAAACTTAGAAAAATTCCTTAGGTAAAGTTTTCTGCCTTTTTCCTATTCGGGTTATAACGTTTGCATTTAGAACTGATGCCCGCAACATTATGCTAACTTCAACTATTAAGAAAATGTATTCCTCTAAGAGGCATTTAATCAAACACTTCACATGGTTTATCACTTTATCGAGATACATCAGGCTTTTGCCCTAGCTCATGAAGCATGTGTCAAATGCATCACATCTCATTGATCTCAATACTCAATTCTTGATGTAATTGATTAAACCCTAATTATTTTCATACATGCAGTCACCAATTGTTACAGGCAAAATCGACCCACAGAACAAAATCTACATTCAATCAAATTCTACCCCTAAAACCAATTAAAATGAATGATCACACAAGTCAATTTCAAAACTTTCAACTTCTCAATTTACGTAAACCGTAACTGTAAAGTCTCCAACAACGATCTGCTAATCATCGTTAAACTCATAGCAACAGCCAAAAGTCCACACAAATTTCGATTGTGAACTCAAATACCGTAACTCATACGCTTCAACGTCGAATTTCATCAACAATCGACGACATTACCATCAAATTACAGTAAAACAACGTATAGATCAACGAAATAAGCAAAATTACATGGAAAAAAGCGATTTAAAAGAAGAAATTAATCACCTTTTGAGTTGTTTGAGGTAAAAAACGATTAAATCGGTTGAAAAAAAACCCTAGAAACACAAAATCGGTGATCCGATTGAAGATACTGACGGTGGAAATGGAGGACTAAAGAACTCGGTGTGATTATATAGGAAAAACAACGTCATTTGTTATATTACCACCTTTTTTTCAAGAAACATACATTCATGCATAAGTTACAACTAATATTATTATTGCATAAAAGCATGAGGTCTTGTAAAAGTTATATGAAAAACTAGTGATGTTTTAACGAATACAAAGGTGATGATTTACTTCGTGAAAGATAAAATTAACGTGTCAAAAATTAAAATTTCAATTAATTTCACTTTGTGAGATTCTCACAGTGATAACTTTATGGGTGATTGTGATTTGTTATTTCGAATCAAAAGCTTAGCATTAATTGTTGCACCCCGATCTAAAGATGGAAACTTGATAACGTATAATGCCTAAACCAATCCATTCATATGTCGTGTTACTCATCATCTCATAGAGAACAACTAATTAAGAATTCCATTATTATTCTTTGCTTGTAAGTTTCTCTTTATAATTTGTCATCGATAGTTGTACTTGCTAAGAACTGACAACTAGTATATTTTACCTCTCAATCTTGATCATGTGTCTTGTTCTAGCTAGAGGGAATGTGTTTGTACATTATTTTCAATGCCCTCCATCCGTGTAGGGTGAAAATTTCTCACTCAACACGAAAATTTGATATGAACCTATCGTGGAAACTTTATCATCTAAAAGTGAACTAGGTCAACTTTCGCGTAAATAAACTATCATAACAATCCATATGTTCGCATGGAACTTTCGCCAAGGACTACATATTTGTCTGCAATTATACTTGGGCGAAACTATACATTCACGTGAAAATCTATGACTTTCGACTGAACATTCGTTCCTTTTGGTTAGGACTTTTGGCCAAACATTTAGCCGGAGACTTTTTTTTGAAACCCTACTTTCAACTGAGACAAAAAGCTTACTAAAACCTTAACATGGTGGTTGTTTGCTTCTTTCAATCCAAACACGTCAAGCTTTAACTTTTTTATGTAGAAACTCATTAAAATCATCGAGTAACACCATATTGAGCAATTATCATCGTTACCATGTGAACTTTAACGTGAGATCTTACATCTTTTAATGAGAACCTTTTGAATCGAAACCGTGAAGACGAAGATGATGAAACCATATCCTTCTTTCACCCTCAACAACCTCTTTTTGGTGACTATCCACTCGATCTTAAGTTCCTTTATCTCGAATTAGTCAAGAAGATGAAGTGTTGAAGGGTTTCTTTGTTTTCTTTCTCTACCCTCTCTAGCTCTATTTTGCGCAAGAAGAAACGAAATGGGCATGGGGCCTGCTGAATATTTTAGGGCATTAGGGTGACTTCCGAAATTTATTCTCTTAAACCCCATACTTTATCTCATGTTACTATTTTTTACCCAAAACTTTATAACTGCTATTAATTTAGAAAACACGATGTTACAATTGTGTAGGTGCTGACCGATATTTGAAGCGAAGTTTAGGATTCTCTTAGTGCATAGGTATGGCTTGTTATCATACCACCATGAATGATAAAAAATAACGCGTCTTAAGGATTATTATCATACAAGATGTGCATTTACTTTACATGCCTAAACAAGCTAGATTCTAGATGCCTACAAATAGTATAACCAATTACATATGTTCGAGAAAAAACATGAATTAATGAATGTTCCGCTATCAAAAGATGCTACCGTAACTCAAGAATGCATGAGTTACATTCCTATAAGTCATTATCCACATGCTTATAAAGAAAAATAAGAATACACGTGAGGTATACCTTGATCATCAAAAATCAATGTTATAAGAACTAGACCGGCAGTGAACCATAAGTTTTACCGGTCACTCAGATTGGTCTAGAAAAATAAAAATTACCTACATATATATTTAACTTATAACAAAATATGAAAATACATGTTTTGGTTGTATTTATTATTTTAAAAAAATATAAATACTTAAATAACCAAAGTATAAATAATAAAACATCATATAGATAAATCAAAACATAAGATTTTAGAGTAAGACATGTAAAAAGAATGAAACAAGGTCCAACCATCTGATCCGGTGAAGATTTTAGGGTATTAGGCTACTTCCAAAATTAATTTCCTTAAACCCTCATACTTATCTTATGTTACAAATTTTACCCAAAACTGTATAACCACCATTAAATTAACAATATAGGATCTTATAATTGTGTAGGCGCTGACCAATACTTGAAGCGAAGTTTGAGGATTCTCTTAGTGCTTAGGTATGGCTTGTTATCGCACCACCATGAATGATAAATAGGCGCATCTTAAGGATTGTAACCATAAAAGATGTGCATTTACTTTACATGCCTAAACTAGATTCTAGAGCCTACAAATAGTATAACTAGTTACATACGTTCGAAAAAAAACATGGATTAATGAATGCTCCGCTATTAATGGATATGACCCTAACTCAAGAATGCACGAGTTACATTCCTATAAGTTGTTATCCACATGCTTATAAAGAAAAAAAGAATACACGTGAGATATACATTGATCACCTAAAATCAATGTTATAAGAACTGAACCATAAGTTGTTATCCACATGCTTATAAAGAAAAAAAAGAATACACGTGAGATATACATTTATCACCTAAGATCAATGTTATAAGAACTTAACCATGGAGCACTTCTGTTTATGTCGGTGCTTGAATTTTTTTTTCTTTTCCATATTACTACATCTCTAGTGTCAATAACTTTGTATGAGAAACTATTAAAATCAATCACTTGCTGTCGTTACTCTTCAGTTTTCTGTTGAGGTCTATCACACGTGCTACAATGACCGGGACAAAGGGTACCTGTCACTCAGATTGGTCTAGAAATATTTTAATTATCTATATATGTAACACCCTAGGCAAACCCACATCGGTCGTGGACGGGAGAGATTCTTGGTTCATAAGGAATGTATGACCTCTAGTATCATTAACGTTTTTTCGGCGCATTGACTGTGGATGAGAGGAGAACTCCACACTTAAGCATGCTCAGGTGGCAGCAATCCAGGTATGGGTGACCTCCCTGGGAAGTTTTCACCCAAGCAACCAAAAGCAAATCCATAAGCTTCTTGTGGGCAAAGCGGACAATATTGATGGTATGAGGGGTTGGGTGTTACAGAATGGTATCAGAGTCACTCTTGTGCTATACAGGATGGTGGGGCAAATCTTATCGAGGACGATGAGTCCAAAAATGGGGGTGATTGTAACACCCCAGACAAATCCCACATCGATCGTGGATGGAGAGATTTCTGATTCATAAGAATGTCTAACCTTTAGTATCATCAAAGCGTTTTGAGCGCATTAGCTGTGGATGGAAGGAGAACTCCACAGTTAAGCGTGCTCAGGTGGTAGCAACCTAGGGATGGGTGACCTCCCTGTGAAGTTTTTACCAGGACAACCAAAAGCAAATCAGTGAGCTCTTCGTGGGCAAAGCGGACAATATTGATGGTATGAGGGGCCGGGTGTTACAATATATATTTAACTTATAACAAAATATGAAAATAGTACATATTTTGGTTGTATTTATGGTATTAAGAAAATATAAATACTTATATAACTAAAGTTTGAATAATAAAACATCATATAAATTAATCAAAACATAAGATTTAAAATATAACAAGTAAAAAAGAATGAAATCAAGTCCAACCATCTGATCCGGTTCAACGATGCGAATGATAGCTATATGGTTCACATGGAAACGTTACAAATAGACATAACCGGAAAGGTCTATGACCAGCTCCCAATCCAAGTGTGCTGACCAACCTACCTGATCCGCATCTAAAACAACTTCTTATTAAAAAAATTAAACGGTTTTCTTTACGCCATTTGTTCATAGTGAAACTTAAACCTTCATTGTGATAAGGAAAACACATACTTAATATTCATCATTTTTCTTAAAATCATTCACGCAAAGAGGAAAATTTATATCTATTGTGTTTGTACTTCGCTAATATCATAATAAACAATTGAGATCTCTCACTCACATATACCTTATAAAACAGTTTAATCAAGTAAATCTAACCTAGATTAAAAGTTTTTAAATCATGGGCTCGTTCAATTACGTTGGTAGGGCATATAAGAACCGAATCTATACAAAGACCACCTTTCGTGTGAGTGCAATCGATCTGCGTTAGAGAAAACTTCACCTTCGTCGGTGCGTTCGAGTCATCGACAACGAACTCACCGACACGATGATATTCCCAGTTTCCGGTTGTCTTCAAGAACTGCTTGGTGACTGTATGTTGACGCGTGTTTGTCGTGAGCTTGAACTCCACGGGTTTCACCCCCCACCCGTGGACGTCATCGGTGCTACAGACTCGTCGTCCGTTTCGGTTTATTACTTTCCCGAGCCGGAGCTTGAATGACAATGTATAAGCTCCGACTGGAAAGTAGAACTCAATGACGCCGTATACTTGGACCCACCAGATTTGTTTAAGGTATGCAATTGTGTGGAATCTGGTAAAAGAATGGTTTAAAATTTTAAAACAACGAAACAAATATCATGAATTATATTTTTTAAACCAGACCGGATAACGAATCAGCCAAACTCTATATAAGAACCAAAAATAAGAATTACATGTCGTCAAAGATTATATAACACGTAAATACTAATGTTGGTGGTGCAAAATTTTAACTTTGGTCCTTTAAGTTTTTAAATTTTCAACTTTAGCCTTCAAGTTTTTAAAGTTTCAACTTAACCCGCCATTATGTTTCTAAGGTTTAAAAATTTACCCCTGTTGTAGTGTTGTATATATAATTAACGCTTTTAATCGATTAAGTTTTTTATTAATTTGGTTTTTTAACAATTTCGTTTATTAACTTAAAAAAAGACTTATTTATGGTTGCGTTTATATTTTACTAGGTTAGTACCCGTGTATTACACGGATTGAATAAATAAAATACTAAATAATTAGTAATAAAAATTTATGAATTATAAAATCATGTTTGAAGATAAAATATGATTATAATTACATATAAATAACTATTTTAAGTAAATAAACAATAATATATTTTTCTTAAACTTTTATTTTATAAAAAATGTTGGTTTTAAATATTTTGCTTTAAGAATAATGAATTTATTTAAAAAAAACTTTGTTGTATTCTGTATTTTATAAAACTTTTATTTTTTAAAAGTGTGTTTTTAATAAAAAAAGGTTTTAATTTATTAAATTATATAATTTTTAATTTGAAAATGATATGAGTAATATTATTAGTATTCAATATTATTAATAGTAATAAAAAGAAAATAGAAAGTTAGAATGACAAAATTACAATTGTATCAAGTCTTATTTTAATTTTTTTTTTGTTATACAGAGATAGATATATAGATAAATAGATAGGCTAGAAAACCATTTTTTAAACGAATTATAATTAGTAATAAACACGAAAAGTTAAAATACGATATTTTAATATAAGATATGATAAAATTATATATATATAATAGTTCAAGAAATAAAACAATTATACTATTTTTTTAACTCACTTATCTAAATAGTTTTATTTTTAAACATTCGTTTTATGATTTTTTTAATAAAAAAATTATTGTTTATAAAAAAAATTTTATTAAAAACTTGGGTTTCTAATTATTCTGGTTGTTTTAATAAAACTACTTTTAGAAAATTTCATACTTTTAATAATTTTTTAAAAAGTGATGGATTTAAAAATTTTATTTAAAAAAGGTTTAGTGTTTTAGTAAATTTTATATTATATAAAATTTTTGTTTTTTTTATTATTTATATTTTAATAAAAAGATGTGATTTTTAATTTCCTTAATAAAATTTATTTTTAAAAACATAGCATGATTTTAAAAAAATCTAGATAAAAGAGAGAAATGTATCAATTAATAAAATTGATTTTTATTAAGAAACAGAAATTAGTTTGAATGTTTAAATTAGGGGTGTGAATTTCTGACACGACCCGAAAGCACGACACAAACTTAACACGAAATTTGTGGGTTTACTATCAACGGGTTCGGGTCAGGTTCGGGTCAGGTTCGGGTCGAACCTGTGAACCAGCTTATCTAAACAGGTCGGGTTCGGGTTCAACCCAACAGGTTGGCGGGTTGACCTGTTCGACCCATTATTTATTTATTTTATTTTATTTTATATATTTTGTGTCACAAATTAAGTTTATTATGTGTTTTATTTCGAAATTTAGAATTTAAAATAGAAATTAACATAAGATTTCATCACTAAAATATAATTGTTTTATATTAATTAGTATTTTTTGTTGTAAAATAATAATTTTAAAGTATTAATATGTGAAAAAAATATAATAAATAAAACATTTGGGTCAATCGGGTCGTGTTCGTGTCAACCCGTAAATTTTCGTGTCGTGTTCAGGTTGACACTTATGGCATAATTTTCGGGTTCGGGTCGTGGTCGGGTTCGGGTAAAATTTTCGGCTTCGGGTCGGGTTGGACCCGAAAACACGACCCGTTTAGCACCCCTAGTTTAAATTACTATAATATCTTTTTGAAGGAAAATGAAATGAGAATGTTTAAAAGAATGACAAGTGTCAAAAAAATTGTTCAAGAGAATGACAAGTGGTAAAATAAAACTATTTTTTATTAGATTTTATAGATTTTATTTATTTAACCCGTGTAGGGTTACTAAAGCTTATGATTAAACAAAAAATTTACTCATTTTTTAAAAATAAGAAAGCTTTTTTTAATACACGTATCAGAGTAATATTACATACTATATAGTCCTTAAATATTACGAAAGCTTCTTTTAATACACGTATCAGAGTAATATTACATACTATATAGTCCTTAAATATTTGATACTTTGATAATTTGATAAATATATTATAATTGAATCAATTAATTATACAGTTGAAAACCGATTTTGGTGAGTCAAAAACTTTATAAAATAAAAATCCACTAAATTATATGAGTTTATTTTAGAAAGCAATATAGAAACAGAGAAACAATACCATAGATGTTGAATTAATATATGGTTAAATGGAATTTTTAAAACATAATATAAATGGTTAAATAAAAGCTATAAATTATAATTTAAATCAGTATGTGAGTATGGTAATATATTTAAGTAAAATGTCTATCAGTATGGTAAGTAAATGAAAGCTTTAAATTATAATTTAAATCAGTATGTTATATGGTAATATATTTAAGTAAAATGTCTATTAGTATGGTCAAGTTTTGAGCGGGAATTGAAAATAAAGATGGTGTAAGAGTGTGGCACGTGTCAAATTGATTGTTTAAGAGAATGTCATGTGGCTTCAAAAACCTTTCTTTATTAGAGTCTATAGATTAAATGGAATTTTTAAGACATAATATAAATGGTTAAATGAAAGCTATAAATTATAATTTAAATCAGTATGTGAGTATGGTAATATATTTAAGTAAAATGTCTATCAGTATGGTAAGTAAATGAAAGCTTTAAATTGTAATTTAAATCAGTATGTTAGTATGGTAATATATTTAAGTAAAATGTCTATTAATATAGTCAAGTTTTAAGCGGGAATTGAAAATAAAGATGGTGTAAGAGTGTGCCACGTGTCAAATTGATGGTTTAAGAGAATGCCATATGGCTTCAAAAACCTTGCTTTATTAGAGTCTATAGATATTGATGTCTCCGCATAAATTTTATTAATATAAAAAGATGTACCGGTCCTGAAACGGTCCCGAAACGAATTCTAAGTAATGAATAAAAAGATTTTGACGGTTTCCGACCTGCCGTTCCGGTCCTGGAAACGTTATTCAGGATGAACTGGTTGTTTCACATGTTAACTTGTTCGAACGGTCTGACCGATTGAATCGGATTTTGAAAGCTAATAATATGTTAAATATTAGAAATACTAAAACCTTTTATATGTATCTAATTTATAATAAAATATGAAAATAAAATACGTTTGACATAGTATATTTCTATTTTTAGTAAAACATTTGTATTTTTAATAAAACATGATAACATAAATAAAATAAATAAATTATAGAATACAAATTAAATTTATTTAATAAAAGAGATTCGAAAAAAAATAATAATAACTCAAGCCGGTCCCAACCACCTAGTCGTTTTATCGTTTCACTGGTTCAACTAGTAACCAGCAGGAAACGATACAAATAAACATAAAATGATCATAACAAGACCTGTTTTATAACCGGTTCGTGATCCAACAAGTCAACATATTCCGGTTCAGAAAAAAAAAAAAAAAAACACTCTTCATGAGTAAGTGAAGTAGACATGCAAACACACAAGCAAATTAATTAACCAACCTTGATTCATCTGAGGGAATATGATTCCAGTATCTCCGATCATCAATTCCGGTGATCGTCAACCTCTTCGAACAAATCGACACACAAACACCTCCGGTCATCTTCTCCACCCAAAACTCCTGCAACAAAACGTCAAAATCTCACATCAAACTCCCAAATGTCTTCTTCAATTCAACTCACAACACACAAACAATCAAACATTCAAACCTTATTTCCATCATCAAACACCACAGGTCGACTCAACCTCGCAAATACCTCCTTTTCCCCCAATTTCTCACCGTCAACCAGCAGCTTTCCGGCTAGATGACGGTAATTCGACGGCAATTTGGGGATCCAGATGAAATCAGCGGATGAAGCTGAGCGAAACGATCGGTTGATTCGAGCGAATTTGCAGATCTCCGGTGGATTTAAGTTTGATAGTATCAGTGCTATACAGTTTTCCGGTAGGTCGCTGAGGGTGAGCTCCGGTGGATTTTCCGGCGATCTGTTTGAGGTGTCAGGGGTTAATAATGAGGTGTTGGCGCCCATAGCGGTGGTGGACGGTGGTTGCGCGGTGGTTGTACGGTGGTTGCGCGGTGGTTGTTGGAGATGTTAGAGAGATCGCCGGTGGTGGTGGTGGTGGTGTTATACAGGTGGAGAGTGTGTGAGTATGAGGTGATGAGAAGGTGGTGAGGTGTGATTTATCCATTACAACAGGGTAATGACGTGGATTTATGAGGTTTTGTCATTTAAATATTGAGGTTGTTTGATAATAAGACTTGTATTTAATTTACTTGTCTTTAACTACATCCACACTGGTTATTCCATTCTTATTTCCGTATTTATATTGAAAACATTATTTTTTTAATATTTTTTTAATTAAATAATATTTTTTATATTATTATTATTTTTTTTATTTTACTCACAACCAATTTTAAAAATATTAAATATTATAGGGGTTGTACCTTGTTTCTTCAAATATAAAAAATCACGGTAGAATTCTTATAATTTTTTTTCCTCTTCACTCATAATCACTCACAACAATCTGTTATAATATAGAAATACACTCACATGAAAATAAAAAGCCTACTGTGAAAGCTCTAACAATTATCTATTTTATGGTTAACAATTATCTATTTTATGGTTTCAAAATGTGTCAAGTTAGACACTCTTTTTGAAGGAGGGTGATAACTTTTTGTTGTTCTTTTAGCAGAATTCTTATTATTAGTGTTGTACTGGGTTGAAAACTTATGTATTTTATTGGTGAAATAAATTTAATATATTAAACATAACAAATAGTTTTTGTGAGTATTTTGTATGTTGTATGTCATTAGCCAATGGTGAAATTAAAATAAAATAATAGAGATTAAATATTGTGTTATTATATTTTTAAGATAAAATAAGATATAATAGAAATTAAATAGTTTAGTATGTTTTAATAAATTATTAGAATAAAAATTTTATATATTAGATATTTAATTATTTAGTTTAGTTGTTTAAAATCATTAAGCTTTAGTAGGAGAGAGACGAGAAACACAAATTCAAAATTAACCTATTATATAGTATAGATTTATAAAAATGAAAGTAATTTTCTTTAAATTAATACTTTGATTGTGGCAAATCAAAGACTAAAAGAGTTTTTACTTACGTAATAAGTGGGAGAGGTGAGGGAAAAAATTATTATTGAATTTATCTTTTTAATTAATTTTTAATGCTTATAACATTATAGAATTTATTATTATTTTTAAATAAACTATATGGTCAACTGTTTTTCTCTTTTGTTTGGGTGTGGTTTTGTTATATACATTTTCAAGAACATATCCGTGCACAATAAATTTTCTATAACATGCGTTATTATTTTATAAGTTGTACAATTGTATAATTACGGTATAAATTAAATGTGTGGTAATGAAATACCCAGTTCCTAATGAATGTACTTGACTACAATATATGGTGCATAATTAAACATCTACTTTGTACGTTCTTATGATAATCAACTTCGTACACGATATGACCTCTTATTATATTAGATAGTTTTAGTTTAATGTATTCAAAAGTAATGATTAAAAGTTTCTTAAAAAACATAGATGTTATACCATTTTCAAACCAGTGTAATAATTCCTCTATCTTTAAGTTAAAAATATATCGTTTGTGTATCAAGTAATAATGTTTATATGTGTCGTCATATATAACTTGCTTAAATGTATTAGTAGCCATTACAAAACAAACATTTTTCAACCTTATCCACAACCAAAAAGTTGATACTAATTATATTTTCTTTGACTAATATGCTTAATAATGGACCCCGCATCTTTGCCTGAATGTATTCTATGTTTAATCATTGTGTAAAAGCGTTAATTTTTTTGTTAAGATTTATTTATATTTCCCAAAATGTCTTAATCAGTTATTTGGTACACAATTAACAATCACAAAGTAGCCCATATCAATCATTATCTAATTACAACATGTCAACATAGACTATAATGTTACTTATTTTTTAGAGAAAAAAATAAGTCTTTTTTACGTAATGACGTTTGTTTCTTTATTATTAAATATGTGTTATATTTTTAATGTATAACATAGAAATTAATATCATTGGTAATTTAGTATGACACCATAAGTAGGCAAGTAGCCAAATGTCAATAGTTACTTTGCAAATTATATAAGTTTACGTGTAGCACAACTTTTATATGTATAGCGAATTACATAAACAATTATAAAATCACTATCCATTTGGTTTCTAATCATTTTACTTATATGATATCTAAGAACTTGAGAACTAAAATAGCTGCAAAATAATTTATGCATAGCACATGAAAGATAATCATGAATAATATGAATGATAATGACGAAGAATATGTTATTGATGTAATTTTTATATTGTTGATGTTATTCCCCTTATAATTTGCTATGTAATTATTTTTTCGACCAAATTCATGATATCCAACTTTTACATAGTACATAGCATAACATATATTAATCTCATACAAGGATTAATAACTTAGTATTCATGAAATTTAGGATGTGTGGATCGGTTGTTTGGCATTAAAGCATGGATTTGGTTTTTAAGGAAGTCTAAACTCACACACTTCAATCTTTTTTTTTTTAAATCTATACATGCGTTTACTAAGGGTCTAGTATTTGTAGTAGGTTTCATTTGAAACAACTTTTGAGAGTTCAATATTATGTTTTATCATTAAACCGTATACCATAACAATATTATTGAAAACTCATAGATGGTTCCACAAATCTATTATCATGACAAACTTTCAATCTAAATCTTTTTTTTTTTAAGTTTACATTATGTATAAATTGTATAATCGGTTATAAGAAAATATGGTTTAAACTTGCACCCTAAAAGTCATTGATCTCATTCTTTAGGAAATGAGTTCTTTTGATTATAACACATTTGCCTACAAGTTCATTTTAGTCAACTCGATCTATACCAGTCAACGTGTGTTCAAGTTATACAGTATGTTAAAATGAGTTATTTTTATAATAAATTTTAACTTAAAACAAAGCTAACTAAAACGTTACAGTTCTTGACCCCCTACATCGTTTGACGCGCTACTCAGCTCGACCGACTCGTCATTTTACCAGCTTAGTTACCATCAATGCTCTATGACGATTTGATTCTTGGAGCAATAGACAAATGAGTTTTGTTGGTCAATTTAATCAATCAAAGTTGACTTTACATAATTTGTTTGACTGACCAACTCGATCCAATCAAGTGATTTATCAACTCATTCAACCAATAGTTTCTCGACTTATGCTTGATACGTGTTAACTAAATATTTATCATTATCTTGTTAATTACTTTAATTACTATCTAAAATAATTTCTAATCACATAACTATAAATGTGTCGGTTATAAATTAACTTATTTTGAAAATCTTAAGTTTATTATGATAATTTATTGATAATTATAAATTATTTCAATACAAATTTATTTGAAGTGATACTGTACGTGTTAACAGATTAATAATTTAGTTTTAGAAAAAGTTAGTAATGATGGTGACACTTGTAAAATGAAATAATATAATTTATTGCAAACGTGGAGCTGAGTCATCAGAAGGCACTTCCGCCACAAGTGATTTTATACAAATCCTCCACTACACATGTCACCTAGTCACCATGTTATTATAGCCAGAAGAATCGAGACTACTTGTAGAATTATTATTATTATCACTTTAATTACATTTTAACAAAAACAACTTGGATTACATTATATAGTTTATATACACCACCAAAGAGGTATTATGAATTAGCTAGAACTTCTCCATGTGTAGGGTTTAATTATAGTATATCGATTTGCTACGATCATTTTACAGCAATTAACGTATAGACTTTAATACAATTACAATATATATTTATTTTAATTTATAGTATTACCATCTTATATATCACTAAACTTACTATTTTGACTCTATACATTTTCATATGTTTTTTGTCCAATCACATTGTGACGAGCGTCTCGCTCATAATATTTTTTTTGTTTCTAGGTTATAATTTTTGAAATATGATTTTATATTTTTTTCGAATGGAAATATAATTCCATATGAAGCTTCAAGTATACTATTATGACGAGTTATTTTATCTATATTTCGGTGTTAATTTCACATTAAATAGAATTATGAGTGATAATGAATATATTTATTTTTGTTTATGATATTTCTTTTTTAATTTTGTAATTAAATTTTGAGAAACAGGTATCAGAACGAAGAACATGAAAAACTCTTACTACTACTTCAAGAACGATTACGAAGATCAGGGAAGAAGAAAGTGTGTATGCCCTAACCAACTAACTCACTTACTTCTTATACTAATCACATTTAACAAACCTTTAACAACCTCTATTAAGAAAAATACAAAACTAACCCTTACACTTTACAAACTTTACAAACGAAACCAAAACTTAAATCTAATTACGAGATTCTGTAGAATTAATCCAACAAACTCCCCCTTAATTCCAAGAATCTCCTTCCAACAATTTCATCCCAAGAATCAAACGCATTTCATTAAACTTTATCCTTGGCAAAGCCGTTGTAAGAATATCTGCCTTTTGCAATGTTCCTTCCACAAACTCAACCTTGATCTAATTGTTCTCAATACAATCTCGAATGAAATGATATTTAACATCTATGTGCTTAGAAGGCCCATGAAAAACTGGATTTTTTATTAAGGCCATTGCAGACCTATTGTCAACCTTCAGCACCACTATATTTTGCTGTTCTCCTGTAATTTCCTGAAGTAAACCCCTTAACCACAAAGCCTGACACGTTGCAGACGTGGCTGCCATAAACTCCGCTTCACAACTAGACAACGCCACTGTTGTCTGCTTCTGAGAGTTCCAGGATACCGGTTCACCATTGTAGAAAAACACACAACCCGGAGTACTCTTCTCATCTCCTTCACCAGTAGAGTAGTTATTATCAGTATATCCCACCAGACGTCATACATTCACACAGTTATACTTAATTCCATAATGAGTTGTTCCCTTAACATACCTCACTATATGTTTCACAGCCTTCCAATGCTCTTCTTGTGGATTTTACATAAAATGACTCATATACCCAACTGCATACATTATATCCAGTCTAGTTTGCTTTAGATACCTCAAAGACCCAATTATCTTTCGAAACTCTATTGGATCAACACCACTTTCCCCATCATGTTGCAGCTTGAACTTTAACCCGGGCTCCATTGGGATTTTTGTTTCATTGTAATCTTGTAACCCAGCTAGCTGTACTAACTTAGCTGCATAAGATGCTTGTTTAACACATATCCTATCTTCCCTATGTGACTCTTCAATCCCTAAGTAATAACACAACAAGCCCAAGTCTGGCATTTCAAATCTCTGCCTCATCTCTCTCTTGAAACCTTCTACTTCCTCTTGCTTACTTCTAGCCATAATTAAATCATCCACGTATACACCTACCACAATCAAAGAGTCAGGTTTTGACTTAACATACACAACAACCTCCCTTTGATATTTTCTGAAGCTCAAACTCTTTAAAACTTCATCTAATATCTTGTTCCAAGCTCATGGTGCTTATTTGAGCCCATACAGTGTCTTGGTCAGCCTATACACTATGTATCCCCCCCTTTCACTTCATATCCTTGTGGCTGAGTCACGTACACCTCCTCATCTAATTTCCCATGCAAAAACGCTAATTTCACATTTAAGTGATTCACTTTCCATTTCATTTTTGCGGACAAGGCTAGTAGTAACCGAACTGTTTCAATTCTAGCAACCGGGGCAAAAGCATCCTCAAAATCAACCCTTTGTTGTTGCATATAACCTTTTGCAACCAATCTTGCCTTATGCTTGGTCACCACTCCATTTGCATCCTTTTTCAACTTGTATACCCACTTTAAACCAATCACTTTTGCATATGATGGTAACTCAACTAAGGTCCAAGTGTTATTCTTTTCTGTGGATTGTATTTCCACATCCATAGCTTCCCTCCAAGCAGCCCTTGTTGTTGCTTCTTGATAATTCAACGACTCTCCATCATGAGCCAGTAATAGCTCAAGATTCTCACCATCAACTAGACCTGTGTTGGTTCTAGCACTCAGCTTATTGTCTAATACAAAATCATTAAACCTGGATGGTAATACTAGAATTCTACTTGACCTTCTTATATCTGAATTTGTAGAACTACTTTGGTTTCGACTAATGGTCATAGCTTGAGTTTGCCCAGTGGACTGAGTCTGCCCATTTGACCAGTGTTGTATCTCTACAGCACTTGATATCTGAATGACTTCACCTCCTCTTAAAGAGTTGTTGTTTCCAGGTACTGTATTTAGCACTTCATTACTCAGAACATGCCCATATTAAGACCAATCCCACTTCCTATGTTCTTCAAACTGGACATCTTGGCTCACCACTACCTTGTTCTTGATTGGATCATACAACATATGCCCTTTTGACCCTGTCTCTACCCCCAAGTAGACCATTTGCCGACTCCTTTGGTCTAATTTCTTCAAGTGGGGCTGCACATCCTTCACAAGTGCAACACACCCAAACACCATTAGGTGTTGGACACTAGGCTTTCGTCCTTTGAGTTTCTCATATGGTGTTTAATTTTTCAATGCTTTAGTGGGAACCCTGTTCAAAATGTAGACTAAATGCCTTACTGCCTCTGCCCACATGCATTGAGGCATTTCCATGGCAGTCAACATGCTCCTAGTCATGTTTAATATAGACTTGTTTCTCCTTTCCACCATCCTATTTTGTTGTGGTGTATAAGGAGTTGTTAGTTTCCTTGTTACATCTTCCTCTTCACAGAACTTTAGAAATTCTTGTGGCATGAACTCTCCTCCTCTGTCTGACCTCAAGACTTTAATCTTATGACTCAGTTCATTCTCAATCATCCTCTTAAATGATCTAAATATATCAAAAGCTTGATCTTTTTATTTCAATAGGTAAACCCACATGTACCTGGTACAATCATCCACTATCAACATGAAGTACCTATTACCAGCCTGGGTAGTTGGTGTTTTAGGTCCATATAGGTCTAAGCATACTAGTCTTAGTGGACCTGGTGATCTATAAGAGGATTGATTTGGGAATGGGGACCTTGTTTGTTTACCTGCCAGGCAGTCTTTACAAACTTGGGATGGTTTGTCTAGGACAGGTAGGCCCACAACCATTTCCTTTACTCCCATGTCCTTTAGAGAGTCAAAGTTAATGTGTCCTAGCCTGCCATGCCACCTCCATACTTTATCATCCATCACACTCGTCAGACATCTTGGGATACCAATTTTCAAAAGGATCTTGTATAGTCTATTTTTCGATCTTTTGACTTTCATCAGCAACCTTCCAGTTTTCTCACTCAGCCATAGGAACTCCCCCTTCATTTTTACCTCACAGCCACCTTCTGTTGCCTGACCCAAACTTATGATGTTGCTTTAACATGGGGATGTAGTAGACCTCTGTTAGTATTCTTTGTTCACCATTTTTGCATTCTAAGACTACTAAACCCCTCCCACCAATTACCACAGTGGAACCATCTCCAAACCGAATGATTCTGCCAATATTTGTATCTAGATTTGAAAATACAGATCCATTACTTGTCATGTGATTCGATGCACCGTTATCTAGGTACCAAATGTTAGAGTCATTGTTTTCTACAACTTCAAAGTTAGTGGGGTAGACTTTTGATTCATTTAGGAACACCATTTCTTTCAGGTTCAATTCATGAACAGTCATAAGTAGAGTGGGTTCTTCCTCCATGGTCTGTGTCAAGTTTGCCTCTGTTTCTTTACTTTTGAGTGGACATTCAGAAGCATAATGGCCATACTCTTTGCATTTGAAGCACCGAATCCGGGACTTATCTTTTGGCTGGTGTTCTTTCTTATTCTTGTTCTTCCATTGTTCCTTTTCCTTTCCTTTCGAACCTTCAGTTCCTTTGTTAGTCCTAAAACCTCTCTTAGACTTTCCTGAGGCCTTTGGCTTTGAGTCAATGCTCTTCTTCTTCGCTTGCCATTACGAGTATGTCAATAGCAACTAACCCTCTTTCGATTAAGAGGTCTTGCTCTTCATCCCGGTCCTCTCTTCGAATGCTTTTAACCGTCCGATGGCTTCCGGAAGAAGAAGAGTATCGAGGTCTACAAATTGTTCTATAGACGCAACGATATGTATGAACCTTTCTGGTACAGAGTCAAGCAGCTTTCAAACCATCATGGTCTCCTTCAATGGTTCATCGAGTTCTCTTGCTTTTGATGCTATCGCTGATAATTTCGCAGCGAAGTCATCTACTGTCTCCCCTTCCTTCATTTTGAGATTCTCGAACTCATTATGAACGGTTTGCAAGCGAGCTTTCTTGACTCTGTCTACCCCAGCGAACCTGGTTTTCAGGGAGTTCCAAATGTCTTTGGCGCTTTGAAGATTTGCGACTTGCAACACGAAATCTTCTGGCATCGCCTGAAACAAGTAGGCTATTGCCTGATTGTTCTTCTTAGTATCGATCGTGGCTTCTTCTACGGGTTCAATAACCTCCCACAGCCCGTGCACATTAAAGATCACCTTCAATTTTACTGCCCAAATTGATTAATTCGTTGTGGTTAGCATCAGGCATTGTAGTGGGATTGTGACATTGTCACGGATCGTTATCACTTGATTGTTCAGTGCTGTCATCTTCTCCTTTTGTTTCCTCAAGTATTTCTTCCCGGTTTTTGAATCGAGATCCAGTCCTTCGAGTCTTGATTCTTTCGGTCTTGAGAGTTAAACGATTCGATCCTTTAAATCACACGAGCTTAACAGGTTCTTCTGTTACCTGAAGCTCTGGTACCACATGAGAAACAGGTATCAGAACGAAGAACATGGAAAACTCTTACTACTACTTCAAGAACAGGAAAGAAGAAAGTGTGTATGCCCTAACCAACTAACTCACTTACTTCTTATACTAATCACATTTAACAAACCTTTAACAACCTCTATTAAGAAAAATACAAAACTAACCCTTACACTTTACAAACTTTACAAACGAAACCAAAACTTAAATCCAATTACGAGATTCTGCAGAATTAATCCAACAAAAATTTACTAAATATATATCGATTGTTGTCAACAACGTCCGAATTTCGTTTTTCTTACTTTCACTTTGCAGGTTCACAACAATGTTTCGACGCTAGGCTTTCTTATAGTTTTACGAGCAACACAGAGATCTTAATACTAATTTTAATCCAAACGACATTGGGTAAATTATTTGTTAAAAAGTTTGATTTAATTAAAGAAAACCAACCTTTTCTTCCACATGTTTTTAATTGACTATTTTTGTTAGTTACTACATTACAATATAATAAATATAATATATTAATAATAACCAATACTACTGAGAACTAGTTATAACTTGTTAGTTCCAGTTTTAAAATCCGGTAGACCAACAAAAGAAAAGAAGACAAGAATCAACGGTTTTCACGCTTTTATCATTATTAATTAATATTTTGTTGAAATCGTTAAGGATTAAATATCAAATATTGGATTTAAGTTTATTTTATCAATATCCTAATTTATTGTCAATGTGAGTTTATTACATTTGATAGAGGTTTTGTTTTTTAGAGAAAATGTTCTATGTTCAAACTCACGCATAATGTAATTTCTTGTATTTAAGTAGGCGTGTATATCTTCTGTTTAAAAAAATTATCCTGATTTATTAAATGTTCTTAAAGATTATTAGCAAATATGCAAAAATGTTTAAGAAGGATTGTAATTTTCATTTAGAGTTCTATGCCATAATTTGCAACAATCATATATAATGTATGTCTTATATGCATGATATATTGATATGACCATTAAAGATGGACCGATAAAAAAATGATGATTAGAAACAAAATTGTTTGACATAAGACCCACTCCATCATAGAAATAACTTAGTCGGATTTATATTACGTGACATATACTTGCATTTTTTTAGCAAATCTGATTTTAGTAATTTAAATTGACTCGTTAATTAATAATAATTCATATCGTTAATTTTCACTGTTGATTCTTCTAAATTTCATTTTTGTTGTTAAAAACAATCTTACTATAATGAATCATAATTAAAATTATTACATATTTGAAAACAATCTTAACAACAAAAATTAGAAACTTCGGTGTCAATTATTGCACGTTAATGAATCATAATTAAAATTATTAAAATCTAATTTATGAATATCACTCCATATTTGAAAACAAACGATTAGTGAAAGGCCACAGATTGTTGGGTTATTGTAAACCCAATATTTTATGGGCTTTCTACCCATCCATCATTCTAACTGGGCATCTGTATTTGTTAATTTGTTGATCTTAACATGATGGCTAATGATATACACAAAAAGAACCTAAAGCTTTAATTACAGACAACAAAATTTAGATACTATAGCTAAATCTAACTCATTGATTTATAGAACTAATGTCAAATCATGCTTCTTCAACAAGTAGGCGTTCATCGCGACTTTGATTTTTTGTGCTAATAATCTTATATGTTTATTTATGAACGGTGTTGCACGCAATAAGAATCAACTCACACCGCAAATTTTTGTATGCTCAGCATGGAGATCAAAGGAAAGCGGCCTTTCAACGAATGTTGTAGACAGAAATTGAGTTTGATCAAGATGTTCGGGCCATGGTACTACCTACTAAGGGCAAATCTCACTTACCATGACTATAGTACGTCTCGAGGCATTAGTTAAGGAAGAATTATGTTCCTAGAATCATAGAAATTAAAGTGATGTGAGTTCATGGTGTTTGGTTATTAGAGTTTTCGTTTTTGATCATGTTAATATTGTATAATAAACCCAAAGGGTTCTTGGGTAAGACTTACGTATCACATACTACATGTTCTTAGGTTAAGATTGATGTTTATAAGTTAGTAATATGACATGCGAAACGCAAAGGTGGCCTTCAATCTTGAAAATTTTAAGTAAAAGCGTTGTATAAAAATAAACACGTCACAATTGCAAATTTTAATAAGCCAAAGATTATAGAAAGCATAATAAAGTTAAATAAAAACTATAAACAATGAATTTAACAAGAATATTGCAAATAATAATTAACATATAATTTTAGAAAGTACTTAGTTAAATAACAAATTAGAAAGAAAAAAAAAGTTAAGTGAAGCTCAAAAACCTCTATTGTATCAGCTGCTTTCTCTAAAGATAGTGAAACGAGACGAGGAGAGACTAGATGGAATTAAGCTCGACTAGCGGAAAGAAAGCAAGACTAATTTAATTTTGTTTAATTAGCGGCTGGTTGAGAGTAAAGAATAAAAGTTGGTAGAGAGTAAATGATAGAATAGATTGTGATTCCAAAAGTGAACTTTTTTCTCTTCAAATATGACCAGGGGGATAGATGTTCATGGACTTGAATGCATGTTCTTAGACCGTCCTTTTTTC
Source organism: Flaveria sonorensis (assembly GCA_025506505.1). Taxonomy (NCBI): domain Eukaryota; kingdom Viridiplantae; phylum Streptophyta; class Magnoliopsida; order Asterales; family Asteraceae; genus Flaveria; species Flaveria sonorensis. Next base: position 6,565,425 of record CM046429.1, read on the forward strand.
TATTTATTATATCGTAAACGAGTACTGTCACTTAACTATTTCATCTTGTTTTCATGATTCTATCTAGATTATGAATGAGAGCTTCTGTGATCCCCAATTCTATTACCATCTTCTCCATACTCTATTTCTTTACCTGTGTCGATGTGGGGTACGATCGGAAGGATCGCCCTCCCCAATTCGATTTTTTTCCTATAAATTTCCAACTTTTGAGTATGAAAGCAACCAATACTATAACACACTTACGACTATTGCAGGTAGTACACTTTGTTTTCTTGCAACCCCTACTATAATCAAAAGGCCAAGATTCTAAGGGCAAGCGTTGAAACAAGAAAAAACTAGTAGACTCGTGACGTTGAACACGACATTCGAAAACTAATGAACATGCTGAAAAGTGATTTGAAAGGTGTTACCGGTGCATATATACAGAAGCACTTGTAGACTCGTGCACTGAAATCAAACACGCTTCTAACAGTTTTTTCATAAGAAAAAGGCTTTGTTCACTGATTTACTAAATGAGTCAATATGTGAGTAAAATAAATCTTTTTATATAAAAAGTCCAACTACATATATACAGCAACACCTCGACCAAAGATCTTTTTATATATGATAATTGCATTATAGTAGGTAAATACAAAGAAAGAAACGGGTTAAATCATAAAGTATTCTTCACAATTTACACTGGCTAGAAAAAGAGTATAAACACAGACCCGTTTAAAAATTTATGGACCAAACCATTTTAGGCAAACACATTGAACTAAAAAGAATTTGGTTAGTTTTACAAAGCTGATGTACGTAAATTAGGGCTGGTAATTCCCGGCCAGTTTATAAAACGATTAAACCTGTTTAATAAAAAATATATTTTTTATTTTTTTATATTTTTAAAAATAATTAAATCAGAAGGCTAGACTCTATTTCTCATTTTTGGTTCATAAAAGCATATAAAAAAATTATAGACATAATATATAAGTAGTTAAAATAAACCTTTTGCATTTTTGATACGTGAGTTCTGCGTGTTATCTCTAACCTGTTAAACACGATAAGAACTGTTTTGTCAGCCCTACCGTAAATTCACAAGTTTAGAATTTTGATCAATTTAATCTTTTTGAACAGTTTCTTTTAAAAAAACCAAAAAAATTTCAGCCAAAATAACATATGCAAAGAATAACAAAGGGCCTTGTACACATAATTAGTGTTGTTCACGAGCCGAGCTGAACCGAATGGACTTTTGCTTGTGCTTCGCTCGTTTCTAAACCGATCCGAGCCGAGCCGATCGGCTCGTTTACAATCAAGCGGAAAATCGAACGAACATTTTTCGAGCGTTAATTTTTCGATCGAGCGTCGAGCGAGCACTAACGAGCAGTCAACAATTTGTACAACTCAACAATTTAGTGTGTCATCTGATTTATATTGCAATGCGAGACGGTGATAATGTTGGGTCTTAGGTTTTAATGATTTAAAAACCAGTCACGCTTGATAACATAACATTTTCATGAATAACAATACATTGTGGGTGATAACGAGACTAAAATTGTAGCCGATAAGACGATGAACATATTGAAGAGAACGATATATGAGAGCGGGAGATGATTAACTAAAGCCAAGAGCGGGGTCAAAATTTTCTTTTATATCGACTTAAAATTTCACTTTAATGCTTAGCATTAATTTTTTTATTGATCTAATATGTGTAAATATAATTATATAATTGTGTATAAACCATATATATAAAAAAATAAAATATAAAAAATAATTGGATCCGAACCGAGCCAAGCGGACATTTACTCATGCTTGACTCGTTTACAAACCGACCCAAGCCGATCAGCTTGTTTACAAACAAGCAAAAATTCAAACGAGCATTTTTCGAGCAAATTCCGAGCTAGCGACGAGTGTTTTGATCACTAGTTGTAAACGAGCCGATCGGCATAACGACAAAGACGTCGATAACATTCGAATTTAATATTCAAGATCGGCACAACGACAAAGACGTCGATAACATTCGAAACTTTATATTAAAACCTAACCGTCCGTCACGTAAGGGCTAATGATATTACCTTATAAACCAGCCAGTGTTGACTTTAAGACCCATGTCATGGATCATTTTAATCTTAGGTTAACAAGTTTGGTCATTTACCATAAAATCAAAATCTTTGTTAGTTAGGCATCATGTCATTACCATTACTCTTACCATTTTCTTGATTTGTAAAAAAGCAAACATGAAGAGCATATGTACATACCTTGGCTTCTTCATCATCATCTTCTTCTTCTTCCCCTTTCACACTCCCATCACACACTAACTCCACTCTCAAATCCCAAATCTCCAATCAGATCTTAATCCCCACACCCAAATCCCCAAATCCCAACAATCAATCACAAATGGGTCACATCAATCTCACTTCCCCAAAGCATCACTCCAACCCGACCCGAAAATGGCAGCTTCTGGACTTCATATCCATGGTGTTCTTCGCCATCGTGATCCTCTTCTTCGTTCTCATATTCACCCCCCTCGGCGACCCTCTTGCAGCCTCAGGGACCCAAGCCTTGATCCGATCCAACACCGCGGATCCGACCCAACGCCACGGGCTCGTTGCGTTGATCGAATCGGGTAAGCATCCGGTGATCGAATCGTGCGGCGGTGAGAGTGTGGATTACATGCCGTGTGAGGATCCGACCCGGAATAGTCAGCTGAGTAGGGAGATGAATTATTATCGGGAGAGGCATTGTCCGGCGCCGGAGGAGACGGTGGTGTGCTTGATCCCTCCGCCGAAAGGGTATCATGTTCCGATTCAGTGGCCTGAGAGTTTGCATAAGGTGAATTGACTTATCATATGTTCAATTGATGCTTATTTGATTTGATTCTGATTGTGTGTACTGTAGCATTATAATTGAAGTTTATAGAGTTCAAAATTTGAAGTTTAGAGTTGCAGATTTAACTCTATTGGATGTATATTGTATGTTTGAAGATTTAACTGTAATGGAATGAAGGCCTGTGAGTTTGAACGATCATGTGGAGAATGTAGATGCCTAGATGGTGTACTGTATTGTTATGTTTCCTGAAAAAGAGGTTGATTAATGATTTGTTTTGAAGGGCTGTTAAAATGGGTAGATCGAAGACGCAATAAGTAAAGATTTGGCTTGTTTTGATGGAAATTGTTGGGTTCTTTGGATTAGGATCAGTGTAGTCATGTCTTGAAGTTCCAACTTTGAATTGCTATGTATGTGTGTGAGTATGATGATGATGATGATGATCTTCATGGTCATCATGATTGTATGCTCTATATGCTGTATGATAGCATTTAGTTGGGGTTTGGAGTAGCATATCATTTAACTTTATTCGTGCTTAGAGTATTAAGTTTTTTTGCTTTATGGCATAAGATTTGTTTGGAGACATGATCCTCATAGTTATGTATGTAACATAAGATCATTTTCTCAATTCACATCAATCTGGAATAGAAGTTTTAGTATTAGTTTCAAGTGTGCATTTTTTCTGGTTAAGAATTCACAATCACTTTTTGGTGTACTTGCTCTTTCTCATTCATCTGATATGATTAAGCTTATTACATCAAATAGACCATGTTTAAGCTATTTTCTTGAAACCTTGTCTTTTCTCCAAGTAAATTACTTATTTATTCCAAATGCATATTAGAAGCTCCTGGTGACATGTGTTTTGACAACTTTTTATATGCATGACGTTTAAACCCCGGCTCAAACCCTGGAGTTCATGTGTCGTCAATAATGTTTTATAGAAATGATTTTATATGTCATGAGATTCTCATAATTTCCTATGGTTTACCGTTTATATATCATTGTAAAATAGTGTCAACTTTATACAATAAAAAATTCTTTTTCTTGGTGTACAGATATGGCATGATAACATGCCATATAATAAAATAGCTGACAGGAAAGGTCATCAAGGATGGATGAAAAAAGATGGTCCATATTTCATCTTTCCCGGGGGTGGCACTATGTTTCCAGATGGAGCCACGCAATATATCGCCAAACTTAAACAATATATTCCTATTTCTGGTGGAGCCCTCAGGACGGCGCTTGATATGGGTTGTGGGGTAAGAATTATATTTTTATCTCTTTCTTTTTGAAACTGTTAGCGTTTGGTATGATGGAATCAGATGAGGAATGGAAGAATCATTGATAGAATATGATTTAAGGTTTTAATGAGTTATATTAATGCACTTTCTTGCTTAAAAACAACTCTAAAATTAGAAAAAGTTTATTTTTATTATAATTTAAGGTTTTAAAGAGTTATATAATGTTTAACTTGTACAATTGTACATAGAAAATTCATTAAAGTAGAGACAAAATCACACTTAAAATTTTGATATGAAAACTCATTTCATTCCTATAGGCTAGCCAAACATGATAATTAGGCTTATGAAATTCATAATTTTTTTCAGGTTGCTAGTTTTGGAGGTCACCTACTAGAAGATGACATTTTAACCCTTTCTTTTGCTCCAAGAGATTCACATAAATCACAAATACAATTTGCTTTAGAACGAGGAATACCAGCCTTTGTTTTAATGCTTGGCACTCGCCGACTTCCGTTTCCTGCATCGTCATTTGACTTAATTCACTGCTCACGTTGTTTAATCCCTTTTACTGCATATAGTAAGTGTACTTTAACTTCATACTTATAATATACGTGATATCTTACATTTATTTTTCTGACACTAGGAATATTCAATCTGCAGATGCAACATATTTTATGGAAGTCGATCGTTTACTTCGACCTGGGGGGTATCTAGTAATCTCGGGCCCTCCAGTGCAGTGGGCCAAACAAGATAAAGAATGGGCCGATCTGCAAGCAGTGGCTAGAGCATTATGCTATGAGTTAATTGTTGTTGATGGGAATACTGTTATTTGGAAAAAGCCCATTGGTGAATCATGTCTACAGACACAGAACGAACTTGGGCTTGAATTGTGTGATGAGTCTGAGGACCCTAGTTCTGCATGGTTTGTAACTCGAAATCCTTGTCTTTCGAGAATATTTATTGCAAGTATCTGGTCAAACAGGTTTGGGCTTAAAAGTTCCACTTTCTTGAACAGGACAAAATAGATTTTGTAAAACAATAGTTTTACAGCTATAATCTGAATCTTTGAGTGGTTTGCAGCCCGCTTGACCTGGTGGCCGATTAGATCTGTAACCCCTGTATCTAAATTTCTTATTTGACCCGTTTGAAATAAAACACAACCCAGATGGACCATTTCAGTTTTCACAAGTAAACTGGTCGAAATTTGTTATTTATATATGTTAAGCCTGAACAATATATTGTTAATGATGCAGGTATGTGAAACTGAAAAATTGCGTGAGTCAGCCATCTGCAATCAAAGGAGATATCGCTGTTGGTGCAATTCCAAAATGGCCACAACGACTAAAACAAGCTCCGGCACGGGCCACGTTGATTAAAAATGGAAATGATGTATTTGAAGCCGACACACACCGTTGGGAAAGAAGAATTTCTTATTATAAAAATTCATTAAACTTGAAATTGGGGACTCCTGCAGTACGAAATGTGATGGACATGAATGCATTTTTTGGTGGTTTTGCTGCTGCGTTAACATCAGATCCATTGTGGGTGATGAATGTTGTTGCAGACCGCAAGCCTTCAACTTTAGGTGTTATTTATGATCGAGGGCTTATTGGTGTTTATCATGATTGGTAATATATCATTGTTTGTTTTATATCTAAAACTATTAGATTCATGTTTCATCTTTACACAACTTTATATCATTTTCTTGTGATGTCACCAGGTGTGAACCGTTCTCAAGTTACCCTCGAACTTATGACTTCATTCATGTTGTAGCACTTGAAACCCTCATTAAGGACCCAATTACTGGCAAAAACAGGCAATTAACTGTTTGCTACAATTTATGATCTTGTAACTAAAACATCATTATTATCATAATGTTGGAGTCTATGAAAATGACTAAAAATGTTTCTTGTTTTTGTTGCAGATGTAATCTTGTGGATGTCATGATGGAAATGGATCGATTATTACGACCCGAAGGAACCGTTTTGGTTCGCGACTCCCCTGAACTTATAGCGAAAGTAGACCGAATTTCTAGCTCGTTAAGATGGAAATCTACCATACATGATAAGGAACCCGAATCTCAAGGAAGGGACCGAATTTTGGTTGCCACAAAAACTTTTTGGACATTACCTTAGTCATCCTATTAGCACATTTTCTATAGATCTAATCTTTTTATGTTTTGTAAGTTATTCATCAGAAAGTTGTTGTATGGATCATTGCACAAGCTTTCTTCTTCCTCACCCGGTTTTTAATCCTTTTTGTTGAAGGGATAGTAATGTTAGAACGAGAAGCAAATGTACGAAAGTAAAGATAACACAAACTTAGTATACTTGATTATTGTCGCGTGTTGTCAATGATATATGTTTCATTTGTTAGATTTGCTTGTAACAAGTTACTTGTAAGAAAATCAAGATATTTCTGCAGGAAAGAAGCATGAATTTGTGTTTGTTCCATGCTGCTGTTTGTGTTTCTATATGTAATGGTAGAGAGATCAAGTATTGTAGTGCATTTGTGTCTTGAATACCATGTTTCATTGTCTGGGTCATGCATCCTCTCCCCTCATGACATGATATGACACTTGTAACCTTCAAGCGGATGGTGTAGTGGTAAGCGTTTAAATCTCTGTAGCAGATGTATCATGTTTAGATTTAGCTTCCGGTGATTGTTTTTAGGGCCTTTTATCCTCTTGAAGGTCACTTGTCATGCATGATTGCACAATCCACTTTTTAGTTTATCTTATTAGTTAGCAGGGAACAGATGGGGTCCCATTAGTTTTTCAGTAATGGATTCTTATGGTTATCAAAAGACAATGATACGACTAGTGTTACACACAAATTAGCATTAATCTACCATGTTCTTATGATTTTGATTTGCTTTTAATGAACCATTTGGGTATGTTATGCATCACTTTTATGAGTTTTTTATTTGGAATGTGGAATTTTTCTTAATGTGACAAAACATGTACAAGTTATTGCACATGAATATACAAACTTGTTCCTTGGTCTAATGTTAACATGGGTTTGCTTTAAAGTCACATTGGGCGGTTGTCATGATTTTTATAGGTTAAGGTTGCACGACGATACAAAATCGAGTTGAACAAGATCCAAAATTTTGAAAATATGAGAACTCAACTAGCCAGTATAGTACGAGTTCAGTAGTAGTTCAATATTGCTTAAGACCGGTTCACTATGAAAATCGGTTTTTAGTTTGGTTCTGAGTCATACACTATATGAATAGTTATTATCAGAATTTGGATTATGTATAATGGTTAAGGTTTGCTTCCGATGTGACATTAAAATTTATATCCCTTTAGGTCAAGTACTTAAGTAGAGGTGGGCATAAAAACCGGGTTCGGACCCGACCCGGAACCGGGTACGGGTACGACCCGGTATATGTATACCCGGTTTGGACCCGAAAAAAACCCGTAGGGTTGGAACCGGGTATGATTTTCTAGAATTTCTTAGAACCCGACCCGAACCCGAACCCGACCCAACCCGGAACCGGTTGAACACGGGTTGGACCCGGTTTTGACCTTTTTTTTTTTTTTTTTTTTTAAAGTAGCCGTTTTTTAACGGCTATATAGCCGTTGTGAAAGATTTTTGGCCCTTTTTTTGTCACTTTTAGGCTTATAAGTTAGTATAAATAGGTGTGGGTTGATATGGTTTAGTACCCAAGTCTCAAACACAAAAACATATGCAAAAAAGCAAAAAATACTCTCGTTTACTCTCGTTTTACACGTTCACTCTCTCGTTTTACACTTTCACTCTCTTCAATCTTGATATGGCTCACTCACAATCTTCCGTTGGTCAAGGTTCGTCCAACGCTCCAACCGTCGTTCGTGTTCTTGCACACAATCGTAACATGGATGTTTGGTGCAATTGGGATATGGTTGAGTTGAGTGACGGGTCTGTAAAGGCTCGTTGCAAGTTTTGTGGAGCTTTGCTTGCTAAAGATTCTAACACGACTTTAAACAAACACATTAGCAAGAAGTTTTGTAAGTCGTTGAAAAGTAATCCGGATTCGCAACAAACACAATTGGGTGGAGATGGTGGAATCTTTAATTACGATGTTAATACGGTTCGAGATCGAATGGCGAAGTTCGTGATTCAAGAAGCTTTGCCTTTTAGTCACTTCGACAATCCTCGGTTGACCAACTTAATTCGAGAGACGCTTCAACCTCGTTACACTCACGTAAGTCGTACTACACTTAGACGTTATTGTTTAAAATTATGGAAACAAGCAAAAAATGATTTAATTGTATTATTTGAAAATTTAAATACCGGTGTAAACTTAACTAGTGACGTTTGGTCGGCTCCACAGGTTTACCCGAATCGTACCTTTGTGTCACCGCTCATTGGGTGGATCCCAATTCATGGCAATTGATGAAACGTACGATTGCATTTGATCTTTTTCCACATCCACACACCGGAGAATTTTTGTTTTACTTTTTAGATAATGTAATAAGTACTTTTAAATTAGAAAATAAAATTTTTTCAATTGCATTTGATAACGCCTCTAACAACACAACCGCGGTTGAAAAATTAAAATTAAAATATCTTCCGATTGCAAACGGTGATTTTTTCCATACTCGTTGTGTTGCACATATTATTAATTTAGTAGTGCAAGACGGACTATCCGGGAAATATGTTAATAACTTTATTACATCTTTTCGATTTATGTTACATGACGTTTTTAAAAAAAGTAGAAGAAGATATCAAGATTATAAACAACTTTGTAAGGATACGCACTCTAGATTTTTAGGTCCTAATTGGGATGTACCTACTCGATGGAATTCGACTTGTCGCATGTTTGAATGTGCTTTAAAACAAAAGGGCACTTTGAAAGCTTTTCATAATAGTCTTTTGGATAATGGTGAAGCCGACCCATTTCCGGATGCGGGTTGGGAGAATCTTCAACGTCTATCCGAGTTTCTTGAGGTTTTTAAAAACTCAACAACAAAATTATCGGGAGTTTATTATTCAACTAGTTATTCGGTGCTTCAAGAACTATATTTTATGTCTTTGAATTTTAAAAATTTTCAAAATAAAAATAATATGTTTAATCAAATGATAGAACCAATGAAAGAAAAGTTTAAAAAATATTTTAAGGACTTACCACCCGTTTTTACGTGTGCCGCCGCTTTAAATCCGTTTCTAAATGTTGCGGGGGTTGAATGTTTGATAGATGAGATAAATGACAATTTGGATATGCATGACTAAAACCCTGATTTTTCAAACGAGGCAAAAGAAAATTTTAATCATAGTTTGAAAACAATTTATAATTTTTATTTAAATAGATATGGGCCTAACGTAAACATAACCATGCCAAGCGGATCAACCTCAAGTGCTAGTACCTCAGTTAAAGACCCTGTTTTGACTATGTTGAATGTTGTTCGGGATGTGACGGCTAAACGTCAAAGGGGTAACACCCCAACAAGTGAGCTCGGTAGATATAGTGGAACGGATTTTATTTCCACTATGACTACCGAAGATTATCGTGCATTCGATATTTTGGCTTGGTGGAAAGGAAAAGAATCTCAATTTCCGATTCTTTCTGCTATGGCCCGTGATTTACTAAGCGTCCAAGCTTCTACGGTAGCTTCGGAATCTGCTTTTTCTCTTAGTGGTAGGGTAATATCATTACGAAGAACAAGACTAACTCCGGAAGCAGTGGAGATGTGCATTTGTTTAAAGGATCACTTAGACGCAACGGATCGTATACAAGACCAAACAAGCCTCGAAGACGAGATTACACTCGAAGCTAAAGTACATGATGAAGAGGTAGAAGACGGAGTATCTTCTGGCATATCCGATGAAAAATTAGCATTTGATCAAGCATCTCGTAGTAGATAAAATTAGACGATATTGTTATTTTTAAGTTGTTTTAATATTATATGTCTTTCATGTTCTTTTTAAATTTCTTTGTCATTCAAATGTTTTATATAAAAAGTATTTAATATTTGTATATTATAAGTGTAACCTTTTCTGCTTAAGATTTGTATATATTTATATATTAAGTTGTTTAAATTTTTGTCACTCAAGTAAACCCGGTTAGGAAAAGAAAAATAAAAAGAAAAAAAGGAAAGAAAATATAAGAAAAAAAACATACGACCCAGTGTTCGACACACACACAAGAAAAGAAAAAAAAAAAAAAAAAAAAGGAAAAAACCCGGTTGAACCCGGGTTTCATACCCGAACCGAACCCGACCCGACCCTACCGGGGTATACCGGGTAGGGTTTGTATCTAGCTGAACCCGACCCGGGTTCGTACCCGGGTTCACCAATACCCGGGTACAAAAAACCCGGTTGGGTCCAAACCCGGTTTGTACCCGGGCCCGGGTACGGCCCAAACCCGGTTTGCCCATCTCTATACTTAAGGTGTAATTGTGCTAATGATACTAGTGCCATTGGGCCCAGGAAAACAATTTACAGAGCAAGATTTCCCTCATTAAATACTACAAAGCCCAACCAAATACCAGTTTTCCACATAATGGCTGCAAACTGGAAGCATAATGGGCTGCAAACCGGAAGTTTACACATAATAAACGGTGTCCATCTGGTCTAGCACGAGCCAATGATCTCTTGATCTAATGGTCGACGGGAGAAGGTGAGAGTCTTTAATTCTCTTGGGGGTCCAAGGTTTAAACCTTGACGTTGATGAATAATTACTGACTTAGTGATACAAACAACTAATCACTAACCTGCCGTTAAAAAAAATTTTGGCCTAGCAAAAACCTAAAAATTAACAACATAGAGCCGTCCATAGGAATCTTAATATAAACTACAAACAATTAGATGATGTTGTTATACTTTATTCTAGCCCATATACCTGTATACTATACGGGCTAAAAATCTAATATTTTAATATATTCATAACCTACCTATAAGGTATAACATGTTGTACCCTACTTTTAAATCAAAATTATAAATTACATTTTCTTTAATTAGTTTTGGAAACTTTTTCTGTTTTTAAAATAATATTTGACAATTATTTTCATGAAATGTATTTAAAATAAGGTTCAAGGTGTTAATTTGTTATACAAATAAATATTTCAAATATTTGTTAGAAAAATTGAAAATAAAGGAGAAGTTGCCAAATGGCAATATTAGTTTAAAATTTTGACATGTTGGCTTAATATATAGAAGATTATTATGATAACATTAAGGTTGTTCCGAACCGAACGAATCTAGGGTTTGGCTTGACTCGGCTTGATTTGTAAACGAGCCGAGTCGAGCCCAACTTGGTTTATAGACGATTGGAGCCAAGTTGGCTCACGAGCCTATTTGAACGAGTTTTCTCGAGCTTCTTTTGAGCATGGTTCAAACCATGAGTTATTTGAATATTCCTAAACTTAGTTTTGGAAAGTGGACAAAATATATTACTAGGTAAAATTAGAATATACTCTAAAATTATATAATTTTTGTTATTACGAAGTGATACGTTAACTAAGCAAAAGATTCAGCACTCTTAAAACATTATATGCATACATACATACAATTAAAAAATAAACAATCTGAGCCAAAAACGAGCCGACTCAAGTAATCAAGCTAGCCGAGCTGGCTTGTTTGTAAACGTTTAGAGTTGAGTTGGCTTAGTTTGTTAACAAGCTGCTTTCGAGCAAATTTTTTCGAGCTTTTTCCGAACGAGCTTCTTGCTTTAAATTTTTTGAACCCTAAATAACGATGTGCTATCATTTTTTAAAAGTACTTCTCAAATTATAGTTACAACTTCAAAATCTAGTTCGTAGAACGATCTTATTATTCCAAATTCATGTCGTGATAATCAAATTTACAACATAAACATTATCAACAAAATATTTAAGTTTTCATATGTTTAATATAACACTTCAAAAAAACATTTAATAAAAAGAAAGAGCTTCAAATACAAAGTGTTTTTTTGCTACAAAGTATGAGAAGACACAATGAGTCAAAAAAGTCACAAAACAAATTATATCTCACAATCTAAATCGAATTTCAAAAAAAGTAATTCCAAGCTTTTGTTTTCCTAGTTGTCCTCACTAAGAAAAAAATAAACGAAAAATAAAAAAAATAAAAAATTAAGATTTTTTTATTGTGTCATTTATGAAAGACACAATGACGTCATTGTGTCATTATGAAAGACACAGTGACGTCATCGTGTCATAAAAGACACAATAAAAAAAATTTTATTTTTTTTCTGAAAAAGGACGACGAGAGGAACAGAGACTTCAAATTACTTTTTTGAAATTCGATTTAGATAGTGAGATATAATTTTTTGTGACTTTTTTAGTCTTATTGTATCTTCTTACACTTTATAACAAAAATATACTTTGTATAATAACCTCACGTTAATAAAAAAAGACTATTTGAATTAATCAAAACATAAGTTTCTCTCTTCTTTACAGTTGGAACTTGAAAGAAGAGATATTACGTGTCTTGTTCGGTATTTCTATTTATCCATCATATTTTTATTCTTTCCTTATTTTTAGTCTATAAACACTTTTACTTTAGGTATTAATAACAATTTTGGAAGTGGTGGAGCTGGTTAGATGTGTGGCTTTTGAGGCAGGTTACTTGGGTTCGTAATTTGCGGTTTGACATTTATTTTTCTTATATTCATTGTGTTTATAATACTTTATTTATTAATTAATTGGCCGCAACATGCTAACCACAATACTGATTTCTATCGATGTTTCAATCTCCAAAATTGATCCGTCACATCTTCATACGTTTCTTTATGTACCTAATCACGTGAAGATAGCTAGGGCAATACACTTAACCACATAAATGTTTTCATACGGCCCCGGTGCAACGTGCGGGTATTAATTTCACGTTTATGTCATATTTGTTAAAACCGATCCGTCACGTCTTCACCTAGTTTCTCACTGTTCTTTAATTAAAAAATTAACCATTTTCATGTTATTTTTATTTAATTTAACTCAAAGGTATGCTTATAGTATGGTAGCAAATAGTATAAAAATGCAGTTTTTTTTCTCGACCGATGGGCATACGGCCTAGCATTTTAGCAAATCTTATGATGGACAAACTTTTGATTTTAAAGTAGTATTAGAATAGTGTGTGAGAAATAATTTACGTTACATTGATTGAATTCTTATGTACAATTTATAAACTTGATTTGCAACAATATATTCATCTTAGTAACAAGATAATAGTAAATAGGGATAATTTCGATAGTCATATATATGGTTTGATAAAAATTATCAATTAGTGTCTAATTTTAAAAGGTAACAATATTATGTATGTAGTCGTAAGTTTGTTATTTATTTGGGCTCTAACATTAAGTTTGTAACACACTTTTTTAAAGAATGTTAATGTTAGACTCTAAATATATCACGAATTACCAACTACATGTTTATACCGAACCATGTAAGAATTTAACCCTACAAAGGGGACGATCTCTCTCTCTCTCTTCTATCTTTAGGTACACGTACTACTACACATTATCATAATGATTCTGGTTATATAATAAGCAATCCAACTAATTTGAGTGTAAAGAAGCGTTTCGCTATGTTTGCAGATTGAAAATGGATCTGATATATGGACACAATAATGATAGATTTGAGATGAGATTATCTTCATCCTCTCTATGGAGCAACTTGGATTATAGGAAGATCAAGAGTTGCTATGATCAAGAGTTGCTACAACATTAGCCATTGTCATAACTAAATGCCATGACCACTCTGTTCTACAAGATGGATGATTCAAGCACCTACCATTTCTTTATTTCACATATAAAGTTTAACAAAAATAACTTCATTTCTTGATTTCACATATGAAATTAAACAAAAATAACTTCATTTCAATTAATTGTACTATAAAAGTAATATGTGTAAGAAGCTAGTAAGATTATGCTATCACTGTCTTATATAATTTTACAATTCTACTTATGTGAAAATATAAGAAACTGAATGCTACTAAGTTCTTGATAGTTATTGTATTATAAAAGTAATATGTGTAAATGTATCGTGGTTCTCGAAGGTCTTACCACGACAATGTTATGTAACCAGATGGCGTGTTTTTTCTAGTCAATAATTCTGATGAATGAGTTCATCGTAAGAAACGCTATAGTGAAATAAGACGTAACATCTAAATAAATGACGATAAAGATTCCTCGAGTGAATTAACACGCAAAGTCTTTTGAATTAGAGATGGCCTTCTATGGGGCCATTATTGATGATATCAGTGTAACAAAATCCATATAGTAAGTGCTAGCCATTATGCTTAATTCAATACGGGGCACCATAGGCCCTATATCCTTCAAGAGCCACAATAAATCATCACAAGTCATCATAATCACACTACGTTTAAACATTGGAGCAAGATAGTCCTTGTGAATCACAAGAGCAGCCATAGATCATACTATATTATTAAAGGGTGTTACAAATTGTAGGCTTTATGATAACATAATTAACGTAAGGTGTATGACGTGTCATAGCTATAACCGTTTAAATTCAATATGTTCGCAGACCCTAAGTTTTTGAACTAACATAACTTTACAACGAGATCTTCAACACTATAGACTTTTTTTTCAAACGTGTATTTAGGAAAATCGCTACGGAGCCAACATCACATCAAGCATAACACATAACAAGGTTGTATTTTAACTAATGATAGAAAAGGTAGCCTATTAAGCCTATATTTTTTGAGATTATTTTTCAATAACGGACAGTGTTTGCATTTAATAATCCTCCTCTCAAACCCAAGCCTACATTGCGCCTCCCTTTCGAATGCTCCATTTGATCCACCCGTATGTATATATTTTTTCATACTTAGGACTTGCTGTTTGATCGGCTCACATCAAGATGAAGTTCAATACAAGACACCGTGATCAATTTGGTCTAATTAGGCCATTTGGTCATAACTGAGCCATTTCATTTGCTTAACATGAGTTACATATTCCGACTATGCCACCACTTCACAATTTATGGTATTACTGAAGCATGTGATAATATTAATGATTGATGAATTAAGACAAATCAGGTTACACTATCCACTCACTTAACCAATATCATAACTAGGATGTATCACTTATACTACTTAATAAGATCGTTGTTAAACTCACATCACATCCAGTTAATTGTGATAGAATAGTAGTGCATCAAACTTGTATCTACTCATTTTAAGGTTTATTTATTACTGATATAGGATTGGATATACATCTGCCAATAATCTATCAGATGTTCATCAGTTTGATTAGACAACAAGCTCATAAGATTTCTAATAACCAAAAGAGATTATTTCATACCAATTGCCAAAATACTAAGGCTGTGTTTGATATGCTTCTGACCAGGCTGACCCTGACCCGGCTGACTCGATCAGCCCGGTCAGCCCGTTTGTTTTGCATTCCAATGGTACTGATCCGGTCCTTTTCCTTTTAATGTCTGACCCGGTCTCCTTTTCCTCTTCATCGACTGCTTCTCGCCCCTCCTCTCCCGGTCTCCCCGCAGGTTCATCGCCCACCGCCTTTCATCGCCCCTCCCCGATCTCCCTTAACTGACCCCGGCCTCCGCCCCTCCCCTCCCGGTCCTCTTCATCTTCTTCATCACCCTCCCGGTCCTCTTCCTCCGCCCCTCCCCTGCCTTTCATCGCGGGTCGTGGGTGTCTGTTACTGCTTTTGCTCGCGACTCCCGTCCTCCCTTCCTCCGCTGCTGCACGTCGCGACTCCCGTCGGTCCTCTTCCTCGTCACCGGTAAGCGATTCTGATCTGTGAATTTGTGGTTGATTTATGTTGATGAAATTATGTTGGTGAAATTCACGATTTTAGGGCTTTATGTTGGTGAAATTATCTGTTGTTCAATGTTGTTCACGATTGTTATTGGTTCATTGTCTTGGTGGTATGTGGGTGAGGTTCCTGATGGTATGGTTCTTTACCTGTTGAGTAAGGTTTCAAGATGAATTATTTACAAACTTTGACGTGAACACTATGGTTACCCCTGATGGTGAAGGTGGAGAAAGTGAGGATCAAAACACACAAGGGATAGAGTGGGGTTCAGAAGGTGTTGAATACATGGCTACTTTGCGTGACCAAATTGCTAATCAACTGCTTTCAAATGCTTCAATTTAGATTTGTATGCAAACTCTTATAATATTTTTGAAATTCGATTTGTTTATTTGGATTATGTTTGATTTATGTTTAACTTGTATTTTGTATGACATTTTGAATTTTAAGCTATTGTGTTATTTTTAAAATTTTGGCTATTTTTATTTATTATACAAGACCAGTTAAATGCAAACTCGTCAGAACTTCGGGGCAATATGGTTATTTTTATCATTCAGCAGAGTCAGTTAGATACTAAATCAAACAGCCAAGTTTCAGTCAGATGCAGACTCAGTCAGAACTTCTAACTGGGTCAGCTTCTGACTCAATCAGATCTTACTGAGTCAGCGGTAATCAAATAGCCCCTAATACATCATATACTCTAGTTAACTAGATGCATTTGAGATTTTCTTAAACAAACCTAGAGACCTCAATATCAAAAAAAGTTTCAACGCTCGATTTATTTCCAAACAATTCATAGTAAATATCATTTAAAGGTCCAATGTTATAAATCTTACATAATACCCACAATAAATGATGTATAGGTATATATTGATGATGTTGTACTTGTGGCAATTATAGTTGTACTAATTTGAAAATAGTGCGGTTGAAGTTTGTTGTTTATAGCTTAGCTCTCGTGTAATAAAGAGTACCACATGCTTAAAAGTAGCACCCTTAGTTTACTATATAGGGTGGGGGCGTCACATTTAGTGCTAAAATTTGATTAACTTATGCTACACAAGACTTCATGTTCTTTAAGTTTAGTAAATCTCACTTATTACCCCTCTTTATGACCAATTTACATTTAGGCTACCCCATTACTTACTAATAGCTAAATAACCCCTTTTGGTCCTACACAAGTTAATCAAGTGATATCCAACGCTTTGTAATAAGAGGAGCACTTTGTCCTTATGGAACATGCTTCTAAATTTCTTCATACACATTGCATAATGTAATATGATAACATGTTATGATAGTTGACAAAGCAAAAACTTGAATCCAACGAGAAAACATGAAACTAAAAATATTTAGAACAACATGCGGGTATGAGACTAAATGATAATTTTGAAAATTTTCATGAGTTTTGGACGAGTATGGTATAAGATGATACCCGTCCGATTATCTGAACTTCTTACTTGCATTGAAACTTAATATGTTAATATGCTACATAATATGAAAAAATAGAACGATATTATGTTAGGATTGTTATAACAGTAAAACTATTTAAACTATAGAATTATTAGAAATGTAGTTGAGTATTTGGTGTTTCTAGTCGGGTTTCCTGATTAATTTACGTTTGGTTTCAGGTAACAACCATCCTAAGGATAACGTTTAAACATCTAAAATCAGAAACGGGTATATGTGATACCCTTGGATATACATGAGAACACAACGGATAAAAGTAAACGGTATTTGATGGATACGAGATCAAATATAATAAACAATTTTATAATTAGCATGAAGCAACTACACTCATTTACATCCCCTACATGTAATATCCCCATACCAATAAACCTAATTTCTAACTTCTTATTTTTCTAATGACATGATTTTTTTTCCTAGGCTAAATGCATCCCACCCCGTTCAATTTTCAAGTATTTCATCTTAAAAAAATCATATTTAAGAAATTAATTTTTCTTTACTGTAAAAAAGTGAATATATTTATTTGACAGCTTGGACAGCGTGGCACAAATAAAAATCAAGAAAACGGTACGTTTAATATGAAATTTTTCTTACACTTCCTGACGTGGCTAATAAAATGAAGTGATTGACATTTTATAAATAAATACAAACGTATAACCCTCGCATCTTCCATTCACACACCGCTTTTGTTTTAACAAATGACTGTGATTAATGATGTTTGCCAAGGGAATTTTGAATTAAACTGGTTTTATAGTAAGCATTTCAAATATCTTAACACGACTTTACTAGGTTATCTTGTGATGGTTTCACATGCTTTATCTACTCAACACCGCTGCCATCCTCAACGGACCATCGTCTAGTCACTACGACCGCCTCCAACGACTCCCTCATTTCCTCTTCTCTTCCCTTCTTCCGCCACCTATTTGTTTTGAACGCAAAATTGAAAATACGTCTCTCATGTGCATTTGATAATGGATTTCCCACAATAATACAAGAATTATAAGAAGGTTGGGTATTTTTATAAAATTGATATTAATAAATTATATTTTTAAAAGAATCGTATTAAAAATCGTATAATTATTTTGCTAAAAATAACCGTTAAAATAATAATAATAATAATAATAATAATAATAATAATAATAATAATAATATTAATAATAATAATAATAATAATAATAATAATTATTATTATTATTATTATTATTATTATTATTATTATTATTATTATTATTATTATTAGTATTATAATATAAATAATAATAGGATATTTATAAATTTTTGTATCATAACTGATTAACTGAAACTTTAATAATAAAATATTATTTTACTTGTTATAACGTGTAAAATGTCACCGATGAATAAAGTGTTTTTCCTTTAAAATATTGTTGGTGATTTGAAGCGGAATTTAATTACTTTTAGGTTCAATACGATACTTGGGTTCGGATTGTTTTTCCCACTACAAAAGTGTTAGCAATACTTAAATGTTTTTTTAGCAGGAATGGCCTTGAAGTGTCCATTGGTAGTTAATGTAAATGAATATGAATATGGTTATTACCTTGAAGATGGCATATGTTCTAATTGGACAACTATTGTGAAATCAAATTCGTGGTCACGTGATGATAAGACTATGTGTAATGGGTGTAATGGTTTATTTAGTTAAAATATTACATAAACAAATATGAATTTATTTAAATTATTTTAAATCAAATGTAGTGGTTTTAAAGACCTTTTTAGTTAAAAGTAAGAAAAAATGAGTCATTCATATCTTTTAACACCCGTTAAGGGTTTGGTTAAAAATAAGTTTGAGGCCCCCTGTTAACTAGGACGTAGTGACTTTAACGCCCCAATTATGTCCACATCAGCAACTTTGGAGCCCCTTAGGGGCACCACTACGTCTGGTCTAAAAGAAAAGCGAATTAAGAGGGCACAAAAAGTGGCAAGCGGCACAAAAGGACATTAAATAATCCTTTGGGGTCCTAAGAAGTAATTACCTTTTAATGCAAACACACCCAAATAGAACTAGAAAATCATAAACGTTTGTATCATATTACATAACATGATTATGGAGAATGAAGGGGAGGTGATATCACCCTGAGCACATGGAGGATCCTCCAAACGAGAAAAAAATAAGTGTGGATGTTATATTAAGGCTACGAACTCCAGACACCCTTAACAAAAACCTTTGAACAAAACTACTGAAACACATTGCTCAAAGCTATGTCCGTCATATTGATTAGTAGTTTTTCAATTTATTGTTTTTATCTTTATTTTAAAAAAATATGGTATTTTTTACAATTTTAATGAAACTATTCAATTTTGAATTTGAATTTAATTGAAAAGATACTTAACAATTCAAAAGATTTTTAGAAAAACCGTTTACTTATTTCAGGAAAAACTAAAAGATTTTAAAAGAATCTGATGTGATACTAATGTAATTTTAAGAGATTTTAAGGGACGGGAACCACTCCCTTCAAAATTCAACATAACGTACTGGATTTAAATAAGTATGTTCTCAAATAAGAAGTTAAATTATATTTATATGATACTAACCAATATAAAACTAGCCACTTTGGTTAGTATTAACTCTTAAACTCAATACTTAAATGTATCTTAACTCATAATTAGTAACAGTCAATGAACCCAACAATTGATGGCATAGCATAGCATACCACATAAATAATATATTCTTGATTAAATCTCACTAGTCAATACATGCTACAAATTTATTTTTTAGTTTTTCTATATAAAATATTAAATACCACCACCACCTTTATGCAACATAAATAAAGTAAAAACGAATATAAATGGCTCTCTAATAAAGGAAGCCAAGTATATATCCATGACAACAATTTTAATGTTCATAACTCAAGTCCCCCGTGAATATTAGCTTTTTAGATCCATTTATTTCATATCTTTTAAATTTTGCCAAAAAGAAACGCCCAGTAATTCATTTAATTTTAAACTTTTAAACATTTATTACCATTTTATAAACACAATAGAAATTATATTATTAACTGTTAATAATTTAATAAACAATCTAAGAAACTGTAATATAGTACTATATAATAATTATTTTTTTGATCACCAAACTATAAATTTATATTTTATTTTATAATTATTTTTTAAAGCAATGCTAAATTTCGTTAAGATGCCAACTCCACTCTTGGGATACGTTACATTGTCTATTTATTTGTTTTCCGATAACAATACCTATAAACTTTTAGACTAAGTTTATCTATAAATATTTTTCTCAACTACACATTATTGGGAGAAAACTCGAGTTTAGTTTGGTTGATGCTTCAACGTAAACGTTTTGGTCATGAGACTTTCTTTCCTCTAGTCCCAACCTTTTATCTCAGTATTTAATATATACAACCGAATTTATTTTCTCAACTTTATAAAAAGAGGACTCCATTCTTGATATTGTTTTAAGAATTTAGAGTGGACAATAAATATCCTTAAACACTTATAAAACTAATACATATTAGTAGCGTTATTGATTCATAAAACAAATTCTGTCCTAGTATATATCGAAGATATTATGTGCTAATGAATAATCATTATTTAAAGCTAAATGTATTTATAAACTTACGAAATTAATAAAATTGATTGATCATTCATATCAGATTTGTCAGGTATAGAACGATGTTTGTAAGTTTTCAAAGAGTGCATGGTTAAGATCATTCACAGTAGAGACTCCATCTCTATCTCCATCTTTATTGTTTAGAGATTTTTTGTATTTTAAATATAGAGATTCAATTCACTATTCATCAATCTCTATATTTTTTGTGAGTGTATAAGAGAGAAAAATAATAAGAAAATAAGTATTTGTGAGTGATATATAGATAAAGATAGAGAATGGAATGTAGGATGTTAAACAAAAATAAAAGGTAATTGTAGAGCATTAGAGATTTCATCTCTATCTCCATCTTTATTGTTTAGATATTTTTTGTATTTTATATCTCCATTAGATCTCCATCTCCTTCTCTATCTCTAAACTTTAGAATTTTATAAATAATGATTTTCTAAACATAGAGATTCACTATTCATTACTCTATATATTTTTTGTGAGTGTATAAGAGAGAGAAACAATAATAAAATCAGTGTTTGTGAGTAAAATAGAAATAAAAATAGAGAATGAGATGTGGGATGTTAAACAAAGTTAAGAGGTAATTGTAAAGAAATATGATATTTAGTTAAAATAGAAAAATAAAAAAGAGGACTTTGCCATGAATATTCTAAAGAAATATAAAATTTAGCTAAAACAAAGATGGAGAAGAAGATTTATGAGATTATATAGGTCCGTTTTAATGCTTTGCCGGATTTAGAATAAAATTATCTTCGGGTGTTCTGTTGAAAATTATAATTATTGCATTATTATTTCAGAAAATTATTGTGGATGTCACAAATAAGTAAGCATGAATACAGGTATGATGTATACTCCAACTTTACATCATAAATACACATCTCACATGAAAATTATTCATTTTCTTTGTGTTATCCAGAGATTCATATATCATTTACAAGTTGGATTTTAATAATTCAAATTATTACTAATTAATTTAATTAGCCGATAATTTATGGTTTATAATAATCAATAGACCGGAAACACTTCTAACTTTTATATTTTGTTACCAGTAGCAATCCTAATTACATAAGCATCAAATATTTACCCTTGATTTGCACTCGATTCCACTCACTCGATTTCACTCAAAATAATGATTATGAATGAAATAAATATAATTTGAATAACTAAAATCTAACTTGTCTTTAACATGACATGGTTTGCGTTCAGATTAACCCACACTCCTAAATTTCTAATATTTTATATCCTATTTATATAAATCATGTAGTTTTTTCAAACGTTGAATACTTATCCCTAAAATCTACTTTTAAAATTCACATGTTGCTCATTTTATGCAACTTGAACTCGCACATATCTAGCGTCGATAAATAGTAGTTGTCCGTAGGCCATGAAACCATGTTCATATATTAGATTTAAGATTTAAACTAAGTAATGATTTCATGATTAACCGAACTAAGAAACCATGTGCATAAATAAGATTTAATATCAAACTAGATTAAACTTGTTAGTAATGATTTCATGATTAATTAACCATTGATAGCATCTAAGATTTCGATGACTTAAAAGTGACCGATATCACTACATTAACGGTTTGATAATCATGTTCTTTTACAGCCGAACTATTACAATCCTAAATCTTAATAATGTTTAGTAAATTAATTGTTTCTCTAAACATTAAGCAAATAAAGAGGGTTAAACGACAAAAGCAATATATGGAGGTGCATTGTAGAACGTGTTTCAAGTGGTAGCCCACAAAAAGGAAAATGATGTACATTTAAGTTCCACAAAAGTTTTGTTAGATCTTGTGAGGATTAGCCCATATAATGAATAAACCACACACGTGTTCTAAACTATATACACACTCCAAATTTTTTACGATTATTTTAATTTATAGTTAAGATCCTGACTTTAGATGGCTATCCTTTGACTTTACATTAGCTATATTGAGTCTAAATATTATATAAAGTTGGGATAAAACATACTAGAAGTATGAGAATCACTTAAAAAACCAAAGGGAACTACAAGACTGGTCTCAGTGTGATTTCTCAAAAACATTTATCTAATATAATATAAACATATCATAAAAACTAACTGCGTAAATAACTAAAAATTATAAACGAAACTACTTTTTATCGTGAGATTTGACCGATAAAAATCTTTACGTGATCACATTTTTACAATTAACTCAAAACTTGTATGGTGAGAAGTTTGATTTAAACAAGAGCATTTGAATTTCATTCCCTGACTCCATCCTAAGCCTCGTATTTATTAAAAAATAAATAAAATATTTTTTTTCATTTTATTCCTCATCTTTATACCTCATTCTCATAATTTTAAAAGAAAACAATATCATTCTTCAAATATAAGGGTTCATTATTCATCCATCGTATCTTCTTTTTAAAACTATTTTATTAATGGATGCGAGCTAAAGAGAAATAAATAATATTAAAATAAAATAAATAAATATTATTTAATTGAAATAAGGAAAGACATGAGGAATGAGGGATGAGGATGTGAAATGGAATGTTAAGGCTCTAAACACACCATAACTCTAATAATGTATTAACCGGTGATTACCTAGTAAATACATGTATTGCAAACACTACTGGTCTATTTGGTATGTGTTAATGGAATAAACACAGAGAATGAAACGAATGAAACTTGTATTTGACATGACTCACTTTTGTATGAAACTAATATCTAAACTCAAATAAAAATAAGCGTGTCTAATGGTATACATGGAATTTAATGAAACATTATGTTGTTGTAAAAAAACTAAAAACATATTATATTTAACCCATTGGTTCTGATCACGTGTTACGAAGTCTTGTTTTTTTAATATAAAGTATAGACATTTTAGGAATTTTCCCAAAATAATTTGCTAAAAATAAGTTTGAAGTAGTTTGAGTATTTATTTCTTAATGTTAAGTAATAATGTGGATACTAATAATAAACAATTAACAAAAGTAATGGCGCCAGAGCGAAAGAACAATTTAATGTATGTTAAATAACTTTTTTTTTTCTTTTTGTTAAATGATAAAAATAAATACAAAAAGCTTTTAGTTGAATAAGAGCATTCATAGCCAGTTCCACATAAATATGTGAGTGGTCTCTTTATATTATGGGGATGGTTATGAGTGAAAGATGTAGAAAATTTATGAGGATTGTACCTTGTTTTTTTATATTTGGGGAGACACGGTACAACCCCCACAATTTTTTAATATTTTTTAAAGTGGTTGTGAGTTGGATGATAGAGAAAATGTAATAATAAAGGTATGAAAATTTTTATTTAATTAAAAAGTAAAGATAAAAAATAAATTTAATGTAATTATAAGGATGGGGATAAGGAAAGAATTATGAATGTTCTAACATATCAAATAATTAAAAAGGTGAGTTGTTTAATAGCACACCAACTTATGACGAGTGTTAGATTTCATATGATACAATGTTTTATAAATAACTAGCTTTAGTTACCCGTGTATTACATGGAAGTGTGAATAGTTAATTATTAAATAACATAAAAAAATAAAACCAAGTGTGTTATATATTAAATAAGACATAACAACTTTTGATTATAAGGTCACAAATAAACAAAAACATCATTGTAAACTATATTTGTAATAATATTAGTCGGTTTACACTCATTATCTAAAGCTAAAAGCTTTAATCTATCTTTACTCTTAACTTGTGACAATATGTCATAAAGATGATCATGCGTAAAAATAGGCACTTTCAAGTATAAACCGACACTTGACAGACATTGACCTTAACTTTTGTTTATTGTCATAGCGAAATATACAGTAAAAAAAACTGTATTCTTTTAGACTTAAAAGGAATATTTTTTACGGATCAAATCGTGAGCTAGATATTGAGTGGGGTGTGAGTATATTAGTATGAAGAAATTAATATTTGAATAATATACAATGAAAAATTATGTGCAATAATTAGATCAATTTCGATTATTTTGACCTTGTAATCAAATATATAAATATAGTATTGAATCGGGTTGGATCGAGCATTAAATGTTCATAATATCTCTGATTAGTTGTTGATTATTATTTATTTAATACTAACTTTAGTAAACACGTGTATTATACGGGTTGAAAAAATAAAATATTAAATATAATAAAATTTTATGAAGTATAAAATGATAATCTAAAATAAGATATGATTAAAATTACATATGAGTAATAACTATAAGTAATTTTTGTTTTTAAACTTTCTTTCCATAAAAAGTTAAACATTTTTCAAAACAAATCGTATTAAAGTGTTATTTTTAATTTTTTTTTATTATAGATCCTAATTTTAATTTTTTTTTAGTTTATAAAAAAATTTACTTTTAAAAAATACCAATTTTTAAATATTTTATATTTTAAAAAAGTTAGATGTTTTAGAAAATTTTTTTAATTGTATAAAAAATTATTTTCTAAAAATAACATTAATAAAAAGATATCTTTCTTAATTTATTAAAAAAATTAATCTAAAAAAAATTAAAATTATTTAATATTTCTTAATTTAGATAATTATTTAAGAGGTGAGAGAGGCGGGAAAAATAAACTTAAGGGGTCTAGAAATGTGCCAAGTGTCCCCCTAAGTTACTATTTTAGTATTATATATAGATGTTTTTCTATTCTTTTTAAAAAAATGGAATTAAACAAAACGGAAAGACATATTATTAACGTAACTTCTAAAATTTCTAGGAATTTATTTTTTATTTACTAAAAGAATCATGAATATTATGAAAATAAAATTGCAAAAACAGAATAAGTGCGTGTTAGATTGAAATTATTAAAAGAGTAAAATGATGAATTCTATAATTCTCTTAGAAGACATAACTGAATTTACTTGTTGCAGATGTGGATTAGTATTTTTTCAGTTGAATAAAAATTTATGTTTTCGATGGTCTGAAATATTGAGACGTATTTCTTTTATTAACGTAGAGATCGATAGGGGGTGTAAATGAATTAGAAACAAACTAATTATGTTCGTTATTAAAATTTTTAGGATAAATGTGTGAATTTGTTTTAGAAGATAAATTTTATTTTAATCGGATCCATTTATTCGTTTTCCAGTCGGGATCACACCCCAACCTTCTTAGGAGGAAAACAACAACTGAGAAAAACTTTCTACTTAACTTTGAGCATTTTTATTAAGAGTAAGATTTGAATCAAATACCTCAACTATTTACATGTCTTGGTACTTCACCTTCACGTCGTTAATCTTTTAAAATTGAGTTCTCATTTATTGTTTATTATAAGAAATTCATTGTTTTTTAAATATTAGTAAATTGGGCTTTTAATTCATGTGTTTTGACAAACAATATTGTTTCACTCCGCCAATAATCCATTTATTATACTGACAAAGCCAATAACTTTAATATTATTTTCAGTTTCACCTACACTACTAATATCGTAAAAAAAGTTTCATTAACTTATATTAATACCCTCATGATACCTCACCCCAAAACCCACCGACGGCCACCAAGCACTACCACGTCTACATCGCCATTGACCATCAACCATCAACACCCACTACACATGTTATCGAATCCCATCATCGACAACTTAAGGTTTCGAAAGAGCTTTTGTTCTCACCCTCTGAGTCCAATACCCAAATATCAAAGATCTTCACTAGCGTTGGTACTCCGTTTCAACTGGTCGTAGATGGTGATGACGATGGTCAAATCGGTACCCTTTGTGTTTTTTTCATCAACAATCACCAGGGAAGGAGGGGAGATGGGGAGAGAGAGAAAAAAAACAGAGTAAAAACATATCTAATGGACGATATAAAGAGTAGAGAAAGATTAAATGGACAATTTAGAGAGTAGGGGAAGATCCAATGGATGATTTAGAGAGAGAAAGAGGTCAAACTTAAAAATTTTTGTTACAAAAGTTGTAAAATTAACTAAAATGCCAATTGAGTTATACAATAACAATCTAAGAGCATTCACATTCCGTTCTTTGTATTTTGTGAATGTATTATTTATATTATATAAAATGATTGTGAGTTGTTGTGAGTAAAAAAAAATACTTACTGTTTATCTGTAAATTTGATGATACACTCTACATACCTTATAGATTTTTTATTATTTTTAAAATTGATTATAAGTAAAGAAGATAGAAAATGTAATGAGAAAAGTATAAAAAAATATTATCTAATTGAAAATAAAAATTAAAAATAATGTTTTTAGTGTAATTAACTAATTATAAGAACAAAAGAAATGGGATGTGAATGCTTTAAGAGCATTCATAATTACACTAAAATTTATTTCAGAGCATTCAAAATTCATTCTTCATCTCCATTTATAATTACACTAAAAAATAATTTTTTTTCTTTTCTTTTTACTGAAAAATATGTTTTTATACATTTATTTTTATATTTTTTTTTATCTTACACTCACGTTCATTTTCAAAAATATCAAAAAGTTATAAAGATTGAACAGTGTTTTGTTTTTGGGCGTGGATATTGAAACACCCCGAAATTATAAATTAACACCTCAAATTTCTATACGTGTCGTATAGCCCTATACAAGGCGTATAACCCCTTTGACAGCCCCCTGAATTTTTACTCGTTGTTAGTGTCGAAATTTGCTATACGTGTTGTATATCCTTATATGTATCGAATAAGGGGTCGTATAGGGCTATACGGGGGGCGTATAGCTCTCTGACAGTCCCTCTGAATTTTTCTCGTTTTCAGTGTATTCGACCCTCTACGTGACGTATGAGGCGTGTAGGGGGTGTCGATTTATAATGTGGGGTGTCTGTATATTATGAACATTTATTAAATATACATATAAACGTTAATATTCTATCTATTCTCTACTCAAAATCACTCAAAACAAATTCTTATAATTTAAAAAGTACACTCATGTTAAAACGAGAAATAAAATGTAAGAGCATTCACAGTAGGATTTTTATTTTCGATGTAAGTGTATGTCCTGTGTTATGAGGGATGGTTGTTAGTAGTTGTGAGTAAAAGAGAAGAAAAATTTATAAGGATTATACAGTGATTTTTTATATTTAAAAAAACAAGATACAAACATTATAAATTTTTTAATATTTTTTAAAATAATTATAAGTATATGATAAAAAATATAATAATAAAAATATTAAAAAAATAATATTTTTAATGTAAGTATGAAAACAAAGATAAGCAAACTAGTGTGAATGCTTCTCCTGCAAATATTTTGAGGGAAACTAAAACTAAAAATATAGAAAAAAGAAAGACTTGTTGTATGTGAGAGAGAAAGAGTGTATGCGTGTGAAAAGAGTGAAGAGTCAACCAACCGACCCTTTTTACTGTGAAACCTTTTGTGATTGCTTTCTATTCATAATAAGCCTCCAATTCTTCAACACACATTATCTCCTTCTTCATCCTCCACACACACACACTCTCTCTCACACATACGCTGTCTCTCTCTACAAACTACACTAACAATCATTTTGTTTTCTTTAATCTTCAAGCTCATGATCCAAAACCCAACCTCAAGCATGCACCTTAGGGTTTCATAACACCTTTGAATGACCCAAGAACTCTAGAGAGAGAAACACACACATAGTACTGTGTGTGAGAGAATCTTTACACCCCAATCTCAGTCAGAGAAAGATTTGATCGAGTTTCGATGGATTTGCGTAATGATATCGCCTAAAGATTGAATCTTTGAAGTGGGTTCGCGTTTTTACATAAAAAAGTTGTGTTTTTTAGTGTTATTTCATGAGTTTTGGGGGTTTTCTTGATAACTCTCACGGCGGCGACGGTGGTGGCTCCGGCGGTGGCGCTAGAGTTGTCGCCGATATCCCGTACAATATGCGCGGTGGCGCTAAATCAATGTTCTCATCCCCCGGCCTCTCACTTGCTCTTGTAATTGTTTGATTAATAATATTATTTTAGCATTTTTGCTGCCAATGGGTTGCGTGTGAGTGAAGGTATTTACTTATATTTGTCTGTTTTTTACTTTTTCAGCAAACGACGATGGAGGGCGGTGGCGTTGGTGGTGGTGGTGGCGGTGGTGAGATCGGAAGAATGCCGGAAAGTTACGACACAGGCTGCGGCGGCGGCGGTGGCGGTAGGAGGAGCCGTGAGGAGGAGCACGAGAGTAGATCTGGTAGCGATAATATGGACGGTGGTGGCTCCGGTGATGATCCCGACGGCGACGACGGAAAACCACCGAGGAAGAAAAGATACCACCGTCACACCCCTCAACAAATTCAAGAACTTGAAGCGTAAGTACTCAAACTTTTGTTTACAATCTGTAACAGCCCAAGTAAATCGTATCGAGATATTGTGTGCTGAGTGGTGGAGTGGTGAGTAATAATATTATTATTTTTTGGGTTGTTACAGGTTGTTTAAAGAGTGCCCTCATCCTGATGAGAAACAACGGTTGGAGCTTAGTAGAAGATTGTGTTTAGAGACTCGACAGGTTAAATTTTGGTTCCAAAATCGTCGAACCCAGATGAAAGTAAGTTGAAACTTTGAGTTGTTTGATGATAATATGTTGAAAGATTGAATGTTTTTATGTTGAAAGTTTTGGTTTTTATGTTAGACGCAATTAGAGCGGCACGAAAACTCGATTCTCAGGCAGGAGAACGATAAGCTTCGGGCGGAAAACATGTCGATTCGAGAGGCGATGAGGAACCCTATGTGCACGAATTGTGGTGGTCCGGCGATGATCGGTGATATTTCGTTGGAAGAACAGCATTTAAGGATTGAGAATGCCCGGTTAAAAGACGAATTAGACCGCGTTTGCGCGCTTGCGGGGAAGTTTCTGGGCCGGCCCGTCTCGTCCATGGCTCCTCCCATGCCGAACTCGAGTTTGGAGCTCGGCGTTGGGGGGAACCATTTCCACCACCTCCAAGGAGGTGGTGGTAGTGGCGGGGTGGTTAGTTCAACCACCACGCCACTGCCTTTAGGACCACCGGATTTCGGTGTGGGAATCTCTAGTGCATCGTCGGTTGTACCCTCTTCAAGAGCGAGTAATACCGTGATGGGAATCGATCATTCTCTTGAGCGGTCGATGTATCTCGAGCTTGCCTTAGCTGCCATGGATGAGTTGGTGAAGTTAGCCCAAACCGACGAGCCAATGTGGATCCGGCCCTTAGAAGGGGGCCGTGAGATCATGAATGAAGATGAGTATTCTCGGGTTGTCACCCCGTGTATCGGGCTTAAACCGAATGATTTTGTCTCTGAGGCCTCGAGGGAGACGGGAATGGTGATCATCAATAGCCTGGCTCTTGTTGAAACTCTAATGGATTCGGTAATATCGCGTATAACACGTATACGACTTGTTTTGATTATTATTTCTTGTGAGTTATGATCTAATTTATGTTTTATGGTTTGATTAGAACAAATGGGCAGAAATGTTTCCTTGTATGATTGCTAGAACTTCAACAACCGATGTGATTTCGACTGGTATGGGAGGAACAAGAAATGGTGCACTTCAATTGGTAATTATATGTTCAAATCCCTAATTATTGTGTTAATCACATACAATCATCTTTTTAATCTAAGTTTATTGTAGATGCATGCCGAGCTACAAGTTCTTTCACCGTTGGTTCCAGTCAGAGAAGTCAACTTTCTCCGGTTTTGCAAGCAACACGCGGAGGGCGTGTGGGCCGTGGTTGATGTGTCAATCGATACGATTCGTGAAAACACACCGGCGTTTTTGAGTTGTCGTAGGCTTCCTTCGGGTTGTGTTGTTCAAGATATGCCCAATGGCTACTCTAAGGTAAATATCAAGTCCACTTTTGACTTTATAAAGTTGCAAATCCATATTGATGTTTATGGTTTCATAGCTCTAAATGTGTTGTGATATATACGGATTTCTATAGAATAATGCGATTGTCGTTCCTTTTTCGATAACTATAGCAATTCTCACCGATTGGAAGGCTTAAATTTGATCGGTTTGACTATTAAAAGTCAGAGTTTTAATGCTTCTTTAGCATTTATGGAGTTTATCAAGTAGGTGTGCTTGGCCTTAGTCTTTAATGAGTTTTGTTGACACATCTCATCACTCAAAACCTTAATACTTAGCTCAGTAACATGAATGCTTACCTAAATGTACAACTTTAAAGGCACATTTCACGACTTTCAATGCGTGATGTACAAGTTTTGAAATATGGATGCCAACATATGTGAACAACTTTAGATGCACATTTTACAACTTAATTTGCACAATGCTCGCATTCGTTTTCTCAACTCTACAATGATTGAAACTTGATTTAGAGATAGGATTGGTCAACTGAAAGTATAAATTTCTATGCATATTGTACAACTTTAGATGCACAACATACTTGTCCTTTCGCGCACCTCTTACATACGTGTGATCTTTTCATGTCTAGGGAACTTGTCACGCTTAAAACCTCATAAACTTAGTTGGAAAACTAAAAAAAACTTTTATCTAGGTGTACCACTCGTCATGCGGATATTACAAGTCATTCCCGAAGTTCTTGATTCGCGTGACGTCTTTTTCGTCTAGTGATTAATCACATAACTTGCCAGTTGCCACATTTTCATCGACAAGATTCATTTCCATATGAATTTTATAACACATATGGGAACCTTCTCAATTGCTATTTTATTCACCTTAGATGCTGTTTTTGACTTATCGTAGCATCGGTACTCCTTAAATCAAGCATATGAAATCAGATTTGATTATTTTATATCGTTTGTCACAGTTCTCTATTTATAATATAGAATAGAAACATCTAACTGCTCGATTTTCCGAGCCTTGAGACACATTTATTATTTGAATCACCTTGATCCTGACTACTTTTAATAGTTAATATCATCGTTCGCATAAAACTATTGTTTTGATGTTTCTATTCTTACTCCTTGACCATTTTTATGTCATTTTGTATGTATTTTATTGCATAAATCATGGTGAAGATATTAAATATTTGTTGTAGTAACTAGCAAGGTTTCTATGAATATATTATGTCTCTCATCGAGCCCATTTCCTAGATTTGTCATCTACTATTGATTCAAGTTATTTAAATACCAATAGTTAATTTATTTATGAAAATAGTCTCCGAACGCGTTGTTTATTCTTGTAAGTTATGTTATTTTTATTATTTTTTGTAAGGTTACATGGGTGGAACATGCTGAGTATGATGAAAGCATTGTTCACGAGCTTTACCGACCGTTGATACGTGCTGGGATGGGGTTCGGGGCCCAACGCTGGGTGGCGGCCCTCCAACGACAATGCGAGTGTCTCGCCATTCTTATGTCATCTGCAGTGCCTACTAGAGATAACACCGGTACATTTTTTGTCATCTAAGCGTTACAACTTTATATACATAGTGTTGTGATCATTTGTAATTGTTTAATCGTGATTATGTTGCTACATATATGCAGCGATAACCGCGAGTGGAAGGAAGAGCATGTTAAAACTAGCACAAAGAATGACCGATAACTTTTGCGCGGGAGTTTGCGCCTCTACAGTCTACAAATGGAACAAGCTACGCGCAAACAACGTCGACGAAGACGTGCGGGTCATGACTCGACAAAGCGTTGACGACCCCGGTGAGCCACCAGGCATCGTTTTAAGCGCTGCTACTTCGGTCTGGTTGCCCGTATCACCCCAACGACTGTTTGATTTTCTTCGTGACGAACAGCTAAGAAGCGAGTGGGATATCTTATCCAACGGTGGACCCATGCAGGAAATGGCTCATATAGCCAAGGGTCAAGATCATGGCAACTGCGTCTCCCTCCTCCGTGCCAGCGTAATCTTTCCATCCCCTCGATCACGCTTATTTCAGAACTAATAATATTATATCGCGAGAACCACATGATACACATATATGAATAATGAATATGATACAAAAGTGATTATATAAACAAGTGTATTATATGGTTCTCATATTATTTTTTTTGGATTATGGATGAGTTGTGAGTATAGGTCGGCATGAGAAGTGGTAATTAAGTGGAAAGACAGGGGCAAAAGGGTAATTTGATAATAGGGGTCTATCTCAGATCTAACGTACAGAGTGAACTTTATTATAAAAAGTTTTTGTTTAAGTAATTTTCATCTGAAAGTCAAAACACCCACACACACACACATATTGTTTGCATGTGAGAGGGGACAGTGGAGACCTTTCTGGGTTCAGACCGTACGTCACCGTTTTGGTTTTTGGCAAGTTTTCCAATGTAGTTGACTCCATTGGACAGTGACCACACAATGACTAATTTCTCTTTTATCTTCTTCCTTTCTTATAATAATAATAATAATAATAATAATAATAAACCGCTTATTACACCTGTACATAATGCTTTAAATCTGATACATCAGACAGTTACATAACCGGCCCACTTTCTTTGTATCGCTGCTTTGATTATCTTCTATGTGTTTTCTACGCGTGTATTATGCTGTTCTTACGGTTCTTAATATATTATTGGTCCTGTTCTTATGGTTCTTAATATATTATTGGTATTGAAATTATTTTGATCTATTTTTTTTGTTACAGGCTATGAATGCTAACCAGAGCAGTATGTTGATTCTACAAGAAACATGTATCGATTCAGCGGGGTCACTGGTGGTGTACGCTCCAGTGGATATACCAGCCATGCATGTGGTGATGAACGGTGGTGATTCGGCATATGTGGCTCTTTTGCCATCAGGGTTTGCCATAGTCCCGGACGGGCCCGGGCCTGGTAATCGTGGGGTGTCCGAGGCAGAAAATGGCGGGGTCGGGGAAGGCAGTGGTGGTGGGTCGGGTGGATCTCTTTTGACTGTCGCGTTTCAGATCCTTGTGAATAGCCTTCCTACTGCTAAGCTTACGATGGAGTCGGTGGAGACAGTTAATAATTTGATATTATGTACTGTGCAGAAGATCAAAGCAGCCCTTCCATCTGACAACTAATTTTGTGGTGTTATAGGCCTTTTGGGACCAGGAAATTATTGGGTATGATTGATTGATAAAGATTCGTCATACCTAATAATTTTCGCGGTGGTGGTGGTGGTGGTGGTGATCTGGTGGCTGTGTGACGGTGGTGAATGACTGAATGTGAATGATAATAATTTTTGAAGAATTTTTGAGGTGAGTCAAGAACGAACCGTGCTTGACAACCCTTGCTTTGTTGTAGGAACCGGCTAGGATACAGTCGGTTGTTTACAACAAAGCAAATGTGGTGGTTCGGGTATTGACTCGGTCAACTTGGTCGGGTCTGGTGAGGGTGTGGGATTGGATGATTGTCAAGTGTGTCCTCTGAGGGTTTTTGGTCATTTTGGTTTATTTTTGTATGAAAGGCTTATTCATGGGGTTTTGATATTATGACTAATCTTAATTTGTGGGTATTAATTTCTGTGTTAATACTTTTAAGATATAAATCTATCTTTTAGTTTTTTTTTGTAACCAACTAAATTTATATGTATGAATTTTATATTACTAGTGATATTTGTATTTGTCTATAGTATTAAGTTATTTTTTTGAATGGTGTGGCCTTTTAACATGTTTATATGGTGCCATGGTGGCATGCTATATAAATTATTGAAATAAGAGCAAAAAAAATGGGGTGAATTCGAGATTAAACTATTAAAATAAAGTTTCATTAATTAATACAAATATACAATACAAAAAAAAAAAAAAAATACAAAGATGAAAATTAAAAAAAAGATATTTCAAGAAAACAAAACATTATACCTCTTTTAAGAAAATGAAAATTCCTTGTGGTGGTAAGTATCTTTGAAAGGTGGAGGTAAGGGTCGATGAAGACTATCTCTTCCTCATCTTGCCAATTCTCTTAGTATGATAGATTTTTCAGGTAAAATTTGTATGCACACCGAAACTAACCTTACGTACAATGTGGGAGTCGTTACCTTGACTCATTGAGAAGTGGGAAAAGCTACGAAGGCCCGAGAAGGCAAGAAGAAGACAAGAACGAAGACGTTACAGAAAAGGACGATAAAAAATGAAATATTAAAGCCAAATAAAAATGAAAGGAAACTACACCTAAACCTCAATTCCTTGAAAGGTTTCAAAGCATAAAGAAAAAACAAGAAGAATAAGAAATTACTGAGACTTTCTAAAAGATAAAGGTAAACATTTCACTATTAAACAACTCCTAAGATATGCAAAGTTCATAAAAGAGTTTTGCACTTTGAAAAACAAGATATAAGGTAATGAAATGATAAAAGTAGGTGAGAATATTTTTGAAGTCATACAAAAGAAACTATGTACCCCAAAAGTGTAATTAAGGATCTACCGGCCTTCTAGCCACGCTTGACTTTGGAGTCTCTATTAACGTTTTACCGTACTTGGTTTTTAAATTCCATATTTTTCACGTTTCAACGTCTAATTTAATTGCATACCATGTATTCAGTACACATATTTTTTGTTTATATTGTGGAACGCTCAATTTGATGGGTTGGAATATACGATGATTTATTTTGATTGATTTTGTAGGTTTGATGTGGTCATGAAAGATAACAAAATACTTAGCGAAACCTTTAAATGTGTTGAATTTTTTAAGTCAGAAGAAAAATTGTGAAACATAAACCTTAAACAACTATGAAAATTTAAAAGGCTTCGCGAACCTTCTATTTGAAGAACAAGAAATGCAAGAATGATTTTAAGACCAACCGGTTGAGGTGACCTCTAGACTTTATTAAAATATATAGGAAGTGTGCCCCAAAACAAATTGAAATACAAATAGAACGATGTCTTGTCTTGAGTACAAGTTTTACATGTGATAAAATAAGAGAGGTTTCTGGTTGAGACATAAGTTTTCTAAGATAATGCGGATTTTCTTTTGAGGATGGTCTCAGGTTTTTCGGAAGATCATAGGGCACCGCCCCCCCCCTCTTTTGTTCGTCAGCATTGTTTGGCACGGTAATGTAAATTTTTATATAAGTATCGAGTTCGTCCTCTTAAAAAAATTAATTTCGTCCCCGCCCCCTACTAAAGTGTTCAAGCTCCGCCAC
This sequence comes from Flaveria sonorensis, assembly GCA_025506505.1. Taxonomy (NCBI): domain Eukaryota; kingdom Viridiplantae; phylum Streptophyta; class Magnoliopsida; order Asterales; family Asteraceae; genus Flaveria; species Flaveria sonorensis. Next base: position 6,601,147 of record CM046429.1, read on the forward strand.
TGGACTGATGTATAAGCTTTCATTCGAGACCGTATCAGTCTAGTGCCTTAAGGTTTCGTACTATAGTAATGTAGATGATCGGATGACCTAATGACTCGTTAATGATTCAATTAGTTATTAAATAAAGTTCAAAAGATTCCTAAAATTTAGAAATTTTAAGTTGGGTTCTTAAGGAAAATATTAAACTTAGAATGCCTACAAACTATATCCAGTTGGAAATATTTGGAGATATCTTTCTATTCTAATAAAATAGTAACTTGATGTGACAAGTCGTAACACCACAATCATTGTCATCAAAAATTTCCCGCATCTCTTTCCTATTAAATAATTAGCTTAATTATTAAAAATATTATTTAACACTCTTTTAGATTTAATAAATTAAAAAAGATCTATTTATTAATTTTATTTCTAAATAAATAATTTTTTTTATAAAATAATAAATTTTTCTAAAGCATAATTTTTTTTAAAAATACGAAATATTTTAAAATTGGTATTTTTATAAAATCAATTTTTTAAAACCAAAAATAATTAAATTGGGAGTTATAATAAGGAAATTTTTAAGAATGACATTTTTATACGGTTTGTTTTATAACAAAATATTTATTTTTTAGAAAAAAATTAAAAACAAAATTTTAAAAAGTTGATATCACTGTTTTATTACTTATAGTCATTTTTTATACGTAATTAAGTCATATCATATTTTAAAATATCCTTTTATAAACAATAAATTTTATTATATTAATATTTTATTTGTTTAACCCGTGTAATAAACGGGTTTACCAAAGCTAGTATATATATTATAGGCATTGCAGAAGATCACAAGAAGCATTTTGTTTTTGGAATTTGAGTTGAATGAAACTGCAATTATTTTTCTTTCTCGATGATTTGTAGGCTTATTTATTTTTATTTTGATTTAGTATGATTGGTTTAGTCGTTACGCCTAGATTTGCAAATAATGCTGTAAACGAGCATAATGTTTAGCGAACAGTTTGTGAACCATTCGGCGGGAAGTTCGTTTATGTTCGTTCGTTTAATAAATGAACGAACACGAACAAGAAAATTCCGTTTGTTTAGTTAAATGAACGAACATGAACAGAGGCTGCATTCGTTTATTTATGTTCGTGACCGTTCGATAAGGTGTTCGTTGACTTTCGTTTGAGTTCGTACATTTAACAGTTATGTTTGTGATAATTATATTAACTGCTTATTCATATTTGGTGATTATAATTATAAAATCAATATATGATGGTTTGTATATATTTGTGTTAGAAAATTTCATTTTGTCGCTTGTCTTCGTTTGTGTTCATTTATGTTCGTGAACAGTTCATAAACATATTTATTTTCTTAATGAACGAACACGGATAAGAAATCTCGTTCGATAAGCGTTTGTGAACAGTTCATAAACAAGTTATTTTTTTAATAAACAAACAAGAACAAGAGCCCGTTCGTGTTCATTTACTGCCCTAACTGCAAACAAACCAAACAAACACAGACAATGCCTTGTTCATGTTCGTTCATTAAGAAGATGAATTTGTTCACGATTTGTATAAATGAACACAAACAAGTGTACATGACCATAAACGAATGTTTGTCACACTTTAACACAAATTTAACATAATTATCTGAACGTACTTAATATAATTATGATAACAAAACTAACACAAAAATTAAAAAGTTTGTCAAGCTCTATCATAAACTTACTGTGAAAATAGTCAAATGGAGGATGTTGGTGAAGACAATAATAAAACTAGGGTTTAAATTTTTATAAATAAAAATCAATAAAATAAAAGTGTAAAATATTATTAAATGACAAATATAAACGAATATAAAATGACACATATCGAACGTCAAGAACATAAATGAACGAATGCGGTCACTGTTCATGTTCGTTTGTTTAACTAACGAGCGTAATTTTCTTGTTCATGTTCTTTCATTTATTAACCAAAAAAACATAATCAAACTTGCTGCCGAACAGTTCACGAACTATTTGTTTGACTTTCGGTCCATTTATATCACTAGTCACATCTGACAAAACCTGACAGCTATATAAACACTTTTATTTTCTTAACATTAGGGTTTGTTTCTTTGGCTTTTCATTTGTAACTTATGTGAAACAATTATAAAGTTTGTTTGCTTGAATGGTTTACTTACATGATTTTTGATCTTAAATCTGAATCGACTCCGATATATATTAGATTATTAATATAGTTGATCAACTTAAACTTTTTCTAGTAAATTTCTTCAGTTTTAAAATCTTAATCGAGTTTTAATTTTTGATACAAGAAACAAATAATAATTTATGTTTATCTATAAACTCATAATTATTATAAATACATTCGATCTAGTGAAATACGTTGAATGACATGAGTGTTTAATTATAATTAATAGTTCTATTACCAAAACCCGCATGCTAAGATCCGAACGATGTAAGCTTAGAATCGTGGGTTGGCTCTAATCGATGAACAACATTTGGTTAGACATTAAATAGAATGAATGTTCGAACGATGCGATGTTTAGAATCACAAGGTGATCGTAAGTCGAATCAGAATCACTTTAGTGTTAAATTGCCGTTTAATATATGAGTTTTTCTTAAACCTTAATTAGCGTTTCTATGACAACTCAAAATCTATTTTCAAGGTTGTTTCCACTTTCTAGTCGTTTAGTTTATTTACGTTTTGACAAAATTACAAAAAAAAAAACTCTTTAAGTTTATATAAAGTTATAGTTATCATCCTTTATTATTAAAAGATACTCTAAACATTCTTTATGTTAAAATTTTGTAATAGATTTCGTTATTTAGACTAACCGTCGTTAAGTTTTATGTTAAGTCAATGGTAATTTTGTCTTTTTGCTTCTAAAGGACTATTAATGTAATTTTTTCCAAATATAAAGGATGTTTTCTGTAATTTTTTTATCTTTTACTTAATTTATGTATTTTTATAATTAAATATATACATATGATTTTTATATAAATATATATATTATTGTTTTCATCCACGTATTTTAAATAATCTAAATAATTAAATAGTATAAATTACACAAATTATATTTATATATAATTCGTGGATGAATATACTTAAATAATATATATTATGTTATGTAAAAAAATAATATGTACATGTATTATTGTAAAAATACATAAATTAAGTAAGATATAAAAGAGATGCAGAAAACGTCCATTATGTTTGGAAAATGCTACATCAATAGTCCTTTAGAAGTAAAAAACCCAATTACCCTTAACTTAACTGAAAAAGTTAACGACAGTTAGTGTAAAGTACGAAATATGTTACAAAGTGTTAATATAAAAGATGTTTAAAGTAATTTTTAAAGATAAAAGATAATACATGTAACTTTATATAAACTTAACGGGTATTTTCTATAATTTTGTCTTACCTTTTTTATTTAAAAAAAGTTTTGAGATGAAATAGGATGAGAAAGATTGATATTTCAATAGTTAAAAATATGGTATAGAGATTAAATGAGATGGAAAAAGTAACACGAAGGAGATGTAGTGAAAAATAAGAGGGATGTGAAAGATATCACCATCATAATTGGTACAAGACAAGTAAAATTAAGGACTTAAAATAAGTTAATGAATTATGATTGTTATTTTGTATTTAAAATGACTGAAGTATCTACTTGTTCGCACGCAACACATTCATGTGTATGGCGATGTGGATTTTAAATATTACTTTTGTGTGCCAGTATTTTCTCCCTATCTAAATTCATGAGCATTTACAACTATGTTTATTATAGAAAATATATAAACATACGACCCTTAAATAAGTACATTACACGTTTAAAGCTTGCATTTAAATTGACACAAAACCTATCTCCACCACATAATAGTCTCTTTTATAAATTGCATCTAAGCGCTACTAAAAACAACTATTTATGACCGGTTTCAACCGTTGGTTAGACCCTGTTGCAACGTGAGCAATTTTCTTTAGCGACTGAGACTAAAATTTCCAAACATGCCACAAATAAACTCATAGACATTTTTATCATAACCCTCGTTTTAAGTAAAAAATCATAGTAATGGAGCATTTCGAGTTCTTTTCGTGGTATGTTTTCTTTGTAATAAGTAACACCCCGTACCCAAACCGGTCCATTTGATTCGGTTGATCAATCTTGATTGATTTCACATGAATGCTTGAACACATGTACCAATATTTTGCACCTGCATTTACTTAAATCTTTAATAGCATGATGTGATCACCCAATGCATATAGAAAAGTGCAATATAACTCACCCGTGTACATAATAACATTAATATACAACTTATATATATTAGATAATGGATGTAACACATGATAGTGATAATATGACAATATTCTTTAATAAAACAAAATGTAATTATGCAATTGGTGTATGATAACGAAAGGATGACGGTGGTCGGGTGGCAAGAGAATGGGTGTGGGGTGGTGCAATAAATGAGAGAATGCAGATGCGAAGAAGGTGTTTGTTGGTTGATCGGTGTGTATTGGCTTCATGTATTTAATGCACCTTATAACCGTCCAAAACTATCCTTTGTCTTTGTTGTTTTCATGAATCATTGGTTTAAGAATACACAAGGTTTAACGTTTGATTTGATATGTCATGTAACAAAATTTTTGTACCAAAAATAAATCTTGGAGGCAGATTTTGGTGAGACAGCTTAAATCTTTTTTGAATTTATGTTATTTTGTGAAAAAAACTTCCCTAAATGTGGCAATAGATTGGTTGAGTTAAATCAATGCACACTTGGAAATGATGATTTTTAATTACGTGATGCTATGAGTTCGGGATTGAAGTTATAATGAGGAGGATGTTACAAGGGTTAAGATGGGTTAGGGGGATTAAGAATGAGGTTATAAAATTGATCAACATTGATGTATTGGTAAAAGTGATTATTAAATGAGAAATTTGTTGAAACGACTTAAAATAAAAGTCCTTAATTTATTGCAATAGTAAATTTCAGGTGTAAAACAAGAACTGAAATAAGGAGAGATCAAGGGGGTTAAAATTAAAACCTTATGCTCCGTTTGGTTCACAGAATTTTAAAGAATTGAATTGAAATTAAAAAATTTTTCATCCAAAATCCTGTTTGGTTGGTCAACGGATGAAATTAAAATTGAAAAAATTTTCTCACGTTCATTGGAATTCACATTCCTTCCACTTCTTCATGAAATGTTTAACATTCCAATGAAATGTTCAAAATTATCCAATTTCACTCAAAATTGATCAACCAAACACGTTATCAATTTTAACAAGATTCTATTTCCAATTCCATTTTCAATTCCAATTACTTTGCAAAACATTCTACGAACCAATCGACCCCTTAATATCTTAATTCTAGTTTACCCCCTCCTCCACTCCTCTTTTATTTGGGTAAAATTTGTTTTGCACGAGGGAAAAAAGAAAAAAAGGAAGAAAATTCTTGTTTTCTAGTGATGTAGCAGTAGAGACCAGACTTAGCAAAGATTGGAAGTAATTCCCGTATAACGTGTTTTGAATGATTGTAAACACGAATAGTCATATATGTCACGCAGTTAACCATCATGATTTATATATGATTGGCATGCGTTAGGGAATTAATTGTATGTATCTAAAAACAACTTGTAATACTGAATAATAATGTTTAATTTCATGCAGAGGTGTATCACTAAAGTGTTATAGTTCATGCATGAGGTAGAGGTCTAGCATTCACAGGCTATAGTATATCCATGTGCTCAAAATCTAGCATTCACGGGCTATAGTTTACTCATGGGATGACAGTCTAGCACTAAGGTATTATGTTTCTGTAGGAGGTAGAGGTCTAGCATTCACAGGCTATAGTTTACCCACGTAATAAAGATGTAGCACTAAGATACTATAGTTTATGCATGAGGTATATGTTTAGCATTTATGGGTATACTTTACCCATGTGACGGAGGTTTACGCTAATGTGTTATAGTTATGCATGAAGTAACTAACGAATTTAACATAATGATCAAAATGTCATTTCGAGCCAAAAATTTTTATTAGCTTTTTTAGATTAATATCATTTTTACTATAATCATACCCATATAATATATAGTTACAAATTCAATTTGTGCCATTACACTATAAGAAAGTGGGTCTATAGCAACGAAAATTTAGCACCTTATAACGACGACATGTCGTCGCTATAGCTAATTTTGATCTATAGCGACGACATGTCGTCGCTATAAATTTAGTTCGCACAAATTAGTTGTAATAGGCAGATATGTCGTCGGAATAGAGTTCGTCGGCACAAGTTCGTCTATGGGAACGACAAATCGTCCCTATAAGTGTCGTGGATTTTGATTTTACCGAATAAAAAAAATAAAAAAAAAGAATATAGCGACGACAAGTCGTAGCTATAGGTTTTTTTAATTTTTTTTCAAAAAAGGAAAATAATCTATAGCGACGACATGTCGTCGCTATAGGTTTTTTTTAATTTTTTAGAAAAAAGGAAAATAATCTATAGCGACGACTGTCGTCGCTATTGATCTCAGTTTTTTTATTTTTTATTTTATTTTATGCAGAACCTAATTTTTTTTACAAATTTAACAAACATATAATCAATAAAAATCCAATGCAAGTTTAACAAACAAATAATTCATACAACTTCAAATTTAAGTTTAACAAACAAATAATTCATACAATTAGTTTAAAGTTCAACAAAATCTAACAAAAATACAAACGCTAATGACCACCAGGTGGTCGTTGCTGCTGCCAGTAACGCATCATTTCCATCTGCTCTTGAAGCAATCGTTGCATTTTTTGTATTTGTTGTTGTTGTTGTTGTTGGATTTGTTGTTGTTGTTATATGGTTTCTTGATTTTGTTGTTGTTGTTGTCTAAGTTCTACAACTTCATCTTGCAAATGTTGTGTTGAAGGAGGTTGCGAGCTAGAAAAATCAGGAGTGGGATGTCTCACCACGCGACCAACACCTCGTATATGTCCTCACCTTTGACCTAAGGCACGCTCAATGCATTGAATCTCATCAACAGCAGATGAGTCTCCACCGGTCTCGCTAGAGGATCTCACATACTCCTCTTGAATTCTTTCCTGCATTAAACATATTGAAAATATTAGTTCAAATGGGTCATTTTGACCCAAACACACTTAAACATACTAGAATCACACAGAAGTTAGTTCAAATGGGTCATTTTGACCCAAACACACTTAAACATATTAGAATCAATCAAAAGTTAGTTCACGTGGATCATTTTGACCCAAACACACTTAAACATACTAGAATCACACAAAAGTTAGTTTAAATGGGTCATTTTGACCCAAACACACTTAAACATACTAGAATCATTCAAAAGTTAGTTCAAATGGGTCATTTTGACCCAAACACACTTAAACATACTAGAAACACTCAAAAGTTAGTTCAAATGGGTCATTTTGACCCAAACACACTTAAACATACTAGAATCACACAAAAGTTGGTTTAAATGGGTCATTTTGACCCAAACACACTTAAATATACTAGAATCACACAAAAGTTGGTTCAAATGGGTCATTTTGACCCAAACACACTTAAACATACTAGAATCACACAAAAGTTAGTTCAAATGGGTCATTTTGACCCAAACACACTTAAACATACTAGAATCAATCAAAAGTTAGTCCAAATGGGTCATTTTGACCCAAACACACTTAAACATACTAAAATTACTCAAAAGTTAGTTCAAACTTACCCAGACCGATTCTGCAGTTGCATTCGCCCATCCCGTGCCTTCTCTGAAATGCATCTTCTGAAAGAGATCAATCGGACGACTCCCCTGTGAATAATAAAAATTCTTAGAAATGCATCTTCCTACAGTTAATACTTATTTTTATACTAACAATTATACTTTTACCTCGATATGTCTCTTCTGTGCATATGATTGGCTCCCATAGAAACTCGGATAGCGTTGTTTACCTTTGTTTAATTTGTTTGCCTCAGATCGGCTCCTATAAGAGGGGATCTAAAAACAACTCATTAATCACCCGAGCCCATGCTTGCGAGTCAGTTCCCTCAGGAGGACAAGCTATCGCTGTTTCCACATCATCATAACCACCCACATCATCAAAATGAGATTTTAGTTTTGCTTTCGATCTTTATAGGCTCTTTGACACTCGGCAGTGATTCCGAGCCTTATGCCTTTCCACTGTTCGGATTCCATCCATCTAGCAAGATCAAAATATTCCTACAAAGCATGTAATTAGAAAACATGTAATATTTATATAATTAAAATACAATAAAAACATAACATTGTATAATTACAAAAAATGTGGGATATATGGTTCTTTTAAATTCATTGGGAACAGCTTGTCAACTGGGATGATGGAAAGGAACAACCTTACTAATCTCATTAGATATTAACTTTATAAAATCCGAGCTATTCTCTCCAACAAACTTATATTGGCCCTTTTGCTTTCAACTTCGATTAGTAGTGGTTGGCCTTTATTTTGCTCAAAATTTTTAAATAATTTAATGTTTTTTTCTTTTGATCTTCTTTTTCTTACGGGTTGTGCTACATTAATATATGCAATTGAAAAGTTAGGAAACAAAGATTATGTTCAACATAAAGATGTATTTTTTAACTTTAACAAATAACTTACAAGACTCGCAACCTGTTGGGATCCTATTTGGATCCCCATACGGAGGTAGATCCCCGCCATCCCCACCATGTCCTCGAGTAATATATGTTGACATGCTTCAACAAAAATAGATAATAAACATTAACAATATACCTATACAAAGATAATAAACATTAGCAATAAACACATGCAAAAATAAATATGTTGTAAATATATAATAATAAACATTAACTTCAATTTCACAATTTAATCCAACTCTTATCAATTGTCATATCTATGGTGTTATAAAATATAGAAATACAACTTTATCAATTAACATATACACAAAGATGCACTAACATTAAAGTCATATACACTTACATATACATACATACAAGCATAATCACAACACATAATCACTTACAAGTATACAAACATACAAATATACAACATACTTACATACAAGTATACAACATACTTACATACACACTTACAAGTATACAAAAAACATATAAGTATACAACATACTTACATATACAATTACAAAAAAACAAACATATAATATGCTAATGAACAAACATATAAACATAAATACATACAAACATTCAAATATATACAAAATTAACATAACTACATACATATAAACATATGCATAAACAACTAAATACATCATACCATATACATATAAAATAACATATAAAAATGCATACAAACTTAAAACCATGAAAATATATATAGTGACATTTTATCAAACACTTGGTGGGCATAACCTAATCTAACATCAAATCCATATACACTTACATATATATATGCTTTTACAATCATACGAACCTAATCACAAACATATTCACTAAACAACACTTAAATAATAAGTTTTAAACGAATTTCATACCTTGAACATCTTCAAATCCTTTAATTTCAAGCGTTAAACTTTAATATCACCTAAAACATAAAAATTTAGATAAAACTTATAAAAACAAGATTATATAACTTCATTACAGTAAAAGAAACATCATTCTTACTTTCAAACACTCCAATTTGATACCAAATAAACCTATAAACCGAGATGAAATCGGGAGAAGAAAGTGAGGTTTTTTGGTTAAGAAATGAGGCAGAAGGTCTGAAATGCGATTTAAGGGATCTGCACTCTATAGCGACGATGTGTCATCCCTATAGAGTAAACAAGTCGTCCCTATAGATTAAAAATTAAAAAAATTAAAAAAAAACTATCCCGATGACCTGTCGTCGGGACTATTTTTTTTTAAATATTTCTTATCTAGCCCGACGACATATTGTCGGGAAACGTTAAGTTAAAATTATATTTTTTTTAAATCTGTAAACCTAGATAACAAAAATAAAAAATAAAATAACTTTAACCTGTAGCGACGACATGTCGTCGGCATAAGCTTTTCATAAACCAACCTGATATTTTGGCAGCACGCCAACTCTATACCGACGACAAGTCGTCGGTATAGAGTTTGACTAGTCAAAAATCCGAATAACTCTGTGCTAACGACATGTCGTCGGTATAGGCCACCCTATACCAACGATATGTGTCGTCGCTATAGATGTCGTTGGGACAGAGTAAAATTGTTGTAGTGTTAATATGCCTTAGAAATTTAGATGTCGTTCACAAATGTAAATGAAAATGAGTATTTATGTTTGTTATGTAATTTAAAATTCTCAAATTCGGATAACCCTATTCAAATAGTCAGAAAGCGATTCGATTAATACCACAAATATTACCTAGGGGTGTGAAAGAATATCTGAATCTGAAATTGAATTTGAAATATCTGAAAATCCAAATTTGATATATCCAAAAATTTAGATATCAGAAGTTTTCGGATTCAGATAGTGTTTTTGAAACTTTTTTGATATTCAAATAACTGAAATATTCAAAATCTTTTTATATAAAGTATTAAATAACAAATATTAATTAGAAAATTTGAATATTTTCAATTATTTCGGATATTATTTTAAAAAAATTCAAATTTACAAAAAGAAATTAATAAAAAATAAAGAATTTTGTATCAAAATTATTAAATAATACTAACTTTTTAGGATTCGGATATTTGAATCTGAATCGGAAATTTTAGAAATAAAAATTTATGATTATCATTCAATCGTTATATCCCTCGCTCTTTGCTAACCAACCCACACCTGTCAAAAACATTCTATCATAATTTATTCTTATATTTATAATAACTAATAATTTAAAACGTTGACGATTAGGGTATGAGAGTGATGACATAGAGTTGAGATCTTTAGGTCTTAGGTTTAACGTGATTGAAGAGACTTAATGATATTTCTGGATGAGTCTGGAGCATCAATATACGTATGAACGGTTAACTAGTGTCTTAGACTCATTCAAGTATTGGAAGTTGTTCTAAACCCAGTTCAAATAAAAGTATATTATTAAAATCAAAATATAATTATATTGTTCTTTCTGAAAGAGTTAATAATTTCTGTAACGTGGACCATTTGGGTTCTCAAATAAGTTGAGTATAACTTCAATTATTTGACCCACAGTACTTCACTTTTCCATGTGTACGCATCTCTATTTTCACATTTATATATGTGTTTGTTAGTGTATATTGTTATTGAAATAATTTATATACATTTATGTCCTAAATGATATGATTAATAGTATTAAAAAGTTTACTAATCTAATCTCGGTATAGAATTAAGGAAACTTGTTAAAATAGATACACAAGTGAATATATATATATATATATATATATATATATATATATATATGTGTGTGTGTGTGTGTGTGTGTAGATATAGGGGAGGGATTTTAAGAAAACCACATTGTTATGTGAAAACTAGAGAAAATCAAATTAACCGATCACATAATTTATAGATTTTTTTATCACTACCCTTTATATATATGTCTGTGTATATATAGATTGGGGTATGGGTCAAATGAAAACCGTAATATAGTTTTACATATACGTCACACATAGGTTACATATATGTAACCATTTTTCATTCGAAATAGTTTTACGTATATGTAAGACTCTCTATTTTTGTATTTATGTTCAACATATATGTAACAAATACTTAAGTAACCTTTTAACAAATGAAAGAACAAAAAAGTTATAAATTATGTTATTGATTTCTATGGTTTTCTTTAATTTTCGCATAATTATTGGTTTTCTCAGGAACATTCCCTTATATATTATATATATATATATATATATATATATATATATATATATATATATATATATATATCTTGCATTATAATCATATATGTAGAGGTATATGTAGAGACTAGGCTATAACCCCGTGTATTATAAATGTTAAATAAAAAGATACTAAATATTTATTAATAAAGAGTTAGGAACTATAAAATATAAATTATAATATTTGATTGGAATTACGTATGAGTATATATTTTGGTTAGCTGATAAAACATTTTAATTATTTTTAAACTTTCGTTTTAAAAAATTATTGCTTTGAAAAAATTACGTTTTTTTTTATCAATATCTCGTTGTTTAAAATCTCCGAGTTTGTTTTGTAAAATTTCTTTTTATATAAAGCTTTTACTTTTTAAAAAGATAGATTTTAAAATATTTCATAATTTAAAAAAGTTTTGTTGTTCTAAAAAATTCTTAGTTTTAATCAAATTTGATTTTGAAAAAATGTATTTTTTAATTAAACTACTTAGTTTTATCTAATGAAAGAATGTCTTTTAAAAATTACTAATTCAAAAATAACTTGGATTTATAATATAGAGAGAGAAAGAGAAAAACTTAAAAATTAATTATTTGACATTATAAATGAAAGAGGAAAAGAAAGACGAGAGTGGCTATGAGAATAGTATGTGTCAAAAAATGTAAATGATTAAAATATATGTAGTGGGTGTTTTGGGAGCTATAAAAATGATGAAATGTACAAAAGTGGGGCTCCAAACATAATTACAAATTAATTAAAAAGAGCTTTAAATTCATAGAGCTTCAAGCCTTTAACGAGCGCCAAATATAATTTTTCTTAAAATGAGCAATAGGGGCTCCAATTATTGATTAACAACTACATTTGATTTAAAATGAGAGTTAATGAAACAATTTTCAATTACATGACATTTAGATAACATTTTAACTAAACAACCATTACACATAGTATTATTAGAATAGATTATCTAGATGGATTTTATTAAAACTATTATTATATAAAAAAGTTTCCTAATTAAGATGAAATACTAACAAATTTATGTGTATTGTTAAATAAGTTTAACGACTTTAAGATCTTAAATTTATGTTAAAGGGATTTTTCAAGTACTATAATAGTTTTAATAACAGATGGTATAAAATCTTCAAATTTTATTATGGAGGAATTTTCATGTACGTGTGTAGCTAGGTATTTTAGTTAACGATATTATCAAAAGACATAATACATCAAATATTGACATCGGATATTAAAACATGGATGTGTATTATGTATGGTTCCGACTGATCTATTATTTTTCATAAAATATATACTTCTCCTTGAAACGTTTACTTACATACAGTTTAATTCTGCTTTTGAATCTACTTATTTATTCACAATATGATTAAATACATAAAATTCGTTAACAACTTATAAGATTTAAAACCATAAAAAAATTTTTGGTTATTTTATATGAAAAAATCAAGAACACTATTATGAGGGCATTTCCCTACCAACGTGTTCTTTTTCCTCAAGAGCACTCTCTTACATCTAAAAAGGTTATACTAATCCATAAATAAACCTTTAATTATTTTATTTTCTCTTCTAATTTATCTTTGAATTTTTTTTGATGAAGTATCCACACATATTTTCATCTCAAAAATATAAATTAAACAAATTTTTATTTCAATTTTGGTGCCTTTAGAGTTTAATGACATAAAATAGTCGTATTTAATTGCCTGTATCGTAAAGACGTCTCCGTTTTGAAACAACGATGACTTTAAATAGTCTCTTCAGTGTCCTACTGTCCTGTACTATCTTTGATTAAATTTGTGTATCATGTATTCATATTATTTATCACATAGGCACACTAGTATTTTGCTCAATTATATTCTTTTCTCACGACATGTTTTCATAGTTTGCGAGTTATGTGTGAAGAGTTTGCGACCGTGCATGAGCAATAAACTTGGTGTATATTTAATACTTTATAACGTAACAAATTATATGGTTATATTAGATAGAATGACTTGCATATAAGGTTTCAGTATTTATTACCATTTATCTTTGATTTTGTGAATAGATATGTCGGCACTATTTGAGTATGGGTGTTATGTATGGTTGTATTACAGTCTTTTAGAACAACATGCTCAGTTCAGGTGTTCAACATCAATAATATTTTTACTATGATCACTTAATAATGAAATTATTTGTTTAATTAAAACGAACATCATAAAACATGTAACATGTTAAAAAGAATTGCAACAATTATATAGAATCTACAGATAAACCCTCAATCAAAAAGTTAGATTCGTTAAAGTAGGAAAAGCCAAATTTTGGAGGTATTCCTTGTCAAAATGAGAATGATATATTGACTTTTTGATCTTTGTTGTCTTCAAGTCTTGTATTATTTTCAGTTACTTTTTCAAAGTCAATCCATCATTTATCTCATAGATAAAACCATTCTGATCAGCATCCACTTTCACACACACACACACACTTTAAATCTATCATTGTTTTAATATTACACAATACCACCGCCTAAGAGTATTTAGAGTGGAATTCTTAAAAAAATATAAGTATGTTTCTTATATTATATAGAATAGTTTTGGGTGGTTGTGAGTGAAAAAGAGAGAAAATGTTATTATTAATTGGTATATTTAAAGAATTATTATTCAATTCCTATAAATTTTTTAATATTTTTGAAAGTGGTTGTGAGTAGAGGATATAATAAAAAAATAATGACAAGGGTATAAAAATTATTATCTAATTGAATAATATTATTTAAAAATAAGGAATTCACTATGAATAATCTAACATAAATATTATCAAGCTTTTATACTTATTTTGAAAGGGGCAAATTGATGGAGAAGAGAGTCTAACAAAGTGAATTCTTATGAATTGAAAGAAAATTATATATATAGTAATTACCAATTTGATTGTATTATATGTTTAGTTTGTGTGTATGTGATGTTTTTTTAATATATATTTAATTTTTTATTTTAATCTAATACTTTTATTTTTTTACAATTTTTAATATATATTTAAATTTTTATTATAATCTAATACTTTTATATTTTTTACAATTTAGTCCTAACATTTTTTTTACTTTTAACTTCGATCTCCAATGCTTTTCATATTTTAAATCTACGTTTTGGTCTAAATTTTGCGAGTTAATACGCCGCAGCGTGCGTTTGTTGTTCAACGTTTTTACGCTTATTTTTTCTCCGCTTAATGGCCTTGTCACAAGGCGTTGATCCTAGATTGACTTATAGCTTTAGATGTTTTACTTTTCGTCTGCATGATTTAACGTTTTCACCTCTACTTTTCGTTCGGTTTTATATTTTTCGTTTTTCATTTCTTTTTTAATACGAGATTTTTCGGTATTGTTGTTACTGACAGTGGTGTGTAATTGGTGTTACTTGACATGGTTTTACGTCATCTACTGCAATACGTGGGCTTAATACTAGTTATTTTAATAATAAAAAAAGGGATTGTTGTTTTTATTCTTATTTAAAATAAAAAAACTTAATTTGATGGTAATCGTAAAGACCGTTCAGAGTCTTGTGGTCTTTCCCAAACAATAGATGAGGTGGGTGATGATGCGTCATTTTAATTTTGGAAGTTGGGTTAAAAGTCTAGGATTATTTACCTATCAGGATAGGGCTGTTCACGAACTGAATCAAACGCAACTCTGTTTGAACTCGGTTTCGGTTACAAACCGAGCGGTTCGGTTCGGTTTGAATTTACAAATTCAAGTTCAAACTTCACGCTCGAACTCGGTTCGGTTTTAGCTAAGCTCTCAGTTTTGCTCGATTTCGTGTTACAATTTAAAAGAAAACTAATTATTCATTCAAAAGTTTTAACTTTCAAGTTTCAACCCTAATATCTTCCCCAATGCTTCTGCGAATGTTCTTTTAGAGCCAAAATAATCAAAGAAAAATCTAAACTCAAGATATCGCGATTAGAAACAATTGAACAAGGTCAAACTTCGAACAAGGTTGGACATCGGACTTCGGAGGCGGGATGCGCGGTCGCACTGTTGCAGGTCGGATTGCCGAAGGTTGGGGTCGCAAGTCGGAGTGCTGGAGGTCGGGGGTTGCTTGTCGAAGTGCCGGAGGTTGGTGCCTTGGCGGTCGGTAGGGAGGTGGGGGGATACGGGGGACGGTTGGAGATTGGTGATGGGTGAAATGGTGAAATGATTTTGAAATGTGAAGTGATAATATGATTAGAGAATTAAGGCTTTTACATTTAGGGTTGTTGACTTTTTGACTAAATGATTAAAATAGTGGTAATTGGTAAATAATTAAATAAATTAACATATATTTAATATATAAAAACTAAATTAAAAAAATATTCGAGCGTAACCAAGCGAGCGACGAGCGAGCGTACCTTTGCTCGTGCTCGGTTCGTTTTCGAACCGAACCGAGCCGCTCGGTTCGTTTTCGAACCGAACCGAGCCGCTCGGTTCGTTTTCGAACCGAACCAAAATTCGAACAAGCAAAAATCCCAGCTTTTTTCGAACGAGTGCGAACAAGTTTCGAGTGTTTGAGATATTTGAAAAGAGAGGTATGCAAGAAGTAAAACAAGCAATTGCGATTTTGAAATTGGGGAAGATGAGAACACCGCCTCTGAGAAGAGACACTACAATGAGACTAGGTACCATTAGGCTATAAGGCCATTAAACTCCAATACCTCATATTAGTGTGTATTTAGTAACAAATTACACTACAAAACTAATGAGTATCAACAACAACATTTTAGCGGGGCACACTATCCGTTGGTAACTGGATCAACGACGAAACCCACGAAGGCACGAACGCGATCCCTCTATACCTCTCCTCCAAGACACGTACAATGAGGCTGAAGGGATTCAAAAAAAATATGCTAACACAATTTTCGTGAGATCTACTAAAAATTATTTTTCCGAAGGTGAAGGACGCAGTGATACGTTAATTATATATAATTAGTTATTTGTGAAAATGGTATATTTCTTAGTGTTAGTGTTTTGTCACTCTAACATAGACGTTAAAATATCTTTAATGTTGGATGTGTTATATGTATGATAGTTATGGAGACAAAAATTTCATTGATGTACAAATTTATGCTGGTAGTGATAAACCACATTTGATAATTCCCCTTCGTGATCTGTCGGGAAAAGCATTCGCCACGGGCAAACCTCTAGCGATGTTTCACCGACGAATCACTAACGGGATCCGAACCTCATTTCATCGATCAACTCGTCCATCATCGAAAGTTATCTGTTTATAGCATTCAAAGACTTTAATAGACAAAAATAAAGTTGAGAGACTTGTCATTTCAAATAAAAGGCATGTTTTTTTGTTATATTAACATAATAATTTTGTATATGTGGGTGTACACAATGCTTAATGGAAAACATAATATGTATCATTGTATCATGAAAGAAAAAAAGATGTGAATTATAACATAAGGTAGCATAAGGATCATGATTACATTTTATATATATTTAACAGGTGTTTTAGTTTGAAAAACTGTATACATAAGATGACGGCTGTGTCATCTTCTAGTTGCTTAATATAATCATATCTTTTGTAGCTTAAAGCTTTTTTACTCTTTCATCATGAAGTTATAAATTTAGTCAAGATAGTAGTAATACTTTAATAATGCTAAATTTTTGAAGGTCTATTTTGATTAATGTTGGAGTCAATGGTTCATCTGATCATTTTTAAATACTCGAGTATGAAATCTTGAGACTCTAGGTTGGCATGTCTCTTATGAGAAGCATGTACATCAATCCATCTAAATCAGTTTCGCACATGCGACTACTATCAGAAGAAAACCTACCTTAGGTGAGAAACCATCTGACCCAACCTGGAACTTTTTTTTATCACATGTGAAATTTAAACTCAAGACTTATGTTTAAAAAGTAGTTAAAGTTACTTAATTGTTGGTCCTGATATTTTAGAATAAATAAACTATTTGATAAACTAAATAATCAAATTTTCAAAAAAAAATTCTTATCACCAAACAAATAAGCGCAATCCATACACTATAAAATTTAAGCTCACAATTATTTGTTTGGGAATACCTAGTTTGCGACCAAGCTATCCCTTAAAATAATTAAACAAGAGTTCACATAATATTCAATCCTACCATCACCATTTAAGATGCCATTTGAGAAAGACCGGAAGATACAAATGAACACTGAGGATGATAACCGATTCAATAGCGTTGTGAAAAAAGATAATAAATAACCAATTAAATAGCACTAATACTTTATGATAATTAAATAACATAATTAGTAGTATTAAAACGAAAATCACTAAAACATGTCAGAGCATTCACGGCAAATTCTCTATCACCATTCATATAATTACATTAAAATTTATTAATTTTTCTCTCTACTTTACAATCAAATAATACTTTTATATACTTTTATCATTACAATTTCACTCTCCTCTACTTATAACCACTTTTAAAAATATTAAAATATTTATACGGACTGAATAGTGATTCCCAAAATATACAAATAAGTAGTAAATTTTCTCTTTACTCCACTCACAACCATTTACAACCATTTCATATAATATATAAAACACACTCATATATTTATAGAGAAATCCACTATGAATGCTCTTATAACAATTTTAACGTATTACAAAAAGTGCTGCAACAGTTATATAGAATCTAACAACAAACGCTATATAAAAAATGGATTCTTTAGTAGAAAAAGCCAAATTTGGAGGTGTTGCTTGTTAATTGGGAATGATGGACTTTATGACCTCCTATACTGTCTACAACTCACAAGTCTTCTATTATTTTCAGTTCGTTTTTCAAAGTCAATCCATCTTGATTTCAAAGCAAAAACCATTGACATTATTTTCTTTCACAAATAAGTATACACATACATATATCACACATAGACCGGTTCTATAAAGAAAAGGTTTTTTCGTGTTTCACGTATAGTAGGAAGCCATCAAAGGGAGATACATTTATTAGACAAGGGGTATATGTGTCCGTATGATTATAAATTATAATCACGCATCATATATATACAATTAAGTAATGTCTCTATATAATTACACAACAACGTATACATAAAAAAAGTTATGCATCATATGCCACACACAATTATGAATAAGGTTTTTATATCTTTTTTTAAATTTACAGCAATATTATATTTAAATTAAAGAGAATAAACTTTCTGATCTTATGGTATAGTTAACAAATATAAAAAGAATTTAAAATGATTCATTTGAGAAAAATGATAAAACTTGATAACATGTCTAACAACGTTAACTAGTCTTTTTTTATTTATTTATTTCAATTGATCCCGACCATAACTAGAGCACTCACATTGTAATTTATATTATATTCTTAATAATTAAAACATAAAAAAATTTCACTTCTAGTCACTCTTTATGATTTTTCTTATTTATAAACTATAAGAATTACGTATGTTGGTTGAACAATGAGTTTTTATATTTACCAACTCATTATTGATCACTTATAATTTATTTGTGACTGAAAGAGTGATAAATTTTGGTCAAAGTTAATATAAGAGTATTATTTAACTGAATAAAGATAAATAAAAAAATAAAATGTGAGTGGTTTTAACAAAATTTAAATATACAAATGCGTTGTAGTTAAATTAAAATAATAAAAATAAAAACTCCACAACGAATCGTCCAAGTTTCAATTTATTAAAATGCCCACGTACCATATTAATTAACTAATTTTCCTTCACATGTCAATTTATACTTTAAGAGTCGATTTATTTTCTAATCTAACGATTTTTCGGTTCGTTTGTGGATTTATCATAAGACTTTTGTTCTTTACAATTGAAAATGAAGGAATAAAGTTTCGACAAAACTTTTAATGACTTGAATGAGCTAAGGGTGAGCATAATAAAGTCTGACCTGAAAAACCGGACCGAAAAACCAGATAACGGATCTGCCCAACCCATCTTACATACATGTGGTCTTGTCCTTAATCCTAAGCTTTAAGCTCTTTCATTCCTTGGGCCGGGCCTGTTCAAGCCCGATAAAAACCCGTATTCCTCGAAAAAGACTAATTAATTATAAATAAAAAAAACCTTAAATGCTTAATACATAAGGAATTGCGGAACAATGATAATTGACTTCTTCGATAGACGATTATCATTCACATGATCTTAGTTGATGTCTCATTGTTGTGGCTAGAGGTGGGCAAAATACCTGGGTACGGACCCGACCCGGACCCGGGTACGGGTACGACCCGGTATAGGGTGTACCCGGTTTGGACCCGAAAAAAATCGTAGGGTTGGACCCGGGTATATTTTTCTAGATTTGTGGTAGAACCCGACCCGACCCGGACGCGACCCCATTGAACCCGGGTTGGACCCGGTTTTGACTGTTTTTTTTTTTTTTTAAAATCTAGCCGTTAGCCCCGATTTGTTACCGTTTTTTTGTCTCTTTTAGCCTTATAAGTTAGTATAAATAGGTGTGGGTTGATATTGTTTAGTACCCAAGTCTCAAACGCAAAAACATACGCAAAAAACGCAAAAAATACTCTCGTTTAATCTCGTTTTACACTTTCACTCTCTCGTTTTACACTTTCACTCTCTTCAATATTGATATGGCTCAATCACAATCTTCCGTTGGTCAAGGTTCGTCAAACTCTCCAACCGTCGTTCGTGTTCTTGCACACAATCGTAACATGGATGTTTGGTGCAATTGGGATATGGTTGAGTTGAGTGACGGGTCTGTAAAGGCTCGTTGCAAGTTTTGTGGAGTTTTGCTTGCTAAAGATTCTAACACGACTTTAAGCAAACACATTAAAAAGAAGTTTTGTAAGTCGTTGAAAAGTAATCCGGATTCGCAACAAACACAATTGGGTGGAGACGGTGGAATCTTTAATTACGATGTTAATACGGTTCGAGATCGAATGGCGAAGTTCGCGATTCAAGAAGCTTTGCCTTTTAGTCACTTCGACAATCCTCGGTTGACCAACTTAATTCGAGAGACGCTTCAACCTCGTTACACCCACGTAAGTCGTACTACATTTAGACGTTATTGTTTAAAATTATGGAAACAAGCAAAAAATGATTTAATTGTGTTATTTGAAAATTTAAATACCGGTGTAAACTTAACTAGTGACGTTTGGTCGGCTCCACACGGTTTACCCGAATCGTACCTTTGCGTCACCGCTCATTAGGTAGATCCCAATTCATGGCAATTGATGAAACGTACGATTGCATTTGATCTTTTTCCGTATCCACACACCGGAGAATTTTTGTTTTACTTTTTAGATAATGTAATAAATACTTTTAAGTTACAAAATAAACTTTTTTCAATTGCATTTGATAACGCCTCTAACAACACAACCGCGATTGAAAAATTAAAATTAAAATATTTTTCGATTGCAAACGGTGATTTTTTTCATACTCGTTGTGTTGCACATATAATTAATTTAGTAGTGCAAGACGAACTATCCGGACAATATGTTAATAACTTTACTAAAGCTTTTCTATTTATGTTACATGACGTTTTTAAAAAGATTAGAAGAAGATATCAAGATTATAAACAAATTTGTAAGGATACGCACTCTAGATTTTTAGGTCC
This sequence comes from Flaveria sonorensis, assembly GCA_025506505.1. NCBI lineage: Eukaryota > Viridiplantae > Streptophyta > Magnoliopsida > Asterales > Asteraceae > Flaveria > Flaveria sonorensis. Next base: position 6,622,434 of record CM046429.1, read on the forward strand.
TAATTGGGATGTACCTACTCGGTGGAATTCGACTTGTCACATGTTTGAATGTGATTTAAAACAAAAGGGCACTTTGAAAGCTTTCCATAATAGTCTTTCTGATAATGGTGAAGCCGACCCATTTCCGGATGCGGGTTGGGAGAATCTTCAACGTCTATCCGAGTTTCTTGAGGTTTTTAAAAACTCAACAACAAAATTATCGGGAGTTTATTATTCAACTAGTTATTCGGTGCTTCAAGAATTATATTTTATGTCTTTGAATTTTAAACATTTTCAAAATAAAAATAATATGTTTAATCAAATGATAGAACCAATGAAAGAAAAGTTTAAAAAATATTTTAAGGACTTACCACCCGTTTTTACGTGTGCCGCCGCTTTAAATCCGTTTCTAAATGTTGCGGGGGTTGAATGTTTGAAAGATGAGATAAATGACAATTTGGATATGCATGACGAAACCCTGATTTTTCAAACAAGGCAAAAGAAAATTTTAATCATAGTTTGAAAACAATTTATAATTTTTATTTAAATAGATATGGGCCTAACGTAAAAATAACCATGCCAAGCGGATCAACCTCAAGTGCTAGTACCTCGGTTAAAGACCCTGTTTTGACTATGTTGAATGTTGTTCGGGATGTGACGGCTAAACGTCAAAGGGTTAACACCCCAACAAGTGAGCTCGGTAGATATAGTGGAACGCATTTTATTTCCACTATGACTACCGAAGATTATCTTGCATTCGATATTTTGGCTTGGTGGAAAGGAAAAGAATCTCAATTTCCGATTCTTTCTGCTATGGCCAGTGATTTACTAAGCGTCCAAGCTTCTACGGTAGCTTCGGAATCTGCTTTTTCTCTTAGTGGCAGGGCAATATCATTACGAAGAACAAGACTAGCTCCGGAAGCAGTGGAGATGTGCATTTGTTTAAAGGATCACTTAGACGCAACGGATCGTATACAAGACCAAACAAGCCTCGAAGACGAGATTACACTCGAAGCTAAAGTACATGATGAAGAGGTAGAAGACGGAGTATCTTCTGGCATATCCGATGAAGAATTAGCATTTGATCAAACATCTCGTAGTAGATAAAATTAGACGATATTGTTATTTTTAAGTTGTTTTAATATTATATGTCTTTCATGTTCTTTTTAAATTTCTTTGTCATTCAAATATTTTATATAAAAAGTATTTAATATTTGTATATTATAAGTGTAACCTTTTCTGCTAAAGATTTGTATATATTTATATATTAAGTTGTTTAAATTTTTGTCATTCAAGTGAACCCGGTTAGGAAAAGAAAAATAAAAAAAAAAAAAGGAAAGAAAATATAAGGAAAAAAAACATAAGACCCGGTGTTCGACACACACACAAGAAAAGAAAAAAAGAAAAAAAAAAAAGAAAAAACCCGGTTGAACCCGGGTTTCATACCCGAACCGAACCCGACCCGACCCTACCCGGGTATACCGGGTAGGGTTTGTATCCAGCTGAACCCGACCCGGGTTCACCAATACCCGGGACAAAAAACCAGGTTGGGCCCAAACCCGGTTTGTACCCGGGCCCGAGTACGGCCCAAGCCCGATTTGCCCATCTCTAGTCTTTAGGCACAATTGTATTGGGCTATCATAACTAACAGGCCATATATGGGCTCACTATAAGATATAGTTTAGCTGTTTAGGGCTTTAAAATTTTAGGGCTTTCATGTTGTAACGCCTAAAGGTAGATTTTCCGTTGTATGCTTTTTGGTATGTCTCAGAATGGGCTCATGCCGTAATTTTGTACTCTTTATCTAAAATTTTGTAAGAACTTGGGGTGTGGTCATCTTTTCTCTAAAAAAAGATTCACATGAAGAATATGACACGATAACCCTCATCCGAATCACTATATGTCTGGCCCAGAATGCAGCTACGGGGGAGCTTCATGTATTATCATCAAATCGCATTCGTTGGAACATGATGAGTTAGACGCGATCGAATGTAGAAACATTACAATCACAAACTTATTTGAACATAACCATAAAATCAAATCACAAAACGAGCACACCATAGAATACAAAAGTGACCATTGTCCTAATGTTGAAACCGATACATATTACATACAACACATACATTCATTCAAATGACGCGACGCCGTTTCTATCGAAGAAGCACCCAGAAGGACCGTCATTGGGAGACAATGCAACCTTAACGGGAGTTTCTGCACCATCTTCGACGCTCAGTATGCCAGTATTATAGTTAATGTCTGTTTTAACAAAGCCAGGACACACACAATTGATGAAAAAATTTGGGTATTTCTTCGCCAAAAGCCTCGTGTAAGCATTCATTGCTGCCTTTGAGAGGATGTATGCTGACATGAAAGGAGGCCAGCCTTTGGATTCTAACAATCCATCTTTGTAATCTTCTAAATATTGATCAAGTACTTGATCTATTTTCTCTTCTGTTAGGTTTTCAATGTCACTCAATATGCCTTTAGCCCATTCATTTTTTATACCCTGAAAAACATACAAGTGAAATATGTAAATTAAAAAAAAAAGGAAAAAAAAAATAGTCATATACTTGACTATTCATGTCCCTTGTTATGGTAAGGATTTCTCAGGTAAACCTTTAAGCCTATCAAAATAAGTGGGTCGGGTTAAAACAAGTGCAGGATAAATCGGGTTCTAGTTGAAACAGATCATTTTAGAAGGAAAAAAGACTCACAGCTAGTTCACCTTCTAAATTTGTTTTTATGACAGCTCGCGACCAGAGGTGGCAGGTGTCGACAGAGTGGTGTGGTGGTGGGTGATGCGGCCCATTTTCTTTTTCTTTATTAGCAAGCGTTATAATAGTGAACTATATTCACTTGGTATATAATTTTATCTTCACAAAGTGTATAATTTAAGTAGAACCAAATGAAGTAGATCTATGGTGACCTAAATCAACCCATATTATAGAGAATGGGTCACGGATGCCACGAGACACGAGTAGTGTTTTTCCAAGAACAGTTATTTACTAGCAATAAACGACGTATCAAAAAGACTGCTCATACGTTGTATAGTAAACCAAATCAAAGTTCTAAACGCGTGTTTCATTTTGATCGCGTACCTTTAACTTTCCCATGGACGAGGAAACGTTTACAATCCTCGGGGAATCAGATGACTCAAGAATGGGAATGAAATGCTCAACCATTCTTTTCGCTCCATAGTAGTTAGTTTGTATACATTGTACAGCCAACTCAAAAGACTCGGTTAATATCTTTTTCCATTCAATCTGGCTTCCTGCAGCCTGTATCAAACTAAATTGGTAATAAACTAATAATACCGCAGTGGCATATAAACTAAATAATCTCCCATACGATAAAACGATTACCTCTTTGTCACTAGCTCTTGAAGCCCTTAAAGCTTCTTCATTTGCCACTACACCACCAATCCCAGAGTTGTTCACCTACACAGTTTTTACGCGTTCCAAGTGGTCAAAACACAAGATTTGCGCTCTAGACTTGAAGAATAAGGTGTTAAATCGTACCAAGATATCGAGCTTTCCAAACTGTGTTTTCACAAATTGAGCTAAGGAAGAAACACTAACAGGATCAACAACATCAAGTTGATGAAATGTAACAAGATCAGAAAGATGAGTCCCTTTGAATTTATCAAGGGCATCAATCCCTTTGTTTTCATCTCTAGCAGTTAATATTACTTTGACTCCATTTGCAGCCAATTGTCTGCAGATTTCAAAGCCTATGCCCTTGTTTGCCCCTGTTACCACTGCATATCTACACTCATTCAAGTTCACATATGAAACAAATGGGTTAAAGATAATAAACACAAATGTACTATAGCATTGATGGTTATAAAACCGCGCATTGTAAGTTGAGAGATTAATATAAGTAGTCGTATCTCGACTCATCAAGTGATTAACTACTCCAAAATATGTCTATCGCCCATCATAAAAGTGTCATGAGTTCAAATTCTTACAGATATAAGATTAGAACGTGTTTAAAACAAATTTACACAAAAATTTTTTTTTATTGGAACAATACTCTGAGATGATGAAAATAAGTTACAAATTAATCAAACTTTTATCATTTTTTCAGAGTAAATTAAATTTCACTTTTATTTTTATTCTCCGGATTTATAATCATTATAGATTTACTTTTGATTTTCCTTACAACGAAACATACAATTCCTTGGTTCGATACTGAGATCAAGTGTAAAACTACTGTGATTTATAGTCTTGATTTTCCTACTAATTTGATAACCTCATCAAACTCAGGGTAACTGTAGTCGTAAATATTGATTCAGAAGAAGATTATGTTTAAATTTTGATAATCATGATTATAAGATATGAACAGATTACAGATCAGATGGAGCACTTTCGAATTACAATTAAAGAAAATTAAAAACTAAACCAAAATTATAGTATTAAAACATACCTAATTGGCTCAGATTCTGCCATTTTTTGCGCTGTGGCGTCGATCGATTATGACTTATGATAAAGGTTTGATTAGGGGATGAAAGCAGTAAAATAGGCACCAATTAGAAGACACGTGGACACCAAATCCACCTATCAGTTTTAGTCAAGTTTTTTTATAATTATTTCCTTTTAATCTTCCGGAGGAATCGAGTTACTATCTGACTTCTGGTCTAACGCAGAGGTGTACAAACAGTTTTTGTTTTTAAATCGGTTTGGGTTTTAAATCAAACTAGTTTTTTGTTATGTGGTCAAACTGGTTTTTTTTCAAACCAGTTTGGGTTATAAACCGGTTTGACTCGCTGAATACTCGAATCCTTCAAACCGATTTGGACTAGTTTTAAAACCAGTTTTTTTTACTTTATTATTATTATTTTTATAGAAACTGGTTTTTTTATTTTCGAGCCGGTTTTAAAATTGGTTTTGGGTGTCGGGTTACCAAACTGATATACAAATTTACGATTCGGATCAGGTTGAGAACCGGTTTGGCTCAAACTGGGTTTTTCGAACTGGACCAGTTTTTTTCCCAAACTGATTTTTTTGAACACTTATAGTCGAATGATATGAGTGTGATGGTTAGAACTTAGGAACTTTTAAGCCTCAGGATTAAAAACTGACTCAATGGGACTTTTTCCACAATGATAGATTTTCTCATTGATAGTGTTTATTGGGTTAATCAGACTTGGGACGTCAGAATCAGTATGGACAGTTGACATCCCGTCTCAAAAAGACTTACTCAAGTATTAGGGGTAGTTTCAAACGCCATTCAAAAATAAATATATAAGTAAAAAGAAGTTAATTAAATATTAAAATTCGTCCCGTTACTTATGTTAATATCAAATACAAACAAAATAACCACGTCAATAACCTCGACCCCTTGTCACTAAAATTACAATTACAATTACAATTACAATTACAAGTCTATACATAATAAACTATGTTCTTAGCTCGTGATTGAACTAAGTTATAATATGTTGAACTTACGCATAAATACACTAATTAATATTAATAAAGTAATGTTAATTAACAATTTATAACTAATTAATAAAACAATAATATTTTAGAATGAAAAGAGATGTCCAAAATTCATAAGTTTTCAGGTACTACTTTGTGCAGTGGCGGAGCTTGGGTATTTTCATAAGGGGGGCGGGGGCGAAATTAATTTTTTTTAAAGGGGGCGAACTCGTTATATATAAAAAAATTTACACTACCGGACAAAAAATAAACACTACTGACAAAAAAAAAAGAGGGGGGGGGGGGGGGGGGGCGGGGGCCTCTCCCGGCCCCTTCAATGCTTCGCCCCTGACTTTGTGTACAACATTTGGTTAAGTTTACTATATTTATTTAAGTTTAAAAGTTTTAGCTTATTTTTATTTTTAACTTTAGATAATGTCATATACAATTGACCATACTAGTTGTCTCAAAAAGAAACAATTACCGATGGTGACTGTATTAGACTCTTATTTATTGTCATTACAAAAGATACAATTAGTGGAATTTGTCTTCTTTGAAATTTTAAAAATTCATTTTCTTTAAAGGTGTCGAATCAATTCTTAGAATGAATGTAGCATTCCGAATATCACTTTTCTATATAACAATTACCAAGTGATTTTACTTGGAGTCTAGTTTCATTCATAGGTTGGTATTTCCAAGTAGCATTACTGGAACACATACATTTAATACTAACTTACGGTTTAGCAAACCTAAAGTTATGTTTGGTATGAGGTAATGGAATAGACGAATAAATAGAATGAATGATGTAATAAAATAAATCATTACATTTCAATGTTTTGTTTGATTACCATGCAATCTTGGATCGAAAACAATCCGTGATTTCCTCCCCGATAACCGAGTATGCATGCAATCTATCACCTGCACACAAAAACACACCTCGCGTAATAAAGAAAAGATAGAAAAATAAACAAGAACAATTAAACAAAACTAAAAGGAATCAAATAAACTAAACACCATACACACTGCAACACCAAAATTTGACCGATGTCGTTGGGTCAATCAAAAATAAGTAATAAACAAGTGTCACTAAACCTTAGCTAGCTAACGTAAGCAGGGTGTCAAACCACATGGAATTGATGGTTGGCGTCAAAAGCAAATTTTATTCGTTAACATAATTATTATCTATTGCACTTTGACCACAAAATGATTTGGAAGTTGTTTAAGAAAACTAAAAGTGAAATTAACTTGAGATTGTAAATAACTGAAAGAAAACAGATCACATTCACGTTCAGGTTAGTTCACAAATGAATAACCTAGTATTTCTTACTTCTTATTCACATAGACATGAAAAGATTAATGATCAATTGTAATGATACCGGTAGACACATACATCTAAGCATGTTAAGATGTTAATTCACAAATTATTAGTTTGACCAAAACATTCAATCACAAAATCAGAAGTCACCAATGCTAGAAACCTGACAATTGAAAGGTTGTAAAATTACAATTGCAAAGCAAATTGTTTTAGTTATATAACATCAAACTCATAAATATGTATAACACTAGAATTACAGATTGATTCATTAACCCCACACTCAAAAATGATAACAGTTAGAATTAGCCTGATATCATCATGGAATGATTGTCAAAACTTGAATTGATAGAAAAAATCATGAAAAAGGATGATTAAATCTTGATTCCAAATGCTCCAAAACAGCCAAAATCGCCCAACTTCGAAGAAAAAGTTAGAATTAGAAAACTCTAATTTCTCTCTTAAATATAGTCAAAATTCACAAATGTCCTGATTAGATTGAAAGCCGGCGTAGTGTACACTGATTATTATGCCGACAGAGTATGGTACGCCACAACCAGCGACTCGTGCGCGTGTTCATTCCAGTTTCTGATATTTTACTTTGTCATTCTCAACTTCCTTCATTTCATTATTCTTACAGATAACCTGTAATTATCAAGCACACATCAAAGTAATGGTATTCTAATACCATGAAACAATAAAATATCATAAGTAAACACTTTAAACACATAGGAATACACCGAATATCATGAAGCCATCTATACCATCAGTTGCTGTCATGTAGAACCCTCACCCCTCCACATACATGACACGTCTAATTTTCGTCATTATTCCAATTTATGCCTTGGCATTCATTAATGGGGAATGCATACTTTCTTTTCTATGCATTTTCAAAATTATTTATTTAATTTAATATAAAGGAATTTAATCTTTAAAGTTATACGAAATACAATATTAATATAAAATTAATAAATTTTTTAAACTTAAAATAACATTTCATTAATTACAAAAATACAAAGTAGATAAGAAAAATTATAATAAATACAAGTAATTAACTTGTCCTATGGGATGGAATGCAGAGTTTTTTCCCAAAGTAGTGTAGTTGAAAATTTTATTTACCGAAATGGTGTATATTGAAAAATATTTACTAAAATAGTGTATCTTTTGAACTTTATTGTTTCACACTCCTACTCTCATTCGTAACTTATAAACGTTTTATAAAATGTTTTTTTTAATCCATTTAAGGATGATATCTTTAAATTTTTTGAAAACTTTTTAAATGGAAATAGTTTTCTAGAAATATTTTTTGAATTTCTTTTAAAATGTCTTATAAGAAAGGCTTTTTAAAATGTTTGTCTTTGTATTAAAATAGATATGTTTTTTAATATCTACTAAAATAGTTATATCCATTTAAAAAACCTTATTTAAAAAGCCTTCTATAAAATATCATGACAATGTTTATATACTTTTCTAAGACCTTTTTTACTTTAACTTTTGAAAATGTTTTCTTTATTAAATTATTTTTTCCTTAGTTAGAAAATAGTTTGTAACATTTTTTACTTGTATTAAGATTTTTTTAAATGGAAAATACATTTTTCAAAAGCATTTATAAATATAATGATTAAACACTCTGAAACACATCTCTAAAACAAGTTACTGAAATGAAGAACATATCTATCTACAAACTTTTAAATAATAAAAAAATCATTTTGATTTTAAAAAATTAAAAGAGATCAAAGATATTTCTGTATCAATACCATGATTAAACATTTTAAAAAATTATTCCTATAAAGCATTTTGATGGAATTAAAAAATATTTTCTGGAAAACTTAAAAAACATATTTTAGAATGTTTCTGGAAACTTAAAAATATCATTCCTAAAAGAATTTAAAAAAAATCAAAGGATAATCTTTTGTAAAGTAACCAATAAAAATAAAAGTGAGATATATTATAAAAATTTAACTACACTATTTTGATAAATAAGTTTTGCTCCTACACCATTTTGGTAAAAAACTCATGGAATGCATGCGTGCTCAATACAATCTACTAGATCAGATCGAAGGTGGTTGTGTGCTTCTCGGCATCACAACTCTATAAGGACACCGTCATCAACTTCTTCATCATCCAATGATCTTCAATGTGGTTGGGGTATATCACCAGTCCGTTGTCTTTTAAAATCATATTGTGTAGTATGTGTCCAGAACATTTTGATACAACCTAATAACACCTTTACAATAGTGTAGTTGACATTTGTGTGATGTTTTTATGAATATATTCAAGTGCTCATATAATGTGTTTGAAGTATTTTCATATGCTAGTTGACGTATTGTAGATGTACGCTCATACAGTTACGTAAAACTCTTTTACTATCCATCTAGCATCATACCCAATTCAAAAATATTCATAATTTCTATCTATAACACCGACAATTTGCAAGAATCGTTGTTTTTGAGACCAAAACCTTGATTTAAATAATTCATCATCAAAACTTGGATTATTGGAGAAGTAATATGCCACTAGATGATCATGTGCGTCCTCACGACGAACTTTTATAATAGAAGTTCTTGAACTTGCGGTATCTTCGACTTGAGAATCTAACACAGCGCTTGCATTGAAATGATAAAAGAGAAGTTTAGTTGATTCATTTGAGATGAATCATCAAAAGTTGATGATGATGAACTCCATGATGATAAATAAAGAATTGACATGATTGAAATTTAGAAAATTGTATTGAAAGACGGTTCATTACAAAGAAGTTAAAAATATGTAACATGTGTGTATTTATAGAGTTAAAATAATTTTAATTGTAAACGATTATAAAGCAGTTGACAATTATCAAAAAGGGAGCAAATGGTCCAACTTTCTTGGAGTATAGGCTAAGGTAAATTTTCCCTGGCAAAACTTGGAAAACCGTGATACCATGGTCGGGGCTAAAAAGGTATACCCCGCTTGAGCGGGTTACCTAAAAGCCTATAAAACTAAAACCAGACCTGATTCAAGAAAATGAACCATAAAAAAATTTGTTATGACTCGTGACAACCTACAAGTCAATATGAAAATGTCTGCTAATGAAAGAAAAGAACTGGCATAAACGTAACTAGGGATCACACCTCTTACGAAATCCCCATCAAAACCTTAAATACGGAAATCTATAAAAAGCAATGTGAGTAAGGTTATCTACAATCTCTCTAAACACACACACACACAAACACCCCTCTCTCTCTATATATAAACTTCATCTTCTTAATCAGTAAATACTTATGTTCAAGTAGGAGGGTTATTATGAAGAACAATAATCACTTCTGTTTCTCATAATGCCTTACGCATTTGTTAATTTGTGTAGATTTATTACTCGTTAGTCAAGTTGTTAGGATAGACTTGAAGCTTTGATGATCTGAAGAATGATACTAACGAGGTTCCACGTACCACCGAAGAACTGTCTGAAATTTATGTCAAAAGGGGCAGTGTTCCCACCAGCACCTTGCCGCTACATCCACTCACCTTTATATATATATATATATATATGTATATATATATATATGTATATATATATATATGTACATATATATATATATATATATATATATATATATATATATATATATATATATATATATATATATATATATATATATATATATATATATATATATATATATATATATGTCAGGATCATTACAGAACCACTTTTTATTTTCAGAACCAAAAGAACTATTCATTTACATAAATGTAAATTACGAATCATTGATTTATATAAACGTAAGTTAAAGCTGATGATATTTAGTTGCATTACATAGTTTATTGTTCATGTCTGATATATACATATGTAAAATAGATTAAGTATCATCAAATTTGATTTACACTTATGTAAATCAATGATTCTATGGTTCTAAAAATAAAAAGTGGTTCTGTAATGATCCTAATATATATATATATATATATATATATATATATATATATATATATACACACACGTATATATGAGAATAGTTTTGGAAGTATTTGTTCACTTTAATGATTATTTTGTATTGTTTTACTTATCCAAAGCATCGTGTCACATTTGTCTGACAAGAGATCTGGAACCATTTGTCATAGTTAAACATTTGTATGTATCACAGAAATCATGCATGGCTGGAATCGATCCCTCGTAACACCTTGCATGTTTTTGTCGTCTCCGACATTGCAGTCTTCACCATGAACAATGACATAATCACAAGTGAAAATTATTATAAAAATCAGTTCCATCATATTTGATAAAATTTCTTGAAATTAGGGGTAATTTTATATATCTTTTCTCAACTTGTAAAATTATTTAATGTCTCCAATCTTGTTTAAAAAACATTGTACGTTACGCATTAAACTTTTGTTTAAAAGTAATATGTAATTTTTTAAATTTAAAATGGATATATGTAATATTTTGTTTAGGGTGTTTATCATTCTGTTTGAAACTGTCCAAATCAGTAATTGATTCGGTTTTATAATTGTTAGAAAGAGGTTCAAATACAAAGTGTATTTTTGCTACAAAGTGTGAGAAGACACAATGAGTAAAAAAAAATCACAAAAGAAATTATATCTCACAATCTAAATCGAATTTCAAAAAATTAATTCCAAGCTTTTGTTCCTCTAGCCGTCCCCACTAAGAAAAAAATAAACGAAAAACAAAAAAATTAAAAAAAATTAACTTTTTTTTATTGTAATTTATGAAAGACACAATGACGTCATTGTGCCGTTATGAAAGACACAATGACGTCATTGTGCCATTATGAAAGACACAATGACATCATTGTGTCATAAAAGACACAATGAAATTTATTATTATTATTATTTTATTTTTTTCTAAGAGGACGACGAGAGGAACAAAGACTCCGAAGTATTTTTTTGAAATTCGATTTAGATTGTCAGATATAATTTTTTTTGTGACTTTTTTAGCCTTATTGTGTCTTCTCACACTTTATAATAAAAATACACTTTGTAGAATAACCTCACCATTCATTATGGTAGGGTTTGGTAGATTTACATGGTATGGACGGTCATCAATACCATTTGTCTAAATAAAAATATTTTCATGCTAAATGGTAGGTTTACATTATTATATTTTTAATGTTCGAAACAAATCGAAAAGATCAACCTAACCGAATATCATAGGATTTTAAGCTGCTTAACTTTTATATCTTACGTAAATCTTTAATTGTTTAAGTTACACTCGAACAAGTTTGAGTTTCATGATAGAAAGTCAACTCGTTTGTTCCGGTAGGTGAAAATTTATAGAGTTGTAATTTTTTATTCTAACATCAATTTTTCTAATCCCAAATACCATAAAATATTGCATTTGTTAAGATTGATTTCACTTCATATCTGCGGGTAATCAACCATAAGCTTGTAAAGATTGATTTCACTTCATATTTGTGGATAATCAACAATAAATTTGTAAATACCGATTTCACTTCATATTTGTAGGTAATCAACAATACCACTAGACTATAACATTATGTGCCTATAGATTTGTTACATAAGACCTTATATCCATACGTGCATTCATAATATACCAAATTTTATTCCTTTCCCCACAACATACATAGAGTAACCAAACAGATGAACAATATTATTACATGTGACACAGCGAATAATAATATTAAGATTTCACTTACTTTGATCATCAAAAAGATGATACTTGATCCCTGAAAAAGAACATACCAGAATGCTGTTGCCCATGATTATTTGGTAGTAACACAAGTCTAACAACACTATGGGCACCCTCTGCAACATCCAAGGGTCCTGTAAATAAACTTAAGTTTGTTTTCACATGCCCTGGGCAAACAGAATTCATAATATAATTTGGATGCTTCTCTGCAAACAATCTTGTGTATGCATTCATCGCTGCTTTCGATAGCGTATATGCAGATAAATACGACGGCCAGTTCTTCGTCTCTAGCGAATTATCCTTTAAATCTTTGAGGAAAACTTCAAGGACCTCATCGATTCGCTCTTCGCTTAGAGCTTTGGTGTCATTCAAGATGTTACGAGCCCACTCGTTGATTACAAACTGCAAATAACATGTTTTTCGTATCAAAATGATGTTGATTTAGGACTCATTAAGGGAAAATTAGCAAATGGTTTTGTTTTTAACCTTTAATTTTCCTGAACTTGATGAAACATTGATGATTCTTGGGGAGTCTGATAATGAGAGAAGATGCATGAAAGCTTCGGTCATCCTCTTTGCTCCATAATAATTTGTTTGGATGCATTTTTCGCCTAAGTTATATGGTTGTGTAGAAATTTCTTCCCATTTAATATATCCCGAGTCCTGCAATAATTAACAGCGGAACGAGAACTTCTTAGTCGGAAGGTCATATAAGATTCTGTTATCTACCAACTGCAACTAAATGATCTAACATTTATTTTTCTTAGAGACAACTCGATCATCATATTGCTAGTAGATTATAAACCAAAACAAAGCACGATTTAAAGTCGCGGTATTTTAAAGGTGATCGATGACTAAAGCTAAAAACTACACTTAACAAGTTTGTGTCTTTATTATTATGTTTTTTGTAGGATATATGTTTATAACAAAGATTGTAAACTGGAAGGATCACCATATATATGTTCGTTAGAAACCGATAGACAAATATCAGAATATATATGTTGTCACACTTTCTGTGTGACACTTATATTAGTGGGCTCTACGTTATAAGCTTATAACGTAGGTAAGACAAAGATGAGACACAGGAAGTGAGAAAACAAATCTCATGTCAAAACTTACCTCGCCATTTGTTAAGGCGCCTGTTGCATTGGCGTCGAAACTCAATCCTAAAATCGCAGCATTATTCACCTATGAATAGTTTTGAATCAGTATATATATATATATATATATATATATACACACACACATAAACATATGTTAATCATACTATACAAACATAACATTAGAAAAAGATTATCATACCAAGATATCAAGCTTCCCATATTTGGATTTCACAAAGTCAACAAGAGAAGAGATGCTATATGGATCCAACACATCTAGTTGATGAAAAACCACATGTTTATAAAATGAACAACCTTCAAGAGTTTTCATCGCCGCTTTGCCTTTTTCCTCGCTGCGAGCGGTTAACACAACTCGAACCCCTTTTGACGCCAACTGTCTGCATATTTCCAAGCCTATCCCTTGGTTCGACCCCGTAACTATAGCATACCTACATACATAAGATAAAGTCGTATCGATGATCAAAACGAGCCCGAGTTCGAGTTATATGATCAAGTACGTACCTTTGTGTTGCAAGAAAATTGGAGTCTTGTTCTTTGATTGCCATTCTTGAATTTCTTCTTTGATGAGTTGGGTGAGAGTATTTAAGTTAACTAGAGAACATATATATATAATATATGTATGTTGGACATCCAAATGATACTTGACATTAGTAGTTTTGGAAGTATTTGTGTTTTTTAATCATTATTTATTATATTGTTTTAACTAACCAAAGCATCGTGTTATATTTTTCTGACATGATATGTGGAACATTTGGTATACTCAAACATTTGTCTGACAAATGACCTTTGCTGGAATCGATACGTCATTACATCTATATGTTGTGGTCCATCGCGTCTGCAGTACAGACAGAGCGTCTGCAGCACCGCATCTCGTCTTTTATTTCCGGAGTTTGATCGTAGGCCTGTTTAAATAGCTAGAGACTGGTTTGAGAAGAACTTTAAACTCGCTCGAAATAAACGAGCCGAGCTGGCTAGGGTTGGTTTGTAGAACGAGACGAGACCGAGCCAAGGTTAGTTCGACTGATGACTCGCTCGTTAGCTGACTCGCTCGATCGTTAGCTAGTTTAAATTTAAACCTAAATTATAATTTATATAAATTGAAGATCAAAGTTATGAAATATTATTAAAATATATCATATATATATGGTTATTTTGATGTTTTTTAACGAGAAACTAATTATAAAAGTACGAAAACATAATTATACTTCTTTAAATGACAATATTATATAATTTTTTTCAAAGAATTAACATAAACAAATGTAAATATATATATATATATATATATATATATATATATATATATATATATATATATATATATATATATAACATACAAAAATAAAAAATATTTTTTTAAATAAATAAGTTAACTCACGAGCCGAGCCCGAGCTCGGATTTTGAGCTCATTAAAATAAACGCGCCGAGTCGGCTCGCCTCGACTCGGCTCGTTTACAACTCTAATTCCACATGTTCGAATATGCTCCACTCGTCTCATAAAGGCTACTCACGTAACGTAAGTTGTGATTTATCTGATTCTATCAGTTAGCAGACTAGACTAACGGTTCCGGTTAATTTTCTGGTAAAAACTTCTCACGGGTTAAAAAAATGAATGCAAATATGTTTGATGAAGCACATGTATGAATTTAGATTGCATATATTGATGAACCATAAAATAAAGTTTTAACAGTGTTTCAATTATTTCACTCTTATTTTTATTTGTTTCAATTAGGTCACTAATATTTTTATATGTTCCAATCAGGTCACTAAAATTTTAAGAGTGTTCAAATTAGATCATTCATATTCTTTCAATTTTTTTTAATTAGTTCATAAATTCTTTTAATAATTTGTTTTTTTTATAAATAGTGTTAGTTTTTTAAATATTTCAATTTTTTAAGAATATTTTGCAATTTATGAAACCTAATTAAAATAATCCTGAAATTTTAGTGACCTGATTAATACAAAAAAAATTATAAGTGGACAGATTGGAAAAAAAAGTTTATGAGTGATATAATAGGATAATTCTGAAACTTAATTACTATTTTATAAAATTACCCAAAAAAATTCATAATCTTGTTCATCGCCTTTTTGTGTATTTATATCTTTATGCATCATTTTCTTGTCTATGATGTTTTGTCATTTTGATATTCCATAATTATGATGTATCATTTTTAACTATGATATATTTAATTATAAATTAATGATGTTTATCAGATAGTTAGAAAATTTGACGCATTATAGTAAAAGTTGGTGCATAATAACATCTTAAAGGTCATCTGCCCAACAAACTATAATCGCCTGGCTTGCAAAATATTACCGAATCTTGTTAGTTTGCTGATAGCAGGTTCTTGTGGTCCAGAAAAATATTGGTGAACAATAGTTTAAATTGTTTGCATATTCTCATTCATATATAGAAAATATGATTTGTTAGTGTTTCATGCCTTAGGATGTTGAGAGATAAAAGGCTAAATCAATAACGGATCCAGCCTTGAGAGAGGTGGAGGGTGTGTAGGTTTTTTGTTTTTTGTTTTTTTAGCAACTTAAGTTGTTGGCCAAGTGGTAGGGGCTTATGTCTTTTGGTGAAAAAACCAGGTTCAATCTATGAGCATATTAAAAATAGTATAGTTTAACAGTAATGCATGTTGTTATGAAAAAAAAAAAAACTATTTTAAGCTTTTTAGTCCAAAAGTTGAGGTGGTTTTAGTGCCAATACGTCAAATATGAGCGTCAATAGCGAACATGCCTAAGATCGAGGAGATAGATGTAGAGGATGCAAGTAATTTAAAATAAAAGTAACCTTCTAGTTTTGACTTTCTAAAGCTTAGGAAAGGATACGGTAAGTGAAACACCACCCCATCAATGGTACACTAGTGACACATATACAAGTTGTATATGGCTATAAACTTTGTATTGTGTCGTGGTGTTAGATTTATCTCACGGTTGGAGCATACGAATCGTATATCCCATATGATTTGTATGTATTAGTCAATTTAAAAAAAAAAATCAATTTTATGTTTGTGCACAAACCAATATCTGGAAAGCTAAAAACGCCCGATTGGATTGGATCTTTTTACGTTAATTACATGTCATCATAAACAAACTTATGCCCTTTTAATTATTTTTGTGTATTTTTTATGATTAATTAAAATTATATATATGTTATATAACGATGGATTTTAGTTTTAATAAAGAACTGTAAGAGTAAGGATTTCAGTTTTATTAAAACAACTATGCGGGTATATACTTAAATTTTAATAAACCAGTGCAAGAGTATGGAATTCGGTTTTAATAAAGAACTCCAATGCTATAGACTTCTGTTTTAATAAACATTTATAAGGGTACGAACTTTAGTTTAAATAAACATCTGCAAGGTTATGAACTTTCATTTTAATAAACATCTGTAAGGTGTAAATAACAGGTATGGATTTCAGTTTTAACAAAAAAAAACTAGATTTATTTACAAATTACTTGTAAATATCATGTTGAATCTCAGCTTAATAAAAAAATTAAAAAATGGTACAATACGAGTCGTATAACTTTATATTAACGGTGTTTATCGGATAGTTAGAAAATTTGATGCATTATGGTTATAAAGTCAGTGCGTAATAATCTCTTGAAGGTCATCCACCTAACAAACTGTGATCACCTGATCTCGTTGTCTAACAAGATATTGACGAATCTTGTTAGTTTGTCGACAAGGAGTTAGTCGAGCGGTAGAGGCTTATGCCACTTGGTGAAAAGACTCATGTTCAATCTCTGAGCATGAAGCAAGTTTAAAGAAATAGTATAGTTTAATAGTAGTGTAGGTTGCCGAAGCAAGTTTAAAGAAATAGTATAATTTAATAGTAGCGTAGGTTGCCGTAAAGTAATTAAACTATTTCAAGCTTTTAAGCCCAAAATTTAGGGTTTTATCAGAACCAATATGTCAAATATGAGCCACAATAGCGAATAGGCCTAAGATGAAAGAGATGGGTCTAGAGGATGTAAATAATTAAATAAATGTAACCTTCTAGTTTTGTCTTTCTTTAATTCTTAGGAAAAGACACCGTAATTAGAACACAACCCCAGTAATTAGTGATGTTCAAAAATATCCAAATCTAAAATATTCAAAAATCCAATCCGAAATATCTGAGGTTCGGATATCCAAAATTTTGGATTCAGTTTTAGATAGTGTTTTTTACGATTTGGATATTCGGATATTCGAATTATCTGAAATATTTTTCTAAAAATTAATAGATGATAAATCTTAATTTGATATTTCAGATATTTTTAGATATTTCGGATATTTTTATTAAAACTTTGGATATCCAAAATCTTTTCTTATATTTTTTATAACTATTATTAAATAGTACATATTCTTTTAATATTCGGATATCCGCATCTGAATCCGAAATTTTGGATATCCGAAATTTCGAATACAGATGCGGATTCGGATAGTGAAATTCATTACCCAAAATTTGCGGATATCCAAAATTTGAATATCTGATTTTGAACACCCCTACAAGTAATGGTACACTACTAATTACACGTATAAGAGTTGTATAAGGGTATAAAATTCATATAGTGCCAGTGGGGTTAGATTGTTTTGGTGGCTGGAGCATACGAATCGTATAGTCTTTACAATTCGTATGCATTATTCAATTGTTTTAAAAAAAAAAATTAGATTTATGTTTTTGTACAAAACAAAATCGGAAAAGCTATACCTGATTATATTTGATCATATCCATGTCATTATAAACAAACTTGTGCCTTTTTGATTATTTTTGTGTAATTTTTATATATTTAATTAAAAATTATATATACGTTAATTAACAGTGGATTTCAGTTTAGTAAACAACTATAAAAGTATGTATTGTGTTTTATTAAAAAAACAAGGGTTTGGATTTCTGTTTTAATAAACATCTGTAAGTGTATGGATTTTATTTGTTAATAAACCAGTATAAGGGTATGAACTTTAGTTTTAACACCCACAAGGATATGGACTTTAGTTTTAATAAACAACTGCAAGGTGTAAATTACCAGGCATGGATTACAACTTTAATAATCAACTGGAATTGTTAATTTGGTGTTCAATAAAACAATAAACAACTGCAATAATACGTATTTTAGTATTAATAAACAGTTACAAGGGTATGGATTTCAGTTTTGATAAAAACAATTACAAGAGTTTGGATATGAGTTTAATAAAAAAGTATATAAAGAATTTACCGTAGGTGTCGTATAGGGCCTTACAAAAAATATTATTTATAGTTTTTATTTAGGGGTGAGGTTATTCTACAAAGTGTAGTTTTGCTACAAAGTGTGAGAAGACACAATGAGACTAAAAAGTGAAAAAAAAATTATATTTCACAATCTAAATCAAATTTCAAAAAAGTATTTCGGAGTCTCTGTTCCTCTCGTCGTCCTCTTTCAGAAAAAAAATAAAAAAAATAAAAAAAAATCTCATTGTGTCTTTTATGACACAATGACGTCATTGTGTCTTTCATATTGACACAATGACGTTATTGTGTCTTTCATAAATGACACAATAAAAAAACGTTAATTTTTTTTATTTTTTTATTTTTCCTTTATTTTTTTCTTAGTGAGGACGGCTAGGGGAACAAAAGCTCGGAATTACTTTTTTGAAATTCGATTTAGATTGTGAGATATAATTTTTTTATGACTTTTTTTGACTCATTGTGTCTTCTCATACTTTTTAGTAAAAATACACTTTGTATTTGAACCTTTTTCTTTATTTAATATGACCTATACATGTATATAGCATAATCATCCAATATTGGTCCGGAGTAAAGCCTAGTCTAAACCACCCTTAGGAATTGAATGATATAACTCATCAAATAATATATAAAAAACACTTAATTATATAGTGATATTGATGTTGTATATATATCTCTTGTAAAAATTCGGTACGGATGTCTAGCCGCTAGTCTTCACCATACCAAAGAGCCGCAACTATAGCTCGAAATACACAATTTCTATCAAAGGGTTAACATCTTGTACACATGACACGTAAAGATGAAAGATGGATGAAATTTGATGCATAAACCGATGCATATAATAGTTGTCTTGAGAGTTAATGAGTGAGGAAAGTCCAGAAGGCTGTTGTGATATGCCCATGAATCAACACCTTTTGTATTGAATGATGTTGAATGACTGCATGCGTTTAGTTGCTCTTATGACTTCATGATTGAAGTAGGTTTTCGAGGCTTCTAAGAGTTAACGAATGAACTATATATGTCTGGCAGGCTCTGGCTTATCTTGTTGTTACGATTTTGATGTTGGATGACCACAAGTATTTGTTTGCACTTCGGGCTCATGATTATATGTCGCTTTTGGATTTATCATTGCTTTGATCTTTGCCAACCAACGTTTTCTACTGTTTTGGGTTATATAGACGTTAAACTATTGTTTGAACAGTTTTAATTCTTCATCACTATCAACATCGTTTTCTTGGTGAACAAATGAAAACGATAGATTAAGCTTTCTCGAGAAGATATCTATAATATCAACTTGAAAGGATTGACCTATACATTCATATTAATCGAGCAGCGTTCCACAATATGTCTTGACATGCGTTCATGAGAGTGATTTCTCTTTCGTTATGGTTGCATAGACCTATCCACATAGGCGAAGCTTAGTATGAGCCACCCCCTCTTTTTCGTTAGTATTGTTAATTTCGCCTCCGTAGTGAATTTGCGGAAGTTCTCGTCATTTTTTATTAGTTATAAATGCGAAAGCAGCACAAAACATGTTGTTGACCAACAATCTGAACAAATGACATGTTGAACTTGTTAATCTAGTGTGTCATGTCTAATAACAACACATGTATAAATGCATGCCATCTCTTGAATGATGTTGGATGGATAAAAAAATAACTCCTCCAAAGCATTAATGAACGAATTTTACTGATGGTCATAAGTATATAAATTATAATGAAATAGTGAGAAAAGAATCCGCATTGGAGTTATTCTAACCTGCATTGTACAACACACGTGATCCGTAACGTTCAATCATCATACTCTTGAAATATTTCCCCACCAATTGAAACGAACTTCGTTCTTTTAGTGCTAAAAAGTCTAACTTTATCTACTCCTTCGTATTTACCACCACGATTACATTTCAGGAAAACTTAAATCACATGGGCAATTGTGTTTTTCTTCAAACGTCAAGTTAGTATGACTTAACCAATCTCAAGGCTTTTGTTACAACTTAATTTATTAAGTCCTTAAGAGGGATGAACAATTTAATTAAATTACATTATTGTTAATAGCATATGGTTAGACTTTTACTAGCATATTACATATAAGCGAACAAATGTTATACATGATCAATGGAAAACGTTGATGTCTGGCTAGAAGATTCAACGCCCGATGTTAGAAAGTTACCGTAATAACTCGCATCGTTAACGAGTTTTGTAAATAAAATTGCTAATATGTATGATGAAATAACTAAAAAATTAGAGGAAATTAAGTCATAAATGTAGAGTTACATAAAGAAATAAGAAAGTTTTGATTTAATCTTAAGTCATGTCAAATTATTTGCACACACAGCGAGTAATGTCACGTCATGTCAAATAATTAGTACACATAACGAGGAATCTGTCATGTCAAATAACAAGCATACATAACAAGAAAGGAAACCTAACGTTGTATTAAAGAGTTTGTGCCCATAACAATGGGTTCATACCATACGAGTCATGTAGCTAACATGACGTATTTTTGTGTAACACTTAACTAATAGTATAGGACATGAACTGATTGATGTAATTGGCTGCAACTGTGTCGGGTCGTGTGTAACTATACAAATCACACAAAACTACATGACTTGTATAGATAATATCCGTAGAATTGAGATGGGTATATAAGCACCCTTAGGCAAATAAAAAGTTTGAATTGCTAGTTTGCTACCACTATTAATGAAAAAGTTCCATTAATATATATGTAATGTTGATCAAAGCGAGAGACTACCACGTAAGCTTTGGGAGTCACTCTGTCACAAGATCGTAAATAGTTATTTTGAGAATAACAATGTTGAAATTAAAAACAAGATGGAAAATAAAATTTATAATCAACCATTAACAAAACAAAGTAAACACACAAGCCATATCAGTTTTACGCATTTTGCCAAATATAAAACCAAAGATTTCCCACAGTCATATATACTAACAATTTACTTGTTCTGCAAAGAACAAAAATCATTAACTAAATACAAGTTCAACAAATCCTTCATCAACTTCAAGCTAAAAATGGCAGTATCTGGTATTTAAAAAAAAAAGGGGTACCTCTAATGCTGCATTTGTTCAAAATTAGACCCTGATCTTCAAACCTAATATTCTTCTAAAACAAAAAAAAATTACCTTTAAAAAAACTTATGTGATAATTTTGCATAATTTATGAAATTATAAACATAATTCAAGTATTAAGCCATAGATACTAACATGTGAGGTTAACTAATGCTGCAAATTGGCATATGTCTGTTCTATTCGGTTGTTTTTTGCTCCTTAAAATGGAAGCCTGCAAAAAGTTTTAATAAAACATAACAAATTAGTTTTTCGCAATGTATTTCTACTGTCTTTGCAAAAATATATTACAAACAAAAAAAATTTATTATTTTGTGTATAACAAGGGTTATGTGGTTAACAAGCATTAAAGTTATAAACATGTTTGCTTTTACTTTGATTTTATATAGCAGCAGCAAATGTATTTCATACCTTTGGCTGCTCCATGGAATTACAAAAATAACCTATTCCAAAAGACAATGTGCTGTAGCCAGCAGCAATTTCAACAGATTTCAGTTGTCGCGATGATCCAATACCCTGCAATCAATTAAAAATTATTATTCAGTTTTTATATATCAAACAACTGGTACATTGCTTTGACGTTGAACTCTACAGGTGGCAAGATGGAAAGGTGAGGGTTGGGTGGTCTAACAGATCGAAACAGGTACAGGATGACCAGCAAGTTCTTTTTTGTCCATTTACGTAAAATTACATGTAACCAATACATTAACTATAACTATAAAACAATACTGTAATAATAGTAAAGATCTTTGAGTAAAAATATCAGAAGGTTGTATGCATTATAAATAGACTTTGGGAGACTTTCAGCCTGTTCAGCCGAATCCCATTTATCTAAACATTTTGATTTGATCTATTTGAAATAAAACAGAACCCAAACCAACCCATTTAAAATGAAATGGTTCAAAACTGCCACCACTAGTGAAATTTATCATGAACTAACAATTGAGGGAGCCTCGGCTTGCACAAGCAGAATTCCTGCACTACCATCTCTACCGTGTTGACAACTGTCTTCAATTACAGACTGTAATACTTTCAAGCACGCAGCACCTGGACCATCTTGCAATCTGCATTTAGAGTTGACCGTATTTGACTCATATACAAGAATATACAGCAATTAGCTTTCAGCCAAAGAGTAGACGTAGCAATATAAGAAGTCACTATTATATTAAAGAAATTAATATACGGAAGACATAAATACAAGTCATACAATGATGAAGATGTACAACATTTTTGAGCTGCAAAATTTCTCATCAGGCATTCTCCAGCACCACTAACACAACAACCAACTATTGAAGGAGCACCAAAGGAGCCCTTTGAGGAGGCCCAACAACCAGAACCATATGTCGCTGCTAATCCCACACGCCCACTGACCTATTTCATATATGAAGAAGAAAATGTCAACATAAAGATTGAATGAAATGAGCGCAAACAAAATATATAGATTTTAAGATCTATACAGAAAAAAGAAACCTTTAGTGCGATGCCACCACTAGATGCTCCAGATGCGACATTCCCTTCTTTATCGATACATATAATTCCGACTGTATCCATGATGTTGTCCATAGCATGATTACTACCAGCGATAAGATGTGAATAATCTGATTTTAGATAAACAAGAAATTCACTAAATATAGAATTTGATAACAAGTATCAAGACTTCAATGATATTAATGAAAGTATATATTTACGCAGAAGAAAATAACAATTTTTACTAGCATACCTGATGCATTATCAATCTGCTGAGACGTGGATAATGTTTTTCCTTCTAATTTTGCATTTTCAAGCATTGCTTTATAATTATTCCATTGTTCTTTTGCTTTTCTTGTCACAAGCCACTATAAGCAGAAAAATATGGTCATTGAGATTTTAGGGGGTCAAATATTAAAAAAGTGTCAAAATGAGAACCCAAATAAAATATGTTATATAGTCAAACAGGCCCGGATGAACTTACCTTGCTAGTCTCTTCAATGGTTCCTTGAAAATTAATGCCCTTAGACACAGCCCAAGTACGGGCACCCTCACCAGCCAAAAACCTGAGAGAATATTGAAGAAGAATAAGTAAATAACTGTTTTAGCAGAATTCCAATCGAGCATTTACCTAATTGCTCATTAGCAATCATTACAAGATACTGGCGACATCACCTTCGGCCCACAAATTTTCTTAATTCTGTCTTACCAAAGGGCATTTTAGATTTTAGTCAACTCAAACTCTACAGTTTTTTGGGCCAGAGATGTACTTAACTAATAAATTAACAGGATATACACACAATCTATTTTGATTTTGGATCCTCATGTACTTCTTTTGGCTTCAGTTGAATCAAAAAGTAGGTTTCTACAAATATAGAAGATCATAAACCTAAAAGAGATATATTAACAATTGGGAGAAGAGTAGGCAAATAAAGTGAAATATTATTGCAGTCCTTGTAAAAGGGAAATAAAGCCACCACAAAAAAGCAACTTATTTTGAAAAGAATAAAAGAGAAAATGCCAATGAAAGTTTACATGGGAGGTATTCGTCCCAACAAGGATGTACCCAACATCTGCTCTTTGACCAACAACGTTGCAATCTTGATGGCGTTTTTTACACCTGATAATCATTTGCTTCAAATAAAGATAGAATGCATATGAGAAAAAAGCCCTAAACAATAAACAAACAAATAGGGGTAAAAGAAACAACTTTTATGGACATACCTGGCACTGCTCCAACAGCCCCAAATGCTCCGGAACTACCATCCATGACACTTGCATCACATTCAACATGACCATCTTCTGTCAAGTTTGACCCTCTCCCAGCATTCGTGCATGGATCATTCTACAATTGAACATTCAAAAATCAATTTACAAAAATGCTGTAAAACAAACATTACCACTTTTAAGCTAAATGAAATTCAAATATAAACTGAGCTACAACTTTGAAAATTCTCACACCCAAGTTTTATAGCTTTTGCTAATGAAAATCTAAAACAGATTCCACAAAGTTCTAGAATATCTACAATACTACTAGTATTTTAGCTGTGACACTTGTGCAATGTAATTGACCTAATAATATTCAATTCATTTTTTTCCGCTACATTTCCTTCCCTTTCCATTAAATCATCAGCAAAATGGAGAAGACTGAATCTCATATATTAACATATGAATTTGATGTTAAGAACAGGAACTGATGAGCTATCCGCACGTATTGCAAGTACACATACAACTAATAAACTAAAACAGATACAATAACCACGATATCAGCTAAAAGAAGACAGTTGATCACAAGAATAAGCACACTCCAGAAAAAAAAAATCAAAACCACAAGTATGAACTAAACAAGACATTCACATTTCCAATGCAGTTCTCAGATACGCAAATTCACATCCTCACAAAGTGAATGCAGTTATACCTCCAAGGTCTCAATGGCAGCTGATACAGCATCTACACATCCACCAGAGCCCTACAACAAAGCTCACACCACAAAAACCATAAAAAATACATCCAACTCAAAAATCTTCTTTTAACTAAATCTATAACAGCTACTTCATTCGTTATTAGTTAACCTTAACATCAAGCCTAAATTCAATTCCTCTTTCATCCAGTAAACAACATAAACCAAATAGTAAAATTAAGTTAACTTACTTGATAATCGCATACAAAACAAGCTGCAAATTGAATTCGATTGTTCATCCAGATATGTACAGAGAGAGACAAACCGTTTTGAGAACAGATGCGGCGGCGATGCAGGCGGTTTTCATGGCGGATCGGAGAGCTTTTTCGTTGATCGGTGAGTGGTAGCCGGCGCCGACGTGTACGGCGACGAAGAATCTATTGTTTATGTGATCGGAAAGTTCTCCGGCCATCGGATCTCCGGCGACGGGATGCATCGGCGGACGTGAAAGTTGAAGGAGGCGATACTCCGTTAGTGAAAGTGTATGGGGGTTTGATAGAATATTAATGGTGGTTAAGAGCTAACCTCTCAAAGGTTAAAAAGTTAAATTTTAATAATGGTTTTATTCGGTATTACGGTTATCTTTTAATTATTATTAAAAGACTATTAATCATTATGATTAATCATTAATAGTTTATAAATCATTAAAAGATAATCTTATATACAAAGCTATCAAACAGTTGTAGATGAATTAGTGGTGTTCATATATGCCCCTTGATGTGAAGAATTATCATTTATATCATTAATCATTAATAGTTTATAAATCATTAAAAGATAACCTTAATTACAAAGCTATCAAACAGTTGTAGATGAATTAGTGGTGTTCATATATGCCCCTTGATGTGAAGAATTATCATTTATGATACCATTGTGAATGCTCTAGTTATCAAATTGAAAAAAAGAAAGTATTTTATGTTTGTAGATACTTTACGAGTTAGAGATTGTTTGTTTCAAACTCTTAATGGTTCAGATGTCTAAATGGTTCAACATTTAATGGTTTAGACTGTTTGTTTCGCTAATAAATGTCTGAATGGTCAGACATTTACCTCTGAATGGTTAAATATTATACTAATGATGAATGGTTAACACCTCTTATCTGAATTGTTCAGACATTTCCCTTTGAATAGTTAAGCGATATACTAGCTCTTAATGATTTAGATCTCTTAATGGTTAAACACTTAATGGTTTAGATTTCTTATTGGTTCAGCACTTAATCATTAAGAAATTACTAAACAGCCCCTTAATCATATATTTTGGCTTGGCTTCGAGGCGTGAGTCAATTGCTGTGACAACCGGCAATTTCCAGGTTAATACCGACCCCGACCTAGTCATAATTACACATATCATGCTTGATTTTCAATTTTGTTCCATTTATTGAAATTATTTCATTCATTGCAAAATTTCATGCATAACATTTCATGCATCGATGATTCGGCGTAATTACTAGTCTCACGAGTGTTGGTGATAATTAATATATATGTGCTAACATATATTTTAAAGTGTTTCAAAGTATTTTATGACCCAAAATATATACGTTGAAAAAGTCTAAATTTATTAGAAAATCTAAACACGTAAATTGAAAATCTATCCGGTATAAATCATTTTAATTCGACTACTCGATTTGAGATGTATTAATAACATATCATCAATAATAAAATATATGATATTATACATGCTATTATACTAATTGCATTATGTTTTAAAAAGTAAAAAGTAAAAATATAAAAATATGTAAAAATCTTCATAGTGCAACAAATACCACCCAAATACCCAATACTACACAAAATTTGAAAACCAAACCCCCCTCCCCATGCATGTGGCCGTCCAAGCCATCACCACCCCACTCTTCATTCTCCTTCCCAATAAAGCTCACAAGTCTTGTAGACTTTGACAAATACATCTTTCCATTTTTATAAAACTTCTCTTTTGATAGATTAAAGCAACATGTCTATATTTCCACTCTTGGAATACTAATTCCCCATCCCCTTTTGACTGTGAATTGGAGCCTCCATACTCCAAAAACCCAAACTTGAAAGTGATGAAAAGTTATAAAGGAGCATACACTCTTCATTTCAATTACACCAACATCACACACTCTCTTCCCTCTTTCTTTCCTTCAAATTTCGTTCAAGATACCACCACCACCACTTCATTTGATTTGCAACTCTTTTTTTACAAATCTTGGGTGATTCAAGTGCTATAATTGAAGACCAAGTGATTTTTGGAGATTTCAAGCATCCTACAACATCTTCTCCACTTTTCCTTGCTTGATTCTTAGTTCAAAGGATCAAGACTTTTTCTTTGCATTTCAAGATCATCTTCTCCTTCTCCTTGCTTGTTTAAGGTTAGCACCTTGTTCCCAATCTTCTATACATTACCATGATGTGTCCATGTTCACTAACTCATCCAAAGGTGCTCTAGCAAGGCTTAAAAAGTAACAAAACATGTAAGACATTTTCTGGCAGACTCATGTTCTGTGTTTTAGACACCATAACTCGACCTAAACACGATCAAATGAACCGTTTCTTGAGCCTAAAATTAACCTTAGAATGTCTAGTTTTCAACGCATCCAACCTTGAAATTTTTGGATAAGTATAACCCATCCAAAACGTACAAATATGATTAAGGTGTTGAATCTGAGTTTTTGGCAGATTAGATAGGGCAGAAAGATTGAGGCATAAGTTATTCTTAAAGTAATCAAATGGGGTTTTTCCTTCTGTAATAACTTAGCTTAAGATGTTAGATTTAAAAATACTATAGGCTCTATTTGTAAAAGTAGGGTTTGACCCCTTAAAAAGATGAAATCCATGGACATGTACAGGAAAATGCTGCACTGACATCTGTTGCCTCATGACCCATTTCAAGGCACTTAGACTTAGTTACATATTACAAGATATACTTTTTTGGAGACCTAAGACATAGAGCTATATGTGGTAAAAATATCAGATTTTATAAAAATTCTTTGTACCATCAAAAGGGGATGATAGCCAGACCTAAAAATCCTCCTGTTTCTATCAAATGTCCACATTTTTATAAAGCAAACTTTTGGAGGTATTTGATAAAAAAAAGAAACTCATGCACACGGAAATTATAATTGCATTATACTTTATATAAAACTCATACAATACATTATGTATTTTTAGGAAGATAACTATGAAGACAAGAATCTAAATAAAACATTAACGGCTTGACGTGTCTAACTAGTCAAGTGACGTTTTCAAAACTAACTTTGTGGATGAGTTATGCATGACCCATCTAGGGTTAGTAATCATGACCTCATGAATATATTGTGAAATTATTTAGGAGATTCCTAGACCGATCATACGTACGGACTATTGCTAGTATTCACGCGTGCATTATAGGTGAGTTTTACGGCCCCATTTTTACTTACTTTCCTTTTGGGGAAGATTACATGCAAATTACTATTTTCATGGACACAATTACTTGTCAATGGTTTCACATGTTATATAAGTTGTTACTTACCGTATAAAGTCCCCTGTTATCGGACCGTTAGTTTATTTCCCAAAGCGAGGTAATCATGGATAGTACTATTGGGTTTGACTACCCCCACCCGGGTTACTTACCCTAACCTTGACTGGAGGTCTAAACGGGTGCATTATGTTCCTGTTCACCCCTATGCTTATAGTAGGCATGGGTTGGGGCAATCTATTATAGCTACAGTCTAGCTTCGGTTGCGATGCTTATATAATATTATAGTATTGTATGATCGACAATCAAATCATGGAAAGACTTGTGGTCCATTACACTGTTTACTATTACTTTAAAACCTGTGAACTCATCAACTTTATGTTGACATATTTTTCGTGCATGTTTTCTCAGGTATTTGATAATTGCATCAAGTTAAGCTAGCATGGATCCCATCGCATTTAGGACCATTCTCTTTTGGACATTTATTTCTGTATTTGTCGAGTTTGGAAAACGACTTGCATTAGTTCCTTTGCTTCCACAATTTGACTCTGAAAACAATTATGTACTTTAAACTTATTTGCAACGTATGTTTTACCGAATCATGTAGTGGTTGATCAATGACTATGATTCCATGATGATCACGCCCTGCGGGAAACCGTCGTGGATTTGGAGGTGTGACAGATTGGTATCAGAGCCAGGTTATAAGGAATTAGGTTGCATCTAGTGGACCTAGACTATAACCGTGGTTCATTGCATCACCTTAGCATTTTATACATTCACGTAACTTATGATAATTGTATTGATATCTTGTCTTGTCATAGATATGTCATCCGCATCCCGACCTATCTACGTATTCGACTCTGGCGAGGAGTACGAGCCCACGTCACCAGCGTCGTCTGCAGGATCCACATCTGCCCTCTGATCCTTACACACGATGATTTGCCCCAGCCGACTATTCCCACCGCAGTAGAGACTCCTACTCCTACTTCTGACCCCGCTCCCTCTGACCCTGCCCCTATCCCTACTCCCGATACCACGGGAGGCTTGCCAGAAGACCATGACTATGGGTTACCCCCGCCTCCTCCAGGCATGGTTTGGTGGATACCCAAACATTCGCCCCACGCCGCACTACCTTATGAGCTTATTCCAGGGTGCGTTCGTCATATTGGCCCCGACATGCCAATGACCATCCCAGCGAGCAAGGCTTATTACTACCTCGGTACGATAGTCGGACCCCATCACACCACCACCGACCCACAGCCAGTTGACCCTCTTCTCGAGCCAGTAGACCTTACTCCCGAGCCTGCTGATCCTGTCCCATTGTCCGACGACACTGAGCGAGTGGATTTGGATTCTGAGTTCATCAACTCCATCTCCCAGACCGCTGATACCGAGCCTGTAGGTCCGGACTCGGAGCCTGCTGACTCTACCTCCCAGCCTACTAATCCCATTCCCCAGGCTGCTGACCAGTCCGTTGATCCCACTCCCCCGCCTGCCGACGCTGATACTCTCGACCCCACCTCTGATCCTACTGTTATTGCCCCTGTATCCACTATTCCCAAGACGTTGGCTATAGATACCCACCGTGACGTCGCTTTGACGTTACCACCATCATCATACCGTAGATATCGGCCATTCTTGATCGTACCCACACACCTAGGAAGCGGGTTCGCTTCCCGATCCGCCCTACTACACCTATTCGTGATCGTACCCCCGAGCCTGCGCCTAAAAGGCGTAAAGTTGATTGTCGTCGATGGGACTGGATGCCCAGCTGCCTGAGTGAGTGGCGGGACATGGAGGGAATACCTTTCACCTACGAGGTAGGAGAGTCATCCAATGCACCACACCCAACACCCCTCACCCGAGAGCCTGTGGAGCGCACAGTACCATTGCTCGTGGCACGTGCTGCGAGGCACGACCATCAGATCCGGGAGTTACAGGAGGAGATTTTTGGACTTCCACAGACTACTGATAAGGAGGAGATTGAAGGTCGATTGCTAGCTATTGAAGAGGACAGGTACTGATAAGGAGGATTACTGGCGTGCAGCGTGAGATGGAGGAGTTAACTCAGAGGATGGATGCTACAGAGCAGAGAGTGATGATGGCCGAGCAGCACGTAGCGGCGGCAGAACAGAGGGTGATTACACTGGAGGGATGTCTGGAGTCATCCACCACCCTAGCAGCTGTATGTGTACTGATAGCTATGGCAGCAGTGCAAACGATAGTATTTACTCGTTCATTTCCTTGATTGCCTATCGTGAGCGGGCTGTGCTCACGTAATATTTGGATATTATTTTGGTTGTAAGAGTGTGTACTCTTAAAATACTTTGTAACTCGTACAATTTATTTCAAGTTACGTTATCTTTTATATTGCGTGATTGCGTGATTGTGTGGTTGTTATGATTGTTTACTTTTGGTGCACATGTGTTTGACATTATTACATATTGTCTCATCATACTTATCATTATGATTTGAAGAAACATGCCACCACGAAGGAGAAATGTCCGAACCAACATGGGAAACAGTGCTCCTATGACAGCTGAGGCCATTGAGCAACTAGTGGCACAACGAGTAGCAGATGCCATTGCACATCATGAGGCTAACCGCAGCGCAGGAGGATCCGAGGTGAACAGAGGAAATGGAAATGGCGCAGGAGGTATCTAAATATCTGGCGAAGTTAAAGACTTGAGATAAAAGAGTCATTGTTAATGTTTAATTATTGTTAATATGATTAAACCTATAACACATGATCTGATGCCAATACCAAGGGATGCTCCTACAAGACTTTTCTGAATTGCAAACCACTTAAATTTCACGGTAATGAAGGAGCTGTTGGCTTGGTCCGTTGGATTGAGAAGATGGAGTCAGTTCAGCGAATCAGCAACTGTGCCGAGGAGAACAAGACGAAATTTGCCACGTGTACATTTGAGGGTCAAGCACTCACTTGGTGGAATGCTCATGCTCAGACCTTGGGTATTGATGCTGCTTATCAAATCACATGGATGAGTTGAAACAGATGCTGACTGATGAGTACGGCCCTCGGAATGAATTACAAAAGCTTGAGGTAGAATTTTGGAACCACACCATGAAAGGCGCGGATGTGACCGGTTACACCACCTGATTTCATGACCATGCTCGTTTATGCCCTCATATGGTTCACCCAGAATTCAAACGGATTGAAAGGTATATTTGGGGCCTTGCACCCCAAATCCAAAGCATGGTGACCTCATCTAAGCCAGCCACTATTCAAGAAGCTGTCAGAATAGCTCATGACTTGACCGATCAGGCTGTGCACCAAGGTGTATTTGTAAAGAAGGTAGTGGTGGAAAGGAACTATGACAACAAGAGAAAGTGGGACAACAATCATGGCAGGAACACTCCATCTCAAACTCAAAATAAACAGGAAGTGGATAGGGCTTTTACTGCTAGCCCATTGGAGAAGAAAGCAAAAGGTGGATATGCTGGAAACCTACCCAAATGCAACAAATGCAACTTTCATTACCTTGGTGCATGTGTGGATTCAATGTGTCAGAAGTGCAAGCGTTTTGGCCATGCAACTAAGGACTGTCGAAAGGCCAACCCTACCCCCAAAACAGGAAACAATCAGGCATGTTTTGAATGTGGTAATCCGGGGAATTTTCGTAAGGATTGCCCGAACTTGAAGCAAACTGGTGGAAACAACGCACGTGGTCGAGCTTTTGTGATTGGAGTTGGAGAAGCTCGACAGGACCCGAACATTGTCACGGGTACATTTCTCATAAACAATCACTGTGCATCTATTTTATTTGATACGGGTGCGGAGATACGGGTGCGGATAGGAGTTTTGTGTCTAGTGAATTTAGTTCATTGCTTGGAGTTACACCTACGTATTTGACTTCTAAGTATGCAATAGAGTTAGCCGATGGTAAATTAATTGAAACTGACAAAATCATACATGGATGCACCTTGAGCTTGGCGGAACACGTATTTGACATAGATCTGCTACCTATAACCTTAGGAAGTTTCGACATCGTCGTCGGCATGGATTGGTTGTCGAAAAATCAAGCAAAAATTGTTTGCCGAGAGAAGATTGTTCGCATTCCACTCCCGAGTAGAGAGACAATATCAATACACGGAGAAAGGTGCGGTGCGGTACTAAGGATCATTTCATGTATGAAGGCCCGAAAGTACTTACGAAAGGGTTATCATGCAATATTGGCACACGTGATAGAGAAGCAAGTAGACGAGAAAAGAATAGAGGATATACCCATCGTGCGAGACTACCCGGAAGTCTTTCCAGAGGACTTGCCCGGACTTCCACCCCAAAGACAAGTCGAATTTCGTATTGACTTAGTACCTGGAGCTGCTCCGGTAGCACGATCACCATACCGACTAGCACCATCAGAGATGTAGGGGTTGTCTAATCAATTACAAGAATTGTTAGATAAAGGATTCATAAGGCTGAGCTTCTCACCCTGGGGAGCTCCGGTCTTGTTTGTCAAGAAGAAGGATGGATCATTCTGAATGTGCATTGACTACCGGGAATTAAACAAACTCATTATCAAGAATCGGTATCCACTTCCACGAATCGATGACTTATTCGATCAACTTCAAAGTTCTAGTTATTACTCGAAGATTGATTTACGTTCTGGATACCACCAATTACGAATCCAAGAGGAGGATGTCCCTAAGACCACTTTTCGAACTCGTTATGATCACTATGAGTTCATGGTCATGCCATTTGGGTTAACCAATGCATCAGCCGTATTCATGGATCTTATGAACAGAGTGTGCAAACCCTACTTGGATAAATTTGTGATTGTCTTCATCGATGATATCTTGATATATTCATGAACCAAGGATGATTACGAACAACATTTAAGGTTAATATTGGAACTACTCAAGAATGAGAAGTTGTACGCAAAATTCTCAAAATGCGACTTCTGGATTCGAGAAGTGCAATTTCTCGGACATGTGGTCAACGAGAAGGGAATACATGTTGACCCATCCAAGATAGAGGCCATTAAGAACTGGGAAGCACCGAAGACTCCAGCCGAGGTACGACAATTCCTAGGTCTTGCTGGTTATTATTGATGCTTTATTGAAAATTTCTCCAAAATAGCCCAACCATTGACGACCTTGACCCAAAAAGATAAGAAGTTTGATTGGGGTGATAAACAGGAAGCAGCGTTTCAATTGTTGAAGCAAAAGATACATTGTGCACCTATTCTGTCCCTACCAGAGGGAACTGATGGTTTTATGGTGTACTATGACGCATCATGACAAGAACTCGGCTGAGTTCTGATGCAACACAATAAGGTTGTCGCTTACGCTTCTCGACAAATTAAAGTGCATGAGAAAAATTACACTAATCATAACCTCGAATTAGGAGCTGTCATTTTTGCACTTAAAATTTGGAGTTATTATTTATATGGCACCAAGTGTACTATATTCACTGACTATAAAAGCCTTAACACATCTTCGATAAAAAAAGAACTGAATATGAGACAACGCAGGTGGGTTGAGTTATTAAATGACTATGACGGCGAGATTCGTTATCACCCAGGAAAGGCAAATGTTGTAGCATATGCCTTGAGTAGGAAAGAACAAACCAAGACCATGCGAGTACGAGCGTTGGGAATGACAATCCGTACAAATTTAACCACACAGATTCGCGATGCTCAGCTTGAGGCACTAAAGGAACAAAATTTGAAAGAGGAATCTCTTCACGGCATGGATAAACAATTTGAGATCAAGTCTGATGGAACTCACTATTTCATGAACCGAATTTGGGTACCAAACTTGGGAAACTTTAAGGATCTTGTGATGAACGATGCACACAAATCCCGATACTCCATCCACCCGGGCTCAGATAAGATGTATCAGGACCTGAAGGAGTTATATTGGTGGCCCAACATGAAAGCTGACATAGCCACCTATGTTAGCAAGTGCCTCACATGTTTAAAAGTTAAGGCTGAATATCAGAAGCCATCAGGACTACTGCACCAACCAGAAATTCCACTGTGGAAATGGGAACAGATCTCCATGGACTTCATAACGAAACTACCCAAGACATCCACCGGATGCGATACGATTTGGGTAATCGTAGACCGACTAACGAAGTCTGCACATTTCTTACCAATTAAGGAAACTGGAAAAATGGAAAAGCTGACCAGGATCTACCTCAAGGAGGTTGTCTCAAGACATGGTGTGCCAATCTCCATTATCTCTGACCGAGATAGTCGATTCACCTCTACATTTTGGCAATCATTACAAAAAGCCTTGGGTATACGATTGGATATGAGTACCGCATACCACTCCCAAACAGATGGGCAGAGTGAAAGAACCATTCAAACGTTGGAAGACATGCTTAGAGCTTGTGTGATAGATTTCGGAAACCGTTGGGATACTCATCTACCCCTAGCTGAGTTTTCTTACAATAATAGCTATCACACTAGTATCAAAGCAGCACCGTTTTTGGCATTATACGGTAGGAAATATCGATCTCCGCTATGCTGGACAGAAGTAGGCGATAGCCAACTTACTGGTCCAGAAATCATACACGAGACAACGGAAAAGATTGCTTAGATTCGGAACCAACTCAAAGCTGCGCGTGACCGTCAGAAAAGTTATGCTGATGTGAGACGCAAACAATTAGAATTTCAGGTAGGAGACAAAGTGCTACTAAAAGTCTCGCCCTGGAAGGGAGTTATTCATTTTGGTAGGCGGGGTAAGCTAAACCCTAGATACATCGGACCGTTCGAGATCATAGCGAGGATTGGTCCCGTAGCTTACAAACTCAAACTACCACAGGAACTTAGTGGTGTTCATGATACCTTTCATGTGTCAAATCTAAAGAAGTGCTTGTCAGATGAAACTCTTATTATACCACTCGACGAGGTTCACATCGATGAATAACTCCATTTTATTGAGAAACCGGTGGAGATCATGGATCGAGAGGTAAAGAGAATGAAACGAAGCCGCATTCCTATAGTGAAGGTTCGGTGGAATTCTAGACGAGGACCCGAATTCACTTGGGAACGTGAAGATCAAATGAAACTCAACTAGCCTTACGTGTTCGAAACCCTAGCGACTATAGAAGACACTAACTGATTTCGGGATGAAAGTCTTTCTAACATGGGAAGTATGTGACAACCGGCAAATTCCAGGTCAATACCGACCCCGACCTAGTCATAATTACACATATCATGCTTGATTTTCAATTTTGTTCCATTTATTGAAATCATTTCATTCATTGCAAAATTTCATGCATAACATTTCATGCATCGGTGATTCGGCGTAATTACCAGTCTTACACGCGATACAACCGGCACACACGAGCGTTGGTGATAATTAATATATATGTTCTAATATATATTTTAAAGTGTTTCAAAGTATTTTATGACCCAAAATATATACGTTGAAAAAGTCTAAATTTATTAGAAAATCTAAACGCGTAAATTGAAAATCTATCTGGTATAAATCATTTTAACGCGACTACTCGATTTGCGATGTATTAATAACATATCATCAATAATAAAATATATGATATTATACATGCTATTATACTAATTGCATTATGTTTTAAAAAGTAAAAAGTAAAAATATAAAAATATGTAAAAATCTTCATAGTGCAACATATACCACCCAAATACCCAATACTACACAAAATTTGAAAACCAAACCCCCCTCCCCATCCATGTGGC
This sequence comes from Flaveria sonorensis, assembly GCA_025506505.1. Taxonomy (NCBI): domain Eukaryota; kingdom Viridiplantae; phylum Streptophyta; class Magnoliopsida; order Asterales; family Asteraceae; genus Flaveria; species Flaveria sonorensis. The sequence goes on from CM046429.1 coordinate 6,658,741, forward strand.
CGTCCAAGCCACCACCACCCCATGATCGATGTCGAAGTATCAATCAAATAAGATGTTAAAATATGTGTTCCTATTCACCTTAAACTAGTTAGGGTAAGTAGGGTTGTCGATCCTCGTGGAATTAATGGTCGGTGTATTGTACTTTGATTTAGCAAATAATGATTAATTAAATTAACAACTTAGTTAACTATTGCCTCTTGGCTGTGAAAATTGGATTTTTGGAATAATTAATAAATAAACTAAGAAAACAACTTGGAAAGAATCAAACTTGATTAAGAAAACGATTATAAGAGAAAGTAATCCACTTCGGTTCTAGGTTTGGTTTTCAGTAATTGTTTAGTTTAACTTCAAGGAAAATCCTTAATAGGGACTCTATACGTGCTATGATTAAGTGATATCGATAATCAGGACTTAATGGGTCTTGATACACAATACCAATTCAATTAGAAACCAAAACTTGCAATCATATAATTTCCGGAAGATTAAATGATATTCAAATAAAAGTTTACCAATGTCGTTGTTTAAATAATCAAAACACAAGTTAAACTCATAAAAGAACTTAACGGGTTCTAAAGTTTAATCCCAACAAAGTTAAACAGAAACAAAAACCTAATCACGCAAAACCTAATACCCGAAGTCGATCACGAGAAAATTAGCCGCTCATTGTTCGTGAATGATCTTCAAAATTGTTGTTGATTTGCATTCCGGATGATTGAATCTTGTTTTTGAGGGTTGGAATGGTGAAAAATCGATCCCAGAACTTCCAAAATACGTCTTTTTTCGTCTTAGGTCGAATGGGAATCAAGTGGTGGCTAAAACCTAAATAAAACGCGTATTTAAGGGTTTTTGAAAAGGGTCCTGGCGTAGGCTACGCCAGCCAGCGTAGCCTACGGTGGGGTGTATTCTGCTGATTTTTTACTTGAGCTGGCGTAGCCTACGGTGGCTACAGTAGGCTACGGTGGAAGCCTTTCTGCTGCAGTTTGAAACTTCGTTTCTTGACCCCTCCAATGACTTGTTTTATCATGTAAGCTTCCAAATTCTTTTTTTTTCCTACAAAATCACTTCCAACTCATAGTCAACCTATTCAACTCAATCACATGCATATAAACGAATAATCATACGTAATATTTAACGTTTAAACACTTAAAATCTCATTCCAATGCACACACATCACATCCCCACACTTAAGCTTTGCTTGCCCTCAAGCAAATCTAATTCAAAACATTTAACAACATTATAAACCAAAATCCCTTGCACGCCTTAGCGATAGTCCAAAGTCATGCCCATTCCAGAATTGCAATAATCATATTTGGCTAGCAAGTAAAGGATGTTACATTTAATTCAAAATAGAATCCGACTAATTAAACCTAACAAGCTTCCGGCTTTTATTGTCATGCAACACACCCCTCACCATTTGTCACTCATCTCAGTTTATTTCTGGATCGATGAAAATTGCACCAATATATCACTCAAAAGGTCCACATATAAAACTTTGTTATCATATGCTTGGGTGACAATCAAACTTCCACGATAATAAATTGACAATGCACACATCAAAAGGACTTACGGGTTTTGGGCTTAGGTTAAGGTAGGAATGATTGGCTGTGAGTGTGGCTAAAATATAAATTAAGGCAATACCAACTGTTGACATCTTATTGACATAACTATTATTCAAACAAAGCAAACACATGGGTGCATATTTAACCCATAACCAACAATTTGCATCTTTCTTTTCTTTCTCTTTTTTTTTTTCTTTTTCTTTTTTTTTTCTCTTTTTTATTTTTATTTTTTTTATTTTATTATTATTATTATTATTATTATTTTTTTTATCATAAATCAAATACTGAAGCTAGTCTGAATGTTATCAACAGTGGTAACTTGGTCACATTGGGTAAAATTTGATTTGGGTTTTATTGATATGGGTTTGTCAAAATAAACGGTTTAAGGCTCGAAAGTGGCTACTAGGGGAAATTTTAGGTAAACTGATGCATCACAAGAAATGGTGTTAAAAGAGAAGGGAATCCTAGTTTGCCTCTATCATCTATGTGCATTTATCAAATTCACCGTCTTGGTATGTATCAAATCACACAAGTTTAAAACAAAGAATCATATGGCCTACACTCAACAATTGAAACACTTTTTATGTGAACTAACAATCTAGTAAGCTTCAAAATCTCACCAAGTAGGAATTAGGGTTGCCGGCGTGTGCATGCTTTTATTACACCATTAGCCTGTTAACCTTAACTAGACAGTTCTTAATTTTTTTTTTGTAAAACCTTGCTAACATAATTATTTTTGCTACCGTAGAATTAGGCCATGACTAAGGACCCTTACATCAAACATGACAAGAATCAATTGGTATGCTTGTTGTTTTCATGTTTGATTGGATTGCTTAAAAACAATAAAATTTTTCCAAATTTTCCCTCATCCCCACACTTAGATACATTGTCCCCAATGTGTGGTATTTAAGTTAAGTGTGTGAGTTTTTTTTTTCTTCTTTGAAAATCAATTTATTCAATTAATCAACACAAACGACTTTTCCAACCCGAACCGACCCAGACACAAACGTAACGATTATCAAAATAAACTACTTAAATAGACATATCAAACACAAAACATAAAAATTAAATTCGGGTTGCCTCCCGATTAGCGCTAAGTTTTAGGTCTTCAGCCAGACCGTACCTGCGACCACTCATGGTGGTCGAGTAGGATGCTTGACTCCAGTATTCTTCAAATGATCCGGCAGTTCTTCAACTAGATCGTATTGTGGCCCAAACATTAATGCCTCAACTCTGTCTTTTATAGGATCAAGTGGATCGCCAACTTTTTTCTTCATTTTAGGTTTCACATCTTTTGTTTCCAACTTCATAATTGGCTCTTTCTTTTCTTTTAAATCCACCAATTCCTTCAACTCCACATGCTTATCCCTATCATACTCAAAATCATTCTTAAAAGTGGTGTTCATGCTTACATGTGAAGTATAAGTAGGAACACACACGTTAGTCATATCTGCCACAAAAACTTTATGATTAACAAAATAATTAATCGACTTGGAAAATACATTAAAACGTAACTTACGAGTTTCGTAAGTCATGTCAATTGTTCCATCCCGACAATTGATTTGAGCATTCGCAGTTGCTAAAAATGGTCGACCCAATATGACATTCGGTTGCTCATTCGTTCTCACTGGTGCAAAATCGAGCACCATAAAGTCCACAGGGTAGTAAAATTCTCCCAACTTGATTATAACATTCTTTACCATCCCCCGAGGACATTTTTGAGTCAAGTCAGCTAACACCACAGTGGTGTCAACTTTCTCTAAAGGACCGAAGTCATACTGATCATATAACATACCTGGCAAGATACTAACAGCTGCTCCATAATCCAAAAGTGCTCTTTTTATCTTCAACTTCCCCACTTTTATTGGAATGATGGGTGCTCCTGGGTCACTCTCTTCCACTGTATCGGCTTTCTCTTCCTTATCTGTAACTTGTTGTGAAAAAGAAGTAAAGTCATTATCAATAATTTTAGAGTCAGGAAGGATACTAACCGAATTGATGTGAACAGTTCTCATGTTTTCTGTGTTGGTTCCTTGATGTTGAGGATTGACCGTGGTATCACTCGGTAGCTTTCCATGGTTCCTTTTAATTTGAGCCACATCCTCTGCAAGTTGACCCACTTGTTTATTTAAGGCTTCATAAGCCTTGTCCCTAATTTCATTTTCTCTCTTGTTCTCTTTCATATTCTCTTTCATCATGTTCATCAAAGCATCCAACTTTGCATTTGTAGACTCTTCACCACCAAGTTGTCCAAATTGAGCATTACTTTGATAGTTGCATGATGAACTACCTTGTTGATCCCTATGATTGTAGTTTCCTTGATTGTTTCCTTGAGAATATGAAGTTCTTTGATAACCACTTTGATTATAATTCCCTTGTGCTCGGTTCTGATAAGCTTGACCACCTTGATTATTACCTTGAAAATTAGGGTTCATCTGGTTTGAAGCATTTCCATACTTAAAGTTAGGATGATTTCTCAATTCGGGATGATAAGTATTGGAATTCATATCGAATTGCTTTCGATCTCCGTAAACTTGATTAACTTCCTCTTTTCTTTCCATCACCAACTGACATGCATCAACATTATGACCTAACTCACCACATTCTTCACACACATCGTATCCTACAGTTGCAACCTCCTTTGTACCCGTTCGCCCTAACCTTGCCAATTGTCTTTCCAATGCTGCAATCCGCTCCTTAGTCTCATAGTCAACCGTGGTTGATCGTACCGAATTAGGTTTAGATCGTCTACTGGCAGAGGCTTGCGCCTTGGAGTTTCTACACATTCTTTCTAAAAATTCCCAGTCTGCATCTTCATGATTAGAAAGGAATGTGCCATTGCTTGTAGAATATAAATATTTTCTTTCCTCAGTCGTCAATCCATCCGAGAAAGCCTTTATCAACTCCCAACGTTCAATTCCATGGTGTGGACACATGCGAATAAGTTCCTTAAACCTCATGAATGCTTCATGAAATTGTTCCCCTGCTTGTTGTTGGAAAGATCGAATAGCCTCTCTTGCGTCACTGGTCTTACCCATAGAGTAATATTCATCTAAAAATATTTGTTGCATTTCTTGCCATGTGTGAATACTATTGTCAGGCAAGGTAAGGAACCATTGCTTAGCTCTGTCTTTCAAAGTGAATTGGAACAATCGCAACCTCACTTCATCTTGTGTGAAGTGATTCCCACCAATAGTGCTACATATTGCATCAAATTCAGCAAGATGCACATATGGTTCTTCTGTTGCAGTACCTCTAAATGCAGGAAGAATAGTAGATAATGAGGGCGTACATCAAAAGCTCTTCCTCTACGATTTGGAGGTGCGATGGGATTTGGATTTTCAGAAATAGCCGGTCTAAAATGGCTATCCACACCTTGTACTTGAGCTCTTTGAAGTCTTCTTGGCTGATTGACGTTATTATTAACCCTACCCCTTTGTTGGTTGATAGGTGGTGCATTCCACCCATGTTGATCATTCCTCCAATTGTTATTTCCGTTTTGTCCATCACCTCCACCAAAATTTCCATTCCAAGCATCATAATTTGCACCGTTATAGGGTTCTTCATTGTTATCCCATTCATCTTCATAATTCTCATCACCCGTGTGAACACTATGCATGCTTACATGATCAAAGTCGTCTCCTTGATTGAGGTTATTTTGATTCATATTATTGTTGGGTGGTGGTTGATTTAGGTTGTTGTTGCGGTTGTTATTTGGTGGTGGGGGTGGATTTGGGTTTTGGTGTTGGTTATTGGGAGGAGGGTTTGGATTTTGAGGTGGTTGGTTGTTTGTATTATCCATGTTAGTTGAATCAGACAAACTATCAGCTACTTGATCAATGGCTTGTGAAATTGATGTAGTTGGTAACCCTGATCGATGCAAGACACGATTATACCTTGCTGATTTCTCTATCTCTGGATCAAACACTAGCGGTGATTTCCTGCCCGAATATCGAGTATGCATACAATCTGTCACCTGCACACTTAAACTACCAAGCGTAACACGAAAATAAAAACAATTAAAATAAAAAAAGTAACAAAAAAGATTTTTTTTTCTTATAAAACAAATAAAATAACAAAACACCAAGCGCACCGATTCCCCGGCAACGGCGCCAAAATTTGATCGATGTCGAAGTATCAATCAAATAAGATGTTAAAATATGTGTTCCTATTCACCTTAAACTAGTTAGGGTAAGTAGGGTTGTCGATCCTCGTGGAATTAGTGGTCGGTGTATTGTACTTTGATTTAGCAAATAATGATTAATTAAATTAACAACTTACTTAACTATTGCCTCTTGGCTGTGAAAATTGGATTTTTGGAATAATTAATAAATAAACTAAGAAAACAACTTGGAAAGAATCAAACTTGATTAAGAAAACGATTATAAGAGAAAGTAATCCACTTCGGTTCTAGGTTTGGTTTTCAGTAATTGTTTAGTTTAACTTCAAGGAAAATCCTTAATAGGGACTCTATACGTGCTATGATTAAGTGATATCGATAATCAGGACTTAATGGGTCTTGATACACAATACCAATTCAATTAGAAACCAAAACTTGCAATCATATAATTTCCGGAAGATTAAATGATATTCAAATAAAAGCTTACCAACGTCGTTGTTTAAATAATCAAAACACAAGTTAAACTCATAAAAGAACTTAACGGGTTCTAAAGTTTAATCCCAACAAAGTTAAACAGAAACAAAAACCTAATCACACAAAACCTAATACCCGAAGTCGATCACGAGAAAATTAGCCACTCATTGTTCGTGAATGATCTTCAAAATTGTTGTTGATTTGCATTCCGGATGATTGAATCTTGTTTTTGAGGGTTGGAATGGTGAAAAATCGATCCCAGAACTTCCAAATACGTCTTTTTTCGTCTTAGGTCGAATGGGAATCAAGTGGTGGCTAAAACCTAAATAAAACGCGTATTTAAGGGTTTTTGAAAAGGGTCCTGGCGTAGGCTACGCCAGCCAGCGTAGCCTACGGTGGGGTGTATTCTGCTGATTTTTTACTTGAGCTGGCGTAGCCTACGGTGGCTACAGTAGGCTACGGTGGAAGCCTTTCTGCTGCACTTTGAAACTTCGTTTCTTGACCCCTCCAATGACTTGTTTTATCATGTAAGCTTCCAAATTCCTTTTTTTTCCTACAAAATCACTTCCAACTCATAGTCAACCTATTCAACTCAATCACATGCATATAAACGAATAATCATACGTAATATTTAACGTTTAAACACTTAAAATCTCATTCCAATGCACACACATCACCCCACTCTTCCTTCTCCTTCCCAATAAAGCTCACAAGTCTTGTAGACTTTGACAAATACATCTTTTCCATTTTTATGAAACTTCTCTTTTGATGAATTAAAGCAACATGTCTACATTTCCACTCTTGGAATACCAATTCCCCATCCCCTTTTGACCGTGAATTGGAGCCTTCATACTCCAAAAACCCAAACTTGAAAGTGATGAAAAGTTATAAAAGAGCATACACTCTTCATTTCAATTACACCAACATCACACACTCTCTTCCCTCTTTCTTTCCTTCAAATTTCGTCCAAGATACCACCACCACCACTTCATTTGATTTTGAACTCTTTTTCTACAAATCTTGGGTGATTCAAGTGCTATAATTGAAGACCAAGTGATTTTTGGAGATTTCAAGCATCCTACAACATCTTCTCCACTTTTCCTTGCTTGATTCTTAGTTCAAGGGATCAAGTCTTTTTCTTTGCATTTCAAGATCATCTTCTTAAGGTTAGCACCTTGTTCCCAATCTTCTATATATCACCATGATGTGTCCATGTTCACTAACTCATCCAAAGATGCTCTAGCAAGGCTTAAAAAGTAACAAAACATGTAAGACATTTTCTGGTAGACTCATGTTCTGTGTTTTAGACACCATAACTCGACCTAAACACGATCAAATGAACTGTTTCTTGAGCCTAACATTAACCTTAGAATTTCTAGTTTTAATGCATCCAACCTTGAAATGTTTGGATAAGTATAACCCATCCAAAACGTACAAATATGATTAAGGTGTTGAATCTGAGTTTTTGGCAGATTAGATAGGGCAGAAAGATTGAGGCATAAGTTATGCTTAAAGTAATCAAATGGAGTTTTTTATTCTGTATTAACTTATCTTAAGATGTTAGGTTTAAAAGTACTATAGGCTCTATTTGTAAAAGTAGGGTTTGACCCCTCAAAAAGATAAAATCCATGGACATGTACAGGAAAATACTGCACTGACATCTGTTTCCTCATGACCCATTTCAAGGCACTTAGACTTAGTTACATATTACAAGATATACTTTTTTGGAAACCTAAGACATAGAGCTAGATGTGGTAAAAATATCAGATTTTATAAAAAATCTTTGTATCATGAAAAGGGGATGACAACCAGACCTAAAAATCCTCCAGTTTCTGTCAAATGTTCACATTTATATAAAGTAAACTTTTGGAGGTATTTGATAAAAAAAAAACTCATGCACACGGAAATTATAATTGCATTATACTTAATATAAAACCCATACATTACATTATGTATTTTTTAGGAAGATAACTATGAAGACAAGAATCTAAATAAAACATTAACAGCTCGACGTGTCTAACTAGTCAAGTGACGTTTTCAAAACTAACTTTGTGGATGAGTTATGCATGACCATCTAGGGTTAGTAATCATAACCTCATGAATATATTGTGAAATTGTTTAGGAGATTCCTAGACCGATCATACGTACGGACTATTGCTAGTATTCACGCGTGCATTATAGGTGAGTTTCACGGCCCCATTTTTACTTATTTTCCTTTTGGAGGAGATTACATGCAAATTACTATTTTCATGGACACAATTACTTGTCAATGGTTTCACATGTTATATAAGTTGTTACTTACCATATGAAGTCCCCTGTTATAGGACCGTTAGTTTATTTCCCAAAGCGAGGTAATCATGGATAGTACTATTGGGTTTGACTACCCCCACCCGGGTTAATTACCCTAACCTTGACTGGAGGTCTAAACGGGTGCATTATTAGCCTGTTCACCCCTGTGCTTACGGTAGGCATGGGTAGGGGCAATGTATTACAGTTACAGTCTAGCTTAGGTTGCGATGCTTATATAATATTATAGTATTGTATGATCGACAATCAAATCATGGAAAGACTTGTGGTCCATTACACTGTTTACTATTACTTTAAAACCTGTGAACTCACCAACTTTATGTTGATATATTTTTCGTGCATGTTTTCTCAGGTATTTGATAATTGCATCAAGTTAAGCTAGCATGGATCACATCGCATTTAGGACCATTCTCTTTTGGACATTTATTTCTGTATTTGTCGAGTTTGGAAAACGACTTGCATTCGTTCCTTTGCTTCTGCAATTTGACTCTGAAAACAGTTATGTACTTTAAACTTATTTGGAACGTATGTTTTACCGAATCATGTAGTGGTTGATCAATGACTATGATTCCATGATGATCACGCCCCGCGGGAAACCGCCATGGATTTGAGGGTGTGACAATTGCCTCCTGTAATATTTTTGGACGTAGGTCGGTTAGTGAGTGCAATAATTCTTATTGTTTTAGATACTAAATTCTTTTATTAACGCCAAAGAGCATGTACTCTAGTTGTTAGTATCATAGTATTAAGTAAAGATGTTATTTTTCTAGTAAATTAACGGTTCTAGTTTTATGATTGATGATCGTATAGATTTATTTAAGAGTATTTATGAATAATGTGTAAGTAAGTTTTTCTAGAAAATATACTTATAATACCAATGACCAAGAAGAAGTAAATAGTAGGAAACCAAATCTGAAGCTCTTCGCGAAATTTTATAACATCATTTCATTATCCAAAAGGTTGTAGTAACACTAACAAACTATAAGCAAAACTAAAATCATGGATTAAATACAATTAAGAAAGAGATCTTTTTATTTATGTTATTTTTAAAGAATATTTATTTTAAATAAGAACATTTTCTAAGACATTAAACTTTTTTAAAAATACTAAAATTTTAAAATTGATGTTTTTAAAAAGTGAAATTCTAATATAATATAATTAATCTTTAAAGCTATAATAAGAAAGTTATTAAAAATTACATTTTTTAACATCTGCTTCGAAACAAAATTTTTATTCTATTAATAATAAGGCAGATTTCAATCACATCTTATCTTAGAATATCAATTTATAATTAATAAATTATTATTTTTTATTATTTTTTTTTCAATCTGTATAATACACGAGTTTACTAAATGTAGTTACAAAAATAAAAGATATAATATTTTGCTTCTATATAATCTAAAAAGAAAAAAAAATCACGTATATAAACCTAACAATTCTAATACGTTTAAATAATAATAATTATAATACGTGTATATTATTGATTTAACCTATCTCATTTATAAGTTTTTTGTTACTTTTTCATAAACCTCTTTGATACTTGAAAAGTAAAAATTCATCCTTTTTAATGCCTATAATTTTTCATAAATTATTGAACCAAACAATGTTAAATATATAGAAGTTGCCCAAACAATCAAAACTAAACTGTTTTGGTTGGTCCGGCTAGAGTTGCACAAAACGGGTTTGGGCCGGACCCGGGCCCGGGTACAAACCGGGTTTGGGCCCAACCGGGGTTTTTGTACCCGGGTATTGGTGAACCCGGGTCGGGTTCAGCGAGATACAAACCCTACCCGGTATACCCGGGTAGGGTCGGGTCGGGTTCGGTTCGGGTATGAAACCCGGGTTCAACCGGGTTTTTGTCTTTTTTTTTTTTCTTTTTTTCTTTTCTTGTGTGTGTGTCGAACACCGGGTCGTATGTTTTTTTTTTCTTATATTTTCTTTCCTTTTTTTTTTTTTTTTTTTTTTTCTTTTCCTAACCGGGTTCACTTGAATGACAAAAATGTAAACAACTTAATATATAAATATATACAAATCTTGAGCAGAAAATGTTACACTTATAATATACAAATATTAAATACTTTTTATATAAAACATTTGAATGACAAAGAAATTTAAAAATAACATGAAAGACATATAATATTAAAACAACTTAAAAATAACAATATCGTCTAATTTTATCTACTACGAGATGCTTGATCAAATGCTAATTCTTCATCGGATATGCCAGAAGATACTCCGTCTTCTACCTCTTCATCATGTACTTTAGCTTCGAGTGTAATCTCGTCTTCGAGGCTTGTTTGGTCTTGTATACGATCCGTTGCGTCTAAGTGATCCTTTAAACAAATGCACATCTCCACTGCTTCCGGAGTTAGTCTTGTTCTTCGTAATGATATTACCCTGCCACTAAGAGAAAAGCAGATTCCGAAGCTACCGTAGAAGTTTGGACGCTTAGTAAATCACGGGCCATAGCAGAAAAAATCGGAAATTGAGATTCTTTTCCTTTCCACCAAGCCAAAATATCGAATGCACGATAATCTTCGGTAGTCATAGTGGAAATAAAATCCGTTCCACTATATCTACCGAGCTCACTTGTTGGGGTGTTACCTCTTTGACGTTTAGCCGTCACATCCCGAACAACATTCAACATAGTCAAAACAGGGTCTTTAAACGAGGTACTAGCACTTGAGGTTGATCCGCTTGGCATGGTTATGTTTACGTTAGGCCCATATCTATTTAAATAAAAATTATAAATTGTTTTCAAACTATGATTAAAATTTTCTTTTGCCTCGTTTGAAAAATCAGGGTTTTCGTCATGCATATCCAAATTGTCATTTATCTCATCTATCAAACATTCAACCCCCGCAACATTTAGAAACGGATTTAAAGCGGCGGCACACGTAAAAACGGGTGGTAAGTCCTTAAAATATTTTTTAAACTTTTCTTTCATTGGTTCTATCATTTGATTAAACATATTATTTTTATTTTGAAATTTTTAAAATTCAAAGACATAAAATATAGTTCTTGAAGCACCGAATAACTAGTGGAATAATAAACTCCCGATAATTTTGTTGTTGAGTTTTAAAAACCTCAAGAAACTCGGATAGACGTTGAAGATTCTCCCAACCCGCATCCGGAAATGGGTCGGCTTCACCATTATCCGAAAGACTATTATGAAAAGCTTTCAAAGTGCCCTTTTGTTTTAAAGCACATTCAAACATGTGACAAGTCGAATTCCACCGAGTAGGTACATCTCAATTAGGACCTAAAAATCTAGAGTGCGTATCCTTACAAAGTTGTTTATAATCTTGATATATTCTTCTACTTTTTTTAAAAACGTCATGTAATATAAATCGAAAAGATGTAATAAAGTTATTAACATATTGCCCGGATAGTCCGTCTTGCACTACTAAATTAATAATATGTGCAACACAACGAGTATGGAAAAAATCACCGTTTGCAATCGGAAGATATTTTAATTTTAATTTTTCAACCGCGGTTGTGTTGTTAGAGGCGTTATCAAATGCAATTGAAAAAAGTTTATTTTCTAATTTAAAAGTACTTATTACATTATCTAAAAAGTAAAACAAAAATTCTCCGGTGTGTGGATGTGGAAAAAGATCAAATGCAATCGTACGTTTCATTAATTGCCATGAATTGGGATCCACCCAATGAGCGATGACGCAAAGGTACGATTCGGGTAAACCGTGTGGAGCCGACCAAACGTCACTAGTTAAGTTTACACCGGTATTTAAATTTTCAAATAATACAATTAAATCATTTTTTACTTGTTTCCATAATTTTAAACAATAACGTCTAAGTGTAGTACGACTTACGTGAGTGTAACGAGGTTGAAGCGTCTCTCGAATTAAGTTGGTCAACCGAGGATTGTCGAAGTGACTAAAAGGCAAAGCTTCTTGAATCACGAACTTCGCCATTCGATCTCGAACAGTATTAACATCGTAATTAAAGATTCTACCGTCTCCACCCAATTGTGTTTGTTGCGAATCCGGATTACTTTTCAACGACTTACAAAACTTCTTGCTTATGTGTTTGTTTAAAGTCGTGTTAGAATCTTTAGCAAGCAAAGCTCCACAAAACTTGCAACGAGCCTTTACAGACCCGTCACTCAACTCAACCATATCCCAATTGCACCAAACATCCATGTTACGATTGTGTGAAAGAACACGAACGACGGTTGGAGCGTTGGACGAACCTTGACCAACGGAAGATTGTGAGTGAGCCATATCAAGATTGAAGAGAGTGAAAGTGTAAAACGAGAGAGTGAACGTGTAAAACGAGAGTAAACGAGAGTATTTTTTGCGTTTTTTGCGTATATTTTTGCGTTTGAGACTTGGGTTCAAAACCATATCAACCCACACCTATTTATACTAACTTATAGGGCAAAAGTGACCAAAAAAACGGTCACAAATCGAAGGTAACGGCTATATAGCCGTTAAAAAACGGCCACTTTTTTTTTAAAAAAAAAAAAAGGTCGAAACCGGGTCCAACCCGGGTTCAACCGGTTCCGGGTCGGGTCGGGTCAGGGTCGGGTCGGGTTCTAAGAAATTCTAGAAAATCATACCCGGTTCCAACCCTACGGGTTTTTTTCGGGTCCAACCCGGGTATACATATACCGGGTCGTACCCGTACCCGGTTCCGGGTCGGGTCCGAACCCGGTTTTTTTGCCCAAGTCTAGGTCCGGCCAACCCAACCAGACCAACAAGTTTGATTTAGTTTATTAATTGTAGTTATTTATTCGGCTCAAGATTCTGTAAAAACATTTGAACCAAACCGTAAACATCCCAACACTAGATGAACTTGCACATCATATGTCTTGCTCATTTCTTACTTATTATTCACCAAATTGTATATAACAAGAAAAATTAACAGAAAACATTTGGCCATGTGTGTTACAAGATTGTGACCCCTATGTTGTTCATAGACTCGTTTACCTTTAGTTTGAAAGTTAGAGCATTCATCCTAACTTTCTCATCTCTATCTCCATATTCACATTAAAAATATTATTTTTTTACTACTCTTTCAATTAAATAATAATTTTTTATTTCTTTATCATTAACTTTTCTCTCTTCTCCACTCACAATCACTTTTAAAAATATTAAAAAATTTATGGGTGTTGTACCGTGTTTCTCCAAATATGAGGAATCACGATACAACCCCCATAAGTTTTCTCTATTTTTTACTCACAACCATCCCTCATAATATATGACGTACACTTGTATTAAATCGACCACTAGTACCTTCAATAAAACAAAAAATTTAAAACCTTTTAACACTATGTGGATCAAGTTGACCGGTGGCCCGTGCTACCCCGGGCACCATGATAGGTCCTCCCATGGTGGTAGAATGATATTATAACATGGTATCGCTATCACTCAAAAGAATGGATAAAAACTTATTAGGTGCCATTCTTTAGAAAATTTATTAGAACCATCTCGAGAATGAATTCTGTCTTACAAAATTTTAAATAGAACTTTAATATTCGTGTACAAACTCCAAACAATCATTTCAAATACCAACTACATATTAAAACGCTCGTGTTGCGGCGCGTTAAATCTAACTATTAAGAATAAGAGTTAATTTCGTTTTTGGTCCCTGTGTTTTGTAGATTGTCACCACTTGAGTACAAACGTTTATTTTGTCTTTATTATTGGCCTGAGTTTTCAAAATTGTTTCAGTTTCAGTCCATTTTACTAACGCAGTTAACATTTGTTGTTAGGTGAGTGTTAAGTGCATATTAAATGACCAAAATACCCCTTGTTAAACCCCTAACTTCATTTCACACTCACTCCATACACCATGAAAAACACAAAAACTTAGAGAGAGAAATGAAACTCTAGAGAGAGAGAAAGAGATCAGAGATGGGGCTGGTGACGGTGGCCACATCCCTTCCACCGATGGTGGTAGGCAGAAGACGATGGTGATGCAACGGTGACCGGCGGCGTTGGTGCACGAGGGGGAGAGAGTTCCGACGAGTGCTACACTCCACTTTGTAGCTCTTGATTCCCTGAGTCCACTAGTGGTGGTGTTCTCCAACTTGTGGCGGTTCAACCTCAAAGGTTTTTAGACAAGGTGCCGACCAACCTCCGGGAACCCTAAAACATCACAATTCGACGAGGTGTAGTGGTGATGTTATCCAAACCCTAATCCACACCACCTCTGCCCGCCACCGCACATCCGCCATTACACCTCTGTCGTACCACTGCTGTCACAACCGCACCTCTGCTACACCACAACTGCCACCGCCACTGCACCTCTAACACACCACCGCTGTCACAACCGCACCTCCGCCACCCGTCCCTTCTGCAACCACAGACTACCACCAACACTACCACAAGTTCACCACCTCCACCACGTCGACCACCACCACAAACACCTACAATCGCCTCTGAAACTTTCCTTGAAGTTAGATTTGAAATCTTCATCACCATCCATCTATATGCTTCATCTCCAAAAATTAGATTTGGGGGTGGTGGTTTGATTTAAAAAAAGGAATCACAAAGTTTGTAATAACCATTTCAGCCCCAAGGGTATTTTCGTATTTTCATAAAAATCTAACGAAAAATGTTAACATTATTAGTCAGAAGGACGAAAACAGAAACGATTTTAAAAACTCAGGTCAATAATAAAGACAAAATAAACGTTGGTACTCAAGTGGAGACAATCTACAAAACACAAAGACCAAAATCAAGATTAACTCTAAGAATAATTTTAAAGCATTCTCATCCCATCATCACTCATCTGTATCTTCATATTTAACAAAATATAAATATACATTTTACATTTCTCATTTACCATACATTTACACGTCTTTTTATACTTCTCTTTACGTTCAACTTATTTGATCACATTCAACTTATTTCAACATTCTTACATTTCCCTTTTTTTTCTTATTATATTTACACGTCTTTTTATACTAAATCTATGAAACAAGACACTGCTAGTCTACAAACATTCACTTCTTACATTTATCTTATATGAACATTCGCCGGCCACACTGTGTAAATATTTATGTATGTATGTATAGTCTGAAATTATAAATGAAATGAAACATGCTATTCACGCAAGAAAAAAACAAGGTTCTACTAAAATATCATAAATATATATTACATTAAACACATATACACATTATATTATCTATACATACATTAAACACATATATTACATTCATATTCATATGACCAAATTCATCACAAACCATACAACAACATCAAACTTGATCACCTCCAACCTGAGCCTCCGGCTTCGCTCACTTTGACAGCTTCTTCACCACCCAAACTACGAAAAAGATCGTATGAATCAACGCGATCACACCACACCCCAACATCCAGATCACAATGATCCAAACACTCGTCAAATCGACATAACCATCAGGTCCCATCATACTCAATGTTTGCACATAAGTAGTCGCCATGCACACCATAGCGAACATGGTTCCAACCGTAAGCACCCACATCCAAAACTTGTTCCTCAATGGAAGCCCACTGATCAACACAAGGACTATAGCCAATGCAGTTACCATAGTGAACGAGTTATACCCGACAAATTCATTAAACTCTTCCATGTCTCTTAGCGAAGAAAAGCGACCATTTTCGCTCTGTGAAATGGCACCGCTCGGAGGGTTGATCACTGAGTGGAATGACATCCCTGCCACCACTAAAGCAGCTAGTATTAGAACCCCACGTTGCCTTTCGACCCAACTTTCGTCATTGTTCACATACCGAGCCCATGTTCTTGTTAAGAACCCGTTGGGTTTGTTTTGTGAGGGTTTGGTTAATGTTTTGGTTGGAGCTGGTGCTGGTCTAAGGTCGTTTGCTCTTGAAACACCTGCTGACATTAGAATTTGTTGTGCTTCTAGCGATTTGAGATCGCGGGGACATTGATCCAGAACATCGAGCGCGGTTAATCCGAGTTTGTTTACAGCATTTCCATTAGCTTTGATGCTTGGTACACTGAGCAAATAGTTTAAAATCTGCAAAACACAAGTGAAAATATCATCAGGTTACCTCAAAACCTATTAAAATCAAGAGTTAAATTTGCATTCTTCTATGAGTTTTGGTAAAAAATAATTAAATCAGATTACAAAAATCAATTTATCTTTAAAAGTTTAATTATTTACTTCATTTTCAGTCTAATAGTTTTATCAGTTGTTTCAACTTCAGTTTAGATTTCCTCGAAATGATAAACTTTTAAATTGAAATTAAAATAAAATAATAAAACTTTTTTATCAACCAAAAATGAAACAACTGAAATTAATATTGACCATGTAATTTAAAACGTATCCTCGGTTGTTTCAATTTCAGTCCAGTTTAACTCCAATAATATTGTTAGACTAAAATGGAAACAACTAAAACTAATATGATCGTATAAAAATGTTTATAAAATGTAACTGATAATCAGTTGTTTCAATTTCATTCTGGTTTACTTTCAAATAATGAAAATTTTAGATTAAAATTACCACAAATGATGAAACTTTTTGAGCAAATGAAATTAGTATCTACATAATAAAAATGCATTTAAATGGTAAAAAATAAGAGAAAACTACATGCTTTACTCGATCCAAAAGAACGTACCAGTGTATGTTTATTGATAGCAGCAGCATGCAAAAGGGTATTTCCACCATGATCTGTAACCTTAGCCAACTCCTCTTCATCCCACAACTCCATCATCACCTTCAACGACTCAATGCAATTATAACTCACACACATATGCAAAATCGTCTCTCCGGTGGCCGGAACCTCCTTAACCGCATCGCGGTTCACCCGAACCAGCACCTTAACAACCTCCACACGTTCATTCACGGCTGCCAAATGAAGAGGGGTCAACCCATCTTCATCTCGGTAACAACACACCTCGCGACCCCCGGCTCGCACGAGCTCCTGGACCGTCTCCAGGTGCCCGTTGGCGGAGGCAAGGTGGAGCGGGGTCCTCCTTCGGGAGTCCAAGGCGGTAGCGAGCTTCGGGTTGTGGGTGAGGAGAAGGGCGGCGAAGCGGTGGTGGCCGCGCATAGCGGCGACGTGGAGGGGGGTCTCATTGAGCAGTCCGGTGAGTGAGAGTCTGTCGAGGATCAGGTGGTCTTGTTGGACTATTGCATTGAGCGCTTGTACGTCGCCGGTTAATGATGCTTCATAGAGCTTTGTTTCCATATTTGTTTAAGTTTAATTAATTGGTGGTGATTTGAAAGATTATGGTACGCTTATATATATAGACGTGAGGCAAAATGCATGACAATTTGGGGTTGGAGTTATCGTGATGTTTCTCGAATTGCCAATTTTGACGGAGGTTTTGTAATATAGTGGTGCTAACACGGCTTAAGTTATTGTGGACGTTGGCCCACTGTCCACTGGCAAGTGAAGTTAAATTGTCTCGGAGAATAAGTATGAATTATTTTATGGCAAGATTTTTATGAGCTAGTGGTTAAGTGGAATTAAGCCTCTCGTGTTGTGGAGGGGCGTAAAATCATGTAAAATAGCATCAATAGCACATCACTGTAAGCGACCACTAACATTGAAGTTGCGATGTGTTAATGTGAATAAATTGGACCGAAACGTAAAACATAGGAAATTAAAACTAATTCGATCTAGGAACTGTGTGTTGCGACGACATATCAAACGAGAAAATATAGATGTACACACATTAAACTGTACATGCACGTTGTGACGTGTTAGCTCACAAAATTTAAAAAGAAATGTAAAGCAGAACGTAAATATGTTGAATCACACTTGCATGTTGTGTCATGTTAATTTGTAAAATTTTGAACGAAACATAAACGAAATTTTGCAAAAGATGAAAGTGTAGGAGACCAAAGTTAAAAGTAAAAAAATTGTAAAATTAAATTGCAAAATATAAATAAATTTGGATTAAAAGTAAAAAAAAATCAAATTTGAGGTTACATTGAAAAAGATAAAAAATACTTTGGGTTAAAAGTGAAAAATTAATTCTTTTTTGTAAAACTCTCTAAGCATGAGGTACAATCTCAATGCATAAACCGAGTTGGTAATTAGTATCTATTAAATACGGTGGTTTAGGGGTTTGGTAATTAGTATCTATTAGAGCATTTATAGTATGTTTCTTATTTTTTATGTGAGTGTGTCTCATATATTATGGGGATGATTGTGAGTGAATGAAAGAGAAAATTTATAAGGATTGTATCGTGATTCTTCATATTTAGGGAAACACGGTACAACTTTCATAATTTTTTAATATTTATAAAAGTGGTTGCGAGTGGAAGAGAGAGAAAATATAATGATAAATATATAAAAAATTATTATTTAATTAAAATAGAAAGTAAAAAAATAATGTTTTTATTATAAATATGAGGATGTGGATGAGAAAACAAGTGTGAATGCTCTTAAAAACCAACATCTCTAATGTTAGAGAAGTTACTGTAGCAAAGGATATTTCTTTATATGCGTAGGGTACAATCACATGCTGCTCCATTCTATTCTTATAAAGCCTTTGTTGTTGAAGAGAGAGAGCGTGGGGGTGCCTCTTCCTCTCTCCTTCGATGTCGATGTTATCGCCATAGTCTTTGCCCATCTTTTCCTCTCTATTCCTATGTCGCTATGTTGTTAGATAGAGAGGGTTTGCCTTTTGTTTCCCCCTCCGTCGTTAGTATCAATCGGTTTGTGGTTGGCGGTGACGATAGGAAAAGGGTAATTTTCGTTGTTATGGCATTGTAAACTTGTGAAATGCAGCCACAACGAATTACTATTCTGAGCCATATAATACAATGTTTTATTTTATAAAAATTTAAGTGTAATACCATCACAACGCACGAGGTCAACAAACTAGTTAGTATAGATGGAGGTGTCAGGATATTGTATTTGTTATGGTCCGCGATGATGATAATATAAAAGAGAGGCGGTTTGGAGTTGGGTTAAAAATCTGATTGTGTTATGAATTGCTCTATTGAATTGACTTTAGTTTGCAACATTATGAAGAACTAGATTAGGGCAACGAAGGTTCAATAAGAAAGAAAGGCTACTTAAACAGTGAGAGTGTCTTTTCTACTTTGTAAATCACTTGATAGTTAAACATCATTTGATTTAATGATTTATTTTGTAAATTATCAGGGTTGAACCGAATTCTTTGGACCTTTGGACATCTTTTTGGTTCCACAGATGGAAAGAACATTCAATATGTAGTTTGTTATATTGTGTATGAGGGTCGTGTGGACGGTGAGAATTGGGTACGAATATGTGAGAGAAGAGGAACAGTGCAAGTTTTAAAAGTGGGACAAGATGAATTCATGAGAGGATGATGAGTGACAAGATAAATTCTTGTATGATCATTCCATTCATGTGTGATAATATTACAAAATGTAATCATTTTCATGTGATTATTAATTGTTATTGCCTATTCACCCTCAAACTTCATACATTTCACACGAAAACAATACTTTATATACTAAAATTTTAATATAAAATAATATATGTTATAATATATCAAATGTAGTTCAGGAAAAGAAAACAACACATTACCATATGAAAATAATCAATGAACTTCACAATTAAAACCCATACATATTAAAAATTTTGAGGAGGAAATTGATGGGGTGTAGAAATTATTTTAAATTGGCTTTGCCCGTGTGAGTTAAATGGTTTTTTTTAATTTAAATAAAAGGATCATTATTAATATTAGTTTATTAATATACTATGGAGTTTGAATTAGATTACGATAAGCATAAATGTAGTATAAAGAGGAAGTTATGATTATTGTATATTATGTGATTTTGTTTATAATTGCAGGACCAATTATGATCAATGCAGCAGTTTCACAAGGTGGGAGAATTAATAACACTTAGCAATTCAAATAGGGAACCGGTTGGAGTGAAGCAAAGAACATAAGTAAGAAGAACAACAACACTAGGATATGGTTTTTAAGAATGATGTATATTGCACTCAAGTTTTTTTACAAGTGTTACAAAGCTTATCTAAATTACAAGTACTTGAGATATTTTATACTACATCCTACAGTCGGCCATACTTTGAAGGCCAGCTGGAAACATTAATCTGGATAACAAGATCAATTTTGACTAGTGACTATGACATGTCATAGCTCACATCCTAATCTATTACAAAAAGGATAAAAGTATATAGTCGGAAAGTTACAGACAAAAGAACATCTACAGTTGACAAAAGCATGGACCTTTTCACCAACTCATATAAGTTGGTGAGACATCAGAAGTGGCAGCGAAAAGTTGTTCAGCTTTTGTCAAAAGGTGATTCAGAAAAAGTATGCCTTTTCTGTCTTCAGAAGAAATCAGTCTTTGGCTTCGGTCAGTCTTTGGCTTCGGAAGACTTTATCTTTGAAGCTTCGGAAGACTTCATCTTTGGCTTCGGAAGATTTGGTCTTTTGGCTTCGGAAGATTTGATACTTAATATAATTCACTGAGTTATATCAAATCTTCCGAAGAAACTTCCTTGTACTTGCATGTGCATGTTGAGAGCTCTTTTGGTTGCATCAGCCTCTAAGTGTAATCCTTACAATAATATTGATCATAGAGCTGAGACGGGTTGTCTTCGGATTTTTGGTGTTTTCTACTGTTAATAAATTGATTCTGGGCCAACAATTGGTATCAGAGCTAAGATGTAGTTCATACCCGGGAAGAAAGGCAGAAGATCAAAGACTTGGGTGTAGTCAAGATCAAGAATCAAATATTAAAGTCAATGAACATGAGATTGAGAAAACAAAACAAACCACCGATTGTATCCGGGAACAATCAAACATAGTCAAAGAAAAATTTCGTGTGGATTCTTGTGAAGTCGATCAAGGTGAGATCGGTTCTGTTAACAAGATCGTTAAGATATTCAATCAGATTTGCAGATAGGCAAACGGGAAAATATTCGTTAAAGCATGCGGCTTTGAATCTAGTCTTGCCTAACAGATAAAGAAGAAAAATGGTAGAAGCAGCAAGGTATCAGATCAGTGGTCAAAACGGTGTAGTTTCTAAGACCTGGGAAGAAATTGGAACTATGAAGAACTGATCAAGGAGGTGATAAGGAAAAAAAGGAAAGATAATTTTGATGGTGATTCGTGAAGAAAAGAAGCACAAAAACTAATGTATTTGGTGTTGATTAATTTTCGTTTTTTTTAATTCAAGTGTTTGGACATACTTTAGACGTGTATACTCCAAAGGACTTGAAGACAGCTATCACAAGGAGTGCGTCTTTATGAACGTTTCATTGAAGATCTTGTTGCAGGGTGAAAGCAAAAAACCAAGGATTAAGGTTGAAGAATTGCGAACGTTACACGGTATTCAAAATCTGGGTGGAATAGATCACAATTATGGGGGAGAATGAAGGTTTAATCATGATTTAAATAAAAGAATAATTATTAATATCAGTTTATTAATATATTATGGAGTTTAAATTATATTTGAATAAGTATGAGTGTAGCATAAATAGAAAGTTATGATCATTGTTTTTGACGTGGTTTTATTTATAATATTAAGAGTTAATTTTAATTTTGCTCTTTAAGATTTGACAAAAATAATCATTTTCTTTCAAAAGATTAAAAAACATCAATTTACATTCGAAAACTTTATAAGTTATTTCAATTTCAGTCCAAAAGTTTTATTATTTTGGATTTAAGTTGAAACATTGATGAAACTTTGGAATTGAATTGAAACAACTTATGAAACTTTTGAAGGTAAATTTATGTTTTTAATCTTTTGAAGAAAAATAGTTATTTTTGTCAAACATCGGGGATCAAAACCAAACTTAACTCTAATATTAATCTTAGAGTTGAGAGGTTGTCTCTAAATTTTCGATGTGTTCTTGTGTTAATAAGTGTTGTTGTGCTATTTTAAATTGGCTTTGCCCGTGTGTGAATTGTACGAAAAAAGTCCGACGGTGGCTGTGATTCCATCTTTTTGTGGATTTTTTGGTCCATGGTTCATGTTTGAGTGATATCTTGTTTTATTTATTATACATATCTGTATATTGGCCATTCCATAAATACTAACCTGACTTTTAACTTTACTAAACAATTTTACTTTGCAGTAATTGAACCTTTGACCTATTGGATAAAATTATGCAAATTACTATCACGATATCTTTTTTAGTGACTATTTTAAGTATTACGCTTTTAACAATTGATGTACCATGTATATGAGAACGAGGCAGGGATAGTTACTAATCCTATTAACATTGCTTTTAGGGTTTTCCGAAATGGTCTTTTTTTCTCATTTCACCCTAGGGTATATATTAAATATTTCTAAGTATAACAGATTCTCATCATGTGAACATGTATGGAAATTGGAAAGGAAATGTCAATGATGACCATCGGTCTTTCATGGTTTCCAATCTACCTTTTCTGGTCCAATTGTTGTCAGGAAATCACATGCACACTTATTAGAGCGTTAAGCATCAGAGAAATGAAAGGGTGTGTTTCTCGTAATAACCATCCGACGTGAAAGTTAGAATTTTAATCAGAGATTGAGAAGATGAAGTTAGAGATAAAGAGAGATCATCTCCTTCTTTAACTCATCCCCTATAAATATATTTTCTTATTAGGGTTTGACAAGAGATTTTGTGATCATGTATACGGTCACTACTTATGTTTAGGTTACCTTTTTTTTACTTTATTGGTGAAAATTCTGACATTATAAGCTTATATGTATGGGTCATAACTAACTTTTGTGATTCTTTCTTAAGACTGGACGTAATGATGCCCCTGGGGGCCCTAAATTTGCGGGTTTTGACACAAATAGGATGTTAAAACCGCTACATTCTAGTTAAAGGGGGCTTCAAATTATGTTTAGCCAAACCTTTAACGAGCGTTAAAAGGGATGAGTAATTCATTTTTTTCCCACTGTAATCAAAATGAGCTTTAAAACAACTACACTTATTTCAAAGGGCTTAAACAAATTTAAATTTGCATATGTGATATTTTAATTAAATTAACCACACAAAAAAATAAGGGATTGTTTGTTTCAGTCTCTGAATGGTTTAGATGTCTGAATGTTTCAGATGTCTGAATGGTTCAGCATTTAATGGTTCAGACTGTTTGTTTCACGAGCAAATGTCTGAATGGTTCAGACATTTGCCTCTGAATGGCCAAACATTATACTGTGTTTGAATGGCTAAGACCTCTTATCTGAATTGATCAGACATTTGCCTTTAAATAGTTAAACGATATACTAACTCTTAATGGTTCAGACCTCTTAATGATTCAGCGTTTAATGGTTCAGACCTTTTATTTGTTCAACAGTTAATCATTCAGAAACTGTTAAACATCCCCTTAGTCAGGTATATGACATGCATTTTCGGATGATCTACCAATACGAATCATCCTCTTTACAAACCAAAACGAGCTTCTATTTTTTCATAATGAAAACCAAAATTTAGAACTAAGAAACGGATAAAAAGTAACAGGTCAATTTCACCCAATGTAACCTCTTCAAAATTAAATGCACCATACGTCAAATCAAGTTCTGCTGTATTTTGTTCTTTTATTGCTATATTAAACGCACACGTATCCTTTTAATCTGTTAATATTGTTTAATGTTTACTTATACACATGATGGGGCTTGCCCATAGGTATTCTTCTCTTTTTTCAAAATCAACAGGTCTGGGTTCATATACGACGGGCTTTTGGGTTATAGTTTTCCTTTTATTTTATTTTTTTTATTTTTTTACTTTACCATTTATCATTAATTTTATAATTTTGTTCTCTTATAATTATAAAATATATTTTTTTCTTAAAATTTCAATAAAACTATTGCACTATACTTATTTTTATATATGTTCCCATATTAATTTTATTCAAATCTGAGTCTGATAAAATGTTCCCCTTATTTACGTTTTGATATTACTTTTGATCAAAACCCAGTCGTGTATAATCTGTATTCAAAATCAATTCAGGTAAAAATTATTACATTTTATTCCTTCACTTTCATATATGCTTTTGTCTTCTTTACCGTTAATTTCAACAAGCGCGAAATCCAAACATATTTTTGTGTTTTATCTGTATATTTATATAAATTCTGTTAGATGTCGAGTAGTTGTATATGATAAAAGGGAGCAAGTTGGCGAGTTGCTTAATGGCTCAACCACAATAACTATACGCGTGTTACAAGTTGACACTTTATCACCATCCAAAAGTCCAATTTGTTTGATTAATTTGAAAAAGTATTTCGGTCAAAATCAGACTATTATTCATCAGAAACATCATGGAAACAAACAACAAAAACAACAAACCCCAAATCATTATCATCAAATCAAACTTATATATACACATAAGCGTAACATCTAAACGTACTATATTCTTTCATAATCATTATATCAATATATCATACAACAAAACATGGACACAAAGCTCTATGAAGCATCATTAACCGGTGACGTACAAGCGTTTAATGTAATAATACAACAAGACCGCCTCATCCTCGACAGACTCTCACTCACCGGACTCAATGAGACCCCCCTCCACGTCGCTGCCATGCGCGGCTACCACCGCTTCGCCGCCCTTCTCCTCACCCACAACCCGAAGCTCGCTACCGCCTTGGACTCCCGAAGGCGGACCCCGCTCCACCTCGCCTCCGCCAACGGGCACCTGGAGACGGTCCAGGAGCTCGTGCGAGCCGGGGGTCGGGACGTGTGTTGTTACCGAGATCAAGATGGGTTGACCCCTCTTCATTTGGCAGCTGTGAATGAGCGTTTGGAGGTTGTTAAGGTGCTGGTTCGGGCTAACCGCGATGCGGCTAAGGAGGTTTTGGCTACCGGAGAGACGATTTTGCATATGTGTGTTGGTTATAATTGTGTTGAGTCGTTGAAGGTGTTGATGGAATTGTGGGATGAAGATGAGTTGGCTAAGATAACAGATCATAGTGGAAATACTCTTTTGCATACTGCTGCTATCAATAAACATACACAGGTAAATTCTTTAGACCCTAAATGTTTTTACATCTGATATCCTGTGTGACAATATATAGTCTATAATATAAAACCTTATATACATATAAACAAAAACTACTAATACTATGATTATTATTAACGTTAAGTAACTAGATATGATGTAACTAAATATATATAGTGGGACATCCAATGTTAATTTTAAGAAGTTTTTAAAGTATCATAATGATATTTTCACTTATTATGCAGATTTTAAACTACTTGCTCGGTATACCAAGCATCAAAGCTAATGGAAATGCGGTAAACAGATTCGGATTAACCGCACTCGATGTTTTGGATCAGTGTCCTCACGATCTCAAATCGCTTGAAACACGCGAAATTCTAATGGAAACAGGTGTTTTGAGAGCGAATGACCTTAGACCTCTGCCCAAACCATTACACTCATTAACGAAATCCACACAGACTAAACGAAAAGGGTTCCTATCAAGAGCATGGGCTCGGTATGTGAACGATGACCACCATTGGATCGAGAAGCACCGTGGGATTCTAATACTTGCTGCTTTAGTGGTGGGTGGGATGTCGTTCCACTCGGGGATTAGCCCTCCGGGCGGTACCATTACAGACACCCAAAATGGTAGATATTCGCTTGGAAACGCAGTTCAAACAGAAGTAGATATGGATGAGTTCAACCAATTTGTAGCGTATAATACGATCACTATGATAACTTCATTGGCCATAGTGCTTGTGTTGATCAGTGGACTTCCATTGAGGAACAAGTTCTGGATGTGGGTGCTTACGCTTGTGACGCTATTCGCTATGGTGTGCATGGTGGCTACTTATTTGCAGTCGTTGAGTATGATGGCGCCCGATGGGTATGTGAATGTGACGAGTGTTTGGATTAGTTTGATCTGGATGTTGGGTTGTGGGGTGATCGCGTTGATTCATACGATCTTTTTCATCGTTTGGGTGGTGATGAAGCTGTCAAAGTGCGGGATGCACGCGACACGCGAAAAAGGGAAGCCTGATGCAGGTGAAGTTTGATGTTGATGTTGATGTTGATGTTGATGTTGTTGTATAGTTTGTCATTGTTGTTTCAACACAGCCTTTGCATGAATTTTGTCATCAGAATGCATTATATGTGTTTAATATGTGTATAACTTGTGTGTTAAATTTTTGTATGATTAATGTTATTTGTTCTTGTATCTTGAATAAAGACATATTAGCCTTCTACTTAGTACAATGTCGAAGCATCAAATAGTTTTCGTACAACACGAGTGCTCTTGAACAACTGTATAAAAATATTGATACGAGTCAAATGTAAAACCGTATAAAAAAAGAGACCCGTTCAACTAATAGAACGAGTTAATGTAAAAAGATATAAATATGAAACTACCAAGGAGTCAAATGGATGAATTAGCTCGAGGGGTTAAATGAGATAAATGTAAAAAAAATGTACACAAATGATCATTTACGTCAAATGAGTTGAATGTAAGGAAATCATAAATAGATAGATATAAAAAAGATTAACTACAAAATTGAAACAGATCATGAATTAGTTTAATGTAAAAAGAAAGTTTAAAGATGATGTGAATTTAGTCAAGTAAAAATGATACACGTCAAATAAGAGAGATAAAAAATGTTAATTAATGATTTTCATACATTGTACCTTTTGTCTCTAGCTATAAAAAATTACAACGATAGACTAATCTTTCACCATTCTTAATAAGTATAATCCTAGATAAATTGACATTAAATTTTTTAAATTTAACTAAAATTAGGTTTTTTCTAACGCATGTTGCGAGGGATTTTAGACGATAAAGACTAAAAAATGCAAATACAACAGCACGTTGTAACAACGATAGTTCCAATGTAAAACCTTAACACATTAAGAAGGACGCAAAAAACATCATAATGGCTGTCACGCCACCGTAAAACTATAACACAACGTAAAAGCGTTACCACGCCATAAATCCTCAAAAGTGCTACTCTATCATCAAAGTCATACTTCATTGTTAATACGATACAAGAAAAACTTACTTTTAAATATAACCTAATCTTCCAAAAATAAAACTCATATCGAAACGTTAATAAACCAAAGGTTGCCTCACATTCTTTTTTTTTTAAGTTCACAAACGAAGTTATTAAAAATAAAATTACTAAAATCAAATGAATTAAAAGCATATATTTTATATAGTTTGAGGGTTGAAAATGAAACTTAAAAAAGAAAAAATAAAACATTATTGTTCCTCACTTTTTTTAGTATATAGTAATATTAATTACGAAGGAACAATAAGAAGTTTAAAACCAACCTCCCCTAGATAACCTTTAAAAAATCTTTACTTCTAAATATAAGAAACAAAGGTCATTGCGAAAGAACAAAATCCTATAACTATTACACAAATATATAACACATTAAGTACATCATTTTAACAAATATTAAGACACATCAAACTATACAACAACATCAAGTTAATGCAACGACTATGTTGAATGAACAATAACAAACTACACAACAACAACATCAAACTTCACCTGCACCCTCATCACCTCGTCTAACCGTCTTCGGCTTCCAGCACTTTGACAACTTCATCACAACCCAAACCACGAAAAAGATCGTGTGAATCAACGCGATCACCCCACAAACCAACATCCAAATCAAACTAATCAAAACACTCGCCCCATCCACATACCCATCTGGCGCCATTGCACTCAACGATCGCCAATAAGTAGCCACCATACACACCATAGCGAACATGGTCCCAACCGTAAGCACCCACATCCAGAACTTGTTCCTCAATGGAAGTCCACTGATCAACACAAGCACTATGGCCAATGAAGTTATCATGGTTATCGTATTATACGCTACAATTTGGCTGAATATATCTATGTCTACTTCTGCCAAAACTGCGTTACCAAGCGGATATCCATTATTTTGGCTGCTTGTAAAAGTCCCACCCGGAGGGTACATCCCCGAGTAGAACGACACCCCTGCCACAACTAAAGCAGCAAGTATTAGAATCCCACGGTGCTTTTCGATCCAATGGTGGTCATTGTTCACATATCGAGCCCATGCTCTTGATACGAACCCTTTTCGTTTATTCTGTGAGGATTGCGTTAATGAGTGTAATGGTTTGGGTAGAGGTTGTCCGAGGTCATTTGCTCTCAAAACATCTGCTTCCATTAGAATTTCTCGTGTCTCAAGCGATTTGAGATCTCGGGGACATTGATCTAAAACATCCAGTGCAGTTAATCCGAGTGTGTTTACAGCATTTGCATTAGCTTTGATGCTTGGTATGCTGAGCAAGTAGTTTAAAATCTGGAAAAAAAAATGTGAAAATAGACTCGATATAACACTAACTTTTCAACTTTCACTAAATAAAATCATTGGTTTCGCCCGAAACACCCATCACAAAGAATGAAAACGTGAAAATATTAGACGTGTCTTGTCCTTGCATTGAGTTACACAATTGACCGTCACTTTTGTTATATGATGGATCTTTCTACGAAAAAGTGTTGTTTATGTAATGAAAGTTCAAAATTAAAAAAAAAAAAAACTTGCATTTCTTAGAGTATTCCATCATAATTAACAAAAACTCATCATCCTTAAATAATTTCATTGAGTTTATAGATGTCTTTCACATCAACTTTCCCGTATATGTTCTTATTTGAATTAAATAATATATAATTATTCTTTTTTTAATTATGTTTATTTTTTTTCTACTCATAACCATTAATAAAAATATAAAATGATATACATAAGAAATGAATAGTAAACACCAAATATAACTATACGAGTGATCATTATGGTTACTCTTAAAAATGTAAAGGATGGAGATGCGAATGGACATATGATGTATAAGTAAAATTTCTGTGTTTTTTCATGTTTTTCATATAAAATTAAAAAATAAAGGTTAAGATCGAGAAGCTGAAGCGAATGATCTTATATGTTTAATTTTGGGACTTTCCCCCAAAATATATTTACTTTAAAACTAATATACCTGTATATGTCTATTGCTAGCAGCAACATGCAAAAGGGTGTTTCCACCATGATCAGTGATCTTAGCCAATTCATCTTCATCCCACAACTCCATCAACACTTTCAACGACTCAATACAATTATAACTCACACACAAATGCAATATGGTCTCTCCGCTAGCCGAAATCTCCTTAGCCGCATCACGGTTAGCCCGAACAAGCTTCTTAACAACCTCCAAACGTTCATTCACGGCTGCCAAATGAAGAGGGGTCAACCCATCTTCATCTCGGTAACAACACACCTCGCGACCCCCCGCCCGCACGAGCTCCTGGACCGTCTCCAGGTGCCCGTTGGCGGAGGCGAGGTGGAGCGGGGTCCGCCTTTGGGAGTCCAAGGCGGTAGCGAGCTTCGGGTTATGGGTGAGAAGAAGAGAGCCGAAGCGGTGGTGGCCGCGCATGGCGGCGATGTGGAGGAGGGTTTCATTGAGTCCGGTGAGTGAGAGTCTGTCGAGGATCAGGTGGTCTTGTTGGACTATTGCATTGAGCGCTTGTACGTCCCCGGTTAATGATGCTTCATAGAGCTTTGTTTCCATATTTGTTGATATGAAAGACCATCATACATATGGTCTTATACTCTTTAAGAGTTGACCTATAATAATTTTTTGTATTTTGAGAATCACCGAAATAAACATGTAAACAATCTTTAAATTGACTTTAAGCTCATCAAGTAAGGTTGGATGTTAAGCTAGCTAAAATTTAGCTTGCATAAAAACGATGAAATGTAGTATGGGTTCATGAAAACAACAAATCAAATGAATGTAAAATTTATAGAGCGTTATATTTTAGTCATTGGCTAGCTCCTTTTAGCCATCGGCTATGAATTAGCCTGAGGTTTTAGCATTTTAATCGGCACTTGACATGTGTATTGATTTTATTTGTTGTTTGTTGACGGTACATGTTTTTTCATTTCTGGTTGCCTTCAGTGTAGTCGTTTTTAGTCAACTTAAAGGCTGTTTGATAATATCTTAATGGTTTATAGCCGTTTAATGATTAAAAAGTAATATTAAGTCTGAATTGTTAACAGTTAACATCTTAGCCGTTTCTTATTAACCATTCAGATTTAAGATTACCTCTTAACTATTCAAACTTAAAGTTACCCCTTACCTATTAAAAGATTATGAACTATTAAAGATAGTCTTTTAATAACCATTATAAGTCTACCAAACAAACTTTTAGGATACTTGTTCTAATATGATTGGTTGGTGGTGAATGAATATCTAAATTTATTGTTTGTTTGGCTTAAAAGATTATTAACAGATTTGTTTCAGTAATTTACTTTTATTATGTTCAGGGGGTTTCCTCGACGTTTCTCATGAATAGTTGACCAAGATGGCTTCAAATGGTGTATGTTTAATGTATGTTAAAATGTTGCTCACTGAATAAGGTGTTCCTTTCGTATTTGACCAAGACTTTTTCAAAGTCAAACAAATCAGAATATTAGATGGTGACAACAAGCACACATTATTCATTATTGTGATTAATAAGCAAGTTGCCCGCTGGTCCCCTTTACCGGATATATTAATTATTATATGAATTGGATTATAAAAATTATATCTTTTATGATAAGATCAATGTGACAGCGAGACAAGACATCTAGTTTTGATATAAAGTAATTGACATGCTCATGATTAAACATAATTACTCATGTTAATTTCAACTTGAAAGGGTATTCATTAGGGTTTTAATATACAACATCTTAATTTATAAATCGACACCTCTTTATACATCTTGTATGGCAGCGACAGAGTTGAAAACACTGAAATTGAAAAAAATCCAGGGTGTTGTCAGAAGACTATATGCCCCATACAACCCTATACGACACATATAGGGCTATACGACGCGTATAGCAAATTTCGACACTGAGTATGAGAAAAAATTCAGGGAGTTGTCAGAGGGGTTATACGTCTCGTATAGGGCTATATGACCCACCTATACGACAAGTATGACGCTATATGTCCACCTATACAACAAATATGACCCGTATAGAAATTTGAGGTGTTGATTTAAAATTCTAAATATACCAATCCATTTATTATCGTTTAAGACATCATATATTATTATTTTTTCTTTAAGAAATTATTTTTCGATACTTGATGTAAAGTAAAAGACATAACTTTTTGTAATTTGAATATGATTTACGTATTTTAGTGGTATTATGTCATAATTTGACCAGACAATCACTTAGTCTCAACTCTTAACGTAAATGAGTTTAAAAAGGATAATAAATAATTAGTTTAGTATATGCTGCTACTCTCCCATGTAACCCTAAAAGAAAAGACCATGAGGTAAAATACCTTCTATGCAATTTTATTAAAATAGTAGGTTATTTTGACGTTGCGTTGGGTTGATTTTGGATAATTTATATCGAATTGCATATAAAAATAAGCATGTCGTAACAATATAGCTAAGTTTAAGAAACATTACTTTGCTAGAAAATCAATTCAAGGAAAACGAAAACGAGTTTAAAAATTAAAAAAAAAAAAGTTAAAATTTATTCTATTTGACACCTCCTTCCTTTCGGTAATTTGGTATTCAGGGTGTGGGATAAAGTTTTGTCATGGTGACAACCTTTCGTTGCATATGAAAGGCGATGAACCAGAAACAAACCAAGGACACAAAATGGATCTCTGGATGTCATAAAGAAGTCAAGTCATCCGCTTTCCTTCTTGGTGTATCGTTTTCCTTTTCTAATGAGCTTTTTAACGATGGTTTATGCACTTAGATTTTAATGAGTTTACCGTAGAAACACACAGCTCATAATTCTAGTTTTAGTTAAACTAAAATATAAATTATCTTCCTATCTTCCTATTTTAATAAAAAGGTAAATAGGGTGTCACTTGTCAGCATTACATTCATTCTTAACAAACTTTTTCCACTTATCTCTTTTATTAAATAACTACATTAATTACTAATAATATTATTTATTTTTATATTATAATTAGTTTTTAAATAAATTAAGAAATAAATCTTTTTATTAATGTTATTTCTATAGAAATACTTTTTATAAGCAGAATTTTTTCTAATATATCAAACTATTTTAACGTAATATTTTAAAATTGATTTTTCTAAAGTAAATTTTTTATAAAACAAAAATACTTAAAATACGGAGTTATAGTAAGGGAATTTTTTAAAATGGAACTTTTTTAAAATGTTATTTTGAAACAAAATGTTTAATTCATCTTTTAAAAAAACAAAAAAAAAAAACTTAAAAAGTTCATATTCTTCTTTCATTACTTATAGTTATTACTCATATGTAATTTCAATGATATCATTTCTTAGTATATCGTTTTATAATTAATAATTTTTATTCTATTTAATATTTATTTGTTCAACTCGTGTAATACACGGGTTTACTAAAGCTTCTTCCTATTCTAATAAATGGGGTGCCACGTGTCAGCATCATATTCATTCTTATCAAACTTTTTCCGCTTCTCTCTCTTATTAAATAATTACATTAATTACTAATAGTATTATTTATTTTTACATTATAATTAGTTTTTAAGTAAATTAAGAAATAGATCTTTTTATAGAAATACTTTTTATAAACAGAATTTTTTTTCTAATATATCAAACTATTTTTACGTAATATTTTAAAATTGATTTTTCTAAAGTAAATTTTTTTTAAAACATAAATACTTAAAATACAGAGTTATAGTAAGGGAATTTTTTAAAATGGAACTTTTTAAAAATGTTATTTTGAAACAAATTTTTAATTTATCCTTGATAAAAACAAAAAAAAAACTTAAAAAGTTCATATTATTCTTTCATTACTTATAGTTATTACTCATACGTAATTCCAATGATATCATTTCTTAGTATATCGTTTTATAGTTAATAATATTCTATTTAATATTTATTGTTTGATCCGTGTAATAAACGGGTTTACTAAAGCTAGTTATTATATATTAGTGTTCTGATTTTATGAAAAAAGCACTTACTATTAAATGAAACAAAATGCTAACTGTGCTATATAAGATAAATTGGGCCTGATACAGTGGGCGAAAGCTATAAAGTTGTTGGGCCGGAGCACAAGGCACCTGGGCCAGGAGAAGTTTGGAACCCTAATAAAATGTCAATAACAGATTTACAAGTAGTATGAAATATGAATGGTGACTTAAATCTCTCATTAAATTCCTTTTTAAACTTAAGGTTGTTCTTCATACCTTTTTTACCACAAGTCACACACCCATTTAAAATATTTTTAATTTTACACCACAACTAATCTACACTACCCAACTTATGCATGGCTCAAACCTTTGGATTCAAAACGAGATTCATTGCTCTAACTTCAAATAACTTAATACTGGGCTCAACCCTCCACTCGTGTTCTTCATAACAAATTGTACTTTTTGGTTGCTTGTTCCCTTATGGGTTGAGACGAGCAAATATAATTAAACTTTCAGTTATTTTGAATGAATCAAACTTTTTGTGAGTCGACCATTCA
Source organism: Flaveria sonorensis (assembly GCA_025506505.1). Taxonomy (NCBI): domain Eukaryota; kingdom Viridiplantae; phylum Streptophyta; class Magnoliopsida; order Asterales; family Asteraceae; genus Flaveria; species Flaveria sonorensis. Next base: position 6,692,557 of record CM046429.1, read on the forward strand.
TGAAGTGTTTAGCTAAAAAAATGTTAATCTTCATGTATTTAAAGAATGTGAAAAAAATTGTTCACTTAATTGAACAAACGAACATGAACACATGGCTCGTTTGTTAACTTATGTTTGTGAATGTTTGTTTATGTTTATTCTTTCACATTCTGAATTCTTTTATGTTTGTTCATTATGGTACAATAACATCTTTACACAAAGAAGTTGAGTGCCCCATTTTAAAACCATAGCCTAGTCCATTTCAAATTTTAGATCAAAAACACTTGTACATTTTGTTTTAACTATGATACACGTGATAGTTATATACTTGTCATCTAAGTCTCTTTCTAGTTCACATCTGTTAAGCAGTATATACAAATGAATTATAAGGTTCTTTTGATTCTCTACCGGCCTATTTCCATACCTCAAAAATATGTGGTTCTAATTATATTAAGAAGGGATCAAAACTTTTTTAAAAAATCACCATTATTTCCCTCCATCCATTTTGAGTTACTAACCTCAAAACTATCAGGATCTCCAATCAGGTGTTAATATCTCATTGATTCAATCTAATTATGGTCAACAAAGCATTGCCAAAAACTAAAAAAATAAAAATGAAAAACATCTTCAACACAAACTGGATATTCTTTTTTCCTTTGATCCTCATTTAATTTATTATTTCACAACCCAATTTTGTTGGGTACATTTCCTGTAGTTAAGGTTCATCTTTTTGCACAAAACCTTAGAAAAAAAACAAGAGAAAACAATGTCATTCACAGGAACTTTGGATAAATGCAAAGCTTGCGACAAGACTGTTTATTTTGTTGATTTATTGTCTGTTGATGGGGTTACTTATCATAAAGCTTGCTTTAGATGCAGTCATTGCAAAGGCACTCTCGCGGTTTGTTTACTCTATCTTCTTCAAATCTTTCTCCTTTTGCGTTAAATATCGGAATGGAAATCAAAGTTTACGAGCATTTGGTGTCATCATTCCACCAGTTCTAGCTTATGTTTGTGGGAGAGAATATGAATAGACAATCCAAAATCACCAGCATTTTCTTGTGTGTTATTGTTTATTATCAAAAGTCAAAGCTATTGTTTTCATAATTCAAATTTCACATAGGTTGATTTCAGATTGTGATGTCAAAAGTTTCTTTCATATAATGATAACATTATTGAATTCGTGGAGGTTAAACGAACATTTTCATTGCAATCTGAAGTTAAAAATGGATTGTTTGACCTTCAAAAGTCAACTATCAAGTTTTTGATGAATAAGAATCTATTGCAGATGAGCAACTACTCATCCATGGATGGTGTTCTTTACTGCAAGCCTCACTTTGAACAACTCTTCAAAGAATCTGGGAATTTCAGCAAGAATTTCCAAACATGTAAGATCTTTAATGTAATACATACATGCATCGTTGTTAGCATGCTGCACACGCGCATGTATATGATTTTGTAAAGCTTGTTATTTGTTTTCTGGTTACTTGTGTTATAAGGTCTATTGATTTTCCCTTTTGTATCTAATTTTTGCAGCGAAACCAGATAGAGAAAACACGGTATGTTAAATGTATAGTTCTGTTATATGTCCAAAAGGAAATAACATTAAGTTCTAGAAATCTTTATGATTAAAACGAATATTTAGAATTTACATTGATGCAGCAGTCAAGAGCACCAAACAAGCTTTCTTCTATGTTCTCTGGCACCCAAGACAAATGTAGACAATGTAACAAAACTGTCTACCCCCTTGAAAAGGTTAGTACCATGATTATTATTACATTATTAAATGCTGCAGAAACTCCTTAACCGGTAACAATTTAGGGGTCAAACTATATGAAAAGCAACAACATTTTAATTTTGTTAAAAGAAAATTTTATCAGTTGAAGGGTTAACAGACTTGAAACCCTTCTAGTTTTGCTCATGTGACTTAAGGACATGTCTCTTGTTACTATAGTAGTCAAAGGCGCCAAGGCGTGTGCCTGGGCACCTTGCGGCCATCAAGGCACTCATAAGACATTCAGTTAAGATTTGACCAGATTTTAGTTAATTTTGTAAATTTCTACCAAATTCTCGTTTGAATAGATTTGAACAGTTAAAGCTGGTCTGAAACATTTAAAAGTCGTCTAGAACCAGCCAAAAACAACATACAATTGTCTAAACAAGCTTAAAACAGGTCTAAAACCTCTAAGAATACATTGTTCACATCGTGTGTTTTACTTTAAAAAAAAAACTCGGTTTTTAAGCGTTTTGCTCTTAGGCGCAAGAGGCCAGGACCCAAGCCTTTATGCCTTAGGTGTGCATTAAGTCTTTTGACTACAATGGTTGATACTAGAATAAAAAACTTTAAACATTTATATGAACTACACAAATCAAAACACACATTTGATTACACTTATTCCTTACAAACACTTATAGGTGACAATGGAAGGAGAACCATATCACAAACTATGCTTCAAATGTGCTCATGGAGGCTGCCCTCTTACACACTCATCATATGCTGCCCTTAATGGCATTCTTTACTGCAAACACCATTTTGCTCAACTCTTCATGGAGAAAGGAAACTATAGTCATGTCCTCGAGGCCGCCAACCGAAAGAGCAATGTGAAGGTGGAAGACGTCGCGCCTGAGCTGCCACCGCCACAAGAGGAAGGTGGCGGAGACGAAGGAGGAGAAGCGGAGGAGGAAAGTCAACCGGAACCGCCACCGGAGGAGGAGAAACCACCGGAAGAGGATCAGTCCTAAACTTATTCAAATACTTTATATATATACGTGCACAAATGTTGGTTTCTTTGTTGATGTAACTTTGTCAAGACTGTTTTCTTAATTTTCTTGACCATTGAAATCAAGAGTTTTTCCAATGGTTTTATTTTGATTCGTTTTATTTTGTTTTAAAAGTTGATGATTTATAATGCGTAAACTTTTAGAATCTAAATATAAATCAAGAAACTGTCTTGTGGATATGTGAAACACGTGTGAAATAACAGAAGCTACTGTTTCATTAATTTCTGTTATAAATGTCTAATTTGCAATTATCTTGATATGATGTTGGTCATCAATCAATGCTTAACCTACTTGTGCCATGAGAATGGGAGATCCTAGCTTAATGTTACGAAGTCATCTCTCGAGATCCGGTGTGGCATCCTTGGTAGGTCGTTCCCGCCTTGAACTCATTAGGGATGCGACCACAACCCGGATTAGTGTTATGCAGGAAGTGTTGGCATCACATTGTAAGGCTTTACTTGATAACTGTGGAGAGGATAATATGAGTAGCCATCAATCCCTAACTAGCAAATATACGTTTGATAATCACAGTAATACCGTGATAATGACAATTTCTATGAAACGTATGTATACATATATTTGTTATAAATATATAATATATCACACATTGCAAATCCATTTAATATGCGGCACATTTTTTATTTGTTCTTAATTCATGATTTAGTCCTCATTAAACAACTTCAAATAACTTGTCAATACGTGAATGTATGAGTGGAGGACAAGTTATAGAAAACACAGCAAAGAGGATGATACTAAGTTAATGAGTGAAATTAAAGGGTGATAGAACAAAAGATAGTTTTATTAACAGAGTCTCTAAAACCGTTCCTTCTTATAGTTTGACTCTAATACTGTCACAAATATCATGGTTAACGTTAATGTAAAAAGTATCTAAGTAACCCTCAGTTGAAAAGTTCTGATTTCATCATCATACATATTAAGGTGATCTTTTTTCATAAAGTTGAACGTCAAATTATTTATAATATGCTTTTTTTTTCTTATTAGCCTTGAAATGATTGGTCTCGTCTAGACCCATTTCCTAGCCATTACTAGAAGGGTTTCAAGTCTGTTATCCGAATTTCGGATTTTTTGATATTTCGGTTTCGGATTCGGATATTTTTAAACACCCCTGACTATATCTGGTAGTTTTAGTAACGAGCACGTTGATATTATGTACTTGTAATCATAGAATGGTGGCGTATTCCATTTGTCATAATCCTATTCCTAAACGATAATATTTTAAAGAACACTGTTTTAAAATCATTTGCAATCATTTTATGTTATTTAATTGTAAAAAGAGCTGCAAACGAACCGAATGAACACGAACAAGGTTTTGTTCGTGTTCCTTCATTAAAAAATATACTTGTTTATGAACTGTTCACGAACATTTACCGAACGAGATTTTTTGTTTGTGTTCGTTCATTATGAAAATGAACATGTTCATGAACTGTTCACGAACACTTACCGAACACAAATTAACACAATCAAAAGCAAACAAACACAAATAACTGTTCATGAACATGACGAACACCAAGAAACTCATGAACACAAACGAATACAAATGATTATAGATTTATTTTAGAATAAAATTTACATTTATATTACAAACATTACACAAAATCAATCAAAAATAAATAAGTACTTAATATAAATATCAAAAAAATACTTGATATAATAGTCATAAAAATAACTGACACAAAAATAAGAATATAAGCGAACACATTAACGAACACATTATAGAACGTTCACGAACGGACGTTAACGAACATAAACAAACACATTATCGAACGTTCACGAACATAAATGAACGAACACGGCTTGTGTTCATGTTCGTTCGTTTAACTAAACGAACGGAATTTTCTTGTTCGTATTCGTTCATTTACTAAACGAACGAACATAAACGAACTTCCCGTCGAACGGTTCACGAACTGTTCGCTGAACGTTCAGTTTGTTTGCACCCCTACTTGTAAACATTATTATTTAAATACTTTATTCTTGACCCGTCAAATATATAATAAAAATGAAACTAAGAAGGAAACCAGTTAAGCATGCAGTATGCAAGCTGCACAGATTGTATATTTAACGTATATCGGAATCATATTGTTGTAATAATATAAGTTTCGTGATTATATTTGAAATGTTAATTGTTTATAAATTCTTTTAAAACAAAAACTCCAAAGTAGTGGTGATTCAACACACCTTTCAACAAATGTAATATTTACTTGTTTTGTCACTCATTTAAAACGTCTAATTTCTATATTAACACGCACACACGTCCCTTAAATTCCATTTAATTTGTGTATAGTAATCTTAGATTTCAACTTGAAATTACAACAAGAAAATGATGTTGACATGAAATAAATGAATGAGTGTTGCCTAAGGAAAACATCATTGTCACCTAACATTTCCACTCACCTTCCTTTTACACATGACTTTTGTTTAGGCTATAAATAAACGTATTTTATTATATATTAATACCAATTTATATTAGTTCAAATGACATGCAAAAGTGGTTAACTTTTTTTTATTCAAATAAAGATAAGATGTGACGTAGATCTATGTATAGAAAGATTACTTAGTACCTCAAGTTAAACAAAATATAAAAATACATATAAAAAAAGTACTTAGCCTATAGGTATATATTATTATCCTATTTTAGTGGCAAAAAGTTTTTCTGTTTTTATGAAAAATCATTTGCATTCTTAAAATATTAAATTTTAAACATCTAACAATGATATTTCTTTTTATTGTTCAACCTATGTAGATTATTTTTGTAGATTATTAACAATTATATTTTTTTAAGAATGTTATCAAGGGACTTGAAGTCAAAAACTCACCAAAATGACCAATGGTTGGTCCTTGGCACTAGACCTTGAGTCTACTTACCTATCAATGCGAATGGTTTTACGGACATAATAACCTCTATGTGAAACATCTGATACTTGAAAGTATTATTCATTTATCATATGTTAGTATCAAAGTATAGTTATAATACTTTTATAAAAAAACAAATGCTCATAACTGTCGTGTATAATCCGACGTTATTTTTTTTATATGATTAACCTCTTAAATTTGATTTTAGCTAATAAAAAACCTTCTACGTTGTCAAATTAAACTAAAGAAATATTGTTACCTAAGTTATTGAATTAAAATACAACAATCACCTTCAACCTCAACCTTTGCCATCCCCATCACACTTACACCATACCAATGTCACACCCACCCCCTTAATAACACAATTATCTTTTGGATAATGAAACCAACCAACACTTGCGGATTAATATGTGAATATGATGAATTGGTGTTCCACACTTTGCTTTTGGTTTTAGGAACTAAAATAGTTAAGAAATAAAACGTTCGGAGTTAATATGTCAAAAGATTTCTTTTTGAGCTAATACGGTTAGATTGCCACAACCCTAACCGCCCAAAATAGTAATTTTCTCTTAAAAAATATATATTTAGAGTTAGGGGTGTATGAGATAGTTGTTCTAAAAGAACAAAAATAGTAATTTACTCTTAAAAAATATATATTTAGAGTTAAGGGTGTATGAGGTAGTTGTTCTAAAAGAACAAAAATGGCTTATATGAAGCTATGTATTGTCAACATAGAGATATCGAGTAAACTCTTGGTAGCATGAAATACTACATCGTCAATCTCGATTACTTTAAATAGATATTCATATGATGTTATATCGTTAAATAAGCTATTCGCACGTCATGTTTGTACACCAGAAATATTATTTTATTTAAGTTTAGCTAGTTTAAGGGTAACATGACATTTGTAAATAGTCTTAGTAGTATATATATTTTAAACAAATAATTAGTGGATTTTAAATGAATTTTACGTATAAATATGAAAGTCCGGTTAAATCGTTAATTGATTAGATGAACCGGCCACGTATACGAATATTAGTTTGATAACATAAATAAAATATTTGTTATAATGATATAAAAAATAAAATAAGTTATCTGGGGACACTTCTAATATAGGTTTTTAAGGTATGAAACTATTATTTATGTAAACTAACGTGTATTCATCTAAAAATTTTTCAATCGTCTTTAAAAATTAACTGGTGTGTAGGTTGAGTTACATAAAAAATTAAACAAATATGACAATCATATAAATATATGAATAGTTACGTCTTGTTTCAACTTAATAAAATATGTATCATAATTATGTAACTAACTTATCTCACTTGCTGTTTAATTCTTATACACCTCTCAAATGCTGTGTAAAGTTACCTTGTGAGGTTACATATACATGTGTGTATACGATGATAGTGTGTGGGGAATGCTTAATGCGAAATCATAGATCATACGAGAAATGCAAGAACCAATCTAAAACATTCATCCGCTTATATATTAAAATACATAGTGATTATTTTGTGAATAAACAAGCTATGTGTATTCACATATTACAAACATCTAAATATGTACTGAATGACTATAACTATTTTATCTACAGATATGTACAAAACTTATTTCGAGAAAGTACAAAATTTAGTTAACTAAAGAGGCAGATCATTTAATAAACAAATGGTCCAAATGGATTAGATTAATCTCACAATTATCGCATCAATTACGGTTTTATACGAAAGGACGTACTCAACGTTTAACTTAATTCCCGCTTTGCATAACCAGATTATTTCGCAATCTGACATGCACAATATTACTCTAATGTTTTCTACGGTTTATACTCAAGTTAATAAAATAGCATCCATACTATTTGCTTCAAAACCGTTCTATATGGTTTTATACCTAATCCTAAAATATATTTAACGTCATGACACATAGTGTTAATATAAAAAAAACATATACAAATTTGGTGTGCCATATACTAATTAATAATAATTAACGTCATGAATAAAAAGTTGACCAAAACTCTTGTAATTATTCATGTACAATTAAATAAGTGGCTCATGTTGAATTCAGATTATACACACACAAAGCGTGTTGTACTCTGACAATAAAATCCAAACGAAAACGCACACCACATTGGTCATCTTAGAATTTTCACTTCTTCTTCTTCATCATTTCTTAATTACCGTGTGATTTATCTCTTGATGTTTACAGTTTAATTCAATCATCCACAAATGGTTGCATCAGTTTCTGTTGTTGAATTTGATTAAGAATCAAGAGTTCTTCTGATCTTAAGGTGGAATTGAAGCTGTTGTACGTTTCAAAGGTAATTGTTTCAATTCACTGTTTATGTTTGTTGTTTTGATTTTGTTTTTGCTCAAATTGTTTGTGTTTTAGAGGATGATGATTGTCTAGATGTATACATACATGATACATACACACTGATACACATATATACTAATTGATGTCTTAATTGAGCTTCGATTTGAAGAATTAGATGTTGATTTGAACTTTTGTTGCAAAATTGAAGTTTTCGTATGAGGGTTTGACTTCTTTATCTGCTCTGTGGTTTATGATTTCTTAATTCCTTTGAAAAATTGGGATATTGAAGCTGAATTTGTTGGTGTTCTTGAAGATCTTCATGTTATTCTACACTGGTTTCAGTCTAAATTTTGGGGGTAAAACGAAAGCATGATGTTTGAAATTAAACAATAGCATATATATATTCTAATTTTTAAATATCTCGATCAAAACATTGATTCCCCCTTTTTATCTCTAAAAAGTTGATTCTTTCTCAAAAAGTGAACTGATGATCTTTCGTAAAGATTCAATTGTGATTCTATTTATATACATATGTTAACTAGATTCCATCGTTTTCATACTGTAATTTTGTGTTTTGAGATGATTGAAGCTGTATTATGTAGTGTTACTAAAAGAATAAACTGTTCTTTACAGAATCACAAGTTTGTATTCAACACACCCACCAACTGTTTGTGAAAACTCCTCTGAGAACAATTTGAAGATATGAGCAACTTAAAGCTCGGGGTTGAGGTCCACAGTGCCCACGGACTTATGGCCAAAGATGGTCAGGGTTCTGCTAGCCCGTATGTCGAGCTTCACTTCGATCATCAGAAGTTCAGCACCAGTGTCAAAGAGAAGGATCTTAACCCGTATTGGAACGAGACTTTTTACTTCAACATTTCTGATCCAAACAACCTATCGAACCTCACACTTGATGCGTATGTGTACAACAGAACAAAAGGAAACAGCTCGAAAGCGTTCATGGGTAAAGTTCATATCAATGGGACGTCTTTTGTTCCTTATTCGGATGCTGTTGTTTTCCAATACCCTTTGGAAAAGAAAAATATGTTTTCACGTGTGAAAGGCGAGTTAGGCCTTAAAGTGTTCATCACAGATAATCCATCGGTTATGTCCTTGAATCCGATTCCTCAGATGGATACTTCTTCCCATGGCCAAAAAGAATCAAAAGATTCAGTAAAAACTTTTTACCATTTGCCAAACTCGAACCAGCAGCCACAGGTTCCTTCACAACCATACATGGCACCTATGCATCAGCCACAACAACAGTATGCATATGGAGTTGAGGAAATGAGGAATCAAAGTCAACTTCAAAGTCAACCGAAGGTCGTGCGGATGTACTCAGGATCTTCATCACAGCCGATGGAGTTTGCTCTTAAAGAGACAAGCCCGTTTCTTGGAGGTGGCCAGGTGATCGGGGGTCGGGTTGTGACCCGTGATAACCGGCGAGCAAGCACTTACGACCTCGTGGAACCAATGCAGTTCCTTTTCGTTCGGGTCGTGAAAGCGCAAGACCTCCCTAGCAAGGATATGACTGGAGGTCTTGACCCATATGTTGAAGTACGGGTCGGGAACTATAAAGGAATCACACACCATTATTCAAAAGCATCTAGCCCAGAATGGAACACAGTTTTCGCGTTCTCTCGAGAAAGAATGCAAGCAACTGTATTAGATGTAGTGGTTAAAGACAAAGACACGCTAAAAGACGACTTCGTCGGTATCGTTCGCGTGAATCTTCACGATGTTCCAACACGGGTCCCACCGGATAGCCCGTTAGCTCCAGAATGGTACAGACTGGAGGACAAAAAGGGGGACAAAAAGAAAGGCGAACTAATGCTTGCAGTATGGATAGGGACACAAGCTGATGAAGCCTTTCCTGATGCTTATCTTGTGGATCAAGCAACGGGCAGTGTTGATAGCGCGCTTTCTTCGAAGTACACGCGCTCAAAAGTCTACCATTCTCCTAGACTTTGGTATGTTCGTGTTAATGTGATCGAGGTACAAGATCTTGTTTGGGGTGAAAAGAACCGGTTCCCGGAGGTTCATGTAAAAGTGCAGATTAATAACCAGGTTTTGAAAACAAGGACTGTTCAAGCAAGAAATGCAAATGCATTATGGAATGAAGATATGATGTTGGTAGCTGCTGAGCCATTTGAAGATCATTTGGTTCTTACTATTGAAGATCGTGTGGGACCCAATAAAGACGAGATTCTAGGGAAGGTGTTTATACCGTTGAATACTGTCGAGCGACGTGCAGATGATCGGTTGATTCATTCTCGTTGGTTTAACCTTCAAGACCCGAGTGATCATGATGTTGATGAGAAGATGAAAAAGAAAGACAAATTTGCTACTCGGCTCCATCTTAGAGTTTGTCTCGATGGCGGGTATCATGTGCTAGATGAGTCAACTCAGTACAGCAGTGATCTCCGACCGACTGCTAAACAGCTATGGAAGCCATCAATTGGGATACTGGAGCTCGGTATCTTGAATGCTAGTGCACTTCACCCTATGAAAACCAGAGAAGGTAGAGGAACGACGGATGCATATTGTGTAGCTAAATACGGTCACAAATGGGTTCGAACAAGAACAGTTATCGACAGTTTAACTCCAAGGTTCAACGAGCAGTATACTTGGGAAGTATACGACCCAGCAACCGTTGTAACCATTGGTGTTTTTGATAACTCTCAGCTCGGGAATGACTCCAACTCCAAAGATGTGAGAATTGGTAAAATCCGTATTAGAATCTCGACTCTTGAAACGGGTCGGGTATACACACATTCATACCCGTTGCTGGTTTTACACCCTTCGGGTGTCAAGAAAATGGGAGAGTTGCATTTGGCGATCCGTTTTTCAAGTACTTCAATGTTGAACATGATGTATATGTACTCCAAACCACTCTTGCCAAAAATGCACTATGTGCGGCCGTTGACTGTGGTTCAGCTTGAAATGCTCCGCCACCAGGCTGTCGGGATAGTGGCGGCTCGACTCAGTCGAGCAGAACCACCGCTAAGGAGAGAGATAGTTGAGTACATGACTGATGCTAATTCACATCTATGGAGTATGAGGAGAAGTAAAGCTAATTTCTTCAGGCTAATGTCTGTTTTCCATGGTGTTATTGCAGTGAGTAAATGGTTTGGGGAAGTTTGTTTGTGGAAAAACCCGATTACAACGGTGCTTGTTCATATCCTGTTCGTGATGCTCGTGTCTTTCCCGGAACTTATCCTCCCGACTGTTTTTCTCTACATGTTCCTTATCGGGCTCTGGAACTACTGGTTTCGGGCACAATACCCTCCTCATATGAACACAAGATTATCATACGCTGATGGGGTTAATCCCGATGAGTTAGATGAGGAATTCGACACGTTCCCGACTTCTCGGAGCCCGGACATTGTTCGGCACCGGTATGATCGGTTACGAAGCGTTGCTGGGAGAATCCAGTCTGTGGTGGGGGATATAGCAAGCCAAGGTGAAAGGCTACAAGGGCTTCTCAGCTGGCGGGACCCACGCGCCACGCTTATATTCATGGTGTTTTGTCTTGTGGCTGCATTTGTGTTATACGCTACGCCTTTCCAGGTGCTTGTGATACTGATCGGATTTTATGTGATGAGACATCCGAGGTTTCGCCATAGGTTGCCTTCTGCAGCGTTAAGTTTCTTCAGACGGCTTCCAGCCCGTGCTGATAGCATGTTGTGAGTAAGCTTTCTAAGGTCTCTGTTCACAAGATCTGTGTTATGTTTATGATTTTTGTTTGCCTATTGTATTTTTCGACTTTCGGGGCATCGAAAGCGTTGAATTTGTGAGTTGTTAGTGTTTATATGATTCGAAAAATGTATGTTGGTCTTGTTTGTAAGCAGATGGTTTTGTAGCTTGTTGCTGTCTTTCTGGGATTAGATATGCACATTGGTTAACCTATGATGTCCTTTAGATTCTGTTTTCAGTTGCATAATATGCATCTTTGGTTCTTAATTTCTTGTCTCTACACCTTGATTTATTAACCAAGAAATTAATTATTTGGGTAATTTTGTTTATTTATGACTTCATGGATCTACTTTGATGCTTTTATAAAATTTGTTAACTTAAATGGTTTCAAATGAACTAGCACTACCCACAACCACCGATCGTCAACGTTGTCACTTTGCTGTACAATGCCAGATGTAGGTGGTCTCGTCTACATGGACTTAGGTATGTTTGATCAAACTAGGCAACAGACTCCATTAACATATCACATGAAAAACAAACAAGCTTTAGATATTCAAAGACCACCGTAGAGTTGTGAAGAGAAGGCGGCCAACAGCCCTCAACAACGTCTAGCCAAGAAGACACCCACGGGCCTCCCTCCCTCCCTCTCTCATCCTTTCTCACATTCCCTACCCTTAACCGCTACTATCCAAGTAGGGTGTAAATGAATCAAGTTAACTCGTAAGCTACTCGTGATCAGCTCGCTAAAAGCTCAAACTGAGTCAAGTTTAAATGAGTTTGAACACAAGCTCAAGCTCGTATAATAACTTATCTAATAAATGAGCTCAAGCCAAAGCTTCACATATCAAACTCGAGTAAACTCACGAGCCTAAACAAACCTTGTATTTATATAACAAAATTTTAATTTATTAAATTTTTATTTATATTAATAGTAATATTATATACAGATTATGATAAAATAGTTGAATAATATTATATCATGTTAACTTCAAAAATATATTTATAAATACATATAAAATAAAATTCAAAATTAGAAATTTAAATAATAGATGAGTCGAGCTAAACGTACTCTCAAGTTTTAGAAATAATGCTTTAAATGAGCTGAGCTCAAGCTCGAACATTTTAAGTCAAAACGAGATAAAACTCAAACTCAACTCATTTATGTCCCTATATTCAAGGATTTCGTTCTCCCTCTCTCCTCTCCGCATGAGACTCACAGGTCTCTTTCTTCTGTCTTGAATAGGTGGCCATGAAGGGCGAAGTCGCACAAGGATGCAACCTTGAAATTTTGATGATTAGCCCTAGCAAGTGATGCACAAATCCAAGCCTCACCATTGACAAGCTTATGCAGTGGGTTCCTATAGGCCTAGACTGGTTTACAGCTTCTAGCTAGCCTTTTAGAACAAGGTCATCTTAAATGGTTATATGTCCATTCATGAAGTAACTAAATAAACACATGCAAGATGCACACCAAATAAATCCATTGAAAAGAAATAGCAAGCATGATGATATGTCCTTCATCAAGAAAACTGTTACAAGTAATTTGAAACTTTTAGATGAAGAGAGAAGGCACACTCACACGCACAAGCCAACTCGACAATGGCTTAGCAAGAAAGCACCTTGATTTTAAGGTTGTCCTAAGACGGTACAAGAAATGATAACCTAAAAACCGCACACATATATCACATAATAAAACCTTAGAAGAGGCTTTGGTTTTTGCACATGAAGATAACATTGGTCAGTTATGGCACGAATCCGATATCTTTGAAGTATTCATGCTCCAGAGCAGTTCTGGCTGTAATTCTTCTGCTGGGATCCAAGCACAGCATTTTCTGTAATTTAATTATGAATAAGATGTTCCCAGAATCAGGACTTGAAATCAAAGCGTATACATAAGGGGTGTTTGGATTTGAGTTTTCAAACTATTTGTCTGATTATTGTGAGATGATCGGTTTTTAGTCATTAAAATTATATCAGTTTTGGATAAATCACTTCCATGTCATCACAAAAAAACTGATAATTAAAGGGTAGAGATAAAATTATCTATTTACCAATTCCTTTAACCTAATTTGAGTGAAATTACAACCATTTCGCAAGATGTATATTTTCTTCACAAAATTGTCCTTTATGGTCGTTTACTCATTTTATGTATTTATTATTTAAAAAATAAGAATTTTCTAAACACTTGCAACATCTGTTTTCTTTTTGATACTAGGATTTCATGCAGCAAAAGCATGTCCACATATAATCTCCTACAAACCTATCCAAACACCCTGTTACCCGTTTAAAACATAACCAACCAACATTCATTAAGAAAAATCAGTCCCTTGATCAGTGCATTCATGGTGTGAGTAAAGTGATATTTGAAAGCTACATATCATGTTTTGGTATGGCACCACAGAGCCGGGCCTTCTGGTAAAAAAATGCAGTTTTCTTACACAAGTATGGTCAATGTCACTTCAACTTTTGACAGAAACCATGATGCCAGTGGGCTACAAGTGGTCAGATCATGATGCATAATATGCAAATAGTTTTTTTTAATAATTTAGTAACCAAAACTTGTTTCCCTATGTCACATATCTACTCTCTCCTGAAAACGTAGGTGCATGTTTTCCAATCTAGTTCCAAATCAATATTATTTGATTGCATCAGGTCTATTATTTGTTCTATCAAAGATTATTTTTATATATTCAACACTTAGTCAAAAATTTTACTTAAGATGAGACCAATTTGAACATAAAATTTCATGAGACTGTATTCCAATACATTCTGGTGTTTGGAAGTCCATACACTTTGTAGACATGTGATGATGTGCAATCGATAATCAGTCAACAAATAAGAATTAAGGTAGCAATTAGTTTAAACTTACACGTAGGAGATCAAGACCGGTTTTGTCAAGATTTGGGACCACAGTTGCCAGGTCCTGAAAAGGAAAGGATGCACCAATTAGTTGTTTTAATTTCACAAGTTCCAAAATATTCAAAACAATAAGAATATCAAGGATTAAAGTAATTATTGGTACAAAAGAAAAACATTGTCACCTTTGATGACCACTTTGGAAAGGCAGACTTAAAGTCAGGCAGAGAAGTGACACCAGGCCATGTATCTTCATTTGGTGTTCCCATGATTCTATAGTTAAATAAACGGCATGAATGATAAGTGAACACCTAGATGCAGCTATTCTAATTAATGGAACCATTAGTAGAAATGTGCATACAGTTGCTCTAATTTAATAAGAAGCAATTAAAATGCTATTTTGCAAGGAAAAAGCAGGTATCTTCTGGTAAGATGAAATAGCAGAATGTTCCTTTATTTTACTAAGGATCCATCCCAGATACAAACAAGAACTTCTAACAATATGTAATACACTAATACTCATCCCTTTCCACACACACACACAAAAAAAAAAAAAAAAAAAAAAAAAAAAAAAAAAACAGCAGTAACATCCATCTAAGAACATCTTCTAAACATATTAACACTTATTGAGGATATTGAAATTTGGAAGAGGCAAAGTTCGACCCATTTCTTATGAACAGGTCATTTTGGGTTGTAGTTTAAAGTTGCCCAAAGTCCATGTGTCATACAACCTCCTAAATTGTTTTATTCAAAGATTTAGATTACCGACGCAATAATGTTGTTCTTGTAATAAATCGACGCACTAATTATTTACTAAAAAATAAGGCAAAGTGTATGTGGGTCAACCCTACCAGGTTTGGCCCAGCCCGTACTAAAATGACCTGCTTTTGCCTGATTACCCGACCAGCCCATCTTGCTACCTATGGTTTTGGTCCAACAGAATCACTGATTTATACAAATTCATACAACTATGCACTTGATTATAAAATGATAATCTTCACGGGACAAAACCTGAAAATCTTGAATAGTTCATCAATTTCAGAGTCTCCAGGAAAGAGTGGTCGCTGGTTCACCATCTCAGCAAATATACAACCAACTGACCACACATCAACAGGAGTAGAGTAGTGACGAGACCCAAGAAGAATTTCTGGTGCTCTATACCACAGTGTCACTACCTAGAAAAGTACACCAACAATTAAGTAATGTGCGGTGTTGTTTTTGTTCCTTGTGATTATTTATTGCACGTACGCATACAAGTAAAAGAATACCAAGTCCAGAATAAGATTATAGCTAATGCCAAAGGAAAAACATAAAACCATGGAGCAACCTCATGTGTGAATGTCCTGACAGGGATACCAAATGCCCTGGCCAATCCAAAATCTGCAAGTTTTAGTGCATTGGTACGGCGATCAATCAACAAGTTTTGAGGCTTTAGATCCCTGTGGAGAACTCTATGGGAATGGCAATAAGCAATGCCTCGTAGGATTTGATAAAGAAATGTCTGCAAATTTATGAAGGTAACATAATGTGAGATGGATCAATTTTTTTTGTCTTCAAATTAGAGGTGGCAAATGAAAACATTTACTTATGATGTGTCAATTCAGATTCTCTTTCATTTTTTAAAAGTCAAAATAAAAAGTTGACTAGAACGAAAAAGGTCCAAGGGGTCGAAAGGCCAATATGTATTTCTTATGCATAAAACTTCCAAGTCATTTAAAGTCATTTTATTAAATAACCAGTTTATATTGATACCATACAACTTTTGTAATCATATTTGACACACCAATAGTCTTAAAAAAATAAACGACCAAAAGTGTTTCAGGTAATCCCAACACAGCTGTTTAGACATACACAAAACAGGTCATTTTGACCTCGACCCATTGAAGTTGTTACCTAACCCTCCTAAACCCCCCATGTTTCCACCTCTAATTCAAATCATCTCCAGAAGACTTGCATACAAGTGAATAAGTATAAAACATATGAGTATTGCAACTAAGACTGACAAATGAGTGGCATAAAAAGGCATACTCACTTTTACAAGGCGTGGATCCTTTGAAAATTCTGGACATGAATCCATGTGCTTCTTCAAATCCAGGTCCAGATACTCAAAAACCAGATACAATCGTTTGTCACTGTGCACAACATCCTGTAACCTGTCACCAAAAAGTCAGCATTTGCTCCATAATCACCTTGTAGAACATAAATAAAAAATCCATAAATATGAAATCATTTAATGCATTTAAGACAGTTCTAGAATTGGGACTACCTGACTATGTTTCCATGTTGCATCTCCTTCAACAGTGAAATCTCTCTGATAGCTGTGCTCGGGACACCCTCGTCTTCTTGCTCAAGACGAATCTTTTTCAAAGCAATTGTTTCATTGGTAACTTTGTCACGAGCCTTGTAGACCACACCATAGGTTCCTTCACCAATTTTCTCAACCTTCTCATACTACATATTCAAAACAATATTAATAATCAAGTAGCAGAAAACCATAAATCACTAATGTTCTATAAAGGCTTGAAATGCATTATACCTGCTCCATCACGAGTTCAGTGAAATGGACTCAACTGTATCTACATCCATGAAGAACCAATTAATAAAACAATTTCAGAAACTTCACTAGTACCAAAATGACATCTATATGAGATCTTAACCAAACAAACAGATGTGAATACCTCAAAGTAAACAACATTTAGCAGAAGAATAATGAATCATGACAAGTAAGACACTAAATTAAACAAGTTCAGTTGTGCATTTCAGTGAAATTACAACTGAATTTCCCATGTATTGAAGTAAAATGCAATTGATTCAACCAAACACTTAGTTGTCTTAACCAATCAATCCAAAGTTCAAAACACCTAATGAAGCTGCATTTCATGAAAAAACAACTGAAAGTTCCACCCAAATTCTAGGAACAGAATGTATCGAAAACCCTATGAATTCCAAAATTACTATACCTTAAACAATTTGAGCATTTAAAACACAAAACAATTCATTACATATCTCCAACATTCCCCCAAATTACTCAATCTTCAATCATAAATCAATTCAAACCAAATCACCAGTCGAAACCAGCAAAAACCGCAACACATCTCACAATGACAAGATCGCAAAATGCACGGACCTTACTCGTCTACAACCTACGTCACTCGAACTAAGCTTCATTCAAGTCAAAGCAAGTCAACAGTCACATGTACTCATGAATGTTCTAAATCAGCAACGCATGATGTCATTTTCAAAGTAAAATGTGTTCAATCAACAAAACTCCAAATCAAGTGCAATATCAAAGTTAAAATCTATAGAAATTACTCATCGCCGACAAGCTTCTGTTAGTGATGACAATGGAAGCACTGGTTTACACTAGATTTGAGAGATGTTAGCATACCTGTGATGACGAATCGAAGCTTTTGCGTGAACAAAAGCAAAGCCCCTTCGCTAGGTTTTGGGGAGAACACGATAGTGGGGACGAAGATGTGTAGAAATGGTGTATATTTAACCACCAAAAACAAAATATTTTATTTTTATTTTATGACTTGAAGTATTTTTCATCAATCTAAAATAATTATGTATTGTGTAATTCGGATGGTGTCTGCTTTTAATCTGGACCCCTCAAACTATTCCTAAGATTATTGCATGAAGCAAGACTAGATCTAGTGGTGCTTCTAAGGGGTTTTAAAGTTGCTGATGTGGATATAATTGTTACGTTAAAATCACTATCTCCTAGTTAAAAGGGGGCTTTAAACTTCTTTTTAGTTAAACCCTTAACGGACGTTAAAATATATGAATAATTCATTTTTTCTCACTTTTAACTAAAAAAGACTTTAAACTCACTACACTTGATTTAAAATGATTTTAATAAATTCATATTTGTCTATGTGGTATTTTAACTAAATAAACCACTACACATGGTCTTATAGCTCTAACTCATTCTTTTGTTTTCTACAACTCTCGTTCATCGTCATATCGATTTGTTCGTATTCTGAATGCTACGTTTCTTTAAGGTAGTTGTGATGTTTTTTCTTGCTTATGTTATAATTAGTGTATAGTTTTCATTCCACCGACAAAACAAAGTTCATTGTTACATTATGCATGTGTATGAGTGTTATAGTCTCTAACTCGTTCTCTTATTTTCTGTAATCCCCTTCCTTACTAGTTACTACTCTTATTGTCATGTATGTTATTTTTTTCTAAGTTAGCAGGTGATTAGTAGTCGTAGATTGTTACATTTCACTTATAAAAACATGTTCATTGTCTCGATTACCTTACATGTCATAGACATCTAAGTTTATGAATTACTCGTGTTTTATGTCGTAACAGTTCAGTTTTAGGTTTGACATGCTTTGGTTTCCACATGTGTCATCAATTAATAGTATTTCATATCTAAATGGTATATAATTATCTCAATCTTAACTTATTTGTGCATTTCAATTTTGTTTCTTATTTTATATTTATGTGTATTGTTTGGAATTAGTATTGTCCTTTTTATAACTATATTATACTATAATATTTTATTTTTTCCTTGTTAAAAATGTATATTATGTAAATCTTAGTCTACTCTAATAATCCCCTCAACCTTGTCGTTATACAATGATAAAACCTCACTTATATGACATTCATTTGAAACAAAAGAAGGAAAATGTACTATTTTGCATCCTTCAAATTGAGAACATGTGAATGGGTACAATGTAGTATCAAGACTCCGTCATATGATGGTGATCCATTTTCAGATGAATCAGTCATTGCCAAATACACTAACCTACACATTATTTGAAGCAGTCATGTATTAAGAACTGATGCATGTTCGAAACGACAACGAACTTTTTTACCACTGTCTACAAGCGTCAAGTTTATGTATAATACTTCTGCGAGACTTATAAAACACGAATTTTGTAAGCCCGTGAATGGTGGTAGAAGCATTGGATTCTCATGAATAATGACTTATGAGTGCTACTATAGATCGGGAATGCCAATGAGAAAACAATAAATCATAATATTACAAAAACAACCAACTTTCTTTACGTATAGGAAATGGTGTTGAGTAACCGCTTCTATAATGTATTTTTACGTCAATTTGATTTTAAATCCACTGTTTTGAAAAATACATAATATTATCTCTTCGTGCCTCTTCACTATGTTCATGTTGACGGCATACTTATTATACTTGTGTTGTTTTATGTCATGTTAGTTTGCTGAAATGTCTTATTCATCTAGTATTTAAGAAACAAACAAACAAACAAATAAACATACTCAGTGAGTCTAAGATTTAGCCTTCTATATATGCATGATAACTAAAGTTTAATAACTTATGTTGATATAATCTAACATGAATACACAAAGGAACGCACGTTGTCACGAAAGACAAAATCAAAATCCACAAAGACCAGTTCACATTCCATCATTCAATTTTTGTCAAATTATAAGTATTTCTCAACTATAAGACGAAGAACACCATCAATAAGATAAACTTTATATTCCCCGATATACGAAGCCCATAGAATTGTAAACTAGCATCCCTACCCATCGCATGTTCATTCATATTTTCATTTGGAATCTCATATTGAAATGTGTATTAATGAAAAAGGTTAGTCACTAATAATTTAACATTTGTTATTTAGTTTTGAGGAAGATTTATCTGTTTATGTCTTTGTAATGGACCTCATAAAATAGTTTGGTGCCAATTGCTAGCAATAGAAATGTTTCGACTATTAAAATAGCGAACGGAAGATCAAGATAAAAAATACAGTTTCAGGTATCATCATTAGACTTCTTAATAAATGATTGCAATGCCTAATGCCTGAAGTGGCATCAAATTTGTCAACAACTATTATTGCATAAAGCACAGCGTAACAATTGTAACTGTTAGATTATTGTTATACACACACTTCAATAACTCCATGAGAGTAGCCCCCTTTGAAAGTAAAGGGACAATAAATAACATATAAAGCACGCACAAATCTAAAACATAAATCGTACTAAAAATAATTACTAGAAACTTGAGGCTTTGATTCGCAATGTTGCATGGCGTTGTTTTGACTCTCTCATCCCGTTTGAAAAAGAAAACTTCATGAAGAAATAAAGAGAAATTGAATAAACAAGAAACACTTGAGTTGTCAGTCTAGTGATAAAAGTAAAAAAATCATTTAAAGACTATTCGGATTTTATAGTCTATTGCTCCAATTTGAACATTGAAAAATAACCTTGTAGGAAGGTTGTACTAGATAGATGGTTATACTAGATAGGTGTCTAGTCTGTTACTTCATGCGTTGGTTATTACCGATGATCACTTGGGTTCGAGTCTTTACCCGTATTCCTCTTACCCCCATTTTTTAGAGGTGGACAGCACGTGCCACCATCTCATCTCATTGTCTTTAGACTTTTCAAGATCATTTTCTTTAAAGAGAATGTCTGGTGACTATCAATCACCAACAACTTCCGTTTATCTCCGTCAAACCACCACCTCATGCGTTCCTCCTTTGCTTCGGTCTTTCTGTTGTGATATTGTTACACTAACTTTGGTTTGTGTGACTTGCTTTAATTTTTTATGTTGTTTCGATGACGATGGACCAAGGTTCGTTACAGTAACGAAGTATAACTTAAGTTCAATTTTTTGTTCTTATTTTACAAACCGTCAAAATAGGGCAAAACCCCAACCCAAAATCTTCTCGTTGCGATCTCCTTCCTATACACGATCTCTTCGCGCACACGACCAGAGAGATGACAGGGGCAACAATGGAGTCGGAGCTTCCGGTGGAACCACAATCTCTCAAGAAGCTCAGTTTCAAATCCCTAAAACGCGCTCTCGATCTCTTTTCACCTCTTCATTCTCAATTGCCCCCTCCTGATCCCGAATGGTTCGTTTCTAAACCCTAATTAAACTTTTTTTTTTCAATTGGCTTATACTTTCACATCTAATCGTTGCTCACCTTTTGCCTCGCAGTAAGAAGATTCGTATAAGCCACAAGGTTAGTAACTACTTCGATGTGTTTTTGCATATTAGTCTCATCGATTGATACAAAATTGTTAGAACCACATTAACGCGTACGATACAAGTTGTGTTATTCACCGGTTAGTTTTGAGAGCCCTAGGTTGGCTAGCTTTTTGGTGGTTAGTTATTTTGATTTATATGATGTGTGTTTGTGTATGTGTTTTGATGATTGTAAAGGTACATGTTGAGTATGGTGGAATGAATGTTTCAAGTCAGCCTGTCAAGAGTTCCTCACAAAATCAAGTTGCACCTTCGAGTTCGAATGCTCTTGTGTTATCAGGTACTGGTAGTTTTGCATCATTCTTATCAGCATTGAGGGTTGATACTTAGCCGTATAAGCTTGTTTCCGTGTGTTGGTTTTGTCTATTCTTATTTGCTTAAACTAAATAAATAATGATTTGTGTTGAGCTAAAGAGTTGTCGATATTGCAAGCGAACATCAAGCACTAAGTTGAAGGTTATATAGTAATGGAAATTGAAACAGACCTTAGAGAATACTAATATGTTGAGAAGAAGCATCATCTTTTGACTTTTGTCAAATTTTATTTGTAGGAGCTGAAAATTCTAAGAAGGCTGGTACTCAGAGTGATTTATCCATTACTCCTCTTCCACCAAAGAATCTGTAATCATTTTTATTTCTGTTACTACATTGATATTTTTTACTCTATTTTTTAGTTGGTAAATCGAATTAATCATGCAATTTTTGTCTGACAGAGGTGATGGTAATATGACTGGCAAAAGTACCACCATCATTCCTGCTCACGGGACTTCAGAAAGGTCAGGATCTGATTGTACATTTTACACATTTCACAGTATACAAGCATGAAGCTTAACTATCACTAACTCTGCTTTTTATTCACTGTTAGTCTGTTACTATGGTTATGAAGTCATTATTTTTGTGTGGCATTTTGATTTTGACTTGTTTATTTGTAGAAATCTGCCAACTGCAGCCCTTATGGAGAGAATTCCTAGCAGATGGCCACGTCCGGTGTGGCATGCTCCATGGAAGAACTACAGAGTGAGAATCTTGTTCTTTTTTATAGCTTGACTTTTGTTTACGTTATATTTGAGCGTTTTTGAATTTTTGTGACATGAGAAATAGATTATGCATGCATAACTAATTCTCAGGTACACATGAATAGTAAACGGTTAAGTATTGGTTTTTGTGAACCTGATTACTCACTCTATGATAAGGTGGTGTTTATAGGGTAAATTAATGGTATATCATCGGGCTATAGGAATATGATCCTTTTCTTCTATTTTCTCATTCATTTTTTGTAGTCTTGCTGTCTTTACTAAACTGAGCTAATATATTTTCAGGTCATTAGTGGCCATTTGGGATGGGTGAGATCTATTGCGTTTAGTCCAAATAATGAGTGGTTCTGTACCGGTTCTGCAGATCGAACTATCAAGGTAATTAATTTTTGAACAAATAAAAATTTACAAATTAAAAACAATGATAAATGAATATAGATTTTAGTAACACCAATGCTTTTTGCATGCCTATAGACCACGTAAGTAAAAAGCTAATAATATGATTTATAATACGATATCTTTAATTGTTGTTTTTAATTTTAAAACTCTTAAGAAGGTACAAATCTTAAATCCCTGTTATTGTCACAGTTATTTGCTTATTGTTTCTGAGCATGCTAGTATCTAGTGTTCTGTAATATTATTGGCATATGTTGCAAAAATATGTCTATTCTAAATGTAAGTAATTATCTGTTTGAAAAGATACAAACATTATCTAATATCATTATATAAAGTGACATCAAATGATACACGCAACACCCCCTAAGGGAGACTAGACCGGCTTCATCTACACTAGGCTGAAAACTCTGAAATCCTAACCTAATATTGGGAGATCCATTAGAAAAATAAAAAATCCTGATGCCATTTGGGCTCTTGTTTTTCATAATTTATGTTGCCAGTATTTCTAGGTTATGCTTATCATATCTATTGAACTTTGGGCTCTTGTTTTTCATTATTTATGTTGCCAGTATTTCTAGTTTATGCTTATCATATCTATTGAACTCATAGTTTTCGAAGGAGCAAGGCGCACTGAAGGCGCAAAGGGTGGGCCTTGGGCCTAGGCGAAAGGCACTTAAAAAGTGAGGGCTTTTCTAAGCGAGAGGCATAGTATAAAAATATCATTTTTAGTGGTTTTACACATGTTTCGGGCTAGTGTAGGCTGTTTTAGGTTGGTTTCAGGTTTGTTTATGGCTAGTAGCCTAGTATAGTTGTTTCTGACTTGTTGAGATGAATTTTGGTTGGAATTCGACTGTAACCTGGCCTGAAAATGCGTCTAAACGTATGAATATGGGCTTTTGAAGTGAGGCGATAAGGCTGCGCTGGGTTGGGCCTGAGGGCTTAGGCGCGCCTTGTGGGCCTCCAACATCAGAGATTGAACTTTATACTTGTAAAAGAATTTTATATATCACAGATAATGGGTAATATAATACATATAAGGATATACTCAACATATGGGAGCAAGGCGGACCTTAAATGATTGAATGCTTCATTATGCTTGCTATATTCACTCTTATTTACATTTTAAATATATAATATCCAATGATATCCATCTAAAATGAGCAGTGAGCACATATAATTTCTGGAAGTCTGAATATATGCTGACAATTTAAGTCATAAAACTTCTGTTTAAACTTGTTTTAATGTTCAAAATTTTACTCACGTTTTCTATAATTTTGTAAAAGACCAATACTAAATTGACTTTGCAATTTTGTGAATCCACAACGATTTTGAATCAACGGTTCCATGTTTTCTTATTTCTTAAACTGTCACTAATAGTTTTTTTATTGATTGTGGATAGATTTGGGATGTGGGATCAGGACAACTAAGACTGACACTAACAGGGCATATAGAACAAGTTCGAGGTATGATTTTTGAATTAAACAATCATTTTTGGTTGTTGGTGAGACTTCCCTACTAGGAAGTTAATATACCATGTTAAGACCCATGTATTTATGAATGGTTCAATTCAGGTGGTGTTCTTAGCAGATCAAAGCGGTATAATAAAATATATCAGCCAAAAAAGAAACGGATTAAACTTTTTTAGAGCCCCCAAAGCGCATTTTTGATTCATGAAACCTCTTAAGTCATTTTATAGACAATATTTACATTATTATTGTGATAATGTAATTTTTGCAAATAGACGCACTTGGTTGTGTATAAAATACTTGAAGTTTTTGGATAAAAATTGTCTGGGGTCAACCCAACCCGTTTTAACCCGTACCAGATACGACTCATTTTGAGCGGTAGCCACTCCACCCATTTTGCCACCTTTCTTAATGCCATTGATCTTGTAAACTCATCTGAGACAATTTTCTTATCCTATTATTTTATTGCAGGCCTTGCTGTCAGCACTAGGCATACCTACATGTTTTCTGCTGGTGATGACAAACAAGTTAAATGCTGGGATCTAGAACAGAACAAGGTTTGATCACTGATTCACTGGCCAGTTTAACCTTATATGATTTTGTGTATGTGCTACACTTTCTGATACTTGTTGTTTGTTTTTACTTTAAAAGGTTATTCGGGCATATCATGGCCATCTAAGTGGTGTATATTGCTTGGCACTTCATCCCACTATTGATGTTCTTCTTACCGGCGGTCGTGATTCCGTTTGCCGGGTATGAAATTAAGAACTTTTTGAAATTAAGAATTTATAAAATAATAAAGTGTATGAAGTTGTGAACTCATTTGGCATGTCAACAATTTCAGGTATGGGACATTCGCAGCAAGATGCAAATTCATGCTCTTGCAGGCCATGATAATACGGTCTGTTCAGTTTTCACCCGACCTACGGTAAGCAATAAGGTTAAATGGTGTAGCAATAACATTTTTTTTTCCTGTTGATCATTGAAATGCTTAATGTGGCACATCTTATAACAGGATCCACAAGTGATAACTGGCTCCCATGATTCAACCATTAAGTTCTGGGATCTTCGATATGGTAATTACTATTTTTTTAATTAAATATTGAATACTCGCTCAATTATAAGTTAGTAATTAAATATTTATTACTCTGGTAGGTAAAACAATGGCAACCCTTACTCATCATAAGAAATCTGTACGTGCATTAGCCCAGCATCCTACCGAGTATGCAACTCCACTTTGTATTGGTTTTATTCACATCATAGTTATTAGGAAAAATCCATTTTCGGTAACATTTTTCTTCAATGTTTGTCTCGTGACATTGCAGGGATAGTTTTGCTTCAGCATCAGCTGACAATATAAAAAAGTTCAGTCTTCCTAGAGGAGAATTTTTGCATAACATGCTGTGAGTATTCTACTAATCCCCTTGATTATTAAATTGCAGATACAATCCCTTTTCTATGGACCCATTCATTAAATGAATTTAGATTGTTATTTGGTTAGAAAGGACATACAGCTTGGTTAAATCATAGAGCATGTAAAAATATCACCCATACCCATGGGAATCCAAAAAATATGGGTGATACATGATATGTTTTGTTACCCGATATACATTAAGTAGTTTTACCAAGCGGGTAACTTTACTTGCCACGAATGTACTTGGCCTGGGGGTGTGTGTTTAAATTAAAGGGTTTATTTTATAGTTACTTATTTGTCGTAAGAATCTATACTTTTTAACTAATGAACCAATTACCGTTATCAGAAGTGTAGTTTGAAAGACTCCTCTTTTTCAATCAAGGAATAATAGATAAAAGATATCACATGATTAGAAACATTCTTGAAATTGTTCTTACGCATAAATGCATGCAGATATTCAGTTGTTTATTTTAAGACGTGGTTAGAATAAATGCATTCCAACCAGCAAATAATGGCATCTTTAGAACAAAGCTATTCGATGGACTATGGTTTGTCTTTCACTTGAGTAACAGAAGTTTGCACCTTAGCCCCAAACTGGACAATAATAAAATTTGTCTCATCTGAATATATAATAAACTCATTGCAAGTAAAAATTAACATCAAATATTTTTATTTGATATATTTGTAGTTCCCAACAGAAGACCATAATTAATGCGATGACAGTCAATCAAGAGGGTGTTTTGGCTACCGGAGGTGAGCGTTTCTTTATAATCGTTGCAATTAATGTCTGCATACTTAAAATTTCCAAAATATATATTCATTGAATGATTATGATCTTCATTGGTTTATAGGTGACAATGGTAGTTTATGGTTCTGGGACTGGAAAAGTGGTCATAGTTTCCAACAATCCCAAACAATCGTTCAACCCGGTATGCACCTTTTTTACCTTCAATTATCACTCATCTACCTCTGCATGTACTTAAAGGTGGCAAATTTATTTATGATATAGTCGGTTTCGGTTATGCTTTACCTCCACATGTATTAATAAGGGTCAATTGGGTTAAAAAGTATTATTAAATCATGTCAGACCCCGACCCATATCAAAGATTACCTGTTTTTGGAAGAGTTACTGAGTAATGTATTTGGTATGTCAGGGTCACTGGATAGTGAGGCTGGAATCTACGCATTATCATACGACGTGACGGGCTCGAGGCTGGTTACATGTGAAGCAGACAAAACAATCAAAATGTGGAAAGAAGATGAAAATGCCACTCCTGAAACTCACCCTGTCAACTTCAAGCCTCCTAAAGACATTAGGAGGTTTTGATTGTTATTTACTGGATTTTGTTTATTATGTTGTGATTTTTGATCTAGATATCGTCAGAAAAAGTGTTGATTTAAGCTATCTTTTTTTCCTGAAAAATTTTAAAAATTTAGCATGTCCCAAAAACAAGAGCATTTGGTGTTTTCACCACATCAAACCATGTCACGCTTCACCTTAGCTTCATATAACATACTATAATTCATATATCACACTGTTTTTAAATTCCTTTTTCTTGTATTTTTACTACAAAAATAAATAAAATATGTAAAACACTATCTTATCATAGAATAAATAATCAAGGTTACAAAACATATACTTAAGAATGTTTAACTATCTATGTTACTATGTATATTGATTATTGAAGTATAATCTATCTTTTTATATCATAAAAAAATACACTCAACTATGAATATGAACTAGGTTTTCCTAACCCGCGTGTTGTGCGGGGGGAATTTTACCATGATCCCAAATATCAAAACGTGAATGCACTAACACATTACGACGGCATTGTACGTGATGTGATGACGTATAGACTAAAATTCAACACGATTTGTCTTTGGATTAAATTTATGTTGAACCGTAAAGTAACTTGAATTTGAACTGTTGAACGAAACGTATTATACTTGACATGACTTTTTTCCAAACAAAATTATGTTGAAACGTAGTCCAACTCAAAACTACATAAAAGACATGTGCAGCTGCGCCGTATGTGATAAAGAATAGATTACGATCGTTGCGACTCGTTTCCGAACTAAATTAACATTGCCACGTACAGTAACTCAAATTTATACCGTCGAATAAAAACCTTTATTTTTTTACCCCGCCCATTTCAGAACAAAATTCACGTAAAAACGTAGGCGAACGTCGAAACGTAAACCAACTCAAAACATATATAAAAATATGCATGGAAACGTTTTATGCCCGACTCATACCGGTACGTAAACCTGGAACTTTAAAAATCTGAATTTTACCTTAGACTGTTTAACAAAAATTTTAATAAAAAATTATATATATTATTATTATTTAAATATTATTATTATTATTTTAATAATATTATTACTGTATAACCTGTGGTGTATTAATATATATATAATATTCTAATTTGATATTGATATAAAGCAATTTATAAACAAACTATTAGAAGTAACAGGATTCTCATTATGTACTTCTTTCACAAGCATACCACACAAGGCACGAACGTCGTAAAACAAGTTCGTCAAATGACTTATTCTAAAGGATACTAACAAGTATCTCTCTGTCAACACATCATGCTTAGCATATGTAAAACACAGTCATAATGAAGATCATCAACCGCCTATACTACATGAGATCTAATTCATGTAGAGTTTGGGGATCACTAACTGCCTGATTTACAAGAGCCATTAGCATTGATCGAGTGCTAATAATTCAAGGTTTAATTGATTTAATTATGTGATTTTACGTTATGATTATGGTGGAATAGTTTCAAGTTGTTTGTGTTTTGATTTATAGGTGTTAGGAGCTAAAGGAGGCTTATTTGGGAGAAAAAGAAACAAAACACGAAACTACAAGGACTGAAGCAGTAAACATCAAAAGTTACAAAAAAGGCACAAAATTAGGCATACTAGCGTATGATACGCCGGGTATGGGCGTATAATATGTCGGTCGGCGTATTGACGGCGTATTTGTGGGCGTATTTGACAAAAATTGCAGAAAGTTGGGCGTATGGAAGCTGAGGGGGCGTATGATACGCCGACCTTGGGCGTATCATACGCCGGTCTTCAACTAACACCCGGATTTTGTGGATCTTGATGTCTACTTAAACCTATCCAACCCCAACTGGAAAGAAAACTCTTCCCAGCCGAAATCTAGCAAGTTCAAGGTGATTTTGGGTGCTTTCAAGCTTCCCAACTCATATCAAATCATCATTGATCATCATCAAAACAAGATTTAAGATTCAATGAAGACCATGCGTGGCTAAGTTCTTCTTGATTGCTTTCGGGAGTACAATTCTTGTCAAGTGAGGCAATTGGTATGTTTGATTAGGTTTTTGTATTAAACAATGGATTAGTGAATGAAGTTTTATGTTTTGATTACGTTAAAAGGTTTACTTATAAATAAAGTTGTGTGCTTGATTATCAGTTTTCGGTTTCCTTGCATCGTGAGCTCATTAAAAATGTAGACAACGTGATATAGGTGAATTGGTAACTTTATGAATGAGCGAGTCTTAAAAGATTATTTCTTTGTTACCACTTTAATCAAAAGCTAAGATCTTGTAGTATTGTTTCTTACAAACCCTAATTTGAAAGTATCAATTGTGGATCTTGCGGAATAGGAAACCCAGAAGTGACGGTTTCTTAATATTTAATCAAATTCGTTTCAAAGTTTGTTGCTTTTTGCAATAGCGTTCTTGATTTCATCCCAAGTTCCAATTTCAAAGTTTGTTGCTTTTTTAAAAATTTTTAAAAAACCCAAAAAGAGTTTACTTTTCTGTTTTTTTTTTCTTTTAATTTGTTTTTATTGTTCAGTATTACGCAAGGTATTTTTTGTTTTCTTGTTTGCAGGTAGCTACTACGTTAATGCATATGGGATTTTTAGGAAGGACCTCACCATTACAATTTGATCCAGAAATCGAGAAGACTACAAGAGCGAATCGTGTGTTTTAAAAAGCATCAACTTCAAGAACTTCTCAAATTCGTGGTCAAACAAGATCGGACGAAGGTACATCATCAGCAGCAACAACTCATCGGATATTAAGCAGACTTTCAAGAACACCCGAAAGTAACCATTCAAGAATGATGAACAATCCAGAAAACCAAGGAGTACCACAACCCAACCAACCTTTGGGAGATATTCCAATACCCGTATTCCCTCAACCTGATGATCCTCCACCTCAACCACAACCAGTGCAACCTCAACCTCAGGGGCCGATCCCTGTAAATCAAGATGTGCAAAACCAACCTCCGCCCATGAACTTCCAACTGATGCCAAATTTCTGGGTTCGTAATCCAAGTTTTCAGCATGACATGGAAGGGAGCCATCATAGCAATGAGGACAGGTTTTCAATCGAAGGAAGTCATCACACTAATTATGCGGAAGAGTGGATTGAAGATCAAGTCGACATGGACGGACTAAACCAACATGATTTTGGGAATTATGGGAACCAACCGGGCTATCGAAACCGTCAACCAAATTGGAATCAGGATGGTTATGCTCAACCACCCATTCTCAACAACGTTGGAGGTTAACCGTTTAATGGCATACCTGCTAATCTAGGAGCGCAACACTATGTACTAGCACATGGTGTGGATAGTCACTTTCGCCCGCCATTGCCATTAATTCATCTTTTATAGTTTCACCAACACAAAGGGGATGATCTTTTGAAGTCCGACCATAATGTTTGGGAATTCTCCCTCACTTCCATGGTATGGCAACCGAAGAACCCTATTTGCATATATCATAATTTGAGGCATCTTGTAGTACCATAGGTAGCCAAGGGTTCAAATGCAACAATTATTTTTAGATGAATATTATACTTCCCAAAGGACAAGTTATGCAAGGCGAGCCATTCGAGGATTTACACAACAATCAGATGAACAGTTTCATGAAGCTTTTCACCGATTTAAAGAGATGATAAGAACTTGTCCACATCATGGCATAGCTAAGTGGGAGTTGATTTCAGCATTCTCTGATGGGCTATCACCAGAGGATGCTAGAGATGTAAATTTCACAAGTGCAGGAACGTTCACCTTAAACCCTGAGAATGATGATTGGGATATTCTTGAAAGGATGAGTGTAATCTTAAAGAAGCGTTCCCAATCAAGTCGAAGGTCAAGGGGTGCAAACATAAAGATGGTGAATGATCATGTGGCCATGGATAGAATTGCGGTTCTAGAACGAGAAATTGAAAGCCTTAAAGTTGGAAAGAGTGGCGTGGCGAACATATCTAGTGAGTATGAAGTGTGTGACATATGCAATGACATCAGCCATACATCGGTCACATGCTACTTGAATTTGGAGAAGAGTGAAAGTGTACATCAATTACAAGGCCAAGGAGAAAGGAAGACATATGATATGAATTCTAACACATATCATCCCGGTCTTAGAAATCACCCAAATCTTAGATATGGTAACAATACTAATCAACTGAATCCTCCTTTTTAGGTACCAAATCAAGGAAGCAACCAATATCAAGGCCAACAATAAGAATACAATCAAGGCGGTTATCAAAGGAACAACTACAATCAAAGAAACTACCAACAAGGCAGTCAATATAATCAAAGGAATCAACAACATCAACAAGGTTCTTCTACTAACAATGGCAATGACAACGTAATTTTATCAGCAATTCAAGATCTTGCAAAGGAGATGAAAGAGTTCAAGCAATTTCGAAAGGTGCAAGAAAAAACCAATGAAGCCATTGCCAAGCAACTAGGACAATTAGCTGAACAACTATTTGGACGAGAACCAGGGAAGCTTCCAAGTGACACAACCAAAAACCCTCAACATCAAGCCTCAAGTTCAAAGAATGTGCACATCAATTCGGTTAGTATCCTTCCTAAATCTGAATATGTTGATTATGATTTAACCTCTACTCCTCAAGTAGTTGTAGGTAACGATAAGGAAGTAGATGAAGAAGGAGGAAGTGACCCGGGAGCACCAATCATTCCCACTCAAGTCGAGAAATTTAAAATCAAGCGGGCACTTTTGGATTATGGAGCCAGGGTGCACATCCTTCCAGGAAGTTTGTATGACCAATATGACTTTGGTCCATTACATGAAACTGACAAAACAGTGGTGCTTGCTGATTCGACATGGAAACAACCCCGGGGATGGTTAAGGATGTGATAATCAAGTTAGGAGAGTTCTACTACCCTATAGACTTTATGGTGCTTGATTATGCACCAGTAAGGACGAATGAGCAACCAAAGGTAATTTTAGGACGACCATTCTTGGCAACAACTAAAACTCAAATAAATTGCCGAGATGGAATTATCAACATGACATTCAAAAACAGTAAGCTGCTCTTTAACGTGTTTTCAAAATCAATTACATATGTAGTCAACAATGATTGTTCTATATCAGATGCTACTAACGTAGGTGCTCCTCCTTACATTTCACATGTAAGCGAGGATATCACCAAGAAGAATGGTTTTGATCCTTATAGGTTTGAGCTTGAAAAGGTGGAAAGGATGAAAATGTAAAGGTGGAGCCACCAAGGAATGAAAATCCGATACGAAAGATTAAGATGGGTAAACCACCAGATCATAAGAATTCAAGGATTAAAGAAGCAATGTTTGGGCAAAGCTTAAGTGAACAAGAAAATCTACCATGCTGGGATAAGCAATTCTTTGAAGAGAAGTTTGGAGAGAAGCACTCAATACGACCACTATAAGTGGTCTCAAGTAAGGTTCGGCTGAAGACCTAAAACTTAGCGCTCGCGGGAGGCAACCCGAGAACTTTATGGGTGTGTTCACTAAAAACCCTCACGAGACTATAACTCGCCCACTCGGGTCTACCAAGGGGTTTAAAGGCTTGTTGCATATGCTAAATGCAATCGTGATTCCTACGAAAGTGAGTTTTACCTCTTTTATTAGTTTTTGTTTTTTTTTTCTTCTTTGGTTTGCTTTGTTTTGTTTTGATAGTCAATCACGAGACGCAAGCACTCAAGTGTGGAGAGGCACAAGTTGGTTGATGAAGGATTCTAATAATGATTATGATCAGGTCCATGTGTTCTTTCCACTACTTTGGGTTTCAACAATATTCTTTTCATGCTTTCGTTGAAATTGATTGATAATATGTTAGGATATGGCAAACTAGTCTCCCTTCACAATGAATTGTCTTGATTAGCAATAATAGGAATGAAATTAGAAATCTACTTCCCTATGTTATGAAAATAACAATTGTGACTACCATACATTGAGGACAATCTATCTCAAGTGTAGAGATAAGGAAATAATTGAAAAAATTAAACCTTTTTGAAAAATAAATCTTCTAATAAGCTTAATTGTGCATGAGACCTATAAAAATTTCATACACGGTTAATTATCACTTGTTTGTGCATGTATAGATCCCTTAGCATGCTTGTTTTGAAATTATAGTAAGCCACTCCCATCATGAGCTTTTATAAAATTAGGTAGAATTCTTAGAAGGCATAACGAACCGGATTGTAGAGGACATTTGTGCTTCATATTTTTAACCATTTCCCACCGTTTCCGTGAGAATTTGAGCCTAATTGAGCAATTCATAGCATATGTTGATTTTCTTTATATTTTTGCATAATGAGGGAAACCATAATGTGCATTTAAGTTAGAACTCGTGTAATTGATGCGTGTCAAGATCATAAACCAATATGTGCATAAATGTGATAGAGGCATTAGGAATGAACCATTTGCTTAAACCTAGGGCTGCAAACGAACTGAACGTTCAGCGAACAGTTCGTGAACCGTTCGGCGGGAAGTTCGTTTATGTTCATTCATTTAGTAAATGAACGAACACGAACAAGAAAATTTCGTTCGTTAGTTAAACGACGAACATGAACACAAGTCGCGTTCGTTCATTTATGTTCGTGAACATTCGATAATGTGTTCGTTAATGTTCATTAATGTCCGTTCGTGAACATTCGATAATGTGTTCGTTTATGTTCATTAATGTGTTCATTTATATTATTAATTTTTTTGTTATTTATTTTTATGATTATTATATCAAGTATTTTTTTATATTTATATTAAGTAGTTATTTATTTTTGATTGATTTTATGTAATGTTTGTAATAAAAATGTAAAATTTATTCTAAAATAAATTTATAATCAATTGTATCCGTTTGTGTTTATGAGCTTTTTTGTGTTCGTCATGTTCATGAACGGTTGTTTGTGTTCATTTGCTTTTGTTTGTGTTCATTTGCGTTCGGTAAGTGTTCGTGAACAGTTCATGAACATGTTCATTTTCTTAATGAACGAACACGAACAAAAAATCTCATTCAGTAAGTGTTCATGAACACATTTATTTCTTAACGAACTAACACGAACAAGGCTTTGTTCGTGTTCGTTCGGTTCGTTTGCAGCCCTACATAAACCTTTTCTTTTGAATCCCTTACCTTGATAATCTTCCTTTAAACACCATGTTGAGCCTCAACTTGTCGTTTGAATAACCCAACACAATAAGCCTACAAAGCCTTAGCCTTTTTATGAAATATAGGGTGATGAAGTCCAATTCATGATATGTTTAGACGTGTTGTTTCAGTAATAGTTCAATAATAGTATGATTGGTTGTGAATATAAAAAGAATGAAAGAAAAAAGAAGAAGAAAAAAAGCTAAATATGATATCAAAATAACCAAGATATGAAGCAACAAAATTAGTATGAGAATTCTATGATATGATTGCTATTAGAGGATAGAAATTGAGACACATCATATCTAGCATGTTTAAATTGGATTTCATTCATCGTTAGCCACTCTAAAATCTCTATTCTATCCCATCTTAAACCTTAGCTTAACATTACAACCCATGAAAGACCTCTTGATTTATGTATTATATTGTGTTAATTGATGGCGATATGATTAATATACGAGCTTATGATGAAAATGTACATTCTTGGCTTGATAGTTCAAGATATACTAGTATATAATCACTAGTCCATAAAACAAACCGAGAGGAGTGTTCATTGTAAGGAATGTGAATGCATGAATGTATGAAGCAAAAGGTGAAATTATGCCAACTAAAGATTCTAAGTTTAAAACATAAGTGGTATTACATGTTGGGTTGTGAATCTTACTTGATGAAAGTTTAAAAATAAGTATGCCTTGGGACCTTAGCTTATACAAAGTTGTGATAACTTAGCATGTTTGATTAAGTAAGGTGAATTGTGCAAGTAAGTTTGTTTGAGGACAAACAAAAGGTTAAGTGTGGGGCTGTGATCGAGTGCTAATAATTCAAGGTTTAATTGATCTAATTATGTGATTTTACATCATAATTATAGTGGAATAGTTTCAAGTTGTTTTTATTTTGATTTATAGGTGTTAGGAGCTAAAGGAGGCTTATTTGGGAGAAAAATGAGCAAAACACGAAACTACAAGGACTGAAGATGTAAACATCAAAAGTTACAAAAAAGGCACAAAATTAGGCCTACTGGCGTATGATAAGCCAGGTATGGGCGTATAATACGTCGGTCGGCATATTGGCAGCGTATTTGACAAAAATTGCAGAAAGTTGGGCGTATGGAAGCTGAGGGGGAGTATGATACGCCGACCCTAGGCGTATCATACGTCGGTCTTCAACTAACACCTAGATTTTGTGGATCTTGATGTCTACTTAAACCTATCCAACCCCAACTCAAAAGAAAACTCTTCCCAGCCGAAATCTAGCAAGTTCAAGGTGATTTTGGGTGCTTTCAAGCTTCCCAACTCATACCAAATCATCATTGATCATCATCAAAACAAGATTGAAGGTTCAGCGAAGACCATGCGTGACTAAGTTCTTCTTGATTGCTTTCGGGAGTACAATTCTTGTCAAGTGAGGCCATTGGTATGTTTGATTAGGTTTTTGTATTGAACAATGGATTAGTGAATGAAGTTTTATGTTTTGTTTAAGTTAAAAGGTTTAATTATAAATAAAGTTGTGTGCTTGATTATTAGTTTTCGGTTTCCTTGCATCGTGAGCTCATTAAGAAAAGTAGACAACGTGATATAGGTGAATTGGTAACTTTGTGAATGAACGAGTCTTAAAAGATTGTTTATTTGTTTCCACTTTAATCAAAAGCTAAGATCTTGTAGTATTGTTTCTTACAAGCCCTAATTTGAAAGTATCAATTGTGGATCCTGCGGAATTGGAAACTCGAAAGTGATTGTTTCTTAATATTTAATCAAATTCGTTTCAAAGTTTGTTGCTTTTTGCAATAGCGTTCTTGATTTCATCCCAAGTTCCAATTTTTAATATTAAAGTTTTTGTCTTTATGTTAATTGAGTTGCAATCATTAAACACTTTCCACATATTCCCTATGGAGACGACCTTACTTACCCTTACACAATAAAGGTAGCTAAGACCGATAAATTAACTTGTTTTTGATCGAGTCTCGACAACCATATCAAGCATCAACATGATTGGTTATTTAGTTCTCCATTTCATCCTCCATCACTTACATCTAGAGTGCAGCTCGAATCCCGACCAATGCATTCTGTATGGGATTCCTAGGCCCATGAATGTCAGCAATCAGAAGGAAGACTACGATTCCGACATTGATTTGAAGCTCTACATCTCCCAACCCATTACCTATCTCAACAAGTTCTTCATCATCATTATCTTCCTACACCACCTCATTAACTACAACCTCATTAATTACAACCTCCTCCTTCTTCTCGTCATCATTATCTGGCTGCACCACCTGATTAACTACAACCTCATCAATCTGATTGTCTTTATCAAGTTCACCAGCCATCAAAATCAACTGTACCATAGGATTTGCATTAAGTAGCAGGTCCATATCATCTTATTCTTCTAAGGCATATTGCAAAACCTGTAGAATTCCATAGTCGAAAATAACAATAATTGTTGCGATAAAACATTTATTGTTAAAAATATTATGATAATGGGGTTCACGAATGAATAACTTATTTAAAAAAGAAATACATCGATGCAAATTTATATTAAATTATTTTCAGGTTAAAATCACGATACACAACAAAATTTGTTAGATACCGATTTTTATGACCCGTTAGTTAACAAATTTATCTTTTTAAGTGATTTAACCACACATAATAGATATAATCCATAAAATCTGCATGTTAAAACATGAAGGGTTAAAATGAAAGTAGGTTAAGTATATATAACCAATGATTCTTAACTTAAATGGTTAAGATGAGGTATCCAAAGACATTAAAATAAAGGAATGTCTTGGGTTAAGTTCCATCCGAGACAAAATAATAAATAGAGGGTTCAGGTTGGGTCCGGGTTTTTTCATATAAAAGTTGGTTTCCTCTTGGCCTATGGGGTTTTCTCACGTAAAGATGGTTTCCTCTAAGGGTGGTCTTATGTTCTGGACTGATGACAACGAACTGATGTACCAGCTTTCAATCAGAGACATGCCAGCCTGGTGCTACAAGAGTCCATACTGTGTGTGTGTGATTTTGAGTTTGAACGATTCAAAGAAGAGAGAGAAAGAGAGACTAATGTCACGGAGTGAATTCCCAACTCTCATGCGACTCTTAGACTTCTTGCTAAGATCAACCCTCAACACCTCTGCGAGAAGTGGTTCAACAACTAAGGAAGTGAACAACGATTGCTTACAAGTAAAGAACACATTTGATTACAAGAGAACTTTTACAATGAAGCTTTTTTACAACACTTATGAGGTGGTTAGCAAATGAACACCACCTTCTATATAGTGGCCTTAATCTAGATAGTTCTAATCTAGATTAATCTAAACTATAAAATATTACAAATATCTAAGATATTAACAAATTAATATGTAGATATTTTGTGGTTAAATTCTAGATATTTTGCAAAGTTTTCTCCAGAAAATTCTGAAGACCATGAAGCTTGTGGAATGCGGCGGAAACTTCTAGAGTTCCAAAAAGTTGTTCTTGAATTTAAGTGGGGTGTGACACTAAATAGACATATATGTGTGTGAGAGAGAACCAGAAAAGAAAATTCCCAGGACTTGGCATATTCTGCAAAAAAAAATAATAATATAAAATAAAAAAAATAAAATCTCTCGGTCGGAAACGTCAACAATTATTTGTTTGATAAAGGTTATAGAATTATCTAATATCTTTATATAAAGTTTGGACATACGCAATGCCCCCTAATTCAAACTAGATCGGCTTCATCTAGACTAAGCAAAATCCTAATTTTGAGGGATCCATTATGATAATAAAAAATCCTGATGTTGTTTGGGCTCTTATTTTTCATAATATACATTGCCAATATTTTTAAAATTAGAAGGTTAGACTTGCATACTAGGAAATTGATATACCGTGTTACCATTTACTGGTAATTTCGATCCATCTACTTATAAATGGTTCGATTCAAGTTAGGTGTTGCTCTCAGCATATCAAAGCGCTAATATAAAACGTATCCGCCAAAAAGGAAATGAGTCAAAGTTTTTGGAAGTCCCAAAAGTGTATTTTTGATGCATAAAACCTCTTAAGTCATTTTATTCAAAATATACCTAGACTAATATTGTAATAATATAATTTTTGCAATTAGATGCACTTGGGAGTTTGTAACATTTGACCCATTTTGAAAATCCAAAACCAAACCCGAACCTATTTTTTTCCTTCATATAATAGAAAAATTCATTATTAAATTATATTATTTATTTTGATGATTTAAATACAATAAATATGTTATTTAATTATATATTGTGAATTGATTATTCAATTTTAACTTATTAAATCATTTAATCAATTTATAATAATTTTATAATTTATAAAATAAATTATATAAAGTTATAAATTTTATTCGTTAATAATGAGCTTTTAACCACTAAATTAAAATAAAGAATAAATTTCAAAGTTTTATAAAATAATAAATAGAATTAATTATTAAATTATAGTTTAAATAAGTCAAGAGAGTGATATGTAATTTTTAAAACTTAAATTAAAAGTTTCTAACAAAAAATGACAATTATAAAACCGCAGGGACCAAATTGTAATATCTTTAAAACACCCAACCCCCTCCCCGTGGACCATGCGTTTCTCCAGCAGGAAGCCCGACAATCTTTCTAGCGAGGTCAAAACCCAATATTCTTTCAAAATTAACCTAATCGAACCGTCCCTCAACCCTCGCGACCTAGATTCGAACTCGTGACCCCCCATAATTGGACTTAATCGGCTGTTTTAACCCATTCCAATCGAAGCTGAACTCCATTTAATGAATTGAACCGTTTCAACTCACATTCCAGTAAATTACTTCAGATAATCGAACTGAAAAGTAGCTATAATCATTGTAATAAAGTTATCGGTATCAATTGGTCAACAAACGTTCGAATTGTTTCAAATCAAACCCGAAACCCTCAATTCAATGTCATTACTCGTTCAACTTGACACAGACCAAATTAAACCTATATAATTGAGGGAAAACTTCTCCTTCGATTCCTTGAAACTATCAGTGACCTTAATTTCATTCCACACACACACACACACCATACGTTCGATCACCATCTTCTTCATCGATCTGCAACTCAGTCGAAGACCCCCTTCTGAGCTATTTAAACCGAAATTGATCAGTGTTTTCTTATCATAATCATCTAAAGAAGCTTCTCAAGTGAGCAATTTGATTATCATTAACATTTCCACCTCGACCGGGTTCATCCTTATTCGCGATGTTCTTGATCTTGTTACTCTTAAATCAACATCAATCCACGTAAATTAAAACCACACACATACTCAAGTTCATGTGTGAAACAAAAGCCCCATGTTTGATTGGATTAACAACATCAAATTTGGGTTCAATTTGGGGTCAATATGATTCTAGGGTTTATTCAAATTGGGGATTTTTCTGCTTAATGTTTTTATAATTGTTTTATGGATCTTAAATAGATCTGGGCTTATAGTCCACGGTTTAAGCACTTCAAGCATGTAGAAGGGACCCGGGTTCGACCCCGGGCACCCCCTTCTTTTTTTCAGATTTACTTGTTTAATTATTTTAAATTCAGAAATTTTTAATAAAGTATTATATTAATATATAAATTGTTTCTGTTAATTAAAATAATTTAGAAAATCATTTATTAATTTTAAAAACTTTAAAAATTATAATTTCATAATTTATGTCTTTTAATAACTATAAAAGTTATAAAAACACTATTAAACCATTTATAGGTAATCAAACTTAAATGAATCCAAATCATTTTAAATCTATATTTTATAAATCTTCAGAAAATTAATTATTCAATTAATTATTTTGATAATTAATTATTTTGACCAAGTTATTTTATTATTATTTATTAAATTAATTATTTCTTATTCACACTTTAATACTCAACCTTTATTTAATTAATTATTATAAATTAAATATCTAAATAATATTTAATTATTCAATTTCACTAATGATTCATTATCATTTTCAATCTTAATTACTTAATAAATTTATTCTATTTTATTTAATCAAACTATATTAATTACAATATTTTATCTAAACTATTTTGTTAAACTCAAATCCCAATGGAAACCCTAATTCATATCTAGTCTTTAATAATTATATTGTTTAAATCTAACACACCTTTTCTTAGGTTAAAAACCGTGAGAAAACCGTCGGTGACTAATCTAGCATATTATTCTAATCATATTATTATACCAAGTGAGTATTTATTGCCCATTTTTATATGTTTATTATTTGGGGAAATCATATAATACTTATACAATCAATTGTTATTTATTGTTATTCTATTTTAAAATTCAATTTAAGACATGTTATGTTATTACTTGTAATTATGTGTGCATAGTTAGATTAACTAGATGATAACACAATTATTAATTTATGCAACCATGATAACAATGATAAATCTATTGATTTGACAAACGCACCTCATTTGTTTATTCGTGTGGTGATTGAAACCGAAATCATACATTCTATAAGGACTATCTGCGGACCGATTCAATTCAATCATTAGGTTTGATTGTGTTGGTTTGTCTTTTTATGTTACACTATTGCACTTATAAGTCTTGATATTGCAATATGAATTGAATTGTTTTCAATCATTGTAATCTATATATATATATATATATATATATATATATATATATATATATATATATATATATATATATATATATATATATATATATATATATATATATATATATATATATATATATCTTGTCAACTTGTGTTTACTAGCTGGCTAATTCGTTAGCTGGCTTGTTACTTTTTCACATGATTTCAGGAATGCAGATTAGTGGACTTCTAAATGAACATTTAGGGCTTGGACTTAGTAAAAAATTAAAGACAAGATCATTATGTTTACTTAATTTTTTATTGTCATGTATTGTTTGATTGGTATTATTTAATGAAAATGACATTGATTATTATTTCAACTTATTTAATTCCATGTGCTATTAACAATCGATTCACATTCGTCCGCCCTGATGATTCCGCCATCGGTCAGGGTGTCACAGAGTTTATAAAAATAATTAAAGTTTTTTGAACAAAAACTGTTTGGCATCAACACAACCTGTTCTGAACAATAACAAAATTGAGTAGTAGTTTGACCCATCCATTTTGCCACCTTTATTGATGCGATTGATCCTGTAAACTTTGCATGCGAAACAAATTTTCCAGTCCTATTATTCTATTTCAGGCCTTATTGTTAGCACTAGGCAT
Source organism: Flaveria sonorensis (assembly GCA_025506505.1). NCBI lineage: Eukaryota > Viridiplantae > Streptophyta > Magnoliopsida > Asterales > Asteraceae > Flaveria > Flaveria sonorensis. The sequence goes on from CM046429.1 coordinate 6,733,964, forward strand.
ACCTACATGTTTCTTACTGGTGTTGTATGATGAAACAATGCCGATTGAGGATGAGAGTGAAGAACTACTGCTCGTCGGTGATGAAGCGTCAACCTATAAAGAATCCATTTGTGATAAAGATTAGAAGAAGGTGATGGAAATCAAATTAGAATCTATTGAGCAATATAAAACCTGAACTTTAGTCGAGTTTCCAACCGAACATATGGCAATCGGACTAATATGGGTTTTTCAACTCAAGAAGGATGTTGCCGGAATGTTACCAAACACATGGCCCTGTTAGTTGCAAAGAGGTACGTGCAGAAAAAGGAGTAGATTTTGATGAGGTGTTCGCGCCTGTAGCGAGACTCGAAATTGTCAGGTTGTTACTGGCTATGCAACGAAAGAAGGGTGGCTTGGATGGTTTTCGTCTCACAGTTGGATGGTCTCACAGTCAAACAAAAGGAAAGTCTAGTTTACAGGTTAAACAAAGCTTTGTACGGGCTGCAACATGCAACAAGGGCTTGGAATACCCGACTTGATAAGGCTCTCAAGGATCTAGGTTTCAGTCGATGCGCACACGAATAGGCGGTACCATTAGTTGCGTAGACTTAAGACTCACTTTGCTTTCACGATTTCATGGTAAAGAAAAATACCTCCATTATCAGTGTTGTTACGCATGTTGATGACCTTATAGTAACCAGGACGAGTGAAAATGAGATACTTGAGTTTAAAGAAAAAATGAAGGTTGTGTTCGCTATGAATGATCTGGGAAAATTGTCTTATCATATTTGGATAGAAGTAACATAAAATGATGACGGCATCACTATGAAATAACCTACGTATGCTAAAAAGATCTTCGAGATAGCTGGCATGCGTCGCCGCAATACATCATAGTGGCCCATGGAATCAAAATCACACCTGACTAATGATGAAGCTGGAAAGGATCCGAATCCATATGAATATCGACGTTTTATTGGAAGCCTTCGTTATATCATTCACACGAAACCTTATCTTGCATATTCAAGTGTGGCTAGCAGGTACATGGAAAAACCAAACTAGAGTTATTACTGAGTTGTGAAACACATACTAAGTTATGCCAAGGGGACCCTAGATTGCAGGCTGAGATACACTAGAGGTGGGTACTACTGGTATGACTTCCTAATTTTCAAACAGCTTGGTCATGTGGATATTGTAAAAATAACGAATTATGTCTCTTTCCTCTTGCGAGGTAGAGTTCAGGGCTGCGACTTCAGCCGCGTGCCAGGCCCTGTGGTTAAGAAATCTGATTTGCGAGCTAACCCGTGATGAAGCTCAGAATGTGAAGCTGCTTGTCGACAACGAAGCAATCATAGCTCTAATGAAAAATCCTGTTTTTCATGGTTGTAGTAAACATATTGGTACCAAGTACCATTTTATCAGGTAATATGTGGAAAACGATCAAATCCAGTTATAATCATTTAAAGCTTTGAAGTGAATAAAGAAAGCATATTGAAAATTGTCCTCTTATTCTAGCGTGTTGTTCCTCTGAACACCAACACTCTTAGGGGCGGACCTAGGAACAACGGAGGGGGGCAACACCCTCCCCCCCTAACTTTTTTTAGTGTTATTTGTATGTGAAAACCCAAGCATTCCGTCCCTTAAAATTATGCAATCATCCTACTTTTACCTCCCATAAAAAGTTTTCCTGGGTACACCACTACTAACACTATAGAACCCAAAACAAGAAAATGGAATAATTTGTTTAATCCGGATATATAATAAAGCTCATTCTAAATATAATTCAACATAAGTTTTTTATATAATACATTTGTTTAGGGGCGAATGATACTTTTTCGTCAGTAGTATTAGCATTCGGTCCGATAGTGTAAATTTTTTGTCCGATAGTGTAATTTTTTTTATATGTATCGAGTTCGCCCCCCGTAAAAAAATTTAGTTTCACCCCGCCCCCTATAGTAGTACTCAAGATCTACCACTGCATCTATTGTTGGGCCAACAGAAGACCATAACTAATGCGATGATAGTCAACTAAAAGGGCGTCTTGGCCGCTGAAGTTAACTGTTTCTATATATATCGTCGTATAATTATGTTGGCGTATAAATTTACTCTATATATATATATGTGTGTGTGTGTATTCTTTAAATGATTATGATCATTTTTGGTTCAAAGATGACAATGGGAGTTCGTGGTTTTGGCACTAGAAAAGCGATCATAGTTTCAAACAATCGTTCAACTTGGTATGCATCTTTATATCTCAATTACCATGTTGGAATATAAATAATCAAGAAATTAGTGTCAAAATAAAAGTCAGTAGTTAAAAATATACTATTTTATAACCATCAAAGTAATACCCTACTCAACTCATTTGTATTGTGTGTGGGAAATATATAGCAGTATATGTTTTGTGTGTTTATTCCCTACATCTAGTTCTTCACGGGTTTCATGCACAGATGTGCATAACCCTTAACCAAATCCATATTTAAATGATCTTAATGTTGTAATAGATCCTGGGCAATATACCACTCATCTACCTCCGCATGTATTTAATTGTGACAAATTTACTTATGATTTGGATGGTTTAATGAATATAACAGCGTCAATCGGGTCGAAGTCACCTATAGTGTAATTTTAACCAAGAAACCTTCCTATACTATTTCACTTAGAAATAAGTTTATTATCGAAGTATTATTAAAATACATCAAATGGACCCGACCCATACTAAGATTACATGTTGTGGAAGAGTACCTGAATAATGTATTTGTTATTTCAAGGTCGCTGGAAAGTGATCAGACGGAATCTACACATTATCATACAATATAACAGGCTCGAGGCTGGTTACATGTAAAGCAAACAAAACAATCAAAATGTGGAAAGAAGATGAAAACGCCATTCTTGATTTTGATTTTGATTTTGATTTTGATTTTGATTGTGATTTACAGGAACTTTTGATTGTTGATCGAATTGTAATTTTAATTGAATTATCATCAGAAAAAGTGCTGGTTTAGGTTTTTTTTTTTCCTGAAAGAGTTGTAAAATGATAAAGATATTGTAGACACAAAGGGGACCAGTGTTTATTTAGCATGTCCAGAAAAAGAGAGCATTTGCAGATTACTCATGAAAGTATGCTTCCTCAAAGGTTATGTAGCATGCCAGTATCTCTACTTATTTTACTCATGACATGGGGTTGTTGTAAAGCATGTTTGACTTGGTCAAACACTACTTTTTGAGGGGCCAAATTGTCCACATAACATAAAGTTCATCATAAGGGCAATTATGGTATCATGCAGCATTTTTTTTTTTTTCTTTTGTCCTAGGTTTACCCTCATTTTATATTTTATCCTTTTTTTGGTTAAAGCACCTACTACTTGTTTATGTTACAAATCTATACAAAATAAGCTCTTCCATAGATGGTGATGGAGCTTTACAAGCCCTAGCAAGGTAGTAAGAAAAAGAGCGTACGGATTTTATGTTTTTCGTTAACTTGAAGCGGTTGATTGATTACTTGATTGGTCGATTCTTTTTTAGTCTCAAACCCTAAAAAAATTGGATGAAAAAAGAGCTCATGGTCTATGAGGTGGCCTTTGTTCCCTCGTCGGGTTGAAGTTAAATTTGCATGTTCTGTTTAAAGTTTTGGTTTTTTTGATCGATTGTATTGTTAATGTATTTATAATTTACTATGCCACATACTTTCTCAACAATATTTTAATATCGTAAGCAATGAAGGAACCATGAATGAGCTTGATTTGGATTCCTAGAAATAAACATACAAGTGTTGAAGATTACAATTGATTAATGTTTAAACATAGGATTGAACGATGTTTTAACTTCTTTTATGTTTAGGGTGATTGATGTCTTATTACTTTTTAGGTTTCCTACATGTTTTTGTAGTTTTCATGTTTTAAAAAGAATAAATTTTATTACGGAATTATCAATTTTTTAGATCAATACTATCATAAAACTAGGAAAGATTGTGATAATTTACTTATACTTAAAAGTAAAGGTCGGTGGGGTTTCCCACCGGCCATTACTCCCCCCTCAGCTTTTACGTTTTACAACTTTCACCCTCTAATACTTTTTAATTTTTTTATAAAATGTTATTTTGACCCTCTTGAGTTTTTTAAGGTTCGAGTTTACCCCTGTACAATATAATTCGACTCCGTATATGTTTGTACGTAATCAAAAATGACTCGGGTCAAATATAAAATGTTTACATGCTTAACTTTAAATACGCTTTAAGACTGCCAACGTTTCGACATACGTCTGCTTATTGACGTAATTTTGTTCGGAGATTAGTTGGGTCAAGTACAAAACGTTTCGGCCTAATTTTAAGTACGCTTTTGGTCAGTCTACGTTTTGACGTTCATCTATGTTTTGACGTTCATCTATGTTTTGACGTAAATTTTGTTTAGAAATGAGTCGGGTCAAATATATATTGAGTTTGTCTACGTATTGATGTAAATTTTGTTTGGAAATGTTTCGAGTCAAATATAATATGTTTCATTTGATGGTATAAATCAAAGTTACTCTACGTTTCGATATAAATTTAGTTCGGAACGAGTCGGGGCGATTATAATCTATACTTTATCATGCCGCATATGGCGACACGGCGTCACTGCACATGTTTTTTATGTACGCTTTGAGTCCGTCCGCGTTTCAACATTAATTTGTTTTGAAAAGAGTTGAGTCAAATATAGTATGTTTTTATTCAATGGTATAAATTCGAATTACTCTACGTTTCAACGTAAATTTACTTTAGAAACGGATCAATTGTAGTCAATACTTTATCACGCTGCATATGATGTCGCTGCAATACGCGACGGGTAATAAACTAGTTTAGTTTATTAAAAGGAGCAGACAAACACATTTAATAATAAAACACAAACACTATTTTCAATGTCTTGTCAAATTAGGAAATTTATTACATAAAATCATTTATTGACAATCTTTAGCCGATTTTTGTATTGACTTTTTTCGTATGAAAGTATTAACTATAACCATCATAAAGTTGCAACTACTTTGAATATATATACATATATATAATTATACTCACTTAGGATATTGAACAATACTATACAAATTTTGGTTTTATTGTAGTGATGTTCAAGATACTATTTAATTTAAAACATGTGCATTAAACATAAGGAGTTCTCAACAATCACCTATATATACATGAATATGTTTAAAAACGTAACTAATATTAAGTAAAAGGCAATAATCATATGTTTAGGGAGGAAGGGATGTGATTTAAAACAATATGTAAGTTATACGACTTTTACTTATAGATTTTTCCGTCAAGTACACAAAACACTAAATAGTACTTTAAACAAAAGTTATATCAAACACTTAAAACTACTTTATAATGTTTTCCAGGGAACATTGGGTATGATTTAAGTCTTTTTTAAAGTAAATAAGTATAAAAATAAGATGAAATGATTAAGACAGAAGTTGTGTGTTGGATGTGGGGACTTTAGGAATCATGGGCTTGATCTCTCATAACCAATGCACTTTGACCTTCCCTCTATTATTTTATTAAGTGATAAATATATGCAATAATAAACTTAATCTTAAATCTTCATAAATTAAAATTATAGTAAAATCTTAAAGTTACATTTTATTAAAATTAGAAAAATGTATTGTTATGTAATAAACTCTTTCTTTAACTACTGTATTACATTTGATTATATATAAAAAATGTGATTAATATAAGGTAGTACATTAAAATATGTATTTGTCATGTTACAAACTATAAAATGACCAACGGCATTACCACTCACTTCCAAGAAGATTATAAACATCTCATTGTGGGTGTTATATAGCTCGAATGTGTGTTCTGTTTATATAGTCATATCAATCTTGGATCTTGTAATTGGGTTTTTATTATTTTTAAACTTTCTTCAAAATTTTCTTTTGTGGGTTCTTAAAAGCATAAATCTTTGAATCTTTTGTAAAGAGTTTAATCTCAGAGTTCAAGTGGGTAGTGTTGATTGTGTGGGTGGGTGGGGGGAATCTTGGTACTTTGACGCGAAAATGTGGATCTTGTGGGAACCTAAAATTGGGGTTTAGATCAGTTCTTTGATCTAGAAAAAGGGGTTCTAATTTTGACTTTTTGAGAGGATTTGAAGCCACCATTTAGGGTTTTGCTTTATCAGAATCATACAGAGGTGAAGGTTGATCTTTTCGTTTAACTATTTGATCAACAAACAAGGGGAATTGTGCACAAAAGGTAGGATTTTTTTTCGAATTTTAGTGTTTTGGATTTGGGTTTTCTTCTATCTGGTTTGATGATTGAACCTGCATATGTTGATTTTGGTGTTTGTATGTGTCATATGGCGTAATTAGCTAAAAACCCTTAATTTTTTTTGGTTCTTGTACTAATTCAAGATCCTGTTATCTGTTTGATTCTGATATGAAAATCTGTGTTATGTATGTGCAATCTTGTTGCTTTTCTGTGTTGATGTTGGTCAAACATGAATCCAATTAAGGGATTGAACACATGATTGAAGTTTGAGTGAATGCACTTACAGTTTTTTTCTCTTGCTAAAATGAAAAAGAAAAATTTGTTGAATACCAAAGTGGTTTTCTTGCAAAAATACCATTGGAAATTGTCAAAAATAACACACTTTGTATATTCTGATCTTCTTCTTTTTTTAAGTCTGGTTTATGAAGGATCATCTGCTCCACTGAAATTTAAAATTGTGGTGGTTAATTGGATTGATTGGTCTGAGTTGTTATTTAAATTATATTTTTAATCATGAAAATTCATAAACTTATGCAATTCATTCTCAAACTTAGGTGTTGTTTACTTTCAGCAACATGGGTTCAGTTTGCACCAAGCTCATTCCATGTTTAGTTTCTCCAAACAAGGCATCTATTCTTGAGGATCCAAACAATGGTACGTATAATTTATGATGTATCCCATAAGATACCATTATATGTTTATCTTTGGTATTGGTTTTAGTAATATATCTTAACAATTTGAAACAAGATATGTTTGGTTTTTAAACTTTTGTTATAGGGAATGAAGAGGAAGCTGGTAACTTACCTGTTTTTAAAGAATTCACTTTTGAGCAACTTAAAAATGCAACATCAGGTTTTGCTGTTCAAAATATTGTATCTGAGCATGGAGAAAAGGCCCCAAATGTAGTTTATAAAGGAAAACTTGAGAATCAAGTAAGGATAGCGGTTAAACGCTTTAATCGTTCGGCTTGGCCTGATTCCCGGCAATTTCTGGTACAAAATCTTATTACTTTTGTTTGGATTTTGTTATATTTTATGAATTCTGTAATGCGTTTGTAGATGGAAGACTGCCCCTGTTTAGGGGGTGTTTGGATGTCCTTTTGGAACTGATTATCTGATTATTTATTATTGGTCAAATAATTAGTTTTAGATAATCAATTTCAGACATTATCTGAAGCTTTATAGAGTTACCATTACCCAAATTTAACCTAATTTGAGAACCTTTTACTCAAAGTTAACAAAATATCTCTCCATTTTTCAGGCTATGTATATTTTTTTTGTGATTTCAGTTAAGTTCTTAAAATTACCGGACTTCCAAATACTCAAACATTTGACTATCTTATTATTATGATTTCACACAGAAATGCGTCTTACAACTGATGGTCTGATTATTGAATTTTATATAATCATGAAGTTTTTTTTTCTTTTTTTGTTGAAACTCAGGAAGAAGCAAAATTGGTTGGTCAACTTCGTAACCCCAGGCTGGCAAATCTTCTTGGTTGCTGCTGTGAACATGATGAGCGGTTACTTGTCGCTGAGTATTTGCCCAATAACACACTTGCAAAACATCTTTTTCACTGTAAGCCATTGTTCTTTACAAGTTTCACCATGTCTTTTATAAGTGATCAACTTTTCAAACAGTCATACTTTGACATTTTGCTGCAAAAAGGAAGCATGACTTACCACAAAGAATGAAATATTTTAGACAGAAAGGCCTATTACTACGTTTATTTCCATAATATGTTCAAATCACTCTTTCTTGCTAACTCTAATGTTTTCTTAACGTTCTAGCAAGAATCATGTTTAATTAATTATCACAAGTCAAACAAATTTGTATTTGATTCAGGGGAGTCACAGCCAATGAAATGGGCAATGAGATTACGTGTGGTTTTACATCTAGCCGAAGCTCTTGAATATTGTACGAGTAAAGGCCGTGCTCTTTATCATGATCTTAACGCTTACAGAATTCTATTCGATGAGGTGAAACTCTTAATATTAAGTTATTTTCTTATTGTTTTCCTATATTTTAAATATGGATCCTAGTATTCATGCATTAGATTATTGCAGGAAGGTAGTCCTAGGCTTTCGTGTTTTGGCTTGATGAAAAATAGTCGGGATGGAAAAAGTTATAGCACAAATCTTGCATTTACTCCTCCTGAGTATTTGAGAACAGGTACATTTTTGTTTCAATATAGTTCTCAAATTGTTCTGAAAAAGTTTCTTTTGACCTTTATGGTCAAAAGGATTGATCTTTTCAACTTCAACTTCAATATTACTGCTTCTAAGTTTGTTGTTATAATGCTACAACTAGAATCTAAGATATATAGTTTCGAGTATACAGTTTGTAGTTATTTTCTGAGAAGGAGATCCATTTTGACTTTTATAGTCAAAGGAAGTTATTTTCAACCTTAAATTCAGCATTTACTTTTTGTGATCTTGTTGAGAACCAGTGCGTTCTTGTTTCAATATGATTCACAGTTCTGTTATGAAAAAGATTCATTTTGACTTTTGATGTCAAAAGCACAGATTTTCAACTTTAGTGTTGACATAATTTCTTTGTTTTAATGTTATAAATATGTTATCATCCCATAGGAAGAGTGACACCCGAAAGTGTGATATATAGCTTTGGGACTCTTTTGCTTGACCTTCTTAGTGGGAAGCACATTCCCCCAAGCCATGTAAGAATATACTTATCCATTTTCACCGTATGCATGTACTGTGTGTATGTGTGTGTATGTTTCATATATGTGATGTTTGGTTTATAATTTCAGGCTCTTGACTTAATAAGGGATAGAAACCTTCAAATGCTTACAGATTCATGTTTGGAAGGACAATTTTCTAACGATGATGGAACCGAGTTGGTGCGTTTGGCTTCTCGTTGTTTGCAATATGAACCCCGAGAACGCCCAAATTCAAAGTCACTAGTGGCTGCATTGACTGCTCTTCAAAAAGAAACCGAGGTTAGTTGACTATCTTTTGACCTGACACAAATTAGTCAAATGCATAAAATATCCTTTAATAATTGCTTTGATTCACAGGTTCCATCTTATGTTTTAATGGGCATCCCAGCCACGACTTCATTTTCACCTAGATCACCACTTGGTGAAGCTTGCTTGAGAATGGATTTAACTGCAATACATGAAATTTTGGAAACACTTTCGTATAAAGATGATGAAGGGCAAACAAATGAGGTTAGTCTATTGCTATTGTTAAAAATCCCAACACGAAAAGTTGAGGGTCCCACTTATCATTCTGATTTCGTTCGCATAAGGTGGGACCTTTGAAACAGAAGAAAAATGGGACCCACAAACTTTTTGGAGTTCAGGGTATAAGTATACATTGTGGTGTTGTAAAAAGTTCAACCATTAAAAGTCGAGAGTTTACGAAATTGAGCCCAAAATGTACATGACATATGCAAGATGAATTAAGCGTGAAATTATGTATCCTATTAAAAAATTTAGGATCTTGATTCTTATTCATGTGATTCATGGTAACAGCTTTCGTTTCAAATGTGGACTGATCAAATGCAAGAGTCGTTAAATTCAAAGAAAAAGGGCGATGTAGCATTTCGACACAAGGATTTCAAAGATGCAATAGAGTGCTATACTCAGGTAATTATTCTTTTCGCTTGCACATTTTCAATAATTATGATACTAAATGGATGTGGTACTGGCTATCAGTAAAAAGTATATAACACCCTTCAGAATCACCAAATCAGGGGAAATCGTCACTTTTGACTAAAATACCCTTCAGCAAAAAGTCTAGAAGACCCTTCAAGAATGTGACTTACCTTTATATACATCTTCTGTGAAAGTGATAATACATGTGCATGTAGGTTGACATATGTATGACTATTAGTCAAAAGTCTAGAATACCCTTGTGTGCCATATGAACTTTAGACACTATTTGATGATCCTAAACACATTTAGCCAGATTTTGACATTTTGTTAACTGAGGATGTGTATTACATACTTGTACTGTACAAGTCATATACGATTACTAGACGAAAGTCTAAAACACCTTACCTTACACAAACTTCTTTTTTGAGATTACGCAGTTCATTCAGCACGGACCAATGGTGTCACCAACGGTTTATGCCCGACGTAGTCTATCTTACCTCATGAGTGACATGGCTCAAGAAGCACTGAATGATGCCATGCAGGCTCAAGTGGTCTCGCCCGTGTGGCACATTGCTTCATATCTACAAGCCGCTGCACTTTTTGCCCTCAAAATGGAAAACGAAGCCCATGTGGCACTCAAAGAGGGTGCATCCCTTGAAGCCAAGAGAGCTGCAGCCACCACAAATGGGCAGTGATCAGGTTGTTGATATCTTTTGTGGCAAATCTCCACCGTTTCTTGTTGACCCGAAATGTTTGACTTTGACCGAGTGGCCAGACAGAGTGATGTTTCAAGAGATTTTTCTGTTTTTTCATGTTGGTTTTCGGTTTAAGCTATTATTTTATATATGTCATGAGTAATTTATGGTACTGGAGATTGAAATAGAAAAAATGCATTCTTTTGTTGATGATTTGAATGTAAAGCAAGATCTGTTAACTCTAGTTTATGTACAAAAAAGTTTTTTTTTTTTTTCCTTGGTGTGCTTTCAAAATATCACGGTTTGGTTTGCTCTGATTTCATAGTTTCTAGAACAGAACTAGACTAAAACAATCTCCTATTTGATTGATGAAAGAATTAAGACTCGAATTCAGTTCTTGAACCCACTGGTTAGCAAGCCGCAGGGTATTAGTGGGTCTTGTGAGTTTTATACAAGTTCTTACCTTTAAAAGTATAAATTAAACCATGTTGTTAAAAAAAATAAGATAGAACTTAGACCATCAGGTTAAATGCTCACTAGGCAACTCGAACAGATAACCGAACCGGTGGTTAACTGTCAGTTATGCTTTGCTATGCACACTACAATATGAAACTAAAGAATATGAAAAAAGTAGGGCCCAACCGGGTTCGAACCGGTGACCTATTGATCTGCAGTCAATTGCTCTACCACTGAGCTATGGACCCTTTGTTGTTTATGATTCTATAGAAAATATATATCAACGGAATTAGGAATTATAAAGTACAATATCGCATGCACAAAGTGCAACATGCCAAGCAAAACTATCAATGCACTAATGTTGCCCACAAAGCACGAAACCTGCACAATCACAAAACTCGCTCGTGACGCTACGTGGATTCCGAAAACCTTCACGACAAGTAAAATGGATCCCTTAACATAAAAACTTATACGTAAAAAGAAAATCCATTAATAATAGGGTAATTCAATAAGGGTAAATATTCAATTACCACTCCAAATGGACTTATCTTACATGGATCATAAAGCTCTCCCAACATTTTGGAAACAAACTTCTTCATAATCCGTAGTTATAGAGTTTCAAAATGTATATTGACTTACTTGACCCCCTCTAGTAACATGTAAGTACTAATAAGTTTATAAATTTATATATATATATATAACACACACATACTAGTAACGTGCCCGCGCGATGCGGCGCGTGCGACACTTTTTATTATGGTATTTGTCTCTGGTTAGTTTTATATTTAAAAAACTGAATTCCTTTTTTTAAGCATATTGTAACAAACATAAAAAAAATTATATATAATTAAAGGTACGAGGGTGTAAGTGGAAATAAGTTTAAAGTTTCATTTTTTTAGTAACGTTAGAAAGACATAATTACTCTTGTTAAATTAATTTTTTAGGTTGTACCTTGTGTTTAAAATTTACAAATCTCTTAACTTTGGCCGGAATCCTTCCTTCGTGCATTATAATATAGTATAGATATATATGTATATATTAATCGTACTAGGGTACTAAATCGGTTAAACGGGAAAAAACCAGGCCCCCTCTAGAACACAAGCATGTTCGATCCTCAAAGACGCCCTTGGTCAAAGAAGACATTGACCACGAATTATAGAAAACACAAACTACAAACAAGAATGTTATTCATCAAAAGTACATCTCAAAGGAGTAACATACAAACCATCATCGCACATACTCATCGACCAAAGTTCAAACCATATGCTATCACAGAACTAAACAACACCAACAAATCAAACAGTCAGTGATGCGCGAATAAAATGTATGCTACTCGACCATTTCTGAGTAAGTTGGTATGGGATTTGCTGCTCGGAAATCCTCTTTACTTCTACCGTAATAAGTGCTCAATTTGGTGCTGGGATAGATGATGAAATTCCAACCAAAAGCAGACCCGCCAACAACGTAGCTACCATGTGCTGCTACTTCTTCAACTGTAGCAGGTCTCTCTTCTGAGGGTTTTCTGACGACTGGTTTTTCCTTTTCTAATGGAGGCTGCGGTTCCAAGGGTTTGACTTCTGTTGACTTTTTCTGGTCAACGACACTGGGGTCAGCACCGGTGTTTTTACATTTCTCCATAGTGTTTGTTTCTGATATCATCCCTTCGTATAGCTTCATTAAGACCTTCATTTCTGAAGAATGTATGCACCTCTATGAGCTCATGGTGAAACATAACTAAATACATAAAAGACTCATATGGGTCAGTTTGGGTTACCTTTCGTCTCCTAACGGGTCAAGTAAAAGACATAATATATGAAGCGAACATGTCAGATGGGTTAAACAGGTCGAAAGTCGAAGAAGTGTATTGTTTAAAGCATAATGCATTCTAAACCATTTTATGCAAAGATAAATAAATTGTTATTGAAATTATACAAAAAATTTAATCTAAGGGTGTAATGATGTATTTAATTGCAAGAAAAATTTTCCACTTTTCTATCTCTATTTTTCAAGATTTTTTATGTTTTCTATCTCCAGAAAACTACTGAGAATATACAAGACATGTTCAAGAAAGAAAATAAATATAACAAAATATACAACAATCATGGGTGGTGATGGGTTGAAAAAGGATGGAAAACTTCAGAAACGACGGACCATATTAATATTTTATAAACAAAAAATCTGAGAAATATTGTTGGTAATAGGTTTCCAAATTGAAGTTGTAAAGAGAAAAAAGGATTTCTATTTTTTATGCAATATTTCCCAGAAAATCTATTTAAACAGGTTTTCTGATTTCCATGGTAATTGAGGAAATTTTTTTCTGAAAAGCAAAGTAATAAACAAAAGTTGGACTTTCTGAACACATGTTTTGGGTCAACCCAATTTGACCAGTACCAAAATAACCCATTCGACCCGAACCCAACCAGCCTTTTGTCACCTCTATTTAGAAAACTCTGATTGTAGTAAAGACTTACGTTGATTGATTTCTTGAGCAGCTTTGGATGTCTGAAAGTCTGGAGTCCGGAGAACCTGTAAGATAAGAGAAATTGAAAGGGAAACTTATGTAAAAAAATATATAACCTGATAAAGAGTGAACTCATGAGGATCCTATGTGTGTTTATTGAACCAAAAAGTTTACATACAACTACTTAATACAGGAATTCGTGTTCAAAAAACGCTGGCATACTGTAGTACAAAAGAGTTCAAGGCAACTCCTTGAGTCATTTTTATTTCAAAAGCAAAGTTCTGATAACTGAAAATTGAAATGGATTGTTTTATTTTGCTAACTCAATAAATCTTTTATGGTATTAGATTTGTTATTTTCAATGAGCGTAAAAGGGTTGTTTTTCTCAAGCATCAAAAGTGTTCAAATAAAAATTCAATTTATAAAACAAATCAGTCAACAGAAGTAAATCAGAATATCTAATTTGCTTGAATCATATGAGATGTGATCATGTGAATATAACAAACTTTAGTGCATACATAATCAAATGAGCTCAAGTATTTTGCATATTGACTAATATTTCATAACAATCAGATCAATAATGTATTAATAATCAGTTGTAAGAAATATATTGTGTGATGAGCAATGGACCTAACTTCTGCTTAACTATTATAAACAAATTTTACAAAACATATAATTGCATATTCTACAGACATTCACAAGTATGTTCCAAAAAGATTTAATCATCTAAATTCTTACAAAACACTTAATAGCATAGCCATCTATGTAGGACTACAAACACTTCCACAAGCAGATCTATAGAACAAGGGAATTTAGTTTCGCCAAAGCATATATTCACAAAGCTTGAAATAAGACGATGATAAACAATATAATATGAACTGCCATGCTTTAATGCTTTATGGTACGAAGAATCTAATAAAGCATTTGAATGGTTCTGAAGTACTGTTTAATGATACTTATCGTTTCTTCCTTGCAGAATATAGTGTATAGACTACAGATCATGTCACATAAAACTGGATAATCGGATATATTGTACAAATCAACTACATGTCTACATGAAAGATTTTGACCCCGTTTTGCTATTTTAATCACCTCGGGATTCTTTAACTCTTTCCATAACATCGTTCTAGCCAACATAGGAGCAATCAAATAGCACTTTATTTGATTTATATTAATTACCCCTAATATATCTTTCTTCCAAGATTTTTAAAAAATCGACAATAATAACTGCATCCCTAAATCAATGAGTCTAACCTGAAGGCAAGTTTAACTTCAAAATTGGCCCAAGATAAAAAAATGTTGCAGCTTTTTAGGGCAGACTGCAGATGCAGTTGAACAGAATTAATTTCAAGCATAATTTTAAAAAAATTACAAACTTTTAACTAATCTTGCTCAAATTAAGTTTCATATTATAAACCCTAATTAAACTAGCAACATGCTAAGAGTTCAATGCAAGTCTTCAGGCTGAAATTATCATGAACGTACAGTTTCCCCTAATAAAAGAGATAGAAATCCAAATGTAATCGAAACACCATAGTGAAAACAAGAAACAACCACATAACGATTTAGCAAAAGATATAAATTTAACACAAAAGATCGAAAATTGGTAAACGAATTCGACAGAAATGAAATTAGGGTTCATAAAACAAGATGAAAAGCGCGAAACAATACGAAATTGAATGAGATTTCTTGTTACAGGTTGATTACCTCAAGGAAGTGAGGACGAAGATCCTTAAGAAGGGCTCGAATCTTGAAGTAATTTGAGTCTTGGATGTTAACATTGCAATCAGAAGTTCGCTTTTTGGGATTTGATTGGAGATTTTGGGCAGTATTTGCGTTTTCCATTTCTGATTCTCAAGAGTGTTGCAAGATTTAACCCACAAGTGTAAACTCAAGAGTTTGATCAACTTGATTTCAGATTTATGTAATAAACCCACAAAAGAATTTTGCTTTCAAACTAGTGGGATTCGGCTGGGTTAACGTTCAAAAGTTATAAACCATTAACAGATAGCTCTTTAATGGTTATTAAGAGTATGTCAAATAGTCCGTTAGTCGGTTTGTAAACTACGCTCAAATATTTGGCCAAATATTAAGCTCGAGCCAAATATTAAGTCGAGTATGTCTCGTAAAAAACTCAAGCCAGCTCTTATATTGTTAAGCCTGTTTGTTTATTTTATTATAACTTATATTTGTTTTGTTTATATACTATAACTGATGGTATATAAAAACAAGAAAAAGTGTTTTTTTTATAAAATTTGTTTATCTTAAGTCGTGAACTATAGATTAAAAACATAATTCATGATGATCATATTCTAATATTTTTATATTTGATTTTCGTTAAAGGACTTCTAAATGGTCATTAAAATTTAGTTTTTAATTTAAACAACTAAAATGAGTGAATTAACAAATAACAAGTCATCTAAGGGCAGAGACGGACATACCAAGGGCCTAGGGGTAAACTATAGTCTCAAAATGTAATTTTTTAATCGTTTATATATCGGGATACCTGTGAGTGAAAATTATGACAAACCTTAGATTTTTGGAAAAGTCCAACATCTAACCTCAAAATTTTATTAAAATCCTATTAGACCAAATGTTATTAAAAGCTCAATTCTCTAAATTGTACGATTGAAATAAAAACATCTGATAAAGCAACAGATAACAATGTAATGGTTTGATTTCAAAATTTCAAATGTTAAAGAGAAGAGAAATGAGATCATCTAAAAAGTATTTGTGTTTAACTTTATTTTTTAAAGTGTTTTTTCTTTCACTTACATGAATGTATAGTAAAAAAATTAAGATACCTCTGAAGTTTTGTTTTAAATCGTCACTCTTTAAGAATGAGCTAATTAGATGATTTTGCCTTAGCTCGAGCTTGGCTAGTGACGGACTTAGAAAATTTTTCAATTGGGGTCACTAAGTTTAGTGTTATTATATCTATCAAGTTGATTTATAGAATTTTGGTTTGGGTCGGATTCAAAAAAGAAACTAACATGCGCACTCGAACCTTTGACATCTAACATTGAAATTTCATATTCTCGTAAGCAACATCTAACACTTAATTATCCGATAGATCATTAAAAATTAAAAAAGATATAAAAAACAATGCTGGAAATTATTTAATTATATAGTCTTGTGACTATTAGATAAGTTAGCTTAATTATCAATTTATCATGTTTTTAAATTAAATAATGACACTTATAGATATGTTAATGCAATCATCATTTATTGATGATTGCACTTTGGCTTCTCCATGAAAATATTTTGATGGATAATATTACTTTTATTTAAAACTATAAATAGGGGGCATATGATTCTAATTCTTCTTGATATCCAATACATTACACGCATACATGATGTTTCTTTCATCTAACATAGAGTATGAAGGACACCATAAACATGTAAATATCCATTATAACTTGGGCATTCAAAGGAGATTAGAGAGAAATCATACTATGATATCATCATTAAAAACATGATCAAATCATCTAACAAGTAAGTTTTACTTTCTTGAATCTTGATTATATTAAAATTAATCAAGAATCAAACCTTAGTTCTTGGAGATTTAAAGTTTCAGAAAAGTGAACGCCATAGTAAAATTTCTAATATTCTTAAATTTGCACACGGTCATGTCTTAGAAAGCTCTAAAAATTCACAAATTTGAAGTATTTACTAGACTTCAATCTAAATTAAATTAAAAGATAGTAATCGAGGATACAAATTTAATAAACATATCAGTTTTTCACGAGATAATCAGACACTCATATTCTCTTTAATATTGTAGTGTTAGTCAAGAGAGGGAGCCCGAGTCTCAAATTTAATTCTAAAGAGTCATTGTTCAAGAATCAATACTAAATGATAATAATAAATTCATTTTGGCATATTTCATTTGGGGTTGTTTGTTCTCCTAAATGAATGATCTTTTTAACCAATTTTGGTCCATGCTTTTCAAAATTTCGTACTCGCATGCAACCAATGTGACTCAAGATATGGTTTTGATTTTTGAACATTTGTGTGCGACCCTAAAATGATGAAATGATTTCAAAAAATACAACTATAGACTTTTGTTGTGAAAAAAACATAAAAACACAGCTTATGCTTTTCGCAGGTAAATTGAAAGTGGTAGAAATGCATATTTATTTAAACATAGAATCAACATGACATGCTATAAAAAAGCTAGAAAATTTGATTATAATACAAAAAACTATTAGTTCATAATAATTCATATTATTAATTTAACCGGTGACCATTCCAACTTTCATTTTTGTTACTAATAACAATCTCATTAGCATAATTATCGTAAAGTTACACTCGATTTGTATTTGTTTTTCGTCCGATATCGTTTATGTGTTTTTTCATTTTGTTTATAATCATTGTTATAAGTAAAATCAGGTGACTATCAAATGTAAATATCAGATGATTATGCTATGGAGATTGTTATTGGTAACAAAACTAAAATTCAAAATTGCCACTAGTCAAATTGTTAATATGAATTATTACCAGCTAATAAGTAACAGTTTATATTTAATAAAATTTAATTTGTCAAAACAAAGTAAGTTTTGAAAGGTTCGTGCATATCAAACTTCCATTTCTTAAGTGGGTCGTAATCGTCCTAGACGGAAAGAATGAGAGAAACAAGGAGGTAAGAAGAGAAAAGAAAAGAAAATTTTCTTTCTTTCTTTTCTTTTTCTTTCTTTCACTTTCGTTTTTTTCAAATTAATCCTTTTAATTTGGAAGGATTTATTTTAGGATTTATTTATTTTTTTTAAATAAACTCGGGAATACAACTTTTTATTTATTTATTTTCTTCGTTAAAAAAAACTCTAAAACATAATATTTTTTTCCTTTCTTTCGAATTTTTTTTTTTTTTTTCTTAAATGAACTTGGGCACACAGCATAACCCCTAACTGTAACTTGTAAAATTAGGCAAGTCCTAGAACTTTCCATGTACTTTGTGCATCTAAACCTGTACAAGCAACCGATTTCTGTCTTTCTCATCGTCTTAGATTTCAACCATGAATCCGAGCACTGATAAGTTGGTGAGAAGAACAACAATGGTGGCCACAGCTGTTGCTGGTTATTTCCTTCTGACTGCTGATTATGGTCCCGAACCTAATGTTCTCGATCCCGTATGATTTTCATTTCGTTTACTGTTTCTAGTTAATCAACGCCTTTTCGGTGATTCTGGTTGCTGATTGTAGTCTAATTAGCGATAATTTGCTGGTTTCTCTTGTTGTGATCGTATTATGATCTACTTCTACTTCTATATGTTTGTGATTTCATGATGATGTTGATATTGTAGATTTATTAGGGTTTCGTAATGGTGATGAGCTTATGTTTTGCTAAGGGTTTGTACTTTGTTTGATAGGTAAAGTTAAGCTTTGATTTTCATGATTCAAAACCCTAATGGATATGAAATTGATGCTGCATACTGTGGCTAATTCACACTTACACGAAATTGCTCTTTCAAGCTCACTGTTCCATTGTTCTTGATTAATTTCATAGCTGTTCGGCCTATTAGCTTGTGTGGTTGTTTAGAAATTAGGTTGACCGTTGCTCGTCTTCAACCTCAGGTAATTATCAATGAGAAACAAGATGGTAATCTAAGAATCTGGTTTTGTTAAACTCGTGTCAATCATAGTTTCCAATTCGTGAACTGAATCCAAGAATCATTGTGAATTATCAATTAATTTGTGAATCGAATTTCCCGTCCAGCTTTTGTGAGGCTGTATTATCTCAGTTTCACATAACACACAATCAAACAAGCTCAAATTTTTTTTGCCATGAACCCTAATCTAGACTACAAATTGAGCTTTTGTAGTCTGCATACAACAATTTCACTTCATATGTTTGGGTAGTGTTTCTTTTTTATAGTTTTCTACTGAAATTTGTGAAATGATGGTAATATCTTACATTTGGTATATGTACTTGATCTCACATGTGTTCTTGCACTGAAACTAATAGATCAAGAGTGCCATACAATCTGGCGAAAAATCAGTCAAGAATTTCTTCTTTGGATCGAAACAGGAAGTTCAGGAAGCCAATAAACCAACCTCTGATACCACATCAGAGAAACATCCTTAATCTTTCAGAGCACACGGTGGAATTCTCTTCTGACTTTCTAAGGTTCTTGTGATGTTTTTACTCTTTACCCTGGATTGTCCTTAGAGTGTAGATCTTGATGAACCACCACTGATGTAGATGTAAATCTTGAGTTACCTACTGTGTAAAACCTTGTTGGTTCTCGCTTGTTTTTGCGAAATAGAAGCTTCCGACTTAGCTCTTGTAAACATCGTTGCTTAGATTTTTTTAACCATGACTCAGTATATGTTTTTTTCTGAACATGATTACTTGCATGTTTTTTATGTTAATAGATATTACCCTAAGCGTCAGTTTGTCTGTTTGGATTTGGGCAATCGTAAACCGTAGTAACCTGCTAAATCGCGTTCAATCTAACAGTTTACTCAGCTGTTTTTTTTAGTTTTACTCATTTTATTATTAATATCACATAAATGAGTTGAAAAAAATGCTGATTAATGAACAAACAAGTAATCAGCAGCGAGAATTTATCTATAATGAAAATAAAAATAGGGTGAGGCCGTTGAGCATGGGTCAGCTTCATTATGGGTTAAGTTGAATCTTTAACTGACGTTTTTGGTTTGTCTTCCATAACACTATAACATACTGGGTCGGTTACAAACAGGGGTGTGCTTGGGTCTTTTTGTGTCGGTTTTGGGCTCTAAATGAGCCATTCGGTTATATGTCTGTTGCAGTTAAATGTTTTATGAAACTGGTCAGTTTCGGTTAATGTAATGGTTCGGTGAACTGCCTATTAAGCTGATAAGATTGGGTTTGGGCATGTCAGAAGGAAATTATCAGTGAGTTATAACCTGAGATGTGGATCTTTTTTAAGCATTTTTGCTTAATTCATGCTGCAACTTGTGACATAAGCTTCATATGTGTGCTCAAGTTGTGATTCCTGAATTTTTATTAAATCCAATCCATGCTATTGATTAACTGCATATGGCCAGATGACCGGTGGGCAGTGGTATAATGTACATAATATCGAATAGAGATTGGTTCAGTTAAATCTGTTTTGTGGATGTATGTCAACCAAAACCAAACCGAAGTATAAGTCATTCTCGAAACTAAAACCACCATTGATTGTTTGTCCGGTTCACTTAGTTTATCTCCGTTTTTTTGGTTATGAGTTGATTTTTTGGTTTCTTTGTTCACCCTTACAAATGTTTGGTCATTGGAGAGGTGTCAAAGCCATAATTTTCGGTTTATAAATCAAACAAGGCATTGAGTGATTGAGTCGAATAATAAAGGGTCTTACTTATTTTGGAGTAAAAAGTAGTATACTATCTATCTATAAAAATATAAAAAAGTAAACATATAGCTTATCATTATAGTAAAATAAAATGTATTATGATTGGTTTTAATGATGGTTTAGTTTATTCACATATAATATACTCCAACCATAAAAGTACGTTGTACAACACAAAACTAATCCAATTGCTTTTATATTGATTCGGTTATTAATTTTGTATCTTAGGTCATTGGGTTTACTCTCACATTCTTTCATTTTATGTAGGTGTCATATCATCCACTTCACCTTTTTTCACTTCATCTTGCTACGAAGGAAATGGTTTCATATCTTTTCACGACCCTCAATTTAATAAAAAAAATCAGATATAAATTCACTTCACACTCGGTAAACATCTGTTAAGGGCCAACTCAACCATTAACGTGGGTGACGTTAATGCGTACCGCAATACCTAATGTTCTCTTTTCTTCTCAAGCTATTTTGATATATCTTTGCAATAACAAAATACCAAAAAAAAAAAGTAAGCAAAACAAAAAAGTATTAATCTTGATAAATAATTCTAAAAGAGAAAGAATTATAGAAAAATATTCCATGTCTTTATCAAATATATATAATTCTCAAATAATATTAAAAATATTCAAAAAAACCTCATTCACATAACTGTTTCTAACAAACATCCACTCCCTCCATCACTTAAAACCTCTGCACTCTTCACTTCTCTCAATCTCCCCCTCACAATGTCCTCTTCCTCTGCTTTCATACAAACCCTAACCCTAATTTCCCCTCATGGCTATCCCCAAATCTTCACTTCACATAATATCATCATCTCCTTCACACTTTCCCTCTATGACACCCTTCAAATTCCCCACAAAACCCTTCAAGATCCACTGTTCTCAAACACCAAATCCACCATCTCCACCGCCCTCGGCCCTGATCTCGATTCTTAGGATAATACCCGACTGGGCGGACGCGATCAAGGAGAGTAGAATGAAGCAGACGAAGGCGTTGTACAAACACGAAGATTGGGTTGAACACAGAAGCTCCTTGAGGCATATCAGGCATCTGTTGTCGAGTTTGAGCTCGAGGGTGATTCTGTCGTTGGTGCCGCCGGTTATTGCCTTCACGACGGTGGCGGTGGTGGTGGCGAGTTATAACACCGCGGTGTTTTGGGAGTTGTTGCCGGAGTTTTTCCCGGTTTTGAGGGCTTCTTCTTTGCCTTACCAGCTCACGGCACCTGCTTTGGCACTGTTGTTGGTTTTCAGGACCGAAGCTTCGTACTCGAGGTTTGAAGAGGGTAGGAAAGCTTGGACTAAGGTTATTTCGGGGACTAATGATTTCGCTCGACAAGTGATTGTGAGTGTGGAGATGGATTCTGTGTTGAAAATGGCACTTTTGCAGTACATTTTGGCATTCCCAGTTGCTCTTAAGGTTTGTAAGTTTTAAAGTTAGTGATTGTGGTTTTACTTTGACTTGTGAAGTCAACTGTTCTTGTTTCTTTAGCTTCAGAATATTCATGTTTTAGTAGTTTTTTTCAAGATTTTGAAATGTTAACAATAGTTATTTAAAGTAAAGACATAGGGTTGTCTCAAATGACCATGAGAATTCATGTCAATTATGACATTGGGAGTGGTGTATTTGACCTCAAAAGTCAAACTAGACCTTTGTTTGTCTTGACACAAAGAAGGAACATTAAGGTGGTTTCAGTTGATGTTTCTTAATGATATGATGTTTTTAAGGGTAACTTTCCAAGTACTTAACAAACTCAGGTTTAGAGATCGATGTTGACTTTTTCTGTCAACTGCAGTGCCATTTAATTCATGGATCCGATACAGGGAAAGACTTAAGGAATCTGCTCGAGGATGATGACCTAGCAGCAGTTCTCCGTTCAAATCACCGCCCACGCTGCATCACTCAATTCATCTCTCAAAGTCTTCAGTTGTTGAATTTGGAGGCATCAAAGCGAATTTCACTGGTAACTTTTCCATTTTAAAGTCCTTATTTTGACCTCAAAAAGTCAAACTATATCTCCTTCTTAGAAGTAATGAAGGTATGAAATGTAATTTTGTGCTAATTACAATTCAGGAATCAAAAGTTTCTTGCTTCCATGAAGGTATTGATGTTTGTGAACAGATTACAAGCATACCCATCCCTGTTTCGTACACTCGTTTGACTTCAAGATTTCTCGTTTTGTGGCACCTTACACTTCCAGTCATTCTCTGGGATGATTGCCACTGGATTGTCGTCCCTGCTACCTTCATCAGCGCTGCTTCTCTATTCTGTATCGAAGAGGTTTCTCTCATCTATGTTCCTAGACTAATCCGAATACAGTTGACTTTCAAGGTCAAACACACCAATTTTTAGACACCAATTTCACTATAAATTTGTATCTTTTCTAGTAACTTTCGATTTAAGAATTAATCTTTTTATCATAAGAATGAGAAATACATCAATCTGGTGTCAAAATTTTACATCATAACATCAATTTTGAGCTTTCAAGAAGGAACGTTTGACCATAAAGAAACTTGCCACTCAAGGATTGGTGTTTTCTAAATGCCTAGTATTGACGGATTTTCTAACATATTATTTGATTATAGGTGGGTGTTCTAATCGAAGAACCGTTTCCGATGCTTGCTTTGGATGAGCTGTGCAAATCAGTTTATGACAACGTCCAAGAAGTGTTAACAAGTGAGAAAAAGATTAAAGAAATACTTGATGCAAAAACGAAGGATCATGCTTCTAGAAAACAGTCATCAAACGGGCACCCGACTTCAAGAGGTGGTAAAAAGACTTGGCCTAACATAGACTTCTGATTCATCTCATACGATGAAGAATATTCGAGAAATAACTTCTGTAGCAGTCTGTATATATTTGTTTATAGAAGACATATTTCAACAAGTTGGCAAATACATATGATCTTTGATCAAATCATCAGTTTATATACTTATGTAATTAACCACTTACTTCAAGTTCACACATGAGTCACTTACAGTTTGCAAAAAGACCATCGCGATCCAGTGACTTGTGAATCGAGTTACTCATAAAGGAGCTTGCTTCCATTAGAAGTAACCCTCAAGTAATATACTTTTACCCTGTTTTTTAGGTTCAAAGTTCTTCAAACCTGCTCTTTGGCTAATCTTTATTGCCTCAAGGGCTGTATTAACTTCTTTGCTTTCACCCCAAACTGGCAGCATTTCCACCACCAGCTTCTGCAACATGTTTCCCTCAGTACCCTTCAAGATCTCATCAAAGTCATCAAAACCCCCTCTTAATTCCAACAATACACTGCACAGTCCTCGGCCTTTTACATTCTCCAAAATTGTCGTTAACTTCATTTGATCCAAAACAAGTGTCTCGATTCCCTGTTCAGATCCTATACCTGTCTCTTGGTCTGTGAATATGATGACTTTTGAAGCTGATTCTTCATGAAAATGTTTGGGGATCTTGATCAGACTTTGGTTCTTTGCAATTATGATGTAAAGCGGTTGGTTGGATTTTGGCTCCTTGGATACAGGAAGTGGATGTTTTTCTAATGATTTTGAAGAAATTATAACTGCATCATGTTCCTGTAATAATCTTGAGTAGTATCCACCAGCCTCCGTAGATTCTTCCCCAAGATCATCTGAGAGGTGACCATCGATAGTGAGGGAATATCTGTCGTTTTAAAGATATATTATCACAAGAATCCAGTACTTACATGATAATTAAAGTCTTAACTAGAGGTGGAAAATGGGTGGGTCTCTAACAGGCCAATACAAGCAATTGTTTGTGTGACTCTAACAAAACAGGTCAATTGGGGTTGTCGTGATTCATGAAGCAATTTTCGTCCAAAATTTCTTTACCTTTATACACAACTAGCGTGCCAAATATGATTTTATATCATTTCAGTAATAATATAATTTTCTAAATAAAATGATTTAAGAGGTTTAATGCATTAAAATTACACTATGTGCGACCGTTGACCCATTTGAACCGTTATGATCTATTTCCTTTTGAGCTATTTATTTCTTATTTTAAGAATTATTAAAAAAAATGGGACAAAATTGTCACATGCATTGCTAGTCAATGACCTTAAAAGCCAACGATTTGACAAAGCTTACCTTAAAGTAACAAAAGGATTCCCAGTTTGCATTTGATGTATCCATGCCTCATTAAGTTTCTTGCACATTTCTTCTTCAACACCAACAGTAACATCAATTCCTGCATCCCTTAATTTAGCAACACCTCTTGATGCTACAATCGGGTTCGGATCAACCATTCCCACCACCACTTTTTTAACTTTTGCTTTGATTAAAGCTTCAGAACATGGAGGAGTTCTTCCAAAGTGATTACATGGCTCTAAGCTCACATATGCAGTTGCATTCTCTGCCAATTCCCCAGCATCTCTCAAAGCAAAAACCTGCAAAAACAAAAATAAAATTTGAGCATGAAATTTGAACTCTAAAATACAATTTAAGCCTTGTGCATATCCATCTTGACTAGAGAATAATGCTGTGCTTCTAGTTTGTTAACCCATCCGGGTAAGTAATCCAATCAAGGTTCGTTGTTTAAATGATTGTTTTGAACTTATAGATTACTATAAATAATCCAAACTCATTTAAATGGAACTTGGTAACGACCCGTAGTTCATAATGTTTGTAGAATATGATCTCTATGAGCTTATACGATCCTAACCGATCCAAATAGAAGCTGTCAGTTGGGTGCTATTTATATGTGTTGAGAATAAACAGATATCTGAGTCTGACTGTGGATTCCCTATCCGCCGAGGAACCCCGCCTTATCGTTATAGAAGTCACAACCAAGTTGCCAAAATAATGCAAATTTTCTAAATTACAAATAAAAAAAGACGATTTGACAAAGAGGGTCAAACAAACTAATATCAACTTCCACACTGATAAAATTCTAATGTGGTTAAAAGAAAATTAGACACTACAACAAACTTCATTATAATACCATGGATTACAAAAGTTTGGCAGTTTAGCAATAAAAACAAGTCCACAACAAACTAAATCCAACAAATTCATAAATTTGACTTTATAATCCAATGTATCTATCAGAAACAGTTGCAGCACCAAATGTATCAGCCTTAAACTTTATTTTTCATTGTAGCTATCTATAAAAGTTAGCAAAATCTGGTTTTGATGTTAAAAACAACATTTTTACAACATTAAACTTGAATCTGAATTGAAGTAACATATATGAACTTAAAAACAGAAAGAGCAACATCAGAGTCAGTACCTCAGCATGAGGTTGCCCAGCTTTGGGATGAAATCCTTCACCAACAATTTCCCCATCTTTAACAATGACACAACCAACCATAGGATTAGGGCTAGTACACCCAATAGCCTTTTTAGCAAGCTCCACACACCTCCTTATATAAAACCCATCATCAGCATTATCTTTCTCATCATCTTTCCCCTGCAACCCTTCCACTCTAATCCCAGCTAATCCCACATGTTTCCTCAAATTGTTTGGTGAATCTGATACCCTTCTAGTTGAATTGCAAAACCCACCTCTGAATTTGAAAACCGAACGAAATTTAGTAAATTGAGTTGGCGTTGGGTTAGGGTTTAACCAGTGAAAGCAAGGTGAGGGCTTTGTAGGCTCGATGTTATAATCTGAAATTGGAAGTGTTTGTGCATACATTGTTTATGTATATGAAGGACGCCCTACAGGAAATGTAGAAAATCTCAGAAATTTCCGATTGCAATGGTGGATTTTACCAACAATTTATGAATTTGAAATTCGACCGGAGGTGACAAGCGATCGTAATTGTTGTCGGCTAAAAGCTCGCAGGGAAGTTACTTCATTAATAATATATGGTTTTGAATCTCGATAATGCATCAGAAGTGACTGGAGGTTGAAGATGGAGGGGTGTTTGGTATTGGTTATCAAAATGCCATTTACTTTGGAAGTGTTTTGTTTTAACTTTACACCGTTAATAATTTAAATTATGATTTATTTGTTGATAATTAATAACTTTTACGAACATTTTCGACATTCATAATCGTGCGAGGGTTTTGCTGAAAGCATCCTCTTTATTCTTCGGATAGAGTTAAGGTCCGCGATATATCTCCCTCTTCAGGTCACAACACTAGCTTTGCTATGGACAGTAAATACTGAATATTGTTATGATACAGTCGCAATCGTATTTTTTATACATGTAACACTTATAATTTTTAGAGTAAATTACACGAATAGTCCATGTAGTATGCACGTATTGCAACTTTAGTATTCACTTTCAATAAATTATGGATGCGTGTTTGAACTATGCCAAGAATATACGATGACAGTCCCAAGCACTAACAAAGGTTAAGTTTTTTTGTTAGTTTTTTCAAAATGACCAAAATACCCATTCTTTAGTATCTCTTCTCCACATTCAACACCCAGCGCCGTCGCCGCCTCTACCCTCAACCCACCACCGTCGCCGCCTCTACCCTCAACCCACCACCACCGTCGCCGCCTGCATTCTCAACCCACCACTCCCTTCCATCATCATCTTCATCTTCATCACCCACCCTAACCCACCACCACCCACCACCACATCCAACCACCAGCCCGCCGCCACCATAAACGACAACACCATAAGGTAAACGTGAAACCAGGCACCAGCCGCACCATTGATTCGCAAATCTAATTCGAATAGGTCGCCATTATGCATATTGGTAAACACAGGTGGTTCTCTGATTGTACATCAATAGCAATGGAGAATGTTTTATTTTGGGATTTGGGAAGATGGTGACACGTGGTGACCGCTGCTACACTGGTGGTGGAGCGGATGGAAGGTAGTGGGAAGACGGTGACACGTGGTGACCGCTGCTACAACCATGGTGATAAATAAGATGTGGAAGGTCGGCGATTTTATGGTGGAGGAGGTGATGGAGGATGGTGGAGGTTGCTTGAGTTGGAGGATGGTGGAGTTGGAGGATGGTGGTGATAGTTGGTGGTGTAGGGTGAGTGATGAAGATGATGAAAGGGTGTGGTGGGTAGGTTAAAAGATGAAAAAGATGTTGGTATAGGTTATTTTGAATAATTTTATTTTAAAAGTGAGGGTATTTTAGTTTTTTTATATAGACTTAACTGATCAAGTTAAATTTTATTAGTGCTAGGGACTATTGATGTACAAAACATATAAAATTCAAGCCTACATCTGTAATTTATTAAAAATGAGGACTAAACTTACAATATATGCATACCCAGGGACTATCCGTGTAATTTACTTTAATTCTTACTTTCATTATTTTTAGGACAATATGAGTGTTGGTGTAGATAAATGTAAAAGTTTCTATCATTCTGTAATAGCATTCACAGTTTTATGTATCGCAATGGTCTGCCTGTCATCTCATTATGAAGGACCACTTTTCTGTTTGCATTCTCCTTGACAAACCAGTGGTTCACTTTGAGCACTTGGGTGATGTTGGAAATAGGGCCTCAATGTAGCTCCAACAAGCAATAGTCAAGTGCAACAGCCAAATAGAAAGTGCCAAAAACATAAAAACGGTTTTATTTATAGATATCTCGTAAGATGAAATATTGATCACATTGTCGTCCATGTCACCTTATATCATATCATACCATATATATACATACACCGACATAATACACCATCATTAAGAACGAGAGAACCTATACGTATGCATACACCATAAACACAGGATGCCAAAAACATGTCTTGAAATGATATCAACTCATAAGATTATACAGGTACGGCAGAGTCCAACACCCACCTTTGTTTGCTCGTTCTCCAAAATGCGCTCAAGTTCTGTTATTATATATTCAAACTTTGGCCTCGCATCAGGATTCCGGTGCCAACATCTTTTAAGAAGCCTATAAAATGTTAACTTTTAACTGTCAAATGTAAGTTTGGGCATTAATAACTCAGAAAGTAGAAGCACTTGGCATATTTTCTTAGAAATGTATTAAGTGTGACTTAAAAAAAAAATATATTGTTAGAATAATAGCATACACTTTTGGCCCTTTTTTTACACTTAATCTGTTTGACCCGATAAAATACAACCCAAATAGAGGCCGGTTTCATATGATTGAGTTGAAATGACCACATCTAGTAATGTGAATTAGATTCTGTGTTAATGAGCAAATTCGCCATATTGAAGTAACTTACATCCTCACAGGTTCAGGGTATAGATATGAAGATAATGGTGGCCTTGAGTCCTCGTATGCCCGCTGGTCCGCCACATGTTCTGGTGGTTCTGCTCTATTAGATGGCCCACCCTGAAACATCTAAAGCCACATATAGATACAAAATTTAAATATGCAAACAACAAAGAATATGCAGATGAAATGAAGTCACAAAGATCAATGTCTTTGCATATTTTGACTTTAAAAGTCAAAAAAGTGAAAGAAAAAGGTCTATCTTTTTGGCATAATATAGTTTGGATTTCAAGATAACAAACTTTTTATCGATACCATGTTTAAAGGTAATTTAGCAAGATACTTTACTTTTTTCAGGTTTAACAAAATTGCATCAAATTTGAGCGTTATGTCTACGCATACTTTGACTCTTAAAATACATAAAAAGCTCCAAATATAGCATTATGATTTAGTTTTGCCCTGGAATCTTTAGCTGAACCTAACAGAAATTATACAAGTTTGCATTCTAAAGTTGACTAATATTGACCATAAAAGTCAAGCTATGCATCTTCTAGTAAGAAGTGAGTACGACTTACTTCGTGAACAATCAAAGCAAATGAGAAAACATCAACACTCTTGCCATAAGACTCCCTGCGGTATACTTCAGGAGCCATATACCGATCTGAAAGAAACACAAAAAAGTACCATAACATCTGAAAAATGTTAGAAAAAAACTACATTATTATTATAAAGTGACAGATTTCAATACATGATCCAGTTCCTCCAGTCATTTTGTAGCCATAAACATCTTTCTCCTGTGCAATTTTGCTCAAACCAAAGTCTGTAACTTTAAGACGGCCGGCTTCGTCTTGCAATACATTTCTAATAGATTTTTTTTCACATTAAAAAAACATTATAAGTTTAGAAGTCATAAGTTTAAAGAAACAAGTAGGACCTAAATTAGCTTCAGCATATGCATGTCATGAAAAACTTTAGTAGTGTAAAACTTAAACAATTGTTATTTTAGTGCATGCTTTAAAATAAAGATTGTTAGGATACTTACCTTGGGGTCAAATCCCTGTGAATTATAGCATGAGGTTTATGGTGATGAAGATAATTCATACCCCTGCAGATCATAAATAACAATATTCATGCGTTAAACTTCAAAAATTCAAGCCAGTTGTTCAATTTTTTAAGAAAAGTAGATGATAACAATGAAGTCCGTAAAAGTAAAACCATTCAAAACGATTTGATGTGAAATTTAATTAGAAAGTCTACATCAAAGTTGAATTGGAAAAATAGTCGGTTTGACCTCATTAAAGTTAAACTGTACTCGTTGGGACATTTTTGGATGAAGATGAAACCCACAAACAATGTTCATATCTTTTTTTTGCTTCAAGTATCACTATCCTTTCATAGAGTAAACCCCAAAGTGAAATTAGGGAAATAGTTAAGAAAAAAAGAGAAAAAGAAGTGAGAATTATAGTACCTTGCAATATCCAAAGCATAAGAAACAGCAGTCAATGGATCAAGTCTTCCTTTCTTATTTAGAATGTCATACAAACTTCCCTACAAATTCCCAATTTATAAGTACATATTGAAAATTTGAAACTAAATGAATTAAAAAATGAAGATACTCACATTCTTTAGATATTCCGTCAAGAAAATAAGACGATCTGAGTCTTTCAAAACACCAAGAAATTGCACTATGTTCGGGTGGCGCAACTTTTGCCATAACGCAAGTTCCTTCAAAAATGCTTTCCTGTAAACACATTTAAAAAACAGAAGCTTAGATGACCAAATGAATATCATGAGTACATGTTTCACTTTCTAAGGGTCAAACAGACTACTTTGGAAAAGTATTAGGTTTGACTTTCATTGGTCAAAGCTAACCTCACTTTCTCATTTGATGCAATTGAAGATCGGATCGTCTTTGCAGCAACTTCTGTACCACGCCATTTTACTTTATAAACTTCACCATATGCACCCTGCTGCCATAGAGGTTTCTTTAACATAAATTTATATTAAAGTATAATTCCTTTCTAAGATTCGATGAATATATTAAAGTATAATTCCTTTCTAAGATTCGATGAAGCATTTACTTCGCCAATAAGAGTTGCTCCTTTCAATTGAACTTCAGAGTGATGAATCCAGTAAGATGGAGTCTGAGAATCAACTACAGCCTGCAGAAAGATACAGTTTTATTTTCAAGGTCAAAGAGATTATCTTAAACTAAATTTTGTCATATTTGATATGGGAAGGCTTATATGTTTAAGGAAATGACGTACCGGATCAATTCCTCCATGCGCCTCGAGGATTTTGCAAATTTCCAAGTGGCCTAAGCTACGTGCATCCGAGAGTGGCTGCAAATAGTATTCAAAAGTGATTACTTAACTCCTAATTACATCATCACCAAATAGCAGAAACTGATTATTGCAGCTTGAAGATAATAATAAGAATGCACATCCAAACACCAACTAAATTTACAGTTTCTTGATCTCATTAAGAAAATAAATAGAAGGAAAACTTACAGTACGACCCCATCGGTCAGTACAGTTGACATCCGCCCCTTTCTCGAGAAGTAAAAGAACAATTTCGGTACAACCTTCACAAGCAGCTAAATGTAGTGCTGTCCTTTTATCATAATCTCCTACATTGGGTTCTACACCCTTCTCAAGCTCTTGCATAACTCCCCATTTGTTACCCTTACCAGAGCAGTAAAGAAGGCGGTATGGCCCCTCTGAGTCGTTTTTTTGCACTTGAATTTGCTGCAAATGTTAGATGGAACCGTGATCATGTAAAACAAGGACAAATGTTGTAAAAACAGAAAAACTTGCTACAAATTATACCTAGTAAGTAGTATCATGTAATGCACTCAAATTCTAATGTTTTTTCACACTTGCTAAGAGAAAACAAACATTCAATTCCAAAACTAGACTGCGACTTGAAAACTAGAGATGTAGTTTGACATTTTTGTCAAACATGCTATCATTATGATTGATAAATAAAGACAATCTTATACATAGAAGATCACAAGGTTATTAGTTTGAATTGTGCATAAAATGTTACAAAAATAAAGATATTTAATCTTCAAAAACTAATATTAGTAACATGTTAATTTGGATTTGAAGACTTGTTTGACTGCAATATGAAAAATTGACCTCAAAAGTAAAGATACAGGTATCAAAATGCATAAACAACAAGAACCCAAGTCTTATTTGATTGTTTTCCCCAAATGCACCCAACAGATTGATTGTAAGATAGCATATTGATTGTAAGATAGCATACTCTTGTATTTACTCAAAGAGATGGCACCTAGAACTTAAGGGTAGGTCAAAAAGCTTGACTTTTTAGTTCAAATGAAATACAACTAAGAGGCATTAATAAATGTACAATATAGACATGATCCAATCTTCAAAACTCAAACTAACACCAACATATCAAATTTAAGAATCAATAAGTGACTATTCTGACCACAAGATACACACTTTATCTCAAAGATTGATTAAAGGAACTCAAATTGCATAAATTACAAAATCCCAGATGGTATTTTCACCAAGAAAACACACAACATAAGTTCAAGAAAACACACAACATGAGTTCAATCCTACAAAAAGAGTAAAAACTGACCGTTGAAGGTAATGATGGTGGATGAGGTGTTGAAGAATCCATAGATTCAAGATTCTGTTGTTGAAGATGAAAGGAAACAGTTTGAAGATTGGCATTGAAGCTTTGTAAATATTATTATGGGTCGATGGGATTGAGGAAGATGCAAATAAGAACAAGGGAAAACTGAGTTACCAAGAAATGTAAAAGGGTGTGGTTGTTTTAAGGGTAAAAAGCAAAACATTGAGTTAGTCGCCATGGTTGATTGGTGGGAGGAGTGTAAACTAGTTGGGTGTAAAGCTTGAATTCGGAATCGGTTTATTCGCTGGTTTTACTGGTTATACAAAAAAACAATAATAATAATGATAGTTTTTTACTCACACCGATATAATTGTTTATTGAATTCAAATATAATGACGGAGTTTTCAACTTCGAATAGTAGATTTGATATAAGATTAAATCGGCATAACGTTTTTGAGTTATAACTATTTTTCATTTGATGGTTCAAATAATGAGTAGACGCATCTAGAAATTTGTAATTGATGGTGAGGATGAACACGATCTGGTTTGGTCAGGATTTTTAATTGAATTGGTGGTTTAATGGTGTTGTATAAATGCAAACTGAATCCATCGGCGGTTTGATTGTTCGATTTTAATTGTTTTGATGGATTGAACCGGTGTTCCTGATGAGATGGTCTACATTTCGACGTTCGTCTATATTTGACGTAAATTTTGTTAAAAAATAAGTCGGGTCAAACTAAAAACACTTCGTGTTTATTATTTTATACGTATATTAGTTCAACTATGAAGGAACAGTAGTAATAAAAGTTTTTTTTTATCCAAAATATGATACGATTGTTTATTGAATCCAAATTTAAAGATAGAGATGTCAACTTCGAATAATAAGCTTGATACAGGATTTAAATGGACACGACTCTTTTGGGCTATAACTATTTTTCACCTAACGGCCCAAATAATGACTAAATACAATATATTTGTAATCGGAGGTGGGGATGATCGTGGTCTGGTTCGGTTGGGATTTTTAGGTGAACTAATAGTTTAACAATATTGTATAAATGTAAATCGAATCGATTGATAGTTTCACTGCTCGATTTTTAACTTTTTTTGATGGATTGAACCAGGATGAAATGATCTACGTTTCGACGTTTGTCTACGTCTTGCCATAAATTTTGTTATAAAAATGAGTGGTCAAATATAAAATATTTTCATGCTTATTATTATTATGTATGTTTTGAGTTAGTCTATGTCTCGACGTAAGTTTTGTTTTGAAATACATATGATCAAATATAACGCGTCTTCATTAAACAATACAAATCCGAGTTATTCTACAGTTCGATGTAAATTTAGTTCGAAAACCAACTGAAACAATTGTAGTATATATTTCATCACACCCCACACCACATATGGCGCCGATGCACGTATTTTTTTATGTATGTGATAAGACCAATATTCCATTCTTTAAACCCAAAACCTTACCCATGTGATTATACACTAATCTATATTGAGTTGGTAAATATGCAAATCTACTGTTCAAACCTTAAATTGATTCTAAAAAGGAGAGGATGAAGGTAAAGTATTATATTTTGAGTTATTATAGTAAATTTGAACAAAATGTTATTCTCCTAGTTATAGTTGAAACGCAAGTGCCATTTGTGTTATTGATCTGTCTAGCCCGAGCCAAATCAGTCATTTTATAGATGAATCTATTTTGATCCAAACCTATTTATGTGAAACGACCCATAAGTTAAATAGTCAAGCTCTATTGAAAATCAATTTTAAAAATAAATGATGATAAAACATTAGTTAATATTTAAGGTCATAGATGAAAATTATATAAATACATAATAAAAAAGAACATTAAAGATGAAGAAGAAGATGTGATAGTTTTTTTTTTTAATTAAATATAAATATA
This sequence comes from Flaveria sonorensis, assembly GCA_025506505.1. NCBI lineage: Eukaryota > Viridiplantae > Streptophyta > Magnoliopsida > Asterales > Asteraceae > Flaveria > Flaveria sonorensis. The sequence goes on from CM046429.1 coordinate 6,768,366, forward strand.
CAGGGTGATGAATTTTAGTTAAATCACATTTATGTGAATAAAAAATAAGTTGTGAATTATCCAAAAATGTTGATTGTGTAATTAATTTGAAGTAATTTATGGGTTAGTTTTTATTAAACGACAAATGTACGACTCAGATTCAGAGGATACATGTTATTTTAATTGATCCCAATTATCCGTTTCACATCCAAGCCCGCACCCCAACCCACTAAGGTGGAAATCAACAACTAGAAAAACTCTCTGACTCAATACTGTATCTGTCGGCAATATCCAAACCGCTAAACGTCAAAGGACAATCTGTTGAAATTATTGAAGTCATAAAACGTTTATTGTATCAACATAAATAATACGAGTACAAAAATGTTTTTATGTAACATATAAACTATTTTCATATTAAATATAAATAGTTTTTATATAATAGAATTCATGTCAATAGGAGTATAAGCATTTTTTCTTTAACTTAAACCTAATATGAATGAGAGACGGAATGAAATGAACTATTGAAGGTGAATTAATAACGACATGTTTTCATTCCATCCACCCCCCTTTTTTTTCCATTCAATCCATTCTTCCATTATTAGTCACCAACACCACTCATTCACCCACCACAACAACCAACACCAACCACCAAGATCGTTCGTCGCCAACAACCACCACCAGGCACGACCATCACCAACACTGACGACGACCACTAGCCACGGCTGTTGTCGCTAACCACCAGCCACCGCTGCTGCCGGTCACTACCGTCGCCGAAAACCACCGAAGGCCACCGTCGCTGCCGGAAACCGCCGCCGGCCACCACTGCCACCGGGAACCACCGCCAGAAACCACCGAAGGCCATCACCGCCGCTGGAAACCAATAACGCCGAAAACCACCGCCGGCCACCACTTAACAAACAACACAAAGTAATGATTCATTTATTTACTAAAGGTTACCAAACAAGATAATAAAATTTAATGATTTATTTCATTCTCTCATTCATTATATTCCCTCATTAATTTCATTTCTTCATCCATTCTATTACCACATACTGAACGAATTCTCTCATTAATTTAATTTCTTCATCCATTCTATTATCACATACCGAACAGACCCCAAGAGTCTAAGACTCTAAGTTATGGTTTAAAAAAATTTCTCCAGGCTTTACGGCCCATAAAATAGGCTATGGCCCAAGAATAAAAGTCCATTAGGAATCAAAAGTCCAACCTACTTGATTTAGGGTTTCATTTCTTCCGCAGCCAGTGATCGGGAAAACGCAACTGCACGGAGGAAATCATCGGGTTCGATCTTTCACTCATATCTTCCACTAAATCAATGAATTGATGCGAGATATAGCGTACAATTGCTATGATATTGTTATCCAAAACTTTGATTCTTGTTTAATTCGTCCGTTCTGCATAAACTGTGTGCTCATGTTTTAGACGATTAGGATGCAGATTTTGATTATATTTTCTGGCTGTAATGTTTGTAGCTCATATTGCATCAGATCTCATATGCTTTGTGTTGTCATTGTTACCTGAGGAGAAGTTAGTTTTAATTGCTTTAAGCCTTTGACAATGTTGAATGTATGTATTGTTGATTTTTTGTAGCCCAATTTACAGTATGACTTTAGCTTATAAAACTTCTTTTTGAGCTAGGTTTTAGATTGCTGAACACAGTGATGAACGCAGTTTTTGCAATCTAATTTGACATAAATGAAAGTGCTCACAAGTTATTCATGGAGGTTTAGTAGTACAAAAGTGCATGTTGTATACGATCACAGTAAATACCCGTGATCAATGATTACAATATATGATGTTAAAATCTAACTTAGGATACTTTTTTGAGCTTTTAAATGAACAATTAACACCAACTTTGACAACAAATCAACAAAAGTCACTAGTTTTGAGCATATTTGATTTCTAAGTTCTTAGAACATTGAACTTGATAAGTCATTAATCAAGTTATTATGATTAATGCATGGGTTTGTGAGCTTGTTACCACTTTGTGTTATGATAATGAATACTATGTGTAATAGGTATATATGTGTATATTATGTGTTAACTTGTAAAATATCTATTGGGTTGTACTTTGTGCTGAAATATATGATGTTTTCGGCAGAAAATGGCTCCAAAACAGCCAAACACAGGACTCTTTGTCGGTCTAAACAAAGGGCATGTCGTGACCAAGAAGGAATTAGCACCACGCCCTTCTGACAGGAAAGGGGTAACTAACTAATTAACCAATTTATCTTTCACGTATGCTTATTATTATAAAGGCGTTGACTGCTTATTGCTAAGTATCTTTCTTTTGTTTTGTTGGTGGTTAATCTAGAAAACAAGCAAGAGAGTACACTTTGTGAGAAACCTTATCAGAGAAGTTGCTGGATTTGCTCCTTACGAGAAGAGAATTACTGAACTTCTGAAGGTTGGAAAAGACAAGCGTGCCCTCAAAGTCGCCAAGCGGAAGCTAGGCACTCACAAGAGGGCGAAAAAGAAGCGTGAGGAGATGTCAAGCGTTCTCCGCAAGATGAGGTGAGCTTTGAATCTTTACATTTGCTTACACGTTCATAAATATCTTTTAACACTACCATATAACATTTTTTATATTATTTTTATGCAGGTCTGGTGGTGGTGTGGAGAAGAAGAAGTAGGTTTGATGGTTTACAGCTGAAAGATCTATTCTTATTTGTACTGATTATAGCTAGTGGTTTTGAGTTTTTGACTGTTTGTTGAACCTCCTTGCCTGAATGTTTTTCAACTTCGATTCAAGATTGTGCAACTCATTTACAATTATTTAAGAAATAGTAAGTTTTACCTTCTTAAATCTCCAAGAATATGTACAAGTTAGATGTTTTATTACGTACAAATTGGGCAATAAGTTGATCAATAAGCAATGCCAAAGATTAAGAACTGGGGCTTGCCAATCAGACTTTCTAGGCTTCTTGACCTGCTATACGGCCAGAAATGATGAGCCAAGAGGCTGCAGAGCTTTGATTTAAACGGTTCCACCTGTCTGACCTATAGCCGGCCACTTCAGATAGACTAACTAGACTGGTTATGTACTTGGTTTACGAGGCAAAACGACAACTGGATGGTTCAGATAGACTCGAGTGGATTGGTTATGTACCCAGTTTGTGGTTTGGTTTTGAAAACTTAGATGAATTCTAACATGAAATTGTAGAGATCGAAAAACTGATTTGGGTTCAAGCAATCAAGCCTTTTGGTTAGTAATGATATTATCTGGTTTGACTTGATTACTAAATACTAATCTAGTTCTGAAGTTTTTAGCACCAGGTCAACACCTGTGTGAACCCCCTCTCGCCCCTCCTCGTGGACTACCTCTGGCATCACATCTATTTCATCGTTTCGTCAAAAATCATGGACAACCTTTACAACGTTGTGTTGTCTTAACAATATAAATAGAAGAACCGAAATCGTTCAACTCTGTACCAGTTTGTAAAAACCATTTTTTCCAACCTATAACGTCGGTGTTCCTCTCTGTAATCCCTGATTTTCGGCTTGATTTCGGCTTTCAAAATCTGTCGAAACATTTCCACTCTCTAAGTTGCAAGTTAGAGCAATTTTCAATGTTACTAGACTACAAGCCACGGCATAAAGTATTTAGCCCTGTTATCATTTAGTCCATAATAAAACTGGTATTTTGTATAAATTCATAATGTATTAAAACTCTAGTTAAAAAAACGCACACACATAGATTAGTCTAGCAAATACAAACAATTAACACCTCATTTATTTATAAAGTTTTATTTTTGTAGTTACAAACTAAGGCTCAAAATCATAACAAAATACACACCACCCTCACCCCATTCTGTATTCGTAACTCAAAAGACCTTCTGATCATAAAAACGCAAGATTAACTACTATTTCAATGCTAGTTAACCATGCAGTAAGCTGAAAACAGTGTCGTCGATCATATCTTCAAACATCGATTCTTCGACTTCTGCAACTATTTCTCGAGTCTCCGAACAAAGATTAATCCATGTTCTAGATGTTTCATAGTCTTTCTTTACTAGTTGATCTAATGATCTAGGATAATGACAGTTGAGACACGAGTCTATTTGTTCCCACACCTCGTTTATCAAGTTCACCCCCTTCGGAAGTGGATGGATACTCGGTTTACAATATGATACCGGAAAGAAGCCTAAGGAATGATCACAAATCTCGTAGAGGATTTCATTAGTCGCGTCGAAGAGGAGCAGTTGGTCATGAGGGGCTCGACTCGAGAAGAGTTGTAGCTCATGATATAACGATGGATCGAGTATTCGGGCTGAACAAAGCCACCTTTTCTCAAACTCATCCCAGTTGAGATCAGATGCTAGAAGCACAGCTTCAACATATTCATATGTGGATTCCTCATTCTCGGCATGATTTAGGATGCATGTTTCTTTATCTTTTTTCGGGATAACAGCTTCCTCAAATCGAATACATAGGGGTTGGATTGAAGATTCACCTGAAAATATTGAAACACATTGATTTATCATGGACCACCACTAAGAGACCAATGTAAAGAATATGGGGATGTTCAAGGTCCATTCTGCCAGTTTTGACAAAAGTTCCGGGCCGAAGTTTGAGAAAATGACAAACCAAACCGACTAGGTTGGGTGGGTTGGTCGGTTTTGCCTGTTTGGCAAATTAATAGGTCGGTTTTGATGGTTTGACGGTTTACATAGGTTTTTTTTATAATGATCAAAATCATTAGTTTGTAATAAAATTTTAAAATGATAAGGATGATACATGATCATAATACATTTCATATAGTGTAAACTAAATATTCTAAATATAAAAAGTTAAAACTACTCGCTCCGGTGCATACGGCCGGTTCCAAGTTTCAAACCAGATCGAACCATTAAACCACCTAACTGTGAACTTAACTGTTTGGATCAAATTGGCCTACTTGTTTCGATTTGATCACTTTGGTCTGTTTCAAACGGTTTTTGAACACTCCTACTAAAGATGACGAAGAAGAAATAAACCATTAGTTATTACCAGATCGGGATATGGTTCTAGCCGGGCTAATATCATCATCTGAAAACAATGGCTCGAGAACAGATACAGGACTTGGTTTGCCTGTTCTATCATCCGAGGTAACTTCGACTTCTTCACTCTTTCTATTATTTGCAAGTGAAGATCTCGAAGGGGACACTATCGGAGAACAAGATAACTCGTCGTCTTCTTTCAAATCCTGTAAACCGAAAAAAGTTATCAGTTTCAGTTTCATAAAATAAAGCTGCAATAAACAAGAAATCTACTCGATCAGAGACGTTTTTCATTACCACAGCATCAAAAACTTCATTTTCTTCAGGTGAATGTGGTTTTAATATCTCTTCAACACCTGCATCGTGACAAAATCTAACTCAGAAGTTGAAAATTGTATTATATAACTTCAAAACCAGATAGTTTTTGACTTTTAAGTCAAACTTAGATGAGTTTTGTTACAGATCTAACATCATAACTGTTTCTTTATCTAGTAATAGTGTCAAATTAGGAATTATTCAACAGACTCTTGACTTAAGCCGAAAAAATTAACGTCAAGTTTTACTATTTGTAGCAAGTTCAACCAAAATTCAGAAATTACTTAGGTTGACTTCAAAAGTCAAACTGCAGTTCTATTCAAGTAAGATAGTTTAGGAAGTAAATAAACAGTACCTTCAGCTTGATGAATTTCATCCAAAACTTCCGGTTCTTGATGACCGTCATCTGTCATGCTGAGTTGACTTTCATTGACCATCAGCTCGGTTCTATGACCCAAATCCGAAGAACGAGAGTCGTAACCTGGAAAACATAGAAGATTTCCAAGAGTTCTAGAACGGCTATCCACTATCACTCCTGTATGTTCAACTTCATTGTTCATCAACTCATGTAAATGTTTCTTTGCCTCAATGTATATGTTAGATACGCAATCACTCACGTCTACGATTTCCTTATTTCGAATAAGATTTCTTTCAGATTGGGAGAATCTTGAACCCGCTTCGTGCTTAAGCCCGTAAGAAATTCTAGAAAATCTTTCTGAGTAGAAGTGGTCTCTGGTGGGAGATCTCCACCCGCTATTTTCATCAACAACGGGTTTTTCCAGACATCCCGAATCATGTGAAGGTTTTCGGATTGCATTCTTTAGCTTTTTCTTGATTTCTGTGAATGAAAACTGTGAAACACTTCTTTCATGATGAACTTTATTGGTCATGTTTGAAGGTAGAGGGGTATCGTTGTCATTGAACGATATACATTCATGTGACTTGCTCCTTCTTCTGAAGAAGTTTCTGTTTCTACGGGTCACGGGTTCTTCTTCTGATCTTGGATTGTCTCGTTTATGATCTAACGAGTTTGATCTTTCGAATGACGTTGGTTTCGGTTCTTCGTTTCTTTTCTCATGGATCATGATGAGTTTGTTCATTAGATCTTCAAGATCATGGCATTGTGATGTTTTCTGAGATGGATTATGTTTATCAGTGTTGATTTCACGACTATCGAATGATCTACTTGATGTTTTTTCGGTTTGATCAACTTGCATTTCTTCCTCCATGAGCTCCTTCACTAGAGCCAGTTCAGTATTCTCGTTTCTCGGAGATTTAATCTGTTGATCCATCTCTTCAGAATCCATAAGCGAGCTCACTTCGGATGTAGGGCACGAAGGGCCTGTGGAAACCAAGATCAATCGTGTCGGGTTGATAGGTTGAATTGTATAATCCGAACATGATCATATATTTATTCCTGTAAAAAACATCTACCCTAACACGAGCACACTTAAAATTATAAAACCTAAACACAACATCTTTAACATATTTATCTAAACATGTCAAATAGGTTGGTAGGTGGTTATCAAGTTGTAGGCATATTAATTTGGTCTGTAATAAATTGTTAAACGGTTGGTGGGTCGACCTGTTTCATAAAACGGGTTAGTGTGTCGACTTGGCTAATTAAACGGCAACCCAAACATGACTTGTTTATTTAACGGATAAGATATGAGAACAAAAGTATGATAATTTTCGTTTCGTGTTTCGGGTTGTATCAGAATTGGCAAACAAGAAATTTATGGTGCGGGTCAAAGCAAAAGTTGGTCCTTTTATATATTTGTTGAAATTTTGATATATGACCCGTTTGATGTGTTAGTTTTGGTCTATTTCCATTTAGTTAAACCTTTTGACCTGACGTATTTGATCATAGATAAAACACACGCAAAATAAACTTATTTACAAGTAAATAAGTTGAAACAGACAAGATACGTACAAGTGGTACTTTCGGTCATATGACCTCTATGATCTGAAAGTAGTCGTCTAGTAACCCGGCCATGGCGGAAATCAAAGATGCTTGCTATACCCGACATGCAACCTGACCGATCGCTGTTATGACGTTGTTTTAATCTTTTCGCCATAACAAAGTTGGAGTTTTTCAACTTCATTGATGCCTCTCTAGTAAAGAGTCACAATAAGCCTGATAAACAAACATACATACAAACAATGTTATGAATCTTATAATGGCATAAAATGTTATAAACGACAATAAAACAACATAGGTATCTTAATTATTTTGTTTTTTTTTTTAATTAATTTCTTTATAATTGCCATCAATGTTCTTCTATTCAATTGCACATACTCAAAAACTCAAATTATATTGATTCACGTGCAGATGTAAGTCGTTTCAGTGTGCTAAGCATTGTGATTGAAAACCGAACCGGCAGGTTGGATTGGGAAAAGTACTCCAATCCGGTCCGGTGGTTAAAACCATTTAGACGTTAAACCAATTGTCGGATTAGGAACTGGACCAGTCGGAACGGTTTTTTATATATACACTTTTTAATTTTTTCAATAGTTTTTATATATTTTCATTAAAATAATTATAAATTCATCCAGTTCTTATATCCGCTCTAACCGGTCATATTGCTTCGACTAGGGGACCGGTAAAACGTCTGATTCACTATACGGTGTGATTCTGAAAACATTTTTGCTAAGAACGCTCATCAAATTAGTTTTTAGGTTATTCGGATTAATTTTAATTTTCTTAAAAGTGAATTCAAATTAAAAACCGGTAAATAAATAAATTATATGTGTATCAACACGACAACACCCTTGTAAACCAATACTTCACCTATATATAAAAACCTTTTTATACGGATTCATCCTATAAAATACAATAATTTTATTCTAGGTACAGTTATTATAAAGATCACGACAATTATCATTTTTTATATTTATAGGATGACGTCCTTGTAATATTAAAATGTACAAACCTCCATACTTTTAGAACTATTGTACTTATAATCTCACTCATTTTATGAGAAAACAAAATGATTTTGCTCAACTAGTAAAATCTAAAATGGATGAGATAATAATAAACTTTACCTCTATTTTACACTAGGAGGAATTACGTTTATTTCACAAGTTTTCAATGTTCTTACAATTTTTAAATCATATGTTGGATTCTTATGCACATGGATTCATCCTATACAATTAAAACTATAATCTTTTTTTTTTTTTTTTTGTGAAATCCGAGGGGTTACGAAGGATGTTGGTCATTATGCATCAAGACTCGATCTAAGTAGCTTTAGAGTAACTTGTACATCATGCATTAAAACTTGTACGTTGATCAAATTCATCAGTTTCACCTCTGTTAAAAGTGGTAGGTCTGAAATAAGACAAAAAAAAAAAAAAGAAAAAGAAACAAACACAACTCAACAAATGTATACAAGAAATAGTACCTGAAATCAAAGCCTGTTGATGATATCAGCAACAACAATTTTGCAGCTGATCAGAATTACTCTAAAGAAAGTCGAAATAAGTTCCAATTTTGACTCTTCAGCTCACAGAATGTCCAATTGACCAAAGTTCAACACTTGATTTCTTGTTACTCTTTTGATCTAATGTTACTTGTAACTCAATTGCTTGAAGCATGTGTTCATCAAGATTGAACACTTTCAGAACTCTGAAAGTCAAATGTTGAACCAAAAATCCCCAAAATTGACAGAAGATCGAACATGCAAAGATGAATCTTTTTACCAAAATTTGCAGAAATTGAAACTTAATTCAATGTGGGTATCAGAAATTTGCAATCTTTATGTCGAAAAACTGATGCCCACATGAAGTTTGATTGCAGAATTGTTATCATCTGTTAAAGCATATGACTTTTCTTCAAGAAAATGTGTTATAGTCAGAAGCTTTGTGCTCCAGAAAAAAAAAGAAAAGAAAATGGAGAAAAAGGGTATCTTAAACCGACCAAAAAGAGAGAGGCCCAGATGGACTAAACACTACCCACTTATTATTTTAAGGACCAAATGGTCCAAACCACCCTCACTTATTTAGCAGATGTGTAGTGAAAACGTACATCTTTCTAAGATTAAAAGTTCATATATGGTGATGTAAATATTTAAAAGTAGGATTAGAGGGCTCGGGTAACGGTTACAAAAAAGACCTGTTGCATTAAGTAGTGAAGATCATGGTGTGGGCATGTGTTAGCCATTAGAGACGGTGGAAATCTGCAACGGTGGCGGTCCGGTGGCGGCGGAGTGGCGGATGAAACAGAGATTGGTGTGTGTGTGGGGTGGGGTGGGGGGAGTAATGACAATGGGTAATGTGTGAGTTTGAGCTTTTGTGTGTGAAATGGTAGTGAAAATAGGGTAAGAAAGATGACACTTGGGAAATGGTGTGGTGGGGCCATGAAAACATGATACACACACTGTAAAACACACACTAATCTTGAAAAGGAGAAATCTTTGGAATAAAGTTTGCAATGTTTTACAGCTGCTCGTGTTTGCAGGTTCCCATGTTCAATCATCATAAGTTTCACCACCACCACCACACTCACTATCCATCTCATGAGTTGTATAATGTATACTACATGTTTTTTTTCTAAATGTTTTTTTATGTATCTCAAACTGTGTTATACGGATTTATGTAACATTTTTAGAGAGTAGCACAACTAAAAGGATTCTGGGACCGTTATGAAATACAAAACTACCAGACTAATCTCACCTAAGAGCATTACTGTAGATTTTCTATATTATTGTGAACGTGTTTCTTTTATTGTAGGGAATGTTTATAGGTTTCTCATATTACTTTCTTAGGAAAACAACGTTTTTTATAGATTTTGAACATATCTTTACCGCATGCTTACTTTTATGCGCATATACCCATCGCGACTCGCAACTAATCAATGCTAGTTGTTATTTAAAAGTTGTTTGTCATAAAAGTTATGGTCTAATTTTGATTATTTTTTTGAATGGTTAATTGGATCTCTGACAAGTCACTGGCCTATCGATCATCTTTATTACTTGTGTAAAGAACCCCAGGGCACTAGGCTGACACGTCTCTGAAGGAAAGTGCGTACATCAATCCGTCCCTATCAGTCGCGAACCCGAAACCACTCTTACAAGAAAACTCACCGTAGGTGAGAAAACCTTATGGTCCAACCTGAAACCTCAAAACCTCTCTTATTTTAATAACGTTTTAAGACACCTCACATTAAAGGATCATGTGGTAAAATTTAGATTATTTTTTAAGATTTGAAGTAAGAGAAAAAAAAAAATTAAGAGAAAGAGAGAATTTTATATTGGGAACGATAAAAACCCATCATATACGATGTGTATGAGTAAACACTTATTTCGTCGGTCCTATAAAAAGTTAGTTCTAACAAATTAAACTTTTCGTTTTGCGGGTTTTACACATGCACTATACCTCATTATAATTTTACTAATATTTCAATATGTATTATTTTTTGTATATATTTAATTCAAAGAATTAAAATATCACGTTGTCACGTGGAATGACCTTATATGGTGTATCCGTAAATGTAGTTTGATTATTTATTTTTTCTAATACTCAACATAAATTCCAATAGCTTTGAGTAGCTTTTATTTGGTACATGTTTTTTATCCACAGTACGATATAAATTTTATTTAAAACAAAAACACGTCAACACTCACAAGATATATCCAAAACTTGTCAAAAACATATTTTAACATGTTCTCCCTAGATTCATACTACTGTAAACAATTTTTTTTTTGTATAGTGTGTATACAAAATTCTTGTTGTATCGTGCGGAAGAATTCCACCGATTACCTTTAAATAACGTGTGGTCAATGCTAGAATATGTGAATATTACTCGTGTATATATAAGCCACAGGAATTCGTTATTATAAATGTGGAGCTTTAAATGCAGTTAATTTTTTTCCAACTTTGAATTAAATGATGCAATAATAATAGAACTATTTGAATTCATAAAAACCAATGAAAGGGAAATGTGCAGGCCAAATAGAGAGTCAGAAAGCCCCTACCAACATTTCATTTCATTCAAACCATACAGAGTCACGTAGTTTTAGCTGCATCTTTTAAACTGTTACATCATTGTAGTGTCAATTTAATAATTTCAGTATTATATTTATACAAAAGTCACAAGCATTTTTTTTTCTAACTATAAAACCACTTTAGTTTTGATATTGTTTCGTTGTTGTGAACTTCCTATATAACAATCAAAATATTTTTCAGGTTGTGTGTCCTAAATAGAATTTTGATGAATCTTGGTTCTATGTAATGACTATTCTTTTTGAAGTTTAATATGAAATAAGAGGTAATTATGAAAAAGTAATTTAGTAAATAAAAATCAAGATTTTGAATTAATTCATTAAAGCCTATTTAGAAGACACAATCACTAAATAACAATCAAGTTTCATATCTATATTGTTCAAGTAATCTAAGTAGGAACCGTGCGACCTCTATGTCACTTTATCCTTCAAGCTCTATTATTAGACACCAGTGGAAATGCTCGTGCGTTGCGATGGTATGGCTATTGCGCGTTTTTTTGGGAATTCGATTTTAGTCAGTATAGGCTCGGTGCGTTATGACATAAATTAAAAAATCAAAATATAATTATTAAAAATTAAATGAAAGAAAATAATTACGTATATTACAAAAGTCTTTAAGACAACTATATTATCCCAACAAAATTAGTGAAAGCATGGGTGGTATTTGTGATAAAAAATCACTTATTACCTAGATTTTAAGGGGGGGTTTCGTTTTATGAATGTAGGTTAGAGTTTTATGATCATCGGAGGCGGCTTTCGATGGTGATTTGCATAGAATAGAGAAAGTTAATGGAGAAATTGTCATCAAAAATTACCATCTTGATTGTTATTAAGTTGTTAACAACCGAAAATGGAAATGGGAAGAGGGATTAGTGATCAATCGCAATGAATGAACGACATTGAAAGTAAATGACAATTTTGTTTGGCCACGTGTATATGATTTAGTATTTGTATTATAAGCATCATATGTTATACTTTATTGTAATAGCATAAATGAAATAAAATGGTTAATTTTTTAAAATTTAAGGATGAATTTTTATATGGATGTCTTAATCCATATACAAAATTACCATTCTATGCTCCTTTCACTTTTATTATAAAAGATATAGATAAATATTAAAATTATTAAACTCAAGATATGCCCCTAGAAAAATATTAGTATTATAGTTCTTATAAATATGAAGATATATATAAGTTATATACTTAAATATTTAAATAAAATAATAATTAATTTAAATATTATTTAGTTATAAAAAATAATTAGTATATAAATTTAAATATCAATTTATAGTATCATAAATAAAAAATTTAATGAAATAAATTAAATAATATCATATTATTAAATAATATATTAATAATGTTTATTAAATACATGAAAAAGATAATGACAAAAATGTCAAGGTATATAAAATTTAATGAATAAATTTACCATATTGTCCCTAAACTGTCTTAAATCTTAAACAATCCCCTATTATACCCCTTTTAAATGTCTTGCATATTTTTGTACATGTTGTTTCAATACTTGTATGTTTGACAAAATTACATCTCTATCCAAAGAGATGTATTATATAGTAGTATAGATATAGATAATTAACTAGGTTTTTTTCCGCGCTATACGGCGAGAGTTGATTGCTTTTTCCCTCGAAGTACGCAGCATAAATTTGGTTGTTATCTTTTTGGCTCATCAAAAACATAAAAATAAATACCAATGCTATCAACAATGTTTTTCACTCATAATCGATTTGGTTCGTCACGATAATATTGCTTAAATGACAATTCAACTAAAAGGGTTAAAAATAATAGATTTCTTATAGTTATATAGAACTAAGTGTTAGTTCTATATTTTGTAGATTGTATTTATCTTTAATTATTTGCTTCAATGTAATATTCAAAAAATGAAAAATTCACTATAATGTTATGGGTTTCAATATAAAATAATGCAACCCTCAAACTCATTATAATTCTAAACCAATCACAATTTTTAAGCATTTGTGACAGCTGTTTAATTAAGCATCATGAAAGTAAACTTTACTTTATGACAAATGGTTGGAGTCAAAAGACAATTATACCCTCAAAAACAGACACCAAAATTCTCATTTTTTATGATAAATTTACTTAAACATCATGAAAATAATCATCACTTTTATTTGTGAAATGATGAAAGATTATGTCATTGTGTTAAATCCACCTAACCATAATAAGATCCCATTTCACGTTTTCTCTATGAATTTGATGATCATTCTTAAGTAAATCACCTTTGCTTTATTTTTTTACAAAAAGTATCAAGATCGAACCAAAACATATAATACTTGTCTTGCTATGCATTTTTTCCTAACCCGATAACTACTTTTAATATTATGATGAAATTGTTATCTAAGGGAAAAGAAAAGTACGATGTCCATGACATACAAATGCAAATAATATGAATTCGAAGTTATAGAAAGCTCTTAAATCATAATCACCTTCTTGGTATGGCAAGACCCACACCTAACAAACACAAACTTTTAACCACTTTTTAATAAGAGAGGGGGGAGGGGGGCAGGGGGCTCATCAACCAAAAGGTATCACCAAAGATACATGTTTGGTTGAAATATTTTCCTTGGATTATAATTATCTTGAATAATAATTTATATTTGCCAATCAAAATTTATTAAGTTATAATTTAAAAGATGAATGGTTGAGATTATTTTTAGACGTTTTAGTTTTAAAAGACTTTGTATTTGAACTTTTATCTAAATACACATGCGGTAGGTTATATACATAAAAACCTTCAACTAATATGCTTATATTTTTTTAGTAGATTGAAACTAATTTGTTTATTTTTAAACAAATACAGAAGGGATGAGTGATAAAACTATAAACATCACATTTATATTATTGTTTTTTATTATTATTTAAGATTCGAAAAGGAATGATACATTTCGTCTGCGTGTTCACGCAATATAATACATATGGAGTTTGGGATCAGCGTAAAAAAATTAATTTAACATAGCATATTTCTTGTTAAAGCTCAAATACAAACAAACACACTATATGATAAGGGGTGTCATTCGGGTTTTTTAATTGGATTTCGGGTTGTTCGGATCGGGTTTCTCAGGTTTTTAGGTGTAGGAAATCAACCCGAAAACCAAACCAAATAAGCAATATTTAATCGGTATTCGGGTTTCGGTATTCGGGTTTATTCGGGTTAGGTTAATCGGTAATTGGGTTAGACTAAACCATTAAGCTTTAAATTATTTGTTATCTCAAATGTTTGTGTAAACAATATATATATGATCAAAATGCATGCATGAGATTTAGCAGGTGTTAGCAATATAGAATTTTAATATTATATTAAATGTTAAATGACATTATATATTAATTATCCTTAAAGTTTATATAATAAAATTGAACCACAACAATATAATATAAAGTTTAGAAAATCATGTTTTCAAATCTTGTAAATTGTAGCATAACACACACACATATATATAAATCTTGGAATTTTATAAAAACTAATATTCGGGTTAATCGGGTTGACCTGAATCTTACAAACTCAACCCAAAGACCAAACCATTTATAAAATTTGGGTTCGGGTTAATGTAATAATCGAGTTGGGTTGCTCGGGTTAGTTTTTAATTGGGTTCGGGTTGATTTTGTTCAGGTTTGATATTCGAGTTCGGATAAAAAAACACACCCCTACTATATGGGAATTCCAAGATGGAGTTTTGAACCTAAATTCTCTCAAACAAATACACATATGATATTCTTTTAATGTGAGATCAATCACTTTTATAAATATAAGGTTTTGGGTCAATTAATTGTTAAATTATCTATCAACGAAAATTATGGATGAAAACGAACTGAACGCACGAAACAAAGCTTTGTTCATGTTCGTTTATTAAGACTTGAAATTGTTCATGAATGATTCATGAACACTTATCAAAAGAAAATTCTTGTTCATGTTCGTTCATGAAGGAATTGAACTTGTTCACGAACGCAAACCGAACAATTCACCAACAAAAACGACCATATACTATTTAAAGTTAAGCTTTGACATAATGATCACATACATGAATATGAACAAACATATTACTGAACGTTCATAAATATAAACAATTATAAAGTATCGACGTTAGACTGATTAAAAAAATAAAAATTCTGAAATATATAAAGTTAAGTAGATTAATTAAAAATAACAATTATAAAATATATAATTAATATTTAATGAATGAAAGTGTCCGCTGAACGTACGGTTCATTTACACCTCTAACGAAAATTCTTTGAAATCATCGGAATTAGAGGAATTCAATGTTGGTCCATATCCACATATTATTTGTTTTGATAACAATAAAAAGTTAAATCATATAAGTTAAATACCACCTAAAGTTAACTATTCGATCATATGTATAGCTCAAACCCCAGCATCAACCAAATAAGTAAATAACTCAAAAATATACATCAAATAAATAGACAAAAGCCCCATGGTCTTATATGTTTAGTTGTAAAAGTGAGACAAACTAAAATAAAAACAAAACTTATTGATACGAGCATTTCGTGAGAGAAGACCACTGGATTGGAAACCTCCTACGGTGGATGCACTGTCTAATCATGAGATTGACTGTACAGGTTCTGGTAATTTTGGGTTCTCTCATGTCAATTTTAATAAACTAACGTTTCAACTCTTTATATCACATCTATGTTTGTTGGTTATGGTGCTTAATTATCCTTTGATCTTGTTCTTATATCATAATCCATGATCGGTATGACCTAGATTAGAAAAGCCTACATTCATCTAATCTCAATTGTCACAGTTAACAAAATTGGGGATAAGGGTAATGATGTCAAATTACATGGATATTGCATGATGTCTTTGTGAATTGTGACCATCAACTTTCTTTAAAAACACATTTGCTTTTTAATGTTGGAATGATTTCTCTATTTGAAGTTTTTTCAAGTCAGAATTATGTAATTTCTTATCTTCATTACACAAGTAGTATTTTGAACATGGTTGAGTTTAAGTATCACAAAATAATATAACTTAAAATATTTACCTT
The DNA here is from genome assembly GCA_025506505.1 of Flaveria sonorensis. Taxonomy (NCBI): domain Eukaryota; kingdom Viridiplantae; phylum Streptophyta; class Magnoliopsida; order Asterales; family Asteraceae; genus Flaveria; species Flaveria sonorensis. Next base: position 6,784,695 of record CM046429.1, read on the forward strand.
AAACAATATCGTTCTCTGATATTCATAATGCTCTGTAGTGTAATAATATATATCTTTGAAAGATAATCTAAAGTGGTAAGGTTATTAATATTTATGATATTTTCGTATTTTCTAATGGCAATTTGGAAGTGCTTTGAACAAATACTATACGTGACGTTGTAGGCTTTGGATAAGTAAATATAATATACTGAAAATTTTAAAAGAGGCATATGAAATTATATTTGTCTCCATTACAAATTTGATAGTTGACGTTAGACGTTACCCATCTGACATTACATCCGCTAATAACCAAACATTTAAAAAGACTTTTCCCATTAAAAACAGTGTTACCAAATTGCTTTTTAATCCCTTAGAGTATGTCTCAAACGTTCTTTGCTTGGATATATATTAGCTTTTTAACAATTGCCGCCAAAAGCGTCATTCAAATGATTTAACATTGCGAATGCTTCCTTACTTGATATAGATTAGCTTGCTTGTTTTCACCCTCCCTCTTATGTGCCGCGATTTCAAGTTAAAGAACTTCGTTAACAAAATACCATATTAAGAGACATCATGATACTTTCTATAACAAAATTTAACTTTATCAAGGAGATAATCTCCTCTTCCTTGTTGAGAACGGGGATATGGATTTAGTTTTAATCTCCGGTATGGATGTGGATGGCAGTAAGGCTTGGAGATTCGGACGGAAAATTGTTCCAAATATTCCCTGCCTCTATTGCCATCTACATTAGAAAACCAATTTAAAGGGTGGACGTGATAAAATCATGAATGAGAGTTGCAACCCGCCAAGCCAACATAATTAGTTAAGATCCTTCCATAGGCCTATACATTTTCTTACAGGGTAACGTGCGTGATTGGTTTTGGACTACAAGTCGTTAACCGAACCAAACCAGACGGTTGATTAAACAATTTTCAAAAATAGTAAACGGTTTTGTTTCAGTGTGTAACTTATTTATTTGCTTATATACTTACCCTTAAACAATAATCATAGAGCTATAAAGATTGTGGGTTTCCTTGAAATTTTAAAGCGAAGAAAAAGAAAAAATAAATAAAGTGATGAAAAGGGAAAGCTACGATTTGAGAACCGAGGTGACTTTGATAGAAGGTTGTGGGTTTCCTTGAAATTTAAGGCATTTTCTTGACTTGTGTTTTGTTAACTATCCATTGTATTCAAAAAGTCTCCACCGCATTTCAAAGGATAAAAAAGTATAACCCATCAATAACTGTTCAAAATTTTCAATCATTCTTGTTTACTTTTTTGAAATTTATTGGACATTATTCAACATATTGTAATAATAAAATTTAACCATGGTTAATATAGTTTGGTTACCAAAACATTTCATAGACTTAGAGCATTCACGATCCATCTCCTATCCTCCATTCTTATAATTACACTAAACGTCATTATTTTCTTTCTCTCATTTTTAATTAAATAATTTTTTTTTCATATCTTTATCATTACATTTTCTCTCTCATCCGCTCACAACCACTTTAAAAAAATATTAAAAATTTATGGGGGTTGTACCGTGTTTCCCCAAATATGAGGAAACACGGTACAATCTCCATAAATCTTCTACCTCTTTCACTTACAAACACTAACAACCATCTCTCATAATACAGGACATTCACTCACATATATATGGAGAACGGGCTGTGAATGCTCTTAGAGAACCAAAGTGTTAATAGGTTTACCCAAACCTACCTTTGATATCTTATCTAACACTTGTAGAGTTGTAGGAGTGTATCTACTAACTGCTATCGGTTCAAAGAAACCAGTAAAAACTTGTCTTTATATGTTATATGGTAACCGATGCTAATATTTTTAAGTACTATATACTTTACCCATACTTAATCAACGCTGACTTATCGAACATTTTCGAATAATGATACAAGTAGAAAGGTTATTAGATCCACCACAAGTGAAGGAATCTAGTTGTGCTTATAATCAAATCATTTGTTTAGTTATGTTCATATTAGATTTTGTATGCATGTAAAACGTCCTTGCATCAAGTATGTGTAAAGCTTAAGCACCTAAAAGACAATATCCAACTACAATCCACTTTAATAATTATGTAATTAATGATCAAATTAGGGAAAAAGGAAAGTAGAAAAGGAATGGAATGATGTGTTTAGCTCATCATTAGATCTAACAACCATCTTTATTCAAAACTCTACTCCCTCCAACATTATATTTTGGTGGTTGTAAGAAGAAATATAAACTAATATATGTATTTTTTTTCTTCTAAGTTTTAGTATTAGATTACTAACGAAAGAGAGGATCTCTCTTCTTCATGTCGGAACCTTCACAGGCGTCCTTTCTCCTTGTCGCTTCCTTTCATCTTCCCCTCTTCCGCAATAGCCACAAATCCAACGAAGGTTACAACATTAGAAGTGATACTAGCGGTCATTAATCCATGTGACTCGAAGTAATTAACCACTATATAGTATTTTGTAGAGTGAATAGAGAGCTCGTGCAAGGATTGTGATCCTGCTACGTGATAGAAACATATACGTAGAAAATGGTGGGTCATTTTACCATCCTATCACTAATTTATTAATAATAGCTTTATAAAATTTTTAAGAACTTTTGATTGTTTTAGAAAATAATCATTTTGTTTATTTATATTGAAATCAGATTTTAGTCCCCAAAAGGTGTGAATCTATGATACCATATTAAAATTCTAAACTATTATATATATTACTTTAGACTAATGTTTGGACTAGAGGGAGTAGATATAGACAAATATTTGTTCACGTAAACACTACTTTAATATTAGACGTTTAATCTTCTTCTCAAACTAAAAATGGATGAGACGTTTAACTTAGAAACAAACTAACGAAAAGAAAAACAACTATGATAAGTTGGTTATTGAAGTAGAGACCTAATTGTGAATGATCTTGTTGAGATGTCAGTCTTTTTCTTCTTCCTTTTGTCGTCATCGTCATCTTCTTCTTTAATAATATTATATATGCTTGATATTCGTAACAGTGAAGGAACATATTTATTTTCTTATTATCTTACATTATCGGTTGATTAAGCTATAATACTTTTTTGCTTTTAGATAGACTTTATAGAAACATAATTGTAACTGTTCTTTCTTTTTAGTGGAATTTTTCAAAATGTGATAAAACTAAAAATTAAGTTTACGTGATACGACGTGTTGCAAACTTCGTTACGCGTGTTGTCATGGTCAAATTAGCATGATTAATACATAAAAAACGTAAGAAGTTGCGGCGACTTGGTCATGGAGATAAAACATAGATGAAAAACAATATATAACGGTCCCGATGTTTTTCGGTAGGTATGGGTCTCATTTATCACGATACTAATATGTTACCGCTAGTTGATAAAATCTAGAATACCAAAAAAGTAACACAATTTGAATTCGTTTTTAATAAAACTCTTATCATGATGTTAAAAAGAAGAAAAAACTAAACTAAATTAAACACAACCACAAATTATTTTCTTAAAAAATAAAGACTTAATTACACGGGTGGTCCTTGTGGTTAGGCCTGATTTCACTTTTTGTTCATAACTCTATGAAATTGCAAGGTTGGTCCAAAACTTTGCACAAAGGTAACAACGATAATCCCTGAAACGGATGTCCGTTAAGTTTTTCAGTTAATATTTTAAAAATAACTAAAATACCTTTGTATCATTGTCTTCTCCAATTGATTCCGACAGCCCTCCAACTCCGGCGGCTTACCGCTGCAACGAAACCCACCATCTCCAGCGATGGAGACGTTTATGGTGATGGTGGTGATGGGTACAAAAGTTGAGCAGATCTGAATCCCATTACACAACTATCAGATCTGATGCAGAGACGGAGGTGGAGGGTTGCCGGAGGTGGAGGGTCAATGATGGACGTGGAGGTCTTTGGAGTTGGTTTAAGGTGGTGATGGTTGAAGGTTGAAGGTGGTGGTGGTTGAAGGTTGAAGATGATGGTGATTGAAGCTTGAGTGTTGTGGTGGTGGTGGTGGTTGAAGGTGGTGCTGATTGAAGGTTGAAGGTGGTGGTGGTGGTGGTGGTTGAAGGTTGAAGATGGTGGTGGTTGAACGTTGAGGGTGGTGGTGCTGGTGGTTGAAGGTGGTGCTGGTGGTGACAGTGGTTGAAGGTGATGGGGGTGGTGGTTGATGGAGAAGAAGAAATGTGAAAGAGGGTATTTTTGTCATTTCACGTGCACTTAACAGCAATAATTAACGTTCATCCGTTTCAGGAACCATTGTTGTTACGTTTGTGTAAAGTTTTGGACCAACCTTGTAATTTCAGATAGTTAGGGACCAAAAGTGAAATCAGACCTAATCACAGGGACCACCCGTATTATTAAGTAAAAAATAAATGAATAAAAGTAATCGAATTACAATCAAATTAGTAAAAAAATAATATATATGGAGTACACATGCTAAATGTGTGTTATAGAATCATAAAAAGTTAAAAGGTAAATGAGTGACAGTAACCTAGGACCACTGCTAATGCAATAAGGAGATAGAGATGGACCTCAGAAAAATCATTTATATTACACAAGAGTTTTATTTGTTTATCAAATATCCAATTGACTCAACCCCAAAGGTTTTTCAAATTGGTATTTAACTTATGTCGAGGTTTTTTTATTTGAGTTCCTGCCCTTTTTTTTCAATTCAAAGTACACAACCTGATTTTATGTGTAGGTTCAGAGATCAAACATGTATAACTGGTTAGATAGTGTTATAATAAAAAAGATTCTCGATCTAAGCGGTCTAAAAAATGATTTTGAGTTTGGCATGTGTATTTTTATTGTTTTAAAGAGGGGTGACATTTTAGGTGTTGTTTGTTTTTTCTGCAGCAAAATGTCTGCAGTCTGCGGATCACTTCTGCAGATATCTACAGGAGAAGAGGTGGACCAAACGTCTGCAATCTGCAAGAAGAAGACTGTTTGTCTTTTAACATCTGCAGACTGCAAAAATAGTCTGTAATTAAAACTATTAACTATTAAGCATGTTGATACTAATCCTAATCTACACTGGTTTAATTAGATCAGATCAATACTATTAAGCGATCATTTCAAACGAATCATCCTCCTTAAAATCATCATAAAACTTAAAGCATTTTATCTCTCAGATTCAAAGCTAAGCAACTACAGGGAACAACAATTACGCACCAACAATTATCAATTTGATCATCCAAGGCCTCATTTGATGCTCATTGAAACACACTGTTGCACACACTCTCGATCTGAGTTCACTTCTGGGGTGTTGGAGGCTGTAGTGGGCGGCGGCGGTGAAGGTGGAGGTAGCGACGGGCCGCAGCCGTGAAGGAAGCGCTGATGGGCGGCGGCGTGAAGGTGGATGGCTGCGACGGGAGGGCTGCGACGGTGGCCGACGGTGGTGGGTGGTCCGGCGATGGCTGCTGGAATATGGTGAGGGGGAAGGAGGAGGGTAGAAGAGGTTAGAAGTAAATAGATTATGTCTTCTTCACGCATACCTCAGGAAGAGTTTTTTTAATGAAAAGTCTTCTTCACGCATACCGAGGTCTGCGCGGCGCAGACAAAAGAGGTCAGGAAGTGCTTCTCAGAAAAAACAAACACTCTCTTAGTCATTGTGTCAATTGTCAAATTCGTTGGGTCATTGTGTCTATACGTCAAGTCATTGTGTCAGATATTTTTCATCATTGTGTTTAACGTTTAGATCATTTTGTGTTATTTTTGTCATTGTGTGTTTCCAGTGATGTTATTTATCAATGTATTTTTCAAACACAATAAGCCATTATAATTATATTATTTTTTATATATTTTTTAAAATCTTATTGTTATCTTATTATTGTATTTTACAATTAGAAGTATACACTAATGTTATTTATCGATGTGTTTTTAAAACTCATAGTAATAAAATAAAACAATGGCAAGCAAAAAATACGATGAACCATTTCATCATTGTGTTTTATATATTATATAAACTTATTATCTTATCATTGTATTTTACAATTAAAAAAATACAATGATGTTATTTATCATTGTGTTTTCTAAAACTCATAGTCTTCAGAATAACATAACGATAAGCAAATAACATAATAGACCTTTTGTATCATTGTGTTTAATGTTTTATATTATTTTGTTGTTTTTGTTATTGTTTTTAATATATTAGATTAACTAGTTGTTAATTTATCATTGTGTTTTACATACTAAAAATACACAACAATGTTATTTTATCATTATACTTTTTTAGAATTCATCATTTTTAAATAAACACAATATAAACCATTAATAACTTTGAGACGCTTCACGCCCTTTTAATTGAATCCCTTTTTCTCTAATCATCTTGTCTCAAATTGATGTTTATATAAGTTAACTAAAATGAGGTAAATCTATATACTTATAACATTAAACTCTTATAGTAAGATATTAAACCATAATCTAATCTAATCTAATTTAGTTTTAAGTCATTTCTAAAATATTAATGTTATCTTCTGAGATAATTTGTTCTACATAACTTAAATCTTTATCATTTCTTTTTCTCCCACTCACAAAATCTTTTAAATGCATTATACCTCACAAAATATATTATATGCATCATATAATAAGTATGTATTGTTTTACTAGAGGTTTGGCGAATATACTAGTACAACTAATGTCGATTACCACTTGCTTGATAGTACATATGCTGTTTTGATAGCTTTTAACATTCATACATGCACCGCAACATGCAGCCAAGCATATTCATGGCCAAATGCGGTCGCGCTATACTTAAATGAGCTGAGCAAACCTTTTTATAGTAGCCATATTACTGCCCATATACGAGATGATAATCACAAAAATATAAATACATGAAAGGTTGAAACAGTCCCATTGAAGATGGACTGATTTGAATTTTGAACCAAAGTCGATGACACTCATGGGTCGGCCCATTAATTGAATTAAAACCCTTTATGGATGAAGAGTGTGAAATGTGAATAGACAGCGTGTCAATCTCGATTATTTTCGCTTTCTAACTACACTAAAAACCGAATAAACCAATAAATCTAAAACCAGACCATATTCTACTACATGGGCCAGTTCAACCTGTGTAGACTGCAGTCTGTAGACCAGATTTTGCTTAGTCCTAAGTTAAATACCCTTAATTAAAAAAAATGTTTTCTAAAAATGAAACTAGACATTAGACATGAGTTGAGCATATTTTTGCTCGTCTCACTCGATATCCTATTATGTAACATTCTTCATGGTAAGTTGCTATTGAAAATTAATATTGAAAAATCAAGTTTTTGTAGCTTACATATTTGATTCATGAGAAATATCGACTCCTCAATTCTCAAATGCCACCTAAAACTTGTCTTAGACAAGATGAAGAGTATGTTTACCGTGGAACAAGATAATTAGACCCACAATATGAACGCTGCGATTACCTATAAATACATATATTAATTGCAGTAAAACAATATTCATTAATCGATAATGAAGCAAAATATCCATGAAAGGTAAGGCCCAATGGCCCATAATATAGGAGAAGTCTTGTGGGCCATATCAATTACGAGTCCTGGTAGACCCGATTACCCGAAGGGACGTCTGACATACAAATCAGGTAATTTCCCAAACCTGCTCCAAATCGGTTCGGTTTTAGTCGAACAAAGTCAAAAACTGGTTTTTGCTCAAACCGTTTCCGGTTTAAAACTGGCTTTAAAGTTATCAGTTCCTGTTCCAAACCAGTTACGGTTTTGACCGGTTCGGCTTTAACCGGTTTCAAAGGTTGGGTATTCAAACCGCTGGGTTGGGTTGGTTCCTAACCAGTTTCTATACAAACGGGCTCCTTAGCCTGGTCGGTTCTGGATTAAAAACCGGGTTATATTTTTTCCCCACCACTAATCATGCTGAAAAACCCGACCATACAAAAGAGATGAACATGATAAGTGAATGACCACAGTAAACATCGAAGAAGCATACGTTATAATACAATTGGACTATTTTATACAAAAATTGAAAATGACATAAATGATTAGTGTCACACCCACTGGTCCAAGTGTCCAATTTACAGAAATAGCCTCTTTCCTTATTAGAAAAATAAAAAGTGTAAAATAACAAACTTCAAAACCATGAAAGATGAAGGTAATATTGTACACCAACACGTTAAATGAAACCTTTATGCAATCTTTAAACTGCTATATCCTATGTATACTTCAGTTATATCCCTTACACACCTTATTAAACTGGGCATTGGTGCAGCGTCCCAGTTCTACCTGCAACAAACACACCAAATTCGGATTGGACATGATCAAACAAATTTTTGTACAGTTTTTCTGTTCGGTTTAGAGAACAAAACGAATTCAAAATTTGGTTTTCTAATGGAGCTATAAACTATTAAAAAACAAATTCAGTTATTTTCAGGTATGCGCATTTCTATTTAATAATTAGTTTTTTACTAACTTTTCAAATTCAAATTTGTTTGAACTTTATTTTAAGTTCTGCTTAATTTTTGTTAACTAAATCACGGTTGCTAGTTTAGTATAACACACGAAAAGCAAGAACAAATTTATTCAATTATCCACTAAATCAAGAATTGATTTAGGATTAATACAAGAACAAGAAAGATGAAAGTTTTACAATTAAAAACTCAAATTGATCGAATCAATTCTACCGATTACACGATTCGGTTATATACTATTGATCGCCCTATCGGCAGATAGCATTCGACAGATGAGAGACTGCATCTTCCGATCAACAGTTATAACAACCACAGTTTCAACTTTACACAAACACTCCTTATACTATCAAAAGTTACAAGAAACATAACAACTCTTATAACAGAATACACCATTGACACTTTGCACCCTTGAACTTCCTTCGACAGATGTTGAAACACACTATATACCGAATTGCATGATCCAATGCTATTTTACATCTTACAATCTCCACCTTAGCATGATCAAGCAATATTCAGCAAATCCAAACACTTTACAAACTTAGAACCTGGCAAAGCTTTAGTTAACATGTCAGCTCCATTCTTAAAAGTATCAACATGTATCACTCGAACTTCCTCAAATTCAATAACTTCTCTAATAAAATGCCACTTGACTTTTATATGCTTGGTTCTCTCATGAAAGATCTTATTTTTCGAAAGCTGAATAGCCCCTTGGTTATCACAACAGACCACTGAATGATCTACATCGATACCTAAATCAGACACAAACCCTCTTAACCAAATAGCTTCCTTAACAGCTTCAGTGAGAGCTATGTACTCAGCCTCAGTAGTAACTTGCCTTCCATGAGACTACACTACCAAGAACTTTAAAAACATATCCAGTGATTGACCTTCCTTTATCAAGATCCTTGGCATAATCAGCATCAACATACCCAAGAATTACTTCATCAAATTCTCCAAAGTTTAACCCCACCTCTCGAGTACCATTTGGATACTTTAAAATCCATTTCACAACTTCCCAATGCAAAGTACCTGGATTAGCCAAAACCTACTAACCAAACTAACTGCATAACCAATATCTAGCCTGGTATACATCAGGCTACCAACTGCATTTGCATATGGAACCCTTTCCATTGACAAAATGTCTTCATCAGTTTTTGATGAATCCAAGCTTGAGAAGTTGAAACGCTGACCCACAGGAGATATCACAGGCTTACTTTCATTCATAAAGAAGTTATTAAGAACCTTATTTATGTAAGAACATCGGGTTAACCACAAGACTTTCTTGCTCCTGTCTCGACTAATTTGCATACCAAGTATCTTCGTAGCATCCCCCAACTCTTTCATCTCAAACTTACTCATGAGTAAAGCCTTAGTAGCTACAATATCATTCTTGTTTTTACAAGCTACTAACATATCATTCACATACAACAGCAAATACAACAAACTACCATCATCACACTTTCTAGAATACACACAACTGTCAAATTTACTTCTTGAAAAACCATGAGTGATTACATACTCATCAAACCTTTTATATCACTTCCTAGGCGATTGCGTTAAACCATAAAGGGATCTCTTTAACAGGCACACCTTTTTAGCAGCCCCTTCAATCTCAAACCCCAGAGGCTACCTCATATATCTCTCTTCATCTATATTACCATGAAGAAATGTAGTTTTCATATCCAACTGCTCCATTTCCAAGTCATACCATGCAACTAATGACAATTACTCTGATAGAAGTATGTTTTACCACAGGAGAGAAAATTTCATTATAATCAATACCTGCTCTCTGCGTAAACCCTTTGGTAACCAATCTAGCTTTAAACCTTGGTGCTTCGACCCCCTTTATGCCTTTTTTGATCTTGTACAACCACTTGCAGTCAACTAGTTTATGGTCTATGGGCTTATCAACTAGTTTATGGCTATGGGTTTATCAACTAAACCCCATGTCTAATTCTTCATTTAAGAATCCATTTCTTCCTTCATAGCTTTTATACAAAGCTCCTTGTCTTTTGAGTTTACTGCCTCATAATAGTTTAAAGGTTCACGTGTATCCTCTTGTTCAGCAGCCATAAACACAAAAGTTGATATAACATCACTTTCCCTGTACCTTGCAGGTGGCTTTATGACTTTTCTAGGCCGGTTAACTGCCACACTACTACCTCTGGTGTCAAGCACAGACAGTACCTTTACTCATGGCGGTCTCTTCCAACTCTACCTTAATCTAAACATCAGATTCTAACCTAGTACTTGCTTTATTAGTCACTTTAGCTGTCACCACATCCTTATACATAATGCCTTCTCTGAACACTACATCTATGCTTATGATAACTCTTGGACTCACATCATCAACTCTCTAGAGTCTGTATCATTTACAAAAATACACTTCTGTGTTCTTGGTTCTAGCTTTGCCTTGTTCACATGAGAGTAAGCTAAGCAACCAAAGACCTTCAAATTCTCATAATTAGTCTAATTTCCTGACCACAATTCCATCGGTACTCCCATGTTTCTTGCAAATGTAGGAGACCTATTCACCAAATAGCAGGCTATTGTGTTGTGACTGCCTCAGCCCAAAAACACTTCGGTAGACCTGAATTCAATAACATGCACCTGACCTTATTCATTAAGGTCCTATTCATTCTTTCTACTAAGCAATTTTGTTGTGAAGTCCCTGCAACTATCAAGTGCCTAGCTATTCCAACCTCCTTGCAATACTTGTTGAATAACCTGTTGCAAAACTCAAGGCCACTATGTGTCCTTAACTTTTTAACCGTCCTCTTAGTTTGATTTTCTATTAAGATCTTCTATTTTTTAAACTTATTAAGTTTCATCTTTGTGTTTTAAGACATACACCCATACTCTTCTAGAATAATCATCTATTATTGAGAGGAAGTACCTTGCTCCACCTAGAGAAGCAACCTTGGCAGGCCCCCATAGGCATGTACATAATCCAAAATCCCTTGAGTACTATGCATACTCCTGCTAAAACTCACCCTCTTGGAAATGCCCACTATACAATGCTCATAGTGACCTATGTCACATGTCTTTAGGACACCAAGACTATGCTGCTTGTTTAACTTATTCATCCCTTGAACACTTATACGACTCGGCCTTTTATGCCACAACATAGCACGATCAGTAGCATTATCAGCAGCAATAAGACTATTCCCTGCTAACACATCTCCATCTAGTACATGGGTATTATTTCCTATTACCAAACAATACAACCATTGATCCTTTAATGACCTTGACCTTCCCATTCCTCATGCTTATATATGACCAGTTCTTTCCAATAGACCTAATGAGATTAGATTTCTTCTCAGGTTAGGGATATACCTTACCTGTTTGAGACTAAACTCAACACCACTATCAAGCTTGAAAGCCACAGAACCCTAACCTTAAATAAGACAAGGTCTGTCATCACCCAACTTGACTTCACCCAAATCCTCTAATCTCAGTTCTTGAAAAAAGGCCTTTATTGGGGGTCATGTGATATGAACAGCCAGAGTCCATCACCCATTCATGATTGTGCATTCCATTTGTGACTACCATCACATTAGCACTGTAATAACCCTATGACGAATCATCTTAAACAATGTAACTCCCTTGACCTTTTAAGCTATTAGTTTCACCTTTCTTCTTCTTCCACTCGAGGCAATCCCTTTTAAGATGTTTTTCTGAGTTACAAACAAAACACATGCTCTTGAATTTCGACTTTGGTCTTGATGACCGTTTGGACTTAGGGACTCTTTTATCAGATGTTCCTTTGACAATCAGAGCCTCTCCACCTTCATCACTATGATCTTACCTTTTCTTTAATTCTTTGGAATTCAAGGCAGCCATCACTTCTTCCATAGTGAAGGTATCTCTACCATACAACAATGTATCAACAAAATGTTCATACATTGATGTAATGATGTCAAGAAGATTATTGCCTGATCTTCTTCCTCTAACTCCACCTCTATATTTTCAAGATCCAACACCAGTTTGTTGAACTCATCGATATGACCTTCAAGAGTCTTGCTCGCGCTCATATGAAAGGTATACAGTCTCTTCTTCAAGTACAATGTATTTGCTAATGATTTCATCATATACAGAGCCTCCAACTTAGCCCATACTCCTGCGGCTGAAGTTTCTTTTAACACTTCCCTCAATACTCGATCACCAAGGCACAAGATTATTGCACTATGGGCCTTTTCGAGTGTATCTTTCTTTTCTTTGTCTGCCAACCCCTCTGGTAGCTTTGATTCACCGGCGAGCGCATCAACAACCCCTTGATGTATCAGTAATGCGTTCATCTTCAGTCTCCAAAAACTGAAAACGTTCCTTCCATCAAACTTCTCCAGATCAAACTTGGTCGACACCATTTTCACCTTCTTTGTAATCGATTGAGCAACAAGGCTCTAATACCAATTGTTAACTAAATCACGATTGCTAGTTTAGTATAACACACAAAGAACAAGAACAAATGTATTCAATTATCAACTAAATCAAGAATTGATTTAGGATTAATACAAGAACAAGAAAGACGAAACAACTGAAAACTCAAATTGATCGAATCAATTCTACCGATTACACGATTCGGTTATATACTCTTGATGGCCCTATCAGCATATAGCATTCAGCAAATGAGAGACTGCATCTTTCGATCAGCAGTTATAACAACCACAGTTACAACTTTACACAAACACCCCTCATACTATCGAAATGTTACAAGAAGCAACATAACAACTCTTGTAACATAATACACTATTGACACTTTGCACCCCGGAACTTCCGGCAGATGTTGAAACACACTATATACCGAATTGCATGTTCAAATGCTAACCAACATCTTACAATTTCAAATTCGCTTCCAAAAAGTTCCAATTCGAGAAACTCGAAAATTCCTCTAACAAACATAAGCATGGCAGTGTTTGCTGTTTGGGGTTTTTTATATATAATTATCACATATTAATGATGCATTGATGCTAAAAAAACTATGTAAAACCCAAAAGAATGAACTCTAACTTAGGGAAATTTGAATAATATTGTTTTTATAATCTGCAATAATGAGTTAATATGTAGTTTCGTAAAACTGTATTCTATTGGCAAAGTGTTTTGACTGTTGGTCAAATTCCTACAATATTGAGGAAGTTAGAATAATGCCAATAGGAAAATTGGTAATTTCAACATCATTTGTAAACAGTGATTACTATGGTAGTTAAGGATGGTAATCAAAGTAAAGGACTCACCATCTTCAGTTTATAATTATTGTATTGCAGTGTTTTCTCTTCCTTCTCCTTGCTTTCCTTAAGATACGTGCAGTTTCTTCCTTTGCTTTCTCAATTGAATACCTTCCTACATCTTTACCAGTAATTCCACGTCATGAGAACACAATTTGTTTACATTAAACACCACATAATCTCGTTAACCCCGTTCTATACTTACCTGTTTCATTTTCCCAGGAAAACAAAGCATAACCTCCATCAATATCTTCATCAGATTCAGTGACAACCCCCAACTCTCTTTCCTGTGTCACATATACCATTACTGGTTAATTAACAATGTCTGCCATATGTAGTATATGCATGTTTGTGCATGTGCGTGTATATATACATGTACATATCTACATATATGGTTGCATACATGTGTAAATGTACACTTGTATATGTGTGTTTGCGTGTGTGTGTTTGCGTGTGTTGAACATTAGGATTTTCTTAGTATTCCATATTTTCAGGAGGATGGGCTTGTACTCTAATGCAAAACATGTGATTTCACTTTCTGGAGCTAAATATGCAAATTCTGCAGAAAGAATATTTCTCTCACTGTCATGCGATTAATGCAACTTATCATGACAATTAGTTTTAACAAAATCAAAATTAAATGAGCATGAATTAGCAATTGAGGTGAAATTGTTACTAAATGATGGAGGTTCAGGTTCAAGAAAGTAACCATTGAAGGAAATTAAATGGAACAAACTCTGTTTTTAAGAAACTAAATTTGGTATTTTAGCATTAGTTTTCCTAGTTAAAGAGGGATGGTTGGCCCCAACTAACATGCAGATATAAAGTAAGAATTAATAAAAATGTAAATACCAGTTCCGTATGGGATACGCTGTTGTATTTGTGTCCCTGCTTGTTGTAATCTTTATCTGCAAGAGTAACCCTTTCACGTTTTACTGAGTTCCAGGTTCCCATTTCTACCTTGGGAATCTGAGTTCCCAGCTGGACCTTGGGAGGCACTTGTGGACTGTAATCAGTAATAAATTGTTAGTTCAATGGTAGCTAGAAAACTGGAGACTAAAGAGTGCAACATTTCCCCTTAAATAGTTGAGTTTGATAGTTCATAGAGCCCAAGAAATACAAGATATGGACATACTTCTTTCGTGGGGCTATGGCTTTTTCCTGAGGATTGGCACAATAGCTTACAGCCTGCATTGAACAAAGCATATGTTATGAGGAAGAATATCTTGTCACCTAAAACATCAGAAGCTTAAAATTGACTCTTAAGTACTTTAGGTGGGAGAATGGTGGGTGTTGGATTCTTTTGGTCCAATGCTTTAAGCTTACATCCCAATGCCTGCAAGTAATCAGATAATCACTGGAGACTTTTTTATATATTATTGTAATTCAAATATTCAATTACGTCAGAAATTACATCAGGTTTGCCTAAAAGACATACACATACCTGCATTTCGTTAGTGAAGGATGTGGAGAGATCATTACGTAAGTTTAATATGAAAACACTCATTTTTTCTTGTAGATTGGAGAGCAGGATGGAAATGTCTTGTGAATTATGGTGACATGTATTTTGATTGAGTTGATCAGAAATCAACTTCAGTTCTCCTTGTAGGCTAGATTTAACATCTTCTTGTCCCTTGTTCTGATTATGTTAATTCACTTGGGTAAGAAAACAGAAATCATATATGAAAAAAGTTTAAAATTATGAGAACAATTTGAGGTGTTCTGACAATTATCTGCAGGGAGTTGTCTTGCGCATTCAACTTTTGGCGTATGCTTTCCACTGGATGAAATAGGGAGAGAGATGTCAGTATGTCATTCGGGATCAGAATATATTGGCAAGGCATAGCCAGCAGCTCACTAATCAATCTAAGTTAATCAACCTTAATTTATTAAAAAATTCATCACATCAAGTATGTGATGAATTGTAGTTCATTGTAGAACTTTACTAGAAGAGATCTTATAATCTATCATATTCATTATCACCGTGGTAAATAAGTTCGAAAAAAACTTCCCAAGCACTTCTAGTGAATCCTGCCTCCAGTAAACTATGAGATTGATGTACTTACTATCCATAGCTAATTCTTTTGTTCCTTTATTGACGTGTAGTATATCCGTCTGAAGTGATTCCATCATCAACCCAAACCTGCTTAGTGAACTTTCTATTGTTCCTATCCTGCGCTCAAGTTCTTCACTCATTTGGCCTGCCCATGAATTTCAAAGTATCAACAAAACCATGCACAATTGTTTGTATAAGCCAAACTGTATACTACACCAAAAACTTACTTCTTTGGTCTGATACACCAGAACCCCATTTACGGATTAGAGCTGTGGAAGTTCTTGATATCGGCATTTGACTTTCTTCCCGTGTGTGATTGACTGGAGGTAAGCATGAAAACCGTCTCACAGAGTTCTCTCTTTCTTGAGAGACAATCAACTGCAAAGAGTTTCGGTGAAGGAAGTAAAATAAACTACTATGATGCTTCTATCAACCATATACATCAAAAGAAACTCTTGTATCATTTGAAAAAATAAATCAACTATATACATCGATTCTAGCTCTTAGCATCTTGGTTATTGAATTTATATATGGTGGGTGTAATACGTATCCTGCAAATGAACTACAGTAGAGTTGAAGAGTGAAAATTAATATCTATTAGTGGTCATAGTGTCACTCATGTGCCACATTATGTTAAAACAAGTACACTATCTTCTATTTCACCTATGAATGTAAATTACTTGTGAAGAAATGAGAGTCATATTTCATTATTTCTGATTTTGAGCTAGTGAACACCAAAAGCAGAATGATACTTGCATAAATTTATATTTATATAAATCAGTTCGACTCCTTTCGAAGTTGGTTAGATCAGTTTAGATGCATTTCCGACAGAGTGTGCATAATAAAACATAGAGATTCAGATGCAGCATCAAGTGGAATTGTGGAAACATTTCATATGACAAAACAAGTAAAAGTAGATTAGGCCATACACTATAAACATGAACATTGAATCTGAATTCAGTTAAACCTGGTCGTTTGTCACTGTGTCATCCTGAGAATTCTGTGAGAACTGAGAGAAAATAGCATTATGCTGAGAAGATATCCCCTGAGAAAATGATTGCTGTGACCGCTGCTGCTGTGATGGTGCTTGGCTGAGCCTCAAAGTTGAAGACGTCTCTGGCAGGCTACATGAGACACCTGATCTCCGTCTAAATTTCATAACATTACAAGAATAAACACATATTAAGTGTGCAAACATAAGAAAACAGTTATCTGCAAGCTAATTCTCAATCCTTCACATAACACATAGATAAAATTAAAAATAATCATCTAAATGTCACACACACACACACGCTCACACAGAGACTCAATTGTAAGTACTTCAAATTACCAGTTCTTCATTCAAACGCACACAAGTGCAGATGAAAGACCACAGAAAACTAATTGTGTTTAAAACAAGCAATCATGGACCAATCAAGTGGTAACATATCGCGGATGACCATGACGTTGCACAAAATTCTCTACATTGAGTTCAGATCTTCACTAAAAACAGAAATGTTAAGCTATTTAAAAGTTCATATCAGTTTATCACAATCAACAATGAAGTTCTGCACTGAAATCCTGTCCATGTCAGGCACACGCCTAAACATAATCAGTTCGTTTTCTAAACATGTACAGTTTTCATCACATATTCGTCTAGATTTCAAACATAAATACAGCTGCTAACCGGTTATCTATATCTAAATTCAATATTTCACCATAAGCATACAAAATCGGCTGAAGGAAGACGATGATTAACATGTCAAGTTCTACGCCATTACATAACACACAGTATAGCAATTAAAATCACTCGATTCCGCTCAATTACTCAAACGCATTTAAAATCAACTTCCGCAGACAAAAACGCACAATTTTGCTTCACATAGACGAATAATATTCATCTGAATCCAGTTCGTCACTTGACGCGCACAAATCTAGCTCGAAGAACACAATATACACACGAATCGACAAAATGCATGCAATACAACGGAAATTTTGAGCTGTAAAAATGAAACTGAACCTTGTGTGAGGAGGAAGAACAGAAATCGAGCTGAGATCACAGGCCTTGTTGATCTTCATCTTGATTTCAAATCAATTGCTGAATGTTTTTGTAACCAGATGTTCCGTTAGTCGAAATGCTTCTGGATTTGAGGGAAAGTTAACGAGGAGATTTTCAATTGATCGTCACGACTCATGAGTCATGAGGGTGACCTTTTATACTAGGTACCTTTTTTATTATGTATACATGCACATAAACCTCTTAATTTTTAAATTTGTGTTATTTAGGGCCGTGTTAAAACAATAATAATAATAACACTACTTGTGTCGCTTCTTAAAAATTCCGGATGAATCGAAGTCAATTGAATGTTAGATAGATAAATAACATTTAAAGACAGATATCGAATACGGTATAATATAAATAAAAATATTACTGATATTATGTGACCATACATAGCAAAACTAACCTCATATTTAAGTGGGCTTTGACTTTTTTTGTTAGGAATATAGAGACATGCCTGTAAACCAAATAGGTAGTCATGGTCTCATGGACTCGCATACAAACATTTGTTCAGTATCTAGTGCTAGGACACGAGTTTAGTTAAAGGTAATGTTTTATTGGATGAAATTTTAATTTGAAGATGATTTTCTAATGTTTACTTGTGTTATTTGTTTTGGAAGTAGTGTGCTCATCATGCCCTAAGTCTCACCTAACATCTATATAAAACTAGAATTATTCCACACTTGCGTTGAGCGAGGAATTACGCCATGAACGCGAATATAAAAACATATTGTGACGACTATCACTTTGATATAGAAATCCAAGGCATTAGGAATGGAAGGAAATAAATAATGTTAATAAACAGTGAAAACCCTCAAAAGGTTCCTGAAAAGAAAAAGAAAAAAATGTTAAAAATGGTTAGGCTAGGTCTCAAACCAGCACAATGTAGACTCTATTTGTTAATCAAAGTTAATGATTTCTTCTTTTGATCGGTAGTGATCATCGTGAGAGGAGATGAGAATACGTGGTAAAAACAAAAAAAAAATAACTTAAGTTTACAAGAGGAAATAAAAGGTCATTATATAAAACACTAAACTCATGTGATCAATACATTAAAACCTCAAAGTTTAATGTAGCTAAGAGTTTGTTATTATATAGATATATAATATATATTTATATGTACGTTCTAGCTCTAATATGTCACTTGGTTTGTTACCAAACATAATATTAATGAAGCTTACTTATTTAAAAGATGATATTACTCAAAAGTTATATCCTTTGTGAATCAATATTACTTATAAAACTATATTTAATCTTTTAATCATATTTACTAACTATTAAAAGGCATGTCGGTTACTACAGCGTCACTTACAAATTCCCAACGTACTAGTTTGAAAGCATGATGTTCAGTGTATGTGACATTGTTGTTTAGTATCACAATTTTTAACAAAAGCAAAAAAGTTGGCCTCTTGGTAGGCTAGCCACCTTTTGAAACATATATCTTATATTCAACTCTCTGTGCTTTAATTTTTAGTGACGATTCATAAAATGTCACTTAAACTAGAAACATTCTTCAAATCATGAATTTGACCTTTAATCTTCACAAAATATCCCCTCTAAACATAGGTAGAGCCTCCTCTAATTTAATTGAACAAGAGCGGAGCTGCCTATATTTAGTTAGAACCAATAACAAAAAAACATGTGATGAAAATAATAAAATTTGGTTTAAACAGAGGCGTTCACCTATATAAGATATAGGTGTCCGCCCTTTCTACAGAGTCGTTTGCCACTTTTAACATGCGCCTATGGCTAGTGTAAAGTTATTTTTTTGATTTTATATTATATTATTTTATTTTTTACACTTATTTAGTTTTTCTTTTATAAGTATTGTATATATATATATATTATAAAATTTGAAATATATCATTTTAAAGTGCTTATTTTTATCTATGCACCGACTTAAATTATATTCAAAACCGAGTCGGGCTAAATTTGTATCGAAAATTTCAATATAAATTTGCGCAACTCGATTTGTAAAAGTATTTATGTCAACATGTAAATAAAAACAAACATTTTATAACGGTATAGTTGATTTTTCATAGAACTTAATGAAGGCCGATTGAGTGTCCGAGATAACCAAGTTCATTGCTTTCTTTAAACGATTAGCAAGGGTTTTGGAAAATTACATTGGTGATTGAGCCAATGAGACTAATAGGAGGATATGCCTCCATGCCATTTGGATCTTTGTTTTCAGGATAACAATATATAAAAGCCAAGGTACAACCGGCTCAGATCATTCTGATGAAAATAAGATAGTAATCTAAGTTATCTTCTAATATCAACTAGTATTTTTTGATATGTTTTTATTATTTTTAGAATTAAGAGGTTACTAAAAGCGTGGTGCTCTAGGATAGCTAATATAAGATTATTTATATTAAACTGAGACAAGAGTAACATAATTTTTTATCAAAATATATTTAGTTCAAGATTATATATATATTTTTCTTGCAAGTATAAGCTTGACTTCAGATTGAGTTGTTTATAACAAGTTAATTAATTAACACAGTTGTATCACATGATTATTTTTTAATCCATATTTTTCGTCATCAACAATGCTTTTAGCCTATTTTATTCAAAATAATTATTTTTAAATAAAATGCCTACGAGACCATCAAAATTTCAAAATAGCTTAATTCGTATGACTTGGTGAGTTGGCGGTCTTTCTGTTATCATATAATCATATAACACGACTTAAAGTTAAATTTAGCCATAACACTTATTTAAAATCAATCTTACACACACTACATATAAAACTTAAACCGACAGGGATAAAGAGGTCATTCGTCAAAAGAATTATGAAAAAATACGGAACCATGCCGCTAAGTATCGGGATTCCTAGTTTCTATTGGTTGTAGTATGAAAAATATTGTTAGAGAAATTAGCAGACAAGGAATTAAAATATCCCCCTTGTTTATTCTTCACGGGATTATATATCTGATAAAAAAAGTGCAACGGTAAGAAAAAAAATGACAATTCAGATCAATATATCTTTTGATACCCTATATGTATTTCGTCAACTTTAGATGACACTACAAACATTTTAACAATTCACAATCATGAAAATCGACGCATATTGTATGCTAATCAGTCTGAGACAACAAGAACACAACAAAAGGTAGCATTCGGTGATTGAGCTAGTGGCCAACCCCCTACCAAAGAAAACCATTTTGATTGTTTTTACAATTCAATAACATATTTTTCCAAAAGTATATAACAATTTTTTTATGCGAAAGCAGGGAAAAATTTAACGTATGACTTGATATTTCTAGACCGAGCAAAACAAAGAGACTAAAAATAGATAAGAGCACAATGACATTAATCAAAGATATATGTATTAGTAACTGTTACATTAATAATTCTAACATAATATTTAAACTTATTTTATTTAAACGGCATATACTTTTTGAGCATACTAATGTGTGATACAAGTAACAAAATATCTATTTTCAATTAAACCCTTTACACAACTTTCCAAATAATATTCATAATGATTAGATCTATAATCTTCGGTAAACCGTACCGTCAAACTCCATGAATGGACCGTCTTATCAGTACTAAACCGTACGGACAGATCAATTACCTGTCCAATCGGTTACCGGTTAAGGCAGTCGACATTGTCTTCACGCGTACCCCTTTCCTACTCTATACACTCTCCATGACTTATTTTCTTTTTGAACGGCAAACGTACGATCCTGTTTTAAAGAATATGTGTTATTTTAATCGGGCTCATCTATTTGTTTTTCAATTGGGACCACACCCCCAATCTCCTCAGAAGAAAACCCATTTCTGAAAAAAACCCTCTAGCTCAACTCTAAATATTTTGTTTAAAGTGAGACTTAAACCCATAACGTTATTTTATTTACATGACTTATTTAAAATAATAATATTGAAATAACTATCATGTGGGTCCAATTTTAATATAAAAACTTTTTAAAATGATTGAAATATCTTTCAAATGTTACTATTAGGCCGGTGTGAACATGTGAAATTTCAAGTGGGTTGCACTCTTTTAGGCTGGTGTGAAAATGTGAAATCACACCTTAATAGCGTTGCGCGAGAATTATATTGGCCCCCGTGGCTAGTTACATTTGATTTCTATAATTGTTTTTATTGTGTTTTTGGTGTGACTGAAATGCAATTTAAAATCATGTTTTGGATTTATTTTAATAAATAGTGTTTTAAGAGAAGATAGTAGGATCGAATGACGCAACTAAGGTTCAACTGCGACATTAATTGCCAATAATTTGTCAGCCTTTTTACTTCTTCTGTTGATATGTAATGTCATGAGATCTACTTTTCACATTATTCTGTGTCAGCTTAGCGTAACATCGTCACGATCTTTCATTCACATCATCTTTCAACCATGAAAATACTCTATTTTCTTTCAGATTTCTTCGATATATAGATAAGTTAAAGAAATATCCTTATCAGCCCTCCACCTCGACCGAGGACACCACCAACGACGCCACTATGTGCAAGCCTCGTGAGGTGACCATATTGTGGTCAAAACATCTATTTCTCTAACATTTTGACCAACTTTTTGATAAATTAAAAAATTGGTAATACTTTTACATTCTTGACGGTTTATATCAGTTTATTCTTAACCTCAAGATTCTGAGTTAGGATATGAGCGTTTGTTTGATTTTAATTATAATATTTATATTTGAAGCTCTCTGACTATAAGAGTGAAACCTAATAAATAGATTTGTTAGGGTGACCAGTGCCATCTTAGTGAGGTGCCAAATTGATGATCATTGCCATCTTATCAAGACTTTTGAGATGTATTATTACTTTTTAGTGGGAATTTGTGAATGTAATTACTCCATTGATTAGAGATAAGTTACTTATGAGTATACATTCTTGATGGATACTAGACATAAGATGAAGATGTCTAGTGGGTTTTTTTTATTGATCCTGCATTTAACTTTCACACTTGAACTTTCAATAAAAAAAAGTTTATAAATAAATATTGTGTGAACAAGTAAAACTTTTACAAAGATGATCATTATATATAAGAAGAACATATGCAACACCTATATTTATATAAATACTATTTGACAGATATATATACTACACTAATTCTAAAATCTATCATCCTTATATATATGTACGTATATGTATGATTTGCTTAAAATGAGAACCTTTGAAAACTATAAGAACATATTAACAATAAATGATTGGTTGTTTAGTTTTTGTAAAATTAAATGACTAGTCCACATTCAACTAGGGGAAACTGAGCAGTAAAAATTGCTTATAGCATAATATAGCCATTTTAACACTCATCACTTTCAAATTCAATATGATGGTGACATAATTAGTTATTTTGCTCTTTTCCTAAATAAAAATTTTTCTTATTGTTTTTCAAACCTATAACACCACGTATCATACAAAAACATATAAATACCATGTATCATAAGCGATGTCTAAGGGATGGTATCGTCCCTAACATCCCTTTGATCAAAACCATTTTTCTTTCTCATCAGCGATACATTTGATTTCCCATTCCATCCCCAAATCAAGGAAATAGTCCTATTTTACATCACACGTATTTAGGGGTGTCTCAAAACTTATAAATTTGTTTCGGGGCCCTAATTAAACCAAAAAGTCAAGCGTTTTTTTCTTAAGTTTACATTATAAATCTTCATCCTTCGTTCAGGCTATCAACAATAAATTAAAAGGTTTATTATAAATGAAATTAACTTTTTTATGAATATTTTTAGATTACAACCCAAAATATATCAGATCAATACACATATATATATCTTTCTAGACGACCGTATACAAATCGGAGGCCCAAAGCAAAGCTAGGGTTTTAGTTGCTTAAGGCTTGAGTCACTTATACACGTATCCCTAAAAGTTTTTGGCTTTACACCGAGCTGAACAAGTTACAAATAAGCCATCGTTTCAAGCGGTATGCTCAACAAGCTTACAGCATACATCACCTTGCCTATGCCTTGACGCACAGGGCAATGAGTTCTTCCCATGCAATACTAAACATCAACATCATCATTTTTATACATTGACACATTCAAACCCACTCTTAAAAAATACAAGAATAGTTTTAAAAAAATAATTATTAATATCAAGATAATGATTTATTGATCCACATAATCTACTTGACTTTTTCATTTTCCATTAGTTAAGCAGCCTAACACATTACAAGTGCAATCTCACTATAAAATATTACAAAGATAAAACATTAAAAGGTAGCTAAAGACTTTTAGCATTTGAAGAGCGATTGCATATCACGCGACATGTGCGCGTGGGCAAGAAACAAAAAGCGAAGTAAACCAACTTAAAAAAATCACACCTATACATACACGCTTCATGTACGTATATATTTCTCATTTCGTACCATGTTCATCTCCACCATCACCTAAGCACGATAAGAACAAAGCAAAACAAAAAAATATAAAAAAACCTAATTTTGACTTTTTTCCTTCAATCAATCTTCCTTCATCAACTGTTATCTGTTCGTTGCATCACAAGCAATTAACAATCCTTCAATGGATGGAGCAACGAATCGAATCAAACTTGTGCTGGAAGTGGCTCTGATTTCCCTAATTTGCAGTGTTTCGTTGGTATTCGCTGGTGATATAGTTCATCAGGATGATATTGCACCTAAAAGGCCTGGATGCGATAACAATTTCGTTCTGGTATAGTTTAATTTCAGTTCGATTTTGGATCATTGTTCTGTTGCTGTTGTTGTTGTTGTTGTTGTTGTATCTTTTTTTTTTTGTTAGATTTTTGTGTGTTCGTAGGTTTTTGTGCACGATTGAACGCTGATTCGTTGACTTGGACGTGTTTACTGTTGTTATTGTTTTTTGCAAGTTGAATTTTCAATTAAGTTTCTTGTCAGTTTGCTAGAGTAGGATGTGTGGTTTGAAGAGTCAATTTATTATTCGTTTTTTTGACGCGTTAGGGTTTATATGAAGTGGTAGTTTGTTAATCTTATATTTACAATTGTCGTTTCTTGTGTTCTTAATGTATGCTGGTAACAAAAATGAAGATTAGTGAGTTGTGATCTATGATTTAGGTTAGTAAGTGGAACACTGGAACCTTGGTTGATTTTAGGGGATAGAATTTGGTAAAGTTTTGTAATGGAAATTGCATATTGAATGTAGATGGTGTGTGTATTTGTTGTAGAGGTTTTGCAATGTGAGGGCTTGTTTTGCTGATGTGAATGTTGTTGTATGGATTGTTATCAGAAGTGTCTGATTACTTGTTATTTCGCTGTATTTGGTAATGGTGTTTTTTGTTCTTTGCTGATTTGTTGCATAACAGGTAAAAGTTCCTACTTGGATTGGTGATATTGAAACAGAGGAGTTTGTTGGTGTTGGTGCGCGATTTGGTCCAACTTTGGAATCTAAGGAGAAGGATGCTGATAAAAGCAGAGTTGCGCTTGCAGACCCTCCAGATTGTTGTAGCACACCTAAAAACAAGGTTTACCTCTCTCTCTCTCTCTCATACACACATAGAGACTCATACACTTAAGTCAGATACATGTCAATGGTAAGTGTGAGGATTGTAGTTGTTACTTGATAGCCTTTTGAGTTTGCTACTTATATCAGAACTCAGCATTCGGAGGTCTTATTGTCTGTAGCTTACTGGTGAAGTTATTCTGGTGCACCGAGGCAATTGCAGTTTTACTGACAAGGCACAGGTTGCTGAAGCTGCAGGTGCTTCAGCAATCCTTGTTGTTAACAATCAAACAGGTATGTCCTTTCACAAGCTTTTTCCTCGCGTCTTTAATTGTATCTTTGTGCATTTAAACAAAACCTTTTCTATCATGCAAAATGGTGAAACCTAACATGATATTTCTACAGAACTCTTCAAGATGGTGTGTGAAGAAGATGAAACTAATGTGCATATTGGCATCCCTGCAGTCATGCTTCCACAAGATGCTGGTGCAAACTTGGAAGCAAGTATCCAGAATAAATTAAATGGTATTTGGGACAATTCTGCATGCTTCAAAGTTGTCATTTTTGTTTTTCCTTACATTTTTGCATATATTGTTGGTGACGCTTCAGTTCGCTTCTGCTTGTGGGTGAGTGAGTGTGTGCAATATAATCTAACTGTTCAATTCCTTTCGTTTTCATTGAAGATATGCTCTTTCCCCAGTTTCTGTGCAGCTATACTCTCCTAGGCGCCCACTGGTTGATGTGGCTGAGGTGTTTTTGTGGCTTATGGCTGTTGGTACCATATTATGTGCATCTTACTGGTCTGCATGGACTGCACGAGAAGCAGCCATTGAACAGGACAAAATTTTAAAGGTCATCCTAACCTTATAAAGATCTACTGAACTGACCCTTTAAAAGGATTTTATCGTTTTCATAAATACTGACAAAAGAGTTACTGATCCTTAATAATAATGTTATTCTTGCCAGGACGCTTCTGACGAATACTTGAATACAGAATCTTCTGGGTCAAGTGGTGTGGTGGACATTAACACAACTTCTGCAGTTCTGTTTGTTGTGATTGCATCATGTTTCTTGATCATGCTTTACAAGCTGATGTCATACTGGTTTATTGAGGTCCTTGTTGTCTTGTTCGCCATTGGTGGTGTTGAGGTGTGTTTTATGGCTGTATAATAATAATTTGGGATAACGTAGGTTGAGGCCACTTACGTATTCAACTTTCTCATTGAGGCCATATATTGAAGGCTTGAAACATTCTTAATGACAAAAATGCGTTAAATATTTGGAGAAGATAAAAGCACCCTTGTATTGATCTATCAAAAAGCAATGATTTGATGTAATAAAACTATGGGGTTTCTGTTAGTTTACAATAGTTCAGCGTATTTTGGCTGGATATCGTATAAACAAAATCGGATACTACTTGGGTGGGCTATAAAGTAGTTAATATATGGATGACCTTAAAAAAAGAAGTAGAGACATGGATGTCCTCTACATAGTTCATTCCTTATAATTTCCAATTTGATTGCCTTGATTACCATGGTATTAATGGCTGAGTTTTTACCTTTTCAGGGTCTGCAAACTTGTTTGGTGGCTTTGTTATCATGGTATCAAAGTTCCCTTTTTTTAACTCGTGTATGCAAGTTTCTAATTTTTTGAGATACATAACAATAAACTGTTAAATGGATCACATTATTCACCAAAGTTCATTTAATTATAGATATGCAACAAAAAATTGTTGTTAGTTATTGTATTGGTTGATAATACTGCATTGATAGTTGCATTGCTTGATGATAGATATGGCCTTTCAACCCATCTACTTAAAAATGGGTTAATTTGAGTTATTTTTATCAACGTGTAAAGGAATACTAGCTTAAAGGGAAATGGGTTGAAGTCGTCTGAAGAGTATTTATAATGCATAGAAAATCTCAAATCATTCTATTCTATATAATTAGACTATTTTTAAGATAATATATATGTTTAGTCATATTTTAATGCACTAATTAGTTATAAGAAGCTGAAAAGATTTGGACAGAACTTTTTTCATGTCGATCCAATTCGACATAACCTGTTCAACCCTTACAGAAATCATCCATTTTTTGAGACTCCCTCACCACACCAAACAAAAAACTAAAAAAAAAATGCCATATCTACTGTATGATCTTCATTGATGACTGGAGTTCAAAATTAAATAATTAAAAGCTTATCATCAATGTGTCCAGATAAAATCTATAGTCTGAACTGACAATCAAATTTTGCAGTTTCAGATGGTTTGAACATGCTGCAGGAACATTCGTCAAGGTTCCATTCTTAGGAGCTGTGTCGTATTTGACCCTTGGTGTCTCCCCATTCTGTGTAGCATTTGCTGTTGTGTGGGCTGTTTATCGCAGAATTTCTTTTGCTTGGATTGGTCAAGATATACTTGTAAGATAATTTTTTTCTTGTTCAATTAATTTGTGGATTTTTAATACATAATAATGCAGTAAATTAAATCACAGTATACTCATTTGTATTCATCTTAAACCAGGGTATCGCACTGATAGTCACAGTAATCCAGATAATACGAGTGCCTAATCTCAAGGTAACTGTATAAATTCATCTTCAGCTGCTTTTTCCTTCCATTTATGGTTCTTGTGATTATATGCTGATTCGTTAACCTGATATATTGCCTGATTTCAATTGATATTATCATTATATTGATCAAATCAGGTGGGAACAGTTCTCCTCAGCTGTGCATTTTTGTATGACATTTTCTGGGTGTTTGTATCCAAATGGTGGTTTCATGAAAGTGTAATGATAATGGTGAGATTTTATGGCTGTTGTCTGTTGGCCGCCATTATAAAATTTATTTATTTTCAAAACCACTACAAAATGACCATTTATTTATTCGTCTGAGTGCAGGTAGCTCGTGGTGATAAGAGTGGAGAAGATGGCATTCCGATGTTATTGAAAATCCCACGAATGTTTGATCCTTGGGGTGGCTATAGCATCATTGGATTTGGTGACATTATATTACCAGGGCTATTAGTGGCTTTTTCTCTAAGGTTTGAACAATTGGTCCCTTTTATGAAGATTAAACATGTTCCTCAAGTTTTGTCAACAATTTGGAACCTCTTAGATTCGCTTTTGCAAAATGATAATTGCTTTGACTTGATACATCAGCTATTTGTCAATATATAGTGGTGGAAAAATGGGTGGGCGTATAATGGGCCAAAAGGGTATCTTTAGGTACGTGTCAAAATTGGTCGGGCTGGTTTACCCGAGTCCAAAAGTCTTAAGCTTTTTTTAATCAATTTACCTGTTAGATAAAACATAGCCCAAGAGTTGTCCCATTCATACATAAATACGCCAAATTAGTAAATTATCTGCTCTAGTTAAGTATCTAAACTATCCTCTGTTAGATAAGTCATTGTTTAGGAGTTATATAGTTTAGTTTTATATTTCTCAAGGTAGCTTTGTGTAAATTATCTATCTATATAATGCCTCATGTAACTTACATTTGATTAATGAAGAAAGCCATTATCATTTTCATTCATCCTCCAATGAACATGAAACCAAAAATCACGTGTGCCCAATTCAATAGCAACTGTAACATGAAAGCTTTCAAAATATGTAAATATTGCAATTTTTCTATTCAGGTTATTAGTTTTTCGTAGTTCTCTAACATTATTCTCTTGATCTTATAGGTATGATTGGCTGTCAAATAAAAGCCTGCGAGCCGGATACTTCTTATGGGCAATGATTGCTTATGGATTAGGTAATGGGACCTGCAGTTTTGTGTGTCTTTTTGGTTGCATTTCTTGGTATTAATGTGTTGATAGCTTTGCTTTCTGTTCTGCAGGTCTTCTAATTACATATGTGGCTTTGAACTTAATGGATGGACATGGTCAACCTGCTTTGCTTTACATTGTTCCTTTCACAGTTGGTATGTTCGTTTTTGGTGGGAAAAAAACATCAACAAAAATACTAAGGATGTGGATCATGTCAAGTTGGTGGGTTGAATCGTTGAACCCACACATGGCTCACATAATCGACTTAACCCCGATACACTTAAAATCATGTAATCTGAACACGACCCGTAACATCTTGGCACGCTGCAAACGTGCTAAATGGGTTGTAGGGTTGTTTACGACTAAACAGGGGGTCGACATGTTCAATTACACGGGTTCAACAACTCAACATGCATGACCTGTTTATAAACATGCTATGTATTACAAAAGAAAAACTTGTGTTGATGCTTTGAAATTATGGTTTGAATTTGCAGGCACATTATTGACGTTGGGGAAGCGACGAGGAGATCTGAGACACTTGTGGTCAAAAGGAGAACCGGACCGGGTTTGCCCTCATGTTCAACTTCAACCTTCTGAACAATAAAGTAACGTAAGGGACAATGCTCGTAGTTTGGAAATAATTTGTCCCGTTTAGAAAATACGGTATTTCCTGTAACACTGATAGATCGAGAAACAACATACTTAGATTAGACGACTTTAGGCTTTTTATTATAAAGATTACATCTTCTCCCACTACTTCGTATATTAATATACCCATCTAATGTGTTTTTCAATTAAATGTAGCCCCTCACGCACTCGTGTTGAAATATGGTAGATATTAAAACAGTAATTCATTAGGAATGAGATTGTAATCGGACTGAACAAACATGAACATGGATTTGTTTGTGTTTGCTCGTCTAAGTTTAACCGTAGTAACAATATTTTCTTGTCAAAGTTTGTTTGTTAAGAAGATATGTTTGTTTGTGCTTATTTATTGAATAGATGATTGTAGACTTGGGCATAAAAACCGGGTTCGGACCCGACCCGGAACCGGGTACGGGTACGACCCGGTATATGCATACCCGGGTTGGACCCGAAAAAAAACCGTAGGGTTGGAACCGGGTATGATTTTCTAGAATTTCTTAGAACCCGACCCGGAACCGGTTGAACCCGGGTTGTACCCGGTTTCGACCGTTTTTTTTTTTTTAAAAAGTGGCCGTTTTTTAACGGCTATATAGCCGTTGGGATCGATTTATGACCGTTTTTTTGTCACTTTTAGGCTTATAAGTTAGTATAAATAGGTGTGGGTTGATATGGTTTAGTACCCAAGTCTCAAACGCAAAAACATACGCAAAAAACGCAAAAAATACTCTCGTTTACTCTCGCTTTACACGTTCACTCTCTCGTTTTACACTTTCACTCTCTTCAATCTTGATATGGCTCACTCACAATCTTCCGTTGGTCAAGGTTCGTCCAACGCTCCAACCGTCGTTCGTGTTCTTGCACACAATCGTAACATGGATGTTTGGTGCAATTGGGATATGGTTGAGTTGAGTGACGGGTCTGTAAAGGCTCGTTGCAAGTTTTGTGGAGCTTTGCTTGCTAAAGATTCTAACACGACTTTAAACAAACACATTAGCAAGAAGTTTTGTAAGTCGTTGAAAAGTAATCCGGATTCGCAACAAACACAATTGGGTGGAGACGGTGGAATCTTTAATTACGATGTTAATACGGTTCGAGATCGAATGGCGAAGTTCGTGATTCAAGAAGCTTTGCCTTTTATTCACTTCGACAATCCTCGGTTGACCAACTTAATTCGAGAGACGCTTCAACCTCGTTACACTCACGTAAGTCGTACTACACTTAGACGTTATTGTTTAAAATTATGGAAACAAGCAAAAAATGATTTAATTGTATTATTTGAAAATTTAAATACCGGTGTAAACTTAACTAGTGACGTTTGGTCGGCTCTACACGGTTTACCCGAATCGTACCTTTGCGTCACCGCTCATTGGGTGGATCCCAATTCATGGCAATTGATGAAACGTACGATTGCATTTGATCTTTTTCCGCATCCACACACCAGAGAATTTTTGTTTTACTTTTTAGATAATGTAATAAGTACTTTTAAATTAGAAAATAAACTTTTTTCAATTGCATTTGATAACGCCTCTAACAACACAACCGCGGTTGAAAAATTAAAATTAAAATATCTTCCGATTGCAAACGGTGATTTTTTCCATACTCGTTGTGTTGCACATATTATTAATTTAGTAGTGCAAGACGGACTATCCGGACAATATGTTAATAACTTTATTACATCTTTTCGATTTATGTTACATGACGTTTTTAAAAAAAGTAGAAGAAGATATCAAGATTATAAACAACTTTGTAAGGATACGCACTCTAGATTTTTAGGTCCTAATTGGGATGTACCTACTCGGTGGAATTCGACTTATCACATGTTTGAATGTGCTTTAAAACAAAAGGGCACTTTGAAAGCTTTTCATAATAGTCTTTCGGATAATGGTGAAGCCGACCCATTTCCGGATGCGGGTTGGGAGAATCTTCAACGTCTATCCGAGTTTCTTGAGGTTTTTAAAAACTCAACAACAAAATTATCAGGAGTTTATTATTCCACTAGTTATTCGGTGCTTCAAGAACTATATTTTATGTCTTTGAATTTTAAAAATTTTCAAAATAAAAATAATATGTTTAATCAAATGATAGAACCAATGAAAGAAAAGTTTAAAAAATATTTTAAGGACTTACCACCCGTTTTTACGTGTGCCGTCGCTTTAAATCCGTTTCTAAATGTTGCGGGGGTTGAATGTTTGATAGATTAGATAAATGACAATTTGGATATGCATGACGAAAACCCTGATTTTTCAAACGAGGCAAAAGAAAATTTTAATCATAGTTTGAAAACAATTTATAATTTTTATTTAAATAGATATGGGCCTAACGTAAACATAACCATGCCAAGCGGATCAACCTCAAGTGCTAGTACCTCGCTTAAAGACCCTGTTTTGACTATGTTGAATGTTGTTCGGGATGTGACGGCTAAACGTCAAAGGGGTAACACCCCAACAAGTGAGCTCGGTAGATATAGTGGAATGGATTTTATTTCCACTATGACTACCGAAGATTATCGTGCATTCGATATTTTGGCTTGGTGGAAAGGAAAAGAATCTCAATTTCCGATTCTTTCTGCTATGGCCCGTGATTTACTAAGCGTCCAAGCTTCTACGCTAGCTTCGGAATCTGCTTTTTCTCTTAGTGGCAGGGTAATATCATTACGAAGAACAAGACTAACTCCGGAAGCAGTGGAGATGTGCATTTGTTTAAAGGATCACTTAGACGCAACGGATCGTATGCAAGACCAAACAAGCCTCGAAGACGAGATTACACTTGAAGCTAAAGTACATGATGAAGAGGTAGAAGACGGAGTATCTTCTGGCATATCCGATGAAGAATTAGCATTTGATCAAGCATCTCGTAGTAGATAAAATTAGACGATATTGTTATTTTTAAGTTGTTTTAATATTATATGTCTTTCATGTTCTTTTTAAATTTCTTTATCATTCAAATGTTTTATATAAAAAGTATTTAATATTTGTATATTATAAGTGTAACATTTTCTGCTCAAGATTTGTATATATTTATATATTAAGTTGTTTAAATTTTTGTCATTCAAGTGAACACGGTTAGGAAAAGAAAAAAAAAAAGAAAAAAAAGGAAAGAAAATATAAGAAAAAAAAACATACGACCCGGTGTTCGACACACACACAAGAAAAGAAAAAAAGAAAAAAAAAAAAAAAAGGCAAAAACCCGGTTGAACCCGGGTTTCATACCCGACCCGACCCTACCCGGGTATACCGGGTAGGGTTTGTATCTCGCTGAACCCGACCCGGGTTCGTACCCGGGTTCACCAATACCCGGGTACAAAAAACCCGGTTGAGCCCAAACCCGGTTTGTACCCGGGCGCGGGTCCGGCCCAAACCCGTTTTGCGCAACTCTAGATGATTGAACATCAACCAAGTATCACTAATTGAAGATATATATATATATATATATATATATATATATATATATATATATATATATATATATATATATATATATATATTTAAAAAAGTGTTAGGTAAGATATACATGATTTTTTTTTTTTTTTTTTTTTTTTTTTTTCTAATTTTGGGCTTGTATGTTCTTGTGTAATATATTGCTATAAACCTATACCCAGTAAACAAGTAAAAGATTGTGTCATGTGTCATAATTATGTGAGAATATCTTTTCTTGTTTTCTCTCATTATCAAATAATATCCACAAAGTAAATTATAATACATACTTGTTTAAATTATACAATTAAAATTAATATGTTAATTTTTTATTCTAAATTTAATAGTTATTATATTTTATTTAATATCTTAATTTTTTTATTCTAAATTTAATAGTTATTATATTTTATTTATACGTATGTTTTAAAAAAAATATTTTCAGATTTTACATGTTTATCAATTATTGAAAATCAAATAAAGATCTTAAGTTTGTTTCAGATGGGAAATGATTTTAATATTGGATAGTATTATATTAAAAATGATGTTTAATCTAAAAAGTCTAAAAAAAATTGTGTGCTTGACACGTGTCCTTCTATTGTTTTAAAGAGAAGGGTATTTTGGTCATTGTGTCAAATACGTCAGCTCATTGTGTCTTATACGTTCATTGTGTCAAATATCAGTTCATTGTGTTATATATTTTACATCATTTGTTATGTCTATTAATCATTGTGTTTTACGTTTTAGATCATTTAGTGTTACTTTTGTCATTGTTTTTATAGATTATAAACGTGATATCTATCATTATGTTTTACAACTAGAATACACAATGATATACTTTCACTAATCTAGTTTTCAAAACTCATAGTGTTGAATATAATAAAATATGTTATTTTTGTTATTGTTATTCAGTAGAATATATAAACTTGTTATTATTTATTGTGTTTTATCATTAGAAATACACAATGATGTTATTTCAACAATATTATTTTCAAAACTCATATTATTCAAAATAACTCAATGACGATCAAAAAACACAATAAGACATTATGTTATTTTGTCATTGTTTTTAATGTATTAGATTAATTAATTGTTAATTTATTATCGTATTTTACATATTAGAGATACACAACAATGTTATTCCATCATTATATTTTTTAAAATTCATCATTTTAGAAAAAACACCATAGTTTTCAAACTTAACACAATAACCAACAAAAGACATAATTAACTGCACTAAAGTCTAAAAACACAATGATGATATATGAGCTTTAAAACGTCAATTATTTTTATCTTTTTATATAAAAATACTGTACTCGTTTTAAATATAAAAAATGATCATTTTTATGGTCTAATTTTTATAAAAAGATAATGTCATATATAAAAGTTAGAGTTAATTACATGAAAGGTCCCTGTGGTTAGGTCTGTTTCGGTCCCCTGGTTTGAAAAACTACAAGATCGGTCCACAGGTTTAACAAAACGTAACACAATTGGTCCCCGTCATGGATGGCCGTTATTTTCTTCCGTTAAGTGAATGTAAAATGTCCAAAACACCCTTAACTATTAAAAAATTATCAATTTTAATACCACCCCACACCCACCCAACCCCTTTGACTTTTTCCAAACTTCTTCCATGGTAATCTACACCAACCACCACCACCACCACCGTGTACCACACCCACTACCGCCACTCTTTTGCCTCAAACACCGGTCTTTGGCCACACCACCACCGCTAACCTCCGAAAACACCGTGTACCACACCCCTCTGACTCTTTTGAACGTTTTAAAAAAATGGGAGAACTTGTAAAAGGTCAACAAAAGTGGTTATTCCTAAAATACTCATCTAACAAACTTTTTCTTATAATTTGATCTCACCATTGATTAAAAAGGTGGATGATTGAAATTACTTTTTAGACTTTTTAGTTTTAAAAAAGAGTTAATTACACGATTGGTCTCTGTGCTTTGCTCATATTGCAATATTGGTCTCAACTTTTGAGAAATTACAGGTTTGGTCCTAAGTATTTATCAAACCGTAACATTATTGGTCCCTAACACTAACTTCTGTTAAGCTTCTCAGTTAAGTGGATATGAAAAGACCAAAATACCCCTGAACTAAAAAACAAAACATTATATGTGGGACCCATTTTTCTAATAAATATATTTAAAAACCCAACCCACCCCATCCCCTTCCTATTCATTTCCTTCCCGTCATAACACCACCAGCACAACACGCCGCAAACCACCACCGCTGCACACCGCCACCGCCGCACACCACCACCGCCACACACCACCACCGCCGATGCATTACCTTTTCCATCCCCTTCTCTTTGTTTTAGTTTCATTTGAACCCCAACCCACCCTATCCTTTGATTTGAACCAACCGTCGGTGTTGGTGTTGAACAGAAACAATGGTGACGGTGGTGGTTCGGTGACGGTGGGGGTTAGCTGCTGGCCTTTGAACGAATTAGTTGTGAACTGGTGATGGTGGTGATTTGATGTCGGGGATGGTTAGGTGGTTGATGTTCCAACAAAAACACCGGTGATGGTGGTGGTTTGGTGACGGTGGTGGTTGAGAAATGATTGTCGCTGCCGGGCAGTGTTGGCCACGAAAGGGAGGGGCTGGGTGGTGGTGATGAGACGGTGGTGGTGGTTGGACTGTGGTGGCGATGATAACACGGTGGTGGTGGTCGGTATATTGTGGTGGTGATGACACGGTGGTGGTGGTCGGACTATGGTGGTGGTGGTGACTCGGTGGTGGTGGTCGGACTGTGTTGTTGTGACACGGTGGTGATGGTCGGACTGTGGTGGTGGTGGTAGGACTGTGGTGGTGGTGATCACATAGTGGTGGTGGTCGGACAATGGTGGTAAGACATGGCGGTGGTGGTTGATATATATATATATATACACACACACTAAAATTATATATATTAGTGTGTATATATAATTAAATATTTATAAAGTGGGTCCCGCATTTATTATAGTATTTTGTTTTTTAATTTAGGGGTATTTTGTTCTTTTCACATCCACTTAACTGAGAAACTTAACACAAGTTAGTGTCAGGGACCAATGATGTTACGGTTTGATAAACAGTTGGGATTAAATCTGTAATTTCTTAAAAATTGAAACCAATATTACAATATGGGCAAACACATGGACCAATCGTGTAATTAACTCTTTAAAAAACTTTCTATTTAAAATTTTCTCTTTAATATTTACTAAATCTACATTATCAACTATTTAACATTTCTTTATTCAATCCATGTGACATATAAGTTTGTAGCATAGTATCTAATACATACACCCCCTCACTCACATGAGCACCCATGATGTTAAATCAAAGGTAGAGATTGATCAAAAACATAGATAACATTTCACAAAATTACTATAAATTAGATTCATTGAGGTGGTGACAACTGACAAGTGTCACCATTAGTTTTTTTAGTACACATCAATTTCTTTTCTTAAATTAAAAAAATTATCGCTTAAGTTTTTATACCCTAATAAGTTTTTAATACTATCTATGTTCAATTAAAAATATATTATTAAATTCAACTTATTTTTATATTGAGTTAATTATACGATTGGTCTCTGTGGTTTGCCCATATCGTAATATTGGTCCCAACTTTTGAGAAATTACAGGTTTGCTCCCAATTGTTTACCAACTTGTAACAGTATTGGTCCTTGGAGTGGATGGCAGTTTTTTGTTAACTGAATGTGAAAAGTCATTTTTACTCTTTAGTAAAAGACAAAATAAATAAAAAAATAATAAAAACTGGTAGGACCCGCTTTTGTGAATACACACACACACCCCGACCCCCACCTCTGCAACTCCAACTCCCACCCTTCCCACGCCGACCCCCACCTTTACTCTCAAAGGTGCTCCTAAGCTTGGCCTTTGGTATCCAAAGAATTCTGACTTCAATCAGTATTCTTATACAGATAGTGACTATGGTGGCTGCAACATGACTGCAAAGTCTACATCAGGGGGATGTCAATTTTTTGGTGGAAGGATTGTCTCATGGCAATACAAAAAACAATCCTGTGTCTCTGCATCAACTGCTGAAGCTGAATACATTGCTGCTGCAAGCTGCTGTGCTCAAGTGCTTTGGATTTAGAATCAGATGCTGGACTATGGATTCAACTTCAAAGAGACTCCCATCCACATAGACAACAACAATGTTATCTCTATTACAGAGAATCCTGTGCAGCACTCCAGGACCAAACACATCAACATCAGGTATCATTTGATTAGAGATAACTTTGAGAAGTGATTAATCAAACTAGTCAAAGTTAACACAAATACATAATATGCTGATTTGTTCACTAAAGCCTTTGATGAACAGAGATTCAAATATCTTCTATCAGCTATTGGGATGATTAACATTGAGTAGATTTTCTTAAAACTTAAATCAACTTTATTTCTAAAACCTGTGTGTTCTAAGTTGTCTATTTTATCACCTTCATAAGCCAAGTTTATTGTCACACCCCGAAAATCGCAGATGAAAGTCACGTGATGTGGTGATAACGGAAGTTGGAATTATTCCAACGGTCGTAGTCAAACGTTAATATTTAATAAGTTGATTACCTTTTCATATTAAGAAATTCAAACTTAATTACAATATCACGTGTAGTTTACGAAACAACAAGATTATTATTAACAATCTTAAACAGTAGTCAACATAAAAACGTTTGGCCTTCGAAAGACAAATTTCCATCATTTCCAACCGAGCATACCTACAACCCTGAAAAGCATGAAAAATACTAGTCAACATAAAGTTGGTGAGCATTAGGGTTTTTCATAATTTGTAACATTCGGTTTTCCAAGAAAAGTTATATGATGTAGTGAGATATAATATACTCAACATAGACTAGCCAGATACTATGATTAATTTAGGTCATAAGTCCATAATCAAGCCAAGAAACATGTTATTGCCCCACAACAGTCCAGACATATAAACTCCCTCGCTACAACTTGACCAGCGCGACTGGTCGCGAGAGCGGGCCCTTCTAACCCGATAGATCTACCAATATAATCTGCGGCCTCCCCGAGATTAATGATTATGGGGGGATTTAGAGCTTAATAGTATACGCCTATAATATTGCCTCAACTTATACCATCATAACATATATTATTCTCGTTTACCCATCATATATGAAAATAATTAAACATACATGCTTTTCCCCCAAAACAGTTTAAATAAAACAATATTTAAAATGGGGCCGAAGGACTCACTATCGTTCGCGATCAAATCTCAGATTTAAGTGTCTTGCACCGATCTTATCAAGATCCTAAACGTGAAAGACTTATTTTTAATAATCAAAAAACTTGTTTATAAGACTGCTGTTCACCCAACTTATTTGACCTTTTTAACCGTAAAAAGCGCTTTTAAAACTGTTGCAGGAGTTTTTAAGAAATCATTTTATTTGGTGCGGGTATTATCAATCCACTTATATCTATCAATAATAATAGTCATTTCTTACTTCTATAATCGTTTCTTATGCAGACTAATATAATTTCTTAAACTAACAATTTATGTCGTGCAACTTTATTTAATTACTTATTGGTTTTTCTAGTGATTTTACTCATGATTCACACTATGATTTGTGTATTTTTTTCAAAATATCATGTTTTTCCTTTGTAGAATAATTTAAAGTTATCAAAATATAATTTATAATATATTATATATATATTTTTTTGATAAAATGATATTATTTATGAATTTCATATTGTTAAATTTTAAAATACTCTAACTTGTGTTTGATGTTTTTAAAGTATATATATTTATATACGTTTACTTTTATTAATCGTAAATTACCCATAAAAATCTATTTTATATAAATTTATTTAAACGTCATTTTTAGTCAAGTTACTTTTTATAACATTCCGATGATCTTAAGCATAGTCTCCAAGTCCTCTACTTATTTTGACCAAATTCTTCGTTGAAGTTTTTCTTCCTAACGCGTTTTGAATTATTGTGATAATGCTTCAACTTAGTCATTTTTCTAGAAATGTTACATCCAACATCATAATCTATTTTTCCTAGTCTTGACATCTTTCTGTTTTATCCAAAAATTCTCATCATCCAAAGATTCTTATTATGTCAACATTGTCCATTCATCCAAGGTTCTATATATTAATCCTTATGAACCCAAAATCAATAAATCCTTTCACCTACACATACATACCTACGTGCTATATACATGCATCTATATACATTCTTACAACCCAAAACACACAAATAATAGGATTTCAACAACTAAAACTATCTAAATAAACATTTTCAGATTATAACCCAATCTGAAGAAAACGCATTCGAAAGAAAACCCATTCGAAAGAAAACCCATTTCATCAAAGCATCAATTTTTCAAGAACATCTAAGCGGGTGAACCATGGTTCATCAAGATCTCCATCTTGATTACCCATGCATGAATAGATATGGACAAGTTAACCCAAACAAGTATACCTCGAGCCTAAACCAACGATCTCTAGCGTTAGTTCAAGAATCTTCGTGACCCGATTTCACCTTCAAACCCTAAACTCCACTTCAACCCGAAAATCATCTTGATTAGACCCGAATGAGAGAGGATGATACTTTCTTTTAGTGCTTATGAAAACCAAATGGAGTGTAGGAGGGGGCGGTGAGGTGACCGAAGGTGGCGGGTGGGTTGGTGTCGCGGTGGAGAGGTAGTGATTGCGAACGGTGGGGTGGCGGCAGGTGGTTGCCGGTCGCCATGATGTTGGCGTGGAGGAGGTGGCAGTCGGCGGTCGATGGAGATGGTGGAAGTGGTTGGTGATGACAGGAGGTGATGCGGCGGCGGTTGGTGGCTGCGATTGAATGGTGGTTCTCGGCTGAGGGTGAGGGTGGCGGTGGATGATGGTTCTCGGTGGGAAGGTGAGGGTGGCGGTGGATGATGGTTCTTGGTGGGAAGGTGAGGGTGCCGATGGGGGAGATGGAGAGGGATGGAATGTGAAAGGTTTGTGTGTGTAAATGTGTGTGTAATGTGTGTGATCATGATATAAGTAGAGTGTTAGTGTCTAGGTGATTGAGTTGTCTTGCATGCACCAACTCAAGGTTTAAATAAATTTTAGTTTTATTATTATTATTATTATTATTATTATTATTATTATTATTATTATTATTATTATTATTATTATTATTATTATTATTAGTATTAGTATAGTCTCAACCGGTTAACAGACAACGATACTCGCAGAAAACATCGATCAGATTTCAGATAGTCAAACGTGTCAGTAGATAATAAATAAATGTTTATTATTATCAGACAGAATTGATCTGGTGTTGACCCGATTTTGACCGGTTGTCACAGTCTCCCATTGTTTAAGAAATTTCATCCCGAAAGTTACGTTGCTCAATTTGTATTAGGTTCAGATTTAAACAGATGGGGATATTTCTGTTGCATTTGGTCCTGTCATTTCCATGTAAATTCAGGTCCTCTCTTGGAACTCCATCTTACCTTGACCAATTTTATTCGACTTTGTCTGAGCTTCTGAACCTTCCAATCCAGAACTTCTATAGGTTCTTCGATAAAATGAAGTTTGTAGTCAATACAAACTTCGTCTGGTGGAATAACTAGTGATTCATCTGACATACATTTCTTAAGATTGGACACATGAAATACGTTATGCACATTCCCAAGTTCACTTGGTAGATTAAGACGATATGCAACTGGTCCAATACGTTCTATAATCTCAAATGGTCAAATAAATCGAGGATTAAGCTTTCCTCGTTTACCAAATCTCACAATACCCTTCTAAGGAGATACTTTCAGAAATACTCTGTCATCAATTTGAAATTCCAATGGTTTTCTCCGGTTATCTGCATAGCTCTTTTGTCTGCTTCTTGTAGCTTCAAGTCTCTTTCTGATCTGACCAATCTTGTCAGTCGTCTCATGAATGATCTCTAGTCCAGTTAATTGTTTTTCACCGATATCTGCCCAACACAAAGGTGAACGACACTTCCTTCCATACAGTGCTTCAAATGGAGCAGCTTTAATACTAGTGTGATAACTATTATTATAGGAGAACTCAGCTAATGGTAGATGAGTGTCCCAATTTCCATCAAAATCTATCACACATGCCCTTAATAAATCCTCCAGTATCTGAATGGTCCTTTCACTTTGGCCGTCTGTTTATGGATGATACGATGTACTCATGTCTAACCGAGTACCCATGGCTTCATGCAAAGATTGCCAAAATCTCGAGGTGAATCGACTATCTCTGTCAGAAATAATCGAGATTGGTACTCCGTGGCGAGATACCACCTCTTTGATGTACAAGTTGGCTAGCTTATTCATGCCATATGTCTCCTTTATGGGTAGGAAATATGCAGATTTTGTTAAATTGTGACCTCTCGTATTTTTTTTTATTTAACGTCGTTACCTCTTGTAAGAATTTGTTTTGATATTAATGCAAGTACGAGGACTTATTTGTAATTCCTTGATATCGTTATAGTTAAATAATTCAATAATTAATGATAACCATAATAATAATAATAATAATAATAATAATAATAATAATAATAATAATAATAATAATAATAATAATAATAATAATAATAATAGAAGAAAATATCAATGATAATTATAATAATAAAAATAATAATAAAATGACAAAATAATAATACTAAAAATTGTAAATAATCTTAATAAGTGTTGGATCTTGAAAATAAGTAAAAAGAAAATAAGGTTAATATTTTAAACTTGTAATTAAATGTTTTGTACATAAAATAATAAATTAAAAACTACAGGGACCAAACTGTAATATTTCTTTTAACTAAA
Organism: Flaveria sonorensis; assembly: GCA_025506505.1. Classification (NCBI taxonomy): domain Eukaryota; kingdom Viridiplantae; phylum Streptophyta; class Magnoliopsida; order Asterales; family Asteraceae; genus Flaveria; species Flaveria sonorensis. The sequence continues at coordinate 6,826,441 of CM046429.1, forward strand.
GTATTAACTTTGGAATGTAATTGATCAAATTATAAACTACAGGGTCCAAAGTGTAACTTTTAAATCAAAATTCCAAACCATTCTTCCCCCCCGTTTTCCCGGTGACCCTCCGGCCGAGCTCCGGCGGAGCTCCGGCCAACCCCAAAACCCTCGAAAACTCACCGTTTAACTCAATTAAATCACCCTTTACACTTGTACAACAGTTTCGAACCCCACAACCGAGTTAATTTGAGCATTAAACTTCGAATTCATCACTCTCAATCGAAACCGTAGCACATTCAAAGCATCAGTATCAACAGGCTCGAAACGGATTCAATAATACTCAATTAAATGAGGGTTAACCATTCTAGTTACGTTTCTAAACTAAATACACTACCAATTTCACCTGAGTTCATCATATGCAACGAATTACCACTTGAGAAACATCGACCCTACAACTCAACCGAAACCCAATTCTTGTTCATCTTCAAATCGAAATTGGCATAGGGCTTTCAATCATAAGCCTCATTAGAAGTTACTGGTGTAGCGAATTTGATTATAATCAACCCAAACCTCTTGAACCGAAGTCACCCCGGCCGCGACATTGTTTGAATCTGTTTCAATCGATCCTGCATCGAATTCAGGTAATTAAGAGTTGTATTACACTCGATTAATCATAGGGAATCAAAGCCCTATGGTTAATTTGGTTATTAACATCAAATGGATCGAATTGAAAATTTAGGGTTCATGTGAATTTGGGGTTTTACCAGGGTTTAGGTTTTAAACAAATTTTTTTTGTTCCTTGACCCAAATCAGGCTATGGCCCAGCCGTCAAAACATTACTTGGTGTGGCAAAGGGCTCGGGTTCGAACCCGAGGCCCTGCCGCTATTTTTTTTAAAGGATTTTAATAATATATAAAATTCAGAAAAATATTTAAATATTATTATTAATTATATAAAAATCATTTTTAATCGAAAATTATATAAAATCATTTTTTTCTTGGAAAGCTAATTCTTTTATTTTACAAATTATAAAAAATTACTACAAAATACCATTCATTAATAATATTTAAATATTAGTGAATCCCACTAATAATTTCAATTTAATTGTTATAACATATAGTCACACATTTATTTATATATATTTTATAAACATATGTACATATTTAAAATGTACGCTTATTGTAATTAATAGAATTATATTAATCAATCAAATCTACAAAATTACCATTTTATTTAGATAGTAAATAATAACCTTTGGAGAATAAAAGTTTAACTTTTATTAATAGTGTTCAATCACTAAAATTCTTATTCAATCATTTAAAAAGTAAAATAATAAATTCTATCTTATAATTTAAAAATCACGGTTTAATGATTTATAAATAACATCATTACAATTGATACAAAATCACAAGGCTAAACCGCGAATTCCTGAATACCGTTAACATCATAATAATCGTGATTAACTTAAAACGATGTTCATCTAGGTTGAACGCTACCAAATCCTCGGCATTAGATACAAGACTCTTTTAATTGCTCATCTTTATAATCCATGTGAGTTTTCATACCCTTTTTATACTATTTCACACTTTTGGGGTGAAACATGTTAACGTATTATAAACCCACTTGTAAACTCATTTTGAATCTTGTAATCACTTGTGCAATTCATCTTATTTGTCATGGTTATTTGAACACTTGTAATTATCATGTGATGACTCTTGTTATATACAATCATTAACTATTGCTAGCCTGGCGACGTCATAGATCTATGGGCCTGACAAGCCTATTTGGTGCTAAAGCCGAGGTTATTGCCGGCTCCTAGTGTCGTATTCTTGAACACTATGGGAACCAAATACACTTAGCTAATCGTTTAATCTTGTAATCTTGTAATGGCCATATTTGTCAAGGTTTGATTGTTACATTTGTTCATCCATCTTTATTTACTTTATTCAATAACCTATGACATGAATTGCCATCTTTGATATATATCTATATATGAAAAACTATGAAAACTCACCAACATATTGTTGACATTATTTTTAACAGGTTTCAGGACTTGATACCGCTTAGCTTGCTTTTGAAGACTTGTTATAATCTAGGATTGGACCTAGATTTAAAATAAAAAGACAATTATTATCTTTTGATGTTGGAATTTTTATGTTTTTTTGATTGTTGGAACTTATGTTATTTCTTAAATGTATGTCATGAATATTGATATTTAATAATATTGTCATTTTAAATAGCGTTGTGTGGCATGAACAATCTTAACACTCACATCTCGACGTTTCCGCCGTTAAGGTTGGGGTGTGACAGATTGGTATCAGAGCCCATAACTATAGGGATTTAGGTTATTAGAAATGGTGGCCTAGACTATGGTTAAACTAGAGACCATTTACATGGCATTATTGTAATCTTGTAAGTATGCTTATATGCCTATCACGTGTTGTTACATGTTACATGATCAATTCCTTATGTGCTATTTGCTTACATTTAGAAAATAGTACCTTAGGAATATGCCTTGGACCTTGTTTACCCCAACTCCCTAATCCTCTTCCTATGCCTTTAAGTTCTACCGCGACTAATCTTTTCTAAATCTCATTCTCGACTACGTGTGGAATACTACGCATCTTATCGAGTAGAAAAAATTCCTTAGACGATATGTCTTAATCTTGAAAATCTCATCGAGGTTTTAATTCTAATAGCCTTAGGGAAGTGTGTGACACATAAACACCTGTATTCTGGATTTCCTGGCAAAAGGCCCTCGGACTAAGGCAAGCATTTCGTATAAATCTCATTGCGAGACCTGTTATTCTTACCTGGGAATTTCCGGGATGAGTGCAAAATTATGGTCAACATACACATATTCCTCAAGGTAATTGGGATTGAGTCACCTCGACGTGTCCATGTTCCTATTGGCTATGTGGTACCAAATGGAACCATCCTGGTTATATTTATAAATATAAAAAATTCTTGATTTCTTAAACTGGTTTATTACCGAATTCTAATATTTTCTTTATTTCGATCTTATAGAATATTCTCGTTATTATTGAACTTGTTTTACTCCTCAATTCTTATGTTTAAACATTATTGTACGTTATGTGCCTCATGTGATTATCTCTATACCTTGATCAATGCGTACATAAATCTTAATATATATTTAAAGGCATTGTGTGCCTAAATCAAGGGGTTTTCAACATTTTAAACTGTTACTTATGGTTTTCAAATCTCCTTAAAGTGTGTCCCATAATTGAATGCATGCAATGCTACAAAAATGGGATACCTGCATCTCGGGATGTTTTGTCTAGGCAAGGTAACCATATTAATTCGATTCGACCGATGGATCTGTTTACCTTACCTGGGAACCCATGAGGTGAGTGTCCTCTTATAGGTACGCGTGTCTTCAATAAAGTTGTGGTTGACCTAACACTTTGAGGAGTCAACGTATTCTCGTTGGTTTGCAAAATGAACGTTTACATTTGGAGCATCTCATTGTTGTTTTGAATCGTTTTTGTCATTGATTTTGTTTTCTAGATTTAAACCGTTCAAGCTTTGAAAACTTATCACCATTGATTCCGAACTGTAACCTTAATCCTGGCAAGCATGATTTTCCTCTTGTTAATATTACATTGAAGTAATTTGAAGGTTTTCTAAATTTCTAACCAACATTTTATTTTCTTTTCGTTTGCTAAGTTGAGCTTTGTAATAACATTGTGTGATAAAATCTTTTAACCGTTTTGCACCATAGGAAATGTAAGAGTTTGCAAGTCAACTTATGACTAAGGACACTTGTATCTCCTAAAGGAAACAATCTCATCAAGACAGGAGTGAATTTCTTACCTTGATGACCATTTCCTTCTTCTTGTTCTTATGAATTCGTATTTTACCAATGGAATTACCTCATTAAAATAAGTGTGAATTTCGTACCTCGATGATGGTTTCAAATTTTTCTATTGTTTGTTTTTATGAAATTTCATCATTTGGATAGGGGTGATTTCCTTATCTTGAGGATAAATTTCACTCATTTTTCTCATGGACTCGTATTTCACGAATGAAATGACCTCACCAAAATAGGAGTGAATCCCGTACTTTGGTGACGAATTTTAATTCTCGATTGTTTTTTTTCTTATTATTATGAAATTCAATCATCAAGATAGGAGTGAATTCCATACCTTGATGATAATTTCACCCATCTAAATCTTATGGATTTGTATTTCCTCAAATGAAATGACCTCATCAAAGTAGGAGTGAATTCTGTATTTTAATGAAGATTTACATTTTGCTATATTTTGTTTCTATAAAATTTTCACCGTTACGATAGGAGTGATTTTCCTTACCTTAATGGTAATTTACCTCATCTTATTCCTGTGAATCCTTAACAATGAGTTAGGATCAAGCTCTCGTTTTGGTAGTTAAGAGACATGTTTTAAGAACTACACCACCAAGTTAGGAGTGATATCCATACCTTGGTGACCATTCTCATTCTTTGATTTCTATTTTACCAAAGGTCTTAAGATTTCAATTGACAAGAAACATGTAGTAACTTAAAGGGTGAACACCGTTACCCGATTTATCGGTGATAGTGTTCCACCCTATCAAGTCAGAGCATTATTCCTGAACTCAAAAGAGGTCCTGACCACTTTAGGTTAATTTTAGTTCCAAGACTGGAACATTTAAATCGATTTTTTTTCTCTTTCTCACGCCTTCATGTTTCAATTTGTCGGTTGATCTAACTTTATGGAACCTTTTATTTCATACTTATAGATCTTCATTCGGATTATCATCAAAACTTAATTGCACGATGATAACACTCCTAAAACAATCAAGTTAAAGTCATCATAAATTTATGTCATGCCTTTCTGGTTATACCAATGTTCGGCTATGTTCATGGGTTGGATGAACCGCGCGTGCAAGCCGTACTTAATTGTGATTGTCTTTATCGATGATATCTTGAATTATTCAAATTGTTAATCCGATCATGAACGACATCTTTGTCTCATCCTTTAACCATAACTAAAAATACGATTCCTATTGTGTGCGTTACTCTTGGTCGTCTTTGAATTCTTAACCTTGAAAATCTCTAAATCTCTATCTTGATTGCAACTTACAAGACTCGTTATTACATTCACCTTGATGCGGATACAAAGGCTCATGAATCTTCACAATTAGTATTCATGTTTTGGCATAAAGAAAAAGAAGGCATAGCTTGATATATGTACAAGTGCCTTACCTGCTCAAAAGTCAAAGCCAAACACCTATATTTCTGTGAACCTTTTGTTTAACTTAAAGTTTCTATGTGTAAAAGGGAAACATTTATTGATGGAGTTCATCACCAATTTGTCTCTTATTTCTATACATCATAATAACATTTGGTTCATCATTGATCGAATGACTAAACCGGTGAAATTCATATCGAATCTTGAGGAATATCGAGTTGAGAAATTGACTGTATCTACACCAACGAAATAATCAGCCACCGTGGTGTGTCTTAAAAATCTTTGATCGGGGTAGTCTACTTATCTTTCGTTCTGGTCGAACCTTTAAATCGTCTTCGAAAACACAAGACGATCTTAGTACAATTCATCATTCGCAAACCGAAGCTGAAAGAACGATACAACCTCTCAAGATATGCATTGAGCTTGTATCATTTTATTTAGTAGCTCTTGGGATTCTCAATTTCTGTTGATCAAACTTTTATACAATTACAGGTCTTTCCATTAGCATCAAGATGTCATTTCATTATGTAGATTCCTTCTAAATGGTTGAGTATATTAAGAAAGTGGCTTATAAGCTTAAACTGCTCTAAGAGTTCAGCATTTCTTATCCAACATTTCATGTGTCAAATCTCAAAAATTTATCTTGTCAATGATAACTTTCGTAACCTACTGGAGGAGTTCAAATCGCATGCATCTCGTCAAGAAACCTGTAAAAATTTCGTAACTCCCCCGTAACCGAACAATGTACCACACCGATCGTCAAAGTTCGTTAGGAAAACAAACGTGGAGCTGAGTTCACTTGGAAACACGAGGTTTACATGAAGAAAAAATATCCCTTTCTTTTTGTTTAGCTTTATCCTTAATTTCGGGACGAAATTTCTTAAAGTTGGGGAGACTGTGACCTCTCGTATTTTTTTTATTTAACGTCGTTACCTCTTGTAAGAATTTGTTTTGATATTAATGCAAGTACGAGGACTTATTTGTAATTTCTTGATATCGTTATAGTTAAATAATTCAATAATTAATGATAACCATAATAATAATAATAATAATAATAATAATAATAATAATAATAATAATAATAATAATAATAATAATAATAATAATAATAATAATAATAATAATAATAATAATAATAATAATAATAGAAGAAAATATCAATGATAATTATAATAATAAAAATAATAATAAAATGACAAAATAATAATACTAAAAATTGTAAATAATCTTAATAAGTGTTGGATCTTGAAAATAAGAAAAAAGAAAATAAGGTTAATATTTTAAACTTGTAATTAAATGTTTTGTACATAAAATAATAAATTAAAAACTACAGGGACCAAACTGTAATATTTCTTTTAACTAAAGTATTAACTTTGGAATGTAATTGATCAAATTATAAACTACAGGGTCCAAAGTGTAACTTTTAAATCAAAATTCCAGACCATTCTTCCCCCCCGTTTTCCAGGTGACCCTCCGGCCGAGCTCCGGCCGAGCTCAGGCCAACCCCAAAACCCTCGAAAACTCACCGTTTAACTCAATTAAATCACCCTTTACACTTGTACAACAGTTTCGAACCCCACAACCGAGTTAATTTGAGCATTAAACTTCGAATTCATCACTCTCAATCGAAACCGTAGCACATTCAAAGCATCGGTATCAACAGGCTCGAAACGGATTCAATAATACTCAATTAAATGAGGGTTAACCATTCTAGTTACGTTTCTAAACTAAATACACTACCAATTTCACCTGAGTTCATCATATGCAACGAATTACCACTTGAGAAACATCGACCCTACAACTCAACCGAAACCCAATTCTTGTTCATCTTCAAATCGAAATTGGCATAGGGCTTTCAATCATAAGCCTCATTAGAAGTTACCGGTGTAGCGAATTTGATTATAATCAACCCAAACCTCTTGAACCGAAGTCACCCCGGCCGCGACATTGTTTGAATCTGTTTCAATCAATCCTGCATCGAATTCAGGTAATTAAGAGTTGTATTACACTCGATTAATCATAGGGAATCAAAGCCCTATGGTTAATTTGGTTATTAACATCAAATGGATCGAATTGAAAATTTAGGGTTCATGTGAATTTGGGGTTTTACCAGGGTTTAGGTTTTAAACAAATTTTTTTGTTCCTTGACCCAAATCAGGCTATGGCCCAGCCGTCAAAACATTACTTGGTGTGGCAAAGGGCTCGGGTTCGAACCCGAGGCCCTGCCGCTATTTTTTTTAAAGGATTTTAATAATATTTAAAATTCAGAAAAATATTTAAATATTATTATTAATTATATAAAAATCATTTTTAATCGAAAATTATATAAAATCATTTTTTTCTTGGAAAGCTAATTCTTTTATTTTACAAATTATAAAAAATTACTACAAAATACCATTCATTAATAATATTTAAATATTAGTGAATCCCACTAATAATTTCAATTTAATTGTTATAACATATAGTCACACATTTATTTATATATATTTTATAAACATATGTACATATTTAAAATGTACGCTTATTGTAATTAATAGAATTATATTAATCAATCAAATCTACAAAATTACCATTTTATTTAGATAGTAAATAATAACCTTTGGAGAATAAAAGTTTAACTTTTATTAATAGTGTTCAATCACTAAAATTCTTATTCAATCATTTAAAAAGTAAAATAATAAATTCTATCTTATAATTTAAAAATCACGGTTTAATGATTTATAAATAACATCATTACAATTGATACAAAATCACAAGGCTAAACCGCGAATTCCTGAATACCGTTAACATCATAATAATCGTGATTAACTTAAAACGATGTTCATCTAGGTTGAACGCTACCAAATCCTCGGCATTAGATACAAGACTCTTTTAATTGCTCATCTTTATAATCCATGTGAGTTTTCATACCCTTTTTATACTATTTCACACTTTTGGGGTGAAACATGTTAACGTATTATAAACCCACTTGTAAACTCATTTTGAATCTTGTAATCACTTGTGCAATTCATCTTATTTGTCATGGTTATTTGAACACTTGTAATTATCATGTGATGACTCTTGTTATATACAATCATTAACTATTGCTAGCCTGGCGACGTCATAGATCTATGGGCCTGACAAGCCTATTTGGTGCTAAAGCCGAGGTTATTGCCGGCTCCTAGTGTCGTATTCTTGAACACTATGGGAACCAAATACACTTAGCTAATCGTTTAATCTTGTAATCTTGTAATGGCCATATTTGTCAAGGTTTGATTGTTACATTTGTTCATCCATCTTTATTTACTTTATTCAATAACCTATGATATGAATTGCCATCTTTGATATATATCTATATATGAAAAACTATGAAAACTCACCAACATATTGTTGACATTATTTTTAACATGTTTCAGGACTTGATACCGCTTAGCTTGCTTTTGAAGACTTGTTATAATCTAGGATTGGACCTAGATTAAAAATAAAAAGACAATTATTATCTTTTGACGTTGGAATTCTTATGTTTTTTTGATTGTTGGAACTTATGTTATTTCTTAAATGTATGTCATGAATATTGATATTTAATAATATTGTCATTTTAAATAGCGTTGTGTGGCATGAACAATCTTAACACTCACATCTCGACGTTTCCGCCGTTAAGGTTGGGGTGTGACAAATGATCAATTATTACCCAAATAGTGTCGTAACCACTCGAGGTTCGAGGTAATTTTGTCACAAAATCCATAGCAATGCACTCCCGTTTCCATTTTGGGATCACTGGTTGTTGTAGAAGTCTAGACGGCTTCTGATATTCCGCCTTCACCTTGGAGCATGTCATACATTTGTTTACATATGAAGCTATATCACCTTTCATATTAGGCCACGAGTAAAATTCTTTTATATCATGATACATCTTTTCCTATCCTGGGTGGATTGAATATCTTGATCTATGCGCCTCATCTAAAATCTTTCTACGCAAGTCTCCATACTTTGGAACCCATACTCGATTTGCAAATTGCATCAAATCATTGGAGTTAGGTATCAGCCCTTTGATCATTCCTCGCAGACCTTCATTCTCCAAATTTTTGTCCTTTAATGCTTCAATTTGAGCGTCACGAATCTGAGTAATAAGATCCGAGTGTATGGTTAATTCTAATGCTCGCACTCGCAGAGGTTTTTCTCTTTCTTTTCTGCTGAGAGCATCTGCAACAACGTTGGCCTTACCTGGGTGATATCTAGTATCACAATCATAGTCGTTTAATAATTCAACCCAACGTCACTGTCTCATGTATAAATCCTTCTGGTTAAAGATATGTTGTAGACTCTTGTGATCGGTGTATACAACACACTTGGTTCCGTAGAGGTAGTGTCTCCAGATTTTTAGAGCAAAAATCACCGCTCCTAATTCTAGATCATGGGTGGTGTAATTCTTTTCATGCACTTTTAATTGTCTTGATGCGGAGGTAATCACTTTATCTTTTTGCATTAATACACATCCAAGACCTGATCGGGAGGCGTCACAATACACTACGAATCCATCAGTTTCGTCAGGTAATGACAGAATGGGCGCACTACACAGTTCTTGTTTCAACAATTGAAATGCTTCTTCTTGATCGGCACTCCACTCATATTTTCTACCTTTACGAGTTAGTAGAGTTAATGGTTGCGCTATCTTTGAAAATTTTTCGATAAATCTACGATAGTAACCGGCTAACCCTAAAAATTGTCGCACTTCTGTTGGAGACTTGGGTGCTTCCCAATTCTTGATTGCTTCAATCTTATTCGGATCCACGTGGATACCCTTTTCGTTAATAACGTGTCCGAGAAATCGCACTTCACGAAGCCAAAACTCACATTTGGAGAATTTTGCATACAACTTTTTTTTCCTTAGAACGCTTAAAATGAGTCGAAGATGATGCTCATGTTCCTCCTTGGACTGTGAATATATTAGGATGTCATCAATAAATACTATCACAAACTTATCCAAGTAGGGTTTGCAGACCCTATTCATGAGGTCCATGAACACAGCAGGTGCGTTGGTTAAACCAAACAGCATTACCAGAAACTCATAATGACCATAACGCGTTCGAAAGGCTGTCTTCTGAACATCTTCTTCTGCTATCAGCAATTGATGGTAACCGGATCGCAAATCGATTTTTGAGTAGTAACTGGATCCTTGCAGTTGATCAAACAGATCATCGATTCTTGGTAATGGGTACCGATTCTTAATGGTAAGTTTATTTAACTCTCGGTAATCAATACACATTCTAAATGATCCATCCTTCTTTTTAACAACAAAACCGGTGCTCCCCAAGGAGAAAACTTGGTTAGATAAATCCTTTGTCTAATAACTCTTGCAGCTGTTTCGACAATTCTTGCATCTCAGAAGGCGCTAACCGATATGGCGATTGAGCTGCAGGTGCAGCTCCGGGCACTAGATCAATTTGAAACTTAATCTGCCTCTACGGAGGTAAACCTGATAAGTCTTCAGGAAATATTTCTGGGTACTCTCGCATAATCGGAATATCTTCAACCTTCCGCTCCTCATTCTTGATGTCAACAACTTTTACTAAGAAAGCTGGATGTCCCTTACTTAAATATCCGTAAGCTTTCAGAACGTTAATAATTTTTAAGGAAGGCTTTCCTTTGTCTCCTTGAATAATTAAAACTTCATTGTCGAGTGTTGGTATGCGTATAATCTTCTCGTAGCATACTACTTTAGCATGGTTTCGAGAAAGCCAATCCATTCCGATGACTACATCAAAACTCCCAAGTTCGACAGGTAACAGATCGATGCTAAAGAGACAATCATTAAGTTGTATGGTGAAATTCTTAATTACTTCACTTGATTCCATTTTCTTCCCGTTAGCTAGTTCAATGATGTATTTCTTATTTAGCTTACAAGGTTTTACACCTAATAATGGCTCAAATTCTTTTGACACGAAACTTAAATCGGCACCAATGTCAAATAAAACGGTGGCATACTGATTATTAACAAGAAACGTACCATTAACCACTGTCGGCTCCTGACGCGCATCTCTAGCATTCATTTCAAAGGCTCTTCCTCTGGCCTTGGGCCCATTCAATTTCGGGCAATCCCTCTTGAAATGTCATACGACGCCGCATTCAAAGCAAGCACAATCATTTCCCGTTACTTTAACATCAGGTTTAGTCCGACAATTTTGACCTAGGTGTCCAAATTTATGATAACGAGTGCAGAATTTACATTCACCACCATGAAGATATCCACACTTGATACATTTCCCTTGAAATTCTTTGTTTTGCCTGCTATTGCTAGAAGTCGCGACATACACTCGTTCACACCCTTGACTGGAACCTTTCTTGATATTCGCTTGCTTCCTGGAACTTCCGAACCACTTTCTTTTCCCATCGAATGATCTTCTCTCCATCTTGACAGTCTTCCTTTCAATTCCCACTACTCCTTCTCCATATTCGTCTTTCTTGATTAGCGTTCCACTACGCACTGCATCATCAGTCAGTGAATGTGCAATAGTTATAGCACCCTGAATGGTGGTAGGGTTTGAGGCTGTAACATTACTTCTTATTTGGGGTGCTAATCCCTAAATATACCTCTCGATTAGAACATATTCCAGTGTAACCATTCGTGGCACCAATCTGGCAAGATCATTGAACCTAGAAGTGTAGGGTCGTATCTCAGCACCATCCATTATGAGGTTCCAGAATTCTGTCTCAATTTTCTTCAATTCATTTTGGGGGCAATATTCTCGAAGCATCATCTCCTTCAGTTGTTTCCAAGTGAGTTCATAAGCATTGGCATCCCCCAAGATTTGGCGTTGAGAGTTCCACCAAGACAATGCTGCATCTTGGAAGGAACAGGTTGCGTACTTGACCTTTTGATCATCAAAACAGTTGCTTATAGCTATAACAGCTTCCATCTTCTCTATCCACGGAACAATATCTAGTGGTCCTTCAGCACCAGTAAAAGTTCTTGGATTGCACCCTTGGAATGTCTTATATGAACATCCTTGAAGTTGTCCACCAGATGAGCTACCTGGATTTCCATTCATACCTAAACCATTGTTTGCACCAACACCTGAACCTATGTTGGAGCCGTTTCCCATTCCATTACCAGCCATTCCATGTCCACCTCTTGATCCAGCTGCTATGTTAGCATCATGTTGTTCCAAGGCTGATTTGACATGTTGTGCTATTATCTGGGCTAATTCTTCAGTGGTAGTTGGTAAATTGGGGTTTCCGCTTGATGGCGTATTTCGTGTTCTAGGTGGCATGTTTAAAGTTATGTTATCCTGGTGGGGAAAGAAGGAGATTTAGTTATCGTATAACGTTTGAGACTTAATAGTTGATTAGTTCATTATGCCAAGTCACACACATAACAACATTTTCATAATTCAATAATTATAATTTTAATAATATTATAATAACACCAAAATAACATGTTGTTCATTCATACATCAAGTGCCCAAATCATAAGTCAAGTCAACCACCAAAAGGACAATTAATTAAAAGACCAACACGAAAATATCATCAAAATGAGTTTTAAGTTTTAATCAAAATACTCAAGCACTCTGGCTTGATCCCATCCTCTATCCTAGAATTGGTGCTCCGCTGCTCCTGTGCATTAAGTAAGAAATCATCATCATGTAGAATATGGCCACTGCCATGGCAGTCTCAACTCTCTCTCCCATCAGTACTGTCTGCTGCTGGGCCACCACTAATGCTGCTTCGGCAGTATCAGCCCTCTGCTTTGCCAAAGTCAGTCTGTTTCTAGTCTCTAAAAGACTAGTCTCCAGATCTGATACTCGGAAGTGGATCTGACTCAGAGCACTATCCTCTAATACTCTCTCCTCTTCGATCGTCATCAATCTCCCGTCCATAGCTTGGCCCACTTCGTCTTGAATCCTCAGCTTCTTCCTCATCCCAAGTAGCTCCTTCTCGTAACGAATGCATTGAGCTGTCAGGGTAGCCACCACATGCTCAATAGGCTCACCATCAATGGAAATTCCACAAGGAGTGGTAGATGATTCCCCCACCTCAAAGGTGGAAGGAATCCCATCTCTCGAGGTCCATCCCCGCATAGTGTCAATAATCCAGCCCTACTGCTCATCAAACATTCTGGCTTGTTTGGGCGCAGGCGCTCCATACATACCACCAACATCAGCAAATCACTCTCTTCGACTCCCTTCGCTTTCTCCGCTCATGCACAAATCGAATTTTCGGTGGGTGTCGCATAGGAGGGATAGGTGCAACGGGTGTCACTGTTGTCGGGATCTCACTCCCCTGAGCCAAACCAACTGGTTCCATAATAACTCTTCTCTCTTTAACTGGATGATCATCACCTTGAGCCTGATCCTCAAGCTCATCCTCAGTCCGAGCCTTAGGAATCGGCTCAAGAGTAGCTGCAACGGGTGCAGGATCCTCATCATCAGACTCAGATATCCATCCGTTCCCGAGTCCCCCATGCCCGGGTAAAAGGTAGCCGCAAATGATGACTGAGAAGGGTAATACCATGGCATGGTGGATATGGGTGATGACGGACCCTCAGTGCTGCTGCTAGCATCCGGTATATCTTTCTTGTTCACCCGATCAGACATCTACAGAAGAATAATACACCTGCACTTATTAATCTAACATAATGCGCTAACTTATTCTATACTAAAAGAATAATTAAAGTCTTAGCATTAGCTATAACTAGGTCAGAACTACGCCTTTGCCTAGCGTAATACTCGAAAGATGGAAATGTCTTTTGAATCTTAAAAACTTTTTAAAGGTTAAAGTCTAGATTTTTCTCTTTTAAGAAAACTTTTCTAGTTCGCTATAACCGTTGGCTCTGATACCAACTTCTGTCACACCCCGAAAATCACAGCGGAAAGTCACGTGACGTGGTGATAACGGAAGTTGGAATTATTCCAACGGTCGTAGTCAAACGTTAATATTTAATAAGTTGACTACCTTTTCATATTAAGAAATTCAAACTTAATTACAATATCACGTTTAGTTTACGAAACTGCAAGATTATTATTAACAATCTTAAACAGTAGTCAACATAAAACCATTTGGCCTTCCAAAGACAAATTTCCATCATTTCCAACCGAGCATACCTACAACCCTGAAAAGCATGAAATATACTAGTCAACATAAAGTTGGTGAGAATTCGGGTTTTTCATAATTTGTAACATTCGGTTTTCCAAGAAAAGTTATATGATGTAGTGAGATATAATATACTCAACATAGACTACCCAGATACTATGATTAATTTAGGTCATAAGTCCATAATCAAGCCAAGAAACATGTCGTTGCCCTACAACAGTCCAGACATATAAACTCCCTCGCTACAACTTAACCAGCGCGACTGGTCGCGAGAGCGGGCCCTTCTAACCCGATAGATCTACCAATATAGTCTGCGGCCTCCCCGAGGTTAATGATTATGGGGGGATTTAGAGCTCAATGGTGGTGGAGGAGGTGGCAGTCGGCGGTCGATGGAGATGGTGGAAGTGGTTGGTGATGACAGGAGGTGATGCGGCGACGGTTGGTGGCTGCGATTGAATGGTGGTTCTCGGCTGAGGGTGAGGGTGGCGGTGGATGATGGTTCTCGGTGGGAAGGTGAGGGTATCGGTGGATGATGGTTCTCGGTGGGAAGGTGAGGGTGCCAATGGGGGAGATGGAGAGGGATGGAATGTGAAAGGTTTGTGTGTCTAAATGTGTGTGTAATATGAGTGATGATGATATAAGTAGAGTGTTAGTGTCTAGCTGATTGAGTTGTCTTGCATGCTCCAACTCAAGGTTTAAATAAATTTTAGTTTTATTATTATTTTTATTATTATTAATAGTATTAGTCTCAACCGGTTAACAGACAACTATCTTCCGAAACTAAGTACTTGCATGTATTTGAAGGACAAATATCTTCCGAAAGCAATTAAGTAGAATAAAACTCCCAAGTTTTAATATCTTCCGAAACCACATATGTGTCGGAAGAAAAATTCTCTAAGTATTTTTCTTCCGAAGCCAAATTTTTTCACAACTCTTAAGAATATCTTCCGAAGCCAAATTGGCTTCGGGAGCTTTTTCTTAAAACCCTTGAAGCAAAATTATCTTCGAAAGATTTTCAACTTCCAAGAAAACTACATTTTTGGGCACTTTTTCAGAGGTGGGACCGACATCCGGATTTCAAAGTGTATCCTTTTGCTTTAACTTTGTCTCAAATCCATTTCATATATATTCTCACAACGGTTCCCCCTTTTCTTACTCTCCTCTTCATCTGCAAATTCTCTAACCTAATTTCACCCACAAACCGCCTTCGTTCTTATCTTCCTTTATCACAAAGCTACTTCAAATGGCCAACCTTGACCGCAGAAACCAACCCGATTTTTCCATGCATCTTCACAGGAAACATAATCAGGTTGCTCTATTAGACTCTGAGAAAGATCTAGGTTTCTCGGAGGTTTGTCGTTACCTTTTTTTGTCCAACTACTTCACCTCCCTCACCATTGATCCTCCTCTCTATGAGGATCACTTATTGGAGTTCTGGGGGACCGTTGAAGAGGTCACCATGGACGGGGAGAAGGCATTGTCTGCCACAGTACAGGGGAGGACAATCTTCATCACTCCGGTCACCATAAACACACATTTTCAGCTGGATGATGTAGAAGGTGACTTGTCCTTTCCCAAAGCTGCAGTCAACCACTCCTTTGCACAGATGGGCTATGAGGGTGACTTCTCGGTCAAAACCTTCAGGAAGGGGAAGGTCTCATCTCAATGGAAGTACCTCCTCCATGTTGTCATACACAGCTTGTCCAACAAGCATGGAGGATGGCACCAGATTCCAGAATACCTCTCCTTCATAGTCCATGGAATGCTTCAGGGGGTCAAGTTCAGGTATTCTCAATTTGTATATACCAATTTGCTTGCTAACTTGGACTCCCTAGAGTATTACATGTTCCCTAGATATGTACAACGCATTCTCAACTGTGAACTGGACACACAGTTGAGGGAAATAGGTAATATTCTAAAACTGGGACAGATGAAGCCCGACATCTTTAAAATAATAAAGAAGCCAACTGTTGGCTTCTCCGGTGTAGAAACAGCCCTAGTCCTAAAAATGTTTGAGCTCATTGCTCAAGGTGGCAACCTAGCAACACCAACTAGTGTTGAACCCACACCTTCCACCTCCCAACCACAAATACAACCAACAATAACCATCACCTACCAGAGAAAAACCAAACGAACCCCTACACATGCTATTCAGCTTGTGCAGGCCCCCATATCACCAACCATGCAGGAGGAAGTGGACACTCAAGCTCCCACTTCCCCTGAGGAGCAAACCACTCCCATCTCTCAAATGATTAGTGATGAGGTTTCTCATGCTCAACCTGATGAGCTCACAACCCAACCAGCCTTAAGCCTTCACTCAGCATCTCAACACTTGAGTGAACAACCTTTCGGGGATAGTTACCATCCCCAACCGCTGGATCTCAACCAACCAATTCCCAGCCTTGACTTCTATGATAATGAAAACATGGGTTTCAATGAGTACCATGAGTCTCTCTTCTCCACCCGTACTCAAGGAGAGATGAGTACTCCTATCTCACCCATGTCTAGCCCACATCATCCATCCCCCACGGTGGATCTTCTTGAACCTAGGAGAACCATATGAAAGAGGCTCTCACTTTAGAAAGTGATTACATCAGTCATACCTCGACCATGGCAACCCAGCCTCTTGACACTTCTCTTGAAGTTGTCATGATGCTGGGGAAATCCAGCCACCAAGAACACTATGCTGGTGATGAGGAAGAACACACTAGTCCTATTCTTTCATCCCCCTGTGATTCTTCTGATGAAGATGAGGGGAGTCTAAAACTAAAGGTGCACATATTGACTAAAACTTGCACCTATTTAGTCTCTAAGATTAGTCACCTGGAATCTCAGTTGACGATCTTACAAAAAAGAGTCAATGACTAGCAACTTAAGATCACCGATCTCAATGGCAAGCTAGCTGAGAGACCACAAAGAACAACTCAACCAGGTCCATAAGAACCTGTGAATATGATAGACTCAACCCCCAGCCCACTTATGCAAGAAAGTGATGCTACCAAAAAGGGGGAGAAAGTCAGAACAGTCACAGAACCTGGAAGTTCTTCTCAAAGTATGGACTTAGAGGATTCACCACTCTCACCTGCAATAGTCCATACTCAACAACCTCCTCAAGTCCATATTGATGTGGACTCACTCATATACAACCTATTTGAGGAGGGTATACCCAGAGCCATGTCTAACCCATCTCCTCACTCTGAGAACCCAATCTTGGGATGGAGGTATGACATAGAAAGAAGGGCTCTTGTCATCTCTAGAGCTCAGGGTCAACAAGAGATCTTCAATTTTACAAACCTAAGTTTCTATGAGTGCATCCATCTGGTTAATCTCCCACTTGTCAACCCAAGCCAAAACAGACAAGCTGGGAGATTAGTAGATTGGATTCAAAAAAGGGTGCTTGAAGAGTTCAAGATGAGATCAAAATTATATAAACAGAGGTTAGCAGGTGAGATTTTTGGTCAACTGGATGTTGAAGTGGACCCTGAGATTAGCTTCGAAGGGAAAGCTTTGACTGAAGGCCCAAAAGTTGAGCCTGTGAACCTTGAGACAGGATCTCCTTCAGCACCCAATACCCTCAATGAGGCACCAGCCGGTGAAGGTGCTTCACATCCTCTCTCTGGCCAGAGCTTGACTGCTGAACCAAGCAATGAAGGCCAAAGCTCTCTCCACCCTGAGTCAACAAGGCCTGTGCATGACAAAGAGAAGAGGAAAATGACCTCTGAGGAGTTAGAGGAGGAGAAGAGAAAGAGGAAGAGGAAGCTAAGGGGAGAGAGTTCAGGAGGGTCCTCAGGCTTCATACAAGCTGCTATCCATGCTGCCCCCAGGCCAAACACTCAAAATTATGAGTTGAGGACAGCCAGGCTAAACAACCTGGGGACCAGGAACTATAATGTTGATGAACTCATATCTCTCCCTTTAGAAGAGTTGAAGGAGCTGGCTGACACTGAGTTGTCAAAGGAGAGGAGGGAGGCTGAGGATGCAGCATTCCTCCTTAAGATTAAGGAAGAAAGCAGACTGAAAAGGCTCTACAAACATGCTCCTGTCCTCTCCCCAGTTCAAGAAAGTCTTGAGACAGAGACTGTGGCAGCTGCATAACCTCAGGTAGATAGGGAAGCAGAAAGAATGAATATGATCAACTACCTGAGTGCCATAGGACTCTATCAGGCAGCTGCACTTCTTCCTTTATCCTTTGAGTACATTGAGTTTGAATATCTAAAGCAGCTGGAGGAACAAAGTACAAAAGAAAGAAAAGCTACTAAAAGAAAGTTAAAAGAAGAAACTGCAACGTTAAGGGCCATCATCCACAAAAGCTAAAATCAGTCTGAAGATAGACAAAGGATGATGAGCTTCTTGAAGCTGTACAGATTCTCCGGAAGGAGGCTTTGTCCTGTGTCTCTATTGTCACACCCCAACCTTAACGGCGGAAACGTCGAGATGTGAGGGTTAAGATTGTTCATGCCACACAACGCTATTTTAAAATGACAATATTATTAAAACTCAATATTCAAGACATATATTTAAGAAACAGAATATGCTCCAAAACATAGGAATTTCAACGTTCAATGATAACAAATGCATTTTTATTTTATTCTAGGTCCAGTCCTAGATGTGACATTGTCTTCATAGCAAGCTAAGCATTATCATTTCTTGAAACATGTTAAAAATAAAAGGTCAACACAATGTTGGTGAGTTTTCCATAGTTTTCATACATAAATATATAAAAGATGGCAATTCATTTCATAGGTTATTGAATAAAGTAATTAGGGATGGATGAACAAATGTATCAATCAAACCTTGACAGATTACAAGATTACAAGATTAAACGATTAGCTAAGTGTACTTGGTTTAACCAAGTAGGCTTGTCAGGCCCATAGATCTATGACGTCGCCAGGCTAGCAATAGTTAATGATTGTAGATATAATTGTCATCACATGGTAATTACTAAAGTTCAACTAACCACGACAAATAAGGTGAATTACCCAAGTATTTACAAGATTCAAACGAGTTTACAAGTGCAATTATCAATAAGTTAACATGTTTCACCCCAAAGTGTGAAAATATATAAAAGGGGTATGAAAAAACTCACTTGGATAACAGAGGATGACGAATAATAAATCTTGTATATAATGTCGAGGATTCGTTAACGTTTACCTAAACGAAACGTCGTATTAAGTTAATCATGATGATTTTGGTATTATATTTATAACCCGTTAGTCCATGATTTTTATGTTATTAAATAAGTATAATTTGTTATTATGTTGGTAATTAAATGATTTAAATAAGAATTTTAGTGATTAACACTATTAATAAAAGTTATACTTTTAGTATCAAATGGTTATTATTTACTATTTAAATAGTAATTTGGTAGATTTAAATATTTAAAATAATTATTTTAATTATAAAGAGTGTACATTTTATACATGTACATGTATATTTATTTTTTTACAATATATATAAGCAAATAAAGGTGTAACAATAATAATAAAATTTTGACATTAATAATAAATTAACCTTTGTACCATGTTTATAATTTTTGAACTAAATAAAATGATAATTTCTTAATTAAATTTTTAAGACAATTAAAAGAAAAGATTTTTTTTTTATTTTCTGAAAAAAAAAATGATTTTATATGACTATGGATAATATTTAAATATTTTTTTTGAAATTTAAATATTTATTAAAAGCCTTTAAAAATTAGTGGCAGGTGCCTAGGGTCGAACCCGTGACCTCTCCCCAAACAATCAGCGCACAAACCACCGTGCCAAAGCCCTGTGTTGTGTCATGATTCAGAAACGAGAAGTTAAAACATAAAGTCGAAAAAGTCCCCAATTTCCACATAAACCCTAGATTCTTGAATCGAACCAATTGAACACCGATTTGATGTTGATACGAAAATTAATCTTAGGGCTTTTGTTTGTCAACTCAAATCGAGTGTAAAGCCCCATTCAATTACCTGTTTGATGTTGTTCTGACGATTATAAGCTCGAACAAACTCGCGACAGTTCTCGGCTAGGGATTTCGATGTGAGCGTGTGTTTTTGTTGAAATTGGACTTACAGGGAGTTGGAAAAGGATGGATGACATCTTTCCCCTCTATTATATAGTCCTAATTTGGTCTGTTTCATGATTATCGAGCTCGAATTAAGTTCGGGAGTTACAAGTGGTTTTCAATGGTGTTAAACACGATTTCAATTCAAATTAAAGCTATTAACACGTTCAACTTGATCATTCGAACGTGTGAGCTCAATTAATTTGATGATTATTACGATTTAAGTGTAGAAACGGATTTGAATTTGTTAAAGTTCGGTTTCGGGTTCAATGATTATTAAAACAGTGTTTAACACTCAATTATTTGACCTCCTCGTGTTCAAAACGGCTTCACGAATTGATTGGACCGGTTTGGTGCATATATAATAGTGTAATTTCGCGTTTGGAGGTGACCGGAGCCGCGCCAGAGGATCTGCCGGCCGGTCATCGGATTTGCGGGGAGAAAGGGTGGGGTTTTGGGTGTTATTTATAAATTTACACATTCGGTCCCTGAAGTTTAGAATCTGTCAAGTTAACACCGAAATTTAAATCTTAGTTTAAACAAAATTTCAGTTTGGTCCCTGAGGTTTTTAAATGTTAATATTTTATTATTTTATGCCCAAACATTTAATTACAAGTTTTAAAATATTTAACTCATTTTGTTTTTTATTCATTTTCAAGTTGTAACACTTATTAAGATTATTTACTACTATTAGTATTATTATTATTATTATTTTTATTATTAACATTAACATTTTCTTTCATGATTATTATTATTATTATTATTATTATTATTATTATTATTATTATTATTATTATTATTATTATTATTATTATTATTATTATTATTAGTTATTTATTTATCTAGTTGCATCTAAATTACAAGGATACCACAAGTTACACATAAGTCCTCGTATTTGCATTAATAACAAAGCAAACACTTACAAGAGATAACGACGTTAATCACACGTTAAAAAAATATGAGAGGTTACAGTCTCCCCAACTTTAAGAAATTTCGTCCCGAAATTAAAAGACAAAACTAAATGAACAGATAGGGATATTTCTTCTTCATGAAAACCTCGCGTTCCCACGTGAATTCAGCTCCTCGTTTGTTTTCCCAACGAACCTTGACGATGGGCGTGGTAGTTGTTCGGGTCTTCTTCAACGTTCGGTCCATAATCTCAGCAGGTTTTTCAACGAAGTGCAACGACTCGTCGATTTGGATTTCCTCCAAAGGAACATGCAAATTTTCATCAGCTAGGCATTTTCTCAGGTTTGAGACATGGAAGACAGGATGAACCCCGCTAAGTTCGGAAGGTAGTTCCAGTTTGTAAGCCACTTTCCCAATTCTTTTCAGAATCTTGAAAGGTCCTACAAAACGTGGGGCTAACTTACCCTTCTTCCCAAAGCGAACAACACCCTTCCATGGAGAGACCTTAAGAAGAACCATGTCGCCGACTTGAAATTCCAATGGTTTTCGTCTTTTATCGGCATAACTCTTTTGACGACTTCTAGCCACCTCAAGGTT
This sequence comes from Flaveria sonorensis, assembly GCA_025506505.1. Lineage (NCBI taxonomy): Eukaryota > Viridiplantae > Streptophyta > Magnoliopsida > Asterales > Asteraceae > Flaveria > Flaveria sonorensis. The sequence goes on from CM046429.1 coordinate 6,848,256, forward strand.
ACTTCGGATTCTGGAGACTTTGTCGGTCGTTTCTTGTATGAGTTCAGGACCAGTGATGAAATTCTCACCAATGTCAGTCCAACAGATCGAAGAACGACATTTACGACCATATAAAGCCTCGAATGGTGCCATCTTGATACTTGAGTGATAACTATTGTTATACGAAAATTCCGCTAACGGCAGATGCGTATCCCAGTCACCACCAAAATCAAGGACACAAAGACGCAGTAAGTCCTCAAGGGTTTGGTTTGTTCGCTCGGTTTGACCGTCCGTTTGAGGATGGTAAGCCGTGCTTAAATCCAATTGAGTACCCAAGAGTTCTTGCATGGAAGACCAGAAGTGTGAAGTGAATCGAGCATCACGATCGAAATAATATGCAACGACACACCATGACGACTCATAATTTCATCGATGTAGATACGAGCCAATCTTGAAACTTTGTATGTGTCTCGTATTGGTATGAAATGTGCCATTTTGGTCAAACGGTCAACAATCACCCATATGCTATCATGGCCACGAGAGGTACGTGGTAACTTGGTTATGAAATCCATGGATATGTGTTCCCATTTCCACATAGGGATTTCAGGTTGTTCAAGTAGACCACTAGGCCGTTGATGTTCGGCTTTGACTCTTGCACATGTGAGGCACTTAGAAACATAAGACGCGATATCTTTCTTCATTCCTGGCCACCAATATTGGCCACGTAGATCCATATACATCTTGTCGGATCCAGGATGAATAGAATATCGGGTTTGATGAGCTTCGTTCATAATGAAGTGATGGAGATTATCGCGATTCGGGATCCAAAGTCGATTCAAGAAAAACCACATGCCATTCGGTTTTGTCTCCAATTGTGATCGAACGTTATACGTTAGATCTTCATCTTTCCCTTCCTCGGTTAACGCCGCTTGTTGGGCCTCACGGATGCAAAACTCGAGATCACTATCAATCCTTATGTTTTGAAGCATGATAGTGGCCTCGTTAACATCCACATGAATCTCGGTGTCAAATTCTCCTAACGTGTCAAACCATTTTCTTCGATCTCGAATTTCTTGAAGTGAGACAGTCTTGTTGTGGATCTTACGACTCAGCGCGTCGGCTACAACATTCGCCTTTTCCAGGATGATAGCGAATGTCGCAGTCGTAGTCGGTAATTAGTTCAACCCAACATCTTTGTCTCATGTTGAGATCCTTTTGATTAAACACGTGTTGAAGGCTCTTATGATCGATGTAGACTATGCATTGCGTTCCATAGAGATAATGTCACCAAATCTTCAAAGCAAATACTACGGCACCAAGTTCAAGATCATGAGTTGTGTAGTTTACTTCATGAACCTTCAATTGTCTCTACGCGTAAGCTATGACCTTACCTCGTTGCATGAGAACGCAACCAAGACCTTGACTAGACGCGTCGCAATATACAGTGAAGTCATCGTTTCCATCGGGAAGGGTTAGGATAGGAGCATTACACAGTTTGTGTTTCAACATCTCGAATGCATCTTCTTGTTCGGGCCCCCACTCAAAAAGTCTATTCTTTTGAGTTAGTGCCGTAAGCGGTTTCGCAATCTTCAAAAAGTTTGCAATGAACCTACGATAATAACCCGCTAAACCCAGGAAAGAACGAACCTCGGTTGGGGTCGTGGGAACACACCAATTCTTCACGGCTTCTATCTTTGCAGGATCAACGTGAATTCCTTGGCTATTCACCACATATCCTAAGAATTGGACTTCTTCAGGCTAGAATTCACACTTGGAGAACTTGGCATATAATTGTTCCTTCTTCAAGAGATCGAGGACTTGACGTAGATGCGATTCGTGATCAGCCTTTGCCTTGGAATAAATAAGAATGTCATCAATAAACACAATCACGAACTTATCCAAATACGGTTTACATACCCGATTCATGAGATCCATGAAGACAGCAGGTGCATTAGTCAAGCCAAAAGGCATAACCATGAACTCATAATGTCCATATCGAGTACGAAACGCGGTCTTTGGAATATCATTGTCGTGAACATATAATTGATGATATCCAGAACGTAGATCGATCTTCGAGAATTGTGTAGCTCCTTGAAGTTGATCGAAGAGATCATCAATTCGAGGAAGAGGATATCGGTTCTTGATAGTCAGCTTGTTGAGTTCCCGGTAGTCGATGCACATACGAAAAGAACCATCTTTCTTCTTTACAAATAGCACGGGTGCACCCCATGGTGAAGAACTAGGTCGTATGAAACCCTTATCGGTCAACTCTTGCAGTTGACTAGCTAGTTCTTGCATTTCAGACGGTGCAAGACGATAAGGTTACTTAGCCATGGGATTTGCACCAGGAATCAGGTCAATTTTGAACTCAACTTCTCGTACGGGAGGTAACCCACTAAGATCCTTGGGAAACACCTCGGGAAAATCCCGCACGACAGGTATATCCTTCAGTTCTTTACCCTTGGCTTTCGTGTTGACTACGTAAGCCATGAAAACTACGTAGTTTTTACTTAAGCACTTGCGGGCCTTGATACAAGACATGAGTTTGAGTCTTTGGGATGATCTTTCCCCAAAAACTTTTAAGGTATCACCTGATGGTAAAGGAATTCGAATGCACTTCTCAAAGCATATAATTTCCGCGCGTTGCTTTGCTAACCAATCCATGCCGATAATAACATCAAAGCTCCCTAGTTGCATAGGAATAAGGTCGATAAGAAAATCGTGCTCGTTAAGACTTAAGGTGCAATCGCGTATCACGACGCCGACTTCGACAGACTTGCCATCGGCTACTTCGACCGTAAAAGATCTCTCTAAATTAGAACACGGCTTGGAAAGAATAGTCTCGAACTCTAAAGACACGAAACTCTTATCCGCACCCGAATCAAACAATACAGAAGCATAATGACTATTTACAAGATACATTCCTGCTCAAATAATAACCTATTATTGGCATATTGAACGCAGGTAGGGATTTTACAAGACAAAAGAACAATTAAAAGAAATTAATGACGTACCATTCACCACGTCATTGTTGGCTTGAGCTTGGTTGGCATTGATGTTGAATGCCCTTCCACGAGCCTGTGGCACATTTCCCGCATTACGAGGACATTGTGGACGAAAATGTCCAGGTTTGCCACAGTTGTAGCAGACTCGATTGGCAACCAACGCAGCATTATTCGGGGCACGAAGACAGGTAGCCACCAGATGCCCATATTTTCCGCACAACGAGCAAACTCGACAAGGAGTGTTACTCGCGTGATGGTACTTGCAAGTATTGCACATCGGGTGCGGTCCAGTATAAGCCCTCGCCACGGGGGCTTGATTTGCAACGACAGCTTGCCTTTGAGGGGCATTTGGTGCTGTCACCGCATAATTACGAGCCGGTGTGAACTTGCGCTTCTTGCCTTTGAAAGACGACTCGGCCTTCACCTCCTTTGTAGCCTCGGGAGTCACCTTCACAGCAGTCTTGGCACCTTTCACCATCAAAGTACCAGCTCTAATATGGTTTTCAGTGAGCTGGCCGGTGATATTAATCGCCTCCTCCAAAGTTGTGGGCCTACTACCCACCACGGCTTCTTGAATTTGAGGTGGTACCCCCTTAATAAACTTCTCGATGTTGCGGGGAACGGTATCCACCATATGGGGTAGGAGCATGCTCAACTCATGATGCCGGGTGGAATAAGCCAAATGATTCCCGCTATCTTGTTTGAGGTTCCAGAATTCCTCCTCCGGCTTTTGCAATCCACTCCTCGGGCAGAACTTTTGGATCATTATGTCCTTAAATTCTTCCCAAGGCAACTTCAGTTCCTCGGTTCCTTTTCTCACTATTCCACCAAGTGAGTGCCCGTTGTTGAAGGACACTTGCAGCATATCGGACCTTGAGTTCATCGGGACATTCGCTGACGATAAACATATTTTCCATACTTTCGAACCACTCGAGAAGTCCAGTGGCTCCTTCCTTTCCACTAAAGCTAGTAGGTTTGCACGAGTGGAAGTGCTTGAATGTGCAAGTGCGACTATTCCCACCTTGGTTGTTGCTATTTTCCCCTTGACCATTGTTGTCACCACTACCATTGTTTCCATTGGCGTTGTTGTTGTTGTTGGCCATTAGGGTGCTGCTAAGTTCAGCAACCATCGTTGGAAGTACAGCGGCCATTTGCCGGGCGATCATTGCAGCAAGTTTGCGGTCGGAGGTAGCACGTTTTCCATGATGACGAGACATTCTATAAGATAGAAATAAAGTAAAATATTAGTATTTGGAGATAAACCAGTTCAAGTAAATAATAATTTTTAGATAATTTATATACAGCCAGGACGGTTCCATTTGGTATCACATAGCCAATAGAAACATGGACACGTCGAGGTGACTTAATCCTAATTTCCTCGGGAAGATGTGTATGTTGACCATAATTTAGCACTCATCCCAAAAATCCCCAGGTAAGCATAACAGGTCTCGCAATGAGATTTATACGAAATGCTTGCCTTAGCCCGAGGGCCTTTTGCATGGAGATCCAGAATACAGGTGTTTATGTGTCACACACTCCCCTAAGGCTATTAGAATTAAAACCTCGATGAGATTTTCAAGATTTAGTCATATCGTCTAAGGAATTTTCCCACTCAATAAGACGCGTAGATTTCCACATGTAGTCGAGAATAAGGTTTAGAAAGGATTAGGCGCGGTAAAACGTAGAGGCATAAGAAGAGGATTAGAAAGTTGGGGTTTATAAGGTTCAAGGCATAATACTAAGGTACTATTTCTAAAGGTAAGCAAATAGCACATAAGGGAATTTGTCATGCATCAAGATAGACATATAAACATACTTACAAGATCATAGCAATAGTCATAAAAAAGGTTCCTAGTTTAACCATAGTCTAGGCCACCATTTCTAATAACCTAAATCCCTATAGTTATGGGCTCTGATACCAATCTGTCACACCCCAACCTTAACGACGGAAACGTCGAGATGTGAGGGTTAAGATTGTTCATGCCACACAACGCTATTTTAAAATGACAATATTATTAAAACTCAATATTCAAGACATACATTTAAGAAATAGAATATGCTCTAAAGCATAGGAATTTCAATGTTCAATGATAACAAATGCATTTTTATTTTATTCTAGGTCCAGTCCTAGATGTGACATTGTCTTCATAGCAAGCTAAGCATTATCATTTCCTGAAACATGTTAAAAATAAAAGGTCAACACAATGTTGGTGAGTTTTTCATAGTTTTTATACATAAATATATAAAAGATGGCAATTCATTTCATAGGTTATTGAATAAAGTAATTAGGGATGGATGAACAAATGTATCAATCAAACCTTGACAGATTACAAGATTACAAGATTAAACGATTAGCTAAGTGTACTTGGTTTAACCAAGTAGGCTTATCAGGCCCATAGATCTATGACGTCGCCAGGCTAGCAATAGTTAATGATTGTACATATAATAGTCATCATATGGTAATTACTAAAGTTCAACTAACCACGACAAATAAGGTGAATTACCCAAGTATTTACAAGATTCAAACGAGTTTACAAGTGCAATTATCAATAAGTTAACATGTTTCACCCCAAAGTGTGAAAATATATAAAAGGGGTATGAAAAACTCACTTGGATAACAGAGGATGACGAATAATAAATCTTGTATATAATGCCGAGGATTCGTTAACGTTTACCTAAACGAAACGTCGTATTAAATTAATCATGATGATTTTGGTATTATATTTATAACCCGTTAGTCCATGATTTTTATGTTATTAAATAAGTATAATTTGTTATTATGTTGGTAATTAAATGATTTAAATAAGAATTTTAGTGATTAACACTATTAATAAAAGTTATACTTTTAGTATCAAATGGTTATTATTTACTATTTAAATAGTAATTTGGTAGATTTAAATATTTAAAATAATTATTTTAATTATAAAGAGTGTACATTTTATACATGTACATGTATATTTATTTTTTTACAATATATATAAGCAAATAAAGGTGTAACAATAACAATAAAATTTTGACATTAATAATAAATTAACCTTTGTACCATGTTTATAATTTTTGAACTAAATAAAATGATAATTTCTTAATTAAATTTTTAAGACAATTAAAAGAAAATATTTTTTTTTTTTATTTTCTAGAAAAAAAATGATTTTATATGACTATGGATAATATTTAAATATTTTTTTTTTAATTTAAATATTTATTAAAAGCCTTTAAAAATTAGTGACAGGTGCCTAGGGTCGAACCCGTGACCTCTCCCCAAACAATCAATGTAAAAACCACCTTGCCAAAGCCCTGTGTTGTGTCATGATTCAGAAACGAGAAGTTAAAACATAAAGTCGAAAAAGTCCCCAATTTCCACATAAACCCTAGATTCTTGAATCGAACCAATTGAACACCGATTTGATGTTGATACGAAAATTAATCTTAGGGCTTTTGTTTGTCAACTCAAATCGAGTGTAAAGCCCCATTCAATTACCTGTTTGATGTTGTTCTGACGATTATAAGCTCGAACAAACTCGCGACAGTTCTCGACTAGGGATTTCGATGTGAGCGTGTGTTTTTGTTGAAATTGGACTTACAGGGAGTTGGAAAAGGACGGATGACACCTTTCCCCTCTATTATATAGTCCTAATTTGGTCTGTTTCATGATTATCGAGCTCGAATTAAGTTCGGGAGTTACAAGTGGTTTTCAATGGTGTTAAACACGATTTCAATTCAAATTAAAGCTATTAACGCGTTCAACTTGATCATTCGAACGTGTGAGCTCAATTAATTTGATGATTATTACGATTTAAGTGTAGAAACGGATTTGAATTTGTTAAAGTTCGGTTTCGGGTTCAATAATTATTAAAACAGTGTTTAACACTCAATTATTTGACCTCCTCGTGTTCAAAACGGCCTCACGAATTGATTAGACCGGTTTGGTGCATTTATAATAGTGTAATTTCGCGTTTGGAGGTGACCGGAGCCGCGCCAGAGGATCGGCCGGCGGGTCACTGGATTTGCGGGGAGAAAGGGTGGGGTTTTGGGTGTTATTTATAAATTTACACATTCGGTCCCTGAAGTTTAGAATCTGTCAAGTTAACACCGAAATTTAAATCTTAGTTTAAACAAAATTTCAGTTTGGTCCCTGAGGTTTTTAAATGTTAATATTTTATTATTTTATGCCCAAACATTTAATTACAAGTTTTAAAATATTTAACTCATTTTTTTTTTATTCATTTTCAAGTTGTAACACTTATTAAGATTATTTACTACTATTAGTATTATTATTATTATTATTTTTATTATTAACATTAACATTTTCTTTCATCATCATTATTATTATTATTATTATTATTATTATTAGTTATTTATTTATCTAGTTGCATCTAAATTACAAGGATACCACAAGTTACACATAAGTCCTCGTATTTGCATTAATAACAAAGCAAACCCTTACAAGAGATAACGACGTTAATCACACGTTAAAAAAATACGAGAGGTTACATCTATCCACTATGGATGAGCATATAAGAGTGATCAAGCAGAAGATCAAAAAGGGAGAGCTTGTAGACTTGCATTCTCCACCAAGTCCAGCTCAACCTGAAGTTGAGGTGAAGGTTGAACCCCCTGAGACAACACAACCTGATCCTAGAGCTGCATCTCAGCCAACTTCATCTTCTAATCCACAGCAGGGTTCTCCTCTCTCTCCATCTGAACCTGTGAGAGAAGAGATCCTAACTGAGAGGGACATAACAGAACAATCTGGTGCTGAAGACCAGTCCTCTAAGTTGAAAACTTCAAAGAGAAGGAAAAGGATGGCCATGAAAAGTGTTTCAAGAAGAAGAAAACCAAGGCATCCACCTCCACACCTTGGGATGAGTCAGAGCATCCTGAGGAAGCACATGAAGAGGCTGCTCAACCAACTCCTATTCAAGTAGAGCCTCTTGCCATTGGAAGACCCATCTTGTCCTGGAGTTTTGCTGCTAATCCGGACAGATGGTATGTCATCAGAGATCAAGGAGGAAAAGATGTTTACTTCTGGCAAGACATGCTTGATCTTCTCTATATGATCTCTATGATATGAGAAGATACTATGAGAGTCTGAGGGATCCTGACCAAATGATGAAGAGAGGCTTGGTCTTGATCCTGATGAGGACTATCAACATCTGAAGAACTTCTCTGTTTTGGTAGCATCAGCCTAGGGGGAGTTTGTAAGATAATATCAGAAGATTATAAGGCTGATGCAACCAAAGAAGCCAAAACAACCAAGGGTCTTCCTGCATGTATGCACTGGACGTACAAAGGTAGAAGTGTTTCGAAAGTTTTACACTCTACATCAGAAAATACTCTAAGTGTAAAATCTTCTGAAGCTAAAGTTCAAATCTTCCGAAGCCAAAGATGAAGTCTTCTGAAGCTTCAGAGACAAAGTCTTCCTAAGCCATTTTACTGTGAAGACTGATTTCTTCCGAAGACAGAGAAGACATGTTTTCTCTGATCTACTTTACAGAAAGCTGACACACTTTCCGCTGCAACTCTGAAGACTCACCAACTTGTATGAGTTGGTGAAAAGTCCATGCTTTTGTAAACAGTAGAATAAGGTCTTTGTCTGTAACTTTCTACTTTTGTACCTGTAAACCTTTTTATATTAGAAAAGGATGTGAGCTATAGCATGTCATAGTCACTAGTCAAAAGACAATCTGTCTTTTGACTCTACATTGATCTTGTTGTCTAGATTAGTGTTTTCAACTGTCTTTCTAAGTATTGACGGTTGTAGGATGTAGTATAAAGTGTCTCAGGTCCTTGTAATTCTAATATGTTTTGTAAACACTTGTAATAGAACTTGAGAGCAATATACAGCATCCTTGAAAACCATACTTGTTTGTTCTTGTTCTTAGTTCTGTCTCGCTAATTACTTGTGTTCTTAGTATCATCATACTCAAACCCAGTTTCCCATTTGAACAGTTAAGTGTTCTAAACCTCTCCTCATTGTGAGACTGATTGTATTGACCACCCTTCACACGGTCCTGCATCATGTTGTAAAAAATTGTTTTATTGAAATAAATGTAATAACCCACGACGTTAATTATTAACACGATCTAAAGCATAACATAAGCGTGATGTGAAAATAACAATTTTAATCATGTCTTGTTTGCTTGACAGGTTTGACGTGAAACGTAACGTAAATCTTTCAACCTGTCAACACAAAATTATTGTAGTTGGTATTCTGATCCAATAATATTAGCTAGGTTGATGGTTTAGGCTTGAGAACTTTATTGTCTGAGTTTCAAACCTGACTTAAGGGTTTTCACGTACTAATAACTTTCCTTCTTGATGGGATTTCAGGTTTAGTCAGGCATATAGTGTCAAAATTAATATGGACCGTTAACATCCTAATTCAGTAAGACTCATTCTAATATTAAACGTAGCTCCAAACGTCAGTTAGAAAAAAACAAAATTACTAACTTAGGGTGTGTTTGGTATGTGGTAATAAAATGGACAAATGATAGAACGAATGAGTGAATGAAATTGATAGGAGAAGGAAATAAGTCATTATATTCTATTGTTATGTTTGGTTATTATTTAGTAATGAAATAAATCATTATTTTATTTTGTTTGTTAGGTAGAAAAAGACAAAAGAATAAAATGAAAAAGTGGTTATGGTGGTAATGGCCGGTGGTGGTTGTCGGCGGCGGTGGTGATTATGGCCGTTGACGATCGATCTTGGTGGCCGGTGGTGATTGTTGTGATAGGTGGGTGGGTGGTGTTGGTGACTAACGATGGAAGAATGAATGAAATGGAAAAAAAAAGAACGGGGTGGATGAAATAAATTTGAGTGAATGAAATCAACTATGTAATGGTTTCAATTTCTTTCTTCACTCCTTCGTATCAGGAACCAATTGTTTTATATAAATATATATTACTTTTATTAGTAAAAAAAAAGAAATACAGGAACCAATTGTTTTTCTAAACTAGATATTAATTTGCACAAATGCGACATCACCCAGCATTCACCACAACTTCCACATATAAAACATGAACCTTATCTCAGCTTCTGGTACCAATTCACAGACACAACATGCCACCACCGTCGCCGGAGTTTCGCCGGAAAACCTTCCCTCCGATATCCGAATACACCTTCTCCGCCGCGAACCACCGCTCCATCGCCGCCGACCTCGACGGCACCTTACTGAAAGCCAAACTCTCCTTCCCCTACTACCTCCTCATCGCCATCGAAGCCGGCAGTCTCCTCCGCGGCCTCGTTCTATTACTGGCTCTTCCGATCATCTCCATCGTATACATCTTCGTCTCCGAAGATCTCGCCGGTAAAATATTATTATTCATCACATTCACCGGAGTCAATATTATTGACATCGAAGCTGTCTCCCGCTCACTTCTGCCGCGGTTCTACGCGGCAGACGTGAGGCGAGACAGCTTCGAGGTGTTTGATAGGTGTCGTAGGAAGGTGATTGTGACCGCGAACCCGGTTGTGATGGTGGATGAGTTTGTTAAAGAGGTTTTAGGAGGTGAGAAGGTGATTGGGACGGAGATTGAGGTGGATCCCGTGACGATGAGAGCTACGGGGTTTGTTGCGGAGCGTGGTTTGATGATCGGGAAGTTGAAGGAGATCGCGGTTGTGGAGGAGTTTGGGGAGGATTTGCCGGATATCGGAATCGGTGATCGGAGATCGGATCATGCGTTCATGTCGATTTGTAAGGTTAGTGGTTTGTTGTGGTTTTGGAGTTGGTTGTGGATCGTGAAGTTGTTGAATTGTGTTGTTGATTGAAGTTGATTAGCATAGGAAATGTGTGATCCGATGAGTTGGTTATTGTTAGGAAAATTAGAAACGAATCACAAGCATGAACAAACCGTTAGAGGAATATGCGTTTGACAGTAAATGGTGTAAGTGGTTGCGGGTTTAAACAAGGGAAAATTTTTAAAATGTTTATTTGATAAATGTTTTTTTTTAAATGTATTTTTTACCAGCTCATTCTTTAAACTGTCCCCACCTTAACACGGATGTCTCGACCGTAAAGCAGGGGCATTTGAATCCATGATGAGCGGTTAAGATGAAACCACGTGTCTAAATAGGGTCGTTATGAAGGTTCGGATGAACTTACGAAGGTTCGGACGACCGTAAGTTCTTTCGGACGACCATAAGATCGTTCAAACGAACTTACGAAAGGGACATTTTGAGAATTACTTAGTTAAAATGACATTTTGAGAAAAAACTATGGTCAGAGGGATGTTTTAGAAATTTTCCATTAAAATAATATGCATTTTAATTAATGTTTTTTTTATAATAAGAATTTTTGTTAAAATAAAATTGGTTGATGAACTTTCTCTAGAAGAATTTTTGGAGTTTTATGAAAGTTTTTTTGGAGTTTCTCTAGAAGAAATTTTGGGTTGGTCATTGGTGATATGTAATATTTAACTATTGAAACAAACTGTAAGAAAGAAAAACAAATACACTCTTTTGGGAATGACGTCTGAAGTTTCATAATATTCCTTGGGTTGTTCAAGTGGAGCTCAAATTCACCTCTATATCACTATTCAGTGTATAATATTGTTCGATTAAAGTTAGCTTTTTTATGTTAAATCTCAAATCGTTTAAATTTTAATTTTAATATAATTATATATTATTAAAAAAAATTGCATATAAGATTAAGCGAATGAAATAAACACAACAGATTAAATCATGGTTAATATATATTAAAGTTTCTTTTTGTATGATTGTATTTTTTTTTACCAACAAACACACACTCTTATTATTAAGTTTATAGTAATTACATAATATTAACACTTATTTTTTAATTAAAAAACGATAGAATGTATTTATTGTTTTAATATTATAACTTTCAATAATATAAATACATTAGTTATTGTACCTTAATAAGACATTATGATGGTAAAACATGTACTATTCAATGATGGATACCGAGTTTAAATTTTATATAATGTATGTATGATGCTTTTAATAGTAGTTAACGTGGAAGGCAAAATAGATTTTTTTTTATGTTTTTGCTAAAGTTTTTTTTTAATTAAAAATAATCTAACCACCAAAGTTAATTTACTCACTTGTACTTGTGATTTGTCTGTTTATTTGTTGACATATTTGTACTTTTGTAGGAGGCTTACATGGTACCAATAGACCATTTTGCAAGCCTAGTACCACCTCAACGTTTGAAAACCCAATCACTCTTCCAAGATGGCTACTTAGAGCGACCATCAAATGTGGTGACAGACCATATTTGGAAGTCATTCAGATTCCTGCTATACCCTTTTCGCGCTTATTTCAATCTCTCGCTAATTGAGGGAATCATTAAATGTGCTTGTCGTCGAATGTGGTAACCCTTGTTAGAGACGAGAAACTATAAATGATTATGGGATACAAATTATTTTAGGTCGCTTATGGTGTAAATGTCATTCATTTGAGAACCAACATATAAAAAGCAATACAAATTTGGGATCATCTCGATACGTGGCCAATTCACATATTTTAGGTGTCATGATCTTGGTTTTAAAGCCCCGCGTCATGTGCTTTTCAATTTTTTTAGTCTACATCTTAACCTAAGGATGAATGTTGTTATGCAAGGGAAAGATGAGGCTACCACATCACCTTTGTTGGTAATTTTAATATTATCAACATACGTTTTAGTATATTGGATTACAAGATAACTTTGAGATGCATCATAGATTCAATCAAAAATCCTACTCCATCAACAATATTCTCTGTCTAATCCGATAAATCATTCACATGTAACCCGCGAAAAGATGTATGTTTAATGGGTTTAAGTAACAGAGTCATCAGCCTTTCTTTTAGTTGAATATAAAGGTCTTTTCATTGTATTTATCTTGATATCTTTTAACAAGTTCTAATAATATCTACAAATACTTTATTAGTATTTTTTAATACAAAACAACTAGCATAAAAACTATAGATTCTGCAACCTCAAATTGCAAAAAATTCGAATTCTAAATGTTTCAAAAGCAAAATTGAATCTGAATAACATGAAACACAGTATGGAAACAACACGAACACAAACATGTTTAGAAGCTGATCAACAGTGGTCACCTCTTGCCATTCTCCATCAACAGCTTCTTTCCATAACGTGACGTTACTATCGCCAGCAGCAACCGCCAAAAGATTTCCCGTTAAAGACCACGACACCCTCCAAACAGGAACCTTGAAATCATACAACACCTGACCATTTCAATTGTCGCCTTCTTTTTCGACAGTCCATATCACCACAGTACCATCCTCAGAAGCGCTTGCAATTGTAGATTTCGGCAGCCGCAGGTTTGGGGCCCACGCAACAGCACGAACCCAATCATTATGCATTTGTAAAGCAGGAAAACGGTCTTTTTTCCAGAACCCGTTAGACAGCTTCCAAACTTTAACTGTATTATCACCCCCACCAGAAGCCAGCTTTTGCACCAGAGCTAGAGGTGTACAAACCGGTTTTTGGGGCCAAACCGGTTCGGTTTCAACCGGTTTATTTTCAAACGGTTTGAACCCCAAACCGGTTCGGTTCCTAAACCGGTTTCAGGGCTAGGATAATTAAACCTATTGAACCTGTTCGGGCCAGTTTGAAAACCGGTTCGGGTTTTCATTTTTTTTTTAATTTAAATTTTCCAAACGCCCAAAACAATCCAAAGAAGAAACGCTCAAACAGATGCGTCCGAACAATGCTCATACGCCCAAACTGTTCTCATGCGCCCACAGTTCTCATGCGCCCAAACAGTGCTCATGCGCCTGAACACTTGGCCAAATTTCAGAAGTTTTTCACACTTATCAAATTGTTCAAAACTTGTTCAATTGATCAAAAATATTATTTATTTTTATCAAAGATTACATATTTATATAAATTATTTATAAATATTAAAACATAAAACATAAAACATTAAATAAAAATATAATTATGATTTATGATACATGAAAATTAAATATGATTATTTATTTTTATCAAAGATTACATAAAATATAAAATAAAGATATTATTCAAAACATATAAACAATTCAAATGACGTAAACTTTATTCTTCGCCACCAGAACCCGATGTATTACGAGGGAACTCGTCATATGCCGCTTCATCATCGGTCATTTTCATCATCGGTCATTCCCGGTGTCAATCCATCGTCTACTTCGTCTTCATATATTTCGGCTTCATATTCTAATTCTCCTTCAAGTGAGCATTTGTCTTCTATTCTTTCAGCTGCATCCAAATAATCCTTCAAGCAAATACACATTTCAACTGCTTCGGGAGTGAGTCGGGTTCTTCGTATTGATATAATCCTGCCACTAACAGAAAAAGCAGGACCCAAAGCTACCGTGGAAGCTTGGACGGTTAGTATATCTCAGGCCATGGTGGATAGGATTGGAAATTGATCTTTCTTACCTTTCCACCAAGCCAACAAGTCAAAATTTTTAAAATCTTGTGGAGTCATGGTGGATAAAAAGTTTGTTCCACTATACCTCCCGATTTCACTACTCGGAGTGTTACCACGTTGATGTTTATTGCATTCATCTCTTAAAGTATTATACAAAGCAAACATTGGATCACTTGAACCTTCGTCATGTGTCGCATGCCGCATAGACTTATTTATGTTTGATGTTTCACCATATTTTGCTAAATAAACATCAAACATTTGGCCTAAATGTGTGTTAAAATTAGTTTTTGCACTTTGAGCATAATATGGGTTTCTTCTTATAAATCCAAATTAAAAGTAATTTTATTAAGTAAAGTTTCAACCCCCGACGTATTTAAACAAGGGTTTAAGGCAGCGGCACATGTAATAACCGGAGGCATTTCTTTAAAATATTTTTTAATTTTTTCTTTTATTTGTGGTATCATATCCGAATAAGGTCTACCCCTACATGAAAACTTATTTAATTTTGAAGTCATTAAGTAAATTTGGTGAAGTACTAATGGACTCGTTGGATAATAAACTCCAGAAAGACAAGTAGTTGCGGTTTTAAAAACATTAAGCATTTTGGTTATTTCTTCAATAATAGCCCAACCCGATGGATGGTAAGTCGAAGTCTTTCCACGACTCACCAAAGCATTATGAAAGGCTATTAAACTTTCTTTTTGGTCAATAGCCTTTTCAAACATGTTACAAGTCGAATTCCATCTTATAGGTACGTCCCAATTCGGACCTAATTTGGAATTTGCGTCTTTACAAAACTTGCGATACCTACTATATCTTTGGTTACTGCTAAAAATATCACGTAACATTCTTTTAAAACTATCTTTTACTGTTTCAATAGTTTTTAAACCGTCTTGAAGGGCTAAGTTTATGATGTGCACAACACATCGACTATGAAAAAACACACCGTCACAAATTGGTTTATATTTTAATTTTAGATGTTCTATGGCAAGCGTATTATTTGACGCGTTATCAAAAGATATAGGAAATATTTTGTTTTCTAATTTATACGTTTTAATAACTATCAATAAGATAAAAAAATATTTTGCCCAGTGTGAGGATAATCAAACAATTCAAACGCATTCGTACGTTTCATCATTTGCCACGAACCGGGTTCAACCCAATGGGCGGTGACACAAATGTACGAGTCCGGTGAACCATGAGGAGTCGACCAAACGTCACTAGTTAAGTTAACACCGGTTTGTAAATTTTCAAAATAAGATATTAATTTATTTTTAGTTTTTTTCCATATTTTTAAGCAATCTCTTCTAAGTGTAGCACGACTTACATGTGTGTATCGCGGTTGGAGAGTTCGTTGAATTAGCCGGGTCAAACGTTCATTGTCGAAATGTTTGAATGGCAAACTTTCTCGAATTACAAAATGCGCCATTTGCTTACGAACCGCATCAACGTCATAAGCCCAAACATTCCCTTCGCTTGTCATCGAAGCTTGACCTTGAGACGGTTCACCTTTCAAAGCCTTACAATATTTATTCGCAATGTGGTTTTTTAAAGTTGTATTTGCATCTTTTTTGAAAAACTTATGACAATACTTGCAACGAGCTTTGTTTGGACCGCTAGCCATTTGACATAAATCGTAATTGCATCATATTTCGGGGTTCCTATTCATAGGAAGGATTGCTACCACCACGTTGTTTGAAGACGCATCACAATCAACGGATGATTGAGCACTTGATAAAGCCATTTTGAAAAGAACGAGAGTATTGAGAGTTTTTTTTTTTAATTGAACGAAAGTATTGAGCGTATTTGAGAATAGAGAGCGTTTTTTGAGAGTAGAGAGTGTTATAACTTGTTGTGGTTCAACCAAAACATCCAATACATATTTATACTAGCTTAATGGGGGTATAATGGTAAAAAAACACAAAAAAAGGTCATAAACGGCTATATAGCCATTTTATAACGGCTACTTTTTAAAAACTGGTTTGATGAACCGGTTTGTGACCGGTTTGGGAACCGGTTTGAAAACCAGACCGGTTTGACACCGGTTTCAACACATGAAACCTCAAACCTATTGAGGAACCGGCGGTTCAGACCGGGGTCGGGACCGGTTTGGGCCAGAAACCGGTTCCGGTTTTTTTTTGCCTAAACCGGTTCCCGAACCGGTTTTTTTGCCCACCTCTAACCAGAGCCCCTGGAGCCATTGATGGAGCCCATGTAACAGACATGACCCCATTTGGGTGAGCCTGCTCGATCCGTGTGATGTCGCATCCACCATCTACCCTGGCTGTATGAACCGAGATGTTCCCATCAGACGATCCACAAGCCAACTAATCTAACAGTATTTATAGTAAAACATAAAAATACAAAATAATCACAATCAATCCCTACAAATTAACACTATTCATTATTCTCGTTACTAATTCAGAAATACTAATAATGCATCTAGAGGGCAATAATTCTTCATTGTCTTCGATCATTAACTTTAGCAAACAAACAATTATTCAATCCTAGAACAAATAAACGTTTTAACCAAATCAAATTAGGGCATTTTGTGAATTTAAGGACATAAACAGCTTGTTCTTCGGATCACAATTGTTCTTATATCAAATTAAGAATTCCGAATATTTTAGTCTTAACTACATTTTCAAGTCTCCGTCTTTTTTAAACGCATACAACATTTTTTTTTAATTATACCATAAAAACAAGCGTTTTTTAATCTTTAAAACGCTTATAATTTTGATACATAAAAACAAAGTTTTTTTTATGTTATTTCACTTCATTGTATAATATTCGTCAACTTATTGTGTAATATCAGGTTATTGTGTAATATTAATCAGATCATTGTGGCTAATGTTGAGCATTTTGTTATGCATTGTGTTTTTAAAAAATGATGGTTTTCAAATTGCACAATGTTAAAAATGTATTTTTTTTTTTAAGTTTTTCAGTTCATTGTGTACTATTTATCAGGTCATTGTGTAATACTCATCAAATAACTTATTGTGTTTATTGCTAATCATCGAGTCTAGTGCTAGTCATTGTGTTATCCATTGTGTCTAATGTTAACCACTATGTTTTCTAAAATGGTGATTTTTAAATAACATAATGTTGGAAATGTAATTTTTTTTTTTACTTTTTTTCCAGTTCATTGTGTAATCCTTATCAGGTCATTGTGTAATACTCGTCAAGTAACTCATTGTGTCTATTGCTAATTATTGAGTCTAGTGTTAATCATTGTGTTACCCATTGTGTCTAATATTGACTATTGTGGTATGCATTGTGTTTTTTAAAATGGTGATTTTTAAATAACACAATGCTGAACATGTAACTTTTTTTTACATTTTTTAGTTCATTATGTAATCCTAATCATGTCATTGTGTAATACTCGTCAAGCGGCTCATTGTGTTTATTGCTAATAATCGAATCTAGTGTTTGTCATTGTGTTACATATTGTGTCTATTGTTGACCATTATGTTTTTTATAATGATGATTTCCGAATAATACAATAACGAGAAACGTAAACTTTTTATGTTTCAAGTTCATTGTGTATTACTCATCATATAATTATATAAACCTAATCAATTCAGAAGATTACACAATTTTCTGACGAAATTACACAATAAGTTAAAAAAATGTAAAAAAACTTTGTTTTTTATATCAACACTATACGTGTTTTAAAGATTAAAAAATATTTATTTTTATGGTGTAATTTTTTAAACAATTAATGTCGTATGTAAAAGTTATAAATGTTTAAAAAAAAGATAAAACTTGAGAATGAGAAACATTATCAATTTTACCCCAAACCTAATTTGATCAAAAGAACACATGCTAGTATCTTAATCCTTCTTATACATTTTAGTTTTAAAAAATTTTATATTTGAACCTTTTCATAATATTATTGCATTTTATGATCTAGAACCTAGAAAACGTATTCAATTAGAGCTTTGCGTCTACAATTTTCTTTTAACACATTAAAAGAACATAATACAAATAAAAAGCACAGAACAAAACTATATAAGCCGGACTTTAATGAAGTAAGATAAGATACAACATTTACCGTCTTGACTCTTGAATATGAAAGAAGTATAAAAAACATGTCGAATTGGTAAAAGATAAAAAAAAAGCATAAAACAAAACGGAGCAACTGAATTAAATATAAAATAGTTTTCTATTTATGAATTTTTATTTATTGAAAAAGACAATTTGAAAACGTTTTTAGTTTTGCTATAAATAAATTAGATAAATTTCTAAAATCTGAACTTCACTATTTGTTCAAAGGGTGAAATGAAAATATACATTTTTTGCTAATTAGATTTTTTTCTAACCGAGAACACAATCACTGCTTTAAATTTATTCATTCACACGTCATGTTCCTTTTTCATTCCATTCTCTCTTTTGTTCGGCATAATTTTTTATCTGTAAAATACGTTTAATTCACAACCAATTTTAAGTAAAGAATCACGTAAACACTTATACATAGCAATAGACGAAAAAAGTATGAGGGAGAAAGAGACACTTATGATGTTATGTATCAATGTTAAATCAACAATACTATATTATCCTTTTAACATAGCCTATTTCGTTTGGCAAACAACATTTAATAATGATACTACATTATCCTTTTAACATAGCTTATTTCGTTTGGCAAACAACATTTAATGATGATACCAACACTTTTACCGGGTCATTTCTAAGTAATGGTTTTTGGGGTCATGAATGTGACAAACTCCAAGTAATATTAGATGTTACAAAGAAATCTAGCAATGATATCAAATGGGACAAGGAAAAATACATTGTTTTAAGGGGATTT
Organism: Flaveria sonorensis; assembly: GCA_025506505.1. Lineage (NCBI taxonomy): Eukaryota > Viridiplantae > Streptophyta > Magnoliopsida > Asterales > Asteraceae > Flaveria > Flaveria sonorensis. Next base: position 6,867,423 of record CM046429.1, read on the forward strand.
GACTATAACTCATCTTTCTTATGATCATCTTTTGAGGAATGAGTCTGACCTTCATCATTCTTGTTTTTGTCATTGTAGTCATTGGCATGGAGTTCTGCAAAAACATCATCAAAAGAAGGATCTCCTGGCCGTCTAAAAAGCTGATCACCGATCTTAACCTCATACGCTTCGGGTTGGCTAAGTATAAATTCTTTCAACTGAACCATCAAAACGCAAATTAACCCATGAAAATGATCATATTAACAAATCACATGACTCATTTGGTGATGTGATGATATTTCTTTCACATTGGCATTTCAATATCATATGCTCCTCATGTGACTTGATGAGAAAAGGCCATCTTATGTAAGTCATGTTGAGTGGTTGTCTGGTTGACTTTTTTGATTCTTTTGTGTTTATCTTTTTGTTGCAAAATTACAATTTGTAAAGTCAATGGTTTCAGACTAATTATAGAAATGTAATGCAAGACAAAACCATCGACGACATATAGTCAATCACTGAATTGGCTATGTGTGTTCAAATTGTAGTTGTAAGTAGAATATTCATCAGAGGATTTGTTGCTTCCTTGGGGAATCCGTGAGTGAATGTGTTTCAGAAATGGTTCTAAACAGTTATTGAAGAGTAAATGAGTAAAATGACAAGAATTTGAAGAGCTATTTGGAACAAACCTCTAGAGTGTCTTGGCCTTTTTCCAGAGTGAACATGATTGTACTGACATCAACACCCATAAATTTGACCTCTATGGCTCCTGTTCTTGCCACTTTACTCCATTTCATCGCCATATCTGTTATCATATCCTGCAAAAATATACACATACACCCTTTTGTTGGCTAAAGCTCACCAAAAAGGCATACTTTGTTGCATTCCCTTACATTATTCCACACCGGGAGTATTGTTTAGACACAAAAACGAGTCATTCGTCGCGCATATTGATTTTCTTTGACGCTACTGTATCTACTAGTTTTAATATGACAACTTATCCCTGATCCTAAATTTGTTCCGGTATGATCACACATATTTCAGGAGCTCCTCATCTTAGGATCCAGAATCAAGCTTGGAAATTGGAATCTTAACTCATAGCATATTTCCTAGTTTATTACCATTAATGTCTGTTGACTTGGTGTAGTCTATGTCTCTCGAAAAATGATTATTACGACTTAACTAATCAGATTATGTTAATTACCTCATTACATTAGGGGTTGACTAAATGTATCACCTTGAAATCTTTCTTGTATTGAAATCTTTCTTGTATTTGAAATCTTTCTTGTATTTGATTTTGAAAAAGGGGGTATACTGTGGATTTAACAAGCTAAAGGGAGCGGGCGTGCAACAAGTATAAGTTTAGAAGGGGTACGTTTAGCAAATTCCATAAATTAGACCAACCCCTTTGTTTTACCTACATCTTCAAATTTACTAATATAAAATTAAAATTGTGAGACATGAGCTTAAATCTGGTATCTGCTTTCTTGTGATCTACATCTTCAAATTTACTATTTTCTTTCTCTCTAAGTCAATGCATTACTAAATAGATCCCACAAAAGCACTGCGCCTAATTTTGGCAATAAAAAATTTGGGACAAAATTCCAACACCTAAAGAAGATGCTGTCAATTGTCATCGTTTTCTACTCTTCTGCAACATCAATTGTTCAATAATTTTGAGTTAAACACTGATTCTAGATTTGCAGATCCAAAAACTAGCTAGTGACAGATGATCTAATTAACAGCTTCATCTTGAGTCATTTTAACCTAATTCTGATGAAATTCGCTACTTGAGATCCTTAATACTACTTATAATTGCTACAATTGCTTAATCTCTGCTTCTCACTACGAATTCGAACTTAAGACACTAACCGATTCGATTAATCAAACCAATTCCTAAAATTCTACAGATTAACGCAACTAAAACTGTATACAATATCTGCTTCTCACTACGAATTCAAACTTAATACACTAACCGATTCGATTAATCACACCAACTCATAACACTTCTACAGATCAACGCAACTACAAAACTGAATACAAAATCGAAACCGAAATGCAGTTATGCAGGTGAGTCGATTGCTAAACAGAACAACGAAAAAACGTTACCGGAGTTCGTCGAACGCCCAATCGGAGCTTCACAAAGCCAAACGACGGTCCGTGGTGTCGTTTCATCACCTCCTCCTGCATCCGCCCCAAATCCACCTCCGACAACTCCGCCGACGGCGGATCAAACGCCTCCTCCTTCACCTTCTTCTTCCCCCACTCCTTCCACTCTTCATCCTCCTCGTCATCCACCACATCATCTAGTTCATCAGGAATGTGAAATCGAGTGCTTTTCCCGCCAAATACGGTGGTGATTTGGAATACGATTAGAATCAGAAGGATGATGAGGAGACGGAGGTTGATCGGAGATGATAATGCGACCAACGGTGTCGCCGGAGATCTCGATTGATTCGCCATTGAATTCGGTAGGTGTTGTGTACTTGTGTTGTGTTGCGTGTGAGGGGGATTTATATGGGGTGATGTTAGTTAACAGGTTTTCCAACTGTAAACATTCTTCTTCACGTGCGCACTATGGCCGCATATTACGAATGAGTTGTAACCATTTGTTGAGTGGTAGTTTCTTGTGGAGATTGTGAGTTGAAGTCCTACTAGCAATAAAATGTTGTTGGTGGATCGGGTTTTATCGCAGTGGGTCTTCCGGTGGCGGATTTTCCCTGGAATTGGTGGTTGGTGGGCTTGGGCTACCCAGCGCTGTCTGTGATCGCAGACGTATGAGGTGTCTTTTCGCCATTGGGGTACCCCGGGTAGCCGGACTTTAATTAGTTGGCCGTTTAAAAAAAAAAAAAAATAGTTAGATGGTGTGCTCATCTCAATAAAAAATTATGGGTTCAAGTCTTGGTGATAACAACTTTTAAATTATTTAGGCGTTGCTCGTTAGATTCTAAATGATCTAGGAGTTGTTAAAGAAAATTAGGATAGAGCGAAGTCATGTGTGAATTGTGAGTAATTATGTTTAGTTGAGAGTACACAAAGTTAATGACATGTTTAATGATACTTGAATGCTTAAGTAAAAGTGTTTCTTACGCGTGTTGCGCGAGAAATTTTGTAATAGAGACGAATTATAAAACGCGGATATAGAACATCATAACGATTGTTAATTTGGTGCAAAGGAAAAAAACAAAGCTTTAAAAATATTTAGCTAACAACAACTGTTGCACGATGGATGATTAAAAAAAATAAAAATATAAGTAATAATATAAAAGAAGATTGCACGCTGAAACAACTAATAGCTGACACAATCGCTAATTGACGGAAACTTAAAGAATAAAAATAAATAAGCAATAAAATAAAGAAAAAAACAAAAAGAAAAAATAAGAAGGAGGAAAAAAATGCACTAATTTTACTTCAACTAAAAGAAAATATTATCCAACCCCTAGAGTTGTAGTTTGCAAAAACTGAGTAAATTTTACGGATGGTCATGCATTTTTATTAAAATCTTAGATTTGATTTCTAACTTGCAGATATGATATTCAATCTGTAAATTTCTTTCTATTGTAGTTTAAAACCTTAATAAGTTAGATGATAGAAGATCCAGGAGGATGAACCCGAAAGCAATCATTGTATTGACTTCCTAAGTCCATGGTATGAAGTATGATGGAGCACCAAATGTTTTCAATTACGCAACTGAAGTTTGATAGAGTGAAACAAAAATAACATGAAAAAACATACATAATCAAGGTTCTAATCTGCTGATGTTTTCCTCAACTACAAGTAACTTGTTTCCTCTGTTTTCTTATGAATTGTGCATCATCACTTATAATCTTCAACAACATCAAAGTTTTTGCAAACACGATTTCATACGTAACTAGTTAAACTATTGCAATATTATCTTTTGTCATACAGAACCACCTACAAATACTCAATTGAATTTTTATAGGTGATTATTCAAAGTGAAATTATGATGGCGCGAATAGGAAATCACCGATCTTCTAAGCAACAAAGGTAGAGAAAAGCGATGGTTGTTGTGAGTGGTCGGCTGTGGTACGATTGACGGTAGTGGTTACAGTTGGTGTTGATGGTTTTGTTAAACTAAGAAGATATAAGAAGAGGGGATGAAAGCATGTTGAAGAACTTATGTGGGTTAATTACATTTCTACATGAAAGTTCGCTGAGCTATGGTCTTATTTTAATTTTGTTCCCTACGTATGAGAATTTACAATGAATGTCCAAAAATATGTACGATTCTTACAAAAAAAAAAAGGTTTCTAGAATTAATGGGGTAACCTTTTTAGTATTTTTTTTTAAATAATTGAAATACCCTTAGATTAAAAATGAAAAAGAAACTATTCAATTTAATATTTAAGCAAAACTTAGGGACAATGTGTATAATTTACTCTAATAAAAAAACTATTCAATTTAATATTTAACGTTTTTCATCTATGAAATCTAAATATTAACTTTCTTAGAACCATTAGACTAGTTTAATGTGGTTGACATGTCAACCCTCTTACAAAACCGGTCCATATTATTGACTATTAATTCTTGCAAAATAAAATGAGAGTTAAAAAATACACTTGACTATTTATCATGACAAACAAAATTGAAAAAATATTCTGGAAATTAAACCAAATACAATGGTGACATGGGTGCGGTATTCACCCCCAACCCTCGTCACTTCACCTACACCCGTCCACTCGTTCCACCGCACCATCAACTCCTTCTTCATCTCCAACGCCGCACGTCAAAAATTCACCACACTTCTCCCCTTCTGCGACGCCAAAACCGAGACGCGTCAAATCACCACACCCTTGGTGCACGGGGTGACCATTTCACACGGTCTTATAAAGTGGGCTATATTAGTCCATCGTATGCAAAAAATAACAAGTGGCGTATATCCAGCGAAACTATCACGTCAATGTATACCTGATACCCACTCACACGTTACTAACACCCACCAACACAAAAAAAAAAAATCTGAAGTCTTCATATATTTCATCAATTATCATTTACCACCCCCCCCCCCCCCCCCCCCCCCCGCCCCGCCATTTCTCTATCTCTATAACACCATGTACGGTCGCCGGAAAGATAGCTCCGGCGTCCGTACACCTGAGGGCTTTACTTATCCTCCGTCATCGTCACCGTCACCGTCACCGAGCTCTTATTCTACCTACTCCTCCAACTCCTCGTCTGAGAAGTCAAACTCCGGCCGTGACAGAGTCAAAGGTGCCGCGAGATCCGTCGCCGGAGTTTTCGCTGCTTGTTTTGCGCCGCCGGAGGAGGATGCGCATCATCGTAGCTCCTCCGCGTACGGTGGCTCTGATACATTCAGTTTAACGTCAGGTGATTGATTACGGTATTAAGTTTGAATTTTGAATTGATTGTTCTACGTCGGAACTGTTGTGTAAATGAATACTGTATGGTGAATTAGGTTTTGAGCGATGAAGAATAAAGATCTGGTGTGATTATGCTGTGATTACTTGTATTTGTTGTTGTAGAAGTTGTACGGTGCGATTTGGTCATTCATTATCGCACATGAAGTCATGAACCATTCAATGAAATATGAATCGATCTGTGAACTAAATTTTAGCGGTATAGGGCTATCAAACAGCTTAAAGTTTGCTCTGAGAAAGCTTGCTGGAAAGCAGCTTGTTTACAAATTGAGTCAGTTCGGCTTGAAACGTTTACAAACCAAGCTAGCTTGGCTCGGCTCACTTAAACTCGAGCCGGCTTGATTCTGAGTCGAATTGTTTGTTTTTAATCATATATATGTATATATATATAGTTGTGTGTGAGTAGTGAAGCTTTTAATAAGTCTACTCATTACTTTATTAGTAATAACTAGGTGGTTTTTCTCGTTCGCACTTCGCTGCGAACTTTCAAAATCGAGGTACGTTAACAACCTTTAGGCCTGCTTGTCCAATTTAGGCTTAGATATCGTGATGCCGACCAAAACCTTAATAGGGAAACGACCCCCAGAACGGGACCACCAACAACGCCACTGTAGTCCGCCACAGGCGACGGGTCAATCGGCCCACCGGTAGGAAGGGAAGCACCACCTAAACACCACCGTCGGCACCCACAAAACCCTCTGAAAGGTCTTCGCGTTTTATAAAGGCGACAAAAGGGGGCAAATCGCAAATATGCAATACTTTGTGGCTAATGTCAAAACCATAAAAAACAACTATTCCCTCACTTTATTTTTAAATATATAAAAGAATAATTATATAAATTTTAGTTTATACCCTAATTTTAGCTAAAATATCCAATATATGTTGCCCACTTGTCAAACTTAAGTCGTTCAAATAACTCGTGCCTTTAATCTAGCACGAAAGAAGCTAGAAAAAACTTGCTCGAAATCAACTCAAGAGTCAGCTCGGCTTGGATCGTTTACAAACCGAGTTAACTTGGTTCGGCTCGTTTACAATTCAAGCTTAGCCGAGCCAAATCCTAGCTCGGCTCGGCTCGACTAGTGAACAGCCCTAATGCGTTATTGACTCATTTCACCTGGAAATTGTAAGGGTGCAACCATGGGCTGAACTAGGATAGTCGATAGCAGACACTTGATTGCATCACTACAACATTGAAATCCATGTAGTTGCTTACCATTACCGGGCGGAACTGGGGAGGGTTAAGAGGGTCCGCTGCCCTATTCACTAGACATTGTCGTTTTTTATATATAGAAGCCGAGTGTTTTTAAGTAAAATATGACTTCTACTCCTTAGTTATTAGTTATAATCGATATAGAAGCAAATCTTATGATGACCCTGACTATGGAATTTTTGGTCCCGCCACTGCATAACCTTATTAATTCAGTTTCATATATATTCTTCTAGTAGTGAGATTTTGTCTATATGAAAGTTTGAACTCACATATAAAATCAAATCATTTTCATGTATTTACAGAGATTATTGTACCATTATCAAAAAGTATAAATGTTTGATTTGACATATGTTTCGGGTGCTTCTGACTCCACCGAAGGAAGGAAGCGAGGCACAGGCCGTGGTATATACGAAGTCCAGAACGATTCTCCTTACATGAAAGAGCCCGGAAGTATTAAGTTCACTATGGCAGAAATCCACCAGGCAACAAAGAACTTCTCCCCAGCCCTGAAAGTTGGACAAGGTGGGTTTGGGACAGTCTATAAAGGTCAACTTCAAGATGGAACCATTGTCGCTGTTAAACGCGCCAAAAAGGTCAGATTAACTATATCTATACTACAAACCATTTAGATTATCATTTCAAGATCTCTATTAAGACCTTCAATCAGGGCTCCAATACTATATATTTATTCTAGGGGGTCCAAAATGGATTCTTATTTCTCAATGATATTCCACGATCAATACAATTGGTGAACTCAGTGAAATCATACTATCTTAATAATGATCCCATTCTGTACGGAAAGTGAAAACATAAATGTCATCTTCTATTTTACCAAGTGGAAAATGCACGAGCCCACCACTAGGTACATCGTAGGCTTATGCTGAGCAGGTGAACTTCGACGGGTTAAGGCATAACATAATTATCAGCTTAAAGTCTTGAACAACCTATATAGTGAAAGTGAGGAGGGATATTTAGCATGAGTTGGATTACCAATATACATATTTCTAGTGTTTATAGCTTTCATATTAAACCTAAAATCCCTGGTTACATTCGATTACTAGTTTAATTGTCATGGACTACTGAAAAGAGGGATGACAAAGGTTTCATCTTTGCTTTAGTGAGATGTTGCTTAATTATGACCTTTTGTGTAGAGTATTTATGACAAGAACCTAGGAGGCGAGTTCCAGAGTGAAATCCAGGCGTTATCGAAGGTGGAACATTTGAATCTGGTGAAGTGTTATGGATATTTGCAGCATGGAGATGAGAGAATCATTGTTGCTGAATACGTACCCAATGGAACACTTCGGGAACACCTAGATTGTGAGTTGTCCAGATTCATATTTTCTGTTAACAAATTCATTATTCTGTTTCTTTTCATTTTAATGATCTTTTTGAGAAACTGTAATACGTCAACTGTTAATAAAACCTCACATCTATGAGTTAAATACCAACAACTTTCTTTTCAACCTGTTCCATTTAACGCTGTTCAATGAGTCATTTGAGCCTAGTTACGAGTAAGCTTCAACTCGGGTTCAAGCCAGACCATGGCATGACAAGTTGGCTCCTTTGAACAACACTAGTTCCATTCAATATGTAACTTTGGCATTTGTTAAGAGGGGGCTCTTTAACATATTTTACCACCAAAAAAAACCACCTTTTGTGAAAAAGGTCCCTCAAATAACAACTATCAATTGAAAGTAGGTATCAAGGGCAGTGTTCTTAGTCTCGTGTCTCGTTTGGATATCGCTATAGACGTAGCACACGCAATCACGTACCTACACACTTATACAGGTACTCTTTATCTCCTTAGACTCGAATCTTTTATTTTGTAATTAACCAGAATATATGCTTACAAGTCCATAATTTTTAATTGTGATAACTTGGAAGCAGACCGCCCTATAATCCATAGGGATATCAAGTCTTCAAACATCCTGCTAACTGAAAAACTACGAGCCAAAGTAGCTGACTTTGGTTTTGCGCGACTAACAGCCGATGAGGAGTCTGGCCAGACCCATGTGTCCACTCAGGTTAAAGGGACCGCAGGCTACTTAGATCCTGAATACTTGACGACATATCAACTTACAGAAAAGAGTGATGTTTACTCATTTGGTATATTACTCGTCGAGCTAGTTACTGGTCGTAGGCCTATCGAAGCAAAACGGGAACTTAAAGAGCGTGTAACCGCTAAATGGGTATGTACGCAAAATGACAAAAATACCCTTTCTTTCGAATTATCTTTCTGTTTCTCATTCCATTGATGGAAATAACAGGCAATGAAGAAGTTTACAGACGGTTTTGCGATATTGGTATTGGACCCAAACTAGAAAGGTCGGACGCAAACGGTTTGGCGCTCGAGAAGATTCTAGAACTGGCTTTACAGTGTGTTAATTCTCATAGAAGAAACAGGCCCATGATGCGGAGATGTGCTGAGGTTTTGTGGAACATCAGGAAAGATTACAAAGAGCTGTTGGTTTGATATCTATATATTGTGGGTCCTCATATATGCTCATAATTGGGACAACTTTCCTATAAAGCTGTAGAACATCAAGTGTTTTTTTAAGGTCTCTTTTTTTAATTGAAAACAGTTGATCATGTACAGCCTGTTGAATCAAGCCCATTTACAGCAAAGAGTTCTCTCTCATGTTCATAAAAACATCAAACTTCAATCACTCAAACTCAACAATTGAAGAATGTAATACATAAGTACAAAACAGTGCATAAAGATTGAATTTTGATGCTTACATGAAGCCAAAATGGGACATTGCTGAAATACTCAGTTACTAAAATGACTGAAAATCGATCTCAAGAATGTTGCTAGTGACTAAATCGACTGATTTTTCGTTAAATCTTTTGATCCCAGGACGACGGTGATGTCGTGCTCTGATGTCGAGAACCGGGGTCTTTCTATGGTTGTTTTTGAGTGTTAATGGACCTAAAGATGGTTGTTTGATACGGTAAGGTTGGATGCTGTCATTGATGAACCATGTGAAGATTAGTAGGATTTTGTCAATAGAGGTAAACACAGTGGCGGAGCTTGAACACTCTCGTAAGGGGCAGGGGGCGAAATTATTTTTTTAAGAGGGGGAACTTGATATTTATATAAAAATTTACGCTACCAGACCAAATTTTACACTAACGGTCTAAAAATTAGCACTACTGACGTGTGGGGGGAGGGGGGGGCTATTATCCTCCGCCACTGGGTAAACATTTCATCAACTTCATGGTGAGAATGATCGTCGATTTCCCGAAAATTTCCCTTGGTAAAACATGAATCAGATGATTGAAAATGATGAATTAGTATATTGATTCATCAATTTCCCATGGCGGGGGGCTATTATCCTCCGCCACTGGGTAAACATTTCATCAACTTCATGGTGAGAATGATCGTCGATTTCCTGAAAATTTCCCTTGGTAAAACATGATTCAGATGATTGAAAATGATGAATTAGTATATTGATTCTAATTGGATAGTTTTTGAAAGCAGACCGGACCGGACTGGTTGGTTGGATTGTGAATCGATCATAGGATCGGTCCGGTTGTATTTATTTGAACCGTTTTCAGTTAAACTGGGTGGTTACTGGTCGGACCGTTGAATCGGACTAGATTTTATAATTTTCTTACTTTTTTTTCTTTCATAATAATTTATTTTTTATTAATTAAGTAATTAATGATACATAATTTAGTTATTTATATATTTATGTTGTGTTAGCAATGTAAATCCATCCTAAAATGTATAGCATTTTCATTTTCTATTTTGAACTAGATATATACAAATAATATAATATTTTTTATATATGACGTCTTCTCATTCTTAAATCAAGTTCGACCGGTCAAACCAGTGAACTGCTAAGGCGATTGGTTCACTTTGCGGTCTAGATTTGAAAACATTGAAGTGGGTAGTGATTTTCTTGAAAAAAAAGACAAGATTTGTTGGTTTTTAGGATTTTTGAAGGTAAATAAGTTGCTTACCGAGCCTCAAACCACCATTGATGGCTTTGCATTATGGTTACAAAGATCAAAAGAGACTTCCATGCCGGAATTCCCACAACCGACAACCAAAACTCTTTCCTTGGTATTTCTCGTCGGACTCGAAATCTTTTGCAAGGACTCGTAATCCGGGTATCACGCATTCGGCGTTTTGCTTTTAACCTTAATACTTTTACATCTTTTACAATTTAACTCCTATAAATTTTCACTTTTAACTTTGATCCATGTACTTTTCATCTTTTACAAGTTTTTCGTTTTATATTCCGGCCTAAATTTTACAAGTTAACACGCCGCAGCGTGCGCGTATAATTCAATGTTTTTACGCCTATTTTTTCCCATTTAACGGCCTTGTCACTAAATACGGGTCTGGGTTCCTAGATCGACTTAGTTATTGTTTTTAATGTTTTACGTTTCACATACGTGATTCAATGTTTTTGTATCTACTTTTCGTTTGGTTTTATCTTTTTCTTTTTAATTATTTTTTTAATATGAGTTTTTCTGGTGTTAGTGGTCATTGACGGTGGTGTAACATTGGTGCTACTAGCAAGGTTTTACGCCCGCCGCCGTAACGCGGGGGTCTTAATACTAGTTTTGCTCTAGAAATCTGAATATTTTGGCAAATTCGCATGATACACAAGTAAATAGGTTAATTTGAGATCGATGAAATATTTGTGTAGTAGATGATTGTTGTTCGAGTGAGTTTTTAATATAATGAGATGCGGTTGGAGATAACATATATATGCAAAGGGCAAAGAGTGGCCCCATAATGCATAATTGAAAGGTCACTCTAAAATTCATACCCTAAACTATCATTTTAAATCATATATTTACAATATTAATCACTATTATATAAATTACTTGAGTACTCACAATTGTAATTTTATTTAGAGTTAATACCAAATTTGCTTCTTAAGGTTTAACAAAACTAACAATTTTCCTTCAAAATATTAATAACATCAATTTAACTTTAAAAGTTTAATAAGTTGTTTCAATATCAATCCACAAGTTTTATTATATTGAATCAAATTGAAGTAACTAATTAAACTTTTTGATTGAAATATAAACAACTTAAAAACTTTTGAAGGTAAATTGATAATTTTAATTTTTTGAAGAAAAATAGTTATTTTTATCAAACCTTAGGGAGTAAAACCAAACTTAACTCTTTTATTTAAAATTCAAAATATTTATTATAACTTTTTAAGTATGGAATACAAGTGTTTTTTGCAATAATTATTAATTCATTCCTTATTTAATAAACTTCTTCTAAATTAAATAATATCTTATTCATAACACTTTAAACTTATATTTAAATTTGCACTTATTATTTATATATTATTTGAGTATGACGCAATGGTAATTTTATTCAAATTTAAGATATTTTAGAGCTATTTAATTATAAGATACAAGTACTCTATACAATAATTCGTTATTTGTCTCTATTTAATAAGCGTCTTCTAAATTAATACATTATTTAATAAGCACGAGATTATTTATTCACTACATTAAGTATTATTTCGTTTATAATACTTAAAATTAATATATATTATTTATATGGTTATAAGTATAAACTATTTAAATTCAGTATTATCTTGTTTAAAATACTTTAGTATACAATCACTAAATATTTACATAATAGTAATAATAAAAATACTAATATAATAATACTAGTATAACTAATAATAATAATAATAATAATAATAATAATAATAATAATAATAATAATAATAATATAATAATAATAATGATAATAATAATAATAATGATTCCATATTACCTTCATCATTATAAATACTTAAGTATACAATCACTAAATATACAATCACTAAATATTTACATAATAGAAATAACTAGACCTTTTTAAAGACTATAAGTTTATCACCTATAACAGTATTTGACATTAGATTCCATATTACCTTCATCATTCTAGTCCATAAGAATCCAGTGAATTTTGAGAACGACAACTACATCGATCTTTAGTCTTCACTTGTCCTACGTTGATCGTTTAAAAGAAGTTAAAGCAAAGAACTTCCTTATAAACTGGATCCCACATAAGGAGGCTAAACAAAAATAATTGTTATGGTTATGGTTATGGTTAACTGACGCATAATCATACCAACCAACTAAATTAACCGATTAACCAAAATTGGTTTAACTGATAACCTTTGATTATGGTTTTACCAAGAACTGACGTAGTGGTTATGGTTAGGGTTTTAGCCATTAACATACCCTAATTAACTGACCAGGCACGCTTTTATTACTTACATCTTGTCATGTAAAGACATAAAGTCAATCAAAATTCATATATGCTATGTTGTAATGTAATTTTTATATTACACGAATATTAACGTAGTTATACATATATACATGATTTTTTAAAATGTTTATAACATAATCAAATTTTAAATTGGTTCGACTTGTCTGACCAATAAATCAATAAGATAGCTGATCTTTAGTAAGTTAAGACTTAAGTGTGTGAAAAACTTATTAGCATTAGGTAATTTATTTTCCATATATTTAAGTTTAAACACTAACCTGCAAATGATTCTTTGCTCTAATGGTCCAAGTCTCCAAAGGAGATGCGAGAAATTTTGCTTCTTTTGAAGGTCACAAGTTTAATCCATGATACGTGTTACAACTTACTAACCACTAGTATACCATTAAAAAAATAATAATAATCTATCTATACTAATAAAAAAAGGTTTTTTATTGACACATGAAGTAATTATAGAGCTTCTAAATCTTATTTTTACGCTTCTCTCTGCTAATAAACAGTTGTATTAACTACTAATAATTTTATTTAATTCATTTTAAGATTAAAAATATTTTTTTATAATTTAAGAAACGAGATCTTTCTATAAATGCAATTTCTAAATAAACAATCTTTTATAAAATAAGAATTTTTTTCTAAAACATCAAACTTTTTTAAAAATAAAGTTATTTTAAAACTTGTAGCTTTAAAAAATATTTTTTTTATGAAAAAATAGTATTTTTAAAAACGTTTTTACTTTTAGAAAATTAAAAAATAGAGTAAAATGTCATTTTCGTCCCTAACGTTTTATTGAATTTGTCATTTCAAACCAAAAACTTTTTTTTTCATTTCAATCATTGTAGTTTACCAAATATTATCATTTGCATCCACTTCACTAACTCCGTTAAATATAAAGGTTATTTAGTCCTTTTCAACACTATAGGGTATCCAATTAAAACAAAATAATCAATTATTATTTAATTAAAACTAAAAAATATATAAAGCGACTAGTGAAACCGGGCGCTTAGATTTAAAATTTTCGATTAACTCTAACTCATGTGGTTCAATTGAGTTCTGCTGTGAGATTTCAATTGATCTTCATGTTTTGTTCGAAAGTACACCATTCTTCGATTGAGATCTACTCTTTTCACATTTTGTTTGATTGAGGTTTGTTGTTATCACGTAACGTGATAATAGCAGACCTCAATCAAACAAAGCATGACAACAACAGACATTAATCCCACAGTAGACCTCAATCAAATAAATGTACACGTTAGAACAAAATATAAAGATTAATTGAAATTTCAAAATAAAACTTAATCAAACAACATGAGTTAAAGTTAATCGAAGATTTTAAATCGATGCGCCTGGTCTCACTAGTTGCTTCATATATTTTTAATTTAATTGAATATTAATTGATTAATTGTTTCAATTGGATAACTAGAATGTTGAAAAAGACTAAAATACCATCATATTTAACGAAGATCTTAATGGAGTTAGTGTAGTGGATGAAAATGATAATATTTGGTAAACTATAGTGGCTGAAATGATAAAAAAAATTAGATTGAAATGATAAAATTAACAAAACGTCAGGGACGAAAATGACATTTTACTCAAAAAAATATTTAGAAAATGATATCGTTGTTTTATTATTTAGGAATAATTTTATATATATCCTTATAAATCTAGTTAAATATCATATATATCTAGAGTAAAGTTTAAATTTCGTATGTATCCTTTTTTAATAATCTTTCTTTAAATGTCAATTTTAACCTTTACAAATATACATGTTTGTTCCATTTCATTTGATCGTTGGTGCCTCCGTTGCTTCTTTATTCTCGAAAAGATGTCAATAAATATACATGTGAGTAAAAGGACCTCCGTGTATTCGACAACTAAGGTTTTTACTAAATAATAACATCAAACTTTACTAAAATCGATTAAGCTGCTTCTGTTTTTTTTTTCATTGGTTAACTACCACTGCATATGTAAAATTAATTGAAATTTATTGGAGATGAAAACCTAAAACTCCTGATGGCTGCATCGGCTTTGTGTAAAAAAATTTCATAAAATATAGACATATTTGATGTATTTTGAGAAAAAATGAATCAAGGATAAATGATAATACTTTTTATTGAAACTTATTAAAAGAATATACTTAATATTTTAATAATTTTAGAGGGATATATATGGTATTTAAGTTTTTATTTGAATATATATGATATTTATTAAGTTTGTAAGGATGTATATGAAATTAACCATATTATTTAAAGTATTTATCCCTACGTAATTTCAATAATATCGTACCTTAAAAAAAATAATAATAATATTTTTCATATATTAAAGTTTAAACACCCCACCCACCAAGTGCCCCCCACCCACACACCTCCGATCTTCTCACTTCAAACTTCGAATCTCCATCTTCCCCATTGACACAAAACCATGAGAATACGAAAGAATGCAAAAACCTCTGCATTTCTCCCCACAAATTCACCCTCAATCTCCAACAATCATCAACCCACATTGTGTCTCCTCAATCAATCTCCATGGGATATCATCACTTTCCCACCTGCACATTCATCTTCAACATCGATCATTCATCTGGTACGCACTTCAATCCCTCATTCAATCCCCATTCAAATCTATCTACTTTCAGATCTGTTCGTTTAATTCATCGAACCCCATTTTCATTCGATCCATTTGCTGCATTTGTGTCTCTCATTTCATCGTTTTTGTTCTCTAGCTAGGGTTCGTGTTTAATCTTTAACCCCCATTGTTTAGGGTTCTTCCAGGTCAAAAACCCTAAAAATCTTACGATCTCCGTCTTGAATTCGATCTAGATGAACTGAATTCTACATGGGGATTCTCCGTTTTGGGTTTTGTATCAGTTTGTTTGATTATATTTGCTTTTAATGTTATCCAGTTTGATGATTTTGTCACTTGTTACAACGTCAATCTTCCTGCAAATTGGAGCTCAACTGATTCAGATAGAGCTATTCAGAGGTAAACTATATGCATTTATTCAAATCGAAACATTTTTACCCGATAATACTCGATAATAGTTCGAACCCATGATTATCTAGGGTTAATTCTTACATGTTCGATTGTGTTCACTCAAATGTGTGCATAAGTGTGTGTTGTTTGATCGATTCACAATGTTAACAAACAAAGTTTCGATCTTATATCTGTATGAATATGGGTTTTGAACACAATTCGATCTTGATGACAGTGTGGTTTCAACGAAGGACTCATTTGAATACGAATACGATGTCGTTAATCAAAGTCAAAATGTTGATGACATGATTAAGAATTATGAATTGTATCAGCAAAAGGATGAATTAGGGTTTATGAAGGAATGTGTGAAGAAGGAAGATAATCTTGTTGACCTCCAAAACGACGCCGTTTGGTCGACCCACAAGAAGGCACAACCTCATGGTACAAAGAAACGGGCCTTTGGTATTACACCGAAGCAGAATGAGTTTTATTATTACTCTGGGTTTGGTCCAACATGGGGGAAGAAAAGAGGAGGGGTGGGGGACAAATGTACAACTTTTAATGCATGTGGTACTACTAGTAGTAGGAGTAGTGTGTATGAACCTAGTGGTGGTGTTGGTGATATGGAGGTAGAGGTGGATGAGAAACGGGCGGGATCTGACATGGCCATGTTGCAAGTAGTGTGGTCCTGTCAGGCGGCACCTGAGGGTGAAGATTTTAGTTATGTAGGAGAAGATGTGAGAGATGATGGGAAACCGAAAGAGAAGACTTTGAAGAAAAGAGGGAGGAAACCGATCAAGGCTCGATCATTGAAATCGTTGATGTGATGATATGTTGTTGTGTTCGTGTTTGTTTGTGGAATGTTGTTATTTGTAGGAGGGTTTAGTTTTGAGGATCTTTTGTTAAGAGTTGTAGTTGCGTTGTCGTTTCTATTAAAACCTTTGTTTTTGTTTGTAGTTTGTAATATCTTTCATGTTTGTTAAGTTTCCTACAATATAATGGTGATAAATCTAATATTGGTATTGTTTATTTTTATTTAAGGGAATCTCAATACTTTTTCTGAGATGAGAAGATGGTATGATGTGGCTTTTCCAATGTAAGATAATACTAGAAGAAAACAATAACTTTTAGACATGTCTCTTTGCTTGTCTAGCGACTACAATTATTTCCTTATTCGTCATGATCATTGTCTTTATAAGAGGACCGAGAATCAGGTTCAGTTGAGTATTTTTGAATTGTTATGTTTGTGGTAGCTGATTATGAGTTTGAATGAAATGAATTTCAAACTATTTTTTTTTCTTTTAAATTTTTTTTATTTACTTATATATTTACTATTTTAAGGGTTACATAGTTATTTTTCATGCGGTTTTTTTTTTTTTTTTTTTTTTTTTTTTTTAATATTGCTAATCCATGTCAGAAAGTAAGTAGTTTTGTAATTTTGTTTTAAATAGACACACACATACACATATGTATATATTAACTTCTAAGTCATTTATAAATTTATAGGTTTTTATAAAAGCATTAAGAGTAAATTACAAATTTTGTCCTTTAAGTATATTTAAAATTATGAATTTTGTTCTTAAACTTTGATAAGTACACTGAGCGTCCTTTGTTTGAAAATTTATCACGCTTTATGTCCTTTCTGCTAACTAAAGTTAAATTTTTATGTTAGTTTTGTGTGAATAAACCATTTTGTCTTTACCACTTAAAGGACGAAATCTGCAATTTTCAAAATATTACTTTCTCCAACCGGTTTCAAATATAAACTCTAAACCAAATAATTTGAAACGATTAAAAAATCTTGTACCAAAAAATTTAAAAAATTGAGTTGTTTAATTTGTATTAGATTTATTATAAAGGTAATGAACAAAATGAACAAATAAAATTAAATTTGTTAAAAAATAAAAATCTATAAATAAAATTACATTTTATAAAAAATAAAACTAAATAATTATTAATATTTATGATGATTTTTTAACAAAGTGGCTAAAAATAAATAAAAGTAAAGAAAAAAAATTAAAAAAACATAAAGAAAGAAAATAAAAGATAATAGTAACGCATTTCATCATTTTTAGGTTAAGGGCAACGTGATCATTTAAAAAAAATAAGTTTAAAAAAATAAAAATGATTAGAAAAAAGAAAAAAAATAAAGAAAAGTAAAGTAAATAAAATAAAAACAAAAAGAAAAAAAATAAAAGATTAGTGAAAATTACAAATTTCATCCTTTAAAGAGTAAAGGTAAAATGGTCTTTTACAAAAACTAATTGAAAAAGTTAACTTTTGTTAGTAGAAATGACATAAATCGTGATAAGTTCTTAAATAAAGGACGCTTAATGTACTTATCAAAGTTAAAAAAGAAGATCCATAATTTTAGATATACTTAAAGGACGAAATTTGTAATTTACTCAAGCATTAATTATAACTTGATCGTCTTAAGATTATAAATTGCACTACTATTTCAGTTTGTTTAAAAGGTTATTCATCATAACTATAACATTTTTCCTATAATACTCTTATAAAAATCTTGAAGTGTTAGAATAAATATCGAGAAATTTTCTCTGGTACGGAGGCACCGACAAGTCTTAAATAAATTGGGTTTTGTAGTCACTGGTCACATCGCCCAAGGAGTGTGGAGAGTTAGCGGTTGGGTCACATGAGCCCATGAGGTAATTGAACTCCATGCATATGAGTTTAATGTTAAGCACATCAAATCTTTGAATTCCATTAATTCTCACCAGATGAATACTATAAATTCCCAAAGAATAATTGGGTCCCAAACAAGATGAATATTTTTAATTGGCAAGCGGAAATGGATCAAGTACCTACTCTTGATGCCTCGCGTATAGGACTGTGAGGTTTGGGTCTTTGGATTGTAGGTTGTATGGGAATTGTTGTAGTCTGTAAACCATCTTCTGTTAATTTGCAAACCACATATGGGCGCAAGTTTCTCAATGGCGTAGAATCCCGGCTATTTATGCCTTCTCTTATAAGGACCTCATGGAAGTATATATGATCTCTCTGGGTGATGAAATTAAACGGAATGTGATTCACGGTCTTATACTTACGGCTTGTTGGTGTATTTGAAAGGCGGTGAATAAAATCATATTTAATGAAGAAGGTTCACCTTTGCAATGATCACCGGTGATATTAAAACACTTGGAGCATTATGGAAAAGAAATAGAATGTGTAGAAGATCCACTGGAGGGCTTCCTTGAAATTTTAAGATACAATAGTTACAGCAAATATTTTCATACTACTTGTAACCGGAAAAAACATCGATAAAAATATGTACGTCAAAACAATCGCTTCAAGGGCTTTAAGTCGAGAAAATAAATTCACTAAATATACTATATATGATAATATAGCTGATCGCTAAAATAATTAAATAAATATACTGTATATAATAATACAACTGATCGCTACTGTTTACTTGGATATTTTCTTTTTAATCACTAGAGTTCATTATGTTTTGTTTTAGCACACCTAAAATTTATTGTAATTGTAACCAATGTATACTCAAACACCATCAATGTTGCGGTGAGTTTCTCATAGTATCCAAAGGGTAGCTTAAATAAACTTACATAATATTTAAAGTCATTTATTTTAAACTCTAATTTATATATTACTATTTACCAACTTCTTTATATACCTTATGCATAGGAAGTTTTTCAAAAAAACTTTGATTTTTTACTTTTCACTCAAAGCTTTTCATCTTGGAACTTTTAACCCAAAACTTTTTCATATTTTACAATTTAACCTCATAACCTTTTAAAATTCAACTTTAGTTTCATGTATCATTCATCTGTCATAAATTTTTGTTTTAAGTCTAGCCAGTTAACACGACGCAACATGCAAGTGTAGTTTAATATTTTTACATTTTGCTTTACTTTTTGTTTTAGTTTTGCGAGTTAACATGACGCAACGTGCGTGTGTGTGGTTCAACGTTTTTACGTATTATTTTTTCCCGTTTGACAAGTTCGTTGCAACGTACGGGTCCTAGATCGACTTAGTTATAATTTTCTATGTTTTACATTCTGGTCTAATTTTTCAGCATTATCACACCGCAACTTCAGTATTGATGCTCGCTGACGGTGGTGTAACATTGATGTTATTTGATACGATTTCACGCCCCCATCACAACAAGAGGGGCTTGATTCTAGTAAAAACTAATCACAAATTGAAGATCAACGGCTATAAGTATATGTAAAGATTGACATGATGATAATAGGTATTAATAATATCTTTTTTCCTAATATTAAATTTAAAATGTTTCAAGTATTTATCTATACTACTATATAATACATCTCTTTGGATATAGATTTAATTTTACCAAACATACAAGTTTTGAAACAACATGCACAAAGGAGTGCAAAGTATTTAAGAGGGGTAGAATAGGAAATTGATTAAGATTTTAACACATTTTAGGGGCAATATGGTAAATTTATCTATTAAACTTTATGTACCTTGACATTTTTACCCTTGACTCTTTTATGTATTTAATAAACATTATTAATACATTATTTAATATATGATATTATTAAATTCACTTCATTAAATTTTATTTTATTTATGATACTATAAAATGAAATTTAAATTTATATTACTAATTTTATTTTTATAACTAAATACTATTTAAATTAAGTATTATTTTATTTAAATATTTAAGTATATAACTTATATATATTTTTATATCTATAATAACTATAATACTAATATTTTTCTAGAGACATATTATGAGTTTAATAATTTTAATATTTATCTATATCTTTTATAATAAAATTGAAAGGAAGATAGAATGATAATTTTACATATGGATTAAGACACCCGTATGAAAAGTCATGCTTAAATTTTAAAAAATCAACTATTTTATTTCATTTATGTCCTTACAATAAAGTATAACATATGATGTTTATAATACAAATGCTAAAGCAAATACACGTGACCAAATAAAACTGGCATTTACTTTCAATGCTGTTCATTCATTGCGATTAGCACTAATCACTCTTTCCCTTTCCCTTGACGGTTGTTAACAACTCAATAACAATCAAAATGGTAATTTGTGGTGATAATTTTTTCATTAACTTTCTCCGGTCTATGCAAATTACCACTGAAAGCTGCTTCCGATGATCATAAAACTTTAACCTACATTTATAAAACGAACCCCCCCTTAAAATCTAGGTAATGAGTGATTTCCGACCACAAATACCACCCATACTTTTACTAATCTTGTTGGGATAATATAGTTGTTTTAAAGACTTTTGTAATATACGTAATTGTTTTCTTTCATTCAATTTTTTCAATAATTATATTTTGATTTTTTAATTTACGTCATAACGCACCGAGCCGATACTGACTAAATTTGAATTCTTAAAAAATCACGTAACAGCCGTACCACTGCAACGCACGGGCATTTCCACTAGTAACTTATTAAACACTTGTTATGGGTGACACTGTCATAAGATTCAAAGGACTGATTCAATCCACAACTTCATTTCAGCTGACATAACTTCAATCTGATATAATGGTTGATTAATAAGACTCAAAAGAATATTCAATTGGGTTAGATTATACAATTTTATGTTTGTGTTTGAACAAGTTTTACATAATTAGATTTGATACTACAATTAGCGGTATTTTCTATTTGTGCATATACAAAATTATAATCGCTATATATTGAGATATGTCATTTTCTTAGTCTCTTTACATATTTCTTTCGGTATTTAACCAAATAAGCTATTGGCCTGTGGTCAGTGTGTTTTAAGGGAAGCAATCTACTTAGTTCGAAGGCAAACCGAGTTTGTTTGTTTTTTTTTTACTTTTAAATTAGGGGTTATTATATTGTATATTTATTGTGTTTAGACTTTAATCATGTGGTCTATGGGAGTGTTGCTAAAAGATCAATACCACTTACCGAATCTTATAGCTAAAACAAGCACTTGTTAGTTTTATTTTTCTAACGTTTTAAGCCAACATAACCTAAAGTCTTACATAAAAAAGTTTATATTAAAAATATGAAAATGACAATTTTATTATTTTTTCTATAAATATAACAAAATCATGCTACACCTAACCCTCATTGACAAATTTGGCGAGCCTATCTCGATTAAAAATAATTTTCCTTTAACGTGAAATGTATATTCAGTAAAGAGATATATTTAGCCACACCCATATAATATTAAATGGGCTGTGACGGGTGCCACCTAAGCCTATCACGTATAAATCACCACCCTCTAGGCGTGAGACATATTAAATGGTATTTAATGTATTTTTTCACCATCCATAATACGACACCTCTTTTTTGTAATCACAACATTAACGCAAACACTTATTATGCATCTTTGATGACATAAGGTTCTCGGGTATGATCAACGCCCAAGCAATAAATCCAACTTGGCAAGTTAATGAGCGTGGCAAAACTTTCCCTTCATGCGTTAAGGGTGTGACTCGTTAACATTTCAATGCATATTATGGTTAAATAAAAGGAAGAATGTGGTGATGGTGATTAGTGATGTGTAATCCAAATTTGTTTTGAAAGCAAGTAATGGGTATTTAAAATGAGTTAAACCATTTTCTTAAAAGTACTTGAAATGAAATATAATAAAATAGGTGATGTGATGTTGATATGTAGTTAAAGAACATGAAAGTACACTTATAAATTTTACTGTTTGCGTAGCAACCACGTGACAACATTTTTTATCACTATCACACAACCCTAAAAATGGTCTTATACTAAGTTTTAAATAGTGTTTTCAGACTCGAATTAAACCGTTAAATGATCAGTTTGTTGTCTGTTTCGGTAGGTTCTGAAAACATTGGTTTTAAGAATATATAATTGAGCCGGCTAGCAACGATTGTGTCCACATATTAAATCGTTTAACATCGGTGGTGAAGTAGGGTTTGGGTCAAAGTGTCACAAAAAGTCTTGTAAGTTCTCTCTCCGCCTCACCTATCTTCATATTTATCCCTTCATCAAATCCAATTTGTGCTCTTAAAAATCCCACAAAATTTCATTAATTTGTGTTGATTTAGCTGAATCTAGTGTTTATTCATCACTTTCATCGAAATTTAGGATTTTTACTGTTAATTGTTCATCAAATTTGTTCAATTATTGATGTTGATGCCAAATTTCGTTGTTTTCAGATATCAGTACAGATCTAACGTAGCTTGATTTGGTTTTTATCACTTCTATTTCTTAGTTCTGGTGTTCGATCGTTGTCGGTAAGTTTATCTCATCTTTTGCTTCTTTTTGACCTGTTTTATCGTTGAATTTTGATTCTCTGTCGTTTCGTTGATGTCATCGGCTAGAATTTTTCATTAATTTGGGTGGTTTTACGTTTTATGATTATGCGATCTGTGTTCACATGCTCTGTTTTGAATTGAGAAACGATATGACGATAATTAAAATCTTGGATCTTGGATAAAGCTAGGGTTTTGAATGGAAATTTTGTTATTTTAGAGGATTGTCGCTTGAAATAATTGGATTAAAGTTGTATCGATTCAAATATGTTACTAAGCCTTTTATAATTAGGTGTTTTTAGATTAATAGCTATTCACATCAGATTTGTGGGCTTTGTACTTGTATAGCATTGATAATGGTCATTCTTTGTGCCTCATCAACGAGATTATCGATGGACTTTGATTACAAAAGAGACTGTGTGTACAGTTATTTAAACCTCAAATTATATGTACAAAGTAGAGCTCACAAGTCATAATAGAATCATAGCGTCGCTCATGGATGTGTGTGTTAATATCGATCGTTTCAGGCTGAATCGTTTCAGGCTGAATCTCTTCTTGCATTTTGGTTTTGCAGATAGTTAACTATGAGTCGATCAGAGGGACCACACAGGCCGTTTCTCCTGATTGGGAATCCTTTTAAGATGATGATGCACAAAACTTCTCATCTACCATCAGCAGTGCTAACTGCTTATGAGAAAAATTTAGCTGAAAGGTTTCGCCAACTGAAACCAAATGATGCGTCTGATGTCATCAGCTTTTCGTGGATGAAATCTGCACTGGGCTCAATTTGTGAGACACTTGCTGACATAAGAAAACTCATTGTAGATTTGGAACTTCCTATATGTAGCTGGGATATCAAATGGGTCGATATGTACTTAGACAACAGTTTGAATTTGCTTGATTTTTGCAGTGCTTATGGGACCGATGTTGTAAGACAGAGATTTGGCTATGTCATGTTGAAATGTGCATTACTCGACCTCGAATCTGGTAATCCACAAAAGCTCATGTTGGCTTCTTCTTCTCTTCATGAATGGAGGCAATATCAAAGATGTTACGACAACTCAAAACTGCAGGATTGTTGTGATGTCATATGTAAGCTTGAGGAAACCCTCAACTTGCCTAAAATCAAGAACATACCCAAAGCTAAGGACCTGGTTCGAGCCATGTATGGACTCAAGGTTCAGACCATGTTCATCTTTAGCGTATTAGTGGCTGCATTTTCAACCACTCGTAGGACTCTTGTAGAATTGCAGGTTCCCAAAGAGTATTTGTGGCATGAATCTTTCACAGAATTGCAAACTATTATGAATGGTGAAATCAAGAACATCTATGCTTCTGGTGATGTTTATCCCCTGAAAGAGCTTCGAGTACTTGACCAAAACATCAAGAAACTCTACCCATTGCTTCATGATGGCTTGGGTGAAACTACACAGGAGGTTTTCAACGGCTATTGTTCTGAATTGATGGAAAGTAATGAGAAGTTTTTGGTCGGTTTAGATGAAGTCAAATCGGAAATGGATCGTTTTTTCAAAGTTGTTGTTGACGGGCGTATGGCTTTGTTGGATAATTTTCAACAGCAGCCACCCAGGAGAGGCGTGCAGCAGGTTAGAATGTGATTTTCCTTGGAAAGTTCTTCTATATCTGTATATATGTTTTTCAGTCAATTATGTACGCTTTGTTGCTTTTATGTTGTATTTGTTTAGTTATTCAGCTGCCTTTTGTTATTTGGTTATTATATATGTTTTATCTGGACATCAAATCTGATGCAAATCTAGTTGGACATCACAGAATGAAAAGTTCAACAAAATAATTTGTTTGAGAAAAGAAATCAGCCAACGTTTCCATAGAAAACTTCAAATATAAAGCAATCCAAGATCCTAGGAAATAGCTAACAACTCCAAGAGAAAAAATCAAACTAGAAAATTTAGAGATAAACTAGAAATTAAATAAACTCAAATAAACATTCCAATAGTCATGGGTTATTACCAACATGGGTTACTAGCTAACAACTTCAAGAGAGAAAATCAAACAACTAGAAAATTGGTGAAGCTGTTTAATCTGCGTTGAACGTTCCTCCCCATCAGCGCTGAAGTGTTCCATGGCTGGTAATGGTGTCAAATCTAAGGGAGTAAAAGAGTTCTTGCCATTAACAATTATAAATGGACTCATACCTGTGGATTAGTGGGAGGATCGGTTGCAGGAAAATTCCGCCTACGTCCCATTGTCATGGGTTATTACCAACAAGACTGCGCAGGAGATTCCCAAGACTGCGGTTGGTAACTTCGGTCTAACCGTCATTCTGTGGATGGTGTGCGCTACTAAAGTGGAGAGATGAATCCAAGCATAACCTGCAACTCACAAGCATTTGTTTCAGGCCGTAAATTTTCAGGTGACTAAATCAACCCAGACTATTGCATCGCTATCAGAAATCGGGTCTTTCTCGCAAACTTTTTTTTTCTTCAAAAGTTTGTGGTCCATAATTGATCATGTCTTTATTTTTTTGGTGTTTAATGGCTTATGCATGAATATAATCAATTTGATCTACCAAATAATAAATTTGATCGTGAATTAATTTAACATGTGTTTAAACTTTAAACAAGACGATATGAAAAAAGTAGTAAGATACTATGTTTTTGCATGTACCGATAAGCTTTTACCTTATGAAATATAAGCATGGCTGTAAGGATATGTGTTAACTAATCTATTTATCGTTGTCTTTTTTTATAAAATAAATCTATTGAGTGTTTAGGTTGGTTAACACACACTTGAGGAAATCTTGTACATTGGAGTAGGTTGTTCGTACACTTGCTGATTAAGATCACCCAAGGGATTACTCTCGATCCGTGAGGAAGTTTGATGACTTGTGTACTCAGAAATTTAAGGGCTTGTTCATTTGTTAGATGTATATGACGACTATAATATGTCTTGTTCATTCTACCGCTATCAAGACCACTTAGTAAGAAATTGATTAACCGTAGACTAACACAGGGTTACGTAAACAGGCCATCGTGTCACCTCATCTCATAATATTACCAACACGGGGCGATGTAAATTGTGACGCTAGAAAATCTAACTCCTAACTAAGAAATGCTTATATTCATCAGAGTGTATTTTAGTTAAAGTTTATTATAAATTTATAATACTCAGATATGATTTGATTAGGTTTCATTTGTAATTGTTCTTATTATCTATATCTATAAATGATTTATTAACAATAACAAAACAACCCATCCGGACCGGATAAAATGCATAATTAATTACAGAGGAAGTAACAACTAGTAACTTCATTATTGTTCAATGCTTTGTTTACAACTTAAATTACAAAACAATATGTATAGTGTCCTAATCTTTAAAGCCTATTGAGAATGACTATCCTCTCTATACGTATATATCTTACATGCCTGCAAGAGTGCAAGGTATACTAAAAAATAATGTCAGCTAATGTTGATGAGATCATGAGACATTTTATAAAACATGAAGTTCAATTATGCATAACAATATGGGTCGTATATCGTTTAGAGGCCTTGTGCCTACTGTGACTCCCATAACAACCACCAGCGATGGACCTCCTTCCCCCGGTCATTGTGTGGGTATGAGAATGTGTTTGCTATTAAGTACTAAACCCTGGTCGTGTGGACTCTCCACCCCTCGTTGCGAACTACTACAGGTCTTGCTAGCGCTACCCACCTCTATCTATATGTTTATGCTTCCTGGGACTCAAATTGATAACACATGGGCATGGTAAAAGTAGAAAAAGCTTTTTACCTTCAATCTTTATTAGCTGCATCATGAGTTCACTTGAAATCAGATAAAAGTTTTACATTTTAAGTTCTTGGTTTAAAAAGGAGTTCATGGCATCCTAAGCCCATGCACGGGATGTAAATCACAAAAACTCACTTCTTTCCGTACGCGACACACAAATAAACTGTATACATTTTGCTTATATTTCTCATGTTTCAATATCATTTACCAAAGTTAAACACAAATAAGCTCTCTATACCATGTAATATATAATTAAACTCTGGTGTACAACCTACAAAGCTATA
This sequence comes from Flaveria sonorensis, assembly GCA_025506505.1. Lineage (NCBI taxonomy): Eukaryota > Viridiplantae > Streptophyta > Magnoliopsida > Asterales > Asteraceae > Flaveria > Flaveria sonorensis. The sequence continues at coordinate 6,894,519 of CM046429.1, forward strand.
TGCAACATTATGACATACAAAAACATAGCCGTACAAGAAGTGCGGCTTAAGTTTACGTCTCATGTTGCTATTTTGTCACCTCGCACGCCTTTGGTATGCCCTGTGGCTCACCTAGTCAGAAGCGAGCTGCCTTGCGCCTAATGACACCTCAGTTGTGCTTTTCGAAACTCATATATTAATCTATGATAGTTGTTATATTATGTTTAACTGAAATCGGTAATCTATAATTTGGTAAACAAGACATTGGCAAGTCAAAATACGACTAATAATTCGCAGATGACATAATTAATCATTCACAAAAGACACAGAACGAGATTAAGAGAACATAAACTAAATCTAAAGCATGTCATGAAAAATCAAACAAACTAATCACACTAACAAGTGACAAATTTGATAATCTGTTGATGCTCCCTACCAAGATAACATGAATTTTCAAAACCAAACACACCATCTTGAAACAAGATTATTATGTTGCCTATTTACAAATCTGCCCTTCGTTCATGTCGTTCATATTTACCAGAAGCACGTTAACAAAACATCTACACACCTGCCAGCAAAAAGATAACAAACACCATATTCGTGTAACCAGAAATTCGCGTTATTTTACACGCTACCTGGAGTTTACAAAAACCAGAAATAACAAATAGAAAAGACGTTTATGAAGTTGGGATTGCTTTCCCTGGCAATGCTTGAAGACCGCTTGATGTAACCTTTCCAGTACCCGCGTCATATGAAGAAAATAATTTCTTCTGTGCAAAACACAAGGAAAAAAGTTGTTAATTCACCCATGAAAATCACGAAACTAAAACAAAATTGCATTGTTTGACTAAAACCGTTGACTTTTTCATGAATCTGGTTGATATAAATGAGTGTTACAAAATCACTTATAACGATAATTGTTAAAGAGTACTTACATAGTTCTCAAACTGGGGGCTTTTCAAATTAGCACAGAGATTTTTCATCAACGTAACCACCTGTTACAAAACCAAATAACCTTAGAAAACAACAGTCCTAATATACTTTAAATAATTAACCTTAAACATAATAAGCAGTCGTACCGTTTCAACATCCACAGGATCCATCATCTTCAGTTTTTGCAAGTGATTACTTTCATTGGGGTCAAAGACCCCGCCAATGAATCTGTAGACTTTTGGGAAGTCTGGCATGACTGCACATAACAGAAAGCTACATGTTAACTATATTATATCATATCCATATTTAGACAGCTCTAGGAAAAGGGATTATGAGATATGGTATTGTATTTCATTAGAATTTTCTTTATTTTGGATAAAAACAGTTTCAAGTCTCAACATATAGAAAAGGTATTTTTATCAGATCATACCTCGCCCCATCTTTCTCTGCTTTACTTCATGTTGGCTGGTGCTTTCACTGGCCGACCATTTCCCTGGATCTCCCTCACTGCTGCTACTGCAACAATTATGTGATCTGACATCATCTGCAATGCCAAAAAGGATAAAACATACATGTTGCCATGTTGGAGAACTTAATCAATTGTTTTCTTATAATTAGGAACTAAAAAACAAACAAATGTGAGTGTGGGCCAAACCTTGTGCAGGCTCATCAGGTGCTGTTATTGTATTATACATCCATGGGTTTGTAGGCCACTGATACGAATTGTTCAAGATGATATCTTCACGTTTGATTAAATCAGTAGCCGACTGTTGGGCTCCTACTAATTTGGGTACATCTGAGTTTCAAAAACAAGTACATAGAATGTCAGCAGGGATGTCCGAATCCTATTTGACGTTTGTAGGGGAAAAATCATAATAGTAATCCAACCATTCTTAGGGGCTTTGTGAGGGTATGGATGAGATGCTTTCCTCTTTGGTCGCGGGGGTGGGACGTGCTCATTGGTCCCACTTTTTTGGACCTTTAAAAAGTACTTTTGGGCATGGCTGCGTATCTGCCAAATAAAAATGAAAAACAAATTCAAATTTAATCTTGTATATCACATTATGTATTACAGGTATTTGATTAATTTGCAAATAAAAGGACAACTCAATCCAATTTCTTCTTTACACAAGTTTAAGAACAACCTGCTCTACATCAATAATAGATATTCAACAAAATGGCATTTTATCTAGTTACCTGGATAGCAGTCTTGGAGCCAACAAAAGCTTCGATTTTTTTCCAGTCACGATCAAAGCTGGATTTTGTTGAAAAAAAAAAGTAAAAGAGAAGTCAGAGTCTTGCCACTTTATTTATCCGATTTAACACGCTCACCATACACAAACTTCATTCAAATAATTATTTACACTCTAGCCTCTTAATATGTCTACCAGAGAGAGTAGCTATCCATTCTAACTTCTAGATACTAAGGAATTCATATAGCTCTTAGAAATGTGCTTAAACACATGTCTGTAGAGAAAGTGAGACGAGCAAGTTTAGGAACAGAACTCCAAAATCCATGGCCAATTGAGGTTTCGAGGCAAAAAGAACTATTTTCCTTCAATTTTTGCACTATCAATGCCAAATAATATTTACAAGAATAAAAATGGAATAAAAAACATAAGCAAGTAAACAAATCTGTAATTGTAATAATGTTACTAGTTATTTTACGAAACCTTTTTTATATAATACCGATACAAATAACTATAAATTAGTACAGTAAGTGTGCTCTAATAACCTTCCATGGTAAGAGAGCAAACAGACCACAACTCACACGAGTATTATGGTCTATTTTTGTTCTTAGCATGCAAAGGCTACTAAAGCAAACTTTCCATATTTATACTTTTTGTAGTTATTTGTATCATTGTTATACAAAAAGATCTCATAAAATTAGCTAGTACGGTAGTTACAAATCCAAATTTATTTACATGTCTATATATTTTTATTTTAGTCTTGTAAGTATAACATAGATATAATAATGCAACTATTGAGGAGAAAAGACTTTTGCCACACAGCTTTATGAGGAAATATATTTTTCAAAATATAAAATTATTTATCTCTATCGTCAAAAGCCCATTTTCAGACGCTTAAGCACATTCAGGCCAATTTCTGGTAACAAATGATCTGAACAAACAATTACGCTATCCCTAAACAAGCTTGGAATCAACCTAAAACTCCCTAAACAAACCCATAACAAGCATAAAACATGTCTAAGCCTATAAAAATGTTATTTTTATACTATCTGCCCCGCTTAAACAAGCCCTTGCATTTTAAGTGCCTTGCGCCTAGGCCCAAAACTCCCCAATTACGCGTTGCGCCTTCGACAACTATGCTTTTTATATAAACAAGTACTGCTGATTAAAAAAATTAAGATTCTATTAAAATGGCATTTCACAAATACAAAGAGCAGTCCGTAAAGCATTTGTAAAATATGCATAACAATTGCCAACTATTTTTCTACCATTATGGTCTGAACGTGATTATTTGTATAACTATTTATTAGATTTTTCTATCATATAACTTTTAACACAAAATGTATATATGAATGGCATGCAGACTTTTTCATTCTTGTTGCAACAAACAGAAAACATAAAGAGGATTGTGGTCACTTGAAAAAAAAAAAGAAGAGGAGGAGAAACTGATCAACTGCGTGATCTCATGCAATTCCTAAACTTGCTCGTCTCATTCTCCAAATTCCTCTGTAACCCCTCTACCTCATCTGAACTTCATTTGTTATGCACGTATATGTTAAGTTCTCATATGGTGTATCTTGAGACTTCCTAGCTAAACTTTCCGCCATCAGCCAATCATCACTGTTGCCCCAACTTATGGTAAGCAAGGTAAGAAGTATAATGTAACTAAATATTTCTAATATCTTGAGCCTTTTAATTCAAAGGAGACAATGCAACGCTTCTATATATATGCTGCATAATCACAAACTTCACGCTAATGATCATATAACATGTCTCTCATAGTACATCCACACTATTACACTCACTTGTGTGTATGTGACTCTTCACAAAGCAAACAATTCAACAAAGACTGCATTCAATTACGTCAATCTACACACACACATATAGAAACAGAGATAGAAACATACAGATGAAGCGCTTCGAGAAACTTATCGTGTTCAACGTCAGTCCAATTCTGTCGAGACTTTGTGATCGTATACGGCTTCCGAATCTTCTTACCGGTATCATCCGACAGCGAACTGGGGAGATTAACGCCGACGGCAGAATTGTTAGTGCTCACCGGCGTCGGCAGCAGAGATTCAAAGCCCATAGAAGTGTGAAATCAACAACTTTGATAGTCAATTCAAGTGTTGAAGAGTGAGTGATTGTTGGGAAATTAGGGTTTGGGTGAATTGAATTGAATTGAATCGAGGGTTTAAAATTGGGGGTTCGAGTTGAATTGAGAAGGTTCTGAAGATTTCAATGTTAAATGGTCTAAAATTTTGGGTGTGGAGAGATAGAATACTGATGAGGAATGGTGGCCGGACACGTGTTGAGATCTCAATACAATTAGTAGCATCCGACACTAGACTTTTTTCTTTTTTTTAAGGTATATATATAATAAGTGTTTTGGTTGGTATATAGTGAAAAAAAGTTGAGAATTATTAAAAAAAACTAGAATTAAGCCCTAGTATTGCGGCCGGATGTAAAATCGTACCAAATAGTACTAGTGTCATATGACCGCCGGCTACCATCAACACTAAATTTGTGATGTGTTAATGCGAATAAATTAGACCGAAATGTAATACATTGAAAAATACAGTTAAGTTGATCTACGACCAGCGCGTTGCGATAAATTTGTCAAATGAAAAAAAAATAATGTAAAAAAGTTTCACATACGCACGTTGAGCCGTGTTAGCTCACAAGTTTTAGAACAAAACCTAAAGCAAAACGTAAAAATGTTGGATCACACATGCATGTGAAATCGTATTAACTTGCAAAACTTAGAATGAAACGTGAAACAAAAATTTGCGAAAGATGAAAAGTTGAGTGGACCAAAGTTGAAAGTTAAAAGGTTGTAAGGTTAAAATGAAAAAAATAAAAAGTTTTTGGTTAAAAGTAAAAAAAAAAATTCAAATTTTGTAAGGTTACATTGCATAAAAGGAAAAGCTTTGGGTTAAAAATAAAAAAATTTTTTTTTTTTAAAAACACCCTAAGCATAAAGTATAACACCATAATGCATAAACAATTTGATAATTAGTATAATGTAAATTAGGTTTTAAATTCTGACATGAGGTAGTTTAGGATTTGAGGTAGTTTAAAAGTATAAGTAAATATGTGTATGAGTGTCATTGAAAAAAGATAAGTAAAAATAAAAATAAAACCAACAAATCTATCAGAATTACAATAGAACGTCTACGTTGTAGGATGGGGATCTAGTATGGCAATCTTCTTGAAAAGAGATCGGTGGAACCAACGAAGCTATCAAAATTACAATAGTGTAAGGTGGTGCTTGATCAGATATGGTACTTTGAGAAGCTGACACATTTGGTGACAGCTCGAGAAATTTCTAGGTTAAATCGGTCAAAAAGATCTATACGTGAAGGGCAAAAATAACAAATTTATAATACATGGGAACAAATTGATTCCAAAAACGTACCCTTTTTTGTTGGAGACCGAAGATGAACCAAATTTTAACTCTAGATGCCCTTGTCAAACGAACATCCAAATTGGTTCGTCTTTATGTTTTTTATGTGGTGAGGTCTCGGAGTCGGCAGAACATTTGTTATCGCATGCTATGGAGAAGATTTTGAAGGATATTCGGGGGTGGAGCTAAAGCATGGCCATTGGGGTCAAGTGACCTATGATATTTTTGTTTTTATACGTAGTTCATATAACCTAGATGTTCCACGCCCTCACGGGCTTACGCTGCACTCTCACGCCTTCCACCGCGAAGGCATTACGAATGCTCTATGAGTTCAAAGTTAACGAAAAATTGTACGTGTTATAAAGAGTGTTAAAATCGGGATAAAATTTATTATATATATGAATCAATTTGACTAATAGATTTGACCTCTGAGGTCAATTTGTCCAAAAAGCTCTCAGGTTGCACGACTCGCTCGAAAATAGCTCAAAAAAATCTCACTCAAAATCGGCTCGTTTATAAACGATCCGAGCCCAAGCCAAGGTGAGCTCGGCTCGTAGCTCGCTCATCAGCTGATTTGTTGGCCAGCTCGTTAGCTTGTTTAAATTTTAAACCTAAATAAATCAAAATTATAACATATTATATAAAATAGACCATACACACAAGGTTATTTTGATATTTTATAATGAGAAACTAATTATAAAAATATAAAAACATGATTGGTAGGGAGTAAATACATTTTATATATGAATGTTTGACCTCAATAGTCAAACCCATAGACTAGTATGATTTCCTTTGAAATTTTGTTACAAATATCCATGGCTACATCAAACTAACTAACAAAAAGGTTCTACGTGAGTACGTGACTTCTTTTAATAACTGTGAGAAAATCTATTTCACATGTGAATCAATTTGACCTTGAAAGGTCAAACTTTAAAGATTATTATGATTTCCCTTGAAGCTGAGTTATAAAGGCTTTGCAGCAATACTATGATTATAATTTATATTGATATTTAATTAATATATTATAAAGAAACAAAAAACAAGATTGTGCAAGACACATCATTCATATATACAACCACTAGATTATTAATTGGGTTTACATATACAAACTTGAGGGCAAAAACAGAAGTTAGGCTGCTACAGGGAGATTTACATGAACAAACATTACAAAACCATACCTCATAGTTAAACCCCAAGACGGAACCAAAACCGATGTACAAAGCAACTTTTCGAGCAAACCCGCAGCATTATCTTCTATATGTGTCAAATATACTTGATTTTCTATGCTATTGGGAGATGGGTGGTTCGCTGTATAAAATCTGGATGTTTAAAGCTGAGAGTATGTTCCTTTTGACCATTTTTGCCAATGTAGGAACTGAAGAAAAAGGTCAAAAGAATCTTCTCCTGAAAGTGCGGGTGGTCGCTTGATACGAGCGCATGAGCAGACCGACACCAATCCCGATGCCAAGACACATCCCAAGGCCGATACCAACACCAACTCTTACACCAGCATTGAACCAGGTGAGTTGGCCGTCTTCATCATAATACATTTCCTCTGAATAGTAGCTTGGTCTGACTTTGACCTCTGGTTCATACTCATAACCTTCTTCCCCTGTATGCTGTAAAAAATATTAAAAAGGGATTAAAACCATAATTCCATAATTCTCAAAGGGATATATGCTTAAGGATTAACAAATAGACCAAAGAATGAAAAGGTTAAATACTTATATGTCATAAGAGGTGAAAATCACGAAAGTGGCTACTTTAGTAAACGTGTTGTACTTCTATCTTCACGTCAGAACAAACTCTGTGTGCGTTATACTTATACTAGCCCAAACCCCAAATACGTGATATAATGTTACATATCATATTAGTTTTAGTTTAATTTAGATGGAAAAAAATCCGACACACAAGTAAAAGTAGATACCACACGCTTAGTCACGAGAGCAACATGTCACATGGCTATAACTTTCACCTTTATTGTGTGTCCCATCTTCATATCTTGTGTAAATGGTACCTGTTGTCATGTCTATTAGCTACAAGTCTACAACCCATTTAGGCCTACAAGACCTATGCCAGTTTTTTTGAACTGCAAATCTAACCTACTCCTACTCCTAAATCACTCCAAACTAATCTACTCCGTGCCCGAATTTAAACCCGAGACCTCCCATCCAGTGGTTGCAAAAATCGGATTAGTCGGCCGATTAATCGGCGACTAATCGGTAATCGGAGGCTCCCCGCTTCGATTTTTGCTAATCGGCAACAATAATCGCTAATCGGTGAAATTGGTTAAAAATTGGGATTAATCGGCCCAAGTCGGCCAATAATCGACGTTTTTTCCAGATTCCGGCGAGATTCCGGCGAAGTCTAAAAATCCTTGTGAAAATTCCGAAATTCCGGCAATACATGTATATATATATAAAAAACTAACATTTTTAGTAGAAATTCATATAAAAATGTGTGTATATATATAAAGATTTGAAAATTACATATAAAAGTTCCAAACCGATTAATCCCGATTACTCCCTAGTCCCTACCTTGCCGCCCGACTAGCGCCTAGCGATTTTTACAACAATGCTCCCATCTAAGCCTCAACCAAACCAAGTAGGCTAGTCCCGCATTGACGATCTATCTTCGGTTAGCCCCATATTTGTAGTTGCATGTTCAATTGGGGCAATTTGAGGGTGTTTGGATTTACAATTTTCTTACAAACAAACTCATTATTTGGTGTTTGGACCTTGGGTATATCCTGCATCGTCTAATAACTCATTATCTGCAGCAGTTTATATAAAAGGATCTAGGTTACAGGGTGAGGTTATTCTACAAAGTGTATTTTTGCTACAAAGTGTAAGAAGACACAATGAGGTTAAAAAAGTCATAAAAAAAATTATATCTCACAATCTAAATCGAATTTCAAAAAAGTACTTCGGAGTCTCTGTTCCTCTCGTCGTCCTCTTTCAGAAAAAAGATAAAAAAAAATAAAAAAAAATTCATTGTGTCTTTTATGACACAATGACGTCATTATGTCATTCATAATGACACAATGATGTCATTGTGTCTTTCATAATGACACAATGACGTCATTGTGTCTTTCATAATGACACAATGACGTCATTGTGTCTTTCATAATGACACAATGACGTCATTGTGTCTTTCATAAATGACACAATAAAAATAAGTTAATTTTTTTATTTTTTTTCTTTTTCGTTTATTTTTTTTTTTAGTGAGGACGGCTAGGGGAACAAAAGCTCGGAATTACTTTTTTGAAATTCGATTTAGATTGGGAGATATAATTTTTTTGTAACTTTTTTGACTCATTGTGTCTTCTCACACTTTATAGCAAAAATACACTTTGTATTTGAACCTCTTTCCTAGGTTACATACACAACCTGCAATGTAAACAGCTTCTTACATTAAGTAAACTACAGTTACATACAGGCCTTTAAACTATAGTTTACTTGATATAAACAGCCGTTTACAATGTAACTAGTAGTGTAGAATGCCTAATTAGTGGTGTATGAATGCAGATCCTTAAGTAAGCAATCCCAAACACCCCTAATATCACTATTCACTAGCTTTAGTTTACAATGTAAAACGTATCAGTAGTGTAGAACGCCTAATCAGTGGTGTATGAATTCTAACCCTTAAATAGACAATCTCAAACACCCTTAATATCACTATTCACCAGCTTTAGTTTACAATGTATCAGAAAAGTAGAATGCCTAATCAGCTTACAATGTATCAGAAAAGTAGAATGCCTAATCAGTGGTGTATGAATGCAGACCCTTAATTAAGAAATCCCAAACACCCCTAATATCAGTATTTACTAGCTTTAATCAACTCATATTATTGTCTTCGAATGTGATTTCTGAAAGTAATTACTTAAGCATGTTCATAATCAAGCAATTTACCACCAATTTCTGCTGTCGAGCAACCCCGTTTTCGCTCACCCGCACCGGTTCCTTATCGTCTTCTTCATCCTCCGGGATAGCATCAAGCGTCCCACACCTCGATCCTCGTCTCCGCAGACTAACTTGAATCGTTTTCGTCAATATCACCGGCACCGAAGAACAACATCCCGCAATGTAAACCTCAATCGAAGTCGAAGAACCCCCGAATTTCGACACAGTCGCCACGTAGAAATCCATACTCCAACCAGTGTTCAATCCACTAACACTATGATTATAATTGTTTTTGTTACCATTATCTAAACAACCCCCATTGCTCCATGTAGGTTCAACTCTCTCCAACGACCCACACAAAATCATCTCTTTTTCGTCTAATCGATCATCAATCACCTCAAATTCAATCGCACCAGAAACCCTAATGTTATCAGTGCTCACATACGTCACTTCCGACGACTGTTTGTCCACACGATCCTTACGTAACGTCACTACAGCAGTGTTAGCTGTCGGAACCCTAAACCCGTTGATCTCCAGCAACACGCCGATCTCACGGCGGAGGTGCCGCAGCGTTAGGTGCTCCGGCGCGGTGGTGACGGTGTACGGCGTGATTCTGACGTAGAACAATCGGATTTCGAACCACCCTGATGTTGATTGGTGATGAACATTGCATGAAGTGTTAATGATCCTGTAATCGAAGGGTTTGTGTACTGTTATTGAGAGATTACTGTCGTTTCGATCCATTGGAACCGAAATTGGTGATTCAAACAGCAAATTTCATGTGTATGATATGGAAATTTGAGTGTTTTAACATCAAATTGAGGGTTTTGTGAGATTGGGTGTGAAGAAAAGGAGAAATTAGGGCAAATTGATGAACGATTGAATTGGGGTTTGAAGTTGGAGAGTGTGAAGCACAGAGATCATTTGAGCGAAGAAAGTGTTGGAAGTACACGTGGCACTCCACGTGGGGGAAATATGTGTGACACGTGTGTCAGGTATGCCATCAAGATGTCAGGTCAACAACGTTGTAAGTTAATACTTCTATCAGTTTGTCGTGTAGATAGAAGTTTGTATCGGGATCCAATTGTTTGAATTTTATGACATTTAGGGGTTGTTTTTTTGGCCGGTCAGCCTGTTTGATGTGATAGAAATCGGATCTGACCGGGTCCAACTTGTTTGACCCAAACCTAGATTTAAAAGCTCCTGACCAAGACCACAAACCCACCCGTCGTCCCACCCGGAGAAGAAAAGGGCGACCCCCTCCTCCGCCAAACCCCCTCCTATAAACCAAACTCCGAAACGCACCTGCACAAAGATCCAACCCGCTTGCGCCGCTTCTTCAGCAAGTAATCCGTCGACCACTGGAAAACCGAACTCAACAACACTCCAAGCCAACATAGTGGTCGTGAAGGCCATCGGAAAACAGAACTTGACATTGTCTCTGGCGTCGTAATAACCACCGTCACCGAGGCCCGAATGTGATCGCCAATTCGTCTACTGGTCGTTGGGGAGGTAGCCGAAGCGCTGGCCTTCGAAGAACAAGAATGGAATTGGGGATTTGAAATGCGATTTGGGGATTTTATCATTCAGTCAGATACTGAATCAAACAACTAAGTTTCAGTCAGATGCAGACTCAGTCAGAACTTCTAACTGGGTCAGCTTCTGACTCAGTCAGATCTTACTGAGTCAGCGGTAATCAAACAGCCCTTTAGACCACCGCCGGTCCCGAGAATTCCGAAGAGAATTTGGGCCCGGGGCGAGAATAAAAATTGGGGCCCTGTAATACAACGTATAAAAAACTTTAAACCGAATACCTTGTATATAAAAAAATTATAATACAACGATAATTGTTATAACAATAAATAAAACGAAAGTATTGTATCAAAATAATCTAATTTACTTAAGCGAATCGAGAAGTTCTCTAAGCATTTTTTAAAACAAAATTCTTCATCAAGTTCTCATATTAAATTGAATTTAGATTGGGTAAATAGTATTGAGTTAAACTATTTAAAATGTTAATGAACTCTAAGGTAAAAATTAATAAATTAAGATATTTAAAATGTTATTGGGTCTTTTTAATAGGTTTATTAATAGTTTATAGTTTTTTTTAAAAAAACATACATGAATATAGTATATGTAAATTTTTTTTAAAATTCCGGACCCTTAGAAGATTAGGTCCTGGGCGGTCGCTCACCCGGCCCCCTCAGGGCCGGCCTTGACTTTGACCCCTGGTTATGGTTTTTTAAGGGTCGTGAGTTTTTTCAACGTGGCTCCAAAGAGGGGCATTGTAACATACGTCAGAGGGCGTGGGGGGCTGTGGTGTGAGTGCAATCTTGAATCATGATAACAAGGGGCTTTAGATGGGGCGTGATGGTGATATCTGATGTGGCTGTGGTTGTATCTCATAAACCCACTACACACACTAACTTCTTAATATGATGTTCTATTTATAAATAATATTATAATCTCATACGTTTTTGGGACTTTTGTTCTTTGGTTGTTTATAGGTTTTTGGGACTTTCTAATGTGCTATTTCGTTTGATGGTTTTTAAATGATATTGATATTCATGGAATTACTTTGCATACTTGTTAAAACCAATGTTTTTAAAACCGGATCGGACAGTGAACTGATCGCCTTAACGGTTCACTGGTTGGACAGTTGGACCAGTTGGACCGTCCAAACTGTATTTAAATCCTGGATGATGTCATATATAAAATATAAAATAGTTTTAAAATCTGATCCGACTACTCGATTTAGTTTGACCGGTTCACCGGTCCGACCGGTAACCAGCTAGTTCACCAGTCAGGCTGATTCAACCGAAAAACGATTCAAATACACACAACTAGGCCGGTTCCCGGTCCCACGGTCCAGTCCCGTTCTGAAAACGCCGGCTAAAACCAGTCTTTTGACTTCTGTTTTTAAACACAGTCAACATTTAACCAATTTTGACTCAATGGTTTGACGTTGATTGACCTTTTGATCACTTGACAAACTCAAAAACTATAATTGAATCCAACACAAATGCAGATTCCATCCGTATATTCAACTAATAACAACCTGAATGTGAGCATATTATGAGTACACAAGTTTTGAAACTTGTCAGTAGCCAAGTAATATTTGTCAACTTAATGTGTATTTTCATGTGATAGGGAGTTGTTTTCCAACCGGAGATATTATCACATGATATGGCATTTAGTAATATTTGACCACGAGGGTATCCTATCGGAAATATCATGTTTCAAGAGGGGGTTAGGTCCAATAGTAAAGTCATTTGGAGTTACACTAGTGTAACACCTCTTAAGATCAAGAGTTCAATAGGTTGGGTCCAATGACAGTTATTTGAAGATACAGTGGTGAAAGTCCCCTTGAGGTCAAGGGTTCAATCACCGACAGTTTGTGCAAAGTAGTTTCGGTGTTTTATTAAGAGTACGTTAAATGAGTATGAGTTGTCATTTAGAAAAATATCACATATGCAATTATATGAGCATGGTATCTATACCCTGTAAAACGGACGGGTTGGGTCGGGTAGTGTAACGAGACAGAACGGGTTCGGGACAGGATGGGTTAGGGTCGGGCTGGATTCGGGTAAATATATGTTCGGATCAAAATGGATCAAAAGTATAAAAATTGAAAAACAATACATAAGGTTTTAATAGGCTGTATTCTAGATAGTATTAGAGCATTCACACCCCAATATTCATCTCCATCTTTATAATTATACTAAAATTATTATTCTTTCTCTTTTTTTTTCAATTAAATAATACTTTTTAATACCTTTATCATTATCTTTTCTCCCTCCTCTACTAACAACCACTTTTAAAAAATATTAAAAAATTAATAAAGATAACAGTGTTTTATTAAATATAGAGATGAACAGTAATACGTTCTTTATCCTCCACTCACAAAAACTTAAAATCATTCTCTATAATATAAAAAACACACTCATAAATATATAGATGGTAGGATGTGAATGCTCTTAGTATACAATGAGGATTCACAGCATCACTTCCGATCAAATCAAAATCCATGTCTTTTCATTAAGCTGTTATGAATTCCAAGATATACAATATTTACATTATGTTTTTAAAATTAGAATTAAAAACAAAAATACTATCCAAATTCAATCATCTATTTAACCAACAATGCATTGAAATTATTGTTTATCAATTGAAAATGCATAGCTTCACTCTAAACTAATAGATTGAATTAAACAAAATAATGACAAAGACCACGAACATCGACATCGGTTATGGCGATGAAGACGTTGGAGAAGGTCTTGGGTTTTGACAACGAATCTGAGTTTCCATGACGAGTAGAGTCTTCTTTCAAAACTGATCGAATGCCATTGGAGGATGAAGTTACACGTTTTTATAGCGGAAACCTTGGTGATTGTGTCAACACGATGATCAGAAACAACTACACGTCTACACCACTTCCGGTTGAATATTACATTCATTTTGAGGATAATTATGGGTTGAATTTGAAGGAAAACAACATTAAACAATGGTTTGTGATGAAAATGAAATGGTAATACTTGAAGTATTGAATCAAAATGGGGGGTTAATCATTGATGATGATTTTTGAATGGGATCTGGATATTTGATAGGAAGAATGAACATGTGGGGAAGGGTTCAAAGCCAAACCTAATAGTGACCCATCCTGATCCGTTAAAGGTATTTAGCACTACCCATCTTAACCCATTTCTTTTCTCCTTAGCTTTTATAATTACCCATCCTAACCCCCTTAAAAATAATGACTAACCCATCTTAACCCATACCTTTATAATTAAAGCCCAAATCAACCCAATTGAAAGCAAACGGGCTAGCATTGCCAGGTCTAATGGTATCAATATAATCATGGTATCAAGTGATAACCAAACAAGACTATTGTATGATCATTAACTAATCCCCTGCTTGATGACTTCATAATTATCTGTAATACTATTGATATGCATGGTAAGGGACTAGTACAAACATGTTTTTATCTGGTTTGGGTTTTCCCATTCTCATGGGTTGTATTTACATACTAGAAGCAAAAGTAAAAGTTTATACACATTAACATAGAAACAAGAGGATTTTTCAAAACAAGACCTTACTTACAAAGGGGTGGCTGCAAGTTTTCCAAAAGCAAGCTCCCACTCACTGATTTGGCTTGAAACAAGATGCATGTTTGATTGCAACCTCACAATTTCTTCCTCTTTTACTTTCTGCATAACCGCAGTCTGCGCCATCTTTTCTTGTAACTCCTGCATCTTTGCTTTCAGTTCATCCATTTCTTTCTCCATTACGCGCTTTTCATCTTTGCACTTTTCAAGCTCTTTAAGCGTATCCACATGTTGGCTCGCTTTAGATTTCAAAGAAAGCAACTCGTTTAGACGAACTAGAATTGAACCCACATCAAACCCATGAGTCTCCAAGTCAACTAAAGTTTCCAAACTGCTGTGGATGATGTCAGCTGGATCGTTCAGTTTTAAGTCTGAAAGCCGCTTAACAAGATTCCAATATGTCACTATGTGAGCAATGGCTAAGCCCTCACGCAAATTCTCATTTATTTTCTTCAGTGGTGAGAAGTGTGGCTTTTGAGGTGGTGTGAGGTGTAATACATGAGATTCAATGGTGATCCAGAGTGGAGAACGCTTGATGAAAGGCCAATCTTGTTGGTAGTCGGTGGTGATTCGAGCACTAGGGACAATGGCT
The DNA here is from genome assembly GCA_025506505.1 of Flaveria sonorensis. Classification (NCBI taxonomy): domain Eukaryota; kingdom Viridiplantae; phylum Streptophyta; class Magnoliopsida; order Asterales; family Asteraceae; genus Flaveria; species Flaveria sonorensis. The sequence continues at coordinate 6,909,626 of CM046429.1, forward strand.
TGATTCACTGGTTTATTATGGTGATCAGGAGAACTAAGACAGGAACATCCTAAGTACACCAATAGATAAGAACTGGTATTAATTAAGTGACGAGAAAATGAGATCTGAAAGAACGTTACGCTTGTGAAAATATTTAAAATATCTTACTACCAATGATCCTTAGCCCAACTGGTTAACGTGAGGTACCCATGACATGTAAATATCGGGAGGTCATAGGTTCAAGTCTCACTTTGAGCAAAATGCTCAGAGTTGAGCCAGGGGTTTTTCTCAGCAATGGGTTTCCTCCTGAGGGGGTTGGGGGTGCGCTCCCGGCTGGGAAACGAATAGGTGGGCCCGATTAAGATAACACCAATTCTTTGAAGCAGGGTCGCACATTTGCCGTTCAAAAAAATAAAAATAAAATATATCTTACTCTTTAAAACTGAAAGTGGTTGCATCCCTTTATACGAGATGAATAGAGGTTATTCATCAAGATCAGTAGTGATTCCATGTCCATCTAGAAAAATATCACCACTTAAGTATTCAAACCTAATACTATTGGAGTTATGATTTTGATAAAGACTGTCATAGTTATGTTACACAATGGTTTGTATACTATTGTATAGAGTTAAAAAAATATATATTTTTGAATGACGATTATATAGAGCTAAATTCGATGATGGTATACGGTAACCCACCTAGGGACATAAGCCATGAACATTAGTCCCAAACCAGAGTTGACCTTGAAAATCAATAATCAACCCTCAATTTACCATCAAGAGTCAACTCAGGTCCTGAATGTAGAAATATGTAATTTTAATTAAAGATGACAAAATTGTGAAAATGGATCAATTTCGGATATTATTGTTTAAGGTAAAATAAAAAAGAAATACTAAAAAGATAAGTGTTTAGAAAATAATAACTTGTTTGTTACAAGTCAGAATCTAAAGCCAGTACCTTCTCGTAAACCAACAGGTTCTTTAACCACTAACTTTGGTGGTCTTCCCCTCTTTCTTTTTTGATGGCTCTTGCCATCATCTGCGCCACTTGTTTGCTGTTAACGTTGACAAATCAAACATTATGCCAATTTTGTCCGAAAACTATCCAAGTTATTATTATCTCTATTTTTGTCTGGAAAGAATTTTGTTTCAAAATTGAACACTAAGCAAGATTTTACCTTCAAACCACTTTACTCTAAAAGTTGGATAAATATATTTTGTTATTATACCTTCAAACCAACCAACTTTGGTGGCCTTCCCCTCTTTCTTTTCTGATGGCTCTTGCCATCCTCTGCCTCATCCGTTTGCTGTTAACAACAATGAAAGATTAAACATGCCAATTTTGCCCAAAAACCATTGAAGTTATTAATATTATTGTTGTTGTTGTTGTTGTGATTTTGTCCAAAAAATATTGGTTTCAAACTGAAAACTCAGTTCGGAAAAATTAATTGCTTTGTTATTTGCATCATGAACAGTGGCGGAGGATAGTGGGGGCCGGGGGGGCCGCCGCCCCCCCTCTTTTTTCCGTCGGTAGTGTTAAATTTTAGTCCGTTAGTGTAAATTTTTGGCCCGGTAGTGTAAATTTTTGTATAAATATAGAGTTCGCCCCCCTTAAAAAAAATTAATTTCGCCCCCGCCCCCCCTACGGGGATGTTCAAGCTCCGCCACTGATCATGAAATTGATCAAAAAGTTGACCATGTACCCAGATTCAGATTGTAAAATGGCTTAAAGAACACTTAAGTTTTGGTGCTAAAGTTTGAAAAGAAGCTTAATTCTAGATTCCAATATTCCATACATAGTTGTGCAAAATGGGAATTATCAAACATCATTTCTCAAAAGCTATTACCTTTTGTAAACCATTGAAGTCAATTTTGTTGATGCAGACAAGAAACATTACACTTTGTACAATTATAAGTGATTTTAAAATTTTATGGAAACATAAATGCAAAAAACATCGTACTTGGTATCAAAATTACTCTTTCTTACAGAATGTCGTGTATTCTTACATCTTTATGAGAATGAAGATTTGTTAGTAACAAAAGGTTAGCCATACCAGACACCACATGTTCCTATTTCCAAGTGTTAATACATTAGTCACAATTCAAAATGCTAAAACAACTGCTTACTGTGATGATTAAATCGTTGTGTTCCAGCAACAGTAAATCTTGACGAATATCATCAGATCCGCTTGTTCCCATAACAGATGCAATAACTTTTGTGTTTTCCTTGCTACCTATACAAGAATTATGGCTTGTTAGTAACAAAAAAAATTAGGTTATTATTAAAATATAAAATGTTTTGTAGCCATATTTGACCCCACATTAATTATAACTGAAAAAAAGACAAAAGGTGTTACATGCCGACCAAACCCAACCAACCCAAGCCCATTTGGTCCAATTACCCAACCGGGCTGACCCGTCCATGTTGCCACCTCTAGTAATCTTAAGTTTTCCACACCTGCCGAAGATTGAAACCTTTTCGCACACGAATTTTCTTCTCCCGAATTCATGACTCTTTTATTCCTACTACAAGTGACTGAACCATTCATAGCAGAATTACTTTCCTGCAGATGTTAAGAGGTAAATCAGTAACCTCAAAGCACTAAAAGTACCAAACGTTTGGTGAAGGACTAATTCTTAGCAGAAAGTGGAGTGCCAGCAGTTACCTTGTCCACATTAATTGTTAGAGCTCCTTTAGATGGTGTAGTAAAGCCTGAATGAGCATCATCTGATGTACTATGCAAATATATGAAAATAGATAAACTTTGGGCATTTATAGTCAAACAAACCATTACTATCTTGTCATTGTTATATTCAAACACAGAAATTGTAAGTAAAACATTATTCCATATATAAAATAAGGTCTTTACAATAACACACCCAAAATATAACACAATATAATTAGTTATGTCACTTATTACAACAGATATGTAAGTCTTCAATCTCAGATCCAATTCATTTCACTGCGCTCTGACATGCACAAAAGAAAAACATAAAAGAAAACTATAATAGTTACGAGACAATATAGGTACCAACAATAGGTGAGGAGGCAATGTGGGAAAGTACAATAGAATTGTTCTATACAATAACTATATCCTACCCAAATGTAAACTCAAATAAAATCTTATGTCGAAAATCATTTCTTTGTTTTTAGAACAAAAAAATAATTTTATTTAAAATTATGCGTGGTTTGGAAAACGGATTAAGCCTTTTAAGAAATGAAGTATATTTCAAAATCTAATAATGGTAATGGAATCTAGGAATAACTGAGTGTAGAACATACCAAAGACTAATGAAATCCTAGTATTTACATATCAAGCAAAATACACAATTGGCATAAATAAGATAACACACTCATCTTAAACATAAGTAAATATTGCTATAAGATCAATTGGTTTTGTTAACAAGCAACTAAAGTGTCACATAACTGAAATCAAGTATAAACATATAATGTCCTAGCATCAATAAGAGATAACACAACCTCCATACACTTCCTTTGAATGTGCCTTACACTTCCTTTCAGATCATATATTCCTATAATAAAGTCATATAACCAAAAAGTAACCCATCTCCCAGAAGCAACTAATCAGATAAGTTTTGTGTGATAATCATGCAATCCCTAGCATACGGAACATGTGATAATGAGTACGAGAATTAACTTCTACCTATATATAACAAACCATAGGTCTAATAATCCAAAGTACAGAACTGTAACATAACGAAAATGATAAGAAATCACATAGCGGATATAAAAAAGACATAACATGTGCAATAACCAAGTCTCATCACAAAATGCTTCAGAGTTTCAAGGATAAGTACGGACAAAGTTTCAGGTTCTAATAAGGTCTGAGCTGTTGGAGCAGTAGCGTCAGTTTCTGATTCTGATAAGGTTTGACCAACCATAGCAATAGTAGTGCCGGTTTCTGGTTCCATTAAGGTTGGAGCAGTCGAAATGGTGGTAGTTATGGTTTCTGGTTCCAATAAGGTTGGAGCAGTCAAAATAGTAGTAGTTCTGGTTTCTGGTTCCAATGAAGTCTGGGCAGCCAGAGCAGTACTGTTGAGATCCGATTCCAATAAGGCTTGACCAACCAAAGTAGTAGTAGTGCCGGTTTCTGGCTCCTTAAAGGTATGAGCAGCCGAAGTAGTAGTGAAGTTGGGTTTTGGTTCCAATAAGGTCGGGGCATCCAAAGCAGTAGAACAATCTGTTTTTGGTTCTGATAAGGCTTTTGTAACAGAAGCAATAGCAGTGCAAGGTTTCGTCTCAAACGAAATTTTACATTGGGCATCCACTGAATCGCCAGCTTTAAGTTCAGATGAGAATGCGCGAATAACCTTTTGATAAAATCGCCACGATAGATTTTTTTCCCTAATGGGGCGTTGGCCAAACGAATGTTCTAATAAGAATTTTTGGACGTTCTCAGATGCTGCTAACCTTTCTAGATAAATCCGAAGGTCGCCTTTTGGTCCTATATTAACACATATAGACTATAACTAGTTTGTACATGATTAAGTGCACACAGAAAATGGGCAGGTCACGTAACGTGTCACAAAGGGTTTCAATCAAAATGAGTGATCATACAGGTTAAAATGATTCGGGCTGGTCAGGTTGACAAAAACATTCTTTTCTAAATCTTTTAATTCTTTATATAAATAATAAGTCTCTCAAACATGATTGCGAAGTTATATTATTCAAGTAATAATCAGATTTTCTGTATAATAAGATTAATTTTTTTTTCTTTGGACAACTTTTGACCAGTTTCTTTTTAAGCTATTTTCTATATTTACATGTTTGACCGTTAAATGGGTAAAGATTCCCACCTATATAATTACAAAAATGACACAAAGACAATGAAACACCCGAGTAAGACAACTTACCTAAGGAATTATCTTCTGTATTCCAGTAGTGGTATGGGTAAGGAAAGATTGCTGTATGTGGCTGAAAATGGTAAAAGAGGTAAAGTTAACTAAAGTCATAAGTTTAACCGTGAAGAAACGAAACAAAAATAAAACAAATTATAGCAAAAATGCAATTACAGGATTAAGCAGAGCCCTATGAGGAGCATTGTCCACTAAAAGTGTATTTGATTCATCATAATCTCCTAATTTCCATGGAAGATTTGGATCTTTCTTTTCCCATAACTTTTTAAGTTCCTTTAAAAGTAATCTTTTGCAGTTGTTCTCAACAGTACCAAAACCAGTGTCAGTACAGTGTGATCGATCCTGCAGAAAACTATGATCAATATAAATGGAATATAATATAAAAGTTGTAGCAAACAAAAGTGAAGACAGACTATATAAAATTATACAGTTAAAAAAATAGACAAACACGCCACTCTACTTTTAAATTCTTTCTAATTTCATATTCAAACTAAAGTTTTGTCTCCATCACATTCTTGTGTCTCGTTAAGTCATTATCATATCAGTTTTAAAAAAAATCATACTTTCATCCACTTTGAATCAATTTAATAGCACAAGCCATCAGTAATGCTTGTGGTAATTAACATTTTCAGCATTGTGTTAAGCACCTAAAAGTGAAATATACAACCTAATAGAATGATATAATAAATCAGCTTACCCAACAGAAAAGCAATTTGTGTTGAGTGTCTCTCATAAGAAAGTCAAGAGCATATTCCATATTGTATCTGTACAAAGTTCATAAATACTTATAAGCACAGAAAATTGTATTAATATATAAAAAATCAATAACATAAATATAGGGTAAGCATAGAAAATTGCAATCCATACAAGTGGCATGACTTATTCGCTTAAAACCAAATAGAAAACGAAAAAATAGTCAATTATTTTAAGCTGGTAATATTAATTACAGTACCTTGTTGTTGATGTCCAAACACCTACATTGAATCTCCTAAAGCAAAATTGCAAAAATTCATCACAATAAGGTCTCTTAAACACTGCAAAAGCAAACAACAATCAAAGTCAGCAACTTGTTGAGCAACATAAAATAAATAAGTAGAGGTCGCAAGATGCCAAGATGGGTGGTTCAGGCAGGGTCAAAACAGGTTCAGGTTGAAAATGGTATCTCCTAGTATGGGTCGGGTTGGGTTTACCTAAATAGTTTTTTGTCTCTTATTTAATCGCTTATAACTAAATAAGTATGATATATAGTCTCTAAGCGAGACTTTCAATCCATTTTGACCTGTTACCCTTTTGGATAGTTCACACATTTGAGAAAAAACAGAGGCCACATTATCAAAGTAAGAATCTAAACCTGCTCTTGATCCATGCATGGTGTCGGCTCTAAATCCCTCACGTGGGACAGTTGCAACATCGATAAGAAGACCAACCATATCAATAACAATAAGTTTCTTTCCGGAACGAGAAGGACCAGCTCCCGGTTGGGTGGAACAAATGATCTTATGGTAAAAGTTCCATGATTCATTGTCACGTGTAATCGGTTGTTGGCCAAATGGGTTTTGCTCTATAAACTTTTGGACATTATCAGTTGCTGCCAGCCTTTCTAGATAATTACGAAGGTCGCCATTGGGTCCTGTGATGGCAATCAACCAGATGACAATGGGATCATCCAAGTAAATCTCCAAATAGAGTGCATGTGACGAGCTAAAGGCCAAATATAACAATGCAAATTAACCCCAAAAAGAACATATACATTGTCAATAATAATCCACTTTTTAATAAAACGACTTAGGAGGTTGCATGCATATTAAATACATTTAAGTTGATTTTTGACCATTTTGGAGGTTGTGTGCTGTATAATATATACTATAGGTGATTTTTGACTCGTCCAACCCATCTAAGATCAAACATAACACAAACTGACTCATTCTTGAGTAAATGGCTAGAAATAAGCATTATATAAATAGGACACCATAACTTACCTAAACCATTATCTTGGGTGTTGCGGTAACTATAAGTATAGGGGAAGATTGCAGTATATGGCTGAAAATGGAATCAAGAAATGTTAAAGTAAACTAACACCCTTAATCACATAAAAGAACAAAATGGAAAGAAGATAAAGGACAGCTTACGGGATTGCGTAGCGCCTTGTATGGAGAATCATCCAAAAGGAGTGTATTTGATTCATCAAATACTCCTCTGTCCCAGGGAAGATTAGGATCATGTTTTCCCCATAAGTTTTTGAGTTCTTTTAAAACCAAGGGCTTGCTACTGTTGTCAATAGTATTGAAACCGGTCTCAGTGCAGTGAGATTGATCCTGCACAAAAGCCGATTTTCATCGTATTAAACATGATAATAAGCAGAAAATAAAATCCAGGTGCAAGTTATTTGTAATATGTTATATGCAAAATAATAATAAGGGCATTGCCTTACCCAACAGAAAAGCAATTGATGCTGAGTGTCCCTCATGAGGAAGTCAAGAACTCCATTTATATTCCTTCTGGAGAATGTTTATAAATATGACAACACCAAAAAAGTTGCATGAGGATAAGAAAAAAAACAGAGCAATGGATTAATATAATGAACTAAGCTCCACACAAGGAGGGGGGGGGGGGGGGGGGGTATGGATAACACATCAAAAGAGTAAATTTGTCAAAAAAAAAGTTTAACCTTTTCGCATAACTACCATGTCAAACATGATTACTTATATAATTTCAATACACGTTAGCACTTTTGCGACCTATTAGACCCTGATTCCTTTCATCTAATCTTTTCAAATCCACACTTGACACATTCATAAGTAAACGGGTCATCTACACCATTGCTACATACAATGAGAAATATTGTTTAGTTCTTAACGAACCCAAAAGACTACAACATAACACAATAGTAATAGAGCACCTTGTTCTTGATGTCCAAACTCCTACACTAAATCTCTCACAGCAAAATTTCAAAAAATCATCACAAAATGGCCTCTTAAACACTACAACAGAAAACAACAGTCAAGTTAGCAATAAGTTAAATAATCCCAATAATTACCCCTAAAACCAAATCTAACCTGCTTTTGACCCTATTATAGCATCTGGTTTGTAATCTTCATCTGGGTCTGCAACAATATCAACAAGCAACCCATTTACATCAAGAACAAGAAGCTTCTTTCTGAAAAGAGAATGACCATCATCCCCACTAGAGCCCACAATCTGTTGAGTCATGCTATCTTCATTCCTAATATGACTACCACTTTCTTCTGTTGCATCCATTGTTGATCCTTCTATTACAATATTCTTGCTTTCTTTCTCAAGGTCACAATGATCATTTGAAACTGTGCTTCTAATCTCAATTGGTGAGAGCAAAATTGGGTCTTTATTGGATTCAGGATGATTTGCATTTAAAATCTTTCTCCTTTTAGGAGAAGAACAGTCATCCTTCATGTTTATTTACTCCTGCAAACACATTAGCAGCATCCAAATTTCAAAAAAATTGAATGTATAACATGAAAATTTGTCATATAAATCACTCAATAATATGTGCATATCTGAGAGAAATAATCAATTACCTGGTGAAATTCAAGCAAGAATCCGGAAATTGAACGTTTTTAACTAAAGCTATACGTTATAGATTACCACAGATAAGAAGAAAGGAGAATCTGAAAGACTCTGATTACTGTTCTTCTTTTTCTTCTTCAGTTCTGCAGTAACCCTAAATAATTGGTAAGAGTACATTAGTTAGATTACACATTACACATTTTTGTACTTGATTCTTCTCGTTAACGTATAAAGATGATTTAATAGTATAATTAATTGTTTTAAGTGCAGCATTTTTTGTTGATGAATTGGCTCATTTTGGTTAGACCATGATTTTTCGTACTCCAGAACTCTTTCACGTTATATTATTATCAAATCAGTTTTTAAATAGTATTTTTACTTGCACATCGTGTTTATTTCCTAGAGAACACTAGCAATTAAAACTCTATTATCTTGAGTGCGAATCATGTCACGTTTAGCTTTACGTCATACTTAAAACTATTGTCTAAAAATTTTTATTGTCAAAAAAGGGGCGCTTAGTGAAGCAATGTTCCACCAAATGACGGTGGCTTCATGATACGTTTTCAAACGGACTATTTTCGTTACTACGCCTTCTGAACCTGAAGATAATGAATTTAGTGCGTTCGTTTAAAAAAATTAAATATGTAAAGAGAACGCTGAAATGTGTGAAACAGTTTAAAAGTTTGAGTGAGTGTGTGTATAGAAATTGATTTAGCTTAAAAGTTCTTTTTAAAATAAAACTTAATCATTTGTTACATTTTAAATTCCTCTTGTGCCCGCAGACCACGCCATAGGGGAGTGGTGTTCCACTAGTCCACTTCGTCACCACATACCACAGGCACCCCCCATGTGTATACCCAATTGTCTTAAAGAGAATGATTTTATATTCGCAACCTTTACAAATTTAAACTCTCTCTTCTTTGCTTGTCACGTTAAATTTTCTCAATCCAATCCTTTTCCATCTCTAGACGGGGGAGGCCATCTTTTTAAAATGTAAATAATAACTATTTTTTTTTGAAGGGCATAACAACCGGTTAGCTGGGGTGGAAATGCATGCGTTTTAATATGTCCCACTAGATATTATCGAATATGATTAGTTTTGAAGATAAAACTTCTAAAAAAACAAACATTTCATTAATTAAAAAGCTAATAGTAATGATAAAGAGGTTCAAATACAAAGTGTATTTTTGCTACAAAGTATGAAAAGACACAATGAGTCAAAAAAGTCACAAAAAAATTATATCTCACAATCTAAATCGAATTTCAAAAAAGTAATTTTGAGCTTTTATTCCCCTAGCCGTCCTCACTAAGAAAAAAATAAACGAAAAATAAAAAAATAAAAAAATTAACGTTTTTTTATTGTGTCATTTATGAAAGACACAATGACGTCATTGTGTCATTATGAAAGACACAATGACTTCATTGTGTCATAAAAGACACAATGAAATTTTTTTTTATTTTTTTTATGAAAGAGGACGACGAGAGGAACCGAGACTCCGAAGTACTTTTTGAAATTCGATTTAGATTGTGAGATATAATTTTTTTGCGACTTTTTTTAGCCTTATTGTGTCTTCTCACACTTTATAGCAAAAATACACTTTGTAGAATAACCTCACCCATAATATAATAATAACAAAAGTAATATTAAGGGTATTGGATTTTAATAATTTTAACTTTCTTTTATTAGCCGGGATTAATTCCAGCTCAAAGAATGTTTATAGACACTCTCAACTTTAAGTTTATTTTCCTCTAATGATCCCTTACTAACTGAGAGTCAACCATGTTAGTTTTTTGATTATCTGAACTGCTATTATGCCCACAACACTAAACTGAAAATTGAAATCTACCATTAGGTCCGTCAATCTGAAACCTTCGCACCCTAAAACCTGTCAATCTCTGCCCCCTAATTTGAACAACTTGACTCGTTGAAGGTATATTTCAGGTGACGATGGAGGCTTGACAACGGAAACGGACCTAATAGAGGCTAGGCGGTGTCAGAGTTGAAAAATAACTCAAAGTTGGGCCCATTTCATCAAAAAGACTAATTGGGGTTAACTCTGGCCATGTTTGGGATTGTTTATTTTGATTGAAAAGGCCTTTGACAAAAATGCTTTTTAACTTATGACTTTTCAAAAGGAGTTTTTAAAAAAATGTCTGAATTAACTTATAAACTAAAATATTGTAGAGGGGTATAATAGAAAATTGTATCAAAAGAAGTTTTCAAAAGTCAATAATTGACAAAAAGGACTTACTAACTTCTCAGAAGTTAATAAGTCAAAAGTTGAGGAAAAATAAGCAATCCCAAACGTGCACTCTCAGTTAGTAAGAAATCATTGCAGGAAAATAAACTTAAAGCTTTAAGTGACTGTAACATTTCCTGAGTTGGTTTTAATCTAGTCAATAAATAAAAGTTAAGATTATTAAAATCACTAACCCTAATATTAAAAGGGTGAAAACATTCTGCGAATGTTCGGTAGTGAAGCACGAGTAAATGCCATTTTTACGATATCGATTAGGAGGGTTGTGCCCCTTATATCATTTTTATTTAGGGCATTAATGAACTTTCATGGGCAATGCAATGTCTTAGTAGTTTGTTTTTCACATATTGCAATATATATTATGCCACAACATATCATTTTGTTGTTAAACACATGCCGATTTATTAATAAATTTCAATTAATTTGTGTGATTACTCTGAATTTTTAAACAAATTATATAACATGTTTGTTCTAATTGGGGTCATGATAAGCCTTGTGATGTGTTAGTGTGTTGGTTATTGTTAAACATTGTAACACCAGGAAAATTTCAGCATGAAAAAAAGAAAAGAAAGCAAGGGAGAAAAAGAGAAATTTTATAAAACAAGGGTTTAAAAGCAGGAAAGGGCCAAACTTGCCCATAATGGGTTCAAAAAGGTGTTAAGGCTGCCCATACTTTTCTCTCTCATGCAATAAATCTCGGCTGAAGTAAGAAGAAGAAGTTTCACCCGGTTTTAGAGAAAGAAAGTCTTCAAAAGGTAAGATTCTATGGTGTTCTTCTCGGTTTCAGTTGAGTTTTTAGCTTCTGGACCGATCCTTAAGTGTTTCTATGTGTTTGGTTGTGTGTTTTCGTGTGTTTAGGTGCTAGAACTCTAGGTTGCTCTCGGGTTTGGAGGAGTTTTACTCGAAAGCAGTTAGAGGTGAGTTCTAGATCCCCTTTTTTAAATGTTCTCTACTTATTTGGGGCTGGTATGCATATTTAACTGATGTTTTTGAAGCAAATTATGATTTTTCATATATGGTACGGTTGTTTATGATGATATAGCTATGTTTTATGATTTTCTTGATGATTGTATAAATGTTTAAGATGTTCTAAGTGTTAGACCGATAGATCTAAGTTAAGAATATGCTTAAAATGATGTATGGAGACTAGAAATTGAGTAAGTTGAATTGCAGGTGATAGACTTGGTGTTCGCTGTGGATACTAGCCGTCCGTTGTGGACACTTAGGCATTTTGACTGTCCGATGTGAACTTGGTCATCCGCTGTGGACTTTGGCTGTCCGCTGTGGGCATTTGTTCATCTGCATTTGTTAAGTGTTCATCTGCATTTGTTAAGTGTTCACCCGCATTTGCTGGTCTTCATCCGCATTTGCTGAGCATTCAACCGCATTGGTTTTATGTTCCATGGTTAAGTATTTTGTTCATTCGCATTTGGTTCACCCGCATACTTTTAGACACTTAGAATATATTCTGAAGACTTTCACGAGCATTTGTTCATCTGCATTAGTATACATTCATCCGCATTTCTTTGGGGACTTAGAATTATTCTGAAATTTTGGGAATAGAATTTAAGTGTTAAGTACTGATGTATAAGAAAAGGTTATGCTTGTTTAATGTTTCTAATGTTTATTTCTTTTCTTATGGGCTGCTTGTTATGGATAGTTATTATTATACTTCATGATATGTGATTATTAAAACCGTAAATATTTTAAAAGTATTATTCATAACCAAGTGGACATAAAAAAATAAAAAAGATAGTGAAACTTAATGAATGTTACCCCGGGCCCTTATAATCAATGAAAAGCCTTGCAAGCATAATGGAATGAGGTGCATGACCTTGTTGTTGTTAGCTCAACTGATGTGTGACTGATTCAGGATGCACATCTGGGGTCTAATCCTAGGGATTGACCAAATCAATGGGACCCGTATTCATGAGCAGGCTTCGTGCCTAGCAATGTGGGTCAACTATCGAATGGATTAGCTACCAAAATATCGTTTGCCGACAGGGGTTCGGCATTTGTTGCCAACCAACAATATAGGCTCTTGCTTTGTGCAAACCTAGATAATAAAAGTGAAAGATAATAAAAGAAAGAAAGATAAAGAATCTTTTAATGATTGATTATGTATAATGATGAATGATCACCAAGTGAAGTTTACAAAAGTATATTTTTTCTATATTATTAAACTAGAACTCACTCAGCAATGCTGACTTTTTATATGCATATCAGTTGGCAGGTAATGGTGTTGCTGGGAATGGCACGAGGTTAAAGCTACCTGGCAAATAAAGACTGACATCCATGACACGCTGAAAAGTTATTTTTGTTTTGAAATGTAACTAGATGTTCTTTTTGTAACAAGCAACAACAATGTATTTTTTGGCAAAAGTAATGGTTAATGAATGCTATGGTTTTTATTAAATTATTATGCTGCAAAGTTCTCTTGTTTTGATGAAGCTGAATGTTTTAATATGAAAAGTGTTATGAATGACCAACTGTGGGGTTTTCGGGAACGGGGACTTACAAGTTGGTATCAGAGCCAAAGTTTAAGAGAGTTGGGTAAATTTTTCTCAAAACCTAAACTTAAACTGAAAATGGGATCAAATGGAGGGATGCTAGCCCAAGTAGCTACGTGCCATCAGGTAATTTTTTTCATAAAGGTAACCGGTATTACGTGTGTGTGCTATTTGACTTATGTGCTTAGTAGATTTGGATACTGATATAGTCTGGATAGGGAATGCTTGGGGGATGAAGAGTAAAGTAAGTGGCTAATCATAACTGGCCACTGTAATTAGGGACTTACTATACTTGACATAATTTGAGCTATTACCTTAAATGACCTTGTTAGTGTTTAAATCTTATAATAAGTAGATCTTATGGCGGGTAGGAAATCTGGGAAGGCAACCCGAGGTGGTGCTCGTGGCGGGCGTACTACTGGGCCACGTGTCACCAGGAGCAAGGCTAAGGCTCCTAAGATGATTCATGAGGACACAGACCTCGATAGCCACTAAGAGGGTGCAGGATCAGCTACCCTCAAGTCTACGGTAAAGGAAGCTATTGCTAACGAGGTCTACAACGTCATGCAAAATGTGTTGCCCTCAGTGGTGACCGAAGTGTTAAGGGCTGTAAAGGAGGGTGAAAGAACTGATGATGTTGGGAAGAAGGAGAAAACAGAGGAAGAGCCATCTAGCCCAAAGGTGGTAATTCATAATGATGATAGTGAGGAAGAGAAGGAGACCGCTAAGGGGTGCACCTATGGGGCGTTTCAGAGGTGGAAACCCCCGACCTTTGACAATAACGCCAATGCTACTACTGCTCACCGTTGGGTTTGAGAGATGGAGGCAATCCTAGACATTCGTTGACTCGGCATTATGCTGGTGGGACAACATTGTCCAAGCCGATGGAAAATGGTCTATAGCAAGGATGAGGTGGTCGGATTTGAAGGAACTGGTACTGGAGGAGTATTGTCTACATTGGGAGTTGAACAAAATTGAGAAAGAGTTCTTGCCTTTAGAGGCTGGAAACATGACTCATCAAGAGTATACCTCTAAGTTCAATGAACTTGCAAAACTTGTACTGGATCTAGTAACTCCAGAGTCCAAGAAGATTAAGAGGTACATGCAGGGTTTGCTCGTGGACATTAGGAGGAATATGATAGCCGCTAGACTGAGCACTTTTAGGTCTGCGGTAGATTTGGCGGGAAGATTGTATGATGAGAGGGACCCAGTGCCAATTTAGAGGAAGGTTGAGAAGAGTTGGAACAAGAACATTAATGGGAAGAGGTTCAGGCGTGACCACTATGGGATCAGGGAAAAGAAGATGAGGATTGACGATCGTCGCCTAAAATTGAGTAAGGGGAACAACAGGAGGGAATGTAAGAAGTGTGGGAAGGTTCACATAGGTGAGTGTAGAGTGGGGAGGAACCGGTGTTTTAAGTATGGAGGCGAAGGCCACTATGCTAAAGAGTGTAGGGTACCGTGATGTTATCAATACGGGGAAGTAGGCCACTCGCCCCGAGATTGCAAGAAGGGTGGAGCAGGGAGCTCATGGACCCAGACTATGGGTGAGAAAGGGAGAAGTGAGAGCACCAAAGCCAAGGCAAGGGCATTCAACATGACCCGGGAAGAAGCTAGAGTGGACCCTAAACTAGTTTCAGGTATGTTTTTGGTAAACCAATTGTATGCTTTTGTGCTCTTCAATTCGAGTGCTAGTAGAAGTTTTGTATCTGCCACCTTTTGTCGTGTAATGCTTGGTAAGAATAAGAAGATAGACGTGCCCTTCTATGTAGAGACAGCGATGGGAAAGTGTACCAAAGTGACTGATGTGATAGACGATTGTCTCATAGAGTTGAACGGTCATAAGTTTCCTTCTAGATTGTATGTGATGGACCTAGGAGGTTTTGATGTGGTGTTAGGGATGGATTGGTTGGCGGCCTACAAAGCGAACATCGTGTGCCGAGAGAAGACGATTCGTTTGACTGCGCCCGATGGCAGCTTGGTTACGGTACATGGAGACAAGGAGTGCATTACACCACGAGTGATCTCGATGATCACGGCAGAGAAGTTTATAAGACGAGGGTGTGGTGCTTACCTGGCCTATGTGAAGGATGTGGATGCTACCGTGCCTCAGCTGTCAGGTGTGCCGGTAGAATGCGATTTCCCCGATGTGTTTCCCGAAGACCTACCAGGGGTGCCACCTGACCGTGAGATCGAGTTCTAGATTGATCTGATACCTGGTGCCCAACCTGTTGCGAAGACGCCGTATCGTCTCGCTCCCTCTGAGATGAAGGAATTGATGACTTAGCTGCAAGAGTTGTCAGATAAGGGGTTCATCCGACTGAGTATCTCTCCCTGGGGTGCCCCGGTCTTGTTTGTAAAGAAGAAGGACGGTAGCATGAGGATGTGCATCGACTGCCGTGAGTTGAACAAGTTGACGGTGAAGAACCGGTACCCATTACCGAGGATTGATGACTTGTTTGATCAGCTCCAAGGCGCCAGCTGGTTCTCAAGGATAGATCTCCGATCTGGTTATCATTAGTTAAAAGTTAAAGAATAGGATATCCCGAAGACCGCGTTTTGGACACGATATGGGCATTATGAATTCCTCGTTATGTCTTTCGGTTTAACCAATGCGCCAGCTGCTTTTATGGATTTGATAAATCGGGTGTGTCGGCCGATGTTGGATAAATCAGTGATTGTGTTTATTGATGATAACTTGATTTATTCAAAGAGTGAAAAAGATCATGCCAGTCATATTCGCGAGGTATTGGAGACGCTTAGAAGAGAGAAGCTGTATGCTAAGTTCTCCAAATGCGCATTCTGGTTGAGGGAAGTTCAATTTTTGGGTCATGTGGTTAATTCTGAAGGGGTTATGGTGGACCCGGAAAGGTGGAGGCGGTAATGCAATCGATGTCTCCAAATACGCTATCCGAGATCCGCAGTTTCTTGGGTTTGGCTGGCTACTACAGAAGGTTCATCCAAGACTTCTCCAAGATAGCTTCACCATTGACCAAATTGTCCCGTAAGGATGTGAAGTTCGTATGGGGTCAAGAGCAGGAGAATGATTTCGAAGAGTTAAAGACAAGATTGACTCAAGCTCCTGTCTTGACGTTACCCGAAGGGAATGAAGACTTTGTGGTCTATTCAAATGCTTCTTATTCGGGATTTATAGCCTATGCGTCCCGACAGTTGAAGATCCATGAGGCTAACTACCGTACTCATGACTTCGAGTTGGCGGCTGTGGTCTTCGCAATGAAGATTTGGAGGCACTACCTATACGGGATGAAGTGCACCATCTTCACTGATTACAAAAGTCTGAAGTACTTCTTCGAGCAAAAGGATCTTAATATGAGGCAAAGGAGATGGTTAGAGTTGATCAAAGACTATGATTATGAGATCCATTACCATCCGGGCAAGGCCAAAGTGGTGGCGGATGCCCTTAGCCGAAAAGAGAAACCCAAGTTGATTCGGGTGAAAGCTTATCAGTTGATTATGACCTCCGATGTGATGAAGCAGATTAAGGAATTTCAAGATGAAGCACTGAAAGAATATCATATTAACTCTAAAAGGATGAAAGGTTTAGTCGCCTAGTTGGGGGAGAACACTCTTGGTGTCCAGACTCGATCGGGGCGGATGTGAATTCCTCGTTATGGGGGTATGCATGGGAAGATCATGGATGAGGCTCACAAGACTCGATACTCAATTCATTTCGGTGCTACAAAGATGTATCATGATATGAAGAAAGATTAATGGTGGTCGGGAATGAAGCGCGATGTGGCGGGGTATATGAGTAAGTGCCTTACTTGATTACAAGTGAAGGCGGAGCACCAGAAGCCATACAGGAAGATCCAACCTTTGAATATACCTGAGTGGAAATGGGAGCACATCACCATGGACTTCATTACGAAGTTACCACATACGGCAAGGGGATACGATACCATATGGGTGATAGTTGATCGTCTGACGAAGAGTGAACACTTTCTACTGATCCGCGAGACGTATTCATCTGAGAGGTTGGCGGATCTGTTCATCAAAGAGATAGTGACTCGTCATGGCGTACCGGTGTCTATCGTGTCTGACCGTGACACTCGGTTTACATCTAAGTTTTGGAAAAGATTTCATGATGCGATAGGGACGAGATTACATATCAGTACGACTTACCATCCTCAGACAGACGGTCAGTCGGAGAGGACAATTCAGACGCTGGAGGATATGCTACGAGCATGCGTCATTGATTTCGGAGGAAGTTGGGACGAACACTTACCGTTAGCCGAATTCTCATATAACAACAGTTATCATGCCACCATTGGTATACCTCCATATGAGATGCTATATGGTAGGAAGTGTAGAACGCCTGTGTGTTGAGGTGACATCGGGTAGAAGGAGATAGGGAGCATTGAGGTGATCGAGGCTACGACCGAAAAGTTGGTAAAGATTAAGGCCTTTATGAAGGCGGCAAAAGATAGACAGAAGTCGTATGCCGACAAGAGACGTAGACCGATTGAATTCAAGGTGGGTGATAGAGTCATGCTGAAGGTCTCGCCATGGAAAGGGATCATTCGGTTTAGGAAGCAGAGAAAGTTAAGTCCGAGGTACATAGGGCCTTTCCGAATCATTGCCAGAGTAGGAGAGGTGGCCTACAGGTTGGAGTTTCCCGATGAGTTAAGTGGGATTTATCCGATATTCCATGTATCTCACCTAAGAAAGTGCTTAGCTGATGAAGATATGATCATGCCACTGGAGGATATCGAGGTGGATGAACGGCTCAATTATGTGGAGCAGCCAGTGGACATCATTGACAGAAAAGAGAAGAGGTTACGGAATAAAGTGGTTCCACTGGTGCGAGTACAGTGGAGATACAGGAAGGGATCCGAGTCTACGTGGAAGACTGAGGAAGAAATGAAACAACATTACCCACAGCTGTTCGAGGAGTGATAGGTTTCGGGGACGAAACCTATATAAGGGGGGTGGACTTGTAACACCCGGAAAATTTCAACATGAAGAAAAGAAAAGAAAGCAAGGGAGAAAAATAGAAATTTTGTAAAACAAGGGGTTAAAAGCAGGCAAGGGCCAAACTTGCCTATAATTGGTTCAAAAAGGTGTTAAGGCCGCCCATACTTTTCTCTCTCATGCAATAAATCTTGGCTGAAGAAAGAAGAAGAAGTTTCACCCGGTTTTAGAGAGAGAAAGTCTTCAAAAATTAAGATTCTATGGTGTTCTTCTCGGTTTCAGTTGAGTTTTCAACTTCTGAACCGATCCTTAAGTGTTTCTATATGTTTGGTTGTGTGTGTTTGTGTGTTTAGGTGCTAGAACTCCAGGTTGCTCTTGGGTTTGGAGGAGTTTTACTCAAAAGCAGTTAGAGGTGAGTTCTAGATCCCCTCTTTTAAATGTTCTTTTACTTATTTAGGACTGGTATGCATATTTAACTGATGTTTTTGAAGCAAATTATGATTTTCCATGTATGGTACGGTTGTTTATGATGATATAGTTATGTTTTATGATTTTCTTGATGATTGTATAAATGTTTAAGATGTTCTAAGTGTTAGACCGATAGATCTAAGCTAAGAATATGCTTAAAATGATGTATGGAGACTGGAAATTGAGTAAGTTAAATTGCAGGTGATAGACTTGGTGTCCGCTGTGGATACTAGGTGTCTGCTGTGGATACTAGCCGTCCGCTGTGGACACTTAGGCATTTTGACTGTCCGTTGTGGACTTGGTCATCCGCTGTGGACTTTGGCTGTCCGCTGTGGGCATTTGTTCATCTGCATTTGTTAAATGTTCATCCGCATTTGTTAAGTGTTCACCCGTATTTGCTGGTCTTCATCCGCATTTGCTGAGCATTAAACCACATTGGTTTTATGTTCCATGGTTAAGTATTTTGTTCATCCGCATTGAACTTGTTCATCCGCAGTGGACTTGTTCATCCGCATTTGGTTCACCCGCATACTTTTAGACACTTAGAATATTTTCTGAAGACTTTCACCCGCATTTGTTCATCCGCATTAGTATAATTCATCCGTATTTTTTTGGGGACTTAGAATTATTCTAAAATTTTGGGAATAGAATTTAAGTGTTAAGTACTGATGTATAAGGAAAGGTTATGCTTGTTTAATGTTTCTAATGTTTATTTCTCTTCTTATGGGCTGCTTGTTATGGAGAGTTATTATTATACTTCATGATATGTGATTATTAAAACCGTAAATATTTTAAAAGTATTATTCATAACCAAGTGGACACAAAGAAATAAAAGAAGACACTGGAACTTAATGAATGTTACCCCGGGCCCTTATAATCAATGGAAAGTCTTGCAAGCACAATGGAATGAGGTGCACAACCTTGTTGTCTTTAGCTCAACTGATGTGTGACTGATTCAGGATGCATATCTTGGGGATTGACCAAATCAATGGGACCCGTATTCATGAGCAGGCTTCGTGCCTAGCAGTGTGGGTCAACTGTCGAATGGGTTAGCTACCAAAAAATCGTTTGCCGAAAGGGGTTCGGCATTTGTTGCCAACCAACAATATAGGCTCTTGCTTGGTGCAAACCTAGACAATAAAAGTAAAAGATAATGAAAGAAAGAAAGATAAAGAATCTCTTAATGATTGATTATGTATAATGATGAATGATCACCAAGTGAAGTTTACAAAAGTATATTTTTTCTATATTATTAAACTAGAACTCACTTAGCAACGCTGACTTTTTATATGCATATCAGTTGGCAGGTAATGGTGTTGCTGGGAATGGCACGAGGTTGAAGCTACCTAGCAAATAAAGACCAGCATCCATGACACGCTGAAAAGTTATTTTTGTTTTGAAATGCAACTAGATATTCTTTTTGTAACTAGCAACAACAATATATTTTTTAACAAAAGTAATGGTTAATGCTATGCTATGGTTTTTATTAAATTATTCCGCTGCAAAGTTCTCTTATTGTGATGAATCTGAATGTGTTTTAATATGAAAAGTGTTATGAATGACCAACTGTGGGGTTTCCGGAAACGGTGCCTTACAAACATAATCCTATTAGAACATAATATATCATTTTGTTGTTTCACGTCTCAATATAATAATAGTTAGGGAGAAAAACATATTTCACCCTCTAAAAATAATTAATAGCATATATACCCAACCAAAAAATTTAAATGCATATATCCCCTTTCAAAACTTTATAATGGCAAATATACCTATTTTCATTAAAAATACTTTATGCAATGACTAATTTACCCTTATTCTTATTAAAACTTTATAATTTGTAAAATTCCCCTTATTCTTATTAAAGTGTACATATAGTTCTTCATTTTATACTTCATAACTCAAAATTCCCCTTATTCGTATTAAAGTGTAATATGTTTTTCTGCGTCATCATTCAAGTGACTCGTATGTAATATAGTTATACAAGGGATGAAAAAGATCCCACGAAATAAATAATAAAGAAAGAAGAAAAGTCGTTAATCTATACATTACCACAAAAAATATTCAAAGATTTGGCATAACAATAACCAAAAACCAAAATCAAATACCAACTTTTTAATCCAAATACCAACAATAACCAAATATTCAATAATTTGGCATAACAATAACCAAAATATTCAAAGATCTTGAGGTGCCGAATTTTTGCAAGTTTTTTTATGGTGTTCGTACTCGCCACAACGCCCACATTTATGTCTTTTTTCGATGGTTCATCACTTGCTTTAATCCTATTCTTTCTTGGTCTCCGAGAAGGCCGTTTGATTTTAGGTGCGTATCTCATCTCTCCAGTCTGCACCCATTGATTCTTTGTAGGCATAGGAGCAACTTCTAGAACATAAGCCAGTTTATATTTTTTAATCGTGAAGCAAGGATAACAATATTTGGCTCTAGTGTTGGTGATTGAACCACAATCTCCCATGTCGGGATTACATCTATATTATCATCTCCCATCTTGAATCATTCACCTATATTAAAAGATCAATTGAATAAACAATATAAATCAGAATCACAAACAAATAAGATTGAACACCTAAAGATCAAAGCTTCAAATCACTACAGCTTTTAACCATCACTAAAATTCTCAATTTTGTAATTCATATCTTAACCCCACACATAAAATTACAATAAACAAAATACTCATCCTAGTCCTGACATGAACAAAGCAGACTAGGTTGTCAAGACTGCAATGTTTTTTTAAATCTTTATTCCTTTTGTTTCTTTGTCTTTATTCTCTTCTTTTTTGCATGAACAAAGCAGACCATGTTCCTTTGATTCTTCTTCACTTTTCTTTTTCTTTCCCAAATTCTTCACACTTTAGATCCAACTACGTTTCATCAAATTCAATTGAATGCATCTAATCTATACCCAAATCAGGTCCATCAAATTTTATCTATTTTTGTTCGAAATTTAGTCAAATTCACAGTCACTCACCATCCGTTTGTTGAAATGCTGATGAGAATTTCGCTCAAAGATTCATCAATTTCGTTCAATTGAACTCACCCCAGTTCAAATTCAGGTGAGAAATCGGTTTAACATGGAAAAAGACATACCTGGGTCTGCGATGTCACTTCAAAAATTGACTGTAATTGGCCCGTCACTTGCAAAAACCGCCCAGAGCTTCTTATGCTGAGGCGACACTTTGCGGGTTTGCGGCGGTGAAGGGCCCGTCACAGGCGACGGCGGTGGAGGACGGCGGTGCTGAGGCGACACTTTGCGGGTTTGCGGCGGTGAAGGGCCCGTCATAGGCGACGGCGGTGGAGGACGGGGGTGCGGCGGTTGGATCTTGTCACGGCGGTGAAGGGGCCGAAGTATTCTGATTTGTGTGTTGTTGCCCGATGTATTCTAATTTGTGTTGTGTGTTGTTGTGATTTTGATTTTTGTTTTAACCTAGGGATAAAATAGTCATAAAATTATATTGGGTATATATGCTATTACATTTTTTGATTGGGTATATATGCATTTAAGGTATATTTGTAAGGGTATATATGCAGTTGTTCTTAATAGTTATTGTAATGTGTTATTGAGTTGTTTGGATAATTGGATTACATGAATCCATAATACATAAGTCATAACACAGTAATTGTATTCGAACACATGCTAATGATAACTAACATATCATTGAGCTTTAATAGGCCTTACAATATGTTAGTGAATTGTTTAGGTTACACGAAACCGTAAATAAGTCATAAGAATTTAACAACATTAATTTTATATTTCCACATATTACAAATAAGATACATTACATTTCAACATCTTACGAATAAACTACCTTTACATATATCCCTTAGTCCTATTGGACCTGATGTCTCACAGAAACACAAAAATAATAATAATAATAATAATAATAATAATAATAATAAAACTAACTTTATATTGCCCATATATCAACAATGCACACTTCACTCGTGCCACCTAAAATTAATAGGATTAGCTCGAACATTATGTAATTAGAAGCCTAGTCACCATCCACGTCAATTATAGACCACCTCAATTTCTAGACCACCTTATATTTAACAAAGGTGTTCTACCATGCATTAGCGTGGTCACCGTCAATCCATGTGTCTTAAATTATGTTTCCTTCACAATGCAATCTAAATGACCTGACCAATACATTACTACATGCATTGCCTAGTTCGTGCATCAAGAGACCCACACACTATCACTGGTGTTTTCAAGCTAGGTTTCACTTGAAGAATTCAAGGTAGAAAGAAACTCATGCCAATGCGTGCACAATTTCTTGACTAATCAGTAGTCTAGTTTAACACATTTAAGAACTCCAATACTAGCTTTGGCAAATTTTTGGGACCATAAGTTACAACATAAAACTTACCATAAAATTAGTGAAGATAGCATAACGCACGAGAAAAGAGAAAAGGCCTGATTGACTCATTTTTTGGTCGCATTTATATTTAAACTAAAAGCTTGTCACTTTAAGCATCTGATTCCTATAAATAACAACATACGCCGAAGAATTAACAACACATAGGTCTATTGCAACCCTACCACACTGACAACCACTAGAATAGCTTGGACGAGACTCTATATAAAATTTTATCATCAAAAACATTGACGGGTTATTGATGGACCACCTATCAAAAAAAATTTCTAGTTATGGGTAATCCATCAATACATATTTTCAAAATTCTTTTTCGATGATATGTGTTGGTAATCCATCAATAATTACCAAGTGGATAACATCCATCGATACATTTCCATCGCTGATGCCTGGTTGTTTTGAAGTGAAATGAGTTGTCTCGCTTTGTCAGAAAATACAAAAGTATCCTTTTATCTATAATAAGTCGTTTTATTTTATATGAAAATCAAAAATACTGTTTATAAGTTAGACATATTCTTTAAATTGCTCAAGAAGTAAGTAAAGCAGGCACCCAAGTTTGAATTCAACAATAAAAGGAGTTGTTTAGTTAGCTACCATCATGATTTCATTTAATCGATTACAGAAGACTAAAATGCAATCCCCATCATGATTACTCATGGTAACTAAAGAACAAAAAGGAAAGGTTTTAGGATCCAAATCATGAACAAAGACTTAAAAGAGAGAGTATTTGTTACATATATGTAGCTAAAATTGACACCATCAAAACAATGTACAACTTGTAATGCATGAGATACATGTTATTATAACACAGTTGTTCTAGATTCAGAAATCAACTAATATCTTTATGTGGTCCCACTGCGAGTTCTTTAAGTCATTGGATTGAAAACTTGGATCAAGAGAGATTAAAAGTACAAATGAGAATTCTCCATTGTGTGTAATCGATGAGTCCACTTTTCATCATTATGTTTTAGGTTGGTCCAAAAGAAATGTTGGTCAAACATGCAAATTTGTGATGATAGATTAAGTAATATTATATTTTAGTTATGAAATTCCCACATGCGTTCACACAATGAAATAACCATTGCCAGTTGGCCTATATATAGGAAACTACTTTTTCTCTCACTTTCTCCATTTGATCAAATTTCATTCCCTACTAACACACAGGAATTTAGAGGTGAATAGAAAATGTGTCTTGAAACTTCCAAAGAAGTGCAAAAATCAACCTTTTACTTTCACCATCTAAAAAGGTAAGTTATTGCACTCTCTATCTTGTTCTTGAAAACTACTCTAATCAGATTTATGATTGGTACGCATTGTTTGATTATGCACACGGATCATAATTCTGGTTCCACTTTCCATATACATGAAGCATGTATATTGTCATGGAGACGTCATGAAACCTTGTTTAAAGATCTACTATTTTGTTGAATGTAACAGGAAAAGAGTTATGGGTAGGAAAAATCCTAAAAACAAAACAAGGGACTTGTTTGTGATGTTGAAAAGAAAGATGGCAATCAAGAACTTGAAGTTGTACATGCAAATCCAATGCATGATTGAAGAGAATGAAAAGCTTAAAAGAAAAGCACTTGTTCTTCATCAAGAAAACCAAGTCTTGTTTTCTCAACTTCAAAATGTTAAAATTAACCAATTAGAACAAGAGAATTAATTTGTTATGTATTCTCAGAATTTAAGTTTCAATCTTTTCACTAAGTTAGCATTTAAATAATTATAATAGTTGTGCAAATTATTACTTAACGTATGATTAATGATACATGATAATAGTTTGTGTCATTAAAGATTACGTCTATGAATGGCTCCTTTCCATTTCTTTGATACACACACTCTCTCTAAGAAAGTTGTAAATTTAATTTGTATATAGAAAGGGTATGGTGGCATTTATGCTTTTCGTGGTAAATAGTAAAAAAAAAGTGAATTATCTTGTGGGTTTAACGTAGAAAATCAACTTACTCAATTTTAAGGAGGATAAATAATTAGATGTATTTTGATGTAAAAGTAAAAGTTGTCGTAATACCATCACCAATATAATGTTTTTAGCCCCTTAAAAAGGCCACATCATCAGGTCGTTTTTAGCATTTATTACCATTGGGAGGGTTTGTTTTCGGAGGGCTCATTCATATATAGATATGAACGACCCAAACCAAAGAAGGTGGGATGAAGGGTGGGGTCACTAGATCGGGTTCGAATAAAAGTGGTAACGATCTGGTATTGTTTTTAGGTGACTTTGGGTCTCTTTACAGAGGTTTTTGGAGTTTTTCAAAATATGAGGATTTTTTTAATATGATAGCTGGCTAATCATGTATTTTTAGTGTTTTTATTGTTGTTGATCTAGGGGTTGAAAAAGAATCTTATATCTTATTTTATTATGATGAGATCTCTCTATAATCAATGTTTTTGTAGGGTGTTCATCTCAACAGTTTTAGTAGGGGTATTTTTAAAAGTGATTACAATTCAAATTAGAAATATAGTTCCGGAACACCCCTAATTTTGAGCATAATTGTTATCTAACCACAGCGATACTTTTTATTTAATGTATAATAAAACTGTATTCAAATATTGTAAAAAGTTATTATTTTAAAGTGTGGTAAGCCCATTCTTGATGTTGCATAAGTATTTCTTTACCATCATCCATTAAATCTAACGAAAAAGAATATATATTGTAAAAAGTTGTTTGATTTAACTATTGCTACTCGCAATGGCAGGGAAGTAGCCAGATTGTTTCGTTATTGGGTCATTTGATGTACGTAACCTTATCTTATATTTTTGTAAGAGATGTTTTCCACAATTGAAGACATGACGTTATTGTCACAAAACAACTTAATAGACAAGTTTTTATGATTAGTTTTATTTTTAGTTGACAGAAAACATGTTCCAATAGTCTTTTTTCAGACTTTTTATTATAGAGATAAATTGAAGTGCAAATAACAAATTACTATATCTTAAATAGAAAGGTCGGTAGGGTGCCCACAGGCCCTTCAGGTGTCAATTTTTGATTGATGAAAAAAAGTATTTTTTTTTCTTTTTATTTTTTTTGTTTTTCCTAGAACCTGAGTTTTATTAAATATATTTGTTTCGAGAGTCAACTAATGGACGTAGGTGGGGGTAATGGTTAGAGCTATATGATTCTTGGATGGTGTTGCAGGTTTGAACCCTGCGACCTAAATTTTTTATTTTTGGTTTTTTTTATTTACTTTTTTATACATTTTTTTTATATATATATGTATATATATACACATATATATATATATATATGTGTATATATAAACACATATATATATGCGTATATATATACATAGCAAACTAGTCAATGGTGACCCTTCATGGATTCACCTATGTATATATACACACATGTATGTGTATATATATATGTATATATATGTATATATATACACATATATGTGTATATATATACACATATATGTGTATATATATACATATATGTGGATATATATACATATATATGTGTATATATATATATATATTTGTTTAAATTACTTTTTATAGTTATTAGGACACAACTTCTATCTATGCTTCAATCCTCAAAATAAATCCGCTGCAACTTCGTATGTTTTTCTTACGTATTTAATCACATTCGTGTAACTGTCACAACTCGGGTAACGAATTTTGCAAACGTGAGCTCAACCACGGCAATGTAATCGTACGACTCCCGCCGCATTGCGCGGGTACTAATTTCTCGTTGTTAAAACATATCAACTAAATTCCTAAATGATCGGTGTATGTGAAGCAAGTGTTATTGGGCTTCCTGTTGCTTATGGGCAAACTGATCGGACGTTAGTGGGCTGCATAATTGTTGAGGCTGAAAAGTAAAAGGTGAGAATAAAATAAGGCTATCTGAACCTAGAATCCGAACCGGTTAAAAACCAGTACTTACAAAACCGGTTACAATAATCAAAATAACCAGTGGTTAGAAACCAGTTTGAAGTTTTAAAGATTGAACTGGTTACGGGTTTGTTATTCAAAAAGTGGTTATGAAGCCAGTACTTTTAAAACCGGTTACTATTGAACCGATTACTATTGAATCACGTTGTGTCTTGTTTAATATTAAAGGTGAATATAGGGGAATTATTATTCTTAATGCAGGAATTGTTTCATGATCTTCCTCTTGAATTATGTTATCCTCTTTCTAGATTGATTGTGGCTATTTATGATAATATCTGTGCTATATGAGTGCTACATGTATCATCAACTTACTAGTTTGCTGACATTTTCACTAATGGTTTGTCGTCATCGATCTTTTTGTTTAGAGTACTCTTCAGACTATGAGGGGGTATGTTTGATAAAGATCCAAAGTTATAGCTTATGGATATTCATCTATATATTGTCTTTAGCATATGTTAGTATGTGAGCTTGACTCAATTGTATAATGAGGTCACACTATTAGGATTTTTATGTAACATTATAACTTGAGTATAATCATATATACCCAACCACAGAATCTTAAATACATCATCATATGCTCACCTATCAGGGTTTTAATATAACATTATCTCTACGGTACCTCATTTGATTTTCCCTAATCTCATAAATATTTAAGATATAAACATCTTAATTTTAATTGTTACACTTATAGGTTATCCAAATGAATGTATAAGCTATCAAATTAACAAATTATAATGTGTAAGTAGATATTGGTTGACGTATAATAATATTTTGTATATATTGCAATCGGATAAAGTATTATTGTAATGACACCACAAGTTTTCACTAGAAAATGACATGTTCCTAATACATCACATAATGCCAAATTGTCTTTTGGGTTAGAGGTGAATTGACATTATTAAAACGTTGGCCATTGGAAATGTCTTTATGGCACATTTCTTTACCCCACCATCACCATCTAAGCTAAAGACATGTAACCTATTCTTTTTTTTTATGGGACGGCAAAATTTTCATATATAAATGAAACCCAGCTAAAAGAACAAGCTAGCCATGAGAAAGATTACAAATACAAGAGTGAATTCATAAGCCATTCAATTCAACTAATTTTCCTTCACGGTTCCTATTGACAATCCAACCTATTAAAATTAAGAGTTAATTACATGTAAATAGCACATGTGGTTTGGATAAAATAACAAGTTTGAATACTAAACGAAAAGGGTCACAAGTTTAAGGTTTTTGCTTTAGATTTTCTTACGAGTTTAAATATTATAGCTAATTTATGTTTAATTCGCTGTCAATTTAGATTAAAATTATTAAAATACTGAGAAAATATTTCTGTAAAAACTCTATATGATTACAAGGATCATTACATCATCGTCGCTCACCAGCACCGCCGCCGCCCATCATGATTTTCGGAACACGCTCAACCATCACTGTCATCAACATCAGGCGATATTGTACGTCTTTGTTACACATACAACATGTCAAGTCAAGATTTTCCTTTTTAGTTATACAAATAAGAAAGAACCTCACCCATTCAACGTCCATATACCTAGTTCAGTTTTAAACGACTTATGTTCAATTTCGCTTTTAATTTCATCATATTCGTACTCAAATACCAAAAACCCTACTCCTAAAAGAACACAATTATAAAGTAATAATTGCATTCATATCAAACAAAAAGTATAGAAGAAAGATACAAAGAACATTGACCACCAAGTAGGCTGGGAAATTGATGGTTGAATATGAGAAATTCAAAAAATATTAATTGTGATGAGATAAAGGGGCATGTGGGGGTTCCTTTGGAAATTGAACCGGACCCATAACCCAATCAATAAGGTCTGGTGCGGTCAGACCGTGTCTCAAGGGCGAGCTCACCCACACTCCTCGCCACTATATCCAGCTTGTTGCATTTTTGTCACTAGCCACGACCTACTCATCATCTGTCTCTCTCTCTCTCTTTGGCATGCATCATATGTTACCTTGTTTTGTTTCTAACTCATGGATACAATTTGATGGTATTAACTTTGTTTTTAAAATAAACGACTCAAATACCTATCTACTCTTACTTTTAAGTTATTATTTTTAACTCATCTTATGTTAGAATTGAAATATTAGTTTTTAATTTTTATCATTAGACGAACAACTTAAATAGCAAATGTTGTTAAGTGAGGTCTATAATATTATAGTTGCGGATTAGGGTATTTAATTAGAGATTAATAGGCACCAAGGCTATCATAGTTTATAAAATTTTTACAATACTACATCCAATAATAGAAGAATTAAAGGGAAATTACTAACATCCCTTGCGTGAACTTGTTTAGTGGTAGAAAGTTATAAAACGTTATATAGTGCTTTGTGTGTCGAAAATACATTTATCACATCAATTCCTAGTGGAAGGACCTTATTTAAATTCCGAGACGTACAACTCCAACAAACTCGCTAATTGTTAATATATTTATCTTATATTTCAAATTTGTGTTTTAAAAGTGTTAAATCATGTCATAAGCATATTTGTAGGTTTAAATGAATGTTTGGTAAAGTTTTAGTTGAGAACGAGATGAACCAGGAAGATGAAGGACCAAAGTTGTGAAAGAGGTACGCAAAAGCCACATGTGGGCCGTAAGAGCTCTGATGGGCCATAGGTGGACATGTCGAAGAACTAGGTCGGACCGTAGGGGCACGACAGGCCGTACATACCACCACTCAAAAGTTATAAATAAGGAGCTAGCGCAGGCGATTTAGACATCCAGATAATCAACCAAAACATCAAGATATTCTAGAGAAAGTTTAGAAGTCGAATATTAGAGTAGTGGGCGATGATTATTTGGTTTTATATTCTTTAATCTCTTATCTTTTCTTTATTTGATTCTTTGTTATTGTTTTACCTATGACAGGATGGACGATTAATATCGTCCAAGTGAATATGAACCGAGACATGGTTTGATATTGATTAATTGATTTTTATAATATGGTTTCTATTGATTTTAGTAGAATGATTGATTGTTGATTGATTATTGTTCTAGTGACAAGCTAGACGAGTAATATTTTCTAGGTGAATATGAATCGATACATGGGTTGATTCTTGTTGATTGATTAATTTTTATAATATGATTTTCATTGATTTTACTATTATAGTATATTGATTGTTTATACTCTTTTAGCATACTAGGTTAGATATTCATATGCTACACAGGTTGACATAGAAAAATTATATAATAGATTATAATATGTATAATCTAATATATGTTATAGATAACATATCAATAAAATTATTATATATTATTAGTATAGATAATAGACATATTTAAGTTACTAGTGGATAAGCCGCACATTACGGCGGAGTGAATAATTTACAAGTTTATACTTGTTATCTTTCACTTAATTTATCAATTGTTTTGTTTTATGGTTTAAATATCTTATACGGTTTATGATTTTTATCATATCTTAGAGCTAACACATTGCTTCAAAACTAATTAGCATTAATATAAGGGTTGAAAATGATAAAACTATAACGAATATTTTCCAGAAAATTCACATTCAACATAGTATAGGTTGAATTGTTTTGATACAAAAATAAAAATATTTTTTATGACATTAGTCATTAGATATTAAATATAGATATATTAATAAAAATCATATGATATAATTTTTTGAAACAGAATAAGAGCATAATGAGAAGATTTCTTATGATATAAGAGATTAAAGCTTATGACCCTTTATATGTTATCTTAAAATTATTATAAAATTATAATCTTGTCTTAAAAAGATGTTTTATAGATAGTAATAAATAATAGATAATATAGATATAGCTTATTATTATTATTATTATTATAAAAGTATTTAGTAATTATATAATTAAGTATTCAAATAAGATAATATTTATTTATAAATTTATTATTATTATTTTTTTATTATAAAAGTATTTAGTTAAGTATTCAAATAAGATAATACTTATTTATAAATTTAAATGTTAATTTAAATTATTATAAGTTGTATATATTTAATATAGTGAATTAAATCTTACATTATTAAATAATATATTAATAATATGTATTAATTATGTATTAATTACAAAAAGTTTATTAATAAGGGTAAAATATGAATGATTGTATGAAGCACTTGTACCTAATACTTAAAAAGTTGTATTAATGTCTTAATTTTTTTAAGAAATTACATTTGTGTCCTAATGTTTTATTTTATATGGTAGTATAGATATAGATAAACAATAGTATAAAAAGAAAAAAAGATTTTATTATTCATAAATATCCATAAACTTGTTTATATATATTTTTGAAGAATTTTGGTTTTAATAATGATTAGCTACAAACTAAATTGTGTTTTAACAAAGTTAAGTCTAATTAAAGTATCTTTAATAAAATCTTATTTATTTCTAGAATGAAAATATGATTAATATAATATTAAATAAGCATTTACTAAGAATTTTTTTTTTAAGTCAAGCTTTTCATCAAAAATTATAAATTTATTGTGGTGAGAACATGTTTACAATCCTAAGTGGAGTCTAGGTGGAGATTATGTAGACGTGTAAGAAAATAAACATGTGGCTGATAGTTATTTTGTTTTATTAGTATAGATGTTTTATTAGTATAAATTGATCATTTATACTCTTAGTAGTTTTAGTAAACCCGTGAATTACACGAGTTGGATACTAATATTTAATATAATGAAAATTCTAATTTTAAAATAATATTTTAAGATAAAGTATGATTGAAATCTGTCTTATTATAAATAAAATACAAATTTTATTTCAAAACTTTTTTATTATAACTTCCAATTTTAATGATTTTTTTATAAAATTTTACTTTTTAAAAACACCATTTTTATATATTTTATATTTTTAATTTTTTTGATGTTTTAGAATTTTTTTTATTTTTATAAAAATTTATTTCTTTAAAAATAACATTAATAAAAAGATCTATTTCTTAATTTATTAAAAAACTATTTTAATCTAAAAAAGAGTTAAATAATATTTTTAGTAATTAATATGATTATTTAATAGGAGAGAGAAGCGGAAAAAATTTGCTAAGAATAAATGTGGTACGGATACATGTCCATTTTAATTGTCATTTTATTAGAGTAGAGAGATGCTACGTATGAATGCTTGTTTTTATTAGTCTTTAATCATGTCATGTGTGATTGTGTGGGTATATGAGTTTAGGGTGTTAGACCCATATTCTTGAGTTTTTATTTTTATTTTTATTTTTATCTGAGAAAGTTGAGGCTAGCTTTATCCTCTAGTGAGTATAAGATAAGTCATTGGTTTATCCGATAAATCAAGTATACTATCGGGTAACGTTTGCTGAATAAAAGGTACTTGAAATTAGTTTAGATTTGCAATCAGTTTTCATGATGAGGTCATCGTTGACCTGGAGCTGAGTTTTGTCTTCGATTGATAGGAGGTTTCAAATCATAAGGCTAAAAGTATTTTAAGCATTTACTATTGATTTACTATTGATTTGGATTGAGTCTAGATTTGTTTATTGCTAACATTATCCTTTTCATTAGTATTTCAATTGGGGTTTTATTGGTTTTAACAATACTATTCATGTGACCTATGAATAAACTCTAGTGAGATTCCAGACTGTACATGATTCACTATTCTATGTTTTACGTACTCTAATGAGGCTCCTAGCTATTACAACCACTCTCATATAATCAATCATGAGAATCATTCTCCTTCACCATTTTTAATTCACTCCCTTTATTTTCTAATATCAACGGTGGTATTCATGAATAGCTACAACTACATATATATCCCATGCACGTAGTTGAGTCCGTCAAGTGACAAACTATGGTTTTAATATTTAATAGGTTTAAAAATTGCTATTCACTTCATAAAAATAGTTTCTTTTAGTTGTAAATCTCATTTCTTTGGCATTACCAAAACATCCAATGAGTACCTAAATCACACATGATCTAGCTTAAGATAGAAAATACTTTTTTTTTACTTATAACTTTTTTTATTTTTATGAAAGGAAGAAAATGAGATGCATCACGGCAGAAACATAACATTTTAAATTGACTTGTTCTTATTGTATTTTTATTAACTTTTGTAATTAGGGCTACCTTTTTAGTAATTATATAAATTTTACAGAAGGCCTAAAAAGTTACACAGAGACCCTAGATAATAGATATATAAGTGAATACATTTTCAGCCGTTATATTTTGATATTTCATTAATCAAACTGATGCTCCTCTTTACTTTAATATTAAGAAAAATACATATAAAATTGAGTATTAATTAATCTTAACTAAAAAGTGTTGAATATATTACCTTTTCCCATTAAATTATAATATCCTTCTATAAAGTCGCTTCTTCCTATAAAGTGTAATTTTGAAAACTTTGTTAGAAGAATATATGCTGATATTTTTAATCTGAGAAAACTAATTATGCTTATTGTAAAATCATTCAAAAGTCAAACAAATAATTTTGAATTCCAAATATTCGATAAGCCAAAACATCCACAACGCTAACAAAAACATTTCAAAATTTTAAAATAGATCAAAAGGAAAAAAAAACCGCATGATACGTTATGATAGATGCTTATAATTATGCTTTATGTTAACCGATTTTATTTGGGCTGTGGGGTGATCATCTTTGAATCCGGAAGTGCCTTATTTAAACTCAAAGTATTCAAAAGTGAGAGTGTTTATTACACGTCATTTTTTTTATTTTTTTATTAGGGGTGTTCGTTGGTTTGATTATCGATTTGTTCGGTTTTTAATTTTTTTAGGCATAACTGAAAATCGAATCGAATTGAAAATATGTCTAACCAAACTAAATTTAATTCAGTTTGGTTTCAGTTAAAAACCGAATTCAATTGAAAAAAAAAACAGAATTCAAATGTGACCGGGTTTAAATTACCTATATAAGAATCATTGTCCATAGACATTTCCTAAATATATATAATAATAAAACTCTTGAAATGTGAAGAATTTTGTTTTTCTAAAAGTATAACAAGTTCACTCTGACTCTATAAGAGTTGAGATTTAAAAATGAGTTTAGATATTTGATGCTAAGCTAGCATAAAAAAATAGTTATTAGTCCTAAATGAAACAACTTTAGTAAGTTTAGGGCCTAAGTAGTTGGGTTAAACTTATAATTATAAAAATAATATATCAATGATAATATATAATATTCAGTTAAATCGGTTAAGCAAATAAACCGAATTCAAGATATACATATAACCGAAACCGAATTTACAACTCTGTTCGATTTTTTTCGATTACGGATGCGGATCAGTTTTTGGTTTTTTTACACACCTTTGATGATGATGATTATTCTAACATCAGTTAAATTTAGGTTAAGATAACCTTAGTTTAGTGTCATAGACTTTTTCATATACGTTCAATATTGATTATATATTAAAAAATAAAATGCAAAACTTTTATACGTATTGTTCACGTCTTTAACATACGTTTGCCTCAACATTCTTGCTTTATATAAATAACCTTGAAAATTAACATTTTGACCTTTTAAATTTAATTATATCTAAACTTTATATTCTATATTTATTTATTTCTTTTTTGGCACACATATAATTTTTTTTACTGCAGTTGTTTTTTGTCTTATAAATCTTAAGCTTTAATATGATATGAAATTGCGAATATTCGTTGTGACATACTTGTTTTATTATGTTTTGGTGTAAATTTAATTTAAAATGGATCGTACCTCGTAAGTTAGTCATTGAAACAAAAATATACAAATCGTCAAAACGAATTTAAGTTTTTCCTATTTTTTTTAAGTTTTACTTCTTTTTTTCCTTCAACTTTTAACATATGATTTTCTATAAAATTCAAATTTATATGTGTTTTTTTTATCAATGTTCATATTATAGCTATTTGGTTTTCAGTTACAATATACCTATTTTTATCAATACTCTGACATATTTTGACATTAAATTTTTATGTTTTCTTTTTTATATAAAATTTTAAATATTATCAACGCTCTTGCAGCATCCACACGAGTTTGTGGTTGTTTTGTTTTTTGTATACAATTTAGTTGGTTTCATTTTTCATATCTTAAACACGCGGGTTCACGACAACGTAAATTTCGATATTAGTTTTTTAATAAATTTATGCATCCATCGCAATGCACCGTCTTGATCTTAGTTATATGCATTAAAAATATAATAGACATTCAAATTTTAAGGATGACATTTAATTATATAATACGAATTGTATTGTTTTTTCATTTACCAAGCTTGTTTATAGAAAGCAAATTAGGCAAATTATAGATCGATTAGCTACAGTACGTCGGCTGTCTATGTGTTCTTTAATTTGTTTTAACAATGTTGGTTTATTTCTAACTTCTACTTAAGCTCATCAATTAAAATTAAATAAGATCAAAAATAATATTAAAGTGTTAAATTCATGGCGTCTCTCAAAAGTAATGAGGGTTTAAGTTTTGTTATGAAAAAAATTATACAGTTTAAAAGTAGCGTGTGAATTTACCACAATTTAAATGTTACAATCCTATTATCAACATTGATAACTAAAAAGCTTTTAAGCCATCTTTAAAGGATTTTATTACGTTATACCATACCATAGTTCACCTCTATGGCACATAAGCACATCACAATTCTCCTTTCAACCACTTTAGTGAGTGGTTTTACCCTGCCACACTGCACTGCACCAATTTATTTTTTTAATTCTTTCCCCTTTTATATTTTTACTTTAAGAAATAAAATACTAAGTAATTAATTTCATAAATGTAGAATGATAATATATATAACATCTATGTTTATAATGGTAATTTTTAAAAACGACTATGGATACCCAAAACTTATCTTTACTTGTCAACCTTCACTTTCACATCTTACTTTTCTTTGGCAAATCTGAAACATGGCTAACCAACAAGACAACATTTTTCAGTTCCAAATACTGTATCCGTAGTGTACGTACCGGAAAACTATCTGACAATGATTAAGCCTGCAAACTAGTCGGTTCTTGAACCTTCAAACACTGGTTGAACCTTCATCTAGTGGATGATCCATTGAGTGATGTTGATGTTTTTGATTGGAACTAAGCTTTCGATAGGACGATGAAAACCAATCGAAAGATGAATATGTGCCAGAAGACGGACCACCAAGCGGAAGACGAGTGTGTGCTGAATGAGTTTTGGTATAACCAGAACACAAGAGAAGATGAGCACGATACATATTCGGATTGGTCATATGATTCACCTTTTTTTTATTATGTTATGTTATAATTATGTTTTTAATAATGTTTTTCAGGATTATAAAATTTATAAACAAAATTATTCTAAATACAAATTTAAAGGTAAAAATATAAAGGTGTGGAACAATAGGGGTTGAGTGGAGGATCGGATGTGGTCTAGGAATCGAGTCGCGAGATCGGCAGTGCTGTAACCGTTACAACCGCTTGCCAAATCAACTAACCGAGGTACCACTAAACATAGCTTTACTATTAAGATTGAAATCTTAACGATAATGCTAGTAAGTAGTAACTAATGAAAAAGTTTAAATGATGTAGTATACATGTTATTTGGATTTAAAAGTAAACTAGCTAAGATCCGTTTAAAATTGACATCTGGTTAATACCAGATAGTTTAATGATAAAAACCAAAGACGTTTTAAAAAAACAGAGTTCAAATCAAATTTCTAACATAAAATAGATTAAAGTTTTGATAATACTAATAAATGGATGTAAAAGTCGTTCTCCTAAAACTGTTAAAAAATAAGTGGCATATTTCTGTCTTTTTTTTGTATATGAGTGTGAGTAGGCTACAAATGAACGGAACGAATACAAACAAGGCCTTGTTCGTGTTCGTTTGTTAAGAAATAAACTTGTTCATGTACAGTTCACGAACACTTACCAAACGGGTTTCCTTGTTCGTGTTCGTTCATTAAGGAAATGAACATGTTCAATATGAACAGTTCACGAACACTTACCGAACGCAAACGAACACAAACAAAATCAAACGAAACGAACAAATGTTTAGGAACATGACGAACACAAAGAACTCAATGAACACAAACGAATACAAATGATCACATATTTATTTTAGAATAAAAGCAACATTTTTATCATAAAATTTACCAAAAATAAATAAACATGTAACATAAATATCCAAAAACACTTGATATAATTGTCATAAAAATAACTAACACAAAAATTAAGAATATAACCGAACACATTAACGAACATAAACGAACACATTATCGAACGTTCACGAACGGACATTAACGAACATAAATGAACACATTATCGAACGTTCACGAACATAAATGAGCGAACACGGCTTGTGTTTTATGTTTGTTCGTTTAACTAAACGAACGGAATTTTCTTGTTCGTGTTCGTTCATTTACTAAACGAACGAACACAAACGAGCTTCCCGCCGAACAGTTCACGAACTGTTCGCTGAACGTTCAGTTTGTTTGCAGCCCTAAGTGTGACATATATACAGGTTGAGCCAGCGGGTTTTGTCACCTATGTAAAAGTCGGTTTCTACTAAAGGTGATCTAAAGTTTAGAACTAAGATTACGTAGTCGAGTAATAAAGATGATGAAGTGAGCCAATAACCCGTCAATGACTCAATTAACCGTTAAAAATATAGACATATAAAGATGAAAATTAGTGCACAAAACACTAAATGTGGAAACAAGAACTCAAGAATAGGGGGAGAACATGGGTAACAACGGGGGACAAATGTAGGCCCCACCTCACCGCCCATGCGCACGCAAACTTATCTCTCTCATCTCTTTCTTCATGACCTAACCCTAACCCAAACAACAATAATCACCCAAACACCACATCAACATTCATCTATTCATCTCTCTCTCTAACCTTCACCAACAGCAACCAAATTCTTCATTCATATATCCCCCAGCTTGTTATTATCAGGCAGATCAACAAGCTACAAACAACATGAATCTTTCAGCTCATAATTTGGTTCACTTTTCTGGTGAAGGTTAGCGACAAACAACCCTCAAATCATCTCTCAAACTTTCAAAGATTTAGGCTTCTTTCAAGCTAATTGATCGCCAATCGATATTTGTTGGTTTAAGATACATATACAAATATACATATATATATATATATATGGATCCAGTTACTGCTCATGGTCGTCATCTTCCTCCTCCTTTTCACACCAGTGATCTTCAACTCCACCACCACCACAAGCAGCAGCAGTTTCAGCAGCACCACCGTCATCACCACCAACAGCAGCAGCAGTATCTTCAACAGCAGCAGAATTCTGAGGACGATGAGCAAAGTGGCGGTAGTAGCAGCCTAAACCATGGGCAGAAGAGAGAGCGTGAGGAGAATAATAATAATAATAATAATAATAATAATAATGATGGGAATAATAGGGAATTGGCGTCGGTGGTGACTGGTGGCGATGGCGATCATAGCAGCGGCGGTGGTGGTAGTGGTGGGGCTAGGCGGCCTCGGGGCCGTCCGGCGGGGTCGAAGAACAAACCTAAGCCTCCGATTATTATTACTAGGGATAGTGCCAATGCTCTAAGGTCTCATGTGATGGAAGTGGCTAATGGGTGTGATATACAAGAGAGTATATCTAGTTTTGCTACTAGGAGGCAAAGAGGGGTGTGTATTTTGAGCGGTAATGGCACGGTTACCAATGTTACGTTGAAGCAGCCGGCCGCGCCTGGGGCGGTTATGACGCTCCATGGGCGATTTGAGATCTTATCGTTGTCAGGTTCGTTTCTCCCTCCTCCGGCGCCACCTGCTGCTTCAGGATTGACTATTTATCTCGCTGGTGGTCAAGGGCAGGTGGTTGGAGGAGGGGTGGTGGGGCCTTTGTTAGCGTCAGGCCCCGTGGTGATAATGGCAGCATCTTTTGGGAATGCTGCTTATGAGAGACTTCCTCTTGAAGAAGAAGAGACTACACCTGGTAATGGTCAGCTAGGATCACCTACCGGTATTAGTAGCCAACAACAGCTCATGAACGATGCGAATCCATCGTTATTTCATGGATTACCTCCCAATCTGCTAAACTCTTGTCAAATGCCTACAGATGCGTATTGGGGGGCAAATCGTCCCCCCTTTTGAAACGAAAGAGTCTTTTGACCGACATATCTTTCGTTTCGATCAGCTATTGCACTTTATTTCAAGTTTGACATCCTCTATCTCTTTCCAGATCTCATATAAATTAGTTGCTTTTGTGATGTTAGTTACTTAATAGCATGTTTGATTCAAGAATTAAGGGTGTAAAAAAATTTGTGATATAGCCTTCTTTGTGGCCTTCAATTTGTTTGAATTATGCCTTAATTAGCTATGGAGTACGAGCATGACAGATGTTTTACTTCTATTAAATAACATATATAGCAGATTTTGAGTTTGAATGTTAACCAGTAGAATTACAGGCATTACCAATAAACAAGTAACAGAAAATTTCATCAATTTTGATGTATTTTTCTAGGTTTTATTTTAATTTTAAGAAATGGAGAAGCCCCCTCTCATTTATGTTAAATATTAATTTCTTTTTCTGATTTTATAATGATTGATGGACAATCTTGAATGAATAAATTTAAGGTGAAAAAACGACATCTAGCTAGTTTTTATGTGAATATTTATAGGTTTACTTTTCTTAAACATCGTCCATAAAAACCTCAAAAAACACCTTATAAAACTACCTTAAAAATCTCGTTTTAGAAACCCCACAGTTTATGAATGTATACTTTCTATTTTGTATCATCATTTAAAAGATTAAATAGTGCTACTATCCTAATTGGCCTAACAAGAAAAATAAGATGAATAATATAATTAAGATAACAAAAGAAAAAATATTAAATCCTATACCAATTTTATAATTCATTAAGATAATATTTCCCCACCAAATTACTTTTTATATTTCTTATAATAATTAAGATTCTATTCTATATATCTTTATGTACTAGAATATATATTGGTTTCTTACATGTTTTCCCGCTTCTAACAAAACATCAAAATTTATGTTAGTAATAAAAAACTTCGTGGAAATCTCAAATTATGATACAAAAGTGTTATGTTGCTTAATTATCTAAATTAGTACTTTGTTAAGAGGTTTATCAAACCTTTCTTCTTTAAGGATACAAAAACCAGTTATTTTTTATTGAGATTTCACCAAAATATATATTTAGAATTAAACCAAAGCTTCAACAAATATATATAAGTGTAAATACTGTTTTCATCAAATTTGTACCCACCCACACACATATATATGTACTATATGTGTATACTGCATGCTAAATATAAAAACCAATTTTTTATAGATGCAAACAAGAACACCAGATCAGATAAAAATTTGTTAAAGCTGCTAAATCAAATATAATGAGAGAGAGAGAGAAAAGGCTCTTACATAACCTTTTTATGTATCAAAGTTAAAACATCTAGAAATGTTTTTGTAGTGCTTACAACTTTTAAACTCAAAATTCGGTTATGGGTTAAGTGATCATATATGTGTACATAAATACATGTATTATAATATTTTCTTGAAACTCTAGGAACTAGATAAGTTTTTGAATTTGAATCATCTTAATAATAAAACTAAAATTTCAAACATATCCAGTCATATTGGCAATTGCATATTTCCCACTCCAAACTTGTGAAATTACATATTTTTCAAAGCATTGTATTTTATACATTGAAATTTGTGTTTTGAGGATATATGTAATCTTTTTGATGGAGAGGGGGATATGCAATTCTCCCTCTTTTATATGTGCATTTATGCATATAAGTGAGACTTGGATGCTTGTATCAAACATATATGAAGATTTTACATTATGAATTTGTCCACTCTTATGATTCCAAATTATATATATTCAAGTAAAAGAATTGTCAATTTATATTCAGATTTTATATATATACTTGAAAATCCTTTTTAACATAATCCTAGTCTCATAAATATATAATTAAAATGCTGAATAATAAATAAAACTAGTGACAAGTCACATATAACACAAGACAAATTCAGATACAATACCTATAAATTGATTATGTATTTATCTACATTCCATATGTATATCTTAAATCAATTGTTAGAATATTTTTTTACTAGATTTATACTATATATAGTAATAATGATGATAGTTAATTTGTATAGATGAAAAATGTATAATAGGTGTAGGATCTTGTACTTTATGTTTTTTTTCCTATGTAAATTGATTGTAAAAAAGGATTATTAAAATTATAAGTTGGTGGGAGAAGATACTTGAAAGGATGGTTACAGAGGGTGATGAAGAAGAAAACAGAGAGGTATGGAGTTAACTGGTAGTTCAAGGATTTATGTATTCAGGGCTCTCTTGTAAAGACATGAATTTAGGGGTCACACGTGCAGATGCAACACTTCTGACCTTGGCTCTTTTCCAAGGCAAGCAACCCACCATTTTTTCAGCTTTATCTCTCTATATATATACATATACATATGTGTGAACAGTAAAAACATATATATAGGTCGGGCTGTTCATTTCAAAACAGTAATATATTAAGAACTGTAAGAAACATATGATATAAATATAAAATTATGAGAAACGCATGACATATAAGTAATGTTTTGAATGTGATACATAAAACGTGATTCCTCTTCTTTTTTTAGCTTTCACGTAATATGTATAGGTGTATTATACGTACAATTCTCGTAGTTCTTGTCTTCTTGATATATTACAAGTTTTGAAAAAAATATTCGTGTATATAGTATGAGTAGGTTAGTACCCGTTTAGTACATAAGTTGAAAAATAAATATTGAATAGTTAGTAATAAAATTTTCTGAATTATATAACAATATTTTGAGATAAGATATGACTAAAATTACGTACAAATAAGGATTTTAAGTAATAAAACGATAATATCATTTTTAAAATTTTTGTTTTTAAACTTTTGTTTCTTTAAAAAAAAGTTTTTTCAAACATTTTGTTTAATATCTAACCATTTTTTAAAATATTATTTTTAAAAATTTCCTTGTAACGTTGAATTTTTATTGTTTTGGTTTCATAAAAATTGTAGTTTTTTAAAACATGTATCTTAAAAAATTTTGTACTTTTTTAAAGAATTTGATGTTTTAGGACAAAACTCATTATATGAAATTTATTTCTTTAGAAATTACATTTATATAAAAAGCTCTTTGTTAATTTATAAAAAATATATTTAATCTAAAAAAAATTAAATAATATCATTAGTAGTTAATGTAATTATTTAATAAGAGTGAAATTCGAGAAAATTTTATTTACGAGGTCTGAAATTATATCATGTAACCTGTAAAAACCTTATTTTATTATCATAAATATAATAATCTATCAACAAACGTTAAAATTGAAAATAAAATGACGGTAATTCTAGGCTGTCATGTGCATTGCAGTTGGTACTTCTTGATCAATTCAAGATATAGTATATGTTTGTATCATATGTGCTACCTTATTGATTTATATAATATCTAGTGAAATTGGTAATTTTGCTATAAAAGAACATTAAAAAAACATTGTCTTTAGAAGATTATGAAATCATTATTTTTTACTGGGGAACACACGGACTCTTTGTTCTACACTTAATTTATTTTTGAATAATTAAATTTGTATTTTATTGGATTTAAACTTATAATATTTTATAATAAAATATATCATTTTATTATCCATGTGTTTTTGTATGAAAACAATAAAATCTATCTATTGTTGTTTAATTAATGTAAAGAAAAATTAGACAGCACTAATTATTTATATCATAAAAGTTGATTAAAATAGAGAGGAAAGTTTCGGGCTTTAGATTAAAGTGCCACACATGATAATTAGCTTAAAATTATGCAAAATAATTTTCATTAATATCTAATGAGTTAACATTTACTCCTAATAAAAAAATTCTTACCTTTTCCCCCTTCCTACACATTGTTTGATCATCCTAAATTAGTAGTAAAACTTAACACGTAATATTTTGTATTTAGGTATGTAGGCTCGGTTATTACTTTTTATTTAAACAAATGCAATACATGCAATTCTACTTTGTCAAATCTTCACTAACACTCTCTTTGCGGCTGACAAACAAATGTAGATATAAACCATACATAATTCTTAGCATAAAATATTTATTAAAAATTATTTTCCCTTCATGTATGGTCCAATACCAACAAATCAATTATATGTCACATCCGTTTCAACCATGGCATGAACATCCCCTTGAT
This sequence comes from Flaveria sonorensis, assembly GCA_025506505.1. Lineage (NCBI taxonomy): Eukaryota > Viridiplantae > Streptophyta > Magnoliopsida > Asterales > Asteraceae > Flaveria > Flaveria sonorensis. The sequence goes on from CM046429.1 coordinate 6,952,651, forward strand.
GGATTTCAACATCACAAAAAGGATATATATTTATAGTCAACAGATTAAGATTACATATTTGGTTCGTAATTTGTATGTGATCTAATTACCATCCCCTTAGAAACCCCTAGTCACTAAGGGGCTCGTCCTTTGAACCACCGGATTTTTTGGTACGAGAAATCACAATAATCGTGGCAAGCATGTACCTTGTAACTTGTATCATTGTTTATTATGATTTTACATTAGTCTTAACTAAATCTAACGGAACTAAAGTGACTTGATAATACTTAAATCACCAACATTGGTTTACAACTTTGCCACATGATCTCTTGTGTATAACCCTCCAACTCATTTATGATTTGCTAAACCTATTAATATACAACTTTGTCTTTATTACAATACATTAAGAAACAGACAAACCCATTTAGATAACATGTTAAGTGGTTAGGTCATGTTAATTAGGTTATTTGTTAATTTGTAAGTGTGTCCATGTGATGATTTATATCTAATTACACAAATATATATGTAGTCGTGTTTGAGTTCTTCAACTTTCAACCCGCCATGCTAAATTCGAAAACCCATCATGCCCTATACGATTATTACCCTAAAAAAATCTTTGTGCTTGCTGATATATGTCACGTTCTTATAGCGTTTTCTAATGTGCCGATTCAATGAATTGAATGGGTGAGAAAGGGGATGAAGTGGCTGCAAAATCTTTTTCTTCTTGAGTGGAGTGGTGACTTTCTAAAAAGTTATAAAAAAACTATGTATCTAAAAAAAATTATTGTAAACACTTAAGAATTTGTAACATTTTAAAGCTATTATAGAACAAAAAAGAATTATAATTACATAACATATTGTTGCCACTTAGATTTGTAGCCTTACGGTAAACTTCAAAAACTTAATTAGACCAGAGTTCAAACCTGATATTAAAAATAAACTTTTATTTAGTTTATAACTAGGATGGATAAGTGCAATTTTGTTGTTTGTGTAAAAGCATCCACCTCTCATTCTTTAAATTTATGTGAGTTTGTGTTGTATATTATTAGTGATTGTTGTGAGTGGTCGTGACTCGTGAGTAGATAAGAGAGAAAATATTTATGTTCATTTATATATTTGGTGTAAATTCTATTCACTCTCATAAAATTTTTAATATTTTTAAAGTGATTGTGAATGAAAGATAAAGAAAAGTAATTATAAAGATATAAATTTAATTAAAAATAAAAGAAAAAAGATAATAAATTTTAATGTAATTATAAAAATAAAAAAAAGTAACAATAAAAACATGAATTTAATGTAACTAAATAGTCACCGTTTAAAAAACATATTGTAGTTTGTGTAATTTTGCAGCTTATAGACTTTCTAAAGAAATCAATTGTAATGATTACAAATCATAAAATATCCAAGAAAAATGAAAATAACATTTATAATTACAATTTATTAACCAATTAGAATATACTTGTGTTTAATAGGATATCCAATAGTAAGTGGTGTTACTTAACTGGCAAACGGTAAAAGTTTAAATTTTATAATGATAAATTTATCCTTAAGTGTCTAAGAATTGTTGTCAAAAAATTACTATATATTATATGGGTGTGTGATTTATCTTATTAGATCAAAAGAAATACATTACAATGGTTGTATTCACTAATTTGTCCGTACTAAAACAATAATAAACAGTGGTTGTCTTAATCAAAGCCCCTGATTAAACAATTAAACCCATGACTTTTGCAATGTTAATTAATTATATATACAAACAAAGCATATCAGCACTACAAGAGCTTGCTAGGCTGCTAATCTCATGGACCACTTTAAAAAGCATGAACACACACTACTTAATTTCATGTGATAACCACCTATGCCTTTGGAATCTTAGCATAATATGGTCGCATGTTCTCTCTTCTCAACTTTTTTGATGGCCACTTTTTTATTGCTAAGTGTTAATGAAAAGTGTCTTGCATACCAAATTCGAAACCATTTTTCTTCTTAACCAATACTCCATATTTTTAGAAATATAAAAGTATGTGAAGTTAAAGAAAATACATATGCATGTGTTATATGAATATCGATATAAAAAACTAGGTTAGAAACCACATCTCGCATAAAAGATAAGCAAATACCACTATACTATTTCAATGTTCAAGGAACTTGTTTTTAGAGTGAGGCTTGGGTGGTTGGCGCATTACTCTTAAAGAGGAGTTAAAACCCAATATTATACCTTGGAATGCAAACTAGGAGGTTATGATTGGTGATATAAGACTCAAAATTTTGAATGGCTTTATGATTCACATAAGGCCTTATCATCGATCACCTATATTCGATCAACAAGGAGAAGAGTTAGGCCTCACTATGGGTGCAGAGTATGGGGACATGAGTTGGTAGGAGGAATGGAGACGCTGAGGTGGAAGGTGATGCAGGAAGGAATGAGTCTTTCAGCGAGTGTGCTCTACGATTTGAAAAATCTCCAAAGAAGAAACTTTGATGTGTAGGAATGAAAAAGTGAGATGGGAGAGGAAAGGAGCATCACCCCTCCCACTCCCTTCCCCTACAAGTCCAATGAGAGCAAGATTTACTTAGTAACCAAATGATAAATCATAATAAAACAAGTGTGGATTGCATATTTCTTTAAGAATGCTATGTTATAAGCAATTAGGAACCATATGGTTTTAAGGGCCAAAGCCCCTTAAACTAAAGGCGAGTTTCAAAAGAAATAGCCAATTAGGGGGGGGGGGGGTGGTTCGAACTGCTCTATCAGCTTAGAAGATTTTATTTCTATATGTTTCAAAGTCATTGAATATTGCTTTAGATTACAAAATTTATGAAAAATTACATGGAAATTTTTATTTGAATCATCAGTAGGAAGTTACTAGTGAATGATAACAACTTAGATGAACCGATATCAACTTTATACATCGGTAGCAACTTTGTACATAGGTGGTAAACTTGAACTTCGATAGCAACCGATGATGAATATCCACTAATGAGAAGTATCAATTGATGGTCTGTATCAACTGATGATAGTTACTACTGATGGTTCCTACAAATGTAACTATTGGTGGTTCTTACCGATTTAACCACCATCAATTGATAGTCATAACTACTAACCGCTATTAAAGCATTGCAATAGTTTGCTCAATCATTACAATGCTTCAATCCATATATAAAGGATTCATTTGGTCATTTTCAGGCATCGAGTTCATACGAACTTTGGTGTGATTTTCATATAGGACGTTACTGGTGAGTAATAGAAACTTAGATGAATCTATAGCAACTTTATACATCGGTAGCAACTTTGTACATAGGTGGTAAACTTGAACTTCTATAGCAACCGATGATGAATATCCACTGATGAGAAGTATCAATTAATGGTCTGAATCAATTGATGATAGTTACTACTGCTAGTTCCTACAAATGTAATTGTTGGTGGTTCTTACTGATTTAACCACCATTAATTGACGGTCATAACTACTAACCACTTTTGAAGCATTGCAACAGTTTGCTCAATCATTACAATGCTTCAATCCATATATAAAGGATTCAGTTGGTCAATTTTCAGGCATCGAGTTCATACGAACTTTGGTATGACTTTCATATAGAGATTCATACTCATTCTTGAAACATTTTGTCTTATCTGATTAAAGATTTTAGAATGTCACCATATAACTTTACTCTGAAAGTGTTTCACATAATTTAAAAGGCTATCCAAAAAATATAAAACTAAAGAATTACAATTCATGGCTTTGTTGTTAAACACCTAAATTCAATTAAAAAAGAGTTGGGCCTTATTAAGTGTGCTGGACATAGGAGCTGGAGTTGATGAGTCGAGAATAGGGACGCGGAGGTGTAAGGCGATGCGGGAATGAGTGGATGTTCCTGCGGGAGCTTCTTCAAATCACCGGGATCTACTTTTTGATTTGAAGAAGCTCCGAAGAAAAAAAATATGATATGTGGAACAAGGAAAACAGGTAGGAAGAAAGCAGGAATGAGGACCACCACCCCTCCATTGGGACCAAAGAGAGCGAGAGTGCAGGTTGCATACCCTGCACACTAATGAACATGATGAGAGGTCGAGTGTAATAGAGCCTAGTTGAGCTAATCTCGACTAAGCTAATTTAACAGAACTAGCTCGGCTCGTTCTGAGCTCTACATTAAACTCGAGCTCGGCTTAAGAGAAAAATTTTCCAATTCATATTCGACTCATTTATTATTTATCAATTATACATGCATATGTATAAAAAGTTTTTATATAGTTATAGTTGTTCATATTACATAATTCTCCTATTTGTTTAAAAAGAAGTTTTAATGAATAGTAGATTGGGGTATATTTGGTATTTCACTATGTGTTTTGGGTACCATGCGTTCTCCTTTTATGTCATTTGTATGCCTCATTTCCTATGCAACCGGTTTCTTTTTTTCGGAATATGGCCGACGACGGCCATGCGGTGGATTCGGCGGTGGCGGTCTGTGGTATACCAAACGTCGTTTCGTTGGCCGACACATGTGCCCTGAAACCCTCGTCGCCTTTGCTGTCCATGGTGTTTCTCTCCGATGACCGCCGTGCTCCCTTGCTAATGACTACATCACTAAGATCAGCGGTGTGTCAGGTTTTTGCCTCTCCGACGACCACTCGGATCTTTGTGAGGGGTTTCGGCCGTCGGAGGCGATGCCCTCTACGATGGCCATTTTCCGGCATGCCTATTCTATAAGTTAAGGCGTGAGACGTAGGGTTACTTGATGGTTCTAAAGGTTGCCTTTGGCTACCAATTTTGTGGAGAAGAAAAGGTTTACGAGGGGGTGTCGCAAACCCAAGGAGGGTATGGTTGGGCGACGATGTTGCTGTTGCGGCCGATATCATATATGTTGGGTCTGGCCATGTCGATCCAATAGTGGTGATGATCTGTGGTTGATGTTTGCTTTTTTGGGTGAAAACTATACAAGGCATGCCTTAAGGTTGGAAAGTCGATCCGTCGGTGGGGATGATTGTGTTGAGTATGTGATGGTTGTATCTGGATTGTCGATGATGACAGCCCTAGGTTTGTCTGAGACACGGTTGTGCTGTTTTGTCTTTGTTGCGATTTGTTGCGATTCATGAGGATTGCATATTGTTGGTTTGCGTGAGATCAAAAATCTAAATGTTGTGATGGTCCAGCCAAAAACAAGTTTATGTCTTGTCATGGTAACCATGTGATGATGGTTTGCAGCCAAGGATAGCGGATTTGCCTTCCACTTACAAGTGACTCTGAAATGGGATCATACGTTGTTGGTTTGTGGCTGGTTAAAGATTAGATGGCTATGATGATTTCGCTAAACAAAGGTCGTTGCCTTGGAGTGGCAACCATGTTTCGTTTCCAGCCACAACGAGAGATCGGATCTAAGCCAATGTTATTAAATGAGGTCGTCTCAACAGTTGCATTTTGTTTGTGATTTTGAAAACTCACGTTGCGCGTGAGATGGCTATGAAGATTATGCTAAAAAATTGTTGTCTTGACATGACCACCATGTCTGGTTTGCAGCCATAATAAGAGGACGGTTCTGAACCAAGGTTATTAAACAAGGTCGTGCTAACAACTGCTTTTTGTTTGTGATTTTAAAAACTCGCGCAACGCTCGAGATTGATTACTCCTAGTATATATTATTTAGTTATATGATAAATGATATTTATTATATAATGTGTATTCATATATAACTACAATTTGTTAGATTACAATTATTAGGCTCGTGCATGCTCACAAGTCTAGAAAAGCTATACATACATTAAATGAGCAATTTAGACTTAAGATAACACAAGCTCATTTATACTTAGTTTCGATACAAAGAGTTTAGCGAGCCATTGATGACTTTGAGTAGTTTGCGAGCGACTCGGTTATCTATATCCTAATGTGATGTTTCTTCAAGTGAGTCAAAGTGTCAAGGAGTGATGTCCGTGTGGATGATGTTATCTTTTTTTTTCATATATTTGAATTTATGTAAGCCTAAATTCGGTGTAAAAACAATGGATCTTTTTGACTGAGTTATTCCCTTCCTCTTCATGGTAATCTTTTACTTGCAAAATGCCTAATAAATCTAGGGTTAAGAAGGATAAATAGATATATTGGACGACTAATTCAATTTGTACGTTTCATAATATTGAGTTTAAACTAATGCAAGTTGCTCAAGCTTAGGGAGAATTTTTGAATAACCCAAGGGATTAAAGAAAAGCCGACCAAGTTTTGGTTACCACTTGAATTGAATGATGGTGATGTATTAGGAATTATTTGTGTTTGCTTGAGTCATCCACTCAACTACTCGACGTTTTGCTTCAATTAAGCCAATTTATATTGTCAATAATGCGTATGTCAACGACTTTCGTTTTAACTCAATAATTTTGTGCTTGTGTTCTTATCATCGTGCTCAACCCAAATTTGTTTCATTTTATTGTCTATATATTACGTTAGTTGTGCCTTTAGTCTTAGCTAATTTATCTTAATGGCTTTTATGTCTTTGTGTACTTTTATGTTATACAACTAAGAAATCTGGTTATGATACTTGGTTGTTTTCTTATATGTTTTATGTACATTTTTCTATAAGAAAAAAAAAAAAAAACAGAAGTTTTCTTAAGTCGGTTGGTTTATTTAGATGCAACTGTTTTTTTTAATGAGATAAAGATAAGGTTTACTTTAATTCACACTCTTCTAAAATCCTTCTATACTTCGTAGGACTTTTGCTAAGTACGTATGTATATAGTGACGTAGCATAAATGCATACAACATACAGTTTTGTGTATGATTTTACACCATTGTATATGATATAACACACACATATAGATATAACTACACACAGTTATATATGTAATTATGTACAATACATCAAGGTTGTTAATAAAGGTTCTTTTTAATATGTGTATGTATATAACAATACTATTTATAAATTAAAGAAAAAATATACTTGATTATGATACAACTTTTTTATATAAAGATCCACTTCAATATAAAACCAAGTCACCGGAAAATACATATATCAAAAGACTTTAAAAAAGCTACAAGATTATATAATTTAATCATATGCTACTAAAAAATTGTTTATGATGATTGAACTTTGTGTTGGGGTCGGGAATCTTTAACAGATTAGTCAACTCATTGAGGCTCTAAATTATACAATAGATCGCCAAGGGTTTTTTGTCTTCTTAATTTCAACTTGCATAAGTGAAGGCGTGAAGCAGCTAATGACAACACTAAATACAAACTTAATTAGGATTATTGATGTGATTTACCAATTTTTAAAACAAATTTGTCATCCTATTCTAGGAATTAATGTATTTAATTAGTCGATAAAGATAATTAGATATATATCCAGTATCCAATAAAAATATTTAAATAATATTTTCTAAAATAATATTGTGATTTGTACTTAGGCTGGATTTATTTCAACACATATGGATAGGGCACGGTCTGACATGTTTTTAGCTTGATATATGTATAAACTAAAGCAGCAAAAATATAAAATAATGGTTAGAGTTTGATGAGCGATCGAGTGAAGCCAAGCTTTGGGAGTTAAGAAAATAACATGTTAGTAATAATCAAGAGGAAAACCATGTGACCACTTTTTGTCGGTTTTACAGTTATCCGACTTTCGTCCAGTATATTTGAGTTTGAAAATTTTAAAACTGAACTGAAATAAATTTTGAAATTTTAAAATACGTAACAAACCCTATCTATTATAATAATAACTAGTATATTTTATTTAATAATAATCGCTAACAACATTAAAAGCAAACCAATTCTAGCATGGACCCCATATTTTACAAACCTCAAGGACTCAAAAGATCAATTCTTTTTACGTGAAACACAAAATAGGTTTTAATAGTATAAGTTGCAATAAAACGCTTGTAGGAATCAGCATGAGATCAAAGATGCTGAATAGGTAATGAGTTGGCTAATCGACGACCTTACAAAAGTTCAACGTGGTAGATCTAAACTCAAGGAAATGATGTGAAAAGAAGATAAAGTTGTTCACGAACCAAACATTTATAGGCTTTTTCACTAACAAAGTCATTATGATTGTGCCATTCAACTATCATATTATGATTACAATTCAATCTCTTGGATTACAATTATTTGGAATTGATGTACATCGTTATGAGAGATCATACAAAACATCTATGCTATAAAAAAAACGATACACATCACATATAACCGTATTCTTTTATGGTGATCCTAATATCCAACCTTTGACCGATTAAATGCACGAGTTTCGTGCATGATTAACATAAAACTTATATAATGAAGTGTTTGTAAATAGATTAGTAAGTAATATGGATTTTTTTTATCATGATAAATGATATTAAAATGGTCATTTGCTCTCAAAAATAAATCACTAGAAACTTAATGTTATATGAGTGATTATTAATCCTAGGGCTAAATTTGTTTGGGCCTAAAGAAAGCCCATCTTTCTTGGGCCTCACAATATGAGATCACAAGCCATTATCAATACAAAAACGTACGCGTTTATAACTTATACCTTTCTTGGGTCCCTTCATGTTAAAAAATGGGCTTGATTGGACGTCAAACCTCATCTCCATTCAAATCATGAACATATTGGAGAGTGTTTGGTCAATCCTAGGCCAAGCGCCGGTGCCGAGAATTTTAGGGCACGAGGCGACTTAGAAAAATAGGCCCCAAATAAAAAAAATTCACTTTCCGTTTTTTTAATGGGTTTTAAACTGTTTGTGCGTGATTACTAATTAAGTGGGTTAAATGGTTTAATCAAATCATATTTACCTAAATTCAGTTAATTTAAAATGTGTAATGGGCTAATATAAAATGTGTGATGAATCAAAATTATAGAGGGTTTTTTAATAGGTTTTGATTTTTTGGTCCTTCGAAAGATTGGCCCTGGGAGGTCGCCCCTCTCTTACGCCAGCGCCGCCTAGGCCAACTTTTATCACCAAAAAATAATATAAATCTATATTGTAATATTCAAACAAAAATGCTAAGAGAAAACATCAAGTATCTAAATTACTATATATAAATAAGGCATCACAAACTAGCTAATAAAGTTTCACACGTTCGAGCCTATGCATCGTATGGATACTTGATTATGTGAATTTTTATTTTCTTCATCTTGTGATGAAATTAAAAGTTTAACATACATATTGAAGTTAGACCGGTGCTGGCTCAGTCATTTTGGAGGCTTAAAATGAAGAAAATACTGAGGGGCTAAAACGAAGTAAAAAACACGAAACCATAGTTTAACCTTTTTTTCCTTTTAAATTACTTGAGTCATACCTTTGATTTCGATTTAAAATGAGGATGTGTTGGTTCCGGTAATATTTATCTATAATAGGTCAAATAATCATTGTTATGTTCGTGTTTACTTACTTTAGTAGGTATCGGTGATACTATAACACATTAGCACTTGTTGTGTACCTATTGACAGACTGGCGTAAAAGTGAGAAATAGCTTTCAAGAAACAACACGCATTTCATTATCCACAACACGTTAAATATGATAAACAGGTAAATGTAATATGTACTACAAGACAAATAAAGAATTTTAAGTTGACAACAATATAGTGTTTAGTTATTTGGTTGAAAAGTATTAGCTTATTTACATCACTATCAATAATATACATTTTTAATTATCTTAAACAAATTTACATCTTTTTATCCTATCCTTGAACCATATCCACTATACAATGCTATTTTGCATACGAGTATGTGGCAAGACACTTAATGGAGTATATCGGTTTAGTGTACGAAAGTTTTTTTTTTCTCAAACAACAAATCTATCATACTATTTCAAACTATTCTATCTCACGTCTCGACTTAAACCCGTAACCTCTGATCTAAAAGGAGTTAACAAAAGGTTTTGATTTTTGAATTTTCCCACCCTAGACTTTTTAAACAGATTTGATATTAGCTGAAAATCATTCAACTATGTTTGACGTTAGATTATTGGAAAATAAGACAAGGAGTCGAGTGTCTCCCATTACATTTATCAACCACACGAATTAATTGATTTAAGCAATGTAGCCAGCCGATCTAGCTAAAATGACAAGATGTATGTTTTTTAAACACCCTACCCCTTTATAGTCTTTTACTAACACATGCGTGTGTATACGCATATACAAGTATATATGGGTCAAGAACACATTAAGTTGTAACGATAATCCGTGACCCTTAGGGCGGGTTTTTTACTTATGATATGTTCTTCATTAAGCATGTAAAAGAGCCAATGAGCTCGGGCTTTGCATGTTTGATTAAAGAAAAGTTAAGTTTCGTTCATTTCGAGCTTCATTTTTAAAACTCAAGCTCGGCTTGTTTTTATTTGTTGATTATTTACTATCTTATTCGCATACAATTATAATTACTCATAGAAAGAGGTTTAAATACAAAGTGTATTTTTGCTACAAAATGTGAGAAGGCACAATAAGTCAAAAAAAGTCACAAAAAAATTATATCTCACAATCTAAATCGAATTTAAAAAAAATAATTTCGAGCTTTTGTTCCCCTAGCCGTCCTCACTAAGAAAAAAAATAAACGAAAAAAAAAAATTAACGTTTTTTTATTGTGTCATTTATGAAAGACACAATGACGTCATTATGTCTTTATGAAAGACATAATGACGTCATTGTGTCATAAAAGACACAATGAAATTATTTTTTATTTTTTATTTTTTTTTCTGAAAGAGGATGACGAGAGGAAGAGAGACTCCGAAGTAGTTTTTTGAAATTCGATTTAGATTGTGAGATATATTTTTTTTGTGACTTTTTTAGCCTCATTGTGTCTTCTTACACTTTGTAGCAAAAATACACTTTGTAGAATAACCTCACCCTTACTCATAACATATATAATAATCCGTATATATAATATAACTTATATTGTTTAGTTACTTCTATCTTAAGTTTACACGTACTACTTATTATTATGTAAGGATGTATTTATTATTAAATAAAAGTTTTATAAATAATAGGCTCATATAAGCTTGTGAGCCTAGTTATTCTCGTCATGTGAAGCTCATATTTAAGCTTATTTATTAAATAAGCCCTAGCATAGATTCGAGTTCGTTTAAGCTCGATTCAATTAGAGCATTTAACCAAGTAAGTGGCTCAATCCGCTTACACTCATATTCTTCATCTCACTTTTCTACTTAAAATTGTAAGCTAAAGTGCTATATAAGGTTTGAGCCATGAAAAAAAACCTATAACTTAACAAATAGTAGTACCTGCTTACACCAAAGGGTTAGATGTCCACTCTTACACATAATAATCTTCTTTTAACGGCTAACACCTGAAATTATTGAAAGTAAAATCGGCGCACCATGTATATATCCTGCAGAACTAAAATTCACAATCTTTTTATTGAAGAGTACACAACTTACCACCAGTACGTTACACGGAAGACACACTACTAATAACTTAACTTTCTAGTTGCTTTCTATCCTCTTGGAGGCCACAAAAGCTATCGAACATCAGCCTTGGAAGCAAGATAAGGACACACTTTTAAAACTTTAATACCATGCTCATATATAACTAATCCATCACATACTTTAATACCATGCTCATAACTAATCCATCACATGGAATAAAGAAATAATAATGAGTACGTAAGTAAAGGAAGGGCCCTTTTGGTCCCATTAAAAAAAAAATTTCTAACAACAATATAACGGTTTACAGAATTTAATATTTTGATCCCTTAACATTTTTGTTATAAGACACATCATTCAATCATCTTTTATCTCCTTAGGGTGGTGGGGCGCTATCACCGTAAAGACGCGGCGGGGGCCGGTGCCGCACGGCAACACCGCCGCCGGTCCCATTTAAATCAGTTGGATTCTAATGTATTGGTATTAGTTTCATTTCATTAACATCGTGAGTTACTAGCAAGATATAATTAACAAATATATACATGATAATATGTATTAGTTTCATTCCAATCGGTCATCTTTTGATGGTGGTACAAAACCGTAAAATGTTATTTCTAAAGACTACCAAAGACCAATTCATACTATTTTTGAAATTGTATATATACATTATATTTTAAGATAAAAATAACAAACCAAGTGCACAAGACTCGTACATGCATCTTACTCGTACATACGCATCTTTACCTTGTATTTCTAAAAAAGATTTTTCCATCACTTGAACCATTGACCTCTGGATCACATGACAAGAATCTTACAAATAGTATTTTCAAAACATACTCAAATATTTTAAATAACTAAAAGATAAAAAGAAGTTGTAATATACCACTTACAATCTCTCCTAATATTCATATATAGTGATAGTACACTACAATGCATGATATGCAAATCCTTAATACAATACAAAACAAAAAAGTGTTAATTTTTATTTTGCTCCTTGAGGTTTGACAAATTTAACTATTTTTCTTTAAAAGATTAAAAATATCAATTTACCTTTAAAAGTTTCATAAATTGTTTCGATTTCAGTCCAAAAGCTTTATAATTTTGAATTTAAGTTGAAACAACTAATGAAACTTTTGGACTGAAATTGAAACAAGCTATGAAACTTTTGAAGGTAAATTAACATTTATAATTTTTTAGATGAAAATTATTATTCTTGTCAAATCTTAAGAAGGAAAACCGAACTTAACTAAAAAAAGATTGTAACTATTTCAAAATGAAACCTACTTAATTCCTATGTACATCATGGACTTAAACTCCTCATAGTCAACAAAACCATCCCCATTTTTATCAACACCTTTAATCATTTTTCTACATTTTCCAAGCTTAGAATTGCTACATCCAAGACTAATAAGCACCCTTTGCAGCTCCTTAGCAGAAATGAGTCCATTTTTATCACTATCAAACACCAAAAAAGCATTCTTAAGATCATCCTCACCATCATCTTCCTTGGAGCTAGCAAAAACAGGCTTGGATCTATCCATTATGGACATGAATTCATCCAAGTCAATGAACCCATCTCCATTAAAGTCAACCTCTTTGAGTATCCCTTGAGCTTCAATGGTGGCCTTTGACTTTTCTTGACCAAAAGTCAACAACACATTTGTGAGCTCCAATTGAGAAATCTTGCCATCCCCGTCGATATCGAAGAACTTGAAGACTTGCTTGAGTTGGTTTGAGACATCCATGGCTATGAATGATGAGATGACATCAAGAGCACGTGATTTCCTCGTGGTTTTGTTCTTGAAGGTGTTGACTTTGGTCAACGAGCTCAATTTCTTGAGAAAATTGTTTATGTGGGCTTGCATATATTTTGACATTAGAGATTGTAGCTAAGGGAAAGGAGAGAAATTGAAATGGTTATCAAGAGTTGTACAATGGAAAGAAAGTAACAATGGGTGTGCAAAGATTATTATAAGAAAAGAGACAAACAAAAAGGTGACGCGTGCTCTTTTCATTACTATTTTTATTATATAGCTTTCTTATACCTCAATTTTAACATTATTTTTTTATTATTCTTTTACATTGTTTGTTGAGAGGAAATTCATATATTACTACATTGTGTAATTTACTTTTTTTGAAAAGGATCAAGACAACGACTACAAATTAGTAAATTCTTTTTGTTTTCTGTCTTTAAACTTTTTTAATATCACTCTATTTACAACTGCATTCTATATGATTTCATTTGACAATAAACATATAAAGAACTAAATGAGTCCTATGAGTTTTCCGATAACGTATTCTCGTATATATTAAAAAATAGCAAATCTTCCTAAAAATAAAAACATTGTATTAGAAATACTTTAATGAAACTTAATTTTATCAAAATATAATTTAATTTGTAGCTAATTATTGTTAAAACTAAAATATTTTTAAGAAGATATATAAAATGTTTATGTAAATTTATTAATAATAAGATATTTTTCTTTATATACTATTGTTTACTAGTTTTAGTATACCTGTGTATCCCACGGATTTAATAAAAAATATTAATTTTTAAAAACTTTCTTATTATAATTTTCAATTTTAATATCTTTTGTTTATAAGTATTTTACTTTTAAAAACATCAATTTTAAAATATTTCATATTTTTTTTAAAAATTTGATGTTTCAGAAAAATATCTTATTTTTTAAAAATTTGTTTATCAATTTTAACAATAATAAGAAGATCTCTTTCTTAATTTATTAAAATACTATTTTATTCTAAAAAAGAATTAACGAATACTTTTAGTAATTAATATGATTATTTAATAGGAGAAATAAATGAGAAAAAATTGGTGAGGAGAAATGTAATGTTGACACGTGTCCTTTATAGTTACTATTTTATTACAATAGGAGGATACTATAAATATGTTTGTTATATATAATAATTTTATTGATATGTTATATATAACATCTATTAGATTATACATATATATAATCTATTATATATTTTTTTATTTCGACTTATGTAACATACGGATATCTAATCTAGTAAGAAAAATAAGAGCTATGGAAATGAGTAATATTAATTATGATATTTGATTGTGTACATGTTATAAAAAACAATGTTTAAATGGATATGAATCACGATAATAAAACAGAAAAAATTGTAAATCAAATAAATATTCCCGTGACAATATAAGGTTATCCTTAACGTGGTAATGTCCGTCTTCTCAAAAAAAAAATAATTTTAACGATATATGTATGGTGATCATTCCAATAAGGTAGGAGGAAGGAAAGTGCCGGCCGGCACATTCACTCTTGATATTTATTTTTGTTTTATGGAGTAAGTTGTTCGACTTGTTTCTCCCGTCGTGTAAAAATTGGTTCAGGTTGAAACTGGTTCGGGTTGGTTAAAGATTATCAAGCTAGGTTTTTATTGAAGACGGTTCAGGTTGAAACTGACTTTTAAAAAGAAAAGAATCAGGTTAGATCGTTTTAAGTTGGGTTTTAACCCATTCGGACTGGTTTCAGCCCATTCGGACTGGTTTCAGCCCATTCGGACTGGTTTCAGAATATATGGTTACAAACCAATTTCAGATCCTAAAGTTCAATTTCAATCCAAACCAAATTCAACCAAACCATTTTAAAACTATGCTTAGTTCCCAGTTGTCAACTAGTTACCCATATTGATTTGGACCAGATTAGGAATAACACGTATGGATATACATATAAGGGTGGAGGGGCACTCATGTCATGACTCATGAGTACCCCATTACACCATGCACAATCAATGAAAACATGCCAACCCAACTTATGTCATATAGTCACATCATATCACATCATAAAATTTAAAGGAGACAATCATGTCATAATATGTCATAACTATTTTTTTAAACAATAGTTTCATGGAATTTATAAAAGTTACAAACTAGAATTTCAAACTACATTAAAATTAAAACAACATAAAAATAAAAACATCAAAAATAAAAAAATACTTAAAGTAAAATCTATAAAGCAAACTTGAAGATTTACCTTTCGACTTTGATTTCGGTGGGGGGAGGGGGGTTTCTTCAACACGAATGTCTTCATCATCACTTTCATGAACTTGAAGATCATCATATGCTTCGTTATGTTCTTTTTCATCTTTTTTGGCTTTTTCTACTTCTTCTATGTGATGGGGTGGGTTTTGAAAAGCATTTGGCAAGTTTTGGTGATACGCAAATTGTGGAAATTGATACATGGATATAACTAGGTGGTAGTATGATGGTGGGGTTTGATAAGTGGTCATTGCTCGAGAAGGTTAAGGCAATTTGTAGGGATTGTGAAACCAATCAGCTGCATGTGGTGGTGGTGGTGGGTTAAACAGTTGGGTAGAAGGAGCCATTTCACTAGGACACACACGTACCTTCGATCTATGTGTTTTTGGTGGTTTGGACTCGGGATTTTGTGGACTTTTTATTGAATTTTTGAGGAAAATAACCATTGGGGGGGGGGGGGGGGGGGGGGGGGGGAGCAACGGCTAGTTGAAGCAGTCATACGAGAGCAAGGTCACAACAAGTATATGTCGTGAAAAAGGAAAAAAATGTGACGTGAAGGGTGGTGCCGGTGGTGGTGCTACTCTGTGGGCTTCGTCGTTCGCTCACGGCTCGTACGCCCCGCCCACCTCAAAAGATGTTTTTGAATTTTTGAGATGATTTTTATCTCAGAAGCAACTAATGAGAATTAAATAAAGGTACATAGTACATGAGTTTATAGGAGCTCCTGCTTATCCTTTGAGATAAGAAGGTAAATTTGTGTTTTTAACCATAGGCATGGTCTGGCATGGAATGTTAAAGGGGGACCCATCCATAAAACTTATGACATTAGTGAGAGATTTTGCATGCACGGTGTGATGTGGATGGTCTTATTCGGATTTCATTCTAAATATCATAAAAACCAGTAATTGTACTCTATAAGCAAGATATGAAGCCTCTTTTTAACAAACCATAAAAGTTATGAGATAAGAGACATAATGATAACATCATAAGAGCACTTACATTGGAGTCTTTAAGATCTCCATTTCTCTAAAACGTAATGAATACTTGAAAAAAATCCACTCTATCCATTCTTTGTAGTTTTCGTTATTTATAAGTTATAAGGATTATATATATGAATTAAATAGTGAGTTTTTATATTTACCAACAGTGAGGTTATTCTACAAAGTGTATTTTTGCTACAAAGTGTGAGAAGACAATGAGGCTAAAATAGTCACACAAAAAAAATTATATCTCACAATCTAAATCGAATTTCAAAAAAATACTTCGGAGTCTCTGTTCCTCTCGTCATCATCTTTCAGAAAAAATAAAAAAAATAAAAAAAATTCATTGTGTCTTTTATGACACAATGACGTCATTGTGTTTTTCATAATGACACAATGACGTCATTGTGTCTTTCATAAATGACACAATAAAAAAACGTTAATTTTTTTTATTTCTCGTTTATTTTTTTCTTAGTGAGGACGACTAGGGAAACAAAATCTCGGAATTACTTTTTTGAAATTCGATTTAGATTGTGAGATATAATTTTTTTTGTGATATTTTTTGACTCATTGTGTCTTCTCACACTTTGTAGTAAAAATACCTTTGTATTTGAACCTTTTTCTTACCAACATACTATTCATCTCTTATAATTCTTTGTGAGTGAAAAAGAAAAAAGAAAAAATAGTATTGATTAAAAAATTATTATTTAATTGAATAGAGATAAAAATAAGAAAGTAGATGTGAAATGTTTTCAAGAGATGAAAGAAAAACCATATCACAAACTACAACAATAACAAACTTCATGCACCAAGGCTCCTAAACTTTTCAAGATGTGAGAAAAGGCACTTATGTGGAAAGAATATTCTCGTGTAGAGCCCACTTCATCTAGAGCTCTAACAATACCGGTGGACATTTCCAACAACTTACTTACAAACAAGTCAATTTGAGTTGTGCGTTATCTGAATCAAGCAAAATCAAAAACTATGACTAAAAGGAATAGTATAGGTTTACAATACCGCACTAGCTAGTAAAACTCAGATCTGACTTCAAGATAGCGTAGTAGTAGTGCGGACCTGGTAATCAAAATCACAATTTATGCAAATTAATATCACCGAGAACAAAACCATACATGGAAATATGGAATGTGTACGAACCGTCTTGATTCTTTGTGCATAAACCACAAAAAAAGCATTACAAAACCAAATATCGGAAGAACTCAAAACAGGTGCAATTTTTGTGGTCTTTCTTATAAAACACACACATGACAGTTGATTAAGATACAACAAAATCCTTTCACAAACCTATTGATTCTATATGGAAGCAAGCCCTCATACACCAAAACAATCAAAAAAGTTACTAGCTCTTTCATACTATGAACAATATTTCCAACTGAAAAATACAACTGCAGCAGGATTACAAATATCAAATCTAAGGATGCTATTTCAGCATGATCGCAACAGCACAGGACCCACCGAGAAGCCAAGTATTTCACTTAAGGCTACTTGGACGTCACTGGACCCATGCTCGCAGCATATAAGATTTGAGAAGAGAGGAAAAAAGTTGGTTAAATTTGTCTCAAATAAAGAATCTCCCAAACTACAAATAGCCTGTAGAGTCATAACAATAAGAGGTGCACGTGTAGCCAGTTCTCTCTTTCTCCCAGACCCTAATGGTATCAACCAGTGGGCCCGGTTAGGAGATGGCTCAGTCAAACGTGGAGGCCGTGCTACTTCAATGTAGAACTTCAAGACTTCTTGACAAAGGTCAACAAGTTGAGACCCTGCTTTTGATTCCTTGTAATGAGGAGGTTGGTCCACTACTGCAAGGTTTTGTACAAATGTAAGGCAGGTTTGATAGGACTCAATTTCAAGGCGTACTAATGGTGGGTCTTGCATTTGTGTCATTGAGCCTAGCTCTTGTAGCTTGGAACGTAAGGTGACATCAGCGTTTATCTTGTGGGCGTGGGTTGCCACTCGGTGCACGGCATCAAAAACAACTAAAGTGTTCTTTGTTGATAGCTGAGATCTATACATGTTGTGGATCTCTACTATTGCCTGCCAAATTCACACAATTTTATATCAAATATCTTTCTAACTAGTGATTAAATATAAAGTAAACAGGTAAGCTTACACATTTGAGTCCACATATAAAGTTGAATTTACCATCATAGCATTTAAATTCTCAGTCAAACTCATCTGATAAGATACGTCACTGATCTAATTTTTTGAATAAAAAGATTTAGGGGGACTATACGAGTCAAAAACATTTTGGGAAACTTGTTACTCTTTCAACCCAATTTAACATAACTCCTCTCTTTAGCCATATTCATTTGTCGCGTTAAGAATAAACCATGATTTAAATCCCGAGCATGTATAAGTAAATAGGTTGAAATTGCCACCTTTTCATCAGAACATTCAACTGAAAACAAAATAAGACTATTGATGAACATCTAACAGGCTAAACATATATATCAGACCTGGATTAAGAGAAGTTGAACAGCAGCCCGGCACTTCACATCAGAAATGGCAGCATATAAATGTTCCCTCCTTAAATTATCCAAATCTTCATCATCCATCCTAGACTCAGCAGACACCCCATTATCCCCTCTACTAGAAGCATCTACATAGTTCACATCTAAACTATCTCTATTTAAAATAAACAAAAAATCAGGAAGCGTAGCAATTGTTGCATCTTTTAAAGACAAAACCACTTCAAGCCACTTGTCATCAGAGAACAATTCCCCGGCATTACTCATTAAACGAACAAAAGAGGCAATCCCGATGCCAGCAAGGCTTTGGTGAGGACGTTTTATAAAGCTTACTAACAATGTCAATACTTTTTTCAAAAGCGGATTGACAGTGTCGTAAAAGTTGACAAAAAGGTCAACAACCAATTGGAGCGCAAGTGTGCATGTTTCATATAGCCAAGAGTCTTGATTGAATTCCTCCACATCAGCATTGATCAAGTGTTCTAAAGAGTTTTCACCAGAAGGGTCGATTGCATGACGAACATAATCGAAAATTGGAAAGAGGACAGAATCGAACACTTTTTCCCATAATGGCAGAGAGAAGTGATGACCATGGTTTCTTAATGTGTCAAAGAGTGCTTCAAGGGCACTTTTTCTAATTTCTGGCCTTGGATCAAAGCTAAGTTCCGATAACCCTGAGGAGACACAACATAATAATTAAATTAGAGCATTAGTTCACCATATTTGAAGAGATGAAATACAAGATGAGACTTGTGGCATTTGGTATGAAGGAACCAGAAAATGAATGGAATGGTCTGTTTGATAGGAATGAAGAATAAAAATGTTTTGAGAGGAATTTGATTCCTTCCAATATGAAGATTCCCATTCCATGGCCACAGGGTGTTTTTTAAGACCCTACCATAGAACCCAGATTCATTTATCTAACCATCAATAACACAAATATGTTTTCTTAAAAAAAAAGAACTTAAATCTTTTAATGTGCTTTTAGGTTTTTCCATAAATAAGTAAAGCTGTATATTTTTATTATAACCTTATATAAGATTTTAAAAGCTTTATTATGTTTAACTTGTATTATTGTATTTAAAAATCCAGTAACGGTCATTAATAATGTATAAAGTAGAAAATAAATTTGTAAATTGTGGTTGTATATGCATTTTTCCTTACCAGCTAATAGTGGAAACCAGAAGTACTGATGTCCATCTATATCCTCCAAATCTCGAATATCATCTCTCTTCTCTTTTCCTGCATAATGTGGAGATACAGATATCTTTTCAGAGACATCTTTGTCCTTATTAACTGAGGCAGATCCTAAACCTCCTTTAGCCAGTTTCGCAGCACACAAACGCAAGAAGGCAATAGCATTTAAGCTAATATCTTTATCAAATCTGCTGCTAGTGAATGCAATTAAACAATTCACACAATCTGTAAAGGTAGTAGTTTCTGTCTCTGTAATGTACGGGAAATAATCCCGTACTATCTTCTCAATCATTTCAAATGCAAGAAGTATAATACTTTTGTGGTCATCATAAGCTGCTGTTGTGAAGACCTGATAATTTCCCACAAATAGAAACTAAAATAACTGAAAATAAAAATGTATGTAAAAAGGTATGTTTAAAAAGTAAAATACCATGAACATGCTTTTCCATCCTGACTTGACATTATCGACACGAGAAAGAACCATCTGAGACATACACCTGATGATTAGTTCTCTGATTTCAACAGCACTACTTTTTCGCATGACAATCACAAAAGGCTTCATGAACTCGTTTTGGAAGTTGTAATTAGCCAACTCTTCACGCTCTAAGAATTTCATAGATAGTTGGCGTAAGGAATCCATTGCAAATATAGCAATTGATAGGTTTTCAGAACAACCTATAGTTACAAAAAAATTAGAAAGTACATTCCATACGTTTGTCCAAACAAGCCTGATGCGATCCATGTTATAGTAACTGCACAAAAATTACAGACAAAGGTCATGTACAATAAACAAACTGGACAAGGGAGCATACACACTATAGAGACTATAGATGACAATGTGCAGGTTGGGAAATGGGTCCAAACAGGTCAATTTTAGTGCTGGTTGAAACAGGCTAGTTGGGTTGATCCACAAGCACTTGTCACCATGTCTATAAAGAATCAGTCTGCTAGTTATGATTAAAACAACAATATTATTACAATTTAGTTGAAATCAACAAATAAAAAGGTTGGTGATTTCAACCCATTTGACATGTTCCTCATTTATTTTAAAACAAAAAATAAAATAAATTAGAATAAAATAAAGAGTAAATTACACGGATCGTCCCTGAGGTTTGCTCAAATTTCACCTTTCGTCCCTGGGATTGAAAAATTATAGGTTTAGCCCTAAGGTTTGAAAAAACGTAACACTTTTCGTCCCTTGCCTTAACGGCCGTTAACAAAGTCCGTTAAGTAAGAGTAAAATGACCATTTTACCCCATGCTTCTTCTTCTTCCACATTTTCCTTTCACCACCACACAACCTCATCTCAACCACCACCGCCAATTCACCACTCCTTTTCACCACCACCACACACCCCCATCTCCACCACCACCACTCCTTGCCACCACCACCGCACACCTCCTCACCTCTCGTTCCTCAACGACGGTTCTCCGACTCTCGGCCCTAAACCCACTGACTTCATCTACCCCGATTTGTTCTCCCCCAATGGCACCGGTGACATGTTCTCTCCGTGGAGCGGGGTAGTCCTCACTGCCGGAGCTCCTCCGTTAACGATATTTGCTTAGGAGCCGTCGGAGAAGGCCCTAACAAGTGGAAACCCTGCTTGTACTTCGCTAGAGGCTTCTGTAAAAACGGAGCTAGCTGCCGGTTCACCCACGGCGGCGAGTGTGGTGGTGGTGAGGATGATATCGCCGCCGTGCCGGTGGTGCAGATGGGGGTGTGTGGTGGTGGTGACAAGGAGTGGTGAATTGGTGCTGGTGTGGTGGTGATGGTTGAGATGAGGTTGTGTGATGGTGATAGGAAAATGAGGAAGAAGCATGGGGTAAAATGGTCATTTTACTCTTACTTAACGGACTTTTTTAACAGCCGTTAAGGCGAGGGACGAAAAGTGTTACGTTTTTTAAAACCTTAGAACTAAACCTGTAATTTTTCAATCCCAGGGACGAAAGGTGAAATTTGAGCAAACCTCAGGGCGATCCATGTAATTTACTCTAAAATAAATAAAAATGAAAATAATAAAATAATAATAATAATAATAATAATAATAATAAATAAATAAAAACTATTTGCCTCTTTTAACCTGCTTGCACTAAAATACAACTTGATTCGACTTCGTCATAAGAAAATGGATCGTAATTGTCACCTCTATCAGAAACCTCTAAATACCATCGAATAGAGGTGGCCATGTCTACCCTTTATCAATGGGTCAATTCAAGTTATATTTTATCTCAAAAGGGTTATAGAAGAATCCAATTAAAAGAAATAGCCTAAAAGCAAAATGGTCAAATGGGTTGATTGGCTAGAAAGTTGCATATTTAATGCAAAGACCCTACTAAACCATTTTAATAAATTAATTACATTACTAATAAAATAATAAGCTTTTTGTAATCAACTCTGATACCCTGATCATTTATAAAAGCTTAAAATTTTGGAAAATTGCTTCGGGCTTTCCAATCCAACACGTTATCCAACCGGCCCATCCTACCCATTTTGCCATCTCTTCCACCAAGTAACTAAGTGACAGAACAACAAGATTCATACGTGATTTCAACTAGTTTGGCGAGACTAAACACTCGTGGATCAGATGTAGATCGTAATTCCTCCATAGAAACCTTGCACAGTGCTTTGACAAAGTCAACTATTGCCTCGCTGTTAAGTTTCTGACTCCTTATGAATATTCGATTCATTTCGCCAACTTGTTCCAACACGTTGAACTTAGAGAACAAGTTATTCGCCTGCTCAGATGTAATACCTGCAGAAGTATTACCACCAATGCCAGCACTATCATACGAACCTCTTCTTGTTGCTGCAGCTGCTTGCTGTATCCTCCCAGCTCCCTTTTTTCTAAGAACAGGAAGGATGTTTGACTTTGATTGTTTTGACTTTTCAGATTCTTTCTGATTAAGAGCGAAAAAAGTGGCATCTGGTGGAGCTCCTTCTCCTAGTAAACGCAGATGCTCATACCGTGAAACACATGTTAGAATATGCTCCCAAGCATCCTGCAGATAGTTTCCATCTTCATCTGCAATTGTAACTATTGCCTGTGAAACAGTAAAGAAATAATAAGAATTTGTGTCTATAAAGTTGGAAAATTTTATATGTTCATAATAAAAAACAAAAACCTTAATAGCTTCTATGTTTTTTTGTTTTATATCAGCTGGTGAATGAAGGGAAGTAAACTTTGCAAGTGATGTTAGAAAAGCATCTCGATGAGTCTTCATGGACATTCCTGATGTCACATGGATAGCAGAACGAAAGCCTTCTAAGCAAAGAGATATTATTATCTCATCATCACTTCGGTCAAGAGGAACACTAAAGGCAGCTAGCATAGGAGCCCAGCACACCTCTATCATGAATGCAAGTATAAACACATCTGTTGCAGCATAAAAAACTGACCTACAAATAGTCAACATAAGTGAAACAAAAAAAAAAAGTTAGTGATAAATATTAGAAAGATGTAAAAGAAGACAGAAAATCTGAAAGATAGATGAATCAGCTTACTCTGATTTGCGGGCTTTCTCTTTAAACTGTTCTTGCATGTGTCGCATAAGATCATCACTTGTTTGATTTTCTTCAAAATTCTTACGCACCACAATATTCAAAATACTCTCTAAACTCAAAATTACGTTTGAGTGCACAGATTGCCTCTGTTGAAGACCGAAATCGTCTTCTTTCATTTTAATTTCATTTCTTGATATGCGTTCAAATAATGATCTTAAGTATTCCTCAGGTAAGTCTTTTCCATCATCTATGCCACGGTTATTTTTTATAAAATCATCAGCTGACATCTGCACAAAGTAGTCAAATTCAGTACTAGCAAACTTTTAGGTCAGAATCAATATGGAGTATGATAAATGATGATACCTTATTTTTGACCATGGCATTATGAGCATCTGTATTGAGCATTATAACAGAGTAAGCAAGGACATATGCTGTGTCAGCACTAATGAAAGCTTTTGGATTGCATTTGCAGTAACGTTCAGCAAATTTTTCCATAATTCGGTCAATTTTTTGAGCTTCACCAGGTAACCTAAAGCCCCTTAAAAGGACTCTAATTGCTTCATCAAACTCCATACCCTGAAAGTCAAATGAGTCAACGCATGCATGCATTACCTTCAGTGGTAAATCTTCTCTTTCGCCAAGATAATCATCAATCATAGTCTTGTTTAAACCAGATGCATTTTTTAAGAACTCAGCAATTTCTTCAGGTGAATTCCCCACCTTATTCGCATTCACTAAGAATTCAATTCCCTTTTTAGGCTTCTTTTTAAAAAGTGATATACCTTCCTGCAATTAACTTTTAATTAGAGAGCTATCAAATCTTTAAACGAATAAGAAAGTACGAAATATTTACTTGAAGTTCGAGTTTGTACACCCGGCGTTGCTCGATTGTTGAAGCATCTGAAACTTCCGTAGAGGGTTCAGAATGAGAATCGGAGCCCTCAACAGGCTCATTCTCATTCGCAATTCCATTTTCTATTGGAAGATTTCCAATCTCAGGAGTGTTATCTAGCTCAGCTTTCTTTGTAGAATGAGGATCTGGTATGCGTAATTGTTTATTCATCCAATCTCCCATTGATTTCAATACCGCCACTAAACACTTCATAGCTTCTAGTTTCATGGTAACCTCCTGAGGTGGCAAAAGTGTAGTTGCAACTCCCGGTGGGACACCTTGGGCAGTCTTAAGAAGTCCATTGACCATCCTGTGAAAAAGATTAAAGCACACTTAACATTAAGCTTTCAAGGTGATCAACATAAATGTCAATGTGCTATCATACCTTTCAAAAATGTTGGATGAATTGACATCACAGTCATAGTTAACAAATATATCAACTAAAATCTGTGAATCCGCACATAATTTTTCAAGAAATCGAAGTATTATCATCTTTTGCTGAAAATTAGGTTGAGCAACATTCTCTAGAACTCTGAGAACAATCATAGGAAAGAATACTCCAATTTCTGCCTTCAGGCCAGCTCTAAATCTTGACAACAGGCTGATGAAAATTGAGCAAGAGAGCTGAAATACAGTTATAAGCGTTGATGCACTATTCTTGAGCAAAGACAAGCATAAGTACTGCTTAATGGCGCCTAAAAATCTGCTCCACAAGTTTAAAAGGAAAAAAAAGAGATTAGAATGCTATTGATATCAGGTGATGGGCAACAAATTACAGAGTTACGGTTTCTGCATGCAAAAATGTTGTTTATATTGGTATAAGTTTCTAGAAAGACTGTTGATCAGTCACCTGGTTCAAAGGATAGTGATTTTGGTACAGGTCGAGGTGGGTTCGCCTAGAGCACTTAACGTCCTTTGAAGGGTTTTTTTTTTGGAAATTAATAGTGTGTCTATATGATTGCAAAACTCTAAATTTCAAATAAATGATGTAGGAGGTTTTATGTAATAAACTATTAACACTTTCAACCTGATTGACTCACTTGGCCCGTTTCCTTTAAAACGAATTTACCCATTTGACGGGTTGGATAACCTGAGGCTGAAAGGACTATTCTATGTTATTTTTTTAATGGTCAATAAATCAATAGCCACTCTCTTTGAAGATATTTGAAATCACAACCATAGGGATTAGAGATCCACTTGTACCATAAGGCTAAAAGCTGCTTGGTTGACTATTCTACGTATCAGACACAAGCAAGGCAATAAACTTAAAAGACAATATAGATAGAGAAGAAATTAACGTCAAGTTAAACCACTTGGGATGGCCAAAATATTATAATTACAATTTACCTAACTTATATGCGTCGACACAGGTAATGAATGGAGTTGACACTAATCATCACCAAATCAATAAACTAATGATTAAGAGCCAAGTATTAAGTCTAAATGGGGATAATAAAGCTAAGCCTTCACTTCGTCCTATGACTAGACATTCTTGGGGAGAGTGTATAGAGGACTTCAAAGTCCCTTCTTCCACTTCCACTTCAATTCAAGTTGTGTAACAGAATAGGGTGAAGGAAGGAATTAGAAGAGAGAAAAGAAAGAAGCAAATGAAGTTTCACAGTTAATTTCAACAGTTGACTTAGCATTAGAATGTCATGCTATGTATCTAGAGGTATCTCAAGGGGTCTTTTAGGGAAAGGTATCATATGTTCCACTCAAGAGCATTGTAAAGTTGGTGCATTTACCAAGGAAAAATCAAGCCAATTGTGGATTTTCAAATATTTAGATAAGACATCACAAATATTGCCAAAAAATAATAGAGCTAGCATAACTTCCATATCAGAGGTTCTTCTCCAACAAAATACACATTTCCAAACAAATGATCATCCATTTTAGGTTACCTATGATAAATAAACTAACAATAAAATTAATCATATTGAACTAAACAAAAAACTTATGACTAAATAGTAAATAAATACTAGGAGTCAATGTGTCATAGGATACTAGAAATTGATATTACATGCACAAATGGGAGTCATTTGAGTACTGATGGAGGCAAACCTTACCACCACCCTATGGGGTAGAGAGGCTGCTCGTAGGGAGACCCCCGGATCAAAGAGAAAAAAGAAACATACAAGAACAAAAATCGTAACACGTACGCAAAACACATAATAAACACAAACATACCATCAATAGCGAGGATAACAAAACACATCCACATATGCATCCTAAAAGCTTACATATACTGAAAGCACACTTGGAACCAAAAACTCCCTAAGACCAAAGCAACCTAAGTGCTAGCTATAACATCTACACAAACTAGCAAACCTAGTGAGAATCACCTAGGTCTAAATACGCACGAGGAAAGTAGGTAACATCAAACCCTACAGCTAGAAAGGCGTCCTAACTAAAAAACAATAACCCATCTTCTAATCTCCGTAGAAATCTCTAACCTTTATTCGATGCCTCCAAGCGCTACTATCACCAATCATCTCTAATCTAGTTTGATCTGGTCTTCCTTGTTGAGGTGTGAAGGCCTTTGGGCTTTTGAATGGAGTTATGGGCCTGGCCCATTGAAGTTTCTTGAAACCGTAATTATCTCTATATATAGAGCATGTCATTGTATTGTAATCTTGTCCCTTTGAGCTTAATAAAATACCTAGTTGCAGAGAGTGGACGTAGGTCATCTTGACCGAACCACTATAATTCTCGTGTTCTTATTGCTTTTGTGCGTGTGCATGTAATTGTGTGTTGTTTCCGCTACGTAAGATACCTAACACTTCCCAAGTCTCTCAAGTAATCAAATGAAAATCCTGATATTCAAATATTCTAAAATCTAAACCCCTTAACAACACTCTAGGTTCACACAACCACAAACCATTTTAAGAGTATTCAAATGGAGCATGATGCACAAATCAAGAATTTTAGTATGTTAAAGGTAAACTAGCAAGGTTTCATCACTAAATCGCACATATTATTCATTACTTCATAAAAAAACAGCAACAACAAAATTGCCTATGTCAACATGTAATCTTATATAACTTGTGCTTTTTCAGGAAAGTGTATACCATATCACAGTGCACTAAAAGCCAGCTAATCTATTACAAAAGAAAACCCATTAAAGATTTAAATTTTATTGTATGGTTACAAATGATGCTTCTTTAGTTCTTTTTGTATGGTTATTTGCCTCAACATGGCACAATTATATTCATAGCATTTGTTTCTAGAAGTCCATATCAATGCACAAGTCCTGGCATTACATAACAAGCCTTAATTTCTTCAAAGAGCACATCCACATTTAGATTGAAGGGGCTAACGAGGATTAAATTAACTATCAACATCCAAGAGAAACAGTAATCAAGTAAGTACCTTTCACTAGTTCTAAAAACAGCCCCTGCATTCTCCAACAAAATCTTCAACAACTCCAAAGCAACGATCTTTCCCCGCATCAACTGTGGGTCTGCCAATGCATCCTTAGGAGGAGTCTTCATCGATAGCTTACAAAGAGCACGAAACACTAAAAATGCATCCCTTCTCAGCTTATTCCCAATCTGAACATCCATATCATCATCCCTATCACCCTCCCCATCGGCCAACTCCCCTTTACGCCCCTCCAACGCTGTCTTATACATACTAATCTCCCAATACTTAGCATCCAACATATCCTTATCAGTAGAGTCCAACAAATCTGCAGGATTCGTCCCCTCCACAGTCGAAGTCCTCGTGTCAAACGCCCCATCATGCACTCCACCACCTGCATTGCCTCCCACAGCTGCCCCTGGATTCAAAACCCCATCCATTCCATGAATAACCTTGCTAATAAACCCTTGAACAAACACAGCCACTGCACCATCCCCATCCCCATCCCCTCCCTTCTCCACAGGCTCCATCACCTCCGCCACCACGATCGGCTGCACAGGCACCGTCGACGAGTCAGCCTCCATCCTCCTAAACACAATCACAAGCATCTGCACCAACGACGCCTTCGCAGTCGTCTGATTCACCACATACCTACTCCCAATATACACATCATAACAACTCCTCACAACCTGCAACAAACTATCCCCATGTACCCTCAACGTAACCGAAGTAACCGCTGACAAAATCGTCTTCAACACCAACAACTCCACCCCCTCCTCCCCCAAATCACAACAACCACAAACCGATTCAATCAACTTCGCCAACAACTTCGCGTCGGCACCCCCGGTGGGATCCGCCTCGCCACGTAAGCACCCGTGAGCTATCAGCTTCTGTACACAATCCAACGCCGGTTCAGCGATCTTCACATTCCCCGAACCACACGCGTTGATAAAAGGAGTTAATATGAGCTCCGATTCCGCTAGGGTTAGTTCGTGAGTCCCCGAATCGTGTAAAACTCCGGGGGGTGAGTTGTCATCGGATGTAGGTATCGGAGGCGGTGGTGTATCGGCGGAGGTGATGTGTTGGAGTAGTGATTTGCATTCGTGAGCGAGTTTTGGGTGTTTGCGCCATGAGCTGTTGTTGATGATTTTGTCTAGGGCTGGAGTTATGATGTGGTGGATCAGGCGGGGTTCGGGGGGCATTCTCCGGTGAGGTGTTGACGGAGTGTGGGAGTTGTGGCGGTGGATCCGCCGGAGATGGAGGTGGTTGGAGGTGGTGGGTGGTGGTGGTGTCGTCGGAGTTGAGAGTGTGAGCTGACTGTTGGAGACTTGTGTTTGGATCCTGGTGTTTACGTTTTTGTCATTCGAGTCTGAAACACATCAAAGTTGTCTCTAGAAGCATACTCAAAACTTCTGTCACATGAGGTGTGAATTTGAACTTATCATAATTTTTATTCGAGTATTCGGGTTGGATTTTAGCTGTATCCGAAATTTTTATTAGGATTTCGGATATCAAGTATTTTTTATTTGGATGTCCGATTAAACTAGATAAGAAACTCATTGTGTTTCTAGACAATATTCGTTATCCAAGTATATATCATGTTTTCGGTTCAATACTTAAGAGTATTGATATATTTTTGGTCTTATACAACTACAAAATAATTGAATTTTTTTGTTCTATATTAAAGTTTTTAATCTTCTGGTCCTAAAGAATTACACGTTATGTTTGAACTTTAAATTTATGTTCAATGCTATTTTGTATTTTTCTAGTTTTATATGTTTTATTATGATTCTAAACTAGTAAAATGTTAGAAACAAAAGACCAGCAAAAAGAAAAAATGGAAACAAAAAAACAAATAATTGTTATTCGGATTATTCGGTTCATCTGAATCCGATTTGAATTGAATTAGGATAGATATATGTTTCTTATTCAGATCGGATCGGATTTTGGATATAGTCGTAAGATTTTGAAATCCGAACAATCTAATCCAAATAATTAGTCATCCAATCCGATGAACATCTCTAGTAGAATTAGAAGTAGACTTAAACTCGCATAATTTTGATGTACTTTTTTATTGGAAGTTAGGTTGCGCTCTTAATTGGAAGCTAGGCTCTGGTGCAAATAAAAAATTATTTCTATTATATTCGATCGATTTATTTACTTAGTAAAGTATTAGTGGGTATTGTAAGTTTTTAAATAGCAAGCTTTCTACAATTAGCATGTAACTTGGTTAATTTAATATAAAATACACATGATGCGATATTACACAAGGGTGTTCGGCATCACATAGTTTTAATTGCGTGATATAACTTAAAAGATGTCTTTTTTTCTTTTAACGTCAAAGTGAATTAAATTACTAAATCATTTGTTGTTCTTTTATCCAAACACTTCAATGGAACAAATGTATTTTAAACATGCAGTTCTAATTTCATTCAGATAGAAAACAAGTAAACTGATTTTTTCTCTCAGATTAAAAAGAAAGAAATTAGTGGTCGTCACATACATTTGAATTTGAAATAGAAAGTGTTGAGTATTTTTGTTAAGAACATGATAAATTTTAAGTAAAACTTAAATGATGAATTCAAAAAACATGCATCATTTCATTTGAGATCTCTTTTAATATTTTTATTTTAACCATTTCTCTAGTATAAGTTTGAAGACAACATCATTTTTAGCCCTAAACTATATTTTTAACATATATCTTGTCAGGATTTATTCACCAAACTACCAATTCAAGTGACGGTTACTAAATAAAAATCATAAATGAGCGAACATTTATCTTTCTCAAAGTTTCGGGCTAAAAAACATACTTTTATAAACTACAACACCGTTCTAGTACAATTAGAAAACTACAAGGACTCAAAATAATCATTTCTATCCACCAAAAAAGACATCATCGTCGCCTCCTTTCTACCACCAAGGCCCACCGCCGCTCCTCCACCACCTCTCAGGCGATATCGCCGTCGTGTTCGCCGGAATCCGATGCCATGTGGAGAAGAAGCTACTCGCTGAGTCAACTCACTCAACTCGCCACCAACGCCTCTTCCAACATCAATCGCCATCGGAATCTTCATCCATCTTCTCTTCGTCTGCTACAAATCTCCGACGTTGACCAAGGATATGGATTATTAACCAGATCCAGCTCCACCGCCGTGGATCCTTCTTCCGGATCACCGAAATTAGGTGTTTCGGGTTTTGATCGGGTCCGGGCGATCGGATCGATTGCGGATGTCGTCGATGCGACGACGTTTGGGGCGAAGGAAGTTGTTGATGTGGCGAGACATTACGGTCGGTGTTATTGGGAGCTATCTAAAGCTAAACTTAGGTTAGTTGTAATTATTTCCTTATTGTTGTTATAGAGATTATTAATGAAGTTATATGTGCTATGGATCAAAGAGATTATTTTGTAACCATAGGGAACTCTCATATGTTTCAGATGCGTTATAAGGTGCCGATTATGTAGTCCAAGTATAATAACTGATCTTAATTCGGTTCTATTGATGTTACGTGATGGTGAACATAATTAATAATGGTGTTATCTAGTCTAAGTATTATAACTTGATCTGTTGTTTTTGAAACAGATTAGAAATCATGTGCTGTTATCTCATTCTAAACGTTATACGTAGATGTGTATTGGGGAAATGTTGTTTCTTTTTGATGTTACTGATAAATGTTTGAGAGATTTAAAGACACATAAGAGTTACAGTTTTGAGTTTAAGGTTGTGGAAAGGCAGGGTTTTTAGCAACCACTGGGAAGATTAAGCTTCAACAAATATTTTTTATCAGAGTAGAACAAAAGGTATTGGCCAGCAAGAGTTAAGTATCATTATAACTAAGGAATTTATGGCGTAGGTGCATCCGTGCATATAGTTTCACACTTTCAATGAAGTTTTAACTTTTATTCGAATGGTTATATGTAGAGTTTTACTGATGTATATCGTTTTCTTTTTAGTTTTTAGTAAACTATACATTTACATATGTTGCAATTTGTGCCTTGTTTCCTTTGGTCATATGTTGTCCATATTGTTCACAATTAATTAGTCATCTTCATACTAAATCAATGCCATTGTAGCTATCTTTTGTGTGGCCTATAATATGTTGTCAAAAGCGCCAAAGGCGAGCGCCTAGGCGCTCAGGCAAGGCGAGGCGCACCAAAAACGCCTTACGTGTGATTTGACTTAGGACGCCAGCCTTTAGTTGTAGGTGTAGATGTTAGCTGCTTACCAAGTTTGTTTTTAGCATTAGGTGATTTTACTTAAGTTGCTCGTTGTGGGAGTTGTAGATGTTAGCAACTTTTCACTTAGGTTGTTTCTAGTCTTAGGTGCGCCTTTAGTTCTAAACATGCTTTTAGTTATAGACGTGACAATAGATTATAGGTATACATTTAGGTATACGTGTGCCTTTAGCCTTAGGGGTGCATTTAGCTATAGGTGGCTTGTAGGGGTGTTCAAAGTCGGATATCCAAAAATTTCGGATAGTAGAAATCACTATACGGATAGTGATTCGGATATCCAAAATTCATTGTTTGTTTTTTTGTTTTTTTATATTTTAGTTTTTTTACAATAACTAGACATATGCTATTATAAAAATAATATAAAAAACCAACTCATATCATAAAAGTCCCAATATACACTAAAAAATCTCAATCTAAAGTAAAAATATGTCTAAAATTTAAAAAAATAAAAAAAAATATTTTTTAGTTTTCGGATAATCGGATATCCGAATATCCGAAACTTTTGAAAATCACTATCCGAATCCGAATCCGAATCCGAATTTTCGGATATCCGAAAATTTGGATATTTCGATTCGGATTTTCGGATTCGGATATTTTTGAACACTCCTAGTGGCTTGTGGAGCCCGAAATAGTTTGGTTTCAGATTTTGTTTAATGCGTATGCCTTCCTGTTTTGTTATCTTTCTCTATTGATAGATTTGTATGTGTTGTTTGCATGCGTTATTGTTTTGTCTTGTATGTTCTTTTTGTTCTCTGAGATGGAGGCCTCTCTCGGAGCAACCTCTCTATCCGATAAGACACGGCTTATGTTTGTCCCCCCTCCCCCTTCTAAGACCCTACTTTGCTAATGGGATTTTGTTGGGTATGTTTGTTTGTTAGGGAAAACATATGATATTATTCATGCATGCATCTCATCTGTATTTATTGTTGCATTCCTTCAGTATGCTAGTGGTTGCTACATCTGGAGCCGGTTATGTTCTTGGGAGTGGTAGTACTGTTGACTTGGCAGGACTTTGTTACACTTGTGTCGGAACCATGATGGTAGCAGCATCTGCTAACACCTTAAACCAGGTTGGTAAAATGTTATCTTATAATCAGTGATAAATGGATAAGTAGACTGGAAATTGATCTCTTTGTTCTCCTCTTGCCTATAACTCAGTGTGAAATTTTGAGCTTAATTTCTTTATGACTTTTCATACTGTATATAGTAAGCTGTAAGTGAGATGCTTACTATGCTATTGGAGACAATATACCTATAAATACAGCGAGTCTGTTAACTGTTTATCTTTGGAGAGGCAATAATAGAAAGCTAAAAGAGTGGTGAGTATTGTTAATTGTCTTATTCTTATAAAACCAGTCAGGTGTTGCTCTATTTACACCAGACGAATTACTAGAATAAAAACAGTAAGTTCATTAACTGTTATCTTGGGGAGGGACAGAATAGAAAACTAAAAGAGTGGTGATAATTTTTAATTGTCTTATTTTTCTAAATCCATTCAGGTTTTGCTCTCTTTGCGTTATATGAGTTATTAAAATAATATCATTTGTGTATTAGGTATTTGAGGTTAAGAATGATGCGATGATGAATAGAACAAAGAGAAGACCATTACCTTCTGGACGTGTTACCATCCCTCATGCCTTTACATGGGCTTCTTTTGTTGGTCTAGCTGGCACAGCTCTACTAGCAAGCAAGGTGGGAAATTGATTTTATAAAAAAATAGCAAGAAATGTTTTCTGCTGTCTCCTGAGACTATAGGTGGCAATTTCGACCCATATGTTTAAATTGGGTTAATATTTGTATTTAGGTAAAGTTTAA
Source organism: Flaveria sonorensis (assembly GCA_025506505.1). Lineage (NCBI taxonomy): Eukaryota > Viridiplantae > Streptophyta > Magnoliopsida > Asterales > Asteraceae > Flaveria > Flaveria sonorensis. The sequence continues at coordinate 6,986,458 of CM046429.1, forward strand.
GAACTTAGCTAGAAATGAAACATGTTAAATCAGTCAACCAATGCTTAAAAGCTTTTAAACTGCTTTATCAAAGAACGATAGAATATTCTTTTGACAATACAGTTTTCATCATCATACGCAGTACACTATTTATTTATAAAATTCAAGAAACGGACCAAGAAAGTGTTGAGCGTTCGGGCCAACCTGACCCATTTTGCCACCTGTACTTGAGACATACCTTGAGTTAGGATACTAAACTGAGAACAATTAACCTAGGTTTGTGCAGGCTAATTTATTGGCAGCTGGACTTGGCGCTTCAAATCTTTTTCTCTATGCATTTGTTTACACCCCTTTGAAGCAGATACATCCAGTTAATACTTGGGTTGGGGCTGTTGTTGGTGCAATTCCTCCTCTTATGGGGTATCCTCTTTTTCAGTAATTATTAAATAAACATGTATGTATACTGATTATTATGTTTATGCTTTGTATCCTTATTTCTCTGTCTTTCGTGGTTCAAAGATGGGCTGCAGCTTCTGGTCAGCTTTCACTCAACGGATGGATTCTTCCTGCTGCTCTGTATTTTTGGCAAATACCACATTTTATGGCCCTTGCTTATTTATGCCGTGATGATTATGCAGCTGGAGGGTATGTAACTAAGTTTTATCTTATTTTCATCAATATCTCATTTTTGCAATTGTTTCTTTTCTGCCTTATTACATGACTTTTTCGCTTTGTTTTTTATGCAATGAGAAGTGTGTCCTCTTGGTTAGAGAAGTCTAATTTAGTTATTTTATTTGTGACAGAATATACTTCTGTTCAACAGTTTATGTCAAATTACTTAATTAGAGTGTACTTACTACCCCAGATTACATGATTTTTTTTCTGTCTTCTATGCAATGAGAAGCCAATCCTCTTGGTTAGAGAAGTCAATATTAGTCGATTCCTTTATGAAAAATATACTTTTGTTCAACGGTATGGTGTTCAGAACTTCAGATTACTTAATTAGAGTGTACTCGATACCAGATTATGATTTTTTGTCTTTGTTTTTATGCAATCGGAAACCAATTCCCTTGATTAGAGAATTCGAAAATAGTCTATTCGTTTTGACAAATTTGCTTGAGTTAAACAGTTTGGTATTCAAGTTTCTTAATTAGAGCTTATTTAATATTAATTTCTGTTTTATCTACAGTTTAGCTCTTTTAGTGAGAACTATTTTAGTTATTTAACTTCCAATTTTATGTCTATATACTGGTACATGTTTGTGCTTGTTATTTATCTATATTCTTATCAGTTCTAACTTTGTGTTAATTTCAGGTTTAAAATGTTCTCCCTCACAGACCCTTCGGGTAGGAGAACAGCCTTGGTAGCTTTGAGGAATTGCATATATCTGATTCCATTGGGCTACTTGGCCTATGACTGTAAGGCTTTTATCAAGCATAAAATATATAACGGATTATCCATTTTTGTTTAAGCATATATTTATAATAATCATGCATTTCTTAATGTCAGTTTTAAAGGTTGCAAAATGGACGTGTTTAGTTGACCCAAACACTTTTTATCCAATATTTTTTCTACTACAAATAATATATTATTTCAATAATAATGTAAATCTATAAGGTTTTATGCATAAAGGTAAATTTTTGGAGACTTTTGACCCGTTATACCCTTTTTCTTCTTCTTACCATTCGGGCTATTTTCAGGGGGTATAACTACCGGATGGTTCTGCCTAGAATCAACATTGTTGGCTCTAGCAATCAGCGGGACGGCTGTCTCGTTTCTCCTGAACCGTACAAAAGGAACCGCAAGAAGAATGTTCCATGCAAGCCTTCTCTATCTTCCGGTATTCATGTCTGGGCTCATGTTTCACCGAGTTCATAATAACAATAATGACGATCATCACTCGCTAGCAACAGAAACTAACAAGGCTAACATGGTAATTTCACACCCAACTGCCATCCATGACCAGGAAAGCAGGAATTCCGACAAGGTAAAACGGACCAAGTCACGCCCACCTGTGGCATACGCGTCTGTTGCCCCATTCCCTTTTCTCCCAGCCCCTATATATGCATCCTCTTGAGTTATTGCACCTTGTCTTATATATCACCATATATTTTTGACACCAATGTAGAAAATGAATATTAGGTTATGGGTATGGCTATGTTCCTTTTTCTTACTAGAAAATTCAACAGGACCCGTCAATACCCAGGACGATACCCAAATTTTCAAATTTTGACATCCATGTTCTGATGACGATGATAATAAATTTGTAGATGCTTCATTTGTTGATGGGTATGTTTGTTGTGTTATCATGATGCGGATATTGTAATGAGATGTGGTGTTTAAACTTGGTTCACATCAACATTGTTACATCAAACAAACAAACATTTCAAGTATAATCGCACTCAAAGGTAGGGAATTACACCAACTACAAGAATCAAACTTGTAATATCATGACCCAAATTGTTTTGGTCGCTCTCTGATGATGTTTGTAACATGTTTTATATAGTAATAGAGTTGCACAAAACGGGTTTGGGCCGGACCCGGGCCCGGGTACAAACCGGGTTTGGGCCCAACCGGGTTTTTTGTACCCTGGTATTGGTGAACCCGGGTCGGGTTCAGCGAGATACAAACCCTACCCGGTATACCTGGGTCGGGTCGGGTCGGGTTCGGTTCGGGTATGAAACCCGGGTTCAACCGGGTTTTTGCCTTTTTTTTTTTTCTTTTTTTCTTTTCTTGTGTGTGTGTCGAACACCGGGTCGTATGTTTTTTTTTCTTATATTTTCTTTCCTTTTTTTTTTTTTATTTTTTTTTCTAACCGGGTTCACTTGAATGACAAAAATTTAAACAACTTAATATATAAATATATACAAATCTTGAGCAGAAAATGTTACACTTATAATATACAAATATTAAATACTTTTTATATAAAACATTTGAATGACAAAGAAATTTAAAAAGAACATGAAAGACATATAATATTAAAACAACTTAAAAATAATAATATCGTCTAATTTTATCTACTACGAGATGCTTGATCAAATGTTAATTTTTCATCGGATATGCCAGAAGATACTCCGTCTTCTACCTCTTCATCATGTACTTTAGCTTCGAGTGTAATCTCGTCTTCGAGGCTTGTTTGGTCTTGTATACGATCCGTTGCGTCTAAGTGATCCTTTAAACAAATGCACATCTCCACTGCTTCCGGAGTTAGACTTGTTCTTCGTAATGATATTACCCTGCCACTAAGAGAAAAAGCAGATTCCGAAGCTACCGTAGAAGCTTGGACGCTTAGTAAATCACGGGCCATAGCAGAAAGAATCGGAAATTGAGATTCTTTTCCTTTCCACCAAGCCAAAATATCGAATGCACGATAATCTTCGGTAGTCATAGTGGAAATAAAATCCGTTCCACTATATCTACCGAGCTCACTTGTTGGGGTGTTACCCTTTGACGTTTAGCCGTCACATCCCGAACAACATTCAACATAGTCAAAACAGGGTTTTTAAGCGAGGTACTAGCACTTGAGGTTGATCCGCTTGGCATGGTTATGTTTACGTTAGGCCCATATCTATTTAAATAAAAATTATAAATTGTTTTCAAACTATGATTAAAATTTTCTTTTGCCTCGTTTGAAAAATCAGTGTTTTCGTCATGCATATCCAAATTGTCATTTATCTCATCTATCAAACATTCAACCCCCGCAACATTTAGAAACGGATTTAAAGCGGCGGCACACGTAAAAACGGGTGGTAAGTCTTTAAAATATTTTTTAAACTTTTCTTTCATTGGTTCTATCATTTGATTAAACATATTATTTTTATTTTGAAAATTTTTAAAATTCAAAGACATAAAATATAGTTCTTGAAGCACCGAATAACTAGTGGAATAATAAACTCCCGATAATTTTGTTGTTGAGTTTTTAAAAACCTCAAGAAACTCGGATAGACGTTGAAGATTCTCCCAACCCGCATCCGAAAATGGGTCGGCTTCACCATTATCCGAAAGACTATTATGAAAAGCTTTCAAAGTGCCCTTTTGTTTTAAAGCACATTCAAACATGTGACAAGTCGAATTCCACCGAGTAGGTACATTCCAATTAGGACCTAAAAATCTAGAGTGCGTATCCTTACAAAGTTATTTATAATCTTGATATCTTCTTCTACTTTTTTTAAAAACGTCATGTAACATAAATCGAAAAGATGTAATAAAGTTATTAACATATTGTCCGGATAGTCCGTCTTGCACTACTAAATTAATAATATGTGCAACACAACGAGTATAGAAAAAATCACCGTTTGCAATCGGAAGATATTTTAATTTTAATTTTTCAATCGCGGTTGTGTTCTTAGAGGCGTTATCAAATGCAATTGAAAAAAGTTTATTTTCTAATTTAAAAGTACTTATTACATTATCTAAAAAGTAAAACAAAAATTCTCCGGTGTGGAGATGTGGAAAAAGATCAAATGCAATCGTATGTTTCATCAATTGCCATGAATTGGGATCCACCCAATGAGCGGTGACGCAAAGGTACGATTCGGGTAAACCGTGTGGAGCCGACCAAACGTCACTAGTTAAGTTTACACCGGTATTTAAATTTTCAAATAATACAATTAAATCATTTTTTGCTTGTTTCCATAATTTTAAACAATAACGTCTAAGTATAGTACGACTTACGTGAGTGTAACGAGGTTGAAGCGTCTCTCGAATTAAGTTGGTCAACCGAGGATTGTTGAAGTGACTAAAAGGCAAAGCTTCTTGAATCACGAACTTCGCCATTCGATCTCGAACCGTATTAACATCGTAATTAAAGATTCCACCGTCTCCACCCAATTGTGTTTGTTGCGAATCCGGATTACTTTTCAACGACTTACAAAACTTCTTGCTAATGTGTTTGTTTAAAGTCGTGTTAGAATCTTTAGCAAGCAAATTTTCACAAAACTTGCAACGAGCCTTTACAGACCCGTCACTCAACTCAACCATATCCCAATTGCACCAAACATCCATGTTACGATTGTGTGCAAGAACACGAACGACGGTTGGAGCGTTGGACGAACCTTGACCAACGGAAGATTGTGAGTGAGCCATATCAAGATTGAAGAGAGTGAAAGTGTAAAACAAGAGAGTGAACGTGTAAAACGAGAGTAAACGAGAGTATTTTTTGCGTTTTTTGCATATATTTTTGCGTTTGAGACTTGGGTACTAAACCATATCAACCCACACCTATTTATACTAACTTATAGGGCAAAAGTGACCAAAAAAACGGTCACAAATCGAAGGTAACGGCTATATAGCCGTTAAAAAACGGCCACTTTTTTTTTAAAAAAAAAAAAAAACGGTCGAAACCGGGTCCAACCCGGGTTCAACCGGTTCCGGGTCGGGTCGGGTTCGGGTCGGGTTCGGGTCGGGTTCTAAGAAATTCTAGAAAATCATACCCGGTTCCAACCCTACGGGTTTTTTTCGGGTCCAACCCGGGTATGCATATATCGGGTCGGGTCCACCGGGTCGGGTCCGAACCCGGTTTTTATGCCCAAGTCTATATAGTAATGTGATAATCACATAATATAACATCATAATCACATGAAAGTCTATGATTATGTAGTTGTAACATGATTTATGTGATAATGACACTTTATAAGATGATAATCACATGATATCTTATATGATAATTGAAATTTGTAGCATGTAATAATCACACAAAACATTTAACTCATTGACCTTCTTGTCTTCTTTATTCACGTTTTTAATCACATCACATATATTTTGCATTAATAAGATATGCTCAAAATGGTAACTAAATGTTAGTTATATGAAATTCTTTAATAATAAGAGAATAAAGCATGTTAATCACGTGAAAGGTCTAAAAGTTTAGTTGTAACAACATATGATCATTTGTGCTAATGACATAATACAAGATATAAACATGTGTATTAAATGAGTTGTTTCCGTGGGTTGGAGGTTCGAACCCGAAAATCATGTCAGGCACATGAATTTAAACATTACATAAGTTTTTTTTTTTTTTTAAACGAAAATGACTCATTTAACTTGATTTTTTTCGAGCGGTTTAGTTCTTTGAACTTATAAATTTACAAGCAAAGATGCTAATTTAAATAATTATGTGTTTAAGCTGTAAATTTTGATGCGAGTTTCTCTTTTATTTTTTCAATTATAATGTAACATACCAATCGGTTAAACAGAAAATCCAAACGTCTGAAAGGTTGTGTTACAATCTTTTATAAATAATATAATACTAGTTTGCTACTTCTACCTAATTAAATAATAAGTTGATTATTTATCAACCGAAAATTTAATAGGATTTATGAATTTGAATTGATTCACACCTAGATCACACCCGGTTAAACCATTGGTTAAGCAAATTTCACAATATTCAAATACTCAATCTTTTAACCATAAAAACCAATCATCTAAAAATCCTAGTAAAGCAACATCATACGGAAAATGGCAAAAGAACGATCAAACTAAAAGTGATTGTTTTATTGATGGGAAAAGCGTAATCATTCCAAACAAAATTTTAATCGAAATACACATTTAACAAACTTGCTTTAGAGTTTACGCCTAGCTTTAACACAAAAAAAGTCATTACAAAGTTTATCTTCTTTTACCTTAACTAAATTACAAAAGATTGTCGGTTTCTTAAAAAAATTATAATGTTATATGTTTTCTTGATATACGAGCAATTGAAAGAAAACTAAAAGCGACTCATGATAACTCTTATTACCTATAAAGTTGGACGAAGAAAATGTTATAAACAATTACGTACAATTTATTAAATTGTGAAATTAGTGTTAAACAATATATATGGATAAACCTTCGTATGTTATGTTGTATTTATATTAAGATAGATAACATGACATATATGGGTAAATCTATTCGTCACCACTGTATGTACAAACCTACAATATATTGCAAGCAATGGTTTATTAATGTGGCGGACGCCACCCAGGGCCAGATCACCTGTTTTGAGGGCATAAAACGAAGCATGAATCTGGGGCCCTTTCCAACAGTTATTGTTATATACCCCCTCTATATTCTGGCTTAGAAACAACAACAATAACCTAGAAAGTTTATAGTTTGCGGAGTTAATTATGGTGTCTAGTCTAATTTTCTTTTTTTTCTTTTTGAGGCACTTAGTTTGTATTTTTTTTAATTTGATTTGACATGATAGCAACTAATAAAGTAATAAATAAAAGTAACAACTATAATCCTAATTACCAAACTAATACCTAAAATTTTGGGAATCAACCTATCAATTTAGCTTCACGGTCCACTCGTTTTTTGCGTTTTTTGGAGGTGCTTTCTACTTCTCCCCGATCTACATTATTTAGAACACATAAACCCTAAAATTTTGGGGGCCTCTTAAACTTGAGGCCCCAAGCGACCCGCTTCACTTGGATTGTACTTGGGCCGACCCTGACACCATCCTAACGTGTAACATTTTTCCTTTTCACTACACATGTCATTGGAGATCCTTTACCATATATTAAATTTCATAATAGAAGTCTAAAAATACAATATTTATGTTTATTTTAGTGCTCATTATGTTATTACTGACCCATCACAAGATTATATTATAACTAACGTGACTATCTTTCAAGGGTGTGACATTATGGTTATGGTTTTAGAACAATTTATAAATTTAGACATGCTTGACTTGACTAATATAGCTCCCTTTTGCATAGGGTCTGTGGAGCTGCTGCATCGCTTCATGATATAATAGGTGTTGCTTTACCGTACATATCGTGTAGGGAATTGTTTCTCATGGCTCGAACATATAACCTTAAGGTTAAAAAATAACAATCTTATCGATTGTTTTTTAAGATAAATCATAAATCGTCATAAAATAACAATCTTATCGATTGGTTTTAAGTAAGACATGCACTCATAGATTTTTTTTTAATACAAAGAGGGTCTTACTAAGACAAGAAATCACTTTATCTATTATTTATAAAAGTGTTTTTTTTTTAGTTTTCCATCTTCTAGATGAAATTAAAGCCAAATAATTTATATTGATACTATATAATAAAAAAACTTTAAGAACACGTGACAAATTCCGGTGAAATCTTACTTTTGTTTCTCGCATTTCTCTCCTACTAAATGAAAATGATTATAAATAAGTAAACTAAATATATAAATATCCAAAATATAAATTTTCTTGTTTTAATAAATTATTAAAACATATTAAATTATAAGATTTCAATTATATCTTATCTTAATATATAATTTTATAATTCTTGATTTTTATTATTTGTTATATATATTTTCTTAAATTATCATTATTTAATTTTTCATTAATGACTAATGATATGTAAAATACAAAATATTATCAAAATCTAATAATTTTAATATGTTGAATTTTTCTACCCATGTAATAGAAGAGTTTCTAACCTAATTATTATATATGTCAATTCTATTATGTTATTTTGTTTAGTTGTGTGACAACTGACTACCAATCAAAATTTATATAAAAGAATCACATGACTTTTTTCTTATACATTACCCTATATATTTATAAACCAAGGTGAAGAAATAAGGTAGATATGAGCATTACGTTTTGGCCACAGTACTTTGTAAGATTTACGTTTATCCCCCTCCCCAAATGCCTTTATCTATACTATATATAAAGCATATGGAAGGGGTATTTTAAGATACCATAAAACTAAAAACACTTACTATATTCAATGCATATGATACAATCATTTTTAAGGGTAAAATAGTATTTATAATATTATTTACAAATTAACCCTTACAATTAGTTGCATAAAATTTTATATTATCTACCTGTAAACAAAAAAAACTTAATATATTTTAATATTTCAGCTATATCTTTTAATCAATCACATTTAAAAACATTTTGAGGCTACAACTTAACCTGTGTTTTTTTAAACGTTTTAGTGTAAACTTTTTGCTGAACAGATCTGTAATTTGTGAAGTACAATAAGTTAATGCATATATGTACAAGTTGTTATGCAGAACCATTTATTTGGTGTTTTAAATTTTAACTTAGAAAAAATATAATAGACTTTAGTAAAACTACTACAATAATAACAAAATATTGAATACACGTGCCTGATGTAAAATGACACCCTGCTGCATTGCGCGGGCATCCTTCTAGTAGAGATACAAAAGAGGGAGACACCTCCATATTGTCCCTCTGGTTGATTCCTAGAGAGAGAAACGACAGCTGTCATGTTTCATCGCTAAAACTGCATCGACTGTGCCTATCTGTTTGTTTGTCGTCGGTGCTAGCGGCTCCATCGCCGTCGTGTGTGCATGGTGATGGTTAGGGTTTCTTTGAAGAATGGGAATCCTCATCCTTCACCACCTGCGCCGTCGTGGCCGTGGAAACAACTGGTGGTCTATATGCATGTCGGTGACGCTAACGCGATGTGGTCGCATGGTTGTGTTTAGGGTTTGTTTGACCAAATAATGCGGTTGTCGGTTGGTATTCCTTTTTCTAGGACCTGAGGTTGCGATGGTGTAGTGGTGGCTCTGATATCTCTTTATTGCTCAGATTTGGTGCAGATGGCGGTGGCCTTGGTGATGGGAGGCGGTGACGGTGGTGTTCCGATTTTTGGTTGACATGATGGACTGTGCTTTTATGTTCACGATTAGGGTAGGTGGGCACGATGTCGTGTCCGGTTGTCCTTAGCTGGCTGACCAGTTCTAATCTGCTGGTTTCCCTCTGAGAGGGTCGTGTTAGATGCCGCCGGTGGTCTGTGTATGCCATCCTATGTGGCGTCTGTATCGCGCCGACCACCGATGGTCACCTAACGATTCCTTTACTGTCGCCGCTTACCTCCGTCTTGAGAAAAGCCGCCTATGACCTCCGCCTGCCATCTATGTCGGTCGTCGTTTAGTGGTTCTATGTTGCTCAATGATGATGTGCAGGCCACATCTGAGAGCCGTTTTGGTCCTAGATATGGTGTTGGTGGGTTTTTTTCATGGAATAGCAACACTCATGAAGTTTGTTTTGGGTTCTTTGGGTTTTGGTGCCAAATCTAGTTATCGTGAGTATGCACTTTCTTTTGTTTCTTACTTTTTTGGTTGTTATTGGCCGGATGATGTTGAGCATTTACATTTTAGGCGGTGATTTCATGTTCAAGCTGTAAGCTTTGATATTATTCTCAAACAAACATGTGTTTTGGCTTTTGAAGTTGTATTGTTTAAGGTTGTGATGATATTTAAAAAAGTAATCGTTGTCTATTGCACCTTTGCCGCCACAACGATTCACTTATTCTGAGTCTTTTTGCATTAATAATAATTACCATCAAATGACTATTGTATTGCATTGTATGGTCGTTAATTGAAACTCGCGCAGCGCGCGAGGATGATTATCACTAGTTGAAATTTATGTACATAAGGTGCACCACGTATATTATCATTTAATGTTTTCTATTTTCTCAACCACATTAACAATCAACTGTGCCACAATTATTCCTATTTTTGCGTCCAATCAATGCTCCAATCAATATCATTTTTATACTGAAGAGTTTATGAAAAAATCTCAAACTTATACAAAAACTAAGAAAATCATAGATTACATAATATTTGTTACGAATAACATGTGTAAAACTATGAGTTATGTATATGTAACAAATACAAGTTACACTTATGTAATTCAATCTTCATTCCATTATGATTGAAAGGAACTTAATTAAAAACTTATAATTAATTAACTAAAATAATGTTGTTATAATTTACTTAAATATCCTTTAGACAAATTAAAATACAATTTATAAACTGTGTGATTTACTAAAAATGGTTTTTTAAGGTTTTTCTTTTAAGTTGATTATTTTATCTTGATCCCTCCACTAGAGCTTAAACTTATTCCAGTGTTTCCACATATGCAGTTATGCACACGCGCGCACATACACATACAAATGAGATGTTCCTGATGCAAACCATGTTTTTCATACAAACTATAAGAAACAAAGTGTTAAATAACTTAGTGTTGTTATCATCACTACAAGAAAGTGGGTCTATAGCAACGAAACTATGGCACCTTATAGCAACGACATGTCGTCGCTATAGCTAATTTTGATCTATAGCGACGACATAGAGTTCATTCGTAAAAGTTAGTTGTAATAGGCTGATATGTCGTCGGGATAGAGGTCGTCGGCATAAGTTTTTCTATAGGAACGACAAATCGTTCCTATAAGTGTCGTGGTTTCTGATTTTATCGAATAAAAAAAATAAAAAAAATAAAAAAAATGATATCAATAGCGACAACATGTCGTCGCTATAGGTGTTTTTTAATTTTTTTTTTAAAAATTATAGCGACGACATGTCGTCGCTATTGATCTTATTTTTTTTTATTTTTTTATTTTATGCAGAACCTTATTTTTTTAAAAAATTTAACAAATATATAATCAAGAAAAATCCAATGCAAGTTTAACAAACTAATAATTCATACAACTTCAAATATAAGTTTAACAAACAGATAATTCATACAATTAGTTTAAAATTCAACAAAATCTAACAAAAATACAAACGCTAATGACCACCAGGTGGTCGTTGCTGCTGCCAGTAGCGCATCATTTCCATCTGCTCTTGAAGTAATCGTTGCATTTCTTGTATTTGTTGTTGTTGTTGTTGTTGGATTTGTTGTTGTTGTTGTATAGTTTCTTGATTTTGTTGTTGTTGTTGTCTAAGTTCTGCAACTTCATCATGCAAATGTTGTGTTGGAGAAGGTTGCGAGCTACAAAAATCAGGGGTGGGATGTCTCACCACGCGACCAACACCTCGTATATGTCCTCGCCTTTGACCTAAGGCACGCTCAATGCATTGAATCTCATCAATAGCAGATGAGTCTCCACCGGTCTCGCTAGAGGATCTCACATACTCCTCTTGAATTCTTTCCTGCATTAAACTTATTGAATATTTGTCAAACGGGTCATTTTGACCAAAACACACTTAAACATACTAGAATCACACAAAAGTTAGTTCAAATGGGTCATTTTGACCCAAACACACTTAAACATATTAGAATCAATTAAAAGTTAGTTCAAACGGGTCATTTTCACCCAAACGCATTTAAGCATACTAGAATCAATCAAAAGTTAGTTCAAACGGGTCATTTTGACCCAAACACACTTGAACATACTAGAATCACACAAGAGTTAGTTCAAATGGGTCATTTTCACCCAAACATATTTAAGCATACTAGAATCGATCAAAAGCTAGTTCAAACGGGTCATTTTGACCCAAACACACTTAAACATACTAGAATCACACAAGAGTTAGTTCAAATGGGTCATTTTCACCCAAACCATTTAAGCATACTAGAATCAATCAAAAGCTAGTTCAAACAGGTCATTTTGACCCAAACACACTTAAACATACTAGAATCACACAAGAGTTAGTTCAAACGGGTCATTTTCACCCAAACACATTTAAGCATACTAGAATCCATCAAAAGCTAGTTCAAACGGGTCATTTTGACCCAAACACACTTAAACATACTAGAATCACATAAGAGTTAGTTCAAACGGGTCATTTTCACCCAAACACATTTAAGCATACTAGAATCGATCAAAAGCTAGTTCAAACGGGTCATTTTGACCCAAACACACTTGAACATACTAGAATCACACAAGAGTTAGTTCAAACGGGTCATTTTCACCCAAACACATTTAAGCATACTAGAATCAATCAAAAGCTAGTTCAAACGAGTCATTTTGACCCAAACACACTTGAACATACTAGAATCACACAAGAGTTAGTTCAAACGGGTCATTTTCACCCAAACACATTTAAACTTACCCAGTCCGATTCTGCAGTTGCATTCACCCATCCCGTGCCTTCTCTGAAATGCATCTTCTGAAAGAGATCAATCGGTCCACTCCCCTGTGAATAATAAAAATTCTAAGAAATGCATCTTCCGACAGTTTATACTTATTTTTTTAATAACAATTATACTTTTACCTCCATATGTCTCTTCTGTGCATATGATTGGCTCCCATGGAAACTCGGATAGCGTTGTTTACCTCTGTTTAATTTGTTTGCCTCAGATCGGCTCCTATAAGCAGGATCTAAGAACAACTCATTAATCACCCGAGCCCATGCTTGCGGGTCAGTTCCCTCAGGAGGACAAGTTAACGCTGTTTCCACGTCATCATAACCACCCACATCATCAAAATGAGATTTTAGATCTTGCTTTCGATCTTTATAGGCTCTTTGACACTCGGCATTGATTCCGAGCCTTACGCCTTCCCACTGTTCGGATTCCCTCCATCTAGCAAGGTCAAAATATTCCCTCCATCTAGCAAGGACAAAAAGCTTTTTCTAAACTATCGACATGGTTCTTGGCAATTTCTAGAAAACTACGAAGACCTTTTATAAATTCCGGAGAACTCCGATTTCGCAATTTAATCCAACTCTTATCAATTGTCATATCTATGGTATTATAAAACATGGAAATACAACTTTATCAATTAACATATACACAAAGATGTACTAACATTAAATTCATATACACTTACATATACATACATACAAGCATAATCACAACACATAATCACTTACAAGTATACAAACATACAAATATAAAGCATACCTACATACACAATTACAAAAATACAAACATACTTACATACAAGTATACAACATACTTACATACACACTTACAAGTATACAAAAAACATACAAGTATACAACATACTTACATACACAATTACAAAAAACAAACATATAATATACTAATGAACAAACATATAAACATAAATACATACAAACATTCACATACAAATTTACATAATTACATACATATAAACATATACATAAACAACTAAATACATCAAACCATATACATATAAATTAACACATATAAAAATACATACAAACTTAAAACCATGAAAATATATATAGTGGCATTTCACTAAACAACACTTAAATCATAAGCTTTAAACGAATTTCATACCTTCAAATCTTCAAATCCTTTAATTTCAAGCTTTAAACTTTAATCCCACCTAAAACATAAAAATTTAGATAAAACTTATAAAAACAAGATTATATAACTTCATTATAGTAAAATAACATCATTCTTACCTTTAAACACTTCAATTTGATACCAAATACGTATATAAACCGAGATGAAAATCGTGAAAAAAATTGGGTTTTTTTGGGTGGAAAAATGGGCAGAAGGTCTGAAATGCGATTTAAGGGGTCTGCACTCTATAGCGACGACATGTCGTCCCTATAGAGTAAAAAAAGTCGTCCCTATAGAGTCAAAATTAAAAAAATTAAAAAAACCTGTCCCGACGACATGTCGTCGGTAAAAGTGGATTTTAATTATTTTTTTTTAAATCTGTAAGTTGAGATAGAAAAAATAAAAAATTAAATAACCTAACCTGTCCCGACGAGATGTCGTCGGCACAGAGAAATTATTTTTATCTATCCCGACGACATGTCGTCGGGAAAATTGGATTTAAATTTTTTTTTTTAAATCTGTAAGTTGAGATAGAAAAAAAATAAAAAATTAAATAATCTCACCTGTGGCGACGATATGTCGTCGGTATAGGAATTTTCATAAATCCCGCGTATTATTTGAAGCCCGCCAACTATATACCGACGACAAGTCGTCGGTATATAGTTTGACCAGTCAAAAATCCCTATTACTATATAGCGACGACATGTCGTCGCTATAGACCAAACTATACCAGCGACTTATGTCGTCGCTATAGATGTCGTCGGGACAGAGCTAAATTGTTGTAGTGCATATTTTCACATTGTTATGTTTGTATATAAACACATAATTTCATGCTACTATTATAATGGCACCAAGTTATTTTAAAATAACATTTTGGTTCTCACGTTATTTTTTACAAAAAACTAAGATTTGAATCTGATCCTATTCGTATTATTAAGCATCGTATTACATTATAAATCACTGTCTATAATTTATATTATTCCCAACAATAGTTGTTGAATGAAAAAATCTAAAGATTTTTACATATTTTTCATTCATAAATTACTAATTAAATATTTCTTCAAAAAAAAAAAAAAAACTAGTTTCATATTCCCTCTTCTCATATCAAATTACCCATTTTACTTTATATTTACTTCAAACCCCAAAAAAAGACATCGTTATTTTTCTATGTTCGATGTCGATAACCAACCAAAAATCCAACCTTATCGATGAGCAACCAATAATGTAAGGGCAGAAACCTCAAAAGTGCCTGTTGTCATCGATTTCATTTATTTAAAGATATAAGAAAAAAATCCTTATTGAAAGTGAATCTTTTCATTTTTTTATATACCTTGATAATTAATTATACTTTTATAGCTATTAAAAAAAATACAAATACACTAAATGCAATAATACGTACTGATGTATCAATGCTTACTTGCATACATTCGTTTCATTTCATGAATAGAATAACACATGGAATAAAAAAAATCATATTCAAGTATCTATTTTTCTACTTGTGCCATTAAAAAGCATTTGATATACCCCAAAGGTCAGGTTATGCGACTCTAAGTCACTTATGATTATATACGTGAGCGCATATTTCACAAAATATCTACTCTACGTGCTTTTGAGTCATGTAGAACCTAAATATATTTCACAAAATATCCTTAGCCCAATTAGTTAACGTCAGGTACCCATGACATGTATGTAAATATTAAGAGGTCATGGGTTCAAGTCTTACTATATATGAGCAAAATGTTCAGAGTTGAGCCAGGAGGTTTTCTCAACAATAAGTTTCCTCCTGAGGGGGTTGAGGGTGCGGTCTCGGCTGGGAAACGAATAGTTGGGCCCGATTAAGATTACATATATTCTTCGAAGCAGGGTCACACATTTGCCATTGAAAAAAAAAACCTAAAAATTTATGCAACTTCATTTTCATTTTTATACATCAAGTCATTTTGATAATAAATCTACCGTCTCAAAAAAAATCAAAAAAATATAAATAAATAAAAATCCAACAATGACTCAGACACAAACTATGCAAGCGATTAACCAGAACATGAATTGGTATTCGTTAGATTGAGTGACATTCGACACTATTCTAGAGCTTTACAAAGAAGTGGCAACCAATGTGCAAGTATTTCTATGTATCTTTATCATCATAATTTGTTATTATATAATTGTATTTTTATAAAAAGAACTTATGTTATAACAGGTGTTTGTATTGGCTATGAACATTAGACTTTGAATACTTATTTTTACCAGGGTTCATTAACATTTAATTATTTTCTAAGAGGTTGTGATTTCATGGTGTACTTGCATCAGTGTTTATGTTGGATTTTGGTTATATATGATTTTATTTTATATACGTGTAACAATTATCATCTTACTAATTACACATAAGGCGTCGATAAAGTGATAAAAAGTTTTAACAAAAAAATAGCACCAACCATTGCCCACCATGTGAATCACTCGATGAAAACAGCCAACACAAATTGTTATCGTAGATGGAGATGGTAAATATTATTATATATAATTACGAGTATAAGTGAAAATTTATAGTGCATGCGGCTATCATGTGCATACATATGGTCTCCAAAGTACTTAAGTTCAATCAGTTTACATATCAAGAGTAGAAATTTATGAATACCAAGTTATCTGTGTAACAATGTGTCTAAACCATAAGTCCATAATCAAACATAAATGAGTATACACGAGTAAGGTTGATACATGATTGTGTTAATTATCACACTGCCTATAAGTTTGAGATTCTTCTCTCATAACCATATCACCATATGGTATCACATATTAAAAAATAGTTTAATTAGTGATTTTCTATGACGTCTAATATATATCCTTAAGTCATAATCAAAACATTTATTACGTGTTATTTGCTTCTTATCCTCAAAAAATAATGTCATTAATTCTTTTATCTAAATAAGTCTTAGGAAAAGAAACTTTCTTAACTCAGAAAACCTTAAACACTATTTATTATACGTTGATTTGTTAAGTGGTACCAAATTTTGATATTTTTAAGATTAGATGTCAAATCAAATTGTCATTTTCGTCTTTCAATTTTAGTTTTCTTCTTTTCCGGCTTTTTCTAAATTATTATTTTAATATTTAAAAAATAAATTTTAGAATATTTGTTAAAACGGTGACTTACATGCTCATATAATCTTATTTCTAAATTATACTACCTCTTAATCTATCAAATGTCAGGATTAATTAAACGAGTAGTTGTATAGTAAAAAAAAATTATTTAATATAAAAATGTGAAAAATGATTCTAAGCTTGACATATATTATTCTATTTTTATAAAAAGGATTACATTTTAGTTATTATGTCAATCAGGTTATTATATTCAATACGTCAGGTTATTGTGTCATATATCAGGTCACTGTGTCAATTTTT
This sequence comes from Flaveria sonorensis, assembly GCA_025506505.1. Lineage (NCBI taxonomy): Eukaryota > Viridiplantae > Streptophyta > Magnoliopsida > Asterales > Asteraceae > Flaveria > Flaveria sonorensis. The sequence continues at coordinate 7,003,778 of CM046429.1, forward strand.
TGACATTTTTCTAATATATTAGATTAATTAGTTGTTATTTTATCATTATGTTTTACATAATAAGAATACATAACAATGTTATTTTACCATTATGTTTTTTAATTTATCATTTTAGAAAAATATAATAATATTCAGAAGTATACAATAACAAACAAACACAATGAATTATATTAAATACGCAATTACTAACAAAAATCATATGAGTTAAAAACGTAAAAACAGTTTTTATCTTTTTATAGAACAATACTCTACTTGTTTTAAAGATAAAAAAAGACTTTTTTTTATAATATAATTTTTATAATAAAATATATAGTATATAAAAGTTATGAGCTTTTATAAAAGTGAAGAAACTTCAAAAAAAATCCACAAAAATGGCTATGCCTAGAATATCTTTATAATAAACTTATTCATTACGATATAATCTCAAACATTGATTAACAAAATTCTTGATTAAAATTACATCTTATATCTAATATTAATTTTTTTATTTAAATATTACTTAAAATGTCATTAACTCTTGTTACAAATTTCAGAATAACAAAAATTGACACTTTCAGGTTTACACGACATCTGGATTCTGCTGGTACCAATATAATTAATTGCGGATATAATGAAACCCGGTCATCCAATTTAACGTGGTTGGTGATAAAATTTATTAAAACAGCAAATTAATGTACACTTTCTGAAACATATTGTACATATATTTTAATGTATCTAAATATCAACTCTTGCATTTGAATTTGAATTTGTAGATGTATAATGTTTTCAGGATCAGACCGGAGAGTAAACCGGATGTTTTATCGCTCTGTTGATCGGACCGATTTGACTGGTCAGACAGGATATACGGATCAAATAAAATTATAAGTATTTTAATAAATATATGAAAAAAAACTAAAAATTAAAAAATATATAAAAAATCGGTTCAACCAGTCCGATCATCGGTTTTATGTTAAAATGGTTTTAAGCACCGAATTATACCGGATTGATGTTTGGTGCCCAACCGATCCGACCGGTTTCCAAAACAATAATCTTTATTATATAATAAAAGAATAACTATGGTTGTCATATGTTAACTTAATATACATTATAAATATTAACTTTCTAGCCTAAAAAAATATTATAATAATTTAATTACTCAAGTAACTCTCACTCTCTTCCTCTGTATAATTAATTATTTCACTACGCTCTTTCTTTTTTTTAAGGACCACACTCTCTCTTCCTCTCTCTCTCTCATTTTTTTCCTTTTCAAGATTAAGATTTATTAAAGCATATTTTTTAAATAATGAATCTTTTTTTTTAATCGAAAACGCAATTTAAAATATATAAGTTTGATTATATTTTATCTTAAAAATCATTTTATAATTATTAAATTTTTATTACTAACTATTTAAGATCTTCTTTAATCAACCCGTGTAATATACGATATTCTAATATAATTTTAAATAAAGAAACACTATTAATTCTTAAGAAATAACTAGTATTATATTGTTGCGGCAGTGATATTGACATGGTTAAGTACGTAAATTAAATGTTCTAACTTACGACAATTTAGCTTTAGTATAAAAAGACAACTACGAAGCATAAAAATGAAGATGTTGTAAAGTACATAAAGAACAGATGAAGTTACTATGATGCACCTAGAAGCAAAGTCACCAACCCGAGTGGTACCATCAAACTACTTAGTAGACATGAATGTGTTTTGGTTTGATAACATATATTAGGTAAGAGGGAAAAGAAGATGACATCCACCCTTTAATATTAACTGGTAAATATATTCGTGCATTGCGTCGGTGTCATACCCAAAGTGATAATGTATTAGTTGCAAATGTTTCAAGTTGTTTTTCGAAGTAAATTTACGTTGAAACGGTTACTTAAAAAAATTTCATCGATCGAAACATGTTATATTTGACCTCCCTCGTTTTCAGATAAAATCTACGTCGAAACGTAAACCAACCCAAAATGTACATTAAAATAAGCAGAAAAGCATTTTTATACATGATCCAACTTGTGTCCGAACAAAATTTACGTCGAAAAATAAAAGAACTCGAATTTAGATCGACACGTAAAATTCAGAATTATAAAACACTAAAAACAGATAATCCTAGGCTATTAGAATAATAAAACACTATAAACTAAAACAAAAATCTTAAGCATGAAAATTTTGGTTTCTCATGATGTGACGTGAATCAGTTAAAAATATAAAGAAAAGTAGGTTTCGAACCCAAGATCCAAGTCATAACAAGCAAGCAATTGACCAACCGCTCTTGGCTTTCAATGATCACTCTCAAACAAAAATAGATATATCCTAAAGTAGCAAACATACACACATCTAGCGTTATAAAATATAGATTACAAACCATCCGACTTGTTTCCGAACTAAATGTACGTCGAAATGCAGAAAAAACAAAAGAATTAAAAATGTTGTTGCTAAGGATCAAAGTCTCGAACCAAGGAACATCCAGTTGAAAGGCTTTTTTTAACTAACCAATGTTTAACAATTATTTGAAAACAAAACACATATATCTTAAAAGCAAAAGTTGGGTGATCCAATTCAATCGGTAACGACTTTTACTTTTAAGTATTAATATAATAATAAGTTATGGTATAATATGTCTCATTTATTTTGATAAGAATAATTTAGTACAAGGTTGGTTTATGTGTGGGGCAGTATATGAGACGTAGTATACAATTGTTTATTTAATAAACATATGTTGAGTTGACAGGTCATATTCCAGAAAGTGTATTTTATTCTTTTACATTGTCACTCATACATTTATGCATTACTATTTTTAAATTGTAGTAATTTCTAGTTCAACTCATATCAAGAGGTAATGTAACAAACAGAAAACCGCATCGCATATTGTCTGCTACTTGAAGAGAATATGTTTATCACGGGTTTAAACGCGTTCAATAAGGGAAGGTATCTAGCCTTTTATAAAAAGACTTTCGTTTCCTTTCCCAACCGATGTGGGATGTTATAGATAAACCCTGATTTTTTTAAAAAAAAATTCTCAAGTCTTATTGTTGTACTATCAATCCGAAAACGTTTAATTTTCTTTGACACTAAACCTACATACTCTTAAACTATACAGCTGCAAACTACTCAGCTACAACCTAAATCATCTTAAAAGAAGTTTAATTCACCGAGTGAGTTTCTTATATCTTATCAACTTCTTATTTTAACTTTTAAACAAAAGGCTCTCTGTAGTGGTATGTAGACGTTGGTACGTTTTTCGATATCATAAATTGTTCGAACATAACGATTGAGATTTTTTTTTGAATATTAACATGTCTCTACATATCAACATGCTCTTAAATACCTTCATCCTAGCAAGCTTCTCAATAGCAGCATGCACATACAGTTGGACATGCTCTAGTATATGCCTATATATGTTCTTGATCATCGAACTAAATTAACATGTGGTTTCACATACGAGCTATGGTTCATGTATTTATCAGGAGGTGGCTACTATAAAGAAGGGTGACATTTGATAATAAATATATAGCATACTGCATACCCACTCGGGAATAATATCGGATCAAAAAATAAGGTGGATAAGAATTGGGGACAAAATAATTTACAAGGGATGGTATTTAATATTTCTGAAAAAAGATGTTTTTGATTCAGGGTTTATTTAAGAGAAGGTATTTTTTTTTTTTTTTTTTTTTTTTTTTTTTTTTTTTTTTTTTTTAAGGATATAAGAGCATTTACAATCCATCCCTCATTCCCATCCTTATAATTACACTAAAAACCTTTATTTTTTCTTTTATTTCTCAATTAAATAATATTTTTCATACTTTTATCATTATATTTTCTCTCTCTCATCCACTCTCAATCATTTTTAAAAATATTAAAAAATTTATGGAGGTTGTACCGTGATTCCCCAAATATAAGGAATCACAGTACAACCCACATAAATTTTCTTTCTCATTCAGTTACAATCACTCACAACCATCCTCTATAATATGGGACACCCACTCACATAAAAATTAAGAATAGACTGTGAATGCTCTAAGTAATGTTTACTCGTATATAATTATCATCACCCATAAGCGAGATATTAATAATACATTTGTTTGTTCCATGTATATTTACTTTTTTAAAACTTTTTAAAGCTTAATGATCTGGTTGTTAAGACTCGATCAAAAACAAGTTATTATATCGGTCTTAGCTACATTTATTGTGTAAAAGTAAGTAAGGTCGTCTCCACAGGAAATATATGAAAAGTGTTTAATTAATGTGACTCGATTAACTAAAAGACACAAACTTTAGAATTAAAAATTGAAACTTTGAATGAATTAATGAGCAAATGTGCATAAAGTAAAGAACTTTAAAACTAATTTACTTAAATAATAAAAAACAATTACTTTCCGGTTTTTAATTCCGCAAGATCAATAATTAATATGTTTAACCTAGGGTTTGTAAGAACTTTTACTTGAAGATTTTACTTTAGATTAAAATAATAACTAAAGAACAATCTTTTAAGACTCGTTCGTTCATAAGATTACCAATTCATCTATATTACGTTGTCTACTTTTTTTAATGAGCTCACGATGCAAGGAAACTGAAAACTGATAATCAAGCACATAACTTTATTTACAAGCAAATATTTTAAATTAATCAAAACATAAACCTTGATTCAATAGTCTAATGTTCATTACAAAAACCTATATAAAACATACCAATTGTCTCACTTGACAAGCATCGTATTCCAGGAAGCAATCAAGAGAATCTAATTACGCATCATCTTTATTAAATCTTCAACCTTTCTTCCAATGATGATCAATGATGATGTGGAGGATGGTAGGAAGCTTCAAAACACCCCCAAAATCTCCTTGAATTTGCTAGATTTCGTCTAGGGGAAGGTGTTGTTCGAATTAGGGTTATATAGGTTTAAATAAACTTGAAAATCCATAAAATCCGACAAGTTATTGGTGACCGGCGTATGATACGCTGACCCCGGGCGTATCATACGCCCCCCTCAGCTTCCATGCGCCCAACTTTCTTTAATTTTTTCCAAATACGCCCACTGATACGCCGCCTAGCGTATTATACGCCCATACCCGGCGTATCATACGCCAGTATACCTCAATTTGTGCCTTTTCTTGTAACTTTTGATATTCACATCTTCAATCCTTATAGTTTTGTGTTTGGCTCCTTATTCTCCAAAATAAGTCTCCTTTAGCTTTAAACACCTATAAATCAAAACACAAACAACTTGAAACTATTCCACCATAATCATGATGTAAAATCTCGCATTTAAGTTAATTAAACACTGAATTATTGCCACGCGATCACATTCCCACACTTAACATTTTGTTTGTCCTCAAACAAACTTACTTGCAACATTTTACCTTAATCAATAAAGCATACTAAATTATCACAACTTTGTATAAATTAAGGTCCCAAGGCATACTTAATTTTAAACTTTCATCATGTAAGATTCACAACCCAACATATAATATGATTCATGTTTTAAACCTAGAATCACCTTAGTTGGCATAACTTCACCTTTTGCTTCAAATATTCATGCATTCACATTCCTCACAATGAATACTCATCTCGGTTTGTTTTGTGGACTGGTGATTATATACTAGTATATCTGGAACTCTCAAACCAAGAACGTACATCTTCATCATAAGCTCGTATATTAATTATATCGCCATCAATTAACACAATATAATAAATAAATCAAGAGGTCTTTCATGGGTTTTAACACAACATAATACATAAATCAAAAGGTCTTTCATGGGTTTTAATATTAGGCTGAGGTTTAAGGTGGAATAGAAAGAGATTTTAGAGTGACTAACGGTGGATAAAATCCAATCTAAACATGCTAGACATCTTGTTTATCAATCTCGGTCTTCTAATTGCAATAATATCACCGAATTCTCATACTATTTTTGTTACTTCATATTTTGATCATTTTGACCTCATATTTAGCTTTTTTCTTTTTTTTTTCTTTCATATGTTCATAACCAATCATACTATTATTGAACTACTACTGAAACGACACTTCTAGGCATGTCATGAATTGGACTTCATCTCCCTAGGTTTCACAATATTGCAAAAATGCACATTGACGGTCAAATAACTAGCAACAGGTAATCCTCTTGAAATGTTATTTATTGTGTTTTTAAATATATTAATGAAATGTTATTTCTTATATTTTTAAAAATATTATTTAGTTTAAATTAATAAATAAAAAGACTAATTTGATTAGTTTGAGTTATGCTCCTACCAATTTAGATAGTTTTAGATAAAATGAGAGGGAACTCGATTATTAGTTAATCTACTTTGGGTAGTTTCAATAATTTAAGTTGTGGCGTTGTGCCATTACTATGTTAAAACATCCAACCTTTTCAAAATACTAGTATTGATTAAAGAAAATTAGAAACCCACTACAAACATCGTAAAAAGAGGAACATGCCATGGATGAAGAAACACGTGAATTTGAATACTTGTGGATAAAAGACGGACACAAGTATTCAAATTAGTTTTTATTAGTATTTAAATTAATTTTAGATTTAATTTACTAAGAAGACATGGTTAAATGGTTTAACCAGGGATATAAGTTAAACTTGAAACTGATGAGAATACCCGAAACTCGAGACAGTTGATACGGGCATGTGATCGGGTAGGCCGGTATGAGATTACTTTTTATTATTTTGCGGGTTTGGAACGAGTATGAGACGACATGATAAACCTGTTTACCCGATTAAGTATTAATATTGGTTTTTTGTTATTTTTATTATATTACATTTATTTTAGTTATTTTATTTATATTATTTATTGTCAAGTTCTTTAGTTTTAATATTCTACTTATTCAGTCATTCTTCTAACATTCTACTCAGATAACTCGATAATTAAAGTTTTGATTCTCCTTTAAACCCTAGCCACTATCAGAATAGAGTCAGCGAGACATTAATTTGGTTAAAAAAATAACAACAAAGAGATTTAGCCGAAATATCGAAGAGATACCTTATGGGTATATCCAACGAGTATACTTCATGAAATTATATATACCCGGCCACTGGTATTCTCAATACCCGACGGGTAGATACATACCGATTGGTTTTGAGCCGGGTATGAAACACACTTTTATAATCAGATATGAGGTTAGGATTACTTAAACCGTCTCGAACCCATCACTAGGTTTCACATCTTATTAGTTTCATAACTAAGAGCATCATATTCCCTCTCTTCGTTTATAAAATATCCTTGTAGATTAATACCGCAACCAACCAAATGTACCAATGGTAAAAGGTTAGACGAACCGGTTCATTTAATGCTTGATGATAATTTCTTTAGTGACATTTCTCTATAAATATATCCTCTACACAGGAAAAAAAAAGCAGGCACTTCTCAGTCTGAGACATACCTTCTTCTTCTTTCAGAGTATTCATCAATGGCTACCACCCCTGGATATCTAACTGATTGGCCATGGAAACCACTTGGAAGCTTCAAGGTACAAGTCTTCATTGCACACCTTTTCCTCTATTTCTAGTCTTCTTGTACTTCTGTTTCTCTTCATCAAAATATGGCCATATGACTTGACAATGCTTCTTTCAAAAACACAATACACGTGCCCTGGACTTAAAGCATACAGTAGTTTTCTTATATTTATTTAAATGTGTTTTTTATATTTTAAAAAATATTTGTAAATGATTGTGAGTGAACGAGAGAGAAAAATTACTATTCAATCTGTATATTTAGGAATCATTGTTTAACCTTTAATTTTTTTAAAAGTATTTTTTAAAGTGTTTGTGAGTAATGAGATGAAAAAGATAATAACAAAAGTATTAAAAAAATATTATTTAATTAAAAATAAAAAATAATAATAATTTTTAATGTAATTATAAAATAAAAATAATTTCTTTAACTTAAACATTGTGACATGAAATGATGAAAAATCGTAGCCTTTGCAGAGTTTGTAAAAGAAATAGTATATTTTATTATTATCAACTTTTAAGAATTTTTTTTCTGATATTTTGGAACGAAGATCGACATGGATATCTATAATAGTTATAGATCCTTATTTTTCTTGTCTACTAGTAAACACATGCTCTTTGTTATATATATATTTACTTGATTTAGTTACCCGTGTATTACACGGAAGTATGAAGAGTTAATTATTAAATAACATAAAAATAAAAATAAAATTAAGTGTGTCATATATTAAATAAGACATAAAAAATTTTGATTATAAGATCACAAATGAACAAAAACATCCTTGTAAACTACATTTGTAGTAACATTAGTAAGTTTACACTCATTATCTAAAGCTAAAAAGTTCAATCCATCTTTACTCTTAACTTGTGACAATATGCCATAAAGCTGATCATACGTAAAAAAAGCAATTTCAAGTATAAACCGACACTTGACAGAGATTGACCTTAACTTTTGTTTATTGTCAAAGCGAAATATACAGTCAAAGAAAACTGTCTTCTTTTAGACTGAAAAGGAATACTTTTGACGTGTCAAATCGTGAGCTAGATATTGAGTGGGTGTGAGTTTATTAGTATGAAGAAATTAAGATTTATACACTGAAAAGTTATATGCAATAATTAGATCAATTTCGAATTATTTTGACCATGTAATCACATATAGAGATATAGTATTGAATCGGGTTGGATCGGGTTATAAATATTCATAATATCTCTGATTAATTGTTTATTATTATTTATTTAATACAAACTTTAGTAAACCCGTGTATTATACGAGTTGAAAAATAAAATATTAAATATAATAAAATTTTATGAATTATAAATTGATGATCTAAAACAAGATATAATTAAAATCACATATGAGTAATAACTATAACTAATAACATAACGATATCAATTTTTAAACTTTCTTTCCAAATAAAGTTAAACATTTTTTCAAAACAAACCGTATTAGAAATGTTATTTTTAAATTTTTTTTATTATAACTTTTAATTTTAATTATTTTTAGTTTATAAAAAAATCACTTTTTTAAAATATCAATTTTAAAATATTTTATATTTTAAAAAAAGTTAGATGTTTTTGAATTTTTTTTTAACTGTATAAAAAATTGTTTTCTAGAAATAACATAATAAAAAGACATATTTCTTAATTTATTAAAAAAATTAATATAAAAAAGAATTAAAATTATTTAATATTTCTTAATTTAAGTAATTATTTAAGAAGAGAGAGATGCGAGAAAAATAAACTTAAGGGGCCTAAAAATGTACCAAGTGTCCCCCTAAGTTACTCTTTTAGTATTATATATTGATTTTGCTTTTAATATCATCACTAATCCATAATCTTTTGATTAAAGAATACACTATCTTATCATAAGGAAGTAAGGATTTATATTTAAGACTTGAGCTCGGCTTGTTTAAAGCTTTATTGTAAGACTCGAGCTTGTTTAGTTTAAAATTTTTCTAACTTGAGTTTGCTCGTTTAAACTCCCATGATAAATCAACACCCTAGATTTCTATACGAGTCGTATAGCACCATACACGTCGTAGAGGTGGGTAACTCTATATGGGGCGTATAGCCCTCTGACAGCACAACCTGAGTTTTTCTGGTTTTCAGTGTCTTTAATTTTATACGTCACGTATGATGCTATACAAGACATATAAATAAATATCGATTTATAATATGAAGTGTTTGTATATTAAAACTTTTTATATTGGAGTGGGGGAGGGTGTCTCATTAACCGGTCTCTATTAAAATGAGAGTAGTTTGGCATTGAACTCCTTGCACAGTTGTACTTGTTGATTGAGAGCACATGTCTATAGGTTACACATGGCTACCCACGGCACCAATGTGCGTATGTTATTTATTTCAAGTTATAGACATATCTTGTCTTGTCAAAAAGAAGTAATAAATTAGTCTAATATATATAAGTTGCATGCATAAACAAAAAAACAAAGTTAGGTCAACATGTACTTAGCGTGTCAAAATGATTTGCCAACACATAAACTACTTTTCACTTCTCGCAAATTGTGACGCTTTAGTTTTAAATAAAAACATTATGTTACAATGAAAAAATATTAAATATTTTAAGAAAGTTGCATTCTTATGTTTGAAGAGCTTGTACCCTAGTGAGTTTTAAGGAAAGCTTTTTATTGAAATAAAGACAAAAATAAACAAATTTGAACGGTATATTTAAAATTTTATAAAAGATCATATTTTAATAGTTACATGAGAAGCGAAATACGCTCAAAAGTAATTATAATAAAAATCAATAGTAGCTTTGAGGTGTTCTAACTTATTTTAAATACTTTTACCCGGTTATTGTTCGTTACTAGTTAGTAATTGTATAATTTAATTTTCTTTCTATTCTTAAAATGTTTGTTTATTAAATATTAATTGAATATATATAAGATTTTTGGACTAAATTTTTGTATTTTTTTTTAAATACGATGCAGTACGTGTTATTGGCACCATGGGTTGTGAAGAGTACATATGACTTTGTGACTTCAGATGCAAACGATCGAGATTATGGTGTAATGTCAATATTTCCCTTTCTCTTGTTTCGATTGCTCAACAATCAATTTTGGATTTCACTCTCTCGCTACAAAACGGCCAAAGGGAAAAATAGGATTGTTGACAAGCCCCTAGAGTTCGAACAAGTTGATCGTGAAAGAGATTGGTTTGTTCTCTCTCCCTCTATGATACAGATAAATACGACATCTTAAATAATTATGTAATAATTGAGAAAGTGATGACTTAGATAAAATGACTAAACTACCCTTTTCATTATTGTAAGATTTCTTCGTACATTTCCCAATTACCCTTTAAACCAATCTTTTATCTGATACAAAAGAAAGGAACTGGGGTTAATAATGGAAACCAAAATTAACTGCTGAGTTAATGTAATTTTCCTTATTTTTTTAGGGATGATCAAATTATATTCAATGGGATATTGTACTATGTGGGAGTGTATACATTATCAGGAGCTAAGCACTTGCCATTTTGGAGATTAGATGGAGTGATTATTGTAAGTTTGCTACATACCGGAGTGGTAGAATTTCTGTATTATTGGCTTCATAGAGCCCTCCACCACCACTTCCTCTACAACCGCTACCATTCTCATCATCATTCATCGATTGTTACCGAGCCCATCACATGTAAGTTTTTATCTGTCTGTCTATCTATCTCGTTGCATTTAAGATATTTCATCATTTATTTTGTAATAGTACAAAAGTATAAATATTTTCAGAATAATACGTACATCCATTAATTTATGGAACTTAATGTAGCAACCCACTTTAGAGACCAACCACATAGGCGCCTATGTATGTGTTTGAAAGCACTCGTCGTATTAAAACTGGTCCATAAAATTCAGTTCTTCAATGCACTTTATTTCAAACATAAATTGATGTACAATTAAAGCTTAAAATATCATATTATCGTATATATCTTTTTAAACTTCAAAAATATAGTATTAAACATTTCTTAATATAGAACAAATAGTCGGTTGATTATAACAATTTATTTAACTAAATAAACGAATACAATGTTATGTGCTAAGATGATTCAAAATATATAATATTGGTTGTCTTATTTGTTTATTCATTACAATATACAGATTGTTATAAGTAACTGATTTTATTACCTAGGTATGTTTCTTTATCAAAATGAAATCTTAAGCTCTTAAGAGATATACATAAAATCTTTAAAGTAAAAGGATACACATGTTGATGCAATTGGTTTATCATGGTGCAGCTGTGATTCATCCATTTGGTGAGCACATAGCCTACTTCACACTCTTTGCAATACCATTGTTGACCATCACCCTAACCAATACTGGCTCCATTGTTGCATTTGCTGGCTATGTGACCTACATTGATGTGATGAACAACATGGGCCATTGTAACTTTGAGCTAATCCCCAAAATAGCCTTCTCAATCTTCCCTCCCCTCAAGTACCTTATGTACACTCCTACGTAAGTATATTTGACAACTCTTTTATAAACTATTAATGATTTAATGATTGCTATTAATAGTATTTGTTGTTCTTCTCACTCATATATGTTTTTATTGATTATAATTGGTTTTTGTTTTTTTAGGTATCATTCTTTGCACCATACTCAATTCAGAACCAATTATTCACTATTCATGCCGTTCTACGACTATGTTTATGGCACACTTGACAAACATACCGACACACTGTATGAGAAGTCAATCGAGCGAAAAGAGGAGTCACCAGACGTGGTATATTTAACACATCTAACGACACCAGAATCAATCTACCACATGAGGCTTGGGTTTGCTTCTTTGGCTTCTAAACCTTACACCTCTCCCAAATGGTACCTTTGGATGCTATGGCCCGTCACTATCTTGTCCATGATAGTTACGTGGATTTATGGTAAAACATTTGTGGTTGAAAGAAACTTCTTTATAAAAGTCGAAGTACAAACATGGTCCATACCAAAGTACAAGATACAAGTACGTATATTTATAATTCATGCCTTTTATTTAGATTTTTTTTCAAATATTTATAATTTAGTGTATTTGTTTTGAAAGTATTTCATGGAATGGCAAAAAGAGGCCATTAATGACTTGATTATGGAAGCAATACTCGAAGCAGAGAGGAAAGGGGTCAAGGTTTTGACTCTAGGTCTACTCAATCAGGTCCGGTTCAATATCAAGTATTAAAACTAATACTTTATACATATATAATTATTTTTATATATGTTTATGATTACAAATTTATATATTTAATTATTTGTTTCTATCACAGTTACATACAACATATGTTATGTAATGTATATTTTCATATTAATTACAATCTTTATATACTTATATAAATAATATAGGCTGAATTAATTTACATACAACATATGTTATGTAATGTATATTTTTCATATTAATTACAATCTTTATATACTTATATAAATAATATAGGCTGAATTAATTAGGTTGCGAGCCTATGAAGCTTTATATAATGCTCTAGTTCATTCATTAAATGAGTTTTAACTTAGGCTCTATCTCATGTTTGTGCTAGAGGTGTGATGTGTGTTTTAACATATAGATTTTGACATTGGGTTTTACATAATTAAGTTTTAATTTTATGAAATAATTTTCACCTTATGACTAACTATACATACAATAGGTAAGTGTACATATTAAATGGTAGTATAGCTTTTGGTAAGAACCAAATATCGATCCGTGAACACGAGAGCTCCTAATACTAAATCTTTATCATTATCTAGCGATAAGACATTAATTGCGAATATTATGATCAACTAAATTAACTATGGTTTTCACAAACATATGTATAAGAATGACACTTGTTCAACTTTACTAAATATTCAACCCTTATTCATTATTTCTAGTCAAATACCATATATTACATACTAGATTATGCAATTCATGAATAAATGTTCCAATACACATGGTTTTCCTACATAACGTGGTTGTAACACCCACAATATTCAACATTTCATCAAGTTAAACAAATACACACTATCATTGAAAGGCACTCATAACCTTGTAATAAGTATTAACATAATTATCACTAATAGTTGCATACGAAATATCAAAATGTATGCTAAACTTCATCTAATTTAAGTGCTAAAGAGTATTTAGTCGATGAGGCTTACAAAACCACAACCAAACTCAAAGAAATGGAAGAAAACTTGGTGGATTTAAAATGTTTTTAAACCAAAATGAGTTGATATGGGTTGTGCAGAGTTGAATTTTCCTTTGAAAGTGCTCGATCTTCGATCTTGACCTTAAATCTTCAAAGTTCTACCGATCACCTAAGAGACTTGAGAGAATTAAATTTGTGTGAAAAGGATGATATGTTCTAAATGGAGGATGATATGTTCTAAATGGGGGATAATTGGGTATAAAAATATGTGTTTTTTAGACATCACATATTTTTAGGATGAACTCGAACTGAAGTGAAGTAAATTTGTGCTAAAATCATTGAAAATATTAATTTGTAGGGGGAGGATGTAAATAGAAATGGGGAGCTATTTATAGAAAGAAACCCAAAACTAAAAGTGAAGCTGGTGGATGGGAGTAGCTTGGCAGTTGCTGTAGTTCTCAATAGCATTCCTAAAGGCACAACTCAAGTTGTTTTTAGGGGCAACTTCAACAAGGTTGCTTATTACCTTGCCCTTGCTCTATGCCATAAGGGCATTAAGGTAATTTTCATTTACTAATTTTGAATATATAGCAAACCTCTAATGTGTATGCTTTATGTTCAAGTTAAAAAAGATGAATATTTATCAAACCCATTTTAGGTTGCAATATCTCGACTGGACGATTATCAAAAGCTTAAACTGGAGTTGCAATCGGCTGATGATTGGGATAACTTGATTCTTTCAAGCTTGTACTCACAACAGGTAAACCACAATATACATACATACACACATGTATATACGTGTATATACACGCATATTATTAATATAGTAAAATCATGTGTTTACATTTGATTTTGTAAAGGTGTGGTTGGTGGGAGATGGATTAAGCAAAGAAGAAGAGTTGAAGGCATCAAAGGGAACTTTAATTATCCCCTACTCTCCCTTCCCTCCGAGCAAAGTGAACAAAGATTGCTTTTACCACACTACCCCTGCCATGTTGATTCCTGAATCTCTTTATAACGTTGACTCTTGTGAGGTTAGTAATTGAATTATATATTATTAATACTATATTATTAATGTTAATGATAATAATAATATTATTATCCGGTTATTTGATAAAGTGTCAAGTTTCATCAACTTATGAGCCTTGTTTTACAATTGGGTCATATTAGGAGTCTAATAAGACCTTCTTAATGAATAATCAAGTTATATCAGGTATTTAATTGTATTAGATACTTTTATATTAACTCTTGTGTAATAGCTCGTGCATCTTTACTCATAACATTAGCAATATAAAAATACTGAATACATGACATAAATAGTAAGGCAAATACAAATTCATTATGCAATTACACCATACTTTCATACACGTAGTTTTTATACACTTATGTTATTAAAGTTTTAAAACGTTCTCTATTATGCAACATACTTATATAAGTATTACATTATATATAGTAATTAATCTGAACTTATATAAAAATATCAAACAATATTTCTTGGATAAAACATATTATATATATATATATATATATATATATATATATATATATATATATATATATATATATATATATTATATATATATATATATATATATATATATATAATATATATATATATATATATATATATGCTAATTACCAACTTTCTTATGTATTATGGGTTGTACAACATGCTTTAGGGATTGTACCCAACTTTTGTCTTGTTCTTTTTAATCTTTAACTTTTTCATATTAACCCAACACTTTTACATCTTTTATAATTTAGCTCAAATATTTTTTTACTTTTAACTTTGGTCCCTATATTTTTCATATTTTAAAAATTTTCGTTTTACGTTTCGGTCAACATTTTGCGAGTTAACAAGCTGCAGTGTGTGTGCGTAATTCAATGTTTTTACGCTTATTCTTTTTCCAGTTTATACTATCGCAACGTGCTGGTCCAAGATCTACTTAGTTATTCTTTATATGTTTTACGTTTCGCCTAACGATGGTGTGTCCTTGGTTCTACGTTTCAGTTGGTGGTCGCTAACGATGGTGTGTCCTTGGTGCTACTCGGCATGGTTCTACGCTCCCCGCGGCAACGCGAGGGGCTTAATACTAGTTTTAGATGTTTATTAACTAATTAGAGTATACTGTTCCCACACGTTTGTGTTGTTATAAGTCATCATCTCAATTTAATAATATTATTACTATTTATTTTGTAACTTAAAGATTAATGTTTTGTGGTACAGAATTGGTTGTCTAGAAGGGTGATGAGTGCATGGAGAATAGCTGGAATATTGCATGGCTTAGAAGGATGGAACGTGAATGAATGTGGGAATCAGATGTTTAATGTTGAACAAATGTGGCAAGCAAGTCTTCGATATGGCTTTACTCCTCTCACCCTACCAAATCATAAATTAAATTAATTAAAACTATCTATATGCATCCACTATGATCTATGTATTTTGAGAATATCTCTAGGTTTTCATATAATTAAGTTATTTTTATATGATAAAAGCATATAACAACATTGTTAATGTGTGTCCTACTTTTATAATATTGATGTTTTATGTGTGTTTAAAGTGTGTATTTGTGTACTTTTGTAATGTATAACTTGAGTTAAAAGAAAATAATACACAAGTAGATCACCTGTGAGTGCTAGGTTTCTTAGCTAAGACAAATTCGAATGAATGCATGTTTATACGAAATATCACAAAAAAAAAATCTAAATCATTTTAGAAATAAATACAGGTCGGTGCCTATACGGTAAACAAACTTTTTTTTGTTTTTTTTTTTTTTCTTTTCGTAACAACAAAAAGGGCTTGTAATCCGGGAAGTTGCCTTTTCAGGCCAGTGGCTCTTAGAGAGTACACATGGCCCTAAACTTCATCCCTACTAATACCCCTTTTTGTTACTAAACAATTACATCAATAGAACAAAGAAATCAATCATATAGTAATTGATGTGTACAAATTTGGATTGATAATGCTCAAGGTTGATGAACAATAGTTGAGCAGATTAACATTCACAGATATTTTGGGAAAGAAGAGCGAACTCTCAAAAGTTTGTTATTTAGGTTGGAACTTGAAATTAAGAGAGAAAAATTGTTACTACTCATTGATACCCGATACAACTGATTCACCTACTACTTATACACATTGACTCTTGACTAACAACTTATTGACCATTTGACTATTACTGAGTAGTATAACAACTAACACTCCTTTGATCCCATGAGTACATATCAGAAATTTTACTGTCTCTACAATGAGTATATTATCTAATTGGTATAATCTGCAACAAAATATGAAGAAAATGTGCTGGAAACAAACTTTAAACGCATACATGAAGGTGACTTTAGTAATGTTGAAGAAAGACAAACACTCTTCTTTACAATGTACTCCCCCTATTTAAATCTAAAAACTCAAAGTAAGAGTAAATTGAAAAGAAGTAAAATATATAGATTCATCTTTTTGTAAATCACAGGTTTATCCAGATTGCTTCCTATGCAGTGGCGGAACTTGAACATTCCCGTAGGGGGGGCGGGGGCGAAATTAATTTTTTAGGGGGGGCGAACTCGATATTTATATAAAAATTTAACACTACCGGGTCAAAAATTTACACTACCAGACTAAAATTTATATAAAAGATTTTGGTTTTTACATTCTGAAATATTCAAAATTTAAGTTATTTTGCTTGCATTCTTAAAAATATTTAAACAATTTACTGTTAAAGACATGTTTTCAAAGTCTATTTTGCAAATTCACATAGTTTTCTAACATGTATTAGACGAACACGTATACCACATTAAATGAACATATCGCTACTTCTAGGATGAAAAATCAAAAGCAAGACTTTATCAGATTAAGACGATTAAACTATCACATCTACCACAATCTCAAACCTTAAAGAATCACACCTTTAATACAGCCTTCAACAAACAAATAAAAAATTTATAAAGGAAGACTAAAAAATCAAACCTTAAATAAAGCCTCTGCTTTTGTATTCATAAGATGCGATACTAGAACTCTATCTTGAAAATAACCCTTAAAAAAGTTTGATTGCCGTTTAAACAATCTAACCTACAATTTCAATTTTGGATCCTAGCCATTCGTATTTAGATCTTAAACTAATTCTTTAAGCACTCATGATCAATAGTAATATGGGCAATGAGCAAACTAAAATAACAACTACTACACACTTGATATACATGCATTAGCCCTGATTTAACGACTAACTCACCACTACGAAGGCTAGCCGGAGAAGAACACAAGAAATCAAAAGACGTGTTTCAAGATCCACACCCATACGTCAGCAACTGAAGTCATCTTCCTCAACGACAAAATGAGGAGAAGAGGAATTCAAGAAGGCAGATTTCTATCTCCTTTGAAAGGTAATAAGGGAAAACAACATACAGTGGCGGAGCTTGAACTCTTCCGTAAGGAGGGCGGGAACAAAATTAAATTTTTTTAGGGGGGGCGAACTCGATTTTTATATAAAAATTTACACTACCGGGACAAAAATTTACACTATCAGACTAAAATTTAACACTATCAACGAAAAAAATAGGGGAGGCGGCGGCCATGAAACACTGGGTTTTATATGCTTAAAACAATAAACTCTATGTAGTGAAAACGGGTGTTTATATGCTTACTCCTCCCATGAAACACTGGGTTTTTCATCAAAGCTATTGCAGATACATTATCGACCCGTATTGTCACGTTCTCCTCCTTTCAACCCGTCAAATCACTCAACAGTCCCCTAAGCCAAAGAGCTTGACACGCCGCAGCTGTAGCTGTCATGAACTCTGATTCACATGAAGAAAGAGCCACTATCTTTTGTTTTTAAGAGTTCCATGAAATCAGAGCATTTCCAAGATAGAAAGCCATACCTGTTGTGATCCTAGCATCATCTATGTCACAACCGTGACTACTATCATAATACCCAATAAGTTAGCTGTAGCTGTCATGAACTCTGATTCACATGAAGAAAGAGCCACTGTCTTTTGTTTTTAAGAGTTCCATGAAATCAGAGCATTTCCAAGATAGAAAGCCATACCTGTTGTACTCCTAGCATCATCTATGTCACAACCGTGACTACTATCACAATACCCAATAAGTTTGGTGTCACCATCATGATCATACTTGAGCCCATAGCCAAGAGTTCCCTTAATGTATCTTAAGATGTGTTTTATAGCATGCATATGACTAAGTTTTGGGTTTGCCATGAAATGACTTACTGAACCAACTGCATAGGATAAATCTGGTCTATTGTGGACTAAGTATCGTAAGCTGCCAAGGATTCTCCGAAACGATGTTGCATCAACTGATTCTTCATCTCCATTTTTTATAAATTTTAACTTTGGTTCCATGGGAACTTTAGAAGGATTGCAATTGACCATACCTGCACTTTTAAGTATTTTCATGGCATATGCTTCCTGCTTCAGCACAATACTCTTAGCTTCCTGCTTCACTTCTATTCCCAGGTAATAAAAAAGGATTCCCAAGTCACTCATTTCAAATTCCTTCTCCATTTGAGTCTTGAAAGCTGTTATTTTTCCTTTGTCAGGTCCAGCTATGATCAAATCATCAACATAAACCCCCATAAAAAGTTTTGAATTGTTTGAAGAAAAAGTGTAAACCGCCTGCTCTCGAGGGCACCGTTTGAAACCAATACGCATCAAGTTGTTATTCAAGCGTGTATTCCAGGCCCGAGGAGCCTGCCTTAAACCGTATAATGCCTTGTCAAGTCTGTACACCATTTCTTCTTTACCGGGTGTTACAAAACCGATTGGTTGTTCAACATAAGTCTCTTCCTTGAGGTCATCATATAGAAATGCCGATTTAACATCTAAATGGTGCACTTCCCAACCAAGTTTAGCCGATAATGCTAGTAAAAGTCGAATAGTCTCAAGACGAGCTACCGGGGTAAAGACTTCATCAAAGTCTATCCCGGGTTGTTGGAGAAACCCTTAGCGACGAGTCTCGCTTTATGCTTTAAGATCTTTCCTGTCGCATCTCGTTTCACTTTGTACACCCATTTTAAACCTGTTGGTTTGTGGCCATTAGGTAGCTTCATGAGCCTCCAAGTTCTGTTCCTTTCAATTGAATCAATTTCACATTTCATTGCTTCTACCCACAGTTTATTTCCAACTACTTCTTGATAGCTTATTGGCTCGTCATCTGTAAGTAACAGCTCATCAACTTCAACAGGGGCTGTTCGAGAGTAAACATTACCCAGCGAACGGAAACCACGAAGAGGTGTATGATCAAAGGAGGCTACCGACCTTGGTGTTGAGTCATCAGTTGATAGAGGTGTGTTTAGGCTGCTGATAGATGGTTCTGGACTTGCAGGCTCAGTTTCATGTTGAACCGTGTGAACTGGACTGGTTTCACCTGATTGAGTCAAGTTTGTGGTGCTTGAACTTCAGTTGTAACCTGTATGTTTTGATTAGTATCAATGAACGCATTAGTGTCAACAACAAAATGAATCCATTCTGGTCCATTTCTTAACTTGAGGCAAGCCAAGTATTCATCCCAATTCGGCTTAACATTCTCTTCAAATCTGACGTCTCTACTAACATAGAGTTTATTGTTTTGAGGATCATACAACCTGTACGCCTTGCTTCCGGGTTCAGTTCCAAGGTTCACAACCGAAATACTCCTATCATCCAATTTCTTTAAGTGCACCATTGAATTTTTCATATGGGCCACGCATCCGAACACCCTAAGATGTTCAAGGTTTGGTCGTTTTCCATACCAAGCCTCATAAGGCGTACATGATTTTAATGCTTTGGTTGGAAGTCGATTCAAAACATATACCGAGTGCCTTACCGCTTCTCCCCACAAGTCTTGAGGAACATCCATAGCTTTCATGATACTTCTTGCAGTCCCCAACACAGTTTGGTTTCACCTTTCTACAACACCATTTTGTTGACGAGTATAGGGGGCTGTGAATAGATGTTAATACCATTTTCTTTGCAATAATTAGTGAAGAGTATGGACATGAACTCACCACCCCGATCTGATCTTACCATCTTGAGTTTACAAGAGCTTTCAACTTCAGCAGCTTGTTTAAACTTCTTAAAGTAACTTAATGCTTCATCTTTACTTTTCAGAATGTATGACCAACTATACCTGGAAAAATCATCAATTACCATAAAAACATATTTATCTCCTGCTGGAGTTGATGGACTAATTGGCCCACACAAGTCAATGCTTACAACCTCTAAAGGTTTTGTAGCACTAAACCCTGCTTCGGTTGGGAATGGTAATCGACTTTGCTTCCAGGCTAAACACGCATCACATACTCGAGTTTGATGACTGAGATTAGGCACCCCCCGTACCATTTGCTTGCTAGACATATTACCTATAGTTTGGAAATTTAAATGACCTAGACGAGCATGCCACACCAATCTTTGTCATCTAAAGAAGTTAACAAGCAAACAGGTGTACCAACCTTGAGTTGAATCTTGTACAGCCTACTCTTGGACCTTGGAACCTTCATAAGTAATCATCCACTATCTTCATATAACCACAAATGTTCCTTAACCATCACAATCCGGCAACCATTCTCAGTTAACTGGCCAAGGCTTATGATATTACTACAAAGATCTGGAATGTAATACACATATGATAGTATTCTTTGTTCTCCGTTCTTACACTCCAACACAATTTTTCCCCTGACTTGAATATCTACAGTGGACCCATCACCAAAGCGCACCATGCCCGATATCTCATTATCTATATCAGTGAAGTATTCTCGTTTTCTAGTCATATGATTGCTTGCCCTGTTATCAAGATACCAAAGTTCAGGTTCCTTTGAGTCTTGGTCATATAGGCTAGGAATCACATTTTCTTCATTTAGAAGAATGTTAGTCGTCAAGGAGTTTTCAGCCATCAGAAGAGCAGGTTCATCATCTCCTGATTGTGTTAGGTTCACTTCATCTTCTTTCTTTCTTTCTGCTTTGTACTCGGAAGCATAATGTCCAAGATTTTGACAATTGTAACACTTAACACGTTCCTTGTTTTTGCTAGAACTGTTATTTCCACGACCCCCTCTACCTCGGTAATTTCCTCAACCCTGGATACCTCTTCCACGACCACGATTTGCACTTGAACTGACTCCCTGGTCACGCCCTTTGTTCCAGTTAGTGCTGCTCGGTTTCGTTTTCCCTACATCTTTAGAGAGCAAAAGCTTACTTTGGGTTTCGGTTGAGACGGCTCGAATTCTCAACCGTTCTTCATATGCTTTTAGCCTCCCTATAGCCTCTTCATAAGGCATACTCTCCAAGTCCGCCGTCTGCTCTACAGAAGCCACAAGTTGGAGAAACTTATCCGGAACCGAATCAAATAATTTTCGGACAACGATTACATCATCTAGAGTCTCCCCAAGAGTTCTAAACTTTGATACAATCTCAGTGAGTTTCCCGGCAAACTCATCAACCGACTCCGTCTCTTTCATACGTAGAAGTTCCAATTCCCTCCGTAGGGTTTGCAACCAGGCCTTTTGAACTAGATCGGCCCAAATAGCGAACATGTAGAGCTTCCCAAATGTCTCGTGCTTGTCTTCTTCCTGCAACCTGGAGTAACACATCTTCAGGTAAGACCTGAAACAAAAATGCTCTAGCCTGCTTGTTTTTCTTTTCATCCATCGGTGCACCTTCCGATGGTTCAATCGCATCCCATAATCCTTGTGCATCCATGATGGCTTCCATCATGATCGCCCAGGTATTATAGCTAGACGGTGTAAGCTTCGGACACTGATAAGAAACACCACTGTGTTCCCTGATTTGAATGATCTGGCCCCCTTGACCTCCTGCGTTCACATCACCTTCTGCCATGTCCGATAAGATCTCCTAAGCTTCCACCTGATTTCGATCTAGCTTCAACCTTGCTCTGATACCAATTGTTGGTAAACAATTGGTAATACAAAGTACAATGCACAAGGAATTTGTGATTGAATTCACTATCTTGACGCTTTCTGGGGATTATTATTTATATCTAAAGAAACTGAATACAAGGAGTTTACATTTAAGCTACCAAGCTTGAGTAATAAGATTAATGCGAACAGACTTCAAAACTGAAATTAAAGGAAGATAAAACAATTCTGACCAAAATAAAATAAACTCATCAAATGACCTAAAGTAACCGATTCCAAACGGGTCAAATAATTATCATACTAACAAAGATATGAATAAAAATTACGTATTAGTTAGGACTACGCTTTCTAGGTTTGTCTTCTGTCTCCGTAACAAATGGTAACGCTTAATCGAAGGGAGAATCAGATTCTCTACGGCGATTATAGTCTTTAGACGAGCTTGCATATGGTTTTGTGGAGAAAATATATAAGGTTTTGAGCTGTAAAAGTTGCAGAAGAAATGGGTCTTTCTCTCTATGTATGTGAATAATCAAATGAAGAAGAAAAAAGTGGAAAAAAAAGAAGACACATATCAGCTATGATTTAACAACTAACTCACCGTTACGAAAGCTAACAGGAGAAAAACACAAGAAATCAGAAGACGTGTTTCAAGATCTACACCCATACCTTGCGTCGGAACCCTATTGTATCATAATCGTTGTCGAGGTCGTCTTCATCAGCAGCTGAACAGACCAAAATCTTGAAATCACTATTTATTCCGTTCTCTTTTAAATCTTAGTATAATATTATTGCTAATAAATACAGGTTGATTTTTACAGTAAAGCATAGTATTTTTTAAGTTTCTTGACTTTGACTCTAAAAGTTTTGGATATTAGAGTTGGGCCACTAGACTATACCTAGCCGGGTTTTGTTTCGTCGAGTTTGCCTACTAATTTTAGTACTTTATGGTTTGAACATCAGTTTGTGTTTAAACTTTGACCATTAAATAGCTTACCATGCAGCACCCAAGAAATCAAGGCTTCTCATGAACTCCCATGAAACCAAGGCTATATATGAAAGTGTAGGAAAACTTTCAAAAGTAACTATTAATAACTACCATGCAGCACCCATGACTTAATGTTCAGGCTGTAAAATTAACAAATATTAGTTTAATTTCTTCTACATTAATCGTAAAGTGAGATATAACAACTCGTGTTAATACCAAATGGAGAAGGTGTTGGGTTAATCTTGATCGGGTCAAGTCGGGTCAAGTTACGTGCCATGGGTCTAGTATTTGAGTCTTGTTTTGTTTAAAGTAAGCAGCAAGTTTTTAATTTGAATTAGTCTTAGTAGTTAGAAAGTAGTGGATATATATTAAGGGTAGTGGAGTAATGCTACTTGTTTTTAGGAGTTCATGTTTACTTTCTATATAATGTAAGTTTTGAAGTATGAATGAATGCAATAGTTTGAGTATAATTTTGGGCCTAAGGCCAACAGAACGAGGATATTGCAACCTCGGCATTCGTCATATATCCCGCAAGTAAGACTAGAACAGTTCCTCATCTGTATGAATAATAAGTTTGACATCTGAAAGTGTCACAAGAATGTTATAGGTGATACTTTCAAGGATTCAATCCACCATATCATTATAACAATGGAACATCTTTTAAGTTACACATGTTAAGCTACAAACTTCTAGTCATTAGCTATATGTATTGACAATACAAACACTTACCAAAGCATCACACCAGAGGATATTGAGAGCTTTAGAACAGGCACTAGATCCATAAAAGCATCAGCTGTGAATCCTTTCCAAGAATTTGGACACCATCCTCCAAAAATGTATATGAATTCCCCAATAACGAGAAACCATGATGACGTCAAGTGTGCAATAATTGCACCAGAGACCCCCAAATTCAACTTATACACGAAAAGAAGCGACACAAGTATATGGACAGTGAACTGAGAAGCCGAAAGCCATGCAATAATCATGTTCTTTAGTACATTTGTATAGTCAGGCTACAAACATAGTTATAGACAAAAGGGACGAACCATATAGATATGTATCCACGAATGTTTGCTATCGATTCTTCCTCACCCACGAGTTTGAAGATTTGGGTACCAAAGATCAAGATTGGGAGCAAAACAGTCAAGGTTTGCAAGTGAATGCCATAATGTGGTGGTGTCCTGCTCCATATGATTGTCCGCAAATTTAAATGTTTTTAGTTGCACTCGACATTCTCACCTATCAATAATCCTAAATAGTAGGAAATTGTTAGTTTTAACGAATGTACATATATCATTTTTTGGTAACTATGTCATATGTAAGAGTTCACTTTTTTAACCATATTTCACTTTCTTACTAAAGATATAACTAAGAGAATATATACGATCAACTTACAAGTAGTCCGTAGATAAACCGGACAATAAGTGTTTGAACAAGTGCACCGCCAACAAGTT
This sequence comes from Flaveria sonorensis, assembly GCA_025506505.1. Classification (NCBI taxonomy): domain Eukaryota; kingdom Viridiplantae; phylum Streptophyta; class Magnoliopsida; order Asterales; family Asteraceae; genus Flaveria; species Flaveria sonorensis. The sequence goes on from CM046429.1 coordinate 7,028,644, forward strand.
CTACGTCGCTAACATACCAACAGCGATAGTGTGACAACGAGACACACATCCGAATGCAGAAAGATTTGATATGATGCTTGGCAATGCAACATTCAGTATCATTTTCAACTCATTCCAATATCCTTGTTTTAAGCCGCGAATTAACAACAAACTTTTTAGCGATGTAATTAACAATAAGATTTAATAAAAGTAAACAAAATATTTTGCCTATGGATTGATTTAAGAAAATCTTATTTTACTAACAAGTATATAAAATTAAAAAATAGTGTTACCGGACGGGTTTTTTTGTCACGGATTCATTGCTAAAATCATACAGAATTTAAAACAAAAATATTAATTGTGTTTTCAAATTTTATTCTATCTATAAATATATGAAAAAGACATATAATATATACAACCACATATCAAATTATAAGTTCTTACAAATCCATAAAATTTATATAAATATATAATATCTTATAGATTCACAAATTGCTACCAACTACGTAAAAGTTAAACAGTATCTTATTAAGAATTTCTACTAATGAGTTCCCATATTAAGAATTTCTACTAATAATTTCTTCAGCTTACTCATGAGTTCCCATACCCATAGCAAGAGATGTGTACACCAGCATAGTCAGTTATTTCTAGTGGCATCAATAGCCGGCTGTGGCGACACAGATGAACTCATGATAGTATTAATGTGAGCCAGATCACCGAGTGTGTAATGTTTTGAGTTAAAAAATAATACATAGTTGCATACAAAAAGACTATTGTAATGACTAGCTAGAAATTTGCTCAGAATTTTCATCTGATTTCAAGTAAAATCGCGTGAGACGTTCTGAAGCCTTCTTGACCTGTTGTTGGCAAAACAAAATACCCGTTTATACGAATTCATAAAATTATAAATAATATAAATTGATAGGAATATGCTTATGTAATTTTATAAACTAACTACCTCATCATCCCAGTTTGTTCTCCAAATCATATATGCAAGCGCAATTGTTTGCGTTAGAACACCTCCTATCATTCCGATCCATATTCCCTATTAAGTAATTAAATGGAGTAATGAGTCATAGGTAATCTTGCCCATAAAATAGGATTACGATATATTTTGGTTTCGATCCAAACGTTAACTTTTAAAATATATGCGTGTACCTTAACTTCAAGAGATGTTAAATAGCCGAGCATAGCTCCCAATGGAATACCGATTAGGTAAAAGCAGACGAGGTTAATGACTGCTACAGTTCCCTGCAAACCCGCTCCAACTGCCACCCCTGGTGACACGATATATTTTTTCCCTAACGCTGATCAATAACACGTAAACTTTCCAAAAATAGAAAGTAACAAGGTTTGTTATGTTTGAATATTGCTTACATGTAGTGGTGATCACTTAATAAAATGATGCCCTATTCTGTGAATTTAGCCCAATTTTTTACTATGTTACTAATAAATGTAAAATGTTGACTGTTTTGACATTAGCCTTGATAATGTTTTCTATTTGACATAAGATTTGTGGAAGTTGTTAGTTTTATACTTTATTGTTGGATGATTCTTTATTTTTGTTAACCAATGGTTGTAGTTATTGATTTATCTTAAAAATCTTAAAAGGCATGATGAACTTAACATGAAAACTATCTAAAATAATAAGTGTATGTTTGGTTTAACTAACTATATTTTGTGAAGGGAAGGAGTTACCTGAGAGTACGGGATAAATGTTGTTCAACAAAACCGAAAAAGAGAGAAGCAAAGAAAGATCTGATACTGTATATGCAACTCTTTCATCATTGGTAAACAAGTATGCAAGGTTTTTTCGATACACCAAACATAGAACAAAGAAGAACCCGCCTATCACAGCCGAAGTCCCCAACAATACTTTAATAGAAAACTTCACTGCTTTCGCGTTTCCTCGGCCTAATTCATTCGCCACACGGACACTTTATACATGTTGAAGTTGAAATATAGCTCGTATCAGTCAAATATACCAAATTAAGCCTATATATGAAAGTGTAGGAAAACTCTCAAAGCAACTATTGATAACTTACCATGCAGCCCCTAAGAAACCAAGGCTTATCATGAACTCCCATGAGTTGATGTTCAGGCTGTAAAAGTTAACAATAGATAGTTTTTATATCACTTAAATATTAACATAAAGAGAGATTTAAGAACCCGTGTCGATACCAAATGGAGAAGGCAGATATTGCAACCTCGGCGTTCTCCATGTATCCCGCAAGCAAGACTAGAATAGCATAGTACCATATCTCTAAGCTGCACATAATTATGGTTAGACTACAATGTATATATGAAGTCAAGATAACAATATCTCATGCGTATGAATAATAAGTTTGCAATCTAGCTAGTGTTACAAAAATGTAGTTCAATCCACCATATCATTATAACAATGCAAAATCTTTTAAGTTAGAGATATTAAGCTACGAACTTCTAGTCATTAGCTATGTATAGACTAACACAAAAACTATACAAACACTTACCAAAGCATCACACCAGAGGATATTGAGAGCTTTAGAAGAGGCACCAGATCCTTGAAAGCATCAGATGTGAATCCTTTCCAAGAATTTGGACACCATCCTCCAAAAATGTATATGAATTCCCCAATAACAAGAAACCATGATGACGTCGAGAGAGCAATCATTGAGCCTGAGACCCCCATATTCAACTTATACACGAAAAGTAGTGACAAAAGTATATGGATAGCGAACTGAGAAGCCGAAAGCCATGCAATAATCATGTTCTTTAGTTGTGCTTGTAGATACATTTGTATAGTTAGGCTAAAAACATAGTTATAGACAAAGGTATGAACCATAAAGATATGTATCCACCACTATTTGCTATCGATTCTTCCTCACCCACGAGTTTGAAGATTTGGGTACCAAAGATCAAGATCGGGAGCAAAACGGTCAAGGTGATCAAGTCAACGATCCATGATCGTTGCAAGTGAATGCCCATCATGTGGTGTTGTCCAGCTCCAAATGATTGTCCACAAAGAGTTTCGGTTGCACTCGACATTCCCAACTGTTGATAAACCAAAACAGAAAGAAAATGGTTAGTTTTAATGAATAAAGATTGAAGACACAGAGACTCAGTGGTAACTATATGTTAACTCTGTAACTTTTTTAACTTGTATATGTATTGTATATCACGGTTTTTCAACTAACCCCTAGATTTTTGGACTTAATTTGAAAACATCAATCTATACATGTTGCTTTTGAAAAAAAAAACAAAGTTAAAAGAAATAACGTGAGTACCAAATTCAATTAAATCTTTCAGTTATTCTTTCTAGGACAAGGATTAAATATAAATTCTCTATTATTGTGATATCCGTGTTAACATTTGAAAATCAATCGAAATTATCATTTTTTTGTTGGAGTAACATCATTATACATATACAAAAATATGTTTGTTTATTTATATGTGTAAATTCATAAACGTAAAAAAGTTACGACTAGTGTAAGTTACACTTATATCTTTAAATATTTACCAGGTGTAAGTTACTTACATCTGTTATAAAATTTTCACACTTGTAAATTTACATATATACATAAAAAAACATAACGTTGTATATGTTTAATAATGTTATTTCACAAACCAATAATGAATTTGATTGATGTTCAAAAGTTAACACGATCATTATAATAATAGAGGGTTAACATTTGATTCCTACCCATTCTTTTTAAATGGTTATTGAATAACACTTTATTTTTTCACGGTTATGATTACCTCAAAAACCTCATTATAGCTATTGGCTTTTGGTTGCAACGACAAGTTATCATGTTTTATGTGATACCATAGATATTGTCAAGTTAAGAGACATCTAGCATTGAAGTACCGACCCCGATAGAAAAAAAATCCTAGGTCTAACATGGCCGGTACTAGTTGACATTTTAGATGACTCAAATATATTATTGGATGAAGTTTCGCTTTTTATTATTAATAAAAGACTAGGTTAACTTACAAGTATTCCATTAATAAACCGGACGCTAAGTGTTTGAACAAGAGCGTAGCCAGCAAGATCTATGTCACTGACATGACCGATAAAAGACTGGGTGACAACAATGGTTCCAAATGCAGAAACCCTTGATATGATGCTTGGCATTGCAACCCTCCAAATCTTTTTTGATTCGTTCCATATCCTTTGTTTTAGGTCACCTTCCTCTTCTTCATGTCGAAGAAGCTTAGCCTCTATCCCATGATCCATCCTAAAAAACAAGAAATTATAATCATGTTAACGATAGTGAAATCGTAGATTTTCTTATATTGAAACACAAGGTTGATGTTGGGGTGGACGGTGTTAGATGTCATGTATATGTAGATAGAAACTAAACTAAGAAATGCAATGACACAAAGACGTGTTCAAATCATTGTCCTTATGGATAATTAGTCCATATTTACTACAAAACTCCTTCATTAACAAGCCTTGCATTGTGATTGATTATGTGTTGGAGATTAGAAAGTGATCGATTCACTCCCAAAGTGAAGGCCAAGAACCTATTTTAATAGTCTGGGAGTACCAATAGGTGTAACCATCATGAAGAGGTATGATGGTTCACAAATAACCGAAATTAACTACCATAACGTCATAAAAGGTTTCTTTAATGTACCCAACATTAACCAGCATCGGTTGGGACATTGACCTGCTCGAAATGTGTTTTTTTAAGCGTTGCAATGCTTCATTTTAATTATACGATAGCGCTGGCCAACATTAGTCACCATTTAATAACGAGGCGATGCTTTAACATCCTGATTGATTTAACATTTTGGCTTGAAACAATAAATTAAGGATTATAGAGATAGAGACTGGGTGCCCAAATGTGATGTGGGTCTGCATTTTTCACGTCACCAATCCATCCAATTGCTGATTACTTGTAAGGGTTCGGTTTATTGAGTTAATTATGATTTTCGATGAGTTTAAATGACTAAATAGTTTATCGACTTGGTAATAGTTTTGAGAAATTTATGTAAGGACTCGCTACGAATCCAAACAAAAAATATACTACATACTCCCAGCGAAAATAATCAATATAAACAATTTAACCACAAATAACATGTAAGAAATTAATTATATTTCTAAACATTAAATTCTCAAATAAATTATAAGTTGTCACATCGTATTCGGTGGACACAACTCACAAGAGACACATTACATCATTGATATAAATTAACCAGATCCAGTCATATGTTCGTCGAGTGCATCGTACATCAATAGCTTATTATGACAATGCACAATACGTTACAATTTATTGCCTCTTAATTACAAGAGTTAACATTGAGCCGACTAATCTACACCACCAACCAAATGCACATTGAGCCCCATCCTTCAAGAGAGAATCAATTGCAAATTTCATCCTTGGGTTTTGTTTGTGTTCTTATTATTAGTTTTATTTTTTTAATTATCATCACTTATAAAATGGTTAAAAACTCATATAAACTCAATAATACAAGTTGATAATAATAAATATTTCTATTTATATTCCATTATATTATTATTTTCATACATATGATAATTTGTAACCAAGAGGCACAAAGGGCTCCATTGATTCCCCCCCCCCCCCCCCCCCCCCCCCCCCCCCCCCCCGAGGGCATTGTACGTCGACAACTTCTTATGACAGCGCACTATATGCCGTGGCTCATTGCCTCCTTCAAAAGTGAACATTGAGGCAGCTTACCTACACCATCAACCAAATTCACACTAAGCCCCTCCCTCCAAGAGTGAACCATGAACATTCCCTCCTAGTTTTGTTTAAGTTTTTATTATTACTTTTATTGTTTCTTTATCATTACGTAAAAACTTATAAAAACCCTATAGATACTCAACAATTTAAGTTAACAAAATAATATAATTTATATTATATTATATCGTATTATTAAACTCATATATGTGATAATTTGATCCTAATAAAGATGGAAAAGGGCTCCACTCACCCTTGGTCACTAGAATTCATGGAATTTGTTAAAAATTTAAAATGCTTTTCTGAAAAAAAAAATAAGTGAACCAAATGCAGAATCCCCCTCAAAGATATTTTTTTTATTTATCTTTTAAGGTTGCTTTTTATTGTTAGTTTTATTGTATTTTCTTTAGTATAAGATATTGTTATTTTTACTTAAAAATAATTAAAAACTCATAGAAACTTAAAGAAGATTAAAAGTCCAGTATATACACTACTACATTTTCCACATAAAAAAGTCTAAAAGAAACTTTACAAAATACACTACAGCTCTTTTACTGAGTGTTTAATTAAAAATAAGAGTAAAGTTAATAATAAAAAATAACAAAAAAGTCTAAAGAAATTGAGTAAGGGTTCGTGTAGCAGTTGAAAATTATATGAAAAATCTTTCAGTCCCTTTGCAGATTTCTTCTATTTCCTGAATCAATGAAAGTTTATGCTTTGATGAATTCTATTTAATTACGTAAATGAACTTCACACATAAATATAAATAAAAATAAACATGTCATAACGATATTAAAAATTAAAAAAGTTTCTATTTTAAAAGTCATAAGAAAAAAACATAATATAATATGTAAAACTAATTATAATTTAAATTATAAAAATAACAAAATAATAATAATAATAAATAAAAATATAATATATCAATGATCATGACGCGTTTGAACAAAACATATTTGACATATGACTACCAGATTGTGTTTTTCTCATAATCACTCCCCTCTATATATATCTTCATCCTACAAATGATTAGAACATAAACACCTCACCAGTGGCGGAGCTTGAACACCCTTGTAAAGGGGCCGGAGGCGGAATTAAATTTTTTTATGGGGGCCGAACTTCATATTTATATAAAAATTTACACTACCGGATCAAAAATTTACACTACAGGACTAAAAGTTAACACTACTGACGGAAAAAAGAGGGGGGCCGGCGACCCCCCGGCCCCAACTATCCTTCGTCTCTGCACCTCACAATATAAAAAAATGTATTACAAGGGTGTTCAATATTCGAATCTGGTTCAATTGAATTCGACTAAAAAATCACTCATTTGAAAATCAATTTGAATTTGATTCGAAGTTTTTTTATCGAATTTCAAAGTTGTGATTTTTAATTTGATTCGATTCGAAATTCTAATGAAAAATTTACATATACTATTATATATGCATATAATATAGTTATTCGTTTTATATTTTTTATATATAAATTATATATGCATATATTTTTCAATTATATGTTTAATACTTATGTTTCTAACCATGTTTTATTCTTTAGTTATTTTATACATTAAAGATTATTAGTTTTAAAATTAAAACCTAAAATAAATTTCTTTTTTGGGAATTTGAATTTGATTTGTATGTTATTCGAATTTGACAATCAAATTTGATTCGAATCGAATTGGAATGCGGTTTTGAATTCGAATTTGAATACGAATCGAATCCTTCGAATCTATATCAAATTAAAATCGAATTCAAATCCAGTTTTAAAAAAATCAAAATTTGAATAATTCAAAAATTCGAAATTCGATTAGTTGAACACCCTTAGCAACAAAAACCAAAAGTTATGACCGGGTGATTGTAAAATAGTAGGAAGGAGATTCAAAGTCCAAACTTATTAGGAGAGAATCATAATAAACAAATACCTGCTAACATCATTTGATTTACCTGTTTTTAGATTTTACATAATAACAACATGAAACATAATAACAACAATAACAATAAAACATTGAGAAAGTAATACCTAGATTTATCAATTTGATATAAAAAAATTGCTGAAGAATAATTGAAACTTACTAGTTTAAGCTAAAAGGAGAATGAAGGAGATGGTGTGGCCTTTGCTCTCTCTTGTTATCTTGGAGGCTGTTTTTAGTACTTTAAAAGAGAGAATGTAAATACTTGTGGAGAAGGAAAATAAGTATGATTGGTGGTGGGGTACTCATGGAAGATGGAGATTTGGATTTTAAGATGATTATATTTCGGATATTTAATTTTTTATAAGTGGAGTGGCTAGTGGGTGGACTTGGGGAAGTTGCCAATAAGAAAATCTAAAGGTGTGACATCATGTTTAGCTTAGTTTTGGGATTTTTTTATTGTGCAAGTACCTTTCTTTTGCAAGTGTTTTACACCGGTTTTAATTTGGGTTAATGAGTTTATAACATATGCGTTCAAAGTCGGATATCTGAAATTTCGGAGATCCGAATTTCGGAAAGTGATTCGGATATCCGAAATTCATTTTTTATTTTTTTTATAATAATTAGACATATGTTATTATAAAAATAATATAAAAAACCAACTCATATCATAAAAGTCTCAATATACACTATAAAATCTCAATATAAAGTAAAATATCTCTCAAATTTAAAAAAATAAAAAAAATATTTTTTAGTTTTCGGATAATCGGATATCCAAATATCCGAAACTTTTGAAAATCACTATCCGAATCCGAATTCGAATTTTCGAATATCCGAAAATTCGGATTTTTCGGATTTGGATTTTCGGATCGGATTCTCGGATTCGGATATTTTTGAACACCCTTATTTATAACCATTATTTGCCGATTATATATACTAGATCATCGTTTAATCTTATTACTGTTGTTTGGTTTATTTGGTATTGAGATGTTATTCAAATATCAGACATTATTAGGATACATGTTGATTTTTTTCATAATTATGTTATAACTTGTAATACCATGTGTTGAGGTGAGTTTTATTGATTCATGAATGAGAAAACCATGATATCTTTTATGGTAGCAAAGTAGAAAAACTCCAATGTGATTAAAACCATTAGTTTTATTCTTTTTCCTTTTTTGCCCTTCATCTAAGTAGCCAAATACCTTCCCATGCATCTAAAAATCTGTAGACTTTAACCTCTACAACTTGTCAAATTTGCAAGAAAAATGGACATGAGGTAACATCCAAAACATTGGACATGAAGTAACATCTTGCCTTATTAGATATGCAAAACTTGACAAGGCCACCAAACAAAGATCAAACCGTGCACATAACTATGATGGTTAGGTTCCTGATGGAGTCGAAATCATGGTGGTGTAACCTGACTCAAACCGTGGTTCTGGTCAATCTAATGGCAACCTTCGTGGACCACATAGCTGCCCTCAATACACATATTTCAGATCCAACATTGAGACATAGGTAACTAAATGCTTATGTCCCTCATGCTGGAATAGGAAACCAATGCATCAGATATGAATGTTTTAACAGAACGGAAACTCGCATACTCATCTAACTTACTCCTAAGTTTACACGACAATAAATTTACACCACCTCGTCATACGCAGGGCTCAAGCCTCTAAACTCAAGAGGAGGTTTACCACTCTAACTTCAAAAGATTTTGTTAATGCCGCAAGTCTAGAACACACAACGAACCGAACAAACAAACTTTAAACTTGATAAATTGTGGAATTTGAATGCAATCTTCAATTAACCAAACCTTTTGATAATTCTATGAATCGTGAATCACTATCAGATAAACCTATTTCGCGGATTACACGCAAATGATTTTATCAGATTAGACAGAGAAATCATGATAGAGTTTGAAATTATTCTTCAAAATTGGTAGAAACTAGCGATTTTTGAGAGGAAAACTGTAACCCATGTTTCAATTTTTATTAGATCAAGAGTCTTCTTAAAACAAAAACAAAAGTCCCCTTTTGTTTCTTTATCTGACCGAGGCCACCAGCTGTATTGAATTAGTCCCATTGTGGACTGTCATATAGTAACCAATTAAAAATGAACCAAAATGCACATTTTAATAAATCCCAATGACCCAATAGCCGCTTCAATAAATCCCTTGTTCTAGATTTACACCAATCCAAAATAAGTCAAACAGTCTATTTAATAATATTTAGAATTTAAATAGAGTCCTCACTCCCGCGACACCAAACTCATTTAATACCGCTGGACTAGGCAACCAAACACCTTTCTTTATTGGCTCACACACACTAGATGCACTGCACAGAATAATAGTGGGCATACCTCGTTTGGGCCTGGTCATCTTCATCATTCTGCTTCTCAACAGCCCGATGCACATTTTGGAGTTAAGTACCCACTTTTCAGATAATTGCATGCTAGTTAATTCACATAAATCAGAATCCAGTGCAACGGATTATATGACATCAAACATTAACATTGTTAGAGATGTAACACCATATATCTATGTACGAAACAAGTGGTTGTCGGTAATGGTAAGAATTTGCTCATTCTAGTACTAGTTGTTTGGGCTTACCTTACCAAAGCACACCTTAAAATTATATAATGTACTTGTTGTTCCTTGCTTAACTTAAAGTTTACTGTATATTACCTAACTCGTTAGTGATCATCCCTTGTGTTGTTTTCTCATTCTCTGGTTTGTCTATTTAAACTTTGACAAGAAAGACCCTTCATCGCAGGACTTGTAGACCTCTACCTTTTCACAACCGAAACTACCAACTCACATTCACTTTGGCACTCATGCGTTGGGCATCCAGCTGGTTACGTTTTTTCTCGTACTTAATTGTTTTCATTTTATAAATTTTCAAGTAAACTTTCTACAAAACATTTAAATGTTTGTACTATGTCCAAAGTTGGCAAACTATCAGCCAAATCCACTAGATTATCTATTTCCTTATCTTTTTCCAATACCCTCGTCCCCTCGCCATTCGCCATGATCTTACCTCCATCTGTCATACTCCCTCGTTCATGATACCATACTACCTACAACCTCTCCACCCGACTTGATTGATCTTTCATCACATCATCTCATACTACAACTACCATGGGCCCCCACCCTCCATTCATCCTACCTCTCTTTATGTGCACCATCTACCTCCATAATCCTTGCACCCGCACCCCACCTACTCAGCATAGGTTGTTCGCTCTGGTGAATAAACAAACATGACAATCTAAACTCTTTCTAGAGCATATCCTACTTCATGTCTTATATAAGTCCCCCACCACCTAGTAAAAGATATTCTCCCAAGCATACAAGGGACTCATTCAGTCGGATTTCATGCGCACAAAAATGCTACATCCACTTTAACGATATTTGGACATGTAGTTGGATGTAAATGGATTCATAGAATCTAGTGGCGTCTATGGCATTGTTAATAGATATAAGGTCTGACTATTAAGTTAGATTTTTCATTGGACTAAGGGTATTGACCACACTGAGACTTTTAGCCCTGTGATCAAACTCACAACCATCTACTTTATTTATCAGTTGCCCTCTCGCTTGGTTGGATATTAAATAGGTTGACGTCAACGATTCCTTTCCACATAGAGATCTATCCAAGACGAGGTGTATTACACAACCTTATAGTTTTATTGTCTCGACTAGACCACATGAGGTTTTTCTTATTTATAAGAGTCCTTATCACCTCAAGCAGTCTAGAGCTTGTTTTCCAATCTATCTACAACTCTTGGATTTTATCAGTCTACATAATGCATATGTGACACTTCTTTATTTATTTATTGTCATGACTAAGTTACCTATATTATATTGGATTATGTGGATGATATTCTTATCACATAGAGCTCTTCGACATTTATAATTGATCTTATAGGACGTTTTTCACTCTTAGTTTTACCTTAATGATTTAAATAAACTAAGTTATAATTCAAGGATACAAACCGCTTTCAATAATGATGCTCTACATCTTTCTCTGCAAAGGTTTTTAGGTTGAAATATTACACCCATATATCAATTTCAACACTAATAGACATCAAACCAATAGATGGTAAATGATACTAATAGACATCAAACCAGTAAATTATAAACCAGTAAATGTATCCCCATATAATGAATGCGATAAATCTTAAATTTTTAATCAACTTTGCAATATTGGGTTAACTTCATATCACTTATGAATATCACCACCATATACCTGAATCAGACACTTGAAAATGACATATAATTAAATCAAAAGGGTTAAAAATGCCAGGAGCATTAAATTCTCTACCTGGAAGTATGTGTCATACAATACTCAAGTGACGTTTATATGGTCCCAGTAAAACTAGTCACATACAATGCACTTAACTCATGCAATAAATATCATGAAAAAGATGGTACATATGACTATGATGTAATAAATATATTTTCTTTACTAAAAGATCACTCTCAATATTTACTATAACGACATATTATGCCGATGATCTTAATATTATCATATTTTCTGAGAGAAACTTTTCAAACTATCAATGAGAGAGTTGAAATGAAAGATCTTATCAATGAAATATGCCTCGACTTGTAACTATCGAATATTTTTTATCCATGAGTAAAACTACATTACAAGATTTTTAGCACGTTTTAGAGTGATCAAAGGCTATCTGCTAATCATACCCATGGTTATCTTGTCAAGACATACTTTCACACCCCCACTTTCAACACACGGCGAAAGCAACGAGAGTTTGACTAGATTGAATATTATGTACAACATTGTTTACAAGAGAATAATAAAACCTTTATTACATCGAATATATTCTTAAATGCTTCGTAGTCTGGGCTTCTAGAACTTGATACAACTGCTACGTGGGGTTCTTCAAAATATATAATTAGTGGAGCTATCTTTGGTTTGCGGTTCCTGAATAACATACTAAAAATGTCAACTAAAAATAATTGGTGAGTTCGCAGGTTTATTGCAAACAGAGTTTAACACGTATGATGCTAATTAAATAAGTTCACAACCAACCCTGTACTCGGTTATCCAATCCTCATCTAATATGGATTGAATCCCCGAATAGCAACACCCGAACTATCAAAGAATAATCACGTGCAGATAATATGTCGCGTAAACACTACAGGCTCAGCGGCACTGTATGTCTCAGTGTTTGTTTACCTATCAATAGAACACACTATGCGTGGGGGATTCCCCAAGTAGTACTACCCATATTATCCGTCGGTTCCATTCAGAATTAATGGTTGTGCAAAACGACAGTCGGTGCATGTGCATAATAGCAAAAGAAAGTCTTAAATAATTGCACATCATAGAAAAACGAGTATGCTTTTCACCTTAAAAGTGAATAAAAAGGGGCTACGAAAACTCACATGGTTCTTCTTATAAGTATCCGTATATCAATGTGGAAACCTCATAACTAGGTGTAGGGACTCACCAATGCAATCCCAATCCTAATTGCATATCTATCGTTAGTGCTTAACAATACAGTAACCATATCACATGTGCGGTTAAGCTCTTTGTATTGGCTTAGGTGAGATAGTCGTCTAATATTATAGATAAAATATACATTGTTAAATGATATCAGTGTTACTCGTATAATTGCACTGGTTTCTTTAATTAATTAGGTTTTATGTGTACTGAATATTACTATATAAAGATGTATGCACATAGTTAATCACTTGTTATTATATACATACATATTCATATTAGAATGTTGTGATAAAAATATTTAACAATAACCTAATTAGGTTTAATTGACTCGATCACCCTTTTGTTTTGAGTTTCATTGATGTAAATGACTTGTATATTATATATTTCAATGTGTACATATAATATCCATTTTAGGAAATATTAGTCATTTCGTCTTCATGTGTATACAGATTTATTCATATAATTAGAATTCTAATTTATTAGAACTATTTTCTAATATTAGAAGTATTATTAGTAAAACTAATAATAGTGATAATGACAAAGATTAATAATATCAATGTTACTAATAATAAACTTATATTAATATTAAACTTAATATTGATAATAATAAAGCCATTTACTATATTACCTTAGCTAGAGAATGATATTCTTCATATTGAATATTAGTAATATTAAAAAAAATTAATATTAATATAACTATATCATCATAATTATTATAACCAATAACTTTTATAATATTAGTGATAGTAGCATTACTAATCGAATTAATATTAGACATAAAATTATTAGTTATAACCTAATGTGATAGATAGATAAAATTGATACCAAAACATCATCGATGACTTGTACCCCAAATGGTGCTACAGGTTGGGTTGTGAGTTTTAACTCGTTCGTCAAAACATCCGAGATAAAATTATGAGTGGACCCCCCGTCTATCAAAATGAGAATTTCAGTTGAACCGAGCATACCGTGTACCTTCATGGTAGTGGGGTGTGGTATAGATAAAATTGATACCAAAACATCATCGATGACTTGTTCTTATAATCTTATGTATACATCCGTTAATCATCAAAACTTGTGTTAAACGTTATATTAAGATTAATTAGACTATATTAGTTGTAATGTATTGATGCATGTAGTTGTTTTTATATCAAAACTTAATCACATATTAATTATAACTTTCTATTGATATAAATGGTTTATACATCTAATTAATTCTCTAGGTGTTGTGTAGATACATAGATTACTTTCACATTTATAGCTACCAATTACATGTTAAAATACAAATAAATCTAATAAAAATTACAAGGTTATATGTCTTGGTATTGTTAATGCTAATATCACTACTAGTCTAGTTTTGTTATTATTAACAATAGTAATAATATATTTATAACAATATTACTAATAACATTAATATTAAACCAATATAAATTATAATATGAATACTTATTTCCATTAACCTATTAATTTAGTTCACCTAATTATATGTGTTCATAAGCAATCACCGGATTGTACGTTAAATTAAATATTTGTATTTTGTCTATGCATACTTATAAAGAGTAAATTAAAGGTCTAACTATTTAAAATGAAGCATTTACCTTGAATATAATCATGTTATTATTCATAAAGTAAGGTTTATAAGAATAATATTTATTAGTAATCATAATGTAAAATCTAATAAAATTTATAACAATAGGGACGTTAAAAATCAATTATTGTTAAATAATATCGTTTATTATTATTATTATAAAAATAACCGGCTAATTTTAAATGGATAAATGTCTTGATTTACATTCTATTAGCAATAACTAATAGTCTAATAAATTCCGCGCATCACATTTAGTCTCATTTTATAGCCATGCGTCTATGTTATATTGATCAGGTTTTAATAATAACTATTATTAATCAAGTGGTGTTTGTTTAATTCAAATAATTATTGTTGCTGTCTCTTAATTTTTATTAATCTTACGTATCTTTTATCGTGTTAGAGCTCAACGTATTACATACACGCATGCGAATTATCAATAAATTGTAAATAAGCAACGCGTGCGATCACACCTTCCCATCGGTTCGTGTACTCGAACCCACTCGTACTCGACTCGATCTTATCACGTTGCCGTCCAGTTGACTGTTCGACCGGGGTTGGCTCAAACACGTCGACCAGTTTGACCGAGACTCGAATCGCTATCTTATCTCATCAACACAACCACCATCACCAAGGTGACCTCCCGACCGAATGCCATAGCCATCAACAGAACCTTGCACCATCACAACCGACATCACCATCGCTGCAGCTCAATCACCACCGCCACAACCACCATAACAACCATTACAACACACCCACTTAAACCACCAGTCGACAACCACCAGCCAACTAACCACCTTCACCGCCGCTAACCCCATCACAACCACCATCTCCATCACGACCGATAACCACCGTCACCACCCTCATCACCGCCTACTGCCACCATCAGCCTCATCTCCTTCAACACCAACCACAACTTCAACCATCACATCACCATGACCACCGCGGTTGACCACACCACCGTCACAGCCACCTTCGGAATAGAACATCGTCCTCACCCTAGCACCGTTCTGTCGTCGTCGCCGAGCACCCCAACCGTCAATGGGGGTGGGGTGGGGTTGGGTGGGGGGGGGGGTGGGGGGTGGTGTCGCCTCTCTCTGCCTCTTTCCTTCTCTAAACTCTTTAAAACCTAAATTAGGGAAGATAAGGATGATGGGGGCTTTTATAGGTGGGTTAAAAGGGTAGGGTTTGTATCGAGTTAGTTCGTATCATGTTCGAATATGTTTCAAGTTACGTTTTAAATTTTCAAGATGAGATAAACCATTAGACGTTATAAATATTCCAAGACAATTAATTTAATCATATTTAAAATTTATTTGATTATTAATTGAGTTATAACTCGTTAGTACCGTGTATCCAATGTGTTTAACTTTTCTAGTGTTTTCTTGCGTCAAATGTCAATATTATGATTTTAATATCATTAATATATGTATTTGTGTTTGGTTATTGTTTAAACTTTGAATTACCTAATCGGGCTTCGAATAAAGCTAATCTCTTAGCAGGCCTTATTGGGCCTTACACTTTTGATTTGGGCTTTTGGTATAACGATGTTAAAGGCTTTTTTAACACGTCGAATTTCATGGTTGTAAAACATACACAAGGATTTATACTTTTATAGCACCCTCAAGAATAGGAAGGAGAATTACTTGGTCTAAACATACCATACTTAAAGCTTTATCGATGCACTGATATCTATCTCGTAAATATCATGAGACTTGGTATTGCTTTCTCGGTAATGTACTTGTAGAAACGTATTGTTTGGAATACTAAAACCAGAAAAAACGCATACTCTCTTACATTGATACAAGAACTTTTAAAGGTCAATAAATCAAACTCCAACAGCAACATCGTCGAATCATAATAAATCTATAACATTACATCATGTTAGTAAATATGTGTGTGTTGATGAAACAACACATATGATTGGACGATGTTGTCGCTGGGTTTGACAGAACAAACGCATCTATTATGTTTTCTTAGTAAGAATTAATGAGACATTGTAACTCGTTCAATAGTACTGGTTTATTTTCTAGAACCTCAAAGCCACGATTTAACAACATTTTAAAATATCTTGTTGGTAATGTATAAATGTGTGATAATATATCTCATAAAAAGGCTTATAAAGCATAACTTTTCTATTTATGATTCACCGACATCTTTGTAACTATTTGTGTGTAAAAATATAAGTGATATGCATATTACTAATTGAAAGTTACTTGAAAATTTGTAAAAGTTTAATGCTTATATTCTTGTGAATGGAAAAGGCAAACACTTTCCATGGATTTTTGGAGAATATTTTATTCTCGAAAATCCATCAAATATTAAACATCAAGTCTTCAATCATCTTTCCTTATAGAACACAATAATAAATGAATACAAATAATCTGTGAGAGCCTTCTTAATTACGACTCCCTAGAAATTTGCTCAAAATTTTCACTTGATTTTAAGTAATATTTACCGAGTCGTTCCGAAGCCTTCTTAACCTACGATTGGCAAAGCAGAATAAACGATCAGTTATACAAAATATCATAAACTTAGAAAGATATAAATCAATACGAATAACCCTTATTTTGGAAAATTAACACCTTTAATAAATTTAGTTATTATTGTGTGAAGTTGCTCGTTAACTTATTGTGAATTTAGTCATTTACCTCATTGTCCCAGTTTGTTGTCCAAACCATATATACAAGCGAAAGAGATTGCGCTAGAATACCTCCTATCATTCCGATCCATATACCCTATCAAGTAAGTAAATCGAATAACTCATCATATATAGTCATGCCCATATACAACAAAATGAAGCTGTTGTAATACTTGTAATATGTTGCATTAGCATCTAAAAAAGTTACATTAAGCCTAAAAATGATTGCATTAGCCTAAAGCAAATTCTTTTTATCAAATGATGCATTAGGTGAATTTACATTAAATCTAAAACAACTTTTTTGTTTGATAAGTTAACCTTTTTGTTAGCTAGTGTAATCTTTTTTTTAAGTTAATGCAACTTTTTTTGCAAAATTGTTTTAAAATTGTTGCATTAGGGTCATTTTTCTAACAATGCATAATTATAGTAATTTATAGTTACAATTTTTGAAGTTTTTATATATGTATGATGTACCTTAACCTGAAGGGACGTTACATATCCTAGCAAAACACCCAACGGGATACCGATCAAGTAATAGCAAACGAGGTTAATAACTGCTGCTGTTGTTTGCATACCTGCTCCTATTGCGACCCCTGGCCAATGATAAAGTATTTTTCTTTACATACGCGTAAAATTTCCAAAAATAGTAAGTGTTACGCCTAGGTCGACTACATGTTAATAGTAGTTACCTGAGAGTACAGGATAGATGCTGTTCAACATAACGGAAATAGAGAGAAGCGAAGAAAGATCCGATACTTTGTCTGCAATGCTATCATCATTCGTAAAGAAGTATGCAAGTTTTTTACGAAACACCAAAGAAAGAACGAAGAAGAACAACCCGGTTGCCACAGAAGTCCCCACCAAGACTTTTATAGAAAACTTTACTGCTTTCGCGTTTCCTCTCCCAATTTCATTCGCCACCCGGACACTTTATACATGTTAAAGTTACAATATAAGTCATATCAATCATATGTATGTAAATTAAAAAAGAAAATATAGTGTTCACAAGACAATGAGTTAGATCAAACTTAGTGTTTAAGATATCATTTCAAAGATTATGTTGTTAATAAGCAATTTATGAGGTGTTAAACATTTTAAACACACTACTTCTATGTGCTCTTAATTAATAATACCATTTTTAAACCGCTTGCGAAGCTTATGGAAAGGAATCATTGGTCACACTTACATTGCGGCACTTAAGAAACCGAGGTTTATTGTAAACTCCCACGAGTTAACGTTCAAGCTACAAAAATAGTCACGAAAACAAGTTTCATTTTGTTCTAAGATTAATCAAAAGGGAAAACATAGTAGCGTGCGATAATACCATATGGAGAAGGCGGATATTGCAACCTCGGCATCTGTCGTGTATCCAGCAAGTAACACTAGAATAGCATTGTACCAAAACTCTAAGCTATATATATAAAAAACGGTTAGGTTAGAGCAACATTGTACCATTCTTCAGTGGAAAAATATGTGTCTTGACACATAATTTGCCAAATGTGTCACAAAATATAATATTAACCCGATAAAATTCGCGAAAAATGACCATCACAAAGGCTGTGATAGAATAAATACTTACCAGACCATCACACCTGACGATATTGAGAGCTTTACAAGAGGCACTAGACCCTTAAAAGCAGCAAGTGTGAATCCTTTCCATGAATGTGGACACCATCCTCCAAAAATGTATATGAATTCTCCAATCACAAGTAGCCATGAAGAAATCAATAGTGCAATCATAGCACCCGAGACGCCCAAATTCAACTTATACACGAAAAGCAGTGATAAAAGTATGTGGGTGACGAATTGGAAACTCGAAAGCCATGCTATAATCATGTTCTTTGATTGTGCTTGTAGATACATTTGTATGGTTAGGCTAAAAATGTAGTTATAGACAAAGGGGATGAACCATAAAGATATGTATCCAGCACTGTTTGCTATCGATTCTGCCTCGCCGACGAGCTTGAAGATTTGGGCAGCAAAGATCAAGACCGGGAGCAAAATGGTCACGGTGATCATGTCAACGAGCCATGATCGTTGCAAGTGAATGCCCATCATGTGGTGTTGGCCCGCTCCGAATGATTGTCCGCAAAGGGTTTCAGTTGCACTCGACATTCCCACCTGTCCATAAATCGCAAACATAACGAAAATGGTTGATATAAACGAATATACATATCTTATTTTAGGGTAACTATATGTAACAGGTATGAGAACTTCTTTAAAATCATTTAACTAATTTATTATAATGCTATAAATAAAAGATAAATTATGGTCAACTTACAAGTAGTCCGTTGATAAACCGGACGCTAAGTGTTTGAACAAGTGCGTAGCCAGCGAGATCTGTGTTGCTAACATGCCCGATGAACGACTGTGTGACAACGAGACATCCGAATGCAGAAAGCCTTGATATGATGCTAGGCAATGCAACCCTCCATATCTTCTTTGATTCATTCCATATCCTTTGTTTTAGGTCGCCTAATTCATTGATATCTTCTTGTTCATGAGGTCTTAGAAGCTTTGTCTCAATCCCATCATCCATCCTGAGAAATTGTAAACATGTTAGTGATGGTGAAGTTACCTTGTTTCAGTTTTTTAATAAGTTCATGCTAAATGAGTTTTATTAACTTAAATAAATTTGGTTATAAAAATTTAAAAATTGAATTAATTTCACATCTACCTGATTAATATCATCTCTAACATATCCATTCAAATGATTAAAAAAAAAGAAAAAAGAAATAGCTAATTAATGTCAACTATCTCTAACCAATTGACCAATGGTGTAACTTATGGTGTACCACTAATAGTTTCATAATTTTACAGTGAATTTG
This sequence comes from Flaveria sonorensis, assembly GCA_025506505.1. NCBI lineage: Eukaryota > Viridiplantae > Streptophyta > Magnoliopsida > Asterales > Asteraceae > Flaveria > Flaveria sonorensis. Next base: position 7,048,741 of record CM046429.1, read on the forward strand.
ATGTTATATTAGTTAGTTCAACAAATTTCTATCAAGTATTCGTTGGTTATCTAACATAAAAAATAAAACTAATTATATAATAAATGCGACGTCTTGAGACATAAAATGAGTATGGTCTTCAACATATATTATTAAGTCTTCAATTCTTTAACCTATTTGAAATTATTATTATAATATAAGTCATAAATTTTTAATGATTATGCATCTATAGATTTAAGTTTGTTAACAACAAAGTAAAGTTAATACAGTTCCGGTAAATGTTATGTTTTGTTTGATAAAATATATTAAGCTTTGAAAAGATTGCACTACACCTAAAACAACTTTTTACCAAAAATTACATGTGAAGTCGTATTAGACAAAAAATAATTTTTTTATTAGAAAATGTGTACTTTTTGTTAGAAAATATAACATTTTTGTTAGAAAATGCAATATTTTTATTAGAAAATGCTTGGCTTTATGGTATAATTTCTTTTTAAATGATATCGTATAGAAAAGTTACGTTCAAAAAAGATGATGGAATTTGAGAAAAATCAATAATGATAGGTTATTCTAGCTTTACCGTTTCAACCCTTTCAATCCTTTCAACCGGACATGCAACATCCTTTTATCTCAACTATTTATTTCCTAGATCGATGGTTAAATGAATTTTTGCACTTCTCGTAGTAGAAATCATTTTGTATTTAAACATTTGCCTATATTACAGTAGGTAAAGATAAAGTTTAATGTAAAAAAATAATCTTTTGTTGCATCAAAATGTCTGAATTTTTTTATGCATATATAAGTAAATTTTAATGCATATGCTCAAGTAGGAATGTATGTTCATTAGGTTGGATCGGTTCGAACCAATTAAGTTAGAGCTATTGTAAACATAATCAAATTGAACCATCCAAATTACATCATGAATAGGTTAATCACATTAAACATATTCAATCATATCGATTTACAATAAACTCTCTCTCTTGAAAGAAATTAAATATAAATAAAGATATGCTTGAGTTTGTAATTTAAAATCTATATACAAACTATACTATTAATAGTTAATAGTTCATTTATGAACATGTTTGGAACTTGCTCAAAGAACGGCCAAAATTGAAGAATCAGTGCGATTCTCAATCATCTAAAAGAAGCAAGACGTTTGCTTCAAGGGCACACAACATTATTTGCACGAATACACACCTCGACCTAAAGAAGATACTCATGTTTCGATGATAAAATATGCCATGGAGGACAATGAAGGACACGGCGTCCCATTGATATGTCTGATAGCAATATAAATGACTAAGACAAAGAAATATTCAAAAGAAGAAATGAAAGCCACTAGATAGTCAAATCAAAGCTTTTTAAAACATGCTTGTAACAAGAATAGATTGATGGATAATTTCACCAAGAGTGAAAACGTTGCTTCATGGTTAAAACGAAAGTATGAATTTAAAGCAACAACGGGTGGAGATGAAGCAAAATTTTAATAGATATGGTCATCCTCTAATCCTCGATGCCAATGCAAGATACATGACTGGAGAAATGTTGGCATTTCATGACAAACATGTTGTGGTGGTTCTAAAAATATATAGAAATATAACGTTTTAATACATTCATCAGTTATTTATATATTTTATATAGTATTTTTGTATAGATTATATTATATTTTTTTATTATATAACGTTAAAACTTAATTAGTTAATAAGAAAAATAATGCGTTTGTGAAAAATAAATATGAAAGTTGATGATAATGTTAAAAATGTTAAGATTTTAGGAAAAGTTTATGGTAATATTTATGTGTGTTTTTATATCTAAGAGACTAAGATGATAGACAAGTTTGTGTGGGTTTTGAGTTTGTGTAAATCTATTAGTTAAATAGAATATTTAAACTACAATTATAAGTATGTGTTTAAGATGTCTTTGCTAAAAAACATAAGATCATCTATATTCTGTGAAAAACCTGAAAACCCTAGAAAAAAACATGCTTGGTCTACTAACACTTTAACAAGCCCCATAAACTTTTCCATATTTATTTCACATGTGTTTCTCTTAACCAATTTATTAATTCTAATAACTGATTTAGTTTCTAATATTGTATAAATATAATACAAATTATAAGAAAGAATAAAAAATTATTTAAATTTATTGTATAGTGTATTTAAATATTATATAATGAGAGAAAAAAATATAAATGAGAAGTCAAATGTTACGTAGTTAAACGTTACAATAGATAATACATTAATAGGATCCCATCCAACTTGTTAGTGAATTAATGGGTTTTGGGTTGGTTGGTTAAATCTGTATGCTTGAACAAGATCCATGATTTATTCATTTAAAAAATACCAAGGTTAAACCATGCACATTTAAAATCATGTACTCTAAACATAACCCTTGTAACTCGTTTATCAAAATTGCATGACTTAAATTTTGTTGTTATATAAAGTATATATATTTATAATTTTACAAACCTATTACAAGTATATGTATATATAATTCTTATAAATATAACTTCAAATTTTATTAAAGAAGACTAACATAAAAATAATAATAATAAAAATACTAAATGGGACAATAATGAGTCCATCCTTTTAGGTTTTTAAATTTGAAGTTCCTTCAATGCAAACCCTAACCTAACCATCTAAGATCGAACCCCCGCCACATGTCTATATTGACTACCACATAGGTGTTGTTAATTTACAGGTTAAAGATAATATCTGTTAAGAACGAAGTACTATCTACCGCTATAAATTACCATCATACGACCACTACCGCTACTTACATCTATATACAAGGGCAGACCAAAGTAGTCCTGAAGGAGTCACGTATTCATGTGACACCCAGTAGTTTTTTTGTATACAATATTATATGGTCTAAATTCTTAGATAAAGATGTGAGTGACAAAAAAATAATTTTATAATGACACAAAAAAAAATCTCTGACCAGTGACAAATTTCTTTTTAACCTTTTAAAGGTAAAATATTTGACTTCATTAGAATGATTAAACAAACCAATAAATCCACCTTAATTATCTAGGTAAGCCTACTAACCACTTAAATCAACTCTTTAGATAAGCCCAATTTTAGCCCACGTGAATACATGATTTAGATTGATAAATGATTGATTACTACCTGTTTGGATTGTTAAAAGTCAATATTAAGTGTGCTAATGAATATTAGAGTATGGTTCACACCAGAGTATTTTCATAAGAATGGTTGTCTGCTACACACATTTCTTCTCTCGCTAATTTAAATTTGTCGATAGAGTTACTGAACATACGTTAGATTTAAGGATTTTTTTGACGATAGTAACATAAATATATGCATGATAATTTACTTGAGAGAACTACTTTAGTACAAGTCTACACTTTCTTATATGTGTAATTTACTAATAGTTAAAATAAAATGTTCTTTACTTGGTTCCATTGAAGTACTTCTCGAACTATATGACATCAGAACATTCAATGAGTATGCAAAGAAAGTGTTTATACTAAAAACCTTCAGAATCACTAATAAAAATTTGAAAATGCAATTATAATCACCTTCAAACCATACGAACAAAATCAAATTCATTTTAAAACTCATACTAGCCAAATCAAGTCACAAATTGCCTTAAAAAACCTTAAATCAACACTAAAAAATCCAAATTATAATATTTAGATAATCCGATTCAATCCTCCAAAACAATAATATTAATGATCCAACCCGACAAAAATATTTTATTTATTAACATACGAAGAGAGGAAACTATGAGAAAAGGTCCTTGGATCCGCCACTGCCAATACCACAAATCACCACCAACCCTCAAGAACCACCCACAACCTACCACCCACCACAGCCACCTGTTTTAGCGCCATAATTAACCAATCACCCACTACTTGTGTCACTCGTATTTCGTACATCACGTACCATCTACTATCGCACACCATAAACACTCAACACCACTACCATTGCATATCGGCATCACACACCAACATAACCACTATTATACTATACACCCGCCACCACCATTAGCCATCACCTCTCGCCACTGATAGCACACCAAAACCACAACCATCGTTACTTTCTTGTATTTTTAATTTGCTCATTTTCATCTTGAAAAAGGTTTGTTATTTACATATTAGATCTTAAATAATAATTAGAAAAATAATAGATAGTAGTAGTAATAATAATAACAAGATACTCGTTTTGAGGAAGCCAAAACATGGATCGAAATAAAGAAAGTGGTGAGGAATTGGAACTTACGCGTTGTAAGGAAACACGATTCCTAGAGAGAAACCACAAATGGAGCAGAAGAACTGATCGAGTTGCAGAATGAAGTAAGATCCTTTTAAGCTAAATTATGGGATACTGTAGGAGATTACGTGGCAGTTGTTCATTGGGCATCTCATGTGAATTATTTGAAATATCCTTTATTCTTTTTAACCACATACTCACACACTAAGAGGGGAGGGAGCGGGCTAGTGAGCGATTCAATGCGGCTAAGGTGTCTAGCCAATCATGCTCAACACTCAAACAGTGACGGGCACAGACTAAGAGGGGAGGGAGTGGGCTCGTGAGCGATTCAATGCGGCTAAGGTGTCTAGCCAATCATGCTCAACACTCAACCAGTGACCGGCTCAGAACTTTTTTTCATGGAGTCGAGAATTTTTAGAGGACGATTTTATATTGCTAAATATTAATATATTTCCCGTCCTGTTCGGATTAGATCACACAATAAAAAGATAAATTCAGACTGAAACTCAAATATATTTTTAAAAGCATGCCAATCGCTATAAAAATGAATAAGAGTACAATATCGCTATAATTTCTTTCTACGGATTTGTGTTTTTAAAATCTAGTTGTTACATCATCTTGATGTTTTTAATTAATGTAGTAATCATTCATATTTAAGATTTCAAGTTTTTTTCTTCAAGAATTAACTTCCTCAAAAAATAAATTAAAAACCTCCAATCTATTTTGTTAGTCTGTTAATCAATAACCATTAACAAAACATTCAACCAACACGTTTCAAGCTAGCATTTGAATGATATAACTAAGCAAACAATCAAATAATAAAGTAAAATCTTGAAAAATATTTTAAAACTATATGCTTAAATTAAAGGTTTAGGGCTGCTTAGAATCCAATTTGAGAGAGGTGGTGTGTAACCTCGGACAAATTAGTGACCGAACTAATCAACCCTTCAAATTCCGCTGATATTGTAATTTTATAAAATGTAGTACAATTGTTTGTTAATTAGGTGGTTAATTGTTTAATGTTGCAAAGGTTAGTGTAATGAAATGGTTGTCGGGTATTATTTAGGTAATTGAGTTTACAAGATTTTATTAAGTGGCCTAATTGTTAAAATAATTATTGGCTTTATAAATATTTTAAGATATATGTTAATTAGCTCATATAATAGGTTATTTATAACTGTAAAATTTAAAATTCTAAAATTATTTTTATTGGAGTCGTGTCAAAGTTTTCTTGGGGGACGGCTTGAAATTTTTTTGAAGGTTGGGGTCAAAGTTTTATGGGCTCAGTCGCAAAATTTGTAGAGGGTTGGTCGGGATTACATCGTATATATACCAAACAAAAATATTTTTTCATAAGGGGCGGTTGACCCCCAAGTTAACACTTGGGTCCGCCCCTGCACTCAAACAAACACCGCCACCCTCCTTATATATCTTGTACATATATATATATATATATATATATATATATATATATATAAATAAGAAAGTCTGTTAGGGACAGAATGATGGGTAGTTCCAGCCTTTAATGAGAATACAGTGAGGATGGATGTAAGGAAGAAATGTTAGCAAGTGGTGATCATTCTGGTGATGACTTCCTCCCCTCTACGAGGGTGAAGGGAAAGAAGTGAGATGATGTATATGTTGGGTACCTAGCAAGAACAGCTTTGCATATTTTGAGCCAAACACATATTTTCAGCTTTTCTTCTTGAGTTTATTAAGCCTTTGAAGGCTAATTTGACCCATTCTAATGGCATTGGTGCTTAAGAAGGAAAGATGATTGCCCGACTAAGGAAGTTTAGGGAAGAACTGATGTTTAAGGAAGTATAGAGAAGAAAGACATTCCAATAAACTAGACTTTTACTGATGGGCGGATCCGTTAGGGTACTGGGGGCACTCTCGTCGTATGGTCACGACGGGGACCCGCGCCGCACGACAACACTGCCGCCGGTCCCCCACGCCATGAAAAGCAAGCGCCCGGCCACGCTTGCACGCAGTGCCACACCCCCACAAACCAAACATTTGAACGTTGTCAACGGTCACTTTTTCGACCGTTTGAGCCCCACCCCCACCCCACCCCAAACGAATCTAAATTAGCCTTACTCGACGACTTACAACGAGAAACGTTGCTGCGCGAAACGTTAGATCGGAACATGGAGATTTTTTTTAAACCGCATGACGATGTCCCCGAACCGATGTTGAAGAACGTCCTTGAACGGAAACGTCAAATTGGCGGATACGTGGTTGGGAGTTTAATTTGTATATTTTTAGTTTTAATATTGTCATATTATTAAATTTTATGTTTTTTATTTAATGTATTTTTTATATTTGTAATTTATTTTTATTAATGAAGTAACTTTTTAAATTTAAAAAATTGGTGTGGTGTGGTGTGAGTGCTCCTCACCCTCCTCCCCCCCCCAATTGGTGTGGTGTTGTGTGCCCCCCCCCCCCCCCCCCCCCTCCTCAATTGGTGTGGTGTTGTGTGTGATGTGACATATTTTGATTTGTGGGTATGTGGTGTAGTGTGATGGATGTGGCAAGATTTCTGACTAGCACATTACCAATGGCTTTCTACCAAGTTCAACAGTTCTACTGAATAACATTGGTAATTTGAAACATAAGAGACAGTGATGTACAACATAAGCTGTTGTTGTGTGTTTGCAATTCTTAAAAACGACATAGTGTGTGTGTATAAGAAATACTTTAGACGGACTTATGACAAACAACCGACGGGATTTCCGACCGGTAAAAGTCTGAAATGTTAACATTGGGAATCATTTTTCTAGAAAAACCTTATTTGTGGTACTGCGTTTTCTGAAAGTGCAAAGAGTTCCGACAGATTTCAGTCGAAAAGGGTAACTGGAAAAAAATTATGGCAAATCTAATATAAATAAGATAGTCCGTTCAGACAACAGTTATCCTTAAGAGTCGCCACCAATCCCTTGATATGGCACATTTAGAAGAGTAACCACCAATTCCTTGATATTAGGGCTACAAATCCTTAAATGTTTTTAAGTTATTGTTTAAGAACTAACTGGATTATGACATAATGATGCTATGCTGTGTAAAAGCAACCTCGCTCCTTAGATGGTTGCGGGTATAGTTATTCAGGTTTCATGAAAAAAATGTAAATTTAAAAGTATGATTAGAAAGTACGTGAATTATTCGTTTAATAACAAGTTATTGTTTCAAAATAATGTGAACCTGAAAACATAATTTAGTACGAGTATGATTGTGTGGTGATAAGAATTGACATATGACGCGATTATTGGTGGTCATGTGACATTATTGGAGTTTTGGAATTACTTGGAACCATTTTAAACGTGGGTCTCTTAATCTGGTGGGTGGAACCTTTCTTTTTTGAGACGGTTAGAGCATCTCTAACGAAAAACCTAAAAAGATGCACGTCGTTTGTATTTACAACCACAAACTTCTACATATAAAAGTAGTTTCGAGACAATAATTTCATCTCACATAAGTGTTTATATTTTTCATATCATTATCAACTTTTACATTTATGTCGTCTCACAAACGTGTTAATATTTTTCATATCCATAATTAAAGTTTACATTTATTTTGTGTAACCAAAAGTATAAGATTATAACAGAAATCCAATGATTCAAAAACAAAATATAACAATAGAAAAATACTAAATAAAGAATTGAAATCATAATAAATAGTGTGGTTAGGAAACTAAATAATAATAGATGGGCGTGATCCACTTAAATCTCCTCATCGGCCGGTCCACATATGAATCTTCTACGCTCCTACATCGGCAATTAAATACAGTGGCATGAACAAAATACAACTTGTTTTTCTTCTGTAATTTTAGATATATAATGTTTTATAGATTTATAGATATATAGTGGTTTTTTATTTATTTTTATATACGTTTTAATTTATATATTTTTTTTCTAAATTGAACTGTATTTTTTTGTTATGTTTATCCAAGTATTGATGAAGATCCTACATATAATAAAAGTAACTGGTATACATAGAATCCAACCCTTATGCTGATAACAACGTAAATTTGTAACTCGCCACTTTATGTTTGCGTTTGCATACATGTTATTAGCTCTGGTATTACGGAAAACAGTACTTTATGTTTTATAAACGCATAGAATCTTATTGCATCATACGGAGGAATTTAACTACTTATTATTAAAAGTAATGTTCGTGCCGTACACAAATTCACTCCTCATTGAACAATGACAAGGTACAATTGTTTTAGGCATGAAGTACAAATACGTTAAGCATTAGGTTTTAAAGTTACAATACAGTTATCTTATAAATATACAATATGGTCCTCTCACATTGTAGGTGGGGCTTCCTATCCCACCCTCCCCTTTCTTTTCTTCTCATTTCTCGCCACCATCATCGTCGATTTAACCATCCTATCCACCACTACCCACACTGCCTTTTTCTAGTTTCTTATTCAACAAATCAACTGTAGGACCGTTGAAGGATGGTCAATGCAACAATTTCACAAGGTGTAGAGACTTAGAACATTTAGTAGATCAAATAGGGAACAGGTTACGATGAAACAACGAACACAAGTAAAGAACAATAACAATAATAAGAACAAGATAGTATATGGTTTTCAAAAATGTTGTATATTGCTCTCAAGTTCTTATAAGTATTACAAAGCTTATCATATAAATATAGGTACGTGAGATATTTTATACTACATCCTACAGCCAGGCATACTTTGAAGGCTAGCTGGAAAACTTTTGAAGGCCAGCTGGAAAACTAATCTAGACAACAAGATCAATGTAGAATCAAAAAGGCAGATTGCCTTTTTGACTATTGATAAAGACATGCCATAGCTCACATCCTTATCTAATACAAAAAGGATAAAAGTATATAGTTGAAAAGTTACAAACTCAATACCTTAATCTACAGTTGACAAAAGCATGGACTTTTCACCAAACCATGCTGGTTGGCGAGTCTTCAGAAATGACAGCGGAAAGGTGGTTCAGCTTTTGTCAAAAGTAAGTCAGAGAAAGCATGTCTTCTCTGTCTTCGGAAGAAACCAGTCTTTGAAGCTTCGGAAGACTTCATCTTTGGCTTCGGAAGAATTAGTGATACTTAGCATAATTTATTGAGTTATATCAAATCTTCTGAAGTACTTTCCTAGTACTTCACATATACATACTGAGAGCTCTTTGATTCTTCTTTGGTTGCATCAGCCTTTAAGTGTATTCTTTACAAACTCCCCTTAAGCTGATGCTACCAAAACTGAAGAGACCTTTGAGTGTTGATCTTCATCTATTGACAGTCCTCATCAGAATCAAGACTATTCCCTTCATCATCAGTTGGTCAGGATTCCTCAGACTCTTAAAATATATCCTCATGTCATACAGATCATGCAGAGGGTGATCAAGAATGTTTTGCTAGAAGTAAATGTCTTAATCTTTTTGATCTCTAGTGACATACCATATGTCTGGGTTAGTAGCAAACACCCAAGACAAGATGGGTCTCTCAGTAGTAAGAGGCTCTACTATGAGTGGACTTTGTTGAGCAGCCTCTTCTTGAGCACTCTCAAGATGTTCTGATCCATCTTGAGGAGCGGAGGTGGATGCCTTGGACTTCTTCTTCTTCTTCTCCCTTTTTATGGCCATCATTTCCCTCTTTCTATACTTTAACTTAGAAGACTGGCCTGCAGTACCAGATTGTTCTGTTTGTCCTTCTCAGTTGGGTCCTTGTACTTCACAAGTTCAGAAGGAGAAGGATCAAGACCCTGCTGTGGATCAGAAGCTATGATGTAGCACTAGGTTCAGGTTGTGTTGTATCTTAGGGTTCAACCTTAACCTCAACTTCAGGTGCAACCTGACTTGGTGGAGAATTTACGTCAACCAGCTCACCCCCTTTGATCTTTTGCTTGATCACTCTAATGTGCTCATCCATAGTGGATAGAGACATTGGACCAAGTCTCCTTCCGGAGAATCCATACAGCTTCAAGAAGCTCACCATTTTTTGTTTATCAGCAGACTTTTTTAGATTTGCTCTGATGGTAGCTCTTGACCTTGCAGCCTCTTCCTTCATCTTCCTCTTTGCAGCTTTTTGCTCTTTTTGCACATGTTGCTCAAGCTGCTTAAGGTATTCTAATTCAATGTATTCATATGATAAGGGAAGAAGGACTGCTGCCTGATAGAGACCTGTGGCACTTAGGTAGGTTATCATGTTTTGCCTATCTTGTTCCTTACCTACCTGAGTTTGTTGCTCAGTAGCCATAGCCTCTGCCTCAGGGCTTTCCTGAACTAGGGAGAGAGTAAGAGCTTTGTAAAGACTTTTTCTTCCCCTTTCTTCTTTGATTTTGAGGAGCAATTCTATATCCTCAGCCTCCTTTCTCTCCTTTGACACTTCCATGTTAGCCAGTTCATTTAGTTTATCCAAAGGGAGAGAGATGAGTTCATTAATATTATAGTTCTCGGACCCCAAATAGTTCAATCTGGCTGCCCTTAACTCATCATCTTGAGTGATTGGCCTGGGGGCAACCCTGATAGCAGCTTTCACGAAGCCAGGGGTCCCACTTGAACTCTCTCCCTTTGCCTTCCTCTTCCTCTCTATCTTTTCCTCCTCAATCTACTCAGAGGTCATTTTCCTCTTCCCTTTATCACTCACAGGCTTGTGTGACTCAGGGTGGAGAGAGCTTTGGCCTTCATTGCTTGGTGCTGCACTTTAGCTCTAGCTAGAGAGAGGCTGTGAGACACCTTCACCAGCTGGTGCCTCGTTGAGGGTAATGGGTTTTGAAGTACTTCCTGTCTCAAGGTTCACAGGCTCAACTACTAGGCCTTCAGCTAAGGTTTCCCCTTCAAAGCTAATCTTAGGTTCCACCTCAGCATCCAGTTGACCAACAGTCTTTCCTGCTAGCCTCTGTCTATATAATTTAGATCTCAGCTTGAACTCTTCAAGTACCCTCTCTTGTATTCTCTCAGCTAACCTTGCAGCTTGCCTGGATTGACTTGGGTTGGCAAGTGGCAAGTCAACTAGAGAGAAGCTCTCATAATATCTCAGATTGTAGAAGTTGAAAATTTCTTGTTGTCCCTGAGATCTAGAGATTACCAGGGCTCTCCTTTCAGCATCATACTTCCATCTTACTATTTGATTTTCAGCAGGGTGAGATGGAGTAGGCATAGCCCTTGGTATACCCTCCTCAAACAATCTTTGAATGAGTGAGTCCACATCAATGTAGACCCGAGGAGGTTGTTGAGTATGGTCAACTGCAAGTGAGGGCAGTGAGTCCTCCATGTCCATACTCTGAGAGGAACTCCCAGGTTCTATGATTGTAGGTAGGACCCTTTCTCCCCCTTTTTAGTAGCATCACCCTCTTGCATAGGGGAGCTAAGGGTTAGGTCCACCACATCCATAGGTTCTTCTGGGCTTGGTTGAGTCTTCTGGATGAGTCTCTCAGCTAACTTGCCCTTAAGATCGGTGATCTCAAGTTGCTGGTCACTAAGCCTTCTTTGTAAGGTAGCCATTTGATATTCCAGGTAACTCACCTTTAAAACTAAATAGGTGCATGTTTTTAACAGTCTTTGCACCTTTAGTTGCAGACTCCCCTCATCTTCATCAGAAGAATCGTGGGGGATGAGAGAATAGAACCAAAGTCTTCTTCCTTATCACCAGCTAGAGTTTCTTGGCTGTTGGATTTCCCCTGCACCATGACAGCTTCAAGAGAAGTATCAATGAGTTGGGTTGCCATGGTTAAGGTCTTAATGATTTAATCACTTACAGAAATGAGAGCCTCTTCCATATCGACCTCCTGAACATGTTCAGGGAGGTCCACCTCAGTTGTGGGTGGATGATGTGGGCTAGATATGGGTGATTCAGGAGCACTCATCTCTCCTTGAGTAAGGGTGGATAAGAGAGACTCATGGTACTCACTAAAACCTATATCCTTATCTTCTTAGAATTCTAGGTTGGGGATTGGTTGGTTGAGGTTTAAAGGATGGGGATGATAGCTTTCCCCTGAAGGTTGATCACTAGAATTTTGAGCCTCAGAGTGAAGACTTAAGGTAGGGGTAATGAACTCATCAGGCTGAGCATGAGGAACCTCAGCACTGATCATAGAAGTAATGGGAGTGGTTTGCTCCTCAGGAGAAGTGGGAGCTCTAGTGTCCACTTCTTCCTGTATGGTTGGTGATTTGGGGGCCTGCTCAACCTGAATAGACTGAGTAGGGGTTCATTTGGATTTTCTATGGTATGTGATGGTGATTTGGGGTTGTATGGGTGGTGCAGATGTAGAAGGTATGGGTTCAACTTGACTTGTGTTGCCAAGTTGTCACCTTGAGTAATGAGCTCTAACATTTTTGGGACCAGTGTTGTTTCTACCCCTGAGAAGCCAACAATGGACTTTCTCATTATCTTACAAATATTGGGCTTCATCTGTCCCAGTTTAAAAATATCACCTGTTCCCCTAAACTGTGAGCCCAGTTTACAGTTAAGAATGTATTGAAGATATCTAGGGAACATATAATACTCTAAGGAGTCCAAGTTGGCAAGAAAGTTTGTATAAACAAACTATGAGTACTTGAACTTGACCCCTTGAACCATCCCATGGACTATATAGGATAAGTCCTTAGGAATTTGATCCCAACCTCCATGTTTGTTAGATAGAGAGTGGATTACCACATGGAGGAGGTATTTCCACTGAGATGAGACCTTACCCTTTTTGAAGGTTCTTACGAAGTAGTCCCCTTCATAGCCCATCTGCCGGAATTAGTTTTTTTACAGCAGATTTGTGGAAGGAAAATTCGCCTTCTTTATCATCCAGCCTTAGATGAGAGTCGATGGTAGCTGGAGTGATGAATATTGTCCTCCCCTGCACTGTGGCAGATAGTGCCTTCCCACCGTCCAAGATGACCTCTTAGCAGGTCCTCTAGAACTCTAGATGCTGATCTTCATACAATGGAGGGTCTATTATGAGGGCGGTGAGTTAGTTGGATAGAGATAAGAAGCGGCAAATATCTTAGAAACCTGGATATTTTTCAGATGATAAAAGAGCAACTTGGTTGTGTTGCCTGTGTAACTACATGGAAAAATCGGGTTGGTTTCAGGGATCGGGGTTGGCCATTTTAAGTAGCTTTAAAGTGAAGAAAGGTAAGAACAAAGTCGGTTTATGGGTGAATTGAGGGTTTGAATTTTTGTAGATGAAGGAGAAAGTGAAAGAGGGGGAACCGTTATACGAATATATATATATATATATATATATATATATATATATATATATATATATATATATATATATATATATATATATGGTAAGGATTTGAGGCAAAGTTAATGCAAACGAATAAACTTTGAAATCCAGATGTCGGTCCCATCTCTGAAAAAGTGCCCAAAAATGTAGTTTTCTTGGAAGTCTAAAATTTTCTGCAGGTAATTTGTCTTCGGAAGGTTTAAGAAAACTTCCGAAGCCAATTTGGCTTCGGAAGATATTTCTTAGCTTTTCAAGAATTTGCTTCGGAAGAAAATTAGTTAAAGTATGTTTACTTCCTAGATAAATTTTGCTTCGGAAGATATCAAATATCAGATATTTTATTCAATGAGAGAATAAAGCTTTTAAGACTTAGTTGCTTTCGGAAAAAAATAATCCTTCAATACATATAAGTACTTGGTGACAAATATAAACTTCGGAAGATTTATCAGAATTTCTTCTGAATGTTAATTTCTCAGAAGTAGTTATTTGTTTTGAATATATAACTTTCTTCAGAAGACAATTTGATGTCTTTTGAAAGAAAACATATCCAAAAATTTTCAAAATTATGAGGAATATCATTTTGAAAAGTTCCTTCCAAAATAAACTGGGTTTATATGGTGATGATATAGACAACTTAAGACACACATTAAAAATAATCTTGAGTTTAATTTAAGAAAAATATACTCAAAGTTAATTATTCCAATAGATAATACAAGATATTTAAATATCTGCTCATCAAAAGCTTTTATGAACAGATCAACATATTGTTCATTTATGTTAACTTTGACTAGTTTTATCAATCCTTTTTCAATATTATCTCTAATAAAATGATACCGAATGTTGATGTGCTTTGTCTTTGAGTGCTATACAGGATTCTTTGTAATAGAGATAGTGTTGTTGTTGTCTATATGTATGGGAGACTCCTTGAAGTTGAATATATAGTCTAGCATCTGATTCTGAATTCAAAGCCCTTGAGCATAGCAGCTTGCAGCAGCAATGTATTCAGCTTCAACAGTTGATGGAAACACACAGGATTGTTTCTTGCATTGCCATGAGACTATCCTTCCACCAAGAAATTAACATCCCCTAGATGTAGACTCTGTAGTCATATTGCATCCACCATAGTCACTACCTGTATAGGCATACAGATTGAAATCGGAATTCTTTGGATACCAAAGTCCTAGTTTAGGAGCACCTTTGAGATATCTGAGAATTCTCTTGACAGCAACCAGGTGTGACATCTTGGGGTTGGCTTGATATCTTGCACAAATACATGTAAAAAACATGATATCAGGCCTGCTGGCTGTGAGGTATATAAGAGACCCAATCATAGCCCTGTATAGATGTTCATCAACACACTCCCCCTCAAGATCTGGTCCTAGAGAGTGGTTTCTGGCTAATGGTGTCTTAGCAACCTTGCACTCAGTCAGATGAAATCTGGTAAGTATGTCTTGCACATACTTTGACTGGTTTATAAAGATTTCATTATCAACCTGCTTCACTTGAATTCCTAGAAAGAAATTGAGTTCCCCCATAGCACTCATTTCAAATCTGTTCTTCATCAGCTTCTCAATTTGGATTAGTTAACCCAAAAATAATGTCATCTACATAAACTTGAACCATCATCAAGTCATTTCCTGTTTCTTTGATGAAGAGTGTTCCATCAATAATACCCCTCTTGTATCCATGTTGACAGAGATACTGTAATAGTGTCTCATACTACTTCCTTGGAGCTTGATGCAACCCATAGAGAGATTTGTCAAGCTTGTAGACATAATCAGGATGATCTGGGTCTACAAAGCCAGGTGGTTGTTTAACATACAACTCCTCATCAATCACCCCATATAAGAAGACACGCTTGACATTAAGTTGGTAGACCTTGAAATCCTTGGATGCAGCAAAAGCTAGGAATATCCTGACAGCTTCAAGTCTTGCTACTGGAGCAAAAACATCTGTGTAGTCAATCCCTTCTTCTTGTGTGTACCCTTGAATAACTAGTCTTATCTTGTTTTTTATGATAAGTCCTTTAACATCTTTTTTATTCTTGAATACCCACTTGGTACCTATAGTAGTCTTCCCTTGAAGAAGAGGATATAAGTTCCAGACCTTTTGTCTCATGAATTTGAAGAAGCTCCTCCTGCATTGCTTCAACCCAACTTTCATCCTTTAGAGCCTCATCAATCTTCTTAGGCTCAATCTGGGATAAGAAACAAGAGTGAAGACAAACATTTTTATCATGGGTTTGTCCTCTTGTTCTCACTCCAGTCTCAACGTCTCTAATGATGTTTATGGTGGGATGGGACTTGTGGATTCTTAGTTGAGAAATCATAGCAAGTTGTTTGGACAGATTTAAATTGGTGAAATTCAAATCTGGTGCTTGAGAATCATCCACCACATCAACACACTTGTCAAGTGATACTTGATCCAATAAGTGTGTTACGTTATTGATGTTGTCTTCTATAAAGTGGTTATCAACATCAAGAAACTCCTGATCACTATCACCACCTCTATCTCCCCCTACATTGGAAATGCATTCATCTAAGTTGTGTGCCCCTGTGCTGGAATTTATAGGCACCTCAGATGTATCAGCTGAAGAATTTGTCATGGTTGTGTTGATAGGCTAGTTACCACTAGAGCTGAAGTAGTTTGTACACTTGGTCTTCTCGGCTCAAATCTTGGATCAAAATCTCCTATTGATAAGATACCTGTAGATCCTGAAACATTCTCATAAGATTTGTTAAAACAGTTGGTAACTAAATTAAGATCATACAGCCAATCAGGACCAGAACCTTTCACACTGGGTGTGTGCTTATTGAAGGTCATATTGGTTGACTCCTTAACTACTCTGATTCTGAGATTGTATACTCTATAAGTCTTGGCTTAGGAAGAGTATCCAATGAAGTGTCCATCATTTGATTTCTTATCAAACTTGGTTATTTGATCCCTGGTATTCAAGATGGTGCAAGGACATCCAAATGATCTGAGGAAACCAATGAAAGGTCTCCTTTTGTGCCACAGTTCATAAGGAGTCTTACCGTGAGTCTTAACCACTAAAACTCTATTTTGTACATAACAGGTAGTGTTGACTGCCTCTGCCCAGAAGGTGATAGGCAGTTTAGAGTCAGACAACATGGTTCTTGCAGCTTCAATAAATATCCTGTTTCTCCTCTCAACAACACCGTTTTGCTGAGGAGTCCTGGGAGCACTATATTGTCTTGTAATACCCTTTTCATCACAAAATGTATCAAGGATTTGGTTTTAAATTCTATTCTTGATCACATCTTATGATCTTAACCCTATGATCACATTTATTCTCAATTTTCAGAATGAAGCTCTTCAAGATCTCAGGGGTCTCATCCTTAGTTCTAAGAAAGAAGACCCAAGTGTATCTTGTAAAGTCATTTATGATCACAAACAATAAGAGGTCCTTCCTAAACTCATTACACTGGTGGGGCTAAAAAGATCCATATGTAATAAGTGTAAAGGTGTAGTGATGGAGTTCATTTCCTTTGGCTTGTGAGATACCTTGTGTTGCTTTCCTTTCAGGCATGCCACACAATGATCATCATTTGTAAACTCTTTCTTTGGCATTCCAGTTACCAAATCACTCTTAATTAGTTTATCTATGTTTTTAACGTTTACATGGAACATTCTTTTATGCTAAAGGAAAGACTCATCACTATTGTCCTTGGACAAAAACAAGAAATTTCTCCTGAAGGGGATGTTTCCTGCAAGTCCATCTTGTACATGTTCCCTTTCCTGGGGGCTCTGACTTCTGGGCAGGATATACTCTTGAAAAATGACCACCCCCTGGCTTAAGAATAATGCACTCATGCTCAGTAAAGAGCATGCTATGTCTCTGATCACAAATGTGAGATACACTCAAGAAATTGTACCCACTCTACTTAACAAAATTTACCTTCTCAATGCTAAGCTTACAATTTATGACCCTACCCCTTCCAGTAAGGTAGCCACCTGATTCTCCTCCAAAAGCAACAGGCCCTTCATCAATTTTCTCAAAGTTTTAAAGCAAAGAGTCATTGCCTGTCATGCGCCTGGAACAGCCACTATCAATGATCCATACATTTCCTTTGGTCTTTAGTTGTTCCTACACATAAAGAGATGGTTAGTTACATTTAGAAACCCAAGACTCACTGGTCTTGGGCTTGTCAAAGTGAAATGAAGATAATGCAACAGTAATTGATCCTATAGGCAAGCTCTGGGGATCATTTGCTGTTGTTGATGAAGAACTTTCAGTCACATGGCCTTCCTTCATCTTCCACACCATCTTTGGAAGATTAGACCTGGCCTTCAACACTTCGGAAGTTTTGATGACTTCTGAAGTTTTGGAGACTGGACCTTCGGAAGCTTTTGCATCCACTGTAGCAGACTTCGGTGCTTTAAAAGCATTCCTTTCTTTCGATACCAAATTTTCTTCCAAAGCTAAGTTTTCATTTATCTTCTTCACTTTGGAGCTTCAGAAAGGAAGAGATTTTTCTTCCAAAGCTATCTTCTTCTTCTTCTTCTTAGAAGTTTTCTTCTTGATCATATGGATAGTACTTTTGGGATTGTAGATGCAATCCTTGGCAAAGTGAGAAGTACTACCACGCATGATGCATTCAATTGGCATGCTTCTGAGAGTCTTCTTTTAAGTGGGAGGCCGAGCTTGATCACTTTCCACTTCCTTCTTTATCTTCTCAGATGATGCAGCAGGCTTCTTGGGATGAGGTTTTCTCTTGGAACTAGATGGTTCAGGCTGTGCAACAGTGGTGTACATTTATCAGCCTTCTTCTCTTGATGAGGATGATTTGGACATGAACTATGACTCCTGGTACTAGAGTTTATTATTGAGTCTTTAGTCTTTACCTCTTCAAATCCAGTAGAATTGAAACTTGATTTTGCTTGGAGTTGAAGGTGGCCTTTATCTCTTAGGCTTTCTTTTACTTTCTTTTGGCTGCTCTTATCAAGTTCTTCCTTACAGACTTGGTTATCCCTGGTTCTTTCTTCTCTCCAGAAGAATAGTGTCCCTTCTTAGGATAACCCTTGTCACTCACCTCGGGTTCATCCTTTACTATCTCCTCTATATCTTCATCTCCAGAAGAAGAGTGTCCCTTCAAGGAGCTTCGTGAGTGGATCCGCGATGTTTTGATCTGTGTGAACTTTACGAATACATATCTTTCCCTTTTCAACTTCATCCTTTATATAGTTGAATCTCCTTTCAATGTGCCTTGTCTTTTGATGTGCACGAGGTTCCTTGATTTGAGCAATAGCACCCTCATTGTCATAAAAGATCTTTAGGGGATCTTGAATGGTAGAGACCACCCCTAGGTCGGTAATGAATTTCTTTAACCATGCAGCTTCTTGTGCTGCCAATGAAGCGGTGATGTATTCTGATTCTGTAGTGGACAAGGCTACCACATCCTGCTTTGAGCTTTTCCAGGAGACTGCCCCTTCATTCATAATGAAGACATACCCCGATTGTGATCGAGAATCATCTCGATCAGTTTGGAAACTCGCATCCGTGTAACCCTTTACGACGAGTTCCTCCTCACCAGATCCATATATTGGAAACATATCCTTAGTCCTCCTAAGGTATTTCAATATACTCTTAACAGCCATCCAATGGCTATTTCCTAGATTCTGCTGGTATCTACTCGTCATGCATAAAGCGCAGGACACGTCCGGTCTAGTGCATATCATTGCATACATGATGGATCCTATAGCTGATGCATATGGGACTTCTTTCATCCGTTCTTGCTCATCCTTTGAGCTTGGACATTGAGATGCACTCAATATTGTTCCTCTTTGAATAGGTACCAGTCCTTTCTTAGAGTTCTCCATCTTGAACCTTTTCAAGATTTTGTTAATGTATGCACTTTGGTTTAAACCTATCAACCGCCTTGATCTATCCATATAGATCTTTATTCCCAAATGTAGGCGGCTTCACCAAGATCTTTGATGGAAAAACAGTTTCCAAGCCAGGTTTTAACACCTTCCATGGTTGGAATGTCATTTCCAAACAGTAGAATGTCATCAACATACAATACTAAGAACGTGATGATGCTCCCACTAGCCTTCTTATACACACATGCTTCATTTGGATTCTTGATGAATCCAAATTTCTTGACCTCTTCATCAAAACGGTGATTTCAACTTCTTGATGCTTGTTTTAATCCATAGATTGATTTCTTTAACTTGCATACTTTGTTAGGATGTTATGGATCGACAAAACCATCGGGCTGAACCATATAGACATTCTCTTCAAGATGTCCATTAAGGAAAGCAGTTTTGACATCCATTTGGCAAATCTCATAGTCATAATATGCGGCTATGGCAAATAGTATCCTAATCGACTTTAGCATTGCCACGGGCGAGAAGGTCTCATCATAATCAACCCCTTGAGTTTGAGTGAAACCTTTTGCTACAAGTATGCATATCGGTTTTCTTCTTGAAAACCCACTTACATCTAACCGGTTTGGAGTTAAGCGGTGACACAACAATTTCCCATACTTGGTTTTCATACATGGATTGCATCTCAACGTTCATGGCTTCAAGCCACTTGTCACAATCGGAATTTGACATTGCATCATGGTATGTAGTTGGTTCATCCGAGTCAACTACATAGCATCCATTCATGAAAAATCCATATCTTTCGGGTGGATTACTAATTCTACCAGATCTACGAACGTTTTGTGTGTATTGATCAACCACTTGACCATTTTCGACAACCTCTTGCTGATTGCTAATATCAACCAAACGTGTATCGGCTTGTGGTTCTTGAAATTCTTCAAGTTCCACTGTTCTATTAGTAGTTCCTTCCATAAGGAACTTAGTTTCCAAGAAATCAACCTTTCGAGTAATGAATACATTTTGCTCTGTTGGATTGTAGAAGTAATATCCCATAGAGTCTTTGGGATATCCTACAAAGATACACCTAGTGGATCGGCCTTCTAACTTGTTTAGGGTGTTCCATTTAACATAAGCTTTACAACCCTATACCTTTAAATATGATAATGATGGAACCCTTCCATGCTATATTTCAAAAGGTGTCTTATCCACTTTCTTGGTTGGGGCCATATTCAGAATTCGGGCCGCGAAGAGCAATGCGAACCCCAAAATGATAGAGTCAATGTGCTTCTAGCCATCATAGATCGAACCATATCCAATAGGGTTTGGTTTCTCCTCTCAAACACACCATTATGTTGTGGTGTTCCGGGTGGAGCAAGTTGTGAGATTATCCCACAACTCCTAAGATGATCTTGAAAGGCATCACTAAGGTATTCACCTCCTCTATCCGAACGAAGAACTTTGATTGATTTGTTGAGTTGATTTTCTACTTCATTTTTGAAGATTTTGAACATTTCAAAAGCTTCATCTTTGTGTCTCAGCAAGTACACATAACCATAACGACTATAATCGTCGATGAAGGTAATGAAGTATCTTTCACCATTCCTTGTCTTTGCTTTAAAAGGACCATATACATCCGAATGTATGATTCCTAATAAATCTTTGGCCCTCTCGTTAGTGCCACTAAAGGGTTCCTTGGTCATCTTTCCTAGTAAAAAAGATTCACACTTATCAAATGAATCATCTTCATTTGCTCCCAAAAGACCATTCTTTTGAAGTGTTTGAATGCGATTCTTGTTAATGTGACCAAGACGACAATGCCAAAGATATGTCTTACTCAAACCCATTTTGAGTTTCTTGGTGCTTGATTGGTACAACGAGTTATCAAAGGATGTGTCATCATGAACTAATTCATAAATGTCATTAGAAGGCATAGCCTTAAAATAAAGCACATTGTCCATAAAAATGAAAATACCATCGTCAACAAACTTCAAAACATAACCATATTGTCTTAGAAGGGAAACGGAAATAATATTCCTAGTCAAACTAGGAGCATACAAAATGTTCTTTAAAATAACTTCCAAACCACTTGAAAGCTTCAAAATGTAGTTTCCTTGGGCTTCGACTTCAACTTTTGCTTCGTTGCCCATGTAGAGACCAGTGTCTTCCTTCTTAAAATGTTTATTTCTTTTGAACCCCTGCAACAAATTAAAAATATGAGTTCCACATCCGGTATCCAATACCCATGTGTTTGAAGAAGTAACATTAAGTTCAATATGAATCATGAACATTGTACCTAAGGTCTGCCCTGCATCCCTCCCTTTTTTCAACTCT
This sequence comes from Flaveria sonorensis, assembly GCA_025506505.1. Classification (NCBI taxonomy): domain Eukaryota; kingdom Viridiplantae; phylum Streptophyta; class Magnoliopsida; order Asterales; family Asteraceae; genus Flaveria; species Flaveria sonorensis. Next base: position 7,070,332 of record CM046429.1, read on the forward strand.
TTGATATAGGTTGGACAATTCCTCTTCCAATGTCCTATCTTACCACACTCAAAGCATGGATCCTTCTCTATAACCTTTGGCTTCTTTAGCTTAGGTTTTGGTGGTTCCACTTCAGCCTTTCCCTTACCCTTCCTTTTGATGTGTCCCTTGCCTTTGGCAACATTTGCCTTGGGTTCGGGGTGATGCATTTTCTTATTGCCACCTTCATTGATTGAGAGAACCGGTAAAACCCTCTTTCCCATCCCCACTTCGGTTGTTTTGAGCATTGCATGAAGTTCCTCAATGCTCTTGTCCCATCCATTCATGTTATAGTTCATGACAAATGTCTCAAATTTCTTGGTTAGACCATTGAGGATCAAATCCATGGCCAACTCTTTAGAGACGGGACAATTCAGCCTTTCGAGGCGATCAATGTGGCTTTTCATCTTAAGTACATAAGATGACACCGATTGGGTTTCTTCCATTCGACATGCATGAAGCGCTCGAACCGTTTCTAACCGTTGTACCCTTGCTTGTTGAAGGAACATTTTCTTCAATTGGGTAATCATGTCGTATGCCCCATGATGTTCCAAGTCCTTTTGGAGTTCGGGAATCATGGTTCCTAATATAAGGCAAGAAACTTGCACCGAATCCTCAGTGTGCTTAATCCAATCATTGTAGGCATCTTCATCATTAATGTTGGGTTCATCGGGAATAGGATCGTCCAACACATAGGATTTCTTCTCTTGCTTGAGAACGATTCGCAAGTTTCGATACCAATCCATGAAGTTGTTGTGGTTGAGACGATCCCTTTCCAGGATGGTTCTTAGTGATAGGTTATGGAAAGTCGGGGTGATTGCGTTGTGGTTGGCGGCCATCTACACAATTTAACAAAGTTCAATTTTAGTATTTTCGATTATAAAATTTTTAATTATTAATACCCTTTTATGTCTCATAGACAACTAATAATTAAAATCTAGAATCCAACGTTACATTTAAATATTAGTTAGGTGACCTTTATCCCATTATTTAAATTAACAAGGTAATCAACGTTTGACAATTTCAACCCTTTGCAACTTCTAGTTTTATGGGATCGGTTAAATATTTTTATGTTTAGTTGGCATGTTTAATCTCATCAACACCTTTGTATGCCATGCTTCAGTGACCCTATTCATATGGTTTCCAACTCAAGTCATCCTACTTATACACACATGTGAGTTTACACATACAAGTGGTTAGGTGACCTTTATCCTACAATTTTGGTAACCTCACCTCAAACACACAAGTTCCTTAAATATGGTTAGGTGACCTTTATCCCACAAACAGTTCCCAAGTGATTTGTGTGTCGTACAAAAGGATGGTGTTTAACTTGTTTTAAAAGGGATTTTTGTTTTCATAAAATATTCTTGAAAACATTTTGTACCTTACATTTGCATGCATTCAAATATATGGTATTTTAGCGAAAATAACTTACAAGACCCTTTTAATAAATCTCAATTTTATTATGAAACATTAACTTTTAATAAAACCATTTTATTAAACATGTTAATGGTTTCAAAAGAACCGGTTTAACGCTTGTTGTTGATTTTAAATTGTTAACTATGCATATCCAAATATCATATGAACAATAAAAGTAAATCAACCACACAAGCATAACACACAACAATAAGTTCATAACCATAGCCAACTAATTTAACACCACTTGTTGGCCGAAACAAGTCTGCTAATAAGGTCATTCCTAAGGGTAATATACGACACAAGTGTTGTGTCGGTGAACTTCCACTTGATCCCGCATCCAAATGCTTCAAGTGTCCATTTTGTGTTATGATTCTTCCACTCTCTTTGGGCTTTCAAATGGGCTTTAACTTCTGCTCCAAACTCCTTTAGGCTCAAATTGGCCCAAACCGAAAACTCATTAAATTGCATCTTTTTTTGTAAAATATATCCTAAATACATTTTTCTAGTAAAATAAAATGCAGTTAACCTATTTATTTTACATACCAAATAAAAATAAATAAATTATATAGCCATAATGGAAGAACAAATACATTTAATTATTATAACCTTTTGAATAATCAAATACAAATCAGAACCACAAATTTCAACACATTCAAACACAAGGTCACGACTAGGTTATGAACATCAAAATACATATCCAAGTATGGAAGTAGTAAATCCGAAAGATTCCCCTTTGAACCACTAATTTTTAGTCTAAAGAAAACAAAACTGAATATCATGGTTCTGTCCAAACAACTAAATCATCCAAATGATTAAATTTTTCAAGATTGTATGTAAAGTAAAATATTGAAAAACCAAGGGGAAACTTGACCAAAATTTTCGGCCATTTGGTGATCCAACACCAATAAAAAACGAAATTTCAGTTTAATTAAAGCATGTATCCATATAACCTGCTCTGATACCATTGTTGGGGTAATTACAAGTTTATCAAAGTCATTTTATCTAAATAAAGTGAGAAGAGCAGCGGAGAATAGTTTAAAACTTGTTCCACTAGGTGTGTGTGTGTGTGTATATATATATATATATATATATATATATATATATATATATATATATATATATATACAAATCACTATATATGTTGAAAACCCATCATGGATCGATATATGAAAAACATGTTTACAAAACAACCATAGAGTGTTTCATCAGACTACCTCTAGCAAGGAATTAGAGGAAGATGAGTGTGGAATGAAAGCCTCCAAAGAAGAAAGCCTCAAGCAAGTCTACCCTCCAAGCTTCCAACGAACACCCTTTGTTGCTAGGATTTTTCAACACTTGAACGAACAGTCCTTCTGCTTTTTGTTCTCAGTCAAAAGAGGAAAAAGAGCAGAAGACCAGCAGCTTGCACTTTTTGTGTGGTTATGTATATAAGAGAGCGGAGATGATAACAATCATTGTTCTTTGCATGCATTTGGGAAATGAATTTTTAAAAGAAGAGAGAGACAAGAAGGGGGCCGACCCCATTCCCTCTCAATATCTTTTAAAACTTTAATTTTCCTTATTGACTTATTATTTATGTTAAGTTTCCAAGATCACATAACTGCACAATGTCACACCCGGCATTAGTCAATGCGGACGAGTGGTCTCCATTCGCATTTCTTAAACGTTCACCCGCATTAGTAAATGCGGATAGTGATCTCCATCCGCATTAGTAAATGTGGATGAGTAATCTCCATACGCATTAGTAAATGTGGATGAGTAATCCCCATCCGCATTAGTAAATGAGGATGAGTAATCTCCATCCGCATTAGTAAATGCATATAAGATACAACATGTTATAAGTCAATATAAATTGTTATTCAACCATTTAAATAACAATGTAGTATTCTCTCTCTAAATATAAATTATCCATATAATTTATCTACATCACAAGTGCAAATATTTAGAAACCCAATTTTTAAATACTCTAAGTGTTAATATTTATTTATTTTATCATATCATAAAATAAATATTGTAGGTGTTCGTCTAGCTTGTTATTGGGTATGACCCGACTTGGATCATAACGTACTAGTCACATCAATTCAATATGTGTCTTGGGCAGACCAAGTCCAGCAACACCAAGTATCAAAGTCATCAAGAGTGATCAGTGGAGACTTTGTCATGGTACCGGTTTCCATATCATCCTTAAAGATAGCTGTCATTTGAGTTGATAAGTGTTTTGTGAAACTAAAGAGATTTAAGATGATGAGATCTTACAATCAAGAGCCTGAAATGCTCTGATACCAATTGCAGGATCGTTAAAGGGTGGTCAATGTAATAATTTCGTAAGGTGGAGAGACTTAGAATACTTAGCAGATCAAATAGGAAACCGGTTAAGATGAAACAAAGAACACAAGTAAAGAACAATAACAAGAACAAGAACAAGAACAAGATAGTATATGGTTTTCAAAAATGTTTTATATTGTTCTCAAGTTCTTATAAGTGTTACAAAGCTTATTATCTAAATACAAGTACTTGAGATACTTTGTACTACATCCTACAACCGCCCATACTTTGAAAGGCCAGCTAGAAACTAATCTAGACAACAAGATCAATGTAGAGTCAAAAAGACAGATTGCCTTTTTGACTGTGACTATGACATGCCAAAGCTCACATCTTTATCTAATACAAAAAGGATAAAAGTACATAGTTGAAAAGTTACAGGCTCAATAACTTAATCTACAGTTGAAAAAAGTATGGACTTTTCACCAAACCATGCTGGTTGGTGAGTCTTCAGAAATGGCAGCGGAAAGGTGGTTCAGTTTTTGTCAAAAGTAAGTCAAAGAAAGCATGTCTTATCTGTCTTCAGAAGAAATCAGTCTTTGGATTCGGAAGACTTTGTCTTTGAAGCTTCGAAAGACTTCATCTTTGGCTTCGGAAGAATTGGTCTTTTGGATTCGGAAGATTTGATACTTAGCATAATTCACTGAGTTATATCAAATCTTCTGAAGTACTTTCCTAGTACTTCACATGTGCATGCTGAGAGCTCTTTGATTGTTTTTTGGTTGCATCAGCCTTTAAGTGTATTCTTTACGTAAACTTTGTGCAAACTTGATTCCCCATTACCACAATGATCAGTTTCACAACTACTAGTAGCATCAATTCCACTATGACAATATTGCCAAAAGCCCTTTCCATGAGTCAAAATTCACCACATTTTAAAGCCTATTGCAAAGAAAAATAGACGATTGTTTCTTGTTACTTGATCCACCAAAATCCATTTTCATATTTTGAAGTCGATTTCACCCATGATACCCTTAAAATAAATATATCATATCCTTCACATTACTCGAGCTCTATTTCTTGATTACCTCCGAGTAGTTCCATCCTTAGGATGTCATGCCACAAGTGAGGAAGCGACAACGCAATATATGTGATTCGCATGAAGAGTTCAAGAAACAAAGGAACATTTAAGTTGTTAAACTATTTCCACTGAGGGAGGTGACGAAAGAGGAGGTGTGATGATAGGAAAGGCGTACTGATGTGGTGTTCTATGGTGGTAGACAACGACAATGGTGGTCGAGATGCATGAAGGGGGTTATGATGAGTTTTGTTGGGTTGATATCAACATAATTATGGTTTAAAGAAGTGTGGGTGGCGGTGGTGTTGAGATTACCCATGTCACAACCTAACCCAATCAAATTATTTATTAAAACTATTTCTTTTTCGTTCACCTATCTAACCTAGTTAAATCCAAGTTTTCACTCCCGTTAGCAAGCAAACCAAACCAAATATTCATTAAATAAACTGATTTATAAATAATGTTTATTTTATTAAAAATTCATATAAGAATTTAAAATACTTCTTTCATTTAATATTGTAAGTATAAAAACAATTAAATTTAAATAAAAAAATGTTTGTGTAGGCCTAATATTGACAGAGGCAAAATCACTTGAAATACTTACGTTTGAAAGTCTTTGGTTCAAATATCATAAAAATAAAAAAATTAGTCGTTCTAAAAAAACATACGTCGATACCACACTCTATGAATAAAGAAAAATTTGTGAATTTTGGTATTCTTTTTATATTTCAATAAATTAGATAATGTTATATTTTTTGGGTGATAATTTTTTTAAAAGAAATAATATAGTCAACCATTTATAAGCGGACATGTTGCAGATTAATCAAAATAAAAAATATATATATATATATAAAAACATGATATACGCTCACAACCGACCAAGGGTCGGTGAACCCACCCGGTTGCCATTTTAGTTTCCATCTAAGCTAATTTTTCTTTTCTTTTCTGCTGAATTCCACCTAAGCTAATTGTCCCAACCGACCGAGATTTGAACTCCCAATGTAGTAGTTTGAAAGTGTTTATTGGAAAAGTGGGATGGTGGGTGGGAGTGAGAAGAAGGTTAGAAGCAAGGGGAGGCGGTGGTTGTGTAGGGTAGGTGGGTGATCAGGTTTTGTTTGTTTGGTACTTAACGTAGTTAATTTGGTGTTTGTATGCGTTTATGAGTATAGAATAAATTTACCTTGAGATACGTTGTGTCGCATGTGTTTGAATTTTAAAGGTGATGATATAACCGTCTTAGTGTATGGATTGAAGATTAATGGGAAAGTGAAAAGTGGTATAAGTGAAGACAACGCGATTAGAAATAAAATGGCCCGAAATGAAGACTCAGCGCATGGTACATGCTCTTATACTAGCGCATTATGCTACCCCTTGCATAATATGCGCTAGCTATCGATCAATCAGCTTTAGATATTTTGGGATTTCTAGCATTATTTAAAGATGATTCTAGGGTTTTGAACCTAACTTCTTACCTGTGATTTTTAGATTATTTTGATGTGATTTTTAATGAGTTTTTCATCACCAATTCATCGGGATCAAGCTCTAACAACATCCATTCGACCATCAAAGATTAAAGCATGCCGATGAGTGGCTGATTCATTTTGTAATCACTTCCGAGAGTAAAGTTCTCATATGTGAAGCACTAGATCAACTACTCATCGACATGCTTGAAAATATTTTTAGAGGCTTGTGGTCACCATTGTTGATGACAGATAATCATTAAGCATTTCTTTTCTGCCGTCACATCGTGGGGGTTTCCTACCGGTGCTTGTGTATTAACATCATAGGTTGGTGGCTAAGTACCTACCTGTGATTGGTCTACATGTCATTAGCATGTTTTGTCAATCATTTTTTTTATAAATTCCTGCAACTTTCGTCTTCTTTACTTTAGAGGACAGAGGGAGACATCAATTCTAGTGATTTCTTGCGGCGGTGATGCCACCATCGAAACCCTCGCCGCCACTCCCTAGTGACGATTTGATGAAAATGAAGTCATGATTTGATGGAAAGAGGGTGGCTTGAGATGAAAGAGACACATGGAGGGGATCACTTTGGGTTACAAATTTAAAAATGGGAGTATATCATCTTGATAAAAAAAAAAAAAAGGGGGAGAGCGACATAGGGTTTATGAGGGTGGAGATGGTGCGATGGTTCTCAAAGCTTCAGACCATAAGATGCAATATGGAAGATTTCATTAAGACCATGTGTGTACGTATTAACTCATATAAATTAGAACATGTAAGTGTGAACTTATTTATAAAGATAGATACCTTTTGCCATACTAAAAAAAGATTATTAAAATAATCAATATAATTAGTTATTTTTTGTTTTAGTTTAACAATTCAATGATATATCACAAAGTATATCTTTCGATTAAAAATATAATAACAACAATATCAATAACAATAATAATAACAACAGAATGGTAAAAATAGTAACAAGTAATTGTTACAATACATATATATAATTATGTTTCTTTTGAACGACCAACGACTACTCTATGTTTGCCCACCTGGTAATGTCATCCATCCTGACCGTCCATCATTTCAAAGAAACCTTATCGTCTAAAGGTGCAATATGATAAAAAGTCTAACTCACTTAAAACATATTGCATTAAATGAGTGTGAAACTTAGGATCATAACCTCCGCATTAAAATATCACAAGGTTGTCTTCTCCCAAATCAATTGATTTAGGGTACATTAGCATATACTTAATTATCTGGTATGCTAAGAGGTAATTTATAATGAAACAATCCAAGGGCTTGAGAGTTACAGTTTCATACTAGGTTTTTATCTTGAAATATTTTTATGGTTTAAAAATAAGTATAATAATACTAACAAAAAATTTATAACAATAATAACAGCATTATTATCAAACAATTCAAGGTCTTACCTGTGATAATATTATTCAACATGTTTATTTTTTATCTATGTTAATTAGAAATCGTTACATTAAATGATAACGAGGTATAAAGTAAATGAATATTTGACCATTTTTAACTGATGATCGCTTACAAGAGGTGGCAAGAAGACAATACCGTAGCAATGGGGAAGTCACAATTCTAGGCTTTACTAAAGAGAACAATTCATTATTTACCGACATCAAATCATCGACTCTTATTAATTCAAAGCCTTATGATCATTTAATGAGGAAAATACATTGTTTACCACCCAAATGTTCTAGGAATTATTCATTTACCACAAGGAGAATTGTTCATTGCCAAATTTATGACATATTATTATTGTTGCTGTAAGTTTTCTATTATTAATTGATACAAGTCTCCATTTAATAATTTTCAAATTTGGGTGGGTGACCACATTATCACCAAAACTTAAGGCCATTTTGTTTACTCATATATTTTGATAGTGTTATGAATAGGAAATAAAAAGGTTCATATAATATTTCTTTAAAATAGGAGAAAAGATATATTGGTATCACAAATCGTATAACTATGAATGAAAATTTTAAGAGACTTACTCATGCTGTTGATGAAACTATTATTTCATTTAAGAGTTGATTTAAGCAATATCAAGATAAATAGAATACTTTTGCTTTCTTATATAATTTTGACAAGCCGCATTCAGTGATTGGGAGTTACGATCTAGTGCATATATATGCATTAAAAGTGGTGGGGCATAATAGATGAATTACTTCCATCTTAATTTGCATATTTTTCATTTATCAATATTTAGATTTTTTTCCAAATTATTAATTTGATAGTTATCTACATAAATAATGGTATGATTCGATTACAGTCTAAGTCTGAGTTTCAAAAATTACATGTTTATGTTACATGATTTTAGTTTTTGAAACAAGTTTGATGTCTAACACTAGGTTATGATAAAAAATTAAATTTTTATAAAATAAGATTTTACTACCTTTACTAAAATAACTGATAAATATCAGGGAATCTATGCAATTTACTAAACCACCGGAATAAAAATACTTAGAAAATAAACCCCCACCCCAACAGATGGACCCTAAATCATGAAGTAAAACCATCTTCACCGTCTAACCCTCCCTCTCTCCTTGTTATGCGTCAGTGGTCTCTTGATAATATAAAATTGCTACCGGGAAGGTAGAAACAAAGGTAGGGATGTCTTGTCATCAGAAGTGGAGAAAGTACTTTGTGTGCTCCATCTGGGCAATGGTGTAATTTACTATGGTATTTAGATACATAAGAGAATCATCGAAACCACGGAATCTGTCTAGATAGTTTCGACCTAGTTCAGTGGTTATCAAGTAAATATCAAAGTGCTCGAATTTATTTAACTTATCTTGTTGTATTCGGTAATACTTGATAATCTGACACATAAAAATAATAACGATAACAGTAATTTGTGTATGTATATGCATGTACTACACACGTTGAATAAAAAAATTAAATAACCAGTAACCACTATTAAAAATATAAAACGATATATTAAGTTTTACTTTTAAGTAAAAAAAAGTAGGGAAAAAATCTCGAGGAGCTAAAATTATAACACATTGCGGCAAAGTGAAAAAGAGCTAGAAAGTATCCAATTTATTAGATATATATGACATAAATAATTATAACAATATAATAAAACAAATCAACTAGATTTAATAAAATTAATTAAATAATTAGAATAATCTTAAACATAAGATGAAAGCAAACAATATAGTACTCGTTGTATTGAAGGAATAAGATGATGACACGGGTCCGATCTTAAAAGCAGCACAAAATCGAAAACAACATGAATATAAAACAACATAGAATAAAATCTATTGATATATCAATTAAGTCATGCCCAATTACAAAAACTTCAACCTTTATATGTAATAAATAAATTTGTAGACTAAGTTACTCTACCTAATCTTAAATTTAGACACCAAATCAAAACATAATCAACTAATTAATCTATCAAATCAAACTAAATCAGTTAATTAAATCACACTCAATAAACCATTTAGTATAACTAACTAAATAGACCAGATTAAACAATTATAAGATTTGTCCAATAATCAAACACCCACCCCCCCCCCCTCTCCCGCAAATCTTGTCTTGCACTATCCTTCACATCAACTTTTCTATTGAAATACAACAATTTCTTCATATCGACATTATTTTATTTTCCAGTTGAGTCATTCTTGCGATTTATTGCACTACCAAGTAATAATAATCAACGAAAAAAACTCTGCCGAAAATATAACCTGCAAACCCTTTTGCAACCTTTCATCAATTGTTTTCACCCTCGTTGATCTTTTCCTTTTGGGTATCTTTGTTCCTCAATCCAAACCTGGATTGACAAGTCTCTTGTTAATTTCCAACTCAGATTACTTCAACAACCTGCCGCTACCCTATGAATCTGCTAAATAAATACCTTGTAATCGCGTGCTAATCAAGACCTACCACCCTATTTCACTGGTCGCTACTTAGAGCACCTTTCTAACTTTGCGAACTGTTGTTGAAGAAAAAGAACGTTGTCGTTGTTCTTCGATCAACCTTATTTGTCAACTCCTGCCCTACTATTGATCGATTGGTTAAAAACCTACTGATCGATTCTTGCTTGCCCTTCTAGCCTAAAAGACTCCGTTGGCAGCCCTACAACCATAGGGTGTTTTTCCCCTCTTTTGAAAGTCGACTCTCAAAACCCTCTTTTATCAAGTTCTAATACAGATTGATGGCACACTCCAATCATAATTAAAGCAACACAAACTCGAAAACAACACGGAATATAAAACAACACATAATAAAATTTATTAGTATATCAATTAAGTCACACCCAATTACAAAAACTTTAACCTCTATATATGCTAAACAAACTTATAGACTAGATTACCCTATCTAATCTTAAATTAACAAACTAAATCAAAATAGAATCAACTAATTAATCTACCAAATCTAACTATCAGACAATGACAAGATTAGTTCAATATAAAAAACAATAAAAGCACTCTGTATAAAATGAAAAAAATAATATTGATGAAAAGGAAAGAAAATGATTAAATGAAACACAAAAACTGTCGATTGGGAAATCTTTAGAAGAAAATTTTAAATTGATAAATAAAGCAAATAAGAATGACACCCAGAGTCAACACATAATAGAAAAAAGTTAGTTACCGTTGAAAACACCATTTACAAAAATAGCAAATATTAAATGTAGTTTAATTTCATGGGGCATTTACGTATTTTTCTTACTAAACTCATTAGTTGCATATTAATTTAAGTTAAAAATTTAATTACATATTTTTTCTTTTATAAACATATATATTACCTATTTATCCATTTTATTAAAATTCATTATTGAATAATTATTGTATCCATTTTTTTACTAAGTTATTTTAAAAATTTTCCTTATTAAGAACATCAATCACATATTTACTGAAGTTCTAGTCTATTATATAAATATAAATAATAAAATTACAATTCCAAATATAAAAGTTTAAAACTTTATTTTAAAATAATAATCACTGATAATCAAAGTTATATCTTCAAATACAAAACATATTTCTCAAAGTTTTAAACAATTATAATAACAAAACATCAATACGTAAAAATATCTCAATAATTTTGTTAAAAGTTCAGTCCTAATCTCATATGTAATGAGATTAGGGTTTGTGGTCTTTGTTCTTACATCGAATAGTAGTAAGTTAAAACACTTATCCACCTTGTACAACATTTTGTGCATATTTTTTAGAATATTGGAGATGTTTTATACGGTATCATAGTTCGGTTGAGTTCAGTAGAATTTGAGTCTTTGAATCGCAATGCATACATTAGAATTTTGACCTTAATTTTTTTATTTTCAAAGGTAGTGACGATAGACCAAAACTAGTAAATCTAACCCTTAGAATTTGTCACACGAATATGTTATCACTCACATTTTTAAAAATGGCGTAAACCAGCAGACGTCATAAATCTGTGATATGTTACATTGTTTAGCCCCGCTGCAGCGCGCATGTGCACAACTAGGGTGCATCTGATGGGAACGCTTGGGAATGAGTTTGTAACAGTCAACAGAACTTATATTCATTCCTGTAAGCAAGAATCAGTTGAATTTCAACACACTAGAAAGTCCATAGATCCATTAACTAGATGTGAAACTTAAAAAATACAAAGAAAAAATAAAAATGATATAATTAGACGAAGCGCGACAGCTTCAGCATCATAACTCGTTAGAAACTTGCTCGGTATTTTCATCCGACTTTAAGTAAAATTGCGTGAGTCGCTCTGAAGCCTTCTTGACCTACGTGTGAGCCGAAGAATAATACATGTTTATATGATATACGGAAAGGAACAAAAAATCAAATGCAAGGTGTGAAAAGCCAATTAATTTCTAGAGAATTTACCTGATCATCCCAATCTGTTCTCCAAGTCATATATACAAGCGTAATCGTTTGTGTTAGAACGCCACCAATCATTCCGATCCATATTCCCTGTTAAGTAAAACGAATCACTCATAGGAAAAGTTGACCATGTAAGAGTTTTCGTAAGCATGGAAAAATGGGTGGGTCGGGTGATAGATTAACATAGTTTCAAGTCAAATAAGTATTGTCAAAAATGAGTTCGGGTCAGAATGGGTCTGGGGTGGGTGTGGATGTTAGGGGAAGGGTCGTGTGAAGACGACGGGAAAGGAGGTGCGGCAAATGTGGTGGTGATGTGGCGGCGACAATTAGTAGGTGGTTGTGACACACAATGGTGGTGGGTGGTGCTCGCCCATGTAGACCCATTTTAGTTCGCAAGTTTTATGACTACGACTCATATTTATTAGCGGATATATATTTTATATTTTATATTGATTTAGTCATTATATGTTTCCCATAATTAAGCCTAGAATCAAGGATAGTTAGTTGTCATCTTCTCTTTTTATGTGATGTAATTCTCGGATGATAAAATCAATGAAAACACAATCGCCTTTATGGTAATCAGAGCTCCCACATAAAAAAAAATTTCGCACCCATGGGTGACACCGATTCAAGCTCCTCCAAAACCAACCCCCCATCCGATAAACAATCCTTACACCCTGCGTACAGTGTTACAAACATTAACAACAAAATCCGAACATTAGATTGCAAGAAAGTCACTTATTCGACCTGGGTAAAACTTTTCAAACTCCATGTTCGCGCTTACAAGGTTCTGAACCACATCGACGGCTCCGCACCACCATCTAAAACCGATCCCAACCATGAAGCATGGTTAGAACTCGATGCCCTGATTTTACAATGGATCTATAGCACCGTCTCCGACGACATCTTAGCCCGTATCCTTGACAACAACATGCTCACCGCCAGGGATGCGTGGGTGAAGATACAAGGAATTTTTATCAACAACAAACATGCACGGGCCGCCACTCTCGAGCAAAAATTTTCAAACACCACCCTAACCTCCTGCTCGTCGTTTGATGCCTATTATCAAACGCTCAAAGACATTGCAGGTCAATTAGCTGATGTAGATCAGCCAGTGACTGAAAGCCGCCTAGTTATTCAAATGGTCCGAGGACTACCCAGCGAATATGACACTGTTGGTGCCATTGTTAATCAAAGCCAACCTACATGGGATGAGGCACTTGGAATGATTGAATCTGAAATTCAACGGCAACAAAACAAAACAGGCGTCAACAATCGTGATCACGTTCTGCTAAATTCAGAAACGACGCCGGGAACAGATCGGAGTATGGCATCAAACACGTCCTCCGTCTCGGACGGTCGATCTCCTTACCCCCAACGGATATCGTGGACGAAACTATGACCCGGTTAAGGCTGCAAGGGGCCGCGATCAACAGGCCAGGGGAGGTGGTCGTGCAAGAGGACGGGGAGGCGGTCGCAACAATGGAGGAACCAGGGGGTTCAACTCGTGGGGACAAGGGCAACAGCAAAACTACATGAACTACACTCCACATGGTTTAAACTCTTTTACCAACACCTCTCAACCCCAATATACCCACCAATGGCACCCACCACCTACACCATATCCATCCCACCCGATCCAATTTCATCAACAGGCCCATGTTTCCCCTCAAACCCATGTCCCGTCTCAAGCCCATTTTACTGGTCCATCGGGGTTTGGCCCACCTGGCAATAATGCTCTAAATCCAAGTGATCTCGGGAATGCACTCTCTAGCATGAGCTTGAACTATAGTGACCCACAATGGTACATGGATACCGGTGCCTCCTCCCATCTCACATCCGACTCAGGTAAAATCACTAGCCCTTCTTTATTACCTACAAATCCTATTTTTGTCGGAAATGGTCAACGATTACCTGTTAACGGGTCCGGTAATAGCTTTGTCACTCTTACAAATAAAACATACAAACTCAATCACATCATTCACTCACCCACAATCATAAAAGATCTTGTTTCTGTGCGTAAATTCACAACTGATAATCAAGTAAAAGTTGAATTTGACCCTTTTGGTTTTTCTTTGAAGGACCTCAAGGATGGACACCTCCTTTCCCGACACAATAGCTATGGTGACCTTTATCCATTTACACCGCCAGCTGTCACCCTGCTATCATCATCAACTTTCACACCATGGCATGATCGTCTTGGACATCCGGGAGAAACAGTTTTAAATTATTTATCTCGTAATTTTTTTGGTTCATGTACTAAAGTTGTTGGTTCAGCTATTTGTTCGTCTTGTCAGATATCGAATAGCAAACGATTACCTTTTGTTGATTCTGTTTCTAGCACTATCAAACCATTTGATATTATTCATTGTGATCTTTGGACCTCACCTGTTTTGAGTAACTCTGGTTATAAATATTATATGGTTTTAATTGACAATTATACACACTATGTTTGGGTATATCCATTAAAATACAAATCCGATACGTTCCCAACATTTATCAAGTTTCATAAACTAATCCAAACTCAATTCCCCTCGGTCATAAAAACCTTTCAATGTGATCTCGGGGGTGAGTTAGATAACAACAATTTTAAAGCTTTTGCCCATCAAAATGGTCTCGTTTTTCGGTTCTCTTGCCCACAAACGTCATAACAAAATGGACGTTCTGAAAGAATGATTCGTCGCCTCAACGACATTATTCGTGCCCTCCTTTTTCATGCACATCTTCCTCCTACATTTTGGGTTGAAGCTTTACACACGGCCACTTATCTTCACAACATCCTTCCTACCAAACGTCTTCATTTCCAAACACCCGCCTTCGCCCTCTATCTTCGCCAACCAACATACGACCACCTGCGTGTATTCGGTTGTGCTTGTTACCCAAATATGTCTGCCACTCAACAAGACAAATTATCACCTCGGTCCACTAGGTGTGTGTTCCTCGGCTACCCGGCCGACTTTCGTGGGTATCGATGTTATGACCCCATCACCGGTCGGGTACACTTGTCTCGCCATGTTGTCTTCGATGAGTACACCTTTCCCTTTAATGAACCTTCTCTATCTACCACATATGATTTTCTTGATGACCCCACCCCCACTATACCATTTTAACACATCTTCCCCCCCCCCCCCCATTATATCCTCCCTACCCACTGTTCCCGATCAATACACATGCTATCCCCACTCAACCTCCCAACACCCCACCTACATCTTCCGTACCTCATCCAACCATTACTACCCCCACTCAAAATCAAACACCCCAATCACCTAACCCCATCGTCAACCAAACAACAAACCACCCTACCACACCTCCTACAATCAATGATCAACCTAACCCACACCACATGCAAACTCGTGCCAAATCTGGAATCATCAAACCCAATCCTCGATACAATCTTGCTGTCACCTCAAACATCTCTCCCATTCCCACGTCCTATCTTAAAGCCTTATCGGACCCTAACTGGCTTCATGCCATGAAAGATGAATTTAGTGATTTGCAGGTTAATAACACTTGGGAACTAGTGCCGAAACCAATTGATCGGCCGGTCATTCGATCTATGTGGCTATTTCGCCACAAGTTTAAAGCTGATGGCACGTTGGATAGATACAAAGCTCGTCTTGTGTGTAATGGTAAAACTCAAACGGTTGGGATCGATTGCATGGAAACATTCAGCCCAGTTGTAAAACCAACTACCATCCGAACGATTTTGTCATTAGCTGTGTCACGTTCGTGGCCGATTCACCAATTGGATGTTAAAAATGCATTCCTACACGGGACATTACAAGAAACAGTCTATATGAATCAACCACCGGGCTTTGTCAATCAAGCATTTCCAGGTCATGTGTGCAAGCTAAGAAAATCTTTATATGGGCTAAAACAAGCTCCTAGAGCGTGGTATACCAGATTCTCGGCTTTTATAACATCCTTGGGGTTTCGCAATAGCAAGTGTGATACGTCTCTATTTATCTTTCAACAAGGAGATCAAATCGCATACCTCCTCTTATATGTGGACGACATCGTGCTCACTGCCAACCAACCGGGTCTCCTGTCACTAATCATCACAAAGCTCTCAACTGAATTCGCAATGAGTGACTTAGGCCCTTTACATCACTTCCTTGGCATAACCGTGACCCGCGACAACAACTCCCTGGTCCTTGCTCAGACCCAGTATGCCCGTGACATCCTTTATCGTGCCAACATGACCGCTTGTAAGCCGTGTCATACACCGGTTGACACATCGTCCAAACTTAGTGCCACTGATGGTAACTTGTTAAGTGATGGAACCCTGTATCGTAGTCTTGCTGGAGCACTTCAGTATCTCACTATTACCCGGCCAGACATCACCTATGCGGTACAACAAATTTGTCTATTCATGCATGCTCCACGAGACTCTCACTTTGCCTTCATGAAACGTGTTTTACGCTATGTTCACGGCACAACTGATCTTGGCCTACGTATTATGGCGTCTCCCACTCAGCACTTAGTCGCTTACTCCGATGCTGACTGGGGGGGGTTGCCCGGATACACGTCGGTCAACATCCGGATATTGCATATTTCTAGGTGATAATCTCATCTCATGGTCATCTAAACGACAGCCGACTATTTCTCGTTCAAGTGCCGAGGCGGAATATCGTGGAGTAGCTAATGCCGTGGCCGAAGTTACTTGGGTTCGTAATCTCCTTCTCGAACTTCGGGTTCCAATTCAGAGGGCTTCAATAGTATATTGTGACAACATTTCCGCTGTGTATTTGTCTAGCAATCCAGTGCAGCATCAACGTACCAAACACGTCGAAGTGGATATTCATTTTGTTCGGGAGAAAGTTCAAATTGGTCACATTCGGGTTCTTCATGTTCCGTCTTCTGTGCAATATGCAGACATCTTCACCAAAGGTCTTCCAAGATATTTGTTCGAGTCATTCAGATCCAACTTGAACGTTTCAGCATATCCACGTTCAAGCTGAGGGGGAATATTAGCGGATATATATTTTATATTTTATATTGATTTAGTCATTATATGTTTCCCATAATTAAGCCTAGAATCAAGGGTAGTTAGTTGTCATCTTCTTTATTTATGTGATGTAATTCTCGGATGATAAAATCAATGAAAACACAATCGCCTTTAATATTGACCCGTTGTAAAATTTGAGTTGATCGCCGTGTGTAATTAGAGTAGCCCAAATTAGCCACTTGTATAATTTGAGTAAACCCAAATTGACGCGTAAGCAAAAACTATTTATCCAAATCAACCCATATCTCAATAAATGGGTCAAAATCGCCACCCCTACTTGTTCGTTATATTTACGTACCTTAACTCCAAGACTCGTTAAATATCCGAGCAAAGCTCCCAATGGGATGCCGATCAAGTAGAAGCAAACAAGGTTAACTATCGCGACAGCTGACTGCAAACCAGCTCCAACTGCCACCCCTGATGACAATATTACAATATACATCTCCATTTACAAACTTAAAGATGGTGAACACTTAAACACTAACTTTGTAAACATTTCAAAAAGTAGGAAGTTTTATGATATGTAAGGAGTTACCAGAGAGTACAGGGTAAATGCTGTTCAACAAAACCGAAAAAGAGAGAAGCAAAGAAAGATCTGATACTGTATCCGCAACTCTTTCATCATCCGTAAACACGTATGCAAGGTTTTTACCAAACGCCAAACATAGAACAAAGAAGAACACGCCAATCGCAAGGGAAGTTCCCAACAAGACTTGTATCGAAAACCTTACTGCTTTCGTGTTTCCTCTGCCTAATTCATTCGCCACCCGAACACTTTATACATGTTAAAGTTACAGTAGAAGTCACATTAGTCACACACACAAAAAAGAAATAAAGAAGACTAGTATTAGTAAACAGTGGTTCGGTAACGGGTCAAAATTGTTAAAAAAGGTCACTTTGGGTGCTGTCATGCAAATGTTGGTTTTGGTATAGTTTTTCATGTTAGTGATAAAACCGCGAAGCATACGAAATGGAATTGTTGAAAATTCTCAAGGGTTCATCGGTTACTTACCATGCGGCACCTAAGAAACCGAGGCTCATCATAAACTCCCATGCGTTAAGGTTCAGGCTGCAAACAGATCATAAAAACAAGCTTTTATATCCTTCTGAAATTAACCAAAATGAGAGTAATAGTAACTAAACACGAGTCGATACCAAATCGAGAATGCGGATATTGCAACCTCGGCGTCAGCCATGTATCCAGCAAGTAACACTAGAACAGCATTGTACCATAACTCCAAGCTATACATTAAAAAACAATGGTCAGACCACAGTTTGACATTCAAAGTCAAACAAATGACTTCTTAACTAAATAAATAAATAACCAAATTAATTAAAAGTACTTTAAACATCATAGTTGCCAGAAAAGATTTGAAGTGTTTTTTGTGAAAAATTGCATATCATTTTATGAATTAAAGACATTCTAGTCAACATTGTAAATGAAATTAGCACACATATCTGAAAGTCAACAGTCACTTACATGCTACAAAAAATGTTGCAAAAGTTAGCACTCACATGAATTATGAGATACAAATTATGGGTCGGGTCTAGGAGTATTTAACGGGTCGTGTTAAACACTTACCAGACCATTACACCAGAGGATACCGAGAGCTTTACAACAGGAACAAGATCTTTAAAAGCAGCTACCGTAAATCCTTTCCACGAATGCGGACACCATCCTCCAAATATGTATATGAATTCTCCGATCACAAGAAACCACGAAGACAACGAGAGTGCAATCATGGCACCCGAGATGCCCATATTCAGCTTATACACGAAAAGTAGCGACAAAGGTATATGGATCGCAAATTGAAAAGCCGAAAGCCATGCAATAATCATGTTCTTTAGTTGAGCTTGTAGATACATTTGTATAGTCAAGCTAAAAACAAAGTTATAGACAAAAGGAATGAACCATAACGATATGTATCCGCCACTGTTTGATATCGATTCTTCCTCGCCTACGAGTTTAAAGATTTGGGTACCAAAGATGAAGATCGGGAGCAAAACGGTCAAAGTGATCAAGTCAACGATCCATGATCGTTGCAAGTAAATGCCCATCATGTGGTGTTGACCAGCCCCGAATGCTTGTCCACAAAGCGTTTCGGTTGCACTTGACATTCCTAACTGTTGATACATATTAATAATTTATGTTACAAATAATAATATGTGCAACACAGCTATGGTTTAACAGTTAACTTACAAGTATTCCGTTGACAAAGCGGACACTAAGTGTTTGAACAAGGGCGTAGCCAGCAAGATCTATGTCGCTAATATGTCCAATAAACGATTGGGTGACAATGATAGTTCCGAATGCACAAACCCTTGATATGATACCTGGCAATGCAACCCTCCATATTTTTTTCGACTCGTCCCATATCCTTTGTTTTAGGTCGCCTTCCTCTTCTTCTTCATGTCGAAGAAGCTTCGTCTCGAGCCCATCATCCATCCTGAAAGCTAAGAATTCACAAACATTACAGTTGCAATTTTCAGTACGCCTATAAACGAATCAAACGAATATAAACAAGATTTGTTAACCTTAAACCGAACAAAGGAATAAACTTAGACACTTAATCAAGTGAAATTCTTTGTTCGTATTCATTCATTAAGATTTATTACTTCATACTTTAAACAAAGATAATAAACGAACAAAATATGAACACCAATCAATTAAAAGAAAACTGTAATATTCAAACTAACGTCTAAAAATTCGTCATCACATAACAATAATATCCAAATTAAATTAAAGTCTATATATATTCGACGATTCAACAATGAAATCAAATACAAACTTCAAATATTTTCATACGAACGCGTGGTTTTAAAATTTGATTGGTTGATCATATGATCAGCTAATGCTTGCTAAGACTGATTAGTATTACTAATAATTAAAACTAGATTTAAATAAAAATATATAAACAAACAACTGTAAATAATAACAACAATACATATAATTAAATTCTAGTATAATATACTAGTTTTATTAACCCGTGTAATACACGGGTTAAATAAATAAAATAGAATATGGTTAATTATAAAATGATATGCTAAGATAATATATAATTAAAGTTACTTATTAGTAAGGTTATAAATAATAAAACAATGATATTAACTTTTTAAATTTTTTTATTTAGAAAAACTAAACATTTTGTTTCAAAACAAACCGCTTTAAAATTTTCATTATTATAACTCTTAATTTTAATTATTTTTTATTTTTAAAAATATTACTTTTTAAAAACACCATTTTTAAAATATTTTGATGTTTTAAAAAAAATTATTACTTTATAAAAATCTACTTCTTTATAAATAACATTAATGAAAAGAACTTTTTTAATTTATTAAAAAGCATTTTTAGTTTATAAAAAAATTAGATAATATTATTTGTAATTATAAAAACTATTAAATAGAAAGAAAAAAAAACGAAAAAATTTTGTAAGAATAAATATGATTATATCATGTGTCCCATCATTTATTTTATTAAAATAAAAAGATAATATTACAATAATATAAATAATAACGTGCCATAGAAGAAAATGTAATGGGTTCACGGCCCTAGGTCATAAAACAAAAACTACCTAATTCCAAAATCCAAATACCAAAAATAATTAAAATATATACACAGGTTTGTTTTACTTTTTATTATTCTATTAATTTAATTTAGAAACAAAAGGTAGAATGCCACGTGGCAATCATATGTAAGCCACGTACAGTTAGTATGTGCTGGATATAGAGCTCAACCCATTCCACGTATGCAAGATCAACTTAATTCTAGATCCAACAAATATAAAAATATTCGTATACCAAAGAAACTTGTCCCCTATGCATAATTACTTGAAAATAACATACAAAGGTGATGAGGGATATATCATACGCCAAACAATCAAACATTCCTTTGAATTACGTGAAAATGCAAACAAGATGTTTTTATTATTTATTTCCTAGTCTTATTATCTTTTTCTTCTAAAACCTAATTTTTAAATAAAGAGAAATAAGGATATGGAATGAACAAGAATTAGTATATTTAAGTTTCTACTATTTGTTCTCATATAATACAAAAGATAAAGAAATAGTTTAAGAAATATGATTTGGACTCTTTTAACTCAAACCTTTTTTTCCCCTTAAATTATAAGAATATATATAGTACATATATGAAAATAATATAAGGCTACAAATCCTACTGTGAATGTCTAACATTTGATCATTTTCATTCTTAAGTTGTATTAAAAAAAACTTAAAGTTACCCCTCGATCATTAATCTATTTAATAAAATATGATAGTTGATAGTTCTATAAAAAATAAATTTTAAATGAGTGAATAAACCTTATATTTTAACTATTTTCTTGAATATTAAAAAAAGTTAAAGTTTCTATTTCCTCTCTTCCATGTATGTATGTATATGCACATGTGCATACGTATGTATTTATTTATGTATGTCTACATGTGTACATGCATGTATATATGTATATATGTATACATGTAGAGAAAAAGAGAGAATCTTACTATCTGAGAAACTATGATTTGGAAATGAAGCCAAAAAGTAAGCAGAAGAACTGAAGAAGCATAGAAGATTGAAACCCTTTTAAGCAAAAGTAATAGAGAAGAAAATGGTGTGTGATATTTGGTATATGGGCCCTATTATTAGGCCTCTTTCTCTCCTAATGGAGGCTACTATTGTTATCAAGTTTTATTATATGTTTTCTCTTGATACTATGGAACTTTTGGGTGTTTGATAATGTATACGGTTTCATTTGCTCGATTTTAATGA
The DNA here is from genome assembly GCA_025506505.1 of Flaveria sonorensis. NCBI lineage: Eukaryota > Viridiplantae > Streptophyta > Magnoliopsida > Asterales > Asteraceae > Flaveria > Flaveria sonorensis. The sequence continues at coordinate 7,092,191 of CM046429.1, forward strand.
GATTTTTTCAAAAAATAAAAGTAAATAAATAATAAAGGTAGACAGCAAGTTTAAAGTCGTGAATCGAATCAATAAAGCCACTTATTTAACGTGTAAATCGAATAATATCAATTTTTTTAATATAAACAGTTTTGTCAGTTGTAGCAATTAATAAACACTCAAATTGGTTTGTTAAATCACTAGTTAATATGTTTTTGGTTGTAATATCCGTATGTCTAAAGCTAAAATTAAATAGTAGTTTGGAAGGTAAGTATCTATTAATTTACATGATGCATATTAAGAATAATCTACATAAAACCCATGTTAATTTAGTCAATTGTTGATTGCTAAATTTTTGCAAGAAGTTACGAAATATCTCATGGTGAATGGCTAAATGCAATATTTGACCAGGGTATCAGAGATATCTAAACTACTTTCGAAATCATTAAGGAAATTTAGAAATTACTTGACTTTCATTTAAAGAAAATTATGCCAAAATCGAAAAGAAGATACTCTTAATACGATTTGTTTTACTCTATAGAACTTATTAAAAATAATGGTGATAAATACTACAACTATCACACAACACTTGTCATGTGTGCTTGCATTTTATTTCTTTTTCTCGTTACTTTTTTTGGTTTTTTAATTATTGTTGTCGTTATTTCATTTTATATGATTGGACATAAATTTTATTAAAATCTAGTCGGATCAAAATTGATTTATAACTTTAAGTATAAAAATATTTTTTAATAGAATTAATAATTCATCATTGCAAAATTTATTTATTTATCTACGTTTCGATATGATTTTTTTTCTAAACGAAACCATAGCAACGCGCAGATAAAATTCGCTTGAATTTATATGTAAACTTAAATTTAGATTAAAATTTTAAAATATAAATTAATCGGCAGAACATAATTAATTACAAGAACAAAACTAAGTCATTTATATTTAAAATTAATTAAATACTAAAGATAAATACTTAAAGTAATGGTTATTACTTCTCATTCTTTTCTCCTAAAATTCAGAAACAAAATTAACAAGTTAGTTCGATTGTTTGTTTATGTTGTTTATATGTTACTAAAATGATCGAGATAAAACTACTAATTTATAAAAAAACTGTAAAAGTTATATGTAGTCAGTCATAAAATTTCAAAATAATTTATGTTTTATAATTGACTAGAGAGTATTTGAGTAAAATATGAACTCATTATTTTAAGTAATTATATATTAAAATATAAATCTCCTCAATCATAACAAGATGAATATTGAGTTACATATAATGATAGTCGTACACATGTAACTCGTAGGTTTATTGACTCAACTCTTGGATTTTCGTAATTTTCACGTAAGTTGTGGTTTTCTCATGAACAAATTCTCTATGGTCCTAACCTATACATATTGCCTTAGAACCTATATATAATAAACATATACATTTAAGTAATAGAGAAAAAATTTTATACCTTACAAACTTTTAAATTATCATATATACTTAAACAAAATTTAAAATATTATATAACATACACACGTGTAATTGTTATAAATTTTGTTGGCGGCTCATTTCTATATCTATTTAAGCTTTAAGTTCTTATTTTTTAATAAACTAAACCTCCCTAGTTGACATATGGTTGAACAAATATACAAATTACTATAAAATAATAAGTCAAGAGCGATTGAGATTGAATATTAATGATCAATCACTAAGGTGGTGCTTGTAATCTTAAAAAAACATCTGTGAAGCTTTTTTGCCTGCGTCATGTAGATCACGCGCAGACATTAGTGTTTGCAGACTGTTTGTTTTTTTAAAGAGATTTCATTAAAAAAATATTTGTGCGTGATATTCTTGGTGCAGACATAAAAATATAACTTCAAAACACTTCTCAAACCTCTTCTCAACTTCTCAACCCTTTTGACAAAACCCTTGCCATCACCTCTCACCAGCCGCCTCCCTCCCGCCGGCCACCTCCTCCCACCTGCAACCCCCATCTCGGACAACCAGCCACTTCCACACCCTCCACCCTCGCCCTCACTGTCGGCAACCCTCCCCCTTGCCGCCGGCAACCCTCCCCCTCGCCACCAGCCATCCTCCCTGTAGCACACCCCATCCCGTCGACCCCCTTGCGTCACACAGTCTCCCTTCGCTTAGCCTCGAGTAAGGATTTTATCTTGCATTCTGCGGACGTTAGAATTAAACAGTCTTCTTCTACAGATTTCTGCAGATGTGGTTCGCAGACTGCAGACATTTTACCTCTGAAAAAACAAACTGCACCTAAGCTATCAACTTGAGAAACCGGAGATGAAGAATCGGTTCTGAGGTTGGAAGCTATACACAGAGACAAATCTTTTGGAAGCTATTAAAGATTGCAAGAAGGTGGTAGTTTCATTAGCGACCTCTCCTTCAAAATACATGATTATTTATAAAACTAACATGAAAATTAGATATATACCCTTTTAAACTTGAATTATTAATTTCCTACGATCACAAGTTTTCAACTCTCTTCTTGTGTAGATATTATTGAAGTTAATTCACAAATAGTGATAAGTACTTGAACATGTAGGCATGCACGTGGGATTTGGTGATGACTCATCATTAAATCTTATAGTGGTGATGACTAATCATTAATATTTTATAGTATTTGTCAGTTTTCTTATTTTTTAGAAGTATGGTAGTTTATTTGTTTGTTAGTGGGTCATGTCCATGTAGTAGAGATAGTGGGTTGGGTTTTTTAATGTTTTGTAGTTGTTTATCTTTCCAATTGTAGTTGAACGATTTGCAGGGAAGTGAATTAAAGTTTGAGTCATTTTGTATTCTATTGTGTGTGTTCACGAGCAACTGTGATACCAACAGTCTGATATCAGAGCCAGGTTGTAGAGAAAGAGAAACAAGCGCGGTTATCCTTTCATGGCAAATAGCAAGGAGGAAGGCACAACACAGATCTCCCTTCCAATCTTCAAGGGAGATAGGTACGAGTATTGGAGCATTCGTATGAGAACCATTCTCATGTTGCATAATCTTTGGGATCTTGTGGAGATTGGGTATAACCATAATGATGGAAATAGAGAAAGGTACAAAGAAAATTCAACAAGCGGTTCATGACGATGTGTTTTCAAGAATTTTTGCGGCTACTACATCACGACAAGCTTGGGTCACATTGCAATCCGAGTATAAGGGTGACTCAAAGGTAAAGACCGTTAAATTGCAGAGCCTTCGTCGGGAGTTCAAAACTATACAAATGAAAGATGGAGAGGTTGTGGCTGATTTTCTCATAAGGTTTATAAAAATAGTTAATCAGGAACGAGCCTATGGGGAGCTTGTCTCAGATCTGAGTATTATGGAAAAGATTTTAAGAAGCCTCACACCAAGATAGGATCACGTAGTGACTGCCATTGAAGAGACAAGAGATTTGTCAACCTTGTCTTTTGATCAATTAATGGGTTCACTACAGGCGCATAAGAGTTGGGTGAATCGAGGGACTGAAGTTCCCAAAGAAGAAAAAGTCTTTCAAGCAACCACCGGAGAAGAGGGTCGGTTATGGAATTATAGAGGATGAGGAAGGAGCCCTGTAAGACATCGAAGTAGAGGACGAGGCCGGTTTGGTGGCAAGGGTGGTAGCAATATAAAGTGTTACAACTGTAACAGGTTTGGACATGTGAGAGCCGAGTGTTGGCAAGAACCACATGCACAGGCTGCAATTGAAGATGATGAGGAAGATGAAGATTATCGGTTGTTCATAGCTGTAACCGAGGACGAAAAGATGAGAAATAAGAACATTTGGTTGTTAGATAGTGGTTGTTCGAACCACATTACCGGGAAGAAAATGTTGTTTCAGGATATAGACGAGACAAAGAAGTTGGATGTGAAACTTGGAAATGGAAGAAGTATCCAAGTGCAAGGAAAGGGCACTGTTGAGTTTGCACTAAATAGAGGAAAACATAAGGTTCTGGAGAACGTACAGTTTGCTCCTGATCTTGACTACAACCTACAGTTTGTCGGGTATTATCCGAACTCTAAAGCATAACGACTATTTGATGTGGTGACAAGAAAAATAGTTGTATGTAGAGATGTAGTGTTCGATGAAATGGAACGATGGAAGGATTGTTCAGATGATAAAAACGGTTTCCCAACTGAAGTGGAGTATGTTGATATAGGAGAAGATGAGGTTGAAAAAGATAGTAGTGAAAGGTTCAACAAAGATGTTATTGCCAACGACCATAATGAAGAGCCGAAAGATGAAATCAATGTACAGCCCAACGATAATGAAAACACGACAGAAGGTAGGGTAGAAACATCGAACCAACATGAATCGGGTGGACCGGAAACCGGGTTGAGACGCTCAACACGGGTATGTAAACCTAACCCTAAGTATGCTAATGTAGTTGTTGATTCTCATGTAACCGTTGTTGATCACATGCAAGAGTACGACCCCTCTTGGCATTTTGCTTTATCATCTGTAGAACCAGTTTCATATGAAGAGGCAGCCTTGAAAAATGAATGGATAAAGGCCATACAGGCGGAGATTGAATCACTTGAGAAGCACAACACGTGGTCTCTAGCCAAACTCCTTGTAGGAAAGAAGGCAACTGGTTAAAATGGGTCTTTAGGTTAAAGCTAGATGAGAAAGGGAACATTCACAAACACAAGGCTCAGATTGTTGCAAAAGGTTATGTGCAAAAGTCGGGGATAGACTACGAAGAGACTTTTTCGTCGGTTGCTCGTTTCGAAACAATTCGGTTAATTATATCACTTGCAGCTTAAAATGGATGGCTGATTTATCAATTCGATGTGAAATCAACCTTCTTAAATGGAGTTCTTCAAGAAGAAGTATATGTAGAACAACCACGTGGTTCTGTTGTCAAAGGAGAGGAAGACAAGGTGTATCGACTGCATAAAGCCTTATATGGGTTGAAGCAGTCTCCACGTGCATGATACAACAGCAGGATAGATGGCTATTTCTTGTCAAATGGGTATGAACATAGCATCAACAAACCTACTACGTATGTAAACAAGGTAGGATACTAATCTAATCATAGTTTGTATGTGGATGATATGATCTATACTAGCTCCTCGTGTGAACTTGTTAGAGAAATCAAAGATAAGATGGTACGTGAATTTGAAATGACAGACATAGGTGAACTGCAGGACCGGGTAAGGGTACTTAACACTTAGTTTCACACTGAGGATAGATCTTAGATCACTTAACAATTCAAATAGGGACCTGATAACTTAAACAGGTGATACTAAGAACACAAGTAAATTAAAGAGACAGAACTAAGAACAACACAAGAACACAAGATTGGTTTTCTAGGATGCTGTATATTGATCTTAAGTTCTTTTACAAGTGTTACAAAGCATAAGGAAATTACAAGGACCTGAGACACTTTTATACTACAACCTACAACTATCACTTACATGTAAAGACAGTTAGGATTTGACTAATCTAGACAACAAGATCAATCTAAAGTCAAAAGGCAGATTTTCTTTTGACTAGTGACTATGACATGTCATAGCTCACTGACTTTTCCTAATACAAAAAGTCTACAGGAACAAGTAAGGTAAGTTACAGACAAAGACCATTCCTACTTTTTGATAAAGCATGAAAGTTTCACCAACTTGTGTAAAGTTGGTGAACCACCAGAGCAGCCAGCGGAAAGTGTGTCAGCTTTATCAAAAGTTGATTCAGAGAAAGCATATTTTCTCTGTCCTCCGAAGAAATCAGTCTTCACAGCTTTGGAAGACTTTGTCTCTGAAGCTTCGGAAGATTTCATCTTTGGCTTCGGAAGATGCTGGTCTTTGGCTTCGGAAGATTTCACACTTAGAATAATTTCCTGTTTGAGTGTGAAACTTCCGAAGTAACTCCTTCTGAACTGTTAGCTTCGGAAGATCTTACACTTAGACACATTTGAGAGTGTAAGACTTCCAAAGCTAGTTCATCTTTGTTCCTTAGTGCATGCATGGAAGACTTGGTTGTTTTGGCTTGTTGGTTGCATCAGCCTCATAATCTTTAGATGATCTTACAAACTCCCCCTAGGCTGATGCTACCAAAACAGAGAAGTTCTGTAGATTTTGATAGTCCACATTAGGATCCTCAGCATACCTTTCTTCATCATTAGGTCTAGATCCTTCAGACTAACATAGAACCTTCTCATGTCAAAGAGATCATGCAGAGGAAGATTGAACATGTCTTCTGAGGAATAGACATGCATGCCTTCCTGATCTCTTATGACATACCATCTGTCTTGATCTTCATCATAAGACCATGACATAATTTTTCTTCCAACAGCAAGAGGCTCTACTATGATTGGAGTTTGTTGAGAGACCTCTTCATGCACTCCCTCAGGATGCTCTGACTCATCCTGAGGTTGGGAGGTGGATGTCTTTCTTCTTTTTCTCTTTGAGGTTGATCTTCTGGCCATCCTTTTTCTTCTCCCTGATGATTTTAACTGAGGGGACTGGTCTTGAGTACCAGGTTGTTCAGTTGAGTCCCCTCAGTTGGGATCTCCTCTCTCACAGGTTCAGAAGGAGAGAGAGGAGGACCCTACTGTGGATCAGAAGATGAAGTTGGCTGAGATGCAGCTCCAGGTTCAGGTTGTGTTGTCTCAGTGGGTTCAACCTTCACCTCAACTTTAGGTTGAGCTGGACTTGGTGGAGAATGCAAGTCCACAAGCTCTCCCTTCTTTATCTTCTGCTTGATTACCCTGATATGCTCATCCATTGTGGATAGAGACATAGGGCCAAGCCTCCTTCCGGAGAATCCATACAGCTTTAAGAAGCTCATCATCCTTTGTATGTCAGCAGACTTCTTTTGGCTTTTGTGGATGATGGCCCTTGACTTTGCAGCTTCTTCCCTTAATCTTTTCTTTTCAGCTTGTTTTTTTCTTTTAGCTCTTTCTTCCATCTGCTTATTGTATTCAAACAATATGTACTCAGATGGTAAGTGAAGAAGTGCATCTGCCTGATAGAGACCTTTGGCACTCAGGTAGCTGATCATCTTTAGTCTTTCTTCTTCAGTTGCTACCTGAGGTTGTTCAGTGGCCACAGTCTCTGGCTCAGGACTTTCTTGAACTGGGGAGAGGACAGGAATGTTCTTGTAGAGTCTTTTCAGCCTTATTTCTTCCTTGTGCTTGAGGAGCAATGCTGCATCCTCTGCTTCCTTCCTCTCCTTTGACAACTCTGTGTCAGCCAGTTCATTCAACTCATCTAAGGGGAGAGAGATGAGTTCATCAACATTATAGTTTCTGGTTCCCAGGTAGTTTAGCCTGGCTGCCCTTAACTCATCTTCCTGAGTGTTTAGCCTGGGGCAGCCCTGATTGCAGCTTCCATAAACCCTGGGGAACCACTTGAACTCTCTCCCCTCAGCTTCCTCTTCCTCTCTCTCTTCTCCTCCTTATCTCCTCAGGAGTCAGTTTCCTTTTGCCTTTGTCAACCACAGCTTTGGTGACTCAGGCTGGAGAGAGCTTTGGCCTTCATTGCTTGGTTCAGCTGTCAAGCTCTGGCCAGAGAGAGGTTGTGAAACACCATCACCAGCTGGTGTTTCACTGAGGGTAATGGGTGCAGAGGGAGATCCTGTCTCAAGGTTCACAGGTTCAACCTCTGGGCCTTCAGTCAAGGTTTTCCCTTCGAAGCTAATCTCTGGGTCTACCTTAACATCCAATTGACCAAAGATCTCACCTGCTAGCCTCTGTCTATATAATTTTGATCTCAATTTAAACTCCTCTAGCACCCTGTCTTAGATTCTTTCTGCCAATCTTGCTGCTTGTTTGTTATTGCTTGGGTTGACAAGTGGTAGATCTACCAAGTTGATGCTCTTATAGAAACTCAGGTGTGAAATGTTGAGAACGTCTAGTTGACCCTGAGCTCTATAGATCACAAGAGCTCTCCTATTACTGTCATACCCTCAACCCCAGATTGGGTTCTCAGAGAGGGGAGACATTGCTCTTGGTATTCCCTCCTCAAACAGTTGTTGAATGAGCAAATGTAGATCACTGTATAGAGGAGGTTGCTGAGTATGAACATCTATAAGAGAGGATGGATTCCTCTATGTCCATACTCTAGGAAGAACTCCCAGGTTCTGTGGTTGTCAGAATTTTCTCCCCCTTTTTGGTAGCATCACCCTCTTGCATAGGTGAGCTGGGAGATTGATCCATGACATCCACAGGTTCTTGTGGACCTGGATGAGTTGTGTTCATGGGTCTCTCAGCCAACTTGCCCTTGAAATCAGTGATCTCAAGTTACTGGTCATTGACCCTCTTCTGTAAGATATTCACCAGAGATTCCAGGTGAGCTATCTTTAAAACAAAATAGGTGCAAAGATGTGACAGTTTGTGCACCTTTTGTTGCAGACTCCCCTCATCTTCAGATGAAGAATCATTGGGGGGTGAGAGAATTGGACCTAAGTCTTCTTCCTCACCACCAGCATGGGTTTCTTGGCTGCTGGATTTCCCCTGCCCAATGACAACTTCCAGAGAAGTGTCAAGAGGCTGGGTTGCCATGGTAGAGGTCCTAGTGATGTTATCACTTACAAAAGTGATAGCCTCTGCCATATGGATTTCCTGAATAAGTTCGGGACGATCCACCTCAGTAGGGGGTTGCTGATGCGGGCTAGAGATGGGGGAAGCAGGAGTACTCATCTCTCCTTGAGTGTGGGAAGAGAGGAGAGACTCATGGTACTCACTGAAGCCCAAATCTTCATCAGAATAGAAGTCAAGGCTGGGAATGGGGCGGTTTAGATCAAGAGGTTGGGGATGGTAACTTTCCCCAGAAGGTTGATCACTAGAGTATTGAGACTCAGAGTGATGGCTTAAGGTTGTTTGTGGGGTTGTGAGCTCATCAAGCTGAGCATGAGGAACCTCAGCACTGAGTGATGGAAAGATGGGAGTGGTCTGCTCCTCAGGGGAAGTGGGAGCTTGAGATTCCACTTCCTTCTGTATGGGTTCTGATATGGGGGCCTGTAGATGCTCAGTAGCAAGTGCAGGGGTTCGTTAGGATTTTCTTTTGTAGGTGATGGTGATGGTAGGCTGTGTTTGAGGTGGGTGAGAGGTGGAGGGTGTTGGTTCAACACTAGCTGGTGCTGCTAGGTTTTCACCCTGAGCAATGAGCTCAAACATTTTTGGGACAAGGGTTGTTTCTACCCCAGAGAAGCCAACAGTTGGCTTCTTCAAGATTTTGAAGATGCCGGGCCTCATTTGTCCTATTTTAAGAATATTACCTGTTCCCCTCAACTGTGGTCCCAACTCACAGTTGAGAATGTGTTGAACATACCTAGGGAACATGTAATACTCTAAGGAGTCCAAGTTTGCAAGTAAATTAGTATATACAAACTGAGAGTACCTGAACTTGACCCCTTGTACCATCCCATGGACTATAAAGGAGAGGTCTTCTGGAACTTGATCCCATCCTCCATGCTTGTTAGAAAGGCTGTGAATGATGACATGGAGGAGGTATTTCCATTGAGATGAGACCTTCCCCTTCCTGAAGGTTTTGACTGAGAAGTCACCTTCATAGCCCATCTGCTGAAAGGAGTGGTTGACAGCAGATTTGGGAAAGGACAGCTCACCTGCTTCATCATCCAGCTGCAAATGGGTGTTTATGATGGCCAGTGATGAAAACTGTCCTCCCCTGCACTGTAGCAGACAGTGCCTTCTCCCCGTCCATGGTGACCTCTTGACAGGTCCTCCAGAACTCAAGCAACTGATCCTCATAGAGAGGAGGATCAATTGTAAGGGAGGTGAAGTAGTGAGATGAAGAAAGGTACCTACACACATCTGAGAAGCTTGGATCCTTCTCGGAGTGTAACAGGGCAACCTGATTGTGTTGCCTGTGTAGGTGCATGGAAAAATCAGGGTCATTGCGACGATCAATGTTGGCCATTTGAGGAAGCTTTACAGTGAAGAAAGGAAGAAGAAGATGAAATTTGGGGGTAATTTTAGGGTAAGGATCAATGAGAGTAAAGAGATGAAATAGAACCGTTTGGAAGATATATGTTGTGGATTTGAGACAAAGTTATGACAAAAAGATAAACTTTGAAATCCGCAAGTGGGTCCTACTGAAAAAGTGCGCATTTTCTTGGAAGTTGTAAAACTTCCGAAGACAATTTTGGCTTCGGAAGCTTTGTAGCAAAGCTTTCGAAGGCAATTTGTGCTTTGGAAGATATTTCAAAGAATTTTGAAAATTTGGCTTTGGAAGAAGTGAATAAGTCTTCCGAGACTTAGTTGCTTTCGGAAGATATTTGTTCTTTGAATGCATTTAAGTGCTTATATACAAATTTAAGCTTCGGAAGATACTCCAAGAATTTCTTCCGAAGGTAAATCTTAGATAAGCTGTTAAATGATTTAAAGACATAAATTTTTCGAAGGCAATTTGAGTTCTTCCGAAGGTAAATTTTCACAAATCTAAGGAATATCAGTTAAAAGTTAGTTTTCTTCCAAAGAGAACTGGGCTTATGAGGTGATCTAATAGACAACTTAGGACACACAATTTTAGGAAAAAAGTTGATTAAGTTATTAAAGAAAATCTATTCAAAGTTAATCATCCCAATAGCTGATACAAGATATTTAAATCTCTGTTCATCAAATGACTTTGTGAACAAATCAGCATATTGTTCTTTTGTGTTAACTTTGATTAGTTTGATCAATCCCTTTTCAAAATTATCCCTAATCAGATGATACCTGATGTTGATGTGTTTGGTCCTTGAGTGCTGCACAGGATTCTCTGTAATAGAGATGGCACTGTTGTTGTCTATGTGGATGGGAGTCTCCTTGAAGTTGAACCCATAGTCTAGCATCTGATTCTGAATCCAAAGCACTTGAGCACAGCAGCTTGCAGCAATAATGTATTCAGCTTCAGCAGTTGATGCAGACACACAAGATTACTTCTTGCATTGCCAAGAGACTATCCTTCCACCAAGGAATTGACATCCCCCAGATGTGGACTTTGCAGTCATGTTGCAGCCACCATAATCACTATCTGTATAAGCATAAGATTAAAGTCTGAATTCCTTGGATACCAAAGGCCTAGATTTGGAGCACCTTTAGAATCCTTTTGACAGTGATTAGGTGTGACATCTTGGGGTTGGCTTGATATCTTGCACATATACATGTGGCAAACATAATATCAGGCCTGCTAGCAGTAAGGTACATAAGTGACCCAATCATAGCCCTGTAGAGATGTTCATCAACACACTCCCCCTCAAGATCAGGACCAAGGAGTGGTTTCTGGCTATGGGTGTCTTTGCAACCTTACAGTCAGTCATCTTGAATCTTGTAAGTATGTCCTGTACATACTTTGACTGACTAATGAAGATGCCATCTTCAACCTGCTTCACTTGAATTCCTAGAAAAAACTGAGTTCCCCCATGGCACTCATTTCAAATCTATTCTTCATCAGCATCTCAAAGTCTTTGCAGAGCTTTGGATTAGTTGAACCAAAGATGATGTCATCTACATATATTTGAACTAGCAGTGTGTCATTCCCGTTTCTTTGATGAAGAGAGTCCCATCAATAGTACCTCTTTTGTATCCATGTTGACAGAGGTATGTTGATAGTGTCTCATACCACTTTCTTGGAGCTTGATGCAGTCCATATAGAGCTTTATCAAGCTTGCAGACATAATCAGGATGATCTGGGTCTGCAAAGCCAGGTGTTTGTTTGATATAAACTTCTTCATCAATCACCCCATAGAGAAAAGCACATTTCACATCAAGCTGGTAGACCTTGAAATCCTTGGATGCAACATAAGCTAGGAATATTCTTACAGCTTCAAGTCTTGCAACTGGAGCAAAGACATCAATGTAATCAATTCCTTCTCTTGAGTGTATCCTTGAACAACCAGTCTAGCCTTGTTCTTGATGATAATCCCTCTATCATCCTTCTTGTTCCTAAATACCCATTTGGTACCTATGACAGTCTTCCCTTGAGGAAGAGGGCATAAGTTCCACACCTTATGTCTTCTGATTTGAAGCAGCTCATCTTGCATAGCTTCAATCCAGCTTCCATCCTCAAAGCCTCATCAACTTTCTTCGGCTCTATCTGGGATAAGAAACAAAATGTAGACAAACATGGCTGTCATGAGTTTGTCCTCTTGTTCTTACCCCTGAGTCAACATTTCCAATGATGTTTGTGGGGGATGTGACTTGTGGATCCGAAGTTGAGGGATCACAGCAAGTTGGTTGGACAGATCTAAATTAGAGAAATTCTGATCTGGCAATGAGGTGTCTCCCACCACATCAGCACACTTATCAAGAGAAACTTGATCCAATGAGTGTGTGACATCATTCATGTTGTCTTCAATGGAGTGGTTATCAGCATCAAGAAATTCTTGATCACTGTCACCACCTCCAGTTCCTCCTGCATTAGAAGTTCCTTCTCCTGAATTCTGAGCCTCTGAGCTGGAATTTGAAGGCAATTCAGTTGAATCAGCAGTATTTGTCATGCTTGTGCTGATAGGAGCCTCAATTACAGGGTTAGTCACCACTGGAGCTGAAGTAGTCTTCTTGGTTGGTCTTCTCAGCTCAAATCTTGGATCAGGATCTTCTGTTGATCTGTTATCTGTAGATCCTGAAACATTCTCACAAGACTTGTTAAAACAGTTGGTAACTAAATCAAGATCAAACAGCCAATCCGGACCAGAACCTTTCACACAGGGTGTGTGTTCATTGAAAGTCACATTGGCTGACTCCTCAATGATTCTAGTTCTGAGATTGTATACTCTATAAGCCTTAGCTTGAGAAGAGTATCCAACAAAGTGTCCATCATCTGATTTCTCAGCAAACTTGGCTATTTGATCTTTGGTATTCAAGATGGTGCAAGGACATCCAAATGTTCTGAGAAAACCAATGAATGGTCTCCTTTTGTGCCACAGTTCATAAGGAGTCTTACCATGTGTCTTAACCACTAAAACTCTGTTTTGCACATAGCAGGCTGTGTTGACAGCCTCTGCCCAGAAGGTGATAGGCAGTTTAGAGTCAGACAACATGGTTCTAGCAGCTTCAATAAGTGTCCTGTTTCTCCTCTCAGCAACACCATTTTGCTGAGGAGTCCTGGGAGCACTATATTGTCTTGAAATACCTTTTTCATCACAAAATGTATCAAGGATTTGGTTTTTAAATTCAGTTCCTTGATCACATCTTATGGTCTTGACCTTGTGATCAGATTGATTCTTAATTTTCAGAATGAAGTTCTTTAAGATTTCAGGGGTTTCATCCTTAGTTCTAAGAAAAACACCCAAGTGAATCTTGTGAAATCATCTGTGATCACTAAACAGTAAGAGGTCCTTCCTAGACTCATTACACTGGTGGGGCCAAACAGATCCATATGTAACAAGTGTAGGGAGTAGTGATAGAGTTCATTTCCTTTGGCTTGTGAGACACTTTGTGTTGCTTCCCTTTCAGGCATGCAACACAGTGGTCATCACTTGTAAACTCTTTCTTTGGCATTACAGTTACCAAATCATTCTTAATCAATTTATTCATGTTTTTAAAGTTTACATGGCACATTCTTTTATGCCAAAGGAAAGACTCATCACTATTTGCTTTAGACAGAAAGCAAGAAACTTCTCCAGAGGGAGATGTTTCCTGCAGATCCATCTTGTACATGTTCCCTCTCCTGGGGGCTCTGAGCAGAATATGCTCTTGAGGAATGTCAACCCCAGGCTTGAGAACAATGCACTCATGCTCAGTAAAGAGCATGTGATGTTTTTGGTCACAAAATTAGGACACACTCAAAAGATTGTATCCAAGCTCCTTGACAAAGTTTACCTTCTCAATGCTGAGCTTACCATTTGTAACCTTGCCCCTACCAGTAATGTAACCTCCTGCATCTCCTCCAAAAGCAACTGGTCCTCCATCAAATCTTTCAAAGTTTTGAAGTAAGGACTCATTGCCTGTCATGTGCCTGGAGCAGCCACTATCAATGATCCACACATTTCTGTTTGCCTTTGGCTGTCCATGCACAAAAAGAGATGATTTAGTTACATTTGGAAACCCAAGTCTCATTGGTCTTGGCTTGTTAAAATGAGTTGAAGGCAATGAAACAGGAAGTGATCCTATGTTCAGGCTCTGAGGATCATTTGCTATTGCTGATGAAGAATCTTCAGTCACACGGTCTTCCTTTATCTTCCACACCACCTTTGGAAATTTTGGCTTGACCTTCAAAGCTTCAGAAGCTTTTGCAGCTTCGGAGATTTGGAGACTGGACCTTCGGAAGATCTTGCTTTCACTGCAGCAAGCTTCAGTACTTCGGAAGCATTCCTTTCTTCCAAGACCAAATTTTCTTCTGAAGGCAATTTTTCACTTGCCTTCTTATTCATTTTGGAGCTTCCGAAGGTAACAGATTTTCCTTCCGAAGCTTTCTTTTCCTTCTTCTTCCCAGAAGCCATCTCTTTGACCATGTGGATAGTACTTTTAGGATTGTAGATGCAATCCTTAGCCAGATGAGAGGTACTACCACACATGATGCAGTCCATTTGCTTCCTTCTAGGAGTCTTCTTCTGAGAGCAAGACTGAACTTGAACACTTTCTTTCTCCAGCTTCTTCTTCACAGATGATGCAACAATTTTCTTAGGGAGAGAATTGCTCTTGGAGGAGGATGGTTCAGACTGTGTAGCAGTGATACACAACAATTCAGCCTTCTCTTTGCTAGAATGAGTTGGAACTGTACTAAAACTCCTGGTACTAGAGTTTGTAGTTGATTCCTCAGCCTTTACCACTTCAAACCTTGCAGAGATGAACATTTGTTTCTGCTTGGAGTCATAAGTGGCCTTGATCTCTTGAGCCTTCTTTGATCTTCTCTTTGCTCTTCTGATCAAGTTCTTCCTCTCTGTCTTTGTCATACCAGCCTTTTTACTCTCCTCAGGAGCATGGTGACCCTTTTTGGATTGACTCTCTTCACTCATTTCAAAGTCATTCCTCACCATCTCCTTTTCATCCTCTTTATCATTGGGGTCTATAGAGGGCAGCTCATCTTGACCAGTTCCACACCTTGGAGATCTTACTGATAGTAGGGTGTGTGGAGGAGCTATCTCACAAGATCCCAGTCCCTACTTATTCTGATAACAAACTTTTGCATACAAAGATGAGGATATTATGTTCTTGAAGGTCTCTTCTTCAAGAACACATTTTTCTGCCCTGGCTTTGTTGATCACAAGCTCAGCCTGGCATTCTATCAACTTAGTAACAAGATCTTTTATTTGAGTCTTGTAGTTTGTTTGCTCATGTTTAAGAGTTGAAATTGTTTTCTCTAGATCTTCTATTTTAAGCTTATAATCATTTTCAGCTCTCTTAAAATCAGCTTTTAAAATGTTTAAAGACTCAATATCAGATCTCATTTCTAAGTTGTAGGACCTGTATCTGTTTACTTTAGCAATACATTCAGGAGAGCAAAGATGTTCTAATATCTTGGCTTTATCATGGTCAGCCATGAGTGCTTGATTTGGAGAAGCATCTTCAGCTTGGAAGCTCCAGTCAAAGCCTCCTTCTTCAACAACAACTGCAGCTTGCTGTCTTGGCTTCTCATTCTGGTGCCCTTCTTCAGTGTAGTTTGGCCTGGATGATGCTTGGCCACCATTTGACTAGGTGCCTTGCATTCTCTGGCAAAATGTCTCATTTGGTTACAGTTGTAACACTTTACTTTGCTTTTGTCCAGCCCAAACTTGCCACTAGCTATATTGCTAGGAAACCTTCTCCCAGTCCTCTTGTAGAACTTCTGGGCTCTACGAGTGAGAAGAGCCATCTGCTGGACTATATCCATATATTCCAGATCATCTTGATGGATACAGTCCAGGTCTTCAAGAGTGAAGAGAAAGTTGCCTGAACTTTCATCAGTAGAGACAAAGGCTTGAGAGGAACTTGTCTCTTGGAAGGGACTTCCTTGGATGTAGCTCTCTCTGGGTGTCTCTGTGAAGGTGATGAAAGGACCCTTTTGTGAAGTTTCAGGGTAGCAGATAAGATGATGCTGTGGTTTTCTGCTATCCCTTTCACCCACATGAAGGGCTGAACTCTGGTGAGTATTCGAGTTACCAGATGAATTTTGCATGTTCATCTCCATCTGGTATCCACTGAGTATCCCATATAACTCAGTGAGAGTAAGGGTCTTGAGGTTTTCAGTCCTCTTAATGACCACACAGTAGTGTGTCCATTGTCTGGGAAGAGAGGACATGAACTTCCTAACAATATCCCTGTTCTCAATAGTTACTCCAACATCAGCCAGAGTATCCACAATCTCAACATACCTGAAGTATTGTTGAGTCATGGTTTCACCTGTCTTGAAGGTGAAGTTTTCAAACTGCTGCTTCAGGAGGTCCTTCTTGTTTTCCTTGGCTTCATTGGACCCCTCATACATCAGTTTCAGTGCATCCCATAGCTGTTTAGCGGTCTTGCACTTCTTGAAACCTCTATAGATGGAGTTTGGAAGAGCAGTTTGGAGGGATGTCATGGCTTTCTGATCAATATCAATCCTTTTCCAGTCTTCATCAGAAAAGTCAGCCCTCTCCTTTGGTATCATGCCACCAGCAGCAGCAGCTAAAGAGGTGCATGGTATATGAGGTCCATTGACAACAGACTCCCACATCCTGGAATCTTGAGACTTGATGAAGCCTTCCATTCTTTAGCACCAAGTGTCAAAATCCTCAGGAGTGATCAGTGGGGAATTTGTCATAGTTTCAATTTCCATATCAGCCTTAGAGATAGCTGCCATTTGAAGAGTTAAGTGATGTGTGAAGCTAAGAGGATTAAAGATGGTGAGATCTTACAATCAAGAGCCTGGAATGCTCTGATACCAATTGCAGGACCGGGTAAGGGTACTTAACACTTAGTTTCACATTGAGGAGAGATCTTAGATCACTTAACAATTCAAATAGGAAACTGATAACTTAAACAGATGATACTAAGAACACAAGTAAATTAAAGAGACAGAACTAAGAACAACACAAGAACACAAGATTTGTTTTCAAGAATGTTGTATATTGATCTCAAGTTCTTTTACAAGTGTTACAAAGCATAAGAAAATTACAAGGACCTGAGACACTTTTATACTACAACCTACAACCTACAACCGTCACTTACATGTAAAGACAGTTGGGATTTGACTAATCTAGACAACAAGATCAATCTAAAGTCAAAAGGCAGATTGCCTTTTGACTAGTGACTAAGACATGCCATAGCTCACTGACTTTTCCTAATACAAAAAGTCTACAGGAACAAGTAAGGTAAGTTACAGAAAAAGACCATTCCTACTTTTTGATAAAGCATGGAAGTTTCACCAACTTGTGTAAAGTAGGTGAACCACTAGAGCAGGTAGCGGAAAGTGTGTCAACTTTATCAAAAGTTGATTCAGAGAAAGCATATTTTCTCCGTCCTCTGAAGAAATCAGTCTTCACGAAAGACTTTGTCTCTGAAGCTTCAGAAGATTTCATCTTTGGCTTCGGAAGATTTCATCTTTGGCTTCGAAAGATGTTGGTCTTTGGCTTTGGAAGATTTCACACTTAGAATAATTTTCTGTTTGAGTGTGAAACTTCCAAAGTAACTCCTTCTGAACTGATAGCTTCGGAAGATTTTACACTTAGACACATTTGAGAGTGTAAGACTTCCAAAGCTAGTTCATCTTTGTTCCTTAGTACATGCATGGAAGAGTTGGTTGTTCTGGCTTGTTGGTTGCATCAACCTCATAATCTTCAGATGATCTTACATGAACTAAAATACTTCCTTGGGTTAGAGGTAGTACAAAAGCAAGATGGTATTTTTCTAACTCAAAAGAAGTACACAAAAGAATTGCTTAAGAAATTTGGTATGGAGAAATGTAAAGGAGCAGCTACTCCTATGAACTCTAATAAGAAGTTTAAGGCAGACGATGGAGCAGAAGCAAAAGATGCACTCAGGTATAGAAGCTTGACTGGTGGATTAATTTTTGTAACCTATACAAGACCAGACATTGTGTATGATGTTAGAATAATATCCAGATTTATGCAAGATCCATCGGTTCTTCATTACGGAGCACCAAAAAGAATACTACGGTATCTTGCCGGTACTCTGGGATATGGGTTGTGGTATGGAAGTTCGAATGAGGTGATGTTTGTCGGTTTTACGAATAGTGGTTGGGATGGTTCGTCTGAGGATATGAAGAGTATGTCTGCTTATTTTTTCTCTACTGGAACAGGTGCTGTACATTGGCTGTCAAAGAAGCAAACTATCGTTGCTTTATAAACTACTGAAGCAGAATATGTGGCGGCAACAGCTGCAGCATGTCAGGCCGTGTGGTTGCGAAAGATGTTGAAGGAACTGGGTCATGTGCAGGGAACGGCCACACAGATATGCTGTGACAATCGATCCACAATCTTCTTGACAAGAAACCAAGCTTTCCATAGCCGCACCAAACATATTTCCATCAAGTATCACTACATTCGTAGTGTTGTGGATAAGAAGGAGATTGAGCTGAAGGCTTGTGGTACTCATGAACAGGTCGCAAATATCTTTACAAAAGCTTTGGGAGTGGAACAATTATGTTACTTGAGAGGGCTATTGGGAGTCACTATTCTGTGAATTATGAGAGGATATTGAAGTTAATTCACAAATAGTGATAAGTACTTGAACATGCAGGCATGCACGTGGGATTTGGTGATGACTTATCATTAATATTTTATAGTGGTGATGACTCATCATTAATATTTTATAGTAATTTGTCAGTTTTTTTATTTTCTAAAAGTATGGTAGTTCATGTGTTTGTTAGTGGGTCATGCCCATGTAGTAGAGATAGTGGGTTGGTTTTTTTTAATGTTTTGTAGTTGTTTATCTTTCCAATTGTAGTTGATCGAACGATTTGCAGGGAAGTGAATTAAAGTTTGAGTCATTTTGTATTCTATTGTGTGTGTTCACGAGCAACTGTGATACCAACAGATATTTAAGTTTACAAGTTTAAAAACAACGTATGGCTTGCCTCACATTAACTATAGACTTATTGACTTATACTAACTCCACTTAACTCGCTAACTTCTTGTAACTACCACAAATAACAAACTCTTTAAGAGAACTACGTCCACTTTTAACTACTCATAAAATAAAGTAACGAGACATTGATCGAAGGCCTTTTGAACTTTATAGTTAATAAAAATGTTTAAAAACTTAATAGAATCATTATTATACCATCAAATTACCCGACCATTTGCAAAATCATCAAAAACACATCGCAAATCTGTCACAACTGAATCTGGGGCAAATTCAGTCATTATATTAGCAATGGATGTTTTTCGCCGCTAATACTGCTTTGTCTAGTAGTTTAGTTTGATTAAATTGGTAGCATAAATTAAAACCTTCACCAAGCAAAACATATAACATTTCTGAAAACAAAACATTAAGTAGATTGTAGACAGTAACAGCAAAGATAAGTTTCACAAGGAATCCGACAAACATTAAAACATACTGCGCTAAAAATCATATCACAGTACTGTAATGAAGTTTATGCAACTAAGCAGCCATGAACTAAATTCCAAAGCAGGATAGCAAACCAAGAGAACATCACTGTACGGTTTCAAGTGCGATATCAAAACATTAAGCGAACCTGCAAAAATAAAATTTATCCATGTAAGAAGGGGTAAGACAGATATATGAACATATCAACATATGAAACTGTTCTGCAAGCTTATATTCCCTACATTAATGCGAAGGAAACTGCTACTTTATGGCATAATATGCATAGCAACCATACAATTCATTGATGCAATTTATTCGTTTCAACGAGGTCATCCTATGTAACTATGCAATTTACAACATGGAGTTGTATTTTCTTGTTCATCAAGGTGATATTCCATTCATAGAACAACTCTGTATAGTGGAACAAAATTGTGAGCACTATATATTTTAAACCCACATGCACAGTGCATATGTAACTATAAAGGAACATCAGCTCTAACAATCCCATCTCCGTCTACCAAAACGACCAGAAATGTTTCAAAAAGGATAGGCATACGACATACAGAAGTTCATGGCCTTCTTTATCTCTAAAGTTAGGATATCTAACCATCCAACCGCTATTTCATCCCTGTTATCCATTGAGCCTGCCCTGAATAATCCCCCTTTTGCCAGATTATTTATGATGTAATCATTAAAGGCTAATTTTTCAGGAATCTTAGACCAAGCTTCTGATAAACTTTGATTTTCAGCTAACCTAACACTAGCTCTCCTATATATTTCTATATGATTTTCGGCACGGGCTTATTTTCATTTAAAACTCAAGGGAGCTATATAGTTATTAATAATATTTTGAGTTGTGTGTTCTTGATTATCACTGGCAAGATAATATTTTATTATATATTATAACTTCCTCTCCTAGGCAAACACTAATGTTTGGAGTTGTATTCCTTGTAACGTTAAACTCGCATACGCACATGCATATGTATATAATATGTCTGTTTTCACCTAAAACTGAATTATGATATGATTGTATATAATCATCATTTCATAGAAATTGAATTATCTGCTCTTGTGACATTGATTCATTTTCTTTAGACTGATCTTTGACATAAACTAATACACATATCTGTATACCTTTAAACGAAGCTTCGAAATTAAAGATAAGGTGAAACTGAAGATATGACATACCTTACTCTTTTATTATAGAGACCTTGAATGTCCACCTCTGTCAAAGAAAAAAGGACTTTATCAAGACCAATGTAAATTCCATAACATGCACGTTTGCATACCCATGTTTTTGTATTGTATTTACATATTTATTTTGTTACTTGCACAAATGCATATCATGAATATAATATTTTTAATTTGGATTTAGTATACAAAGAAGTAGTATTTCAAGCACATGTGCATATTAGTGTGTTTTGGGTGTATTAAAATATTATACATATAGTTTCTTGCACATACACATGTACATAATTATGTATATGATGTTCTTCTGTTTGAAATAATTGTGAAAAATACACTAGTTTACATTATATGCACATGTTCATAACATACTTTTTTGTAAAATCTACAAGTTACTTTTTGTTTATTAAGAGACAATTGACCACTTAATCTGTCAATTAAGACATCATCAACCGCTGATTTAGTTCGTTGGAGCTTGTCGACGCACTGAATTGGCCAACGGATTCTGCAATCCAAAAACATTTGACCACTTATTTTGTTGATTATAAACATGTGACCACTGACCACTTAATTTGTCGATTAAGAAACAAGCAACCACTGGTTTTGATCTTCTGTTTTTTCAAACTGAACAGAAAGTCAATTGAATTTGTGATTAATAAACAAGTGGCCAGGTTTAGAACTAAGAAATAAGCTTCTTTATGCTGTGCATATATTTGTGCTTCTTAGGTTGAATATAATTTTTTTATTCTTTTATTATCTTAATTTTTTAGTGTTCAAGGTTCCATAACATGCACGTTTGCATACCCATGTTTTTGTATTGTATTTACATATTTATTTTGTTACTTGCACAAATGCATATCATGAATATAATATTTTTAATTTGGATTTGGTATACAAAGAAATTAGTATTTCAAGCACATGTGCATATTAGTGTGTTTTGGGTGTACTAAAATATTATACATATAGTTTCTTGCACATACACATGTACATAATTATGTATATGATGTTCTTCTGTTTGAAATAATTGTGAAAAACACTAGTTTACATTATATGCACATGTTCATAACATACTTTTTTGTAAAATCTACAAGTTACTTTTTGTTTATTAAGAGACAATTGACCACTTAATCTGTCAATTAAGACATAATCAACCGCTGATTTAGTTCGTTGGAGCTTGTCGACGCACTGAATTGACCAACGGATTCTGCAATCCAAAAACATTTGACCACTTATTTTGTTGATTATAAACATGTGACCACTGACCACTTAATTTGTCGATTAAGAAACAAGCAACCACTGGTTTTGACCTTCTGTTTTTTCAAACTGAACAGAAAGTCAATTGAATTTGTGATTAATAAACAAGTGGCCAGGTTTAAAACTAAGAAATAAGCTTCTTTATGCTGTGCATATATTTGTGCTTCTTAGGTTGAATATAATTTTTTTATTCTTTTATTATCTTAATTTTTTAGTGTTCAAGGTTCAACAAAGTAGTACGTATTATCTTTAATTGGTTTATATGTATTGTATTAACACCGGGCACCTCGCATTCCTGAAGCTCATGCCTCGTATTTCCGGACCTGAGCACCTTGCGCCTTTTAAAACCAAGGCTATAGGTGTTGTAGTCATTTTCTTATTTTATTTTGTTACTTAGGTTGAATTTTACATTTTTGGAGCCATAGTCTCATATTGTTACTACTAGTTCCACCTAGTCTACTTTCTACTATGCTTCCATTTATTCCTAACACCCCTCTAATCCTATTTTAAGTGTTTCTTCACTGACCCATTAGCTATTCATTCTCAGTACTCCTTAACACATACGTCTAGCCACCACTTCTCATTTAACCCGGACATGATAGCCATAGCCTAATACCCCCAATACTGAGGCGGCCCCAAGCCTACACCAACCTCATACGCCCATGTTTCTGAAGTCCAAACTATAGTTTTCATTATACTACACATTCAGTTAACATTCTATATACTTTAAAACATATGACGTGAGAAAAAGTTAAAACCATAAAAATAGATTTATTGATTCAAATATTAACAAAAGATGCTGGTATGTATATTTAAAAGATCCAAGATCATCACAAATAATAAAGCATGCTTATTCATAGTCGATTACAATAGCAATTGTAAGTTTAACAATAGCTCAGAACAAAATGTAACAAGAACAAGTAAAAGAAAGTAGACTGACCTTACCAGACAATGAGTTCTTTATGTTGCCTACAAATGATCAATCACTATAGACCGGGTACGCGATGGTGTTGGATCAAGTTCAAAGTTTGGAAAGCCGCAATTAAAATAACTAATAACACCAGCAAACGCATTCACGGGTTGAGGTAGCTGACGTGAAACCAAAGTCAAACTTTGCAAACTTGTAAAAGGGCAATTTTGTCTTTCGAGCAATTCTGGGAACTCAGAAAGAAACGTCAAGGCATCTATGTTTAAAATAAGAGAGGTTGCCCGGTGGAGTTGTTGGAATGTGTTGATCATCAATTCAACAAACTTGGGTTGCTTCTGAAGAGATCTATGATAGATTGTCTGAAAATTTACTGTCTTTAATGAGAGAAGATCTTTGGCAGATAATTTAAACCGAGCCATACCATTATAGGTGAAAGATGAGAGCTTTGATGCAGAGACAACAAACTCGCATGAATGATGAAGATCTATTAAGGACAGACTCTCTAACTTACTTGACATGATGATGAAAGTATCAATTTTCGATAGCAAACAATTGCGCAAGACAAGAGTTTTTAGATTTGGAAATTTGGAAAACAAATCAATAGACTTGCTAGCACCATCATTCGGAGGTTGCAATGTAAATGTAACACGATCAATATTCAAAGTGGTCAAAGCCGGAAAATCCCATGTCAGAGGTGGACTTAATATAAGCTCAAAGTCAATGCTCAAAAAAAGGTGTTGAAGAAATTGAGATCTAAACAAAGACAAATCACATCCCCCACGTCTTGTTTGCTTATCACTTAAGAATTCAATCTCTAGCTTTCGAGTCCTATGCGACATTGCATAGATTATGATCTCTCTGAGAAGCGAAAGACTGATAGAATTTGATCGGAACTCAATGTTGGACAGTTCCGTAATGTCATCACGCTTAGATAGAAAGCGGTGCACAAAATTTAGAAATTTAGACCCACTTGCCTGATCAGGAGATGGATTGATCTCAAAATTCAAATGGGGGTGGGATTTCCATATATTTCTCCACCTTCTTGATAGAAGACTACTTTGAATAACCGATCTAGCATCTATGAATGAGAAAATATGATGAATCACACCATCTGGCAATCGGCTGATTCGATCATCATCATTCATCACTTCACTAGCACTATGCTTTACCCTCGATGATTTCCGTGCCATTTTTAGAGACAAATACATGAATCACCATTAACATTCATTGTTAACAAAAGAAAGGAACATAATGTAGAATGGGTGGGATGTGCCTTTGTGTTGGATATAAGAATTGCAAGGAAGTGATGCGAAACCCTAATTATGTTTATGCCTTAGAACTTCAATTTTGGGGCTTCATATCAGCGGTCAGCATTAAAAAGCTACTTACACTTGTAGCTCTAAGTTCATTGAACATGGACAAGTATGGATGCCGTCGGAAATGTGGCTATGTGGCTATCCTAGGTATGATTACAGGATATATTTGTTATATCAGTTGTAACTCACACTATGTATTTAGTATAAATATAAGAGGATAATTAGCCTTTATTC
Organism: Flaveria sonorensis; assembly: GCA_025506505.1. Taxonomy (NCBI): domain Eukaryota; kingdom Viridiplantae; phylum Streptophyta; class Magnoliopsida; order Asterales; family Asteraceae; genus Flaveria; species Flaveria sonorensis. The sequence continues at coordinate 7,116,482 of CM046429.1, forward strand.
AACTTAATCAGCAAGTTTAATGTACTAAGAATTCCTTGGAACTAAAACTCACAACCCCTAATATGATAATGAAAGTAGATCAAATAGAATTTTGGAGAGTTGCAATTATAAAGAAGTCATGTTTTTAATCTAATGAAGAAGACAGAAAAGCCTCACACAATGTGTAGAAGTCGAACCAATGTATAGCTATTAAAAGGAATCAGGCCACCTTACAAAAAAAATACCCAATGTGAATAACAAAAAAATATACTTTAAAACAAATTTCTGAATAAAAAGAAACATATTACCTTTCATGAATGCAACAGGTACAAAACACCACCTTAATCACAAAGCTACCACAAATGACTATATTTAATTAAATAGAACACTATTTAGCATTGTCTCATTAAGGAAATTTGCTAAAATTAATGAATAACTTAGCACGAAGAGGAAAATCAAAGAGGGTTATTCATACATAAAGATCACAACTTCCATATAATACACAGTGACTTCAACGCAAAAGAACTACCTGATTTTGGATAACAAAATGCAGCATATTTTAAAGAGAATTTTGCCAAAAGAGTTATAATATCCTGAAATGATTACTATGCTACAATTAAGGATGAAATTTTCCAAACTTTCAACTGGCAAATAGATTGAAATAAAATACCCAGAGATCAATACACCATCTACAATATATGTATTAGAAATTGTGGATAAAATGAAACCTTTAAAATTGCTGCAAGGATTTGAACCCTCGACCTCTTGGACAGAGGGGAGGCACCTTACCACTAGGATGTCCATCGGGTGAAAGATACTAATATGATTATTATTATGTTTTAAATGTAATATTCATGGTTTTAGAAAAAGTTTGAGGCGTGCGCCTCGAGGCAAGGCGCCCAAAAAACGAGTCTGAGGCGGCGCCTCGGGGGGGGGGGGGGGGGTATTTTGTAAGTGCGCCTCATATGGCTGAGGCGGTGAGAAAGGTTGCGCCTCAGGGGGTTTTACCGTTTGTTTTCGATGTTTTAGACTCTTAGTGTCAGTTTTGAACATTCCATGTCTTTTTAATGTGTGCTTTTGATGTTTTTGATGAATCCGATGATGAAATTAGTCTATATTTTATTTTTTATAAGATATATAATTTTTATATTTATTTTTTAATTCCGCCTCGGGCTTGCGCCTCGGTTCGCCTCGAAGCTTACGCCTCATGAGGCGAAAGGAAAACGCCTCGAGGCTCGATTCCGTACTTTTAAACCTTGGTAATATTTCCAAAAGCCTATTACAACCTGAGGGTTGAATATATGATGAATGTATTGAGAGGTTTTCTCCTGATGTTTTGAGTTTATGAGCATGCATTCCAATCAAAGATCAAGTTGAATGGTCGCATATAAAGATTAAGAAGACATATGGTAAAGCACTGGTCAAAGATTTCTGAACAGAGCATTTTGAAATTAAATCGCAACTGAACCAACACTATGACAAGAAAAGAAAATATTTAAAAAGTCCTCTGGCTAAATATAAGAACTTTTGCATTGGACACCAATCTGAATATAAACTTTAACTAAGGAGTACAAGAAGTTGTTTTTATAGATCTCATTTATCATGATAATTTTGAAACAAAAACTGCTTAGTTTGCAATATATAACATGGTGATAACTGTCAAGTTCATTCAACTTCAAAACTTACACCTAGATGAACTATATGTTGCCAAAGGCACACAAAAGGGGTGCCTAGGAACTTGGGGGAGGTGAAGCCCAAGTGTTTGGAAGTCACGCAGGTGAGCTGCTGAATTAGGAGATGGTGAGGCGAGCGCCTTGGCCCAGGCGCTGCAAGGCGATCACTTCGATCCATGTTAGGCAATAATTTATTGCCTTTGGTTTTTCCCTTTTGTAAACGTCAACAACAGTTCTTACTTTTCTATCTATTAAACCTAAACTATCGACCCTACCAAGCAGTCTCCTTTTCGCCTTCATTATTTATTCTTCTCGGATAAAGAAGACGTTTTTCTTCTCCCTTGATTCAGATGGGTAGCAACTAGAAACAATATTCAAGATCAGCTATTTCTCCTCCCCCTGATTCAGATTGGTAGTAACAATATTCAAGATATGTTCTTCCTTCTCCCCAGACACATAAAGGTGAGTTTTTTTATTTTGACAATTAACATGTTGTTACTGTTCTGTATTTGTCATATTTCTTAGAGATCGGGTCTTTTTTTTTCTTTTGCCATGATCATATTAAATGTTCTTCAGTTTATTTTTGACTGCTACTTTTGACTAAATATAAACATGTTATTAGTTTTATGTTCACTGATCTGTATTTCTCATATTTCTTCAATATTTTTTTTTTCTTTTTGCCATGCTTAGTTGTTCTCAGATACTGCGGTTATGTTTAGTTTTCTACAGAGTACGTTTTATTGTCATATTTCCTAAAATCCATTTTGGAAGTTTAAGGTTTTTGTCTTTTTGACTAGTAATAAACATCTTACCAGTTTGTGCTCACTGCTATGAAACTAGATTGACTTTATGTTCACTATCATGAATAAAGCATCTCTTGTGTTTATCAGTTTACATTCACCGCTCTGTTACAACCAGTGTGGCGTTTTGAACACGATGAGAGAGTTCACCAAAAATAAAGAGTTGACAAGAAAATGGATTACATGTTTTGCCTAAATTACTTTACAAAGCTTGCACAAGCACAAGGCATGTTGAACATGTTCATAAGTGAAAAATGAATGCAAAATACCTGGGCAAATAAGCTGAAGGAAAGAAGGCTATTGAACTTGTTTTCATGCCTTCTTTTTGAAACTAAATTCATACGTCATCTAATTCAAGTACTACGGCTTGTTCACAATGAGAAAACAACCCGCATTGAGTTATACATCAGCACGCCATGAATCATGAAAACTTTCTACCTAGAATTTATCAAGATTTTTGTCAGAGTTTATACATGACATGGGAGCATACTATATTTCGCAATACCGGTGTCCTATATGGTAAGATTGTTGCTTTGTGACCTTGAGGTCATGGGTTCAAGCCGTGGGAAACAGCCTCCTGCACGAAGTGTAGAGTAAGGCTGTGTACATCAGATTGTGAAGCGATTCGGCCCCTCCCCGGACATTATGCAAAGGGGGAGCTAAGCCAAGTCAAGCACCGGATGTCCTATGCGGACTCATATAACTTAAACTTCGTAAGACATGTGCCTTGTTGGTATCCCAATAATCATTAAGATGGGGGTAGAAACAAAAATCAGGAAAGGTCCAGCTATTGTTTTTATGGCAGGCAATGGTCTCGTAGGTGGTTGGCCTTAAAAAAAATGGTCTCGTTGGTGGCAGCAATATGTATGGTTTGTTTGGAATCTTCCTGCAAGCAAGACAGGTCAGCACCAAAGTAAATGTGCGGTGACATGGAGCAGTAAGCAAAATACTATTCAAATGCCAAGAGTTGATAAATGGCAGTGCACGAGTGCACAAGTTTGGCTGGTAGCTAATGTTTCTAGATTTTGACACTTGGTATGAGAAGAGTATGATGATATGGTCAAATGTCATGTATGACACTGAGAACAAATGAAAGAAGGTAGCGGGTAATATGAGGTGCTTAGGTCCTTCAAATTAGAACAATAATGCCGTAGATCTTAAGTTAAAAGGGCTTATGCTACATATAACATAAAATCTAGAGTTAGTCAATTTGTTAAATTCAGTTTCATTTCCATCACCAGTGGTAATATGAGGTCAAAACCATAGTTGTCAAAGGCGCAAGGCGCACTCAAGGCGCAAAGGGTGAGCCTTGGGCCTAGGCGCAAGGCGCTAAAAAAGCGAGGGCCTGTGATAAACTAGGCGCAATAATAAAAAAAAGATAAAAAATATATATATAAGAGGTACATTAAACTAATATAACTAGCAATTATAACCATTTAATCAATATACAAAAAATTACAGATGAAAAAGAATTTGTTCAACATAAGAAAACAAAAAATAAAGGACATATAATCACTTAATATACTCTTTTTTCAAAAACCCTCTTCTCTAAAGGAAACAATGTTGCTTGTTTAGTAGTTAAATGGCTGTGTATTTGTGTTTCCGTACATTCAGCCACCTATTGGTATTTTTGAGTATTGTTTAATATAATATAATGCTGTTAAGTAAAGCAATTTAAACACTGCAGTATTCAGTCAAATCAATATGCTATTAAAGATCAGAAATTTTGTCCTTTTTGCTTATAAACAAAGCAAAAAAGAAAGGACTGCCCTCTTAAATATCCCCTTTCTATCCTTCTCTCTTCATAAGCTTCATTCTTCGGAAGGATTTTTCATATTTTGGCCAGAATATGACCGGAAACTAGTCGGAACCTCGCCAAAAGCTCGCCGGAGCGCCTAGGCTGCCATGAGGCGTTTTGCCTGCGCTGCGCCGCGCCTCGCTGAGCGCCTAGGTGGTCGCTTTTGACAACATAGGTCAAAACTCAAGACCAAGTATATGATCTCAAACTACAATTTTACTCCTATCAACAACAGAAACTTCAAAGTTAAATATTTACCAATCTGGCCACTAGAAATCAGAATCTTGGTGCTTTAATAAAAAAAAGAAGACAACAATCAAACTTACCCAAACAGCCCAAAAAAGCCCTAAAAATTTGAAATGCGGATGAGAAATGAGATCATATATGAGTAATTTACAACTTTAACATGAAATCTGCAGTAAGATCATAAAAAACATGGTCTGCATCACAATCGTAATCCAAAATGAAATTAATGAAACAAAAACACACATACCTTCAGCAACATCAGATCCTTCAGCTAAATTTTCTCACAACAACAACGGTGTCAACTCAATTTAGCTTCCTAAACCACATAGATCAATAAATATAAAGGATTCTAAAATACCCAATGGAAAATCTAGGGTTTTTAAGGATCGTCACACAATCCTTACGGTGATTTCAAATCAAAATGAAACCAATCGAAAGTTGAAACCAAGATATATGGGGGAACACTTACAAGAAATTAGCTAATCGGGAAGTGTATCAACATCTTCGTATGTCGGAAAATATGATAAAACTATCGTCCTTTGTTACAGAGGATAAAAAGGTAAATATTTTCCTTTTTAACGGTTCAAAGGATTATTATACTAAATTATTATTAGGGTTAAGTATTGATTATTATTAGGTAAATGAATTTTAATAATTCTAACTATTACTCATTCACCGATAATAATTCATACTATTAATTTGGCCGGTAACAATCTCAACTTTTATTTTTATTATCAACAACAATCCCAGTAACATACTTATTAAAAATTTACGCTTGATTTCGACTCGATTTCATTCACACTAATGAATATGAACGAAATGAAAAAAAATATACAAGTTAAATCGAGTATAAAATAAGTACAAATCAAGTTTGAATGTATGATAATTATAATACTGTGACTGTTGTTGGAAATAAAAATGAAAATTGTGATTATTACCGGCCAAATCAATAGTATGGATTATTGTCGGCCAATGAGTAATAGTTTAAATTATTAAAATTCAATTTGCCTTATTATTATTAGGGTTAAGTCCACGGGCCGAGTTTACATTTCTAGGGTTTCTTATAAACTTTATATATTGTAATCACCCTTTGAATGAATAAGATTCAAGTAGTATTTTACCATCTTACATGGTATCAGAGTTTAGGGTTCTGGTTATCTTCTTTTCCGTTGTACGACCACAAAAACATACAAGCCCTAGCCGTCGCCACTAAGTTCAAACCCTAGACAGGGCGATGTGCCGCCACCGCCGCCATCCTGTCCAACCTTTGTTTTCTGTTTCGTTTCTTCTCTATTTTCTAGTTTTTGTTGAATAAAGCTTCATTGGCGGTGGAAGATTCAAATCTATTACCTATATCCATTCTTTTGGTTTTTTCAAATCCATTCTCTTGGTTCGTTTCTGGATTATGGCTTCTAACTTGCAGCGGTCACTATGTTTTCTTTTTCTTTTTCTATTTATCGGTGTTTTAGCCACACCAAGGACCACGGTCCATGGACACCGATCTCAAGCTACTGATTGATTAGATTTTTTTTCTTTTTTAGATCTATGGATCTTATCACTTGATCTACGGATCCAAGTGACAGCCGCCCGACCAATCATCGCCCTTGCTTTCTTTTCCTTTTTTTTATATCTACATATGTCATCTCTTGATTTACGGATCCAAGAGACTGCTACTTGCTAGCCTCGAGACATCGCCAACGACGATGGACTTCAGTCATCAGATTATCATTCCAGAAATCAAGAACCAATGAACTATCAAAAAAACTATGGAGAACACAATCAACTAAAATATAAATGACAACATCAAGCACAATATTATTTGTTGGCAATAGTTTGGATAGTCAAGTTGATCGAAGCATGTTTATCTTATTATTTTTGGTTTTATGTTTTTTTTTTGTTTTCCAGTCTTAACGTATGGTTACTTCCGCTACGACTACGGATGACTATTAGATTATATTATTATTGGGGTTAAGTATTGATTATTATAAGCCCACCGGCTCAGTTTAGATTTCTAGGGTTTCTTATAAACTCTATATATTGTAATCACCCTTTGAATGAATAATATTCAATCAATCTTTTACCATCTTACAGGTTTAACCCTTTGAGTAGTAACATTTCATTTACTAATGATCTTTAGTTCAGCTAGTTAAAGTAAGATATTCATGACATGTAAATATTGCGAAGTTATGTGTTCAACTCTCACTCTGAGCAAAATGCTCAAAGTTGAGCCATGACGTTTTCTCAATAACGGGTTTCCTTCTAAGGGGGTTAGGGTTGCGGTCCCGACTGGAAAACGAATAGGTGAGCCTGATTAAGATAACACATATTCTCCGAATCAGAGTCGTACATTTACCGTTCAGAAAAAGTAACATTTCATTTTGAATTAATACAAAAAGTTACTCTTAATACTCAAACAAGTTACAAAAGTGAAAATTAGTAGTCAAATCCGTTAGTTTATCCACAAGATTATATGTGTAATTAACTCTATAAAATTTTAACAAATAATATTTGGATTTGCAAAAGCCATAAGGTAATATGTGTAAAACTGAGCCGATCATTTTGTTAGTTAGTCGAATCGGTTTTACAAACTATATAACGTTATATGTAATTCAAAATACAAACAAGTTATGACTAATACCATAAAGAAATGAATGATAGATGATGACCCATACAAGTTACGGGAAGTAAAAAAGAAAAATAATAGTTAAAGATGAGAGTGCGACAACTCTTTACGCCTTTTTAAGTACATGTAGTTGAATGTGGTGGTTAAAACATGTTTGTTAAATATCATTTCTATAACCTAGCTTAATCTCTATCGTAGATGTTATCATGTTAGTGTTCTTGAGTAATTTTAATCATTTTTCCGTAAAGTGGTAATTTATAGAAAATAAGTAGGAAACACACGCGATACAACAGGAATTCAAATGGTAACGGTTCAGTTCGTTATGTCGTAAATTAAAAAATCATAATAAACCTATTGAAAAATTGAATTAAAGAAAACAATTACGTATATCGGAAAAGTCTTTTACGTTAGTAAAAAACAAACTGCTATATTATCCTTAACACAATACATTGACTCATTACCACATATACCATAAAGTTTTTACAATGAGCTAGAAGATTGATACATGATAGACCATCCATATATCATGGACCATATATATTGCTTTATGCTAGGTAGAGACGAGTATTATTATTAAGGATATCACAATGCAAGAAGATCAAACGCGTTCTGTTGAATCCTATACTTATTAGAATATGATGAAATCCTATCAGATAAACGAATAAACAACAAAATATTAGTAGTTTATCAAGTCTTTGGAGGTGTTTAAAATATTCGAAACCAAATATTTGAATGGGAAATCCGAAGTTCTAAACTCAAATTATCTGAAATTTAGGATATCCAAACTTCAGATATCCATTTTATAGTATTCCAACTCGGATGGTAATTTTAAAATTTTTTGGATATTTGCAAATTCGAGATATTTCATGTGATTATTTAAAAGAAAGGGCCAAATTAAGATGATTTATATTTTCATTTACAGGTTTACAAAATCCTAAATCTCAATTATGAGTTCAGATTACCTGGGGTTTTTTAATGTCTGATTCCCTTGACGGGTTTGAAGAGAACACAATAGCAATGGTTTCATTTGTATTTTTAAAGCCCATACCCTTAGAAGTACCTTTTATCATTCCTGTTTCCATTCTCTCATTCTCAAAATCTCAATCCAAACACACTCTTAAACATGTTAATATATTACGTGTTAAATTTTATAATGAAAATAATTGATAATTATTATTTTGATGCAAATATAAAATACATATAAAATAATAGAATAAACTTACATTTTCTGAAAATTGTGGGCTTGGAATCCCTGCACTCAATTATCCAAACAATGGAGTTACTGAAAATGAACTCAAAATTTAACAATGTACAAATATCATTAACATCATCAATAAGCTAAAATATCTGTAACAAACACAAAAATAAGATCATTACAAAGTAATTAACAACATATTAAAGGTTCCACGAAATACAACAGCATTTACCCTAGTTGGTTGTTGACTTGGGTATTATATTATTTTTACCATCAACAATGTTATCTTAATTGGCAGAAAGAACAGTTTACCATGTACTATAATCTGATTAGTTGTCCGGTGATCCCTGATAAAGATCAGGTCGTCTATACTCTATACCAAATAAAAATAAAGTAAAGAGACATTGATCGATGGCCTTTCGAATTTTAATATTTAATAATAATGTTTAAAAATTTAATAGAATGATTATTACACCATCAAATTACCCGACCATTAGCAAAACCATCTAAAACACGTCACAAATCTGTCATAACCAAATATGTGTTGAATTCAGCCATTACATTAGCGATGGATTTTTTCCGACGCTAATGGTGCTTCGTCTAGTAATTAATGTGAATAAAATGGTAACCCAAATTAAAACTTTCCCCAAGAAACATATATAGTATTTATGAAAACAAAACAACATATGTAGATTGTAGACGGTAACAGCAAAGATAAGTTTCACAAGGAATCCGACAAACATTAAAACATACTGCGCTAAAAACCATATCATAGTACTGTAATGAAGTTTATGCAAACTAAGCAGCCATGAACTAAATTCCAAAGCAGAGGGTAGCCAGCTAAGAGAACATCACTGTATTTTCCTCCACAACACGGTTTCAAGTCCGATATCAAAACATTAAGCAAACCTGCAAAATTATATTTATCCATGTAAGAAGGGGTAAGACAGATATAAAAACATATGAAGCTGTTCTGCAAGCTTATATTCCCTACATTGATGCGAAGGAAATTGCTACTATTTGGCATATATGCATAGCAACCATAACAGCTTACTGATGCGATTTATTCGGTTCAACACAATCATCCTATGTAACTATGCAAATTTTAAACCTGGAGTTGTATTTTTTTGTTCATCAAGGTAATATTCCATTCATAGATCAACTCAGTCTAGTGGAACAAGATTGTGTGCACTACACTTTAAACCCACATGCACATGTGTATATGTAACAATAAATGAACATCAGCTCTAACAATCCTGTTTCTGTCTACCAAAACGACCGGACAAGTTTCAATAAAGGTAGGCATACGACGTACAAAAAGTTCATGGCCTTCTTAATCTCTATAGATAGGATGTCTTGACCATCCAACCGCTATTCCACCCCATTATCCATTGAGCCCTGCCCTGAATAATCCCCTTGTGCCGGATTATTTCCGATGTAATCACAAAAGGCTAATTTTTTAGGAATTTTAGATCAAGCTTCTGATAAACTTTGATTTTCGCATAACCCAACACTAACTCTTCTATATATATGATAATATGCACATGTGCTTATTTTTATTAAAAACTCATGGAGATATATAGTTATTAATAATATTTTGAGTTGTGTGTTCTTGTTTATCACTGGCAAGATGATATTTTAGTATTATAACTTCCTCTCCTAGGCAAACACTAATGTTTTGAGTTGTATTCCTTGTAACATTAAACCCACATACGCACATGCATATGTATATGATATGCGTGTTTTCATCAAAAACCGAATTAAGATAGGATTGTATATAATCAGCATTTAATAGAAATAGAATTATTTGCTCTTTGTGACATTGATTCATACACAGATATACTTTAGACTTATCTTTGACATAAACTAATACACATATCTATAATTAAAGATAAGGTGAAATTAAAGATATGGCATACCTTACGTTTTTATAAAAGCGACCTTGAATGTCCACTGTAAAAGAAAAAAACGTTTCATAGAATGAAAGAAAGAAGCTAAAAGGAACAAGGGTGCAGCAACAATGAGAACAAGGATGTATTGAAATATTATATGTTTAGTTTTCTTGCACATGCACATGTTAATATTATATACAATATATTCTTGTGCTTGAAATTATTGTAAAAAACACACTATCATAACATAGTTTTTGTAAACTTTACAAGTTACTTTTTGTTTATTAAGAGACAACTGACCACTTAATTAAGACATAATCGACCACTGATTTAGTTCGCTGGAGCTTGTCGACGCACTGAAATGGGCCAACGGATTTTCCAATCCAGAAACAGTTGACCCCTTATTTTGTTGATTGGAAACATGTGACCACTTAATTTGCCGATTAAGAAACAAGCAACCACTGATTTTTTTCAAACTGAACTGAAAGCAAATGAATTTGCGATTAAGAAACAAGTGGCTGGGTTTAGGACTACAAAATAAACTTCTTTATGCTGTGCATATATTTGTGCTTCTTAGGATAAACATAATTTTTTCATTCTTTTATTATCTTAATCTTTTAGTGTTCAAGGTTCAACAAAGTAGTACATATTATCTTTTATTAGTTTATATGTATTGTATAGATACTGGCCTCGCGTACATGAAGCTCATGCCTCAGATTTCGGGACCTGAGCACCTTGCACCTTTTAAAACCAAGGCTATAGGTGTTGCAGCCATTTTATTTTATTTTGTTATTTAGGCTGATCTTTACATTTTTGGAGCCGAAGTATTGTTCATTCTACTTGTGCCACCTAGTCTACTTTCTACTATGCTTCCAATTATTCCTAACACCACTCTAATCCTATCTTAAGTGTATCCTCACTGACCCATTAGTTATTCATTCTCAGTACTCCTTAACACATACGTCTAGCCACCACTTCTCATTTAACCAGGACATGATAGCCATAGCCTAATACCCCCAATACTGAGGCGGCCCCAAGCCTACACCAACCTCATACGCCCATGTTTCTGAAGTCCAAACTACAATTTTCATTATACTACACATTCAGTTAACTATTCCATATACTTTAAAACATATGATGTGAGAAAAAGTTAAAACCAGACAAATAGAATTATTGATTCAAATACTAACAAAAGATGCTGGTATGTATATTTAAAAGATCCAAGATCATCACAAATAATAAAGCATGTTTACTCATAGTAGATTACAATAGCAATTGTAAGTTTAACAATAGCTCAGAACAAAATGTAACAAGAACAAGTAAAAGAAAGTAGACTGACCTTACCAAACAATTGAGTACTTCATGCTGCAAACAAATAATCAATCAGTAAAGACGGAACCAAGTACGCGATGGTGTTAGATCAAGTTCAAAGTTTGGAGTGCGGCAACCAAAATAATTGATAACACCAGCAAACACAATCACGGGATGAGGTAGCTGACGTGAAACCAAAGTCAAACTTTTCAAACTCGTAAAAGGGCAATTTCGTCTTTCAAGCAATTCTGGGAATTCCAAAAGAAACTTCAAGGCATCTATGTTTAAAATAAGAGAGTTTGCCCGGTAGAGTTGTTGGAATGTGTTGATCATCAATTCAACAAACTTGGGTTGCTTTCGGAGAGATCTATGATAAATTGTCTGAAAATTTACTGTCTTTAATGAAAGAAGATCTTTGGCTGATAATGAAAACCGAGCCATACCATTATAGGTGAAAGATAAGAGCTTTGGTGCAGATACCACAAACTCACATGAATGATGAAGACCTATTAAGGACAGACTCTCTAACTTACTTGACATGATGATGAAAGTATCAATTTTTGATAGCAAACAATTGCGCAAGACAAGAGTTTTTAGATTTGGAAATTGGGAAAACAAATCAATAGACTTACTAGCACCATCATTCGGAGGTTGCAATGTAAATGTAACACGATCAATACTCAAAGAGGTCAAAGCCGGAAAATCCCATGTCAAAGGCGGACTTAATATAAGCCCAAAGTCGATGCTCAAAGAGAGGTGTTGAAGAAATCGAGATCTAAACAAAGACAAATCAAATCCACCACGTCTTGTTTGCTTATCACCTAAGAAATCAATCTCTAGCTTTCTAGTCCTATGCGACATTGCATAGATTATGATCTTTCTAAGAAGCGAAAGACTGATAGAATTTGATCGGAACTCGATGTTGGATAGTTCCGTAACGTCATCACGCTTAGATAGAAAGCGGTGCACAAAATTTAGAAATTTAGACCCACTTGCCTGATCAGGAGATCGATAGATCTCAAAGTTCAAATGGGGGTGGGATTTCCATATATTTCTCCACCTTCTTGATAGAAAACTACTTTGAATAACCGATCTAGCATCTATGAATGAGAAAATATGATGAATCACACCATCTGGCAATCGGCTGATTCGATCATCATCATTCATCACTTCACTAGCACTACGTTTTACCCTCGATGATTTCCGTGCCATTTTTAGAGACAAATACGTGAATCCCCGTTAACCTTCATTGTTAACAAAAGAAAGCAACATAATGGGTGGGATGTGCCTTTGTGTTGGATATAGGAATTGAAAGGAAGTGATTCGGAACCCTAATTATGTTTATGCCTTAGAACTTCAGTTTTGGGGCTGCATATTGGCGATCGCATTAAAAACCACTTACACTTGTAGCTCTAAGTTCACTGAACATGGACATGTATGAATGCTGTCGGAAATGTAGCTATCCTAGTTATGATTACAGGATATATTTGTTATGTTGGTTGTAACTCACACTAAGCATTTAGTACATCATTAAATATAAGAGGATAATTAGCCTTAATTCAACTTAATCTGCAAGTTTTAATGTACTAAGAATTCCTTGAACTAAAACTCACAACCCTTAAAATGATAATGACAGTAGATCAAATAGAATTTTCGAGAGCTGAGATTATAATGAAGTCAAGTTTTTATCAAATGAAGAAGACAGAAAAGCCTCACACAATGTATAGAGGCTGAACCAATGTATAGCTATTAAAAGGAATCAGGTCACCTTACAAAAAAAATACCAAATGTGAATAACAAAAAAAATATACCCTTAGAACATATTTCTGAATAAAAGGAAACAAATTACCTTTCATGAATGCAACAGATACAAAACACCACCTTAAACACAAAGCTACCACAAATGACTATATTTAATTAAATAGAACACTATTTATGCATTATCTCATTAATGCAATTCGCTAAGGTTAATGAATAATGTAACATGAAGAAGAAAATTTAAGTGGGTTATTCATGCATAAAGATCACAACTTCCATAGAATACACGGTGACTTTAGTGTAAAAGAACTACCTGATTTCGGATAACAGAATGCAGCACATTTTAAAGAGCATTTTCCCAGAAGAGTTTAATATCATCAAATGATTACCAATGCTACAATTAATATTGAAATTTCACAAACTTTCAACTTGCAAATAGAATGAATATAAAATACCCAGAGATCAATATACCATCTACCATATATGTATTAGAAAACGTGGATAAAATAAAACCTTTAAACTTGCTGCAAGGATTCGAACACTAAACCTCTTGGATAGGGGGGAGGCACTATACCACTAGAATATTATTATTATTATTAGGTTTTAAATGTTATATTTCTGAAATCCTATTACAAGCAGAGGGTTGAATATATGATGAATGTATAGGGAGGTTTTCTCCTGAAGTTTTGAGTTTATGCACATGCATTTCAATCAAAAATCAAGTTGAATGATCACATATAAAGATTAAGAAGACTTATGGTAAAGAACTGGTCGAAGATTTCTGAACAGAGCATTTTGAAATTATATCAAATCAACACTATGGCAAGAAAAGAAAATATTTAAGAAGTCCTCTACCTAAATATAAGAACTTTTGCATTAGACACTTATCTGAATATAAACTTTAACTAATGAACAAGAAGTTGTTTTTATAAATCTCTTTTATCATGCTAATTTTAAAACAAAAAACTGCTTAGTAAACATAGAAGTACTTGCAATATACAACATGGTGATATTAATTTAAAAATCTTACAAAAAGATAAATTTGGGAGATAACTGCCATGTTCATTCAACTCCAATACTTACACCTAGATGAACTATATGTTGTCAAAGGCACACAAAGGGGTGGCTTAGGCACTCCGGGAAAGTGACGCCCAAGACGCCTGAAAGCCATGCAAGTGAGCTGCTGAATTAGAAGATGGTGAGGCGAGAGCCTTGCCCCAGGCTATGCAATCTCTTGGATCCATGTTAGGTGTGATTTCTTCTCCCTTTATTCAGAAGGGTAGCAACTAGGAACAATATTCAAGATCAGCTATTACTTCTCACCCTGATTCAGATAGGTAGTAACAATATTCAAGATATGTTCTTCCTTATCCCCAGACACATAAAGGTGAGTTTTTTATTCTGACATGTTGTTACTGTTCTGTATTTATCATATTTCTTCGAGATCGGTTCTTCTTTTTGTGCCATGTTCATTTTCAATATTCTGCAGTTTATTGTTCACTATTACTTTTTGACTAAATATAAACAAGTTATCAGTTTATGTTCAATGATCTTTACTTCTCATATTTCTTCAAGATCTTTTTTATTCTTTTTGCCGTGCTTAGTTATTCTTAGATTCTGTGGTTTATGTTTAGTTTTCTACAGAGTACATTTTATTGTCATATTTCTTTAAGATCAATTTTTGAAGTTTAAAGTTTTGGTCTTTTTGACTAGTAATAAACATGTTATCAGTTTGTGTTCACTGCTACGAAAGTAGATCGACTTTATGTTCACCGTCATGAAATAAGCATCTCTTGTGTTTATCTGTTTTGTTCACCTTTCTATTACAACCATTCTGGCGTTTTAAACATGAGGAGAGAGTTCACCAAGAGCAAAGAGTGTTAGACAATTGGCACAATAACAATTGATAAAAACACACTCGCATAATTTTATTGAATAGAACAAGGAATAATTTTAGTACGCTTTGCATCTTATTCCTCCCATCTATTTATAAGGAAGAAAATAACTACTATCATAAAAGAGATTCATAATTGATTGCTTAAATCAAACAATTGTTTGATTTATGCGTTGACTACTTTATTATAATTGATTGCCTAATTACTAATTTATTAATTCCAAAAATAGATTTTGGACAGATCCAATTTTCTGACCCATGACCCATTTAATCAACTTTTGACCCGTGAACATTTTATCCCACAAACATGATTAGAACTATCATTCACCCCCTTAATCATGGTTTGTGCACTTCATTGTTCATAGTAACGTTGGTTCGTCATCCATATATTGGGCTAAGTTAGCCGCCTCCTTTTTCTCCCACTTTGGACATTCATTTAGAAAATGTCCAAGCTCACCACACTTGTAGCATCTAACGTGACTTTTATTCCATTGGAACCGTTCACCACCTTGACCTTTTTCGGGACCCCGACCTCTTCCTCGGCCACTCCCAAAATCATCCCGGTTTGAACTTCCATAACCGCATTGCTCACATCCATGCTTTTTGTCTTTCTCCTTTTTAGAAAGCATTAACCTCCCTTGAATTTCTTCTTTGTTGAGTCCTTTAATGCGTTCTTCATAGACTCTCAACATTCCAACAACTTCATCAAACGACATCTTTTCCCGAGCACCCTTGTTCAAAGAGGCCTCTCCACCGACAAAGAAAACAAGGTCACACCACCTTTACCATTTTCTTTCACCTGCCAAACGAAGCCGAATCCAAAGCCACCTACTTTGAAAGATCCTTTCTGCCCTTTTTTCACGCATCTACGCCGGTCTCCTCTTATCACGAATCAAGTCGCTCAAAGGATTTTTAATCACCTATAACAGCCTCGGAACACCAATGTTTATCACCGGTCACCCCCGTTGTGCAAATGGTACTTCCACCAAGACAACGGTTAACCGAAACACCTTCACGTCTCCGTTTTCTGCTATAAAAAAACAGTCCCGAAACAGATCGTGCTGTTCCGAAACCCTTCGGTTGACTGCTGCGTTTGCCCTGCAGTGACGGGCTACACCCTTCGACGATCGACTCTCAAACCGACTCTCAAACCAACTTCACACCGTCTTCACCGAACGTGGCTCTGATACCAATTGTTAGACAATTGGCACAATAACAATTGATAAAAACACACTCACATAATTTTATTGAATAGAATAAAGGAATAATTTTGGTACGCTTTGCATCTTATTCCTCCCATCTATTTATAAGGAAGAAAATAACTACTATCATAAAAGAGATTCATAATTGATTGCTTAAATCAAGCAATTGCTTGATTTATGCTTTGACTACTTTATTATAATTGATTGCCTAATTACTAATTTAATAAGTCCAAAAATAGATTTTGGACAGATCCAATTTTCTGACCCATGACCCATTTAATCAACTTTTGACCCGTGAACATTTTATCCCACAAACATGATTAGAACTATCAAAGAGTTTACAAGAAATTGGATTACACGTTTTGCCAAAACTTATCTTACTTTACAAAGCTTGCATAAGCATAAGGCATGTTGAACATGTTCATAAGTGAAAAATGAATGCAACGTAAATGGGCAAATAAGCTAAAAGAAAGAGGGCTATTGTACTTGTTTCATGCCTCTTTTTAAAACAATGTGCTCTTAAAATTATGGGTCCTCAAATTCAAGTACCGCGGCTTGTGCACAATGAGAAAATAACCCGCAATGGGTTATACATCAACACGCCAAGATTCATGAAGACTTTCTACGTAGAATTTATCAAGACTTTTGTTAGAATTTCTACATGACATGGAAAAATACTATATTTCCAAATATCAGTGTCCTATCTGGTAAGGTTGTTGCTTTGTGAACTTGAGGTCATGGGTTCAAGCCATGAGAAACAGCCTCATGCACAAAGTGTAGGGTAAGTTTGCGTACATCACACTACGAAGCAATCCGGCCCCTCCCTGGACCCTGTGCAAAGGGGGAGCAACCAATAATTAAATACCAGGGGTCTTATCTGGACTCATATAATTTAAACTTCGTAATACGTGCAACCTTTGTCCTTTTAGGCAAACGAGGGTTTTCTTTTTATTGAGTTATAATGATTACAAGTACAATGAGATATATTTATAGGCTACAATTGGGGTTAATCCCTTTAGTTAATAATCTAACTAAATGGGTCGGTCGAGCCCAACTGCTCCAAATTAATTCACCCGAAGCCTACACCCAACAGATATTGGAAACGATAAACATACGAATTTTAGGTATTCGATATATAAAAATCGGTCGGGAACAAAAACAAGATGAAGAAGATAAACACTATTCTCCATACCATAGACGATTAGCTGACAATGAGAGGATGAATAATGAAAATTGGGTATGATACCATGTAAAATTGAGAGAAAACTGTGTGTTTATAATTATATTATGAGGTAAAAACCTCCTTTTATAAAGTATGCAAAGCATTAATGAAGTTTCCAACTTTATATTAATCTAAAGTCCAAGTATGTGAGGGAAGAGTAAAGATCTTTGTGACCACACATATGGTCTCAAACTACAGTTTTATTCCTATCAACAACAGAAATCCAAAGTTAAATATTTGCCAATTTGGGCACTAGAAATCAGAACCCTGGTGCTTTAACGATAAAGAGTTCTATATAAGTCAAACAGGCCCAAACAACCCAAAAACACTAAAAAAACTGCAATGCAGATGAGATCATGTATTCATGAATGTGAAATCTGCAGTAAGCTCATAAAAAACATGGTTTGCATCACAATTGGAATCCAAAATGAAATTAACGAAATGAAAACACACATACCTTCAGCAACATCAAATCCTTCAGTTAATTTCCTCACAACGACAATGGTATCAACTCAATTTAGCTTCCGAACCTCCAAGGAACAGTACATTAAAGGAGCCCCAAATTACCAAATTGGAAATCTAGGGTTTTTATGAATCGTCATACAATCCTTATTGTGGTTTCAAATCCTAATCAAACCAATCGAAATCACGATAAGTTGGGGGAAAACTTTCAAGAATTTTGCGATTGGAAAGGATATCAACATTTATAATCGATGGCAAATGAGTTTAATAAATCATATTAACGTGGTAAAATGTACGTTTATAAACTTCTTAAGCAACATCAAGATTCGTTATATTTGTTGCCTTGATTTCGGTTAATGCAGGGGCGTTAAAAAATATCTGAATCCAATAATTCGATCCGAATATTCGAATTTGAAATATTTGAATTTTTGAAAATCCGAAAATTCGGATAGTGATTTTCAAAAGTTTCGGATATTCGGATATCCGATTATCCGAAAACTAATATATATATATATATATATATATATATATATATATATATATATATATATATATATATATATTTAAAAATTTTAGACATATTTTTATTTTAGATTGAGATTTTTTAGTGTATATTGGGATTTTATGATATAAGTTGGTTTCTTATGTTATTTTATGATAGCATATGTCTAATTATTGTAAAAAAAACTAAAAACTAAAAAATGAATTTCGAATATCCGAATCACTATCTGTATCCGTATCCGAAATTTCGGATTCCAAAATTTCAGATAAGAATACGGATAATGATTTCTATATCCGAAATTTTCGGATATCCGAAATTTCGGATATCCGACTTTGAACACCTCTAACTCAATGTCTTATTAGTAATACGATGTAAATAGTACCTAACATTAAAACGATAAATTTAAGAAAAGAGTTTGTAGCAAAAAAAATAAAATATTTAAAGGATGGAGTCTTGTATAAGATGATGAAGGAATTTACAACACAAATTTTCTTTTTCTTTTTTGTTACGTGGTAAATTTTATAAGTTTATGATCTAAAACCCAATTTGAAAAATAACATGAGGTTGCGCTTAAGGTTATTGTCCAGAGCTATTACCCAATCCATAGATGTAAAAAGTAATCTAAAAATAGAAATAAAAAGCAAAAGATAAAAGAAAGCAAAAATGAAAAACTAAGAAAAAGCAAAAAAAAAAAAAAAAAAAAAAAAAAATCGCATTAGAGGACGTGAGGCTGAAAGTTGAACCCGAGTTGGGGTTGTGGGAGTTGGATTAGTTACCATCAAGGTAACAACCCTTTCGGTGCAATGATTTCGAGACCAGATAGGATCGGCCGGTTCAACCGGTCCGACCGGGAATCGGAGGGTGGACCGAACCGGTTCAGACCAATTCATTTTGGAGGGGTTGGACCGGTCGGTTCGTTCCGAACCGGTGGTCGGTCCGGATTTGAAATTTGTTTTGGATTTTAATGGGTAAAAACGAGGAGTTAAACAATAAGGTAGTGTTTGTTTTTTCTGAGAAGCACTTCCAGACCTCTTTTGTTTGCGCCGCACAGATCACGCGCAGACGTTGAGGTCTGCAGACTGTTTGTTTTTTGGAAGACTTTTATTTAAAAAAGGTATATTAAAGTCTTCTTGAGGTCTGTTTGAAGAAGACATTATCTAATCACTTCTAACCTCTTCTACCCTACTCCTTCCCCCTCACCATATTCCAGCAGCCACCGCCAGCCCACCCGCCACCACCACCACCGGCCCACCCGCCACCGGCACCGCTGGCAAACCCGCCACCGCTACCCACCAGCCATCATTTCTCGACACCTGCAACTCCTCAACCTCCACAATCAACCATCAATGGCGGACACCACCACCACCGCCTCCGTCGTGCCCTTCCGCCGTTCGCCTCCGTGAAATCCCCTTCAACCTCGCTGCCCACCACCTCCCCTTCGAAAACACCGACTCATTACCACCCAATCGCATCTCCGACCTCCTCCTAGCCTCCACCACTTTAAGACCAGCGTTCAGAGACATTGTTGAAGAACTCGTCGCCACCTGAGCTCCGCCGCAGTGGGTCGTTTGGGACTGTTTCAATGTGGTGGTGGTGGTGGTGGAGAGGAGGAGGAAAGGATGAGGAGGAGGGAGATGTTGATGGTGGATGAATTTGATATTTTTAATTACATATAATTTTTGCAGTTTGCAAATGTTAAAAAATAAAAAGTTTTTTTTTTGCAGACTGCAGACGTTTGGTCCACCTCTTCTCCTGCAAATGTCTGCAGATGTGGTCCGTAAACTGCAAACATTTTGCTACAGAAAAAACAAACATCACCTAAATTAGTATGTTGGGCATAAGATTATTGTTAAGTTTTATATATAACTATAAAATACACACATAAATTACTTATATTGAATTATATGAATAACTATATATATAATATACTATATATATAATTATGACGTCATCCGGTTCTTAAATCCGGTCCGACCACTAAACCAGTAAGGCGTCTGGTTCGACTTCCGATCCGATTCTGAAAACATTGGTTTTGTGTAACAATCCAAATGCAGATATCACGTTTCAGAATATGTAAAAAAAATATAATAAAATTCCATCGACAGCCCATCGAACTTTGCAATTGAGTTTATATACAATTTTTTTTTAAAAGTAGTTGGTTTGATTATTAATATTTTACTTTAATTTAATAAAAAGTTAAGCAGTGTTGGCCTTACAAACAACTTATAAAATTGAAAATTAGTAGCCATATAGACGTTACCAAATCAGAAGATTATTTGTGTAATTAACTTTATTAAATTTAAACTATTTGGATTTGAAAAAGCCTTAGGTAAATATTTGTAAGCCTGAACCGGTTATTTTATCAATTGATCGGATCAGTTTCAAAACCTGTATATTTTTATGTGTAATCTATTCTATCTATACTAATAAAAGAAAGTTTTTACATGCTACATGACACAATTCTAAGTCTTCTAAATATTATTTTCCCGCTTCTTTCTCCTAAAAAATATCACATTAACAAATTATTTTAATTATTTAATTTTTTACATTAAAAATATTTTTATTAGATTAAAAAAAAAGATCTTTCTACAAAAGCTATTTTAAAGAAATAAGTTTTTATAAAATAAGATTTAAAAAAAAACAAACTTTAAAAGAAAACAATATATTTTAAAACATGTGTTTTTTAAAAAAATAAAATTTTTATGTACTATTTAATATTTTATTTATTTAACATGTGTAATACACGGGATACTAACCTAGTTCAAAAATACAAAGGTGTAATTACTAATAAATAAACAAATGAATGATACATAATGAACCCATAAAAGCTATGAGGAGTAAAAAAAGAGGGTTAAAAGATGAGAGTTCAACTTTAAAACTCTTTACAGCTTCTTTTCGTTATAGTGAGATGTAGTGGTTAATTATTTAAATATCATTTCTATAGCCTAGCTTAGTTTCTATCATATATGATAATGTTCTTGAGTTATTTTAATCATTTTTTTCTTCGTATAATAGTATTTTATAGAAGATTATGATGTAAAGCCTAACTAATGATCATAATTAGTAGTGGGACGGTCTTGGAAGATAATCCAAATTATATAATTGATTAAAAAGGATTAAATCACCTTGAATTGACCTTGATTGTGAAACTTATGAATCTGTTAACTAATTTGATCAACAAAGGGTTTAGATGAGCTAAAGTACTCTCACGAGTGCATTTCGTATTTTAATTTGGATGAAGAGATGATCAAAACGACAAAACTCATTTTAGTAAATTATACGATAAAGAAGTTGTTCGGGTCGAATTTTATAAAAATAAACAATAAAAGTTTGAACCTACTATAAAGATTCATTGTGTCAGCCTGTAACCAAATGGATGGTAATAACTGAATTTTAGCATTTTGAGTTACATGTGAAAAGAGTCATTAGGACACTTCACTAAAGGTTGTGGTCATAGAAACATATAATATGATACTTGGTTAATCAAATAGTTGTCGACAATAACGCTAACGTGTTGGAACCTCACTTGTCGCAAATATGTTTTTCTGAATAATTTGGTTGTTACCAAAAATCAAATGGAAGAAATTATCTCATTGGGCCAAAATACACGTGATGAGAAGGAGAAGACTATTTCAAAATTAGGATACGATGGTTTACAACATTTATTCACCTCAAATAATATTATTGGGCCACCACATGGAAATAAAACTCAACATGACAATATGAATGCTAATGGGCCGTTGGAAAGTAAGACGATTTGAAAATTGTTAAAAGAAGTGGGCCGACACAAGCCTACAATAGTGGCCCAATATCTAAGGAAGCTCGGCCGGTTTTGTATGCGATTCTCGAAAAACTTCGTTTAAAGAAGCAGATGGTTTGCTCAACGTTCTCAAGCGGCTCAATGTTAATATTCACAAGGCTCGAGTACGAGTCTTTTTCGAAGACGGGGAGAATGATGCGGGAGATGACTCAAAAGTCAAAGCTGTTTTCGAGTGGGATCCAGGCTAACGATTATATGAAGATTTGAATAATAATATTTATTTATTTTGATTATCTTTTTGTTTTTTTAGTTTATCTTTATTTTGTTTGTCAATATCTTTTATTTTAGTTTGTCATTATCTTTAACTTGTTGGGTCTAGTATAAATATTAGGGCTTGCTTTCATTTATGATTAGTTTTGTTTATTGATTTTGAATTAAAGAACCTTTGTTCTTGGAACATTTTGGATCGATTAATCGTCTTTGATTAACTATTGTTCTTAAGTCATTTGATTGTTTTCGTTACTGCATCAGTAAGTAGGCTCGTTTTTTCAAGAATATTGTGTGTTTACTGTTTAGTTTCTCAGTTTCTTCATACTTGTGCCGCAAGACGTCTTTTGGCTTAGTTATATTATTACTAAGCTACTTGTGTGAATATATGATAGGACTTTGTTAATTCTACTTATATAGTTATATGTCTAACAAACTTTGTAGAAGGTTATAGCCAGCCTTGAAGATTAAATTCTCACTAGAAAGACCTTTATATGAAATACGACATAAGGAAAATCGATGGCCTGACGTATTGTTCACACCGTTCATCTTGAAGACAACAATATTCACAATCTACGACCATAAGAACCCGGTTCTCACATACGAGTGGTTTAAACTACGATGCATGCATGAAGATGTATTGTTTCTACTCTACATGTACCTATATTGAATAAAAACTTACACTTAAGTCTAAAATAATTGATTCTACCAAGTTAGAGAATATTGTTATGAGTATATCATTGCACTTATCGAGTAAGTGTACTATGTATATGGTGTCACAGTTCTTGGATGTGATAACTTGTATATTAACCTTTGTAATCATCTATCTAATTAAGTAAGGATAAATGTTTGGAGATAAAATTTCTAGAGTTAATTTCACTTTTAGCCCCTAAGGTTTACCCACTTTAATTAATTAAATATGAAATATCATTTTTCTTATATCACGACTTATAGACCTAAATTTCATTGTCTAGAACCCTGATTTTGACTTTGATGTTCTTCTCCAAACTTTGTGATTTGAATTGATTCCTTTTATTATCTTAAAAGCATGTGAATGATGAGCATAACCGATTAGTTAACGTGTTTAACTTGAGTAGTTACTTTCTAACTGTTTTTTTTAATTTTATTTTGAGTGAATTTCAATTTTACCTCCTAAAAATTTAACAAAAGTAATCATTTTCCTCCAAAAGTTTAAAAACATCAATTTTAATTCAAAAGTTTCATCATTTGTTTTAATTTTAATCCAAGTTTTATTTTTTGAATTCAAGTTAAAACAACTTATGAAACTTTTGGATTGAATTGAAATAACTTATGAAACTTTTAAAACTAAATTGATATTTTAATATTTTGAAAGAAAATAGTTATTTTCATGAAATCTCAGGAAAGCAAAATTGAATTTAAATCTTTTATTTTTCTAAGACTAGCTTCATCTACCGCAAACTCTACTAACAGTTTTGCTATAAGTGAGATTTATTATATCTATTTTTATTATTTTTGTAATTTCATAAAATTTGTAATATTTACCAAATTCAGTTTTTTCATACAAAAAAACTTGATATAATGAGTTTTCTCATTAAAAAAATATATTAATTTTATCTCAATAGTACGTATTTATTTTTTACTTTGCTCCAGCTCTACTTCATTTGAGATGATTGTGTTAATTTAACGCTAATGGATAATCACTTATTCGTCACGATTATAAGGATGTCTAATTTAAATTCTCTTCATTGCTTTCTTACGATTATAAGGATCTCCGTAACCCTAATATGGCTTCTGATCATAAGTTATATAAATCAATTTCTATTAGTTATTACTATTAAGAAACACAAAATGGCTATTAATTTCTTAGTTGTTTGTCATTGTCTAAATTATCATTGATTCAAAATAATAAGAATTTCTTTATTCTAAATGCCTAAGATATTAAAATTTAGTTTCTCTGTTTGGAAATCAATTTTTTTTTTACATAAAACAATAGTTAAGTATAACAAAAATGGCGATGCGTTTGGATATATGAGAATCTTGTTTATAACATATGAATGAAACAATTTTAAGTATAAATCATATGATGCAATTGTATATAACAGTGCTTGCATTGGCGGAGGATATAAGGCCCCATTTTTTTTTTGTCAGTAGTGTTAATACGAAAGCCCAAGCTCCGCCATTGAGTGCTTGATGAATACAATGAGAGTTATAAATAAAGTGAGGTATACAATTATATATTCCTCTTGCGTATTACAATAAAATCAAGAAATACAAATGTTTATGCAATTTTTGTAGTTCACTCTTTTTAAGTATAAAATCATATAATGTACTTGTATATAATAGTGCGTGATAAATACAATGAGAGTTATAAATAAAGTGAGGTATACGATTATACATTCCTCTTGCGTATTACAATAAAATCAAAACATACAAAATTTATGCAATTTTTGTAGCTTGCTTTTTAAAACTGAATGTGTGTTCAACGTGAATTTAAATAAATATTGCACATGTACCAATGATCTTTAGCTAGTTGCGGTAAGATACCTTAATACTATATTAAAAAAAAAATTGGTTTTAAGTCTCACCTGTAATTAAAAAAGAGGTTTTAGGTTGGGTCAGAGAGTTTTCTCTCACCTATGGTGAGTTTTCTTTTGTGGGTGGTCTCAGATTACGTACTCGAGTAATGAATATGATCGGGTAAGCAAGTGGCCCGTTAATAATCCAATTAACAGTTAAAAAAAATATTACACATGTAATTTCTGCGCCTTGCATGCATTTAAAGTCAATGATGTTTGAGGCTTTGAGCCCATATGATTAAAGAAGAACCTTTTCTACCCATTAACTGCGCTCAGGATAAATGGTTGAGGGACGAGTTGATGTTGACAGGGATGCACGTTTAGTCCGAGAAAGAAGCAAATTAAATACTTCATTGTATTAAATCAATAAGTGGTATGAGATCATTTTGTTGCTTCGAGGACGTAAAACAAAAGAAAAAAAAACTTCAAAACATTGCTACAAACTCACAAGTTAAAGAAGGTGGGACGCAAGACTGTAAAAAAAAAACTAACGTTGAAAAGTTGTCATCTACCGGTGAGTAGAAGGGGGCGAGGGGCGTAAGGCCATGCAAGAAAGTAACGTTGAAATATTGTCGCGAACCCATGAGTTGAAAGGGGCGTTAATAATATACGTGATTTTGTATGAAAATGAAACTGTTATATCGTTGATAACAATTGAAAAGTTATATTAGAAACATAAACGTCATAAAACCTGTACGTTGCGGCGGGGCTGTTGATAATGCCCGAAAGTTCATATAAATGAATAAAACTGCTATAAAAATTCATCCGAATGTCAATAAAGATAAGTGTGCCGCAACAGAAAAAACATAACGGTTAACAATATTAACGTTGATAAAAAATAAGCAACTACAAATTTGAATTTTATAAAAACATCACATCTTAAAGGTTGTAGAAAAGAGATAGAAAAAAAATTGAAAGCTTAAATCAAGTTTAACAATTTGTATGTTTGTGTTTCGATGGCTTGTATATTATGACACACAATGTCGTTTTGAATGAAATTGCACCGAACGTATATAATACTAGGCACGTATGACTATATTTGATATTTTTATAAAACTTTTAAATTTTAAAACTTATAAGACAACAGCAAAAAAATAAT
Organism: Flaveria sonorensis; assembly: GCA_025506505.1. NCBI lineage: Eukaryota > Viridiplantae > Streptophyta > Magnoliopsida > Asterales > Asteraceae > Flaveria > Flaveria sonorensis. Next base: position 7,142,723 of record CM046429.1, read on the forward strand.
AATTAAAAAGTTGTGAATATATAAAAAAAAAACACATTATAAACTGGAAAAAAGTATAAAGCGTACATATAGATAACTTGAGGGCAAGAAAGAAAAAGTAAAAAAAACATATATTTAAAGACAAATAAGTTATGTGTTAACACTTGTAGTCTAATCTTAAGTGAAATTTCCTATGATTTTTAAAGTATATATAATAGTCTCTTGACGACCGGTTTAAGTGTTACCTTTAAACTAAAGATATAAAGATGTTTTAGATACATCATGTCTTCTAAAAACTGAATCATTTTTTAATTATTGTAACCGGTGTTACAACCTGTTACCTATTAGAAATTGATAACTTGGAATTTCATACCTCGTATCATATTGTAACAAATGTTTTTTTCACATATTGTAATGGTATAAAATCATGTTTAATGACTTCTAATATAGAAGTTCACATATTTGTAAACTTTTGAATCCGTAGTCTTAAACCATGCTATAATATGGAGTTCACATATTCGTGAACTTTTGAATCCGTAGTCTTAAACCATGTTATTATATGGTTACAACATCTAGCACAAAACTAACACTATACAAAACCAATTTAAAACTATAATTTAAAATCTCAAGAGAAAAGATTGAATCTGTGTTGCTAACCCTAGTCGTTATAGAAGTTCTAGAAGAAAAAACAAAAAAAAAAGTATTAATTTTGATGATTATTTTAAAAATCATAGTGTTTTTTTTTTGTTTTTTTTTTAATTTGATGTTGTTGACATAGATCTTGCTCTGAGATAGGACAGAATGTTTTTGATAATTTTTAAATATATAGTATTTTCACTTTTGAATCTACAATTTTTTTTTTGAGACTTGAACCCTTAATCATTTAAAATTAAACATGTTTTTTACATACTAATACTGTTAGATCAGGTGTCATTTCGTGAGAAAAATTTTTGATGCTTTTAAAATTGCATGTACGCTTTATGATATACAAGGATTTGAATTATCAAATATGTATGTGTCCCACTTTTTAGATAGTGAAAAAGAAAGAAATGTCTATATGGTTGTTTCCAACGTTTTTTTTTAATATGACAAGTATCCATCAGGAATAATTAATAAACCTATCAACGATATAATAATGTAACGTTTTAAGAAATAATGAAAAATCTATTTTAGTGAACCAACTCTTCCAGAAACTTGATAAAATAAAGAAACCACAACAAATGACCCACAAGCCACAAATAATGCCAAATCAACAGCTGGAGGCATCACAAAACCTCAAATAATAATGTCAAAGTATCCTCCCACTAAACCTCAAATAATAGTGTCATGTATATTTCTCAACATTAAATGCGTTACTTCTCAATTTTTCTGTTACAAAAGTATATTTCTAGTTTAACAGAAGTGTAACTTGGAACTAGATACGACGGCGTCATATTACTTCTTATCAAATTTTTTTCGCTCCTCTCTCTTATTAAATAATCATATTAACTACAAATAGTATTATTTAATTCTTTTTAGATAATTTTTTAAAAAATTAAAAATATATCTTTTATTAATATTTTTTCTAACGAATCAATTTTTTATAAAATAATAAAATTTTAAAACATCAAACTTTTTTAAAAATGTAAAATATTTTAAAATTGGTGTTTTTAAAAAGTAAATAATTTTAAAAATAAAAAATAATTAAAATTGGGAGTTATAATAAGAAAGTTTTTAACAACGGCATTTTCTAAAACGTTTTTTTAAACAAAATTTTCATTATATTATCATATTTTATTTTAAAATATCATGTTATAATTAATAAATATTCATTCTATTTAATATTTTATTTATTCAGCCCGTGTAATACACGGGTTTACTAAATCTAGTATAAAATACTCGCCGAGTAAAACCAATTAAAACCAGTCAGACAGCTGAATGAATATAAAACCTAAAAACTACTGAAATATAAGGTCGAAGACCGGACCGGAAGAGCTAGACTCAATCGGGTCGGGTTGAACTGGGCTTCGGGATGGACTAGATCGAAAGGTTATTAGAGATACCAGATGATAACCCATTGAAGTTGTCAAAAATAATGCTTACTAAAGGATTGCACAAGTGATATGCCTCATCATGTTCTAGAAAAGTAATATATTTCCGCCCAATATACTTCTTTAATTTATCAAATGCCGGTAAGAATATTGACTTTTGAGAAATTTAAAAGTTGAGATCTTGAGTATGACTTTGGACTCCAACAAAACTTCAATGGTTAACACTAACGATGATGAATTTAGTATTAAACTTCAACAACATAGTATCAAACTTAATATTAAACTTCAACAACATAGCATTAAACTTAATATTAAACTTCAACATAGTATTAAGCTTAATATTAAACTTCAATTGAAAACAACCAAATATCATAATGTCGAATATATTTGTTTTTTAATTTGTAACATTTATTGTCTTAAAACTTGCATTTAGAATACAAGAGTTTAAAGTGAAAAAAGTAAGAGAAAATTTATATTTTATAAAATAGGTAGATATGAAATTTAAATTTTATATGCTTAAGCTATGCGTTATACCTTAGTAAGTGTAAGTAAAAAATGATGTCATGTAAGTGTCACGTATACAGTGAGTGTGATCACACTCACTAAAGGTGTGTAGTGGTGTTTGTGTGGGTTTGAGAGTTAATTTTAAAAGAGTTGATGAGCTATAATGTTATTGTTGGTAGTTTAAAACAAAATGAAAAGAAAAATTCAAATGTCACGCTCCATGCTCGTGATACCATAACACATTGTTGAGATACTTGTCCGTATATAAATACTTGTGTCCACCATTGAGAATTGGTGTATGTTGCTTTTTTTAAAATGTAAACTCATAAACTTTGTAAATATACGTACTCTAATATCTATACCAGTTAAAAACCAAACCGGACCGGACACTGGCAAAAACAAATCCGAAATCAAACCCGAATACCACTAACATATGAGACCAAAGACCGGGCCGGAAGAGACTCGTCTAGTCGAGTTGGACCAATTAGCTTAAAACTTTTTAGAGATTCCAAATAGTTAGCAAGAATTATGCTTTAAGCCACTAAAGTATTATATATGTGATGGCTGAATGCCTAATGCATGTTGTATAAAAATATTATATTTTGCCTCCGACATCTCTTTACTTTATCCAGTGCCCGGCTAGTTGAAATTAAGTACTTAAATTTAAGATCTTAATTAACTAATTAAGTATGGTTTGTTTGATCACTACTAGAAAAATGACCCTAATGCAACGTTTTTGAAGCAACCTTTTAAAAAAAGTTGCATTAGCTTAAAAAATAGTTGCATTTGCTAATAAAAAAGTTACATTATCTAACAAAAAAGTTGTTTTAAATCTAATGCAACTTCACCTAATGCAACCTTTGATAGAAATGTTGCTTTAGACTAATACAACCTTTTTAATGCCTACTGTAACTTTTTCAAGAACTAATGCAACATATAGCAAGAGTTGCATTATTTTCATTTTGTTAAACCGTACTAACTACTAAGAAATTAAAAGTATGGCTTTGAACTTCATCGAAACTCCAATAGTCACACGAACGATGATTAACTTGGTCTTAAACTTCAACAAAGCATAGCATTAAACTTAATAATTAAACTTCAATGGAGAACAACAAAATATCATTATATCAAACATATTCTTATCTAAATTTACATCATTTATACTATTCTTTTAACTTGCATTTAGAATATAAGAGCTTGAAGTGTTACAGAAAAAAGAAAAGATATAATACTCATTGTAAATTATATTTAATAAAATAAATCCTGAAGCAGTTTAATGTCAATTTCTTTAGTAAATACGATCTACAGCAAATAGTTTAATAACACTCACAATATTAATACTTATGTAATCTATCACACCGTGATAGTGGGGCATAACATAGCGATCGATATCGTATCTATACGACGGAATAATGTAAACTATTTAATTATAAGTCAACAGTCTATTGCAAGTTAATGTTACAATCTAATGTCAAACTAAAGTGTGGCGTAATTTTCAAACCAAAGCATACCTTACTGACTTCAATGTGTTCACTTTAACGTGTGTGTATATATGTATGTATGTATGTAAGTATGTATATATATATATATATATATATATATATATATATATATATATATATATATATATGTATGTATGTATGTATGTATATGTATGTATGTATGTATGTATGTATGTATGTATGTATGTATATATATATATATGTATGTATGTATGTATGTGTGTGTGTGTATATATATAGGGAAAGTTTACGGTACAAAGTGTTGTTTTCATGCGAAGGGTACGAAGCAACAAGGACCATCGATCTAAGAGATGAACGGTTCAGATTTAAGAAGGAATAATAACGCAAGAAATGTTCCTGGAGGGGTAGAATTGGTAATAACCTACAATTGTTGATTTTTTTTAACTTCCTTCTGTTTTTTAAACACAAATAACTTTTTCATATGACATTAATTTTTTTAAAAAATACACCATAAAAACAAGCATTTTATCCTCTTTAATATGAGTATAATATTATTATACTTTTTTTTTAAAGAAACAATATTTTTTAAAAAAACGTCTATGTGCTGTGCGTATAACTTGCATGATTATTCACTACGTAATTATCAACATAACTTGCGTAATTATCAATATAACTTCCGTGATTATTTTTTATAACTGAGTAATTTTTCTTTACGTAATAATAGATATAACTTGCGTAATTATGAATATAACTTGCGTAATTATGTAGCTTTTATGCGTAATTGTAGCGCGGACGAAACTACCCCTCCGCTAAAAAACACTTGTCACACTCTGGTGACTTCGTACACTTCGCACGAAAATTACACTTTGTATAGTAAACGGCCCCTATATATATGTATATATATATATATATATATATATATATATATATATATATATATATATATATGAGGGATCCTAAGAAAACCACAATGTTATGAGAAAACTAGAGAAAACCAATGAAATCGGTCATATAATTTAATAATTTTTTTATCACTACCATCTATGTATATGTGTGAGTATATATAAATAAGGGTATGGATCAAAGGAAAACCCTAGCATGATTTTACATATACGTCACACATAGGTTACGTATACGTAACCATTTTTTATTCGACATAGTGTTACGTATACGTAAGACTTTCTCAGGAACCCTTCCCTATATATATATATATATATATATATATATATATATATATATATATATATATATATACACATACATACACACACACACAAAGTGTGACATAATTTTCAAAACCAATACTATGTTAAAAATTACGAGAATCGTATTAACCCTTACACTATATATTATAAAAGTAAATTACTATTTGCATCACTAAAATTTATAAATTTTAACTACTTGAATCCTTGACAATTCAAAACATATCTTTGCCCCATAACTTTTCATTTTGTCTCCATCTAAGTGCAATATCCTAATACCGTTAGATATCTTTGTTAACTTTTTGTTAAATGATAAAAACACCCTTACTAGTCACCAGACTTGTCCAACAAAAATTAAACCCTAATTATACAATCATTTATTCTTCACCTATTTTTAAAGGCAGCTACCTAGCCACTACTACCCACCACCATCTACTGCCCACCATATCTTCAGCCACACCATCACCTGAAAACACCATTGCTGCCACACCACTTGAAAAAACCAATGCGGCCACACCACCTCCTGAAAACACCAATACCGCCACGTCTATGCCATGCCATTGCTTGAAACCGCCTCCACCGCTACATCCCTGCCACACCATCATTTGAAAACACCTCCACAAATCACCACTCAAAACCTCATATCTTACAATCCTTCGATTTCCCCCAATTTCACAAACTTTTAAAAACCAAAATCATATTGCTATCACTAGGCCACTCACCTCGTCGTCTCTCATCTCCGTCATCGTCATCCTCAAAAACTCAAGTTCACCAAACTTCAAGACTGACTCAATAGATGGAAGCTACTCGCTGGAGGTGACAACGATAATGGTGATGCCATGATGGTGGACATGAGTGAATGGTGATGCATTGTGGCTAGAGGTGGGTGACGGTAGCGATGAGGGGGAGAAGGTTGGTGAGGGAGAGAAAAGTGTGTGCATGTGTGAGTGAATGAGTGAGAAAGAGAGAGTGTGTGTGTGTGCGCGTGTGCGCGCAGACACGATAAGAGAGATAGGTGCTGTTTGTTTTTTCTGCAGGAAAATATCTGCAGTCTGCGGACCACATCTGCAGACATCTGCAGGAGAAGATGTGGACCAAACGTCTGCAGTCTGCAAGAAAAAGACTGTTTGTTTTTTAACATCTGCAGACTAAAACCACTACCATACTCAAATCACCACCACCACCACCACAAAAATCAGACAACTTTTCATTTGTTTCTTTCTTGAATCTTGATCCCCTTTCTTCAACCCTTCAATTTCACACCCTCACTCTTCAATCCCCTTTCACAAATCGATCGATCGATCGATTTCATCTCATAAACTCGTTGATTTCACTCGACTTTCGATTTCACAACGACGTCACTTTTCGATTCTTCATCATTCGCATTCAACACCGATTCCACAACACCTTTCTCCTCACAAACATCAACTTTCTCCTCATTTCCAACACCTAAATCAACAGTTTTCGATCTCTTACTAGCATTCACCGGCTCCGACAACATCTGAGGCCTCCTCGCACGAGTCCGACCACACAATCCATAATTCTCCATTAATAATGGTGAAAATTTAAGTACTAATAGTGTTATATACACCAATTTGATATCCAAGGCATAAAAATGCCACACAAAGCCCCAAATTCCTTACACTATTTGATATTTCATCCATTGCGTTGATAATTTCAGACGCAGGTGAAAAGAAGTAACGATTTTTAACGTTTGGTCGGAGAATCGAAGGGGCTCTGCGGATTAGTGCCGCCATGGTGGTTCTCCGATGACGCGGTGGCGATGCGGTGGCGTCGCGGTGGTAGCGTAGGTGCTGGTTACGGTGTCGATCTGAGAGTTGTTTAACGGAGATGGAGGGTGGAAGCGGTGGCCGGATACAGGTGGTGGCGATGGGGGAGGAGCAGTGGCGATGTGTAGCAGTGGCGATGTGGTGATGGGGGAGGAGCAGGCAAGGGGGAGAGCAGATGATTTTTGGGGGAAGTGGGAAAAAAGTTGAGAAGAGGTTAGAAGAGGTGATGCCGTGTCTTCTTCACGCAGACGTCAGGAAGACATTTTTTAATGAAAAGTCTTCAAAAAAACAAACAGTCTGCAGATCTCAACGTCTGCGCGTGGTCTGCACGACGCAGACAAAAGAGATCAGGAAGCACTTCTCACCAAAAACAAACACCCTCATAGAGTGTTAGATATTTAAGGCAAGATACTATATGAAGAAGAAGAGGTGGGTGGATGGATGGGTAAATTTTTTTATTTTTTAATTCATAGGTTATTTTAGGGTTTCTATAAAGAATTTAACAGAAAAATAATGGTGTTAGTTATCTAACCGACCTAGAAAAAAACACGAAACTAAAAGCACACAACAAAAAAATTCCTATCTATATATATAATATATACACACATGTATATGTGTGTGTGTCACCGCGTGTTCTAAAAGCGAACAATCATATACCACCCAAATTTCGTAACCACTTGTACCCACTTTATAAGGTTAACATTAAAAGGAGCATAGCCATTTAAATATGTTCTGTACAAAATATTAAGTAGGTTAACTCATTCGACCAATTTAAGCCTTCTTAATCATAACTAAAACTTTTATTCTATATGACTCCTAGTCAACAAATATAATATACTCTACAATCAAATCTATCTATACTAATAAAAGAAGATTTTTATAAGCTACTTGTTACAATTCTAAAGCTACTAAATTTTATATTATCGCTTCTCTCTCCTAATAAATATCACATTAACTACAAATGATATTATTTAGTTCTTTTCATATTAAAAAATATTTTTTATTATATTAAAAAAAATCTTTTTACAAATGCAATTTGCAAAGAAATAATTTTTTTATAAAATAATATTTTTTTCAAAATAAATATCAAACTTTAAAAAAACACGATATAATTTAAAACCTGTGGCTTTCAAAAAAATAAAATTCCTATGAAACAAAAATAATTAAATTTCAAAGTCATAATAAAGAAATTATTAAAAACGATACTTTTTTTAAAAACGGTTTGTTTTGAAACAATTTGTTTAAAAATCAATTTTTTTTGAAAAAAACAAAAAAAATTAAACAAAAGTTTAAAAAATGATATCGTCCTTTTATCGATCGTACAAAATGTCAACCATATTTTATATCAAAAGATCGTTTTATAATTCATTAAATTTTATTAATAACTATTTAATATTTTATTTATTCAACCCGTATAATACACGGGGTACTAACCTAGTATTATATAAACAAAAGAAACTATTACCTCCAAAGTAGGCATAATTTTGTAACAAAAGTAATATTACACCAATACATTTTAAATATTAATCCACGGATAATCACTTGTATTGATATAAGAGCATTCACAGTAATTTTCTTATTTTTATGTGAGTGTGTATCTTATATTATGAGGGATGGTTGTTAGTGGTTGTGAGTGAAATTTTATGAAGGTTGTACCGTGTTTTCCCATAAATAAAACACGGTACAACCCCCATAATTTTTTTAATAAATTTGAAAGTGATTGTAAGTGAAGTAGAGAGAAAAAATAATGACAAATATATAAAAAAATACTATTTATTAAAAAAAAGAGAAAAAATAGTATTTTTAATGTAAATATATGGATGGGGATGAGAAAGCTAGTATGAATGCTCTAAAATTCATTTTGCTTGACGTCCCTCGTGTGTGTAATAATAGGTGTTTTCTAATTTTGAGATCGATGGTTCAAATCTTGCAATAGATAAATTAGATGGATTTAAAAGTAGATTAGAAGCGACACTTGTCGATTTCAATCATTAAAGCATCTTTATTTGTTTTTTTAAGAGGAGTAAGTTTGGGTTACGTAAACATTTCTTTTCCAAGTCAATGGCGAGCAAGTGTTAGGTTGGAAAAAAAGAAAACCACTGCTTATGTTCACGTCATGAAAGCCAAGTGTTCATTGTTCTAGAAGGTTAACTACTTTTTATCAAGACAAGATGAACAACCACATATAACTCAACTATTTTAAATTATTATAATAAAAAGTATAGACAATGATAAAACCATCTCTTATGGTTTCTAAACCATCGACAGTCGGGTGGAGAAGAGGAGTCCTTTATGCGAAAGGAGAAGAGATCAACAAAGGTCGTGTCTTGAAGAAGAGAAGTTGTTTGTGCAGTAGAAGTCGGACAGACCTGACATGGCATTGTTTGTGACGGTGACTGTTGCTAACGTTTTAGAAACGTAATAGCTACCAAATTCATTTAAAGATCTAAGATTTGGCTAGCGAGTTGAAACGATAATTAGGTTGACTACGATATGTTTGCGTTATTTTTATATGACCATAGGGATAAAAGACCAAGCTAGACGATTTCACATGAAATATCTTAGTAATAAATAGTGGAATGATAATTTATTGGTTATTGGTCAACATAAATTTCATTTTACCATTACAAATTGTAACTAGAAGGTCCAACTTATATATTAAAGAAACAACATTCTATAAAAAATTAATGAGTTGCAGTTATTGGACCATGCACGCTTGAACGTTTAACCCCCCCTATTCGCAACCTGAAGTCTCACCTTCATATAACATATGAAGTGTTCCTCAAAATTTGAATTAAAAATGAAATCAATGTGATGTAAGTTGAAATTCATGCAAATGATTTTAGAAGTTATAAAGTTATATTAAAAGAAATAAAAAAGAAAATTAATGCCATAATAGACACTGGTCCTGGATTAATATGAGGAATTGAGGAACAAATGAAAGTAACACTTGAAAAAGTAAAATAACGACCTTATATAGGTTTGGTAGAATTTAATGCGGCATGACAAATGTTTTTCATGTGTTAACCACAAATATCTTTTTATGCATCAGTCACTTGGCAACCACGGAATTATAAACCTAACCCGTACGAGATTTAAGATCAAGTTTTGGATAACGAGCATCTTCTTAGCAATATATATTATATAATAAAAATAAATTATTTACTGATTAGATAAAATATATTACTAGCGTTTGTCACATGGATAAAATTTATTTTAATAAACCTTATCATAACCAATTTTTATGATTATGTTAGGTTTAGGGCTGCAAACGAACCGAACGAACACGAACAAGACCTTGTTCGTGTTCGTTCGTTAAGAAATATACTTGTTCATGAACTGTTCACGAACACTAACCGAACGAGATTTTTTGTTCGTTCGTTCATTAAGAAAATGAACATGTTCATGAACTGTTCACGAACACTTACCGAACACAAATTAACACAATCAAAAGCAAACAAACACAAATAATTGTTCATGAACATGACGAACACCAAGAAACTCATTAACACAAACAAATACAAATGATTATAGATTTGTTTTAGAATAAAATTTATATTTTTATTACAAACATTACACAAAATCAATCAAAAATAAATAAGTACTTAACATAAATATCAAAAAATACTTGATATAATAGTCATAAAAATAACTGACACAAAAATAAGAATATAAACGATCACATTAACGAACACATTATCGAACGTTCACGAACGGACATTAACGAACATATGATCGAACGTTCACGAACATAAATGAACGAACGCGGCTTGTGTTCATGTTCGTTCGTTTAACTATACGAACGGAATTTTCTTGTTCGTGTTCGTTCATTTACTAAACGAACGAACATAAACGAACTTCCCGCCGAACGTTTCACGAACTGTTCGCTGAACGTTCAGTTTGTTTGCAGCCCTAGTTAGGTTTCCTTTGTGCTTATAAGTACTGTACTTTTAATGAAATTTTGATAAATTTATACTTATCATACAATGAAAAAAATCACGACAAAAAATGTGTAGCGTACCTAACACGTATAAAGTGTGTATGAGATATTGAGATATGATTTTATATAGAAAAACAAAATAAGATATAAATGCTCAAATAAACCTAACTCAAAAGAATCTTTACAAAAGTTACATCACATCATCATTAAAGAGATATTACTAATTTGGAGATAGCTACAAACAAATACAACCATGAAAATATGCATATTAGACGCATCTTTCTATAGTTTTGGAAGATAATTTAATAAGCATCATCGGTCTAATTGGTTGAAGTAAAAATCGTATGCTCTGTTTCACAAACAGTAAATCTTTAAGTAAAATTATGCATACCTTCGAGTTAATTGATCTATAAAAAGACCAAGATGCTCTAACAGCATAAAAGTTACGTTTTTCATCCAGTGTTGATATATCTTTTTTCCTAGTTACTTTTCAGCTAGCACCCATAGTTTTACTTATATTTAGTTTATTTATCTTACCATAAGAATTTTCATTCTATACTTGCTTTTGTTATCTTTACTTTAACTATATTTACTTGTCTTGTACTACTACAAATTTGATACATTACGTTATGTGTTTTTTTCTAAATATTGCATGCTTTATGTTTATAGCCATTTTGTGCCAAAGGTCTAGTTTCTCTTCTCGAGTAAGATTTTACTGGATATGTATATTTATTTGTTAAAATCTTGAGATGTCCGGTTAGAAAGTTAAACATGTACAATAATATAAATACTTGGAGACTAGAATGATGGGAACATGTTTATAACTTCAAAATTCTATAAGATTTACAATAACCAATCATGTAATTGGAAAAATCTTTAAAAAATCAAGTTTTTGTCAACAATTTTATAAAAAATAAGTACTTGTTTCAATATTCCATAACATGATGTACACCAGTTTACCCCTTTTAAACACAGTTTAAGTATGAAACTTGTGTATGGAAGAAATGATTAACAGATTTCTCAATCGTCAAAAAAGTTAATAACTTACTTCAATTAACCTCAAACACCATCAGAATCAAGATTCAAGAACAAAATTGTCAAAAGTCATCATCTTCAATCTACAAATTGGGCAAAAACCCAAAATCACAAACAACAAATCTACAATTCATCTCCATCAAAGATCATCATCTTACTAAAATTCGATCGAATCCTCTTCCGAAGAGCTTTCATAGCAAAATAAACAAACAAATACACAAACCCAGGTTCTTTCTGCTGCTTACGAGGAAGAAGATGAACAGGGATCTCAAATCGACACAGAGGGCACGTGGATCGCACCTGCAGCCACGTGTCTATGCAGTCGACGTGAAAGCAGTGGCGGCATTGCGGCAGCCGGCGGTAGCGGCGGCCGCCGTCGCCGCCGTGGAGGCACACCGCGCAGAACGAGGGTTCGGCGGCGGTGAAGGTGGGGAATTGTCGCCGGAGGTGGAGGGTTTTGAGAATGCAACGGAGGAGGTGGGCGGCGATCACGGTGGCGATGGTGGTGGCGATGATGCTGGTCTTGTGGGTGTGAATTAGAGCGATGATGGTGGATAATTTGGGGATTATTGTGTCGATTTGATAGGGTTTCATGGCGATTCGAGGGTTATTGTGAGGAAGATGAAGAAATGCAGGTTGTTTTTTTAGCCCCAAAAGATGATGGTATATATAGAGTATGAAATTTGTTATTGCCGTTTTTGTAAATTGTTTTTTTTAATTTATTATGAGTTCCCATATCTACAAACCTATCGATTATAAATCAAAACCTTAAATTTGTATACGGGTCATATAGCATCATTATACGCGTCGTATAGGTGGGTTGATAGTTCTATACTGAGCGTACAACTCCTCTAACAGTTTTTTGAATTTTTTTTTCGTAGTCAGTGTCTAAATTTGCTATACGTGTCTTATAGCCCTATTAGGGGATTGTATAAGGCTACATGAGGCGTATAGTCCTCTGACAGCCCCTTTTGAATTTTTCTTGTTTCTAGTGTATTCGACGCTATAAACCGCGTATAATGCTATACGAGACGTATAAAAGGGGTATTAATTTATGAAATAGGATTTCTGTATATTAGTACCACTTATTATTATTGCTGATGTTTAAGTTTTGTTGCAAAACGATAAAATGCTAAAAATTGATATTTTTGACAGGATCATAAGATAATAGTACTTTCGGCCGTGTAGGTTATTTAATGAATATTTTACAAGTTCATGAAGAAACAAAAAACGTTTTGTTGAGTGCAATCATGCCGTCTGTGATCAAAAGATGCTTCTCGGATACATAATATAAAAAAGATTAGGAAAAGTTTACGATAAAAAATAATTTTGTATGCGAACAATGTGAGACGGTGGGATTGTTACGTAATAACGAGTAATAATCACGCAACGATAATTACACTTATGTGAAATTAACATGTAAGAATATGTTTTTGTGTGATAATTTCACTACAGCGTAATAAATTCATCGCCTAAGTGAATAATTATAATTTTTCATGATGATTCTATTCAAACTTAATACATTTCGCACAGAAAAAAAAAAAAAAAAACACTTTATTTTAGGTTTCGTTAGAACATTCACAGTTCATTCTTTATCTTTATCCATATAATTACATTAAAAACACTATTTTTTCTCTAATCTTTTTAATTAAATAATATATTTTTTTATATCTTTATCATTATCTTTTCTCTCTCCTACACTCACAACATTTTTAAAAATATTAATAAAATTATAAAAATTGAACAGTAATTCTTTAAATTTACAGATTAAACAATAACATTTCTCTCTCCTTCACTTACAATCATTTATAACCATTCCATATAATTTAAAGATTATACTTACATAAATATATCAAACTCTTAACCTGTTACTCTTCGATCCCTACTTATTGCACATTTTTCAACTTGTTAGTTATATTTTTTTGTTTTACACTAAAAAGACAAAAGAGATAATGATACTTTCATGTTTCAAGTAGGTATAATAGTGTATTGAAATTAAAGGACATGATTATTCAACATGAGAGCTAGGCTACATATATTCATCCTTTTAATTTTCTCTGTCTCCTTTCTGCAAATGTTAAATTAGTGGAATTTAATATATATAAATTAGCAACTTGTGGTTGCTTTGCTTGTTGTACTATGGGCGTCTAATGTTATGCATATCTTTTGTTTTTTTGTTTAATTTTTTTTTATTATAAACTTAATGTTTTTACATCTTTTATAATTTATTTTTTATAACCTTTTATTTTCAACTTTGATCCCAGACTTTTAATCTTTTATAATTTTTTCGTTTTACATCTCGGTCTAGATTTTGAGAGTTTATACGGTGTAACGTGCGGGTGTGCTTCAACGTTATACGCTATTTTTTTCCCGTTTAACGGCCTTGTTGCAACATGCGAGTCCTAGATCGACTATGGCTTTTACTGTTTTTACGTTTCACGTACGTGGTTCATTGTTTTTACGTCTACTTTTCGTTCGTTTTTCCTTTTTTTAATTTTTAAGTATTTTAATGCGAGTCTTTTCGGTGTTGACGGTCGTGGATTGTAATATGACATTGGTGTTACTTGGCACGGTTTTACGCCCCCCACCGCAACACCAGAGGGGCTTAATACTAGTTACTTTTATTTTCTAATGTGTAAACGATGAAATTTTATTGATGTGATAATTTAAACAAGTGGTTGCAACAAATCTTAATTTTCTTTGTGTCCTCTTTTTGGAAATGTTAAATTAGCTGAATCAATTTTATTTTCTGGTATAAAAATCATGTAATTTTATTGATATGAATACTTAAAGAAGCAATTCCAACAAATATAACGAATATGTGAGAGTATCTTTCGCAAAACCATTAGCCAATCGGTCTTTCAAACCAGGGGATTTTGGTGGCTAAATCTAAGAAACTAATATCCATGGTTAATGAGTTTTAGATGGTTGTAAAGCTATAATTAAAATATAATAATTTAAAATTAATAATAATAAAAGCTATAAATGTTTTAATATTTTGTCCGTACACGTGAAGTTTTATTTTTCCTTGGACCTATCTTTCATAGTCAACAACAATAGTGCGTAAGTATTTTTTTTTTTTTTGAACGGCTAGTTAGTGGTTAGTGGTTAGTGGTTAGTTGTTAGTATCACCAAATTAATAATATTTATCAATGTCAAGGTTTGAACCTTGAATCTTCGAAAGAGACAAAACCTCTCACATCTCCCTTAACCACTAGGCCAAGGGATCATTGACGGTTACAATAGTTAAAAAAAATAATTCAGTTTTAAAGACATGACGTTTCTAGAACATCTTTATATCTTTAGTTTAAAGGTAACACTTCAACCTGCCGTCTAGAAAAAACCATAGAAAATTTCACTTAAGCTTAGACTACAAGTGCGTAAGTTATTGGTTAGAAAATAGGACAATCTTCACGTATAGAATGAGTGTGTGGGTCTTCACAAGTCATACAAGCCACCACTAGTCATACAAGCCAAGTGTTTGATTACTCTAGAAGCTTCCCACTTTTCTTTTGAGATAAGATGAAAGAAATAAAATATTCCACAACTATAATGAGAATATATATATATAGTTTAACACTTTGTCATAATAAAGTTAAAATATATGCCAATTCTTGCTAATTGATTGATACAACATTTATTATATGTATTTGAGAATTATATGCAAATCGCAATAAGTTGTTTAAATGTCTTGTCAAATCTCTAGAGTTTTTATTTAGCGAAATATTTCTGTATTAGAATAATACGTCTTTGTAATTAACAATAAATTGGATTAGCAAATTTGCTATCATGTTATTATCTTTGATGTTATTATCTTTGATGCCCACACTTATAGGTTTTAATATAGGGTGAATTTTATATATATCCTTACAAACTTAATAAATATTATTTTTATTCAAATAAAATTTTAAATATCATATATATTTATTTTAATATATTTAATTCGTAATATGATCATTTTACCCTTAAAACTTTTTTATAATTAAGCTTTCATTTTTACCTTATACTTCATTTTTTACTTTGACTTTGTATTTGTTACGATTCTTATTCTTGTTGCTTTTCTAAGTAATCTAAACAATAACTCATCATATAATAAATAATGAATCAAAAGTTTGAACTTTCACAATAAAAACGAAGCAGGTAATACTCAATTTTGTTGGATAGTTAAGCGGAAAGAAAAGACGTCAACCTATTTACAATAAACTATTAATAACTGAACATGAGAAATAAAACCTGAAAATAGGTACATCGGAAAAACCATTTCTATATTTTTGAGTAATCAACAGGTAAGATATACTTTTTGCCCATGAGAATTTAGAGTCAATAGTAGATGGAGAACTGTTAAACTTGAATTTAAGTAACAGACATAAAGAAGATCGACCTAATGAGCACATGAAGAATAAAACAGCACACAAAGGAGGCTAAAGAACTGAAGCGTTTGGAGTAGTAGCAATCGAATGAGCAACAATAATAATGGAGATAGGGAGAAAACTTAAGCACCCAATAAGGATCTTTTATGAGAATCGAAGAATTCCAAACTTTTTGTGATGATTATTGAAGATGTTATCATATACCTAATAAATTTTTTGAACGGTATATTTTTAGAGGGTAAAGTCGGTATTTAATGAAATATTATTAAGTAAGGATATATACGAAATTTAAAATTTAGTTTGGATATATATGATATTTTATAGGTTTTGTAACGATATATATGAAATTATACTTGTTTCTTAATCAAATGGTAACTTAAATATTGAAATCATGAGGGGAATAATAAGATATTATTACTAATAATATTCCGTTTTTTACCACGAAAGACACGCTCAAGAAGAAAAGATGTTATATCTTACAAGTTACAACTATTGTAACATTTATTTAATCGAAAGAGTTTTACATTATAAATAACTATTAAGTGTCCATGACCTGATATTAGTGACTGTTCTTTACAGAAATAATAAGAGTTTAAATCTGATAAGTGTAAATTGATAGATGATTTCAGAAGTAAAAACAACGGTTGTACAAAAAAAAATATTATTAAATTATTTCTTTGAGTTTTATTTTGGTGACATTCATTCTACCTGCATAACAGAGAATAGTATGAAAAAACATATTATAGAGCAAGCCAGAGATAACACGATGAAAGAACAGCTCAAGAATGTTCTCCGGTGTAAATACTTCTTCTCCATCATCAAAACAGACATTGATTCACCACCAACCATTTGGTTGAGTGGTAGCCTTATGACTTTCTTTAAGGAAGGTTGTGAGTGGAGTCCTACTAGCAACAAAATATTGTTGGTGGGCTGGGTTTTACCGCAGTGGGCCTTCGGGTGGCGGATTTTCTCTGGAATTGATGGTTGGTGGGTTTGGACTACCCAGCGCTGTCTGTGATCGCGGGCGTATGGGGTGCTTTTTCGCCATTGAGGTATCCCGGGTAACCGGGCTTTAATTAGTTGACCGTTCAAAAAAAAAAAACAGACATTGATGACTCTCGTAATCACTTCTCATTTACTATACTCTTCATTTACTATAAATTGGTATTTCCCTCTCATTTTACTACCGTATATCGTTAATATTTACTCTTACGTCGAAGTCAATAATTGGCAAAACGATTTACTGAACGCTTACTTTCATCCATGGACGGATTTGGGAGCCATGTGTCACGATTGGACGGAAAAATGGAGAAAGGACAGGTCAAACTGTGAGATTAGTCCTAATCTTATTCTTATGTTGTTCGTAAACAAATGGCCCGTCGAACAATTTGAAGAATCCATATCCAATTTCTTGACAAATGAAGAAACTTTGTCAACAAAGCGACCAAGTGCTAATGTTAAAAACCATTTTGTAGCTTTAAGGCCTAGGCAAATAAGTTAACACTTTAAGCACTCAAACTTTTCCCTTAAACATATATAAATGTTTTTTTCTTTCTGTTCTTTGTTGCATATAACTAAACATTAATAACTGGTTTTTTCTTCTCTATTCTTTGTTGCATATGACTTTCCTATGGTTACATGCTCCTTTTCTATTTGGTAAAAGTAAAAGTACATTAATTTAGTTATCTCTATCTCTATATATAATAAATGAAAAGTGTTCAAACACGTGACTTGATTTTAAACAATGTATTGCCACATGTCGTATTTTTAGCAAACAATTGACACATGTCGTTTCTTTAGCAATATAATTTTAATAAAAAATTGCCACGTTGTTGATTTTAATGCAGATTTTATAGTAATTGCAATTAGTCATTAATTTCGTCAATCAATTAATAAATACATTATTACTTTCCATTTACACTATACTAACTATAATTAGCCAGCAATTTCATCAATCACATCCAAAAATATTACTTTTTCAAAATTAATAATTATAACTATTAGTTAACAAATGACCTAAAATATACATTTTCTCAACATATCATATTTTAAAAGTTTAAATTTAAAATTTGAATTTTATGTTGTTGCTAAAATTAACTCAAAAATATTCTATTCCCTACATAATTTCCCTAAATAATACTACATTATTGCCAGATTTTATACAACTTTGATATATATATATATATATACAGATCTATGTTCTTATTAAAATATATCTACAACTGAGTTCTTTATTCTATACTATCATTTTCGCTTTAAGAATACTTCATTATAACATGCAGCTTGATGAAATGTTCTAGGTATTATTCATATTTTACCGTGTTCTTTTTCTACATTTTATACTAACATGAGATATGTCATATTTTTAAAAATCTTATTGAAGATCATTTCTTATCATTTTTTACCATGCTGCTGATGTGGCTTAATTTTAAGCAATGATTTGTCACATGACACATTTTCAGCAAATAATTGTCACATGTCGTCTTCTCAACAATATGGTTTCAAAAAAATAAAAATAAGTTTATTAGAATCAAGAATCTAAGTCAACTAATTAAAACCGACAGTTTATGTGTACTTTTATTAAAAATCTTTCAAAAGTTGGAATATTTTTAATATACTATAGACTGACATTAATATATTCCACAAACATTGATCTATACCAAAATGACCTTTCACCTTTTAATATTTCTATACATTTATTTTTATTAATTATAAAGTTAGTCTGCATGTACAAATTTTAACCAATTCACGGTTTTTTATATTGAGTTTTAAAAAATGTGCATGTTATCTAAGTAAAGAAAACGACTAAATTATCACGTTTGTATTCACAAATTATTTTACGTCATTCAATATTTGTTAAACACTTTAAGTCAAATAGTAAGTTTGTTAATTGATATCATATTTTTTGGGTTTGCTTTTATTTCAGGAAACTAAAATGCAGGGAACGTTTTAAAATGATCATTTCATAGGTTTCAAAGCTACTAGCTGAATAAGATTCTTTTTATTTTTTTTTTATAAATTATGTATGCGTATGTCTTAGAAGTAGAGATTAAATCTCGTATTAATATTGGAAAATATACTTTTATCTCTAGAATATCCTTGATTCCTACTGACAAAAGGATACCATTTAAATTTCAAAGAAAATAATTATCCTAACCGTGTGTTTTGCGATTACTAAAAACAAAAGTCAGTGTCAATTATTATCAAAAGTTTTGCTTTTTTTAAAACAACCAATTTTTACACACAAACAATGTGACATTATCTAGAGTTACAAGTCAAGATAGATTAAAACTAATGATAAACTTTCAAGTACAACATCATATGTCGTATACAAAAATATTTTAAGAGATTTGTAAACATTTTGTGTTTTTTTCTATGTATTTAAAGTTGTCATGTAATTTTATTCTGTACATATTTTTTTATTTCTCACGTTCTTATACATTATAGACTTATATTCTCATAACTATTACATTTTAAATGTATTTAATGACAATTTTAAGTTTAATCCGTGTAACACACGGGTCGTTAGGCTAGTTATACTATAAAGTAGGGGTGTGCATGGTTGTTTTGGTTCGGTTTTAGCTTAAATAGAAACCAAAAACCGGTATTTCGGTTTCTAGGTTTTTAAAATTGTTCGCAAAATTTCGGTTTTTGCGGTTTTGGTTTTCACTTTAGTTTCGGTTCGGTTTCAGTTTTTTCGGTTTTACCATTTGGGCTTCAAGTATTTAAAGAAAATTTTGGTCCAAGTTAATGAATATAAACTAAAATCTTTATGCTTACAACATTTTATTGAATAGCAAAATATAATCAACATATTCTTATAAATTACTTGACACTAAAATGAATTACAATTCATAATATACAATAACAAAAAATTTAATAAACATTTTAATCTATCAATTCAAACAAACAAATTTAAAGATTATTCTTGAAATCTAAATATTCAAAAAAAATTAGATAACATAAGTTAAATAAGTAAGTAATAGGCTAATCATGTTTATAAGTGTATGAATACACCTATAAACTTAAAAGTTCGGTTTGTATGGTTTCGTTTCGGTTTTTTTTTTTTTTTTGTTACAAGCAAAACCAAAACCAAACCAAACCAAACCGAAAAATAGGTTTTTAAAAAACCGTCAAACCAAACCGTCGGTTTCTTATTGGTTTCGATTTTTCCGGTTCGGTTCCGTTGGTTATTTCAGTTACGGTTCGGTTATTATGGTTTCTTGCACACCCCTACTATAAAGTTATAAGAAGCAATATATTTTTTTAAATGTTATTATAGACCACACCTTATCTACATCATAAATTACTAAATAGTTTTTAGATAAAATATTTTTGATTTTAACAAAAAAAAAGCTCTATAAAATCATAAACCTTCCTCGATTCTATCACAAGTCAAATTATTAACTTCATCAGAATACACTACAAGAAAAATACACTTTGGCAACCATGACTATGTCGTTAGTATATCTAGGCTTGTGGCGACGTTGTTGCTATAAGGTGACCAAGAATTTGGACCAGTTAAAATCCGTGCCACCATGTTGTCGTCATAAAGAGTGCAGAAGTGGTAAAAAAAGAGAGGTGTTTTAAAAATATGTGCCTACCACGTCACCGCCATAGATGTAATCATCTCTTTTATCTTTCCTTCACCCGCTATGTAAGTGCCTTAATTTGAAATTAATGATTTTATTTTATTTTGTTACATATTAGAAACCCGTGATGTTTGAGTAAGTGAGATTAATTTCATATATGTGATTCATTGATAAGGTGCTTATACCGACTTTTGAACTTTTATTAATGTATACGTTTATGTATGTGTGTACATATATAAGTTTGTCATTTATATATGTGTATATGTATGTATTTATGCATGTGTATACGTGTATATTTATTTAGGATAACCGTTTAATAAAAACGCTTTCGAGATTTATCTCATAGAGATAAATGTTATAATGACTTATGTTTGGGACTGTTTTTTGAATATATATCATTTATGATATATTGATACGTTTACAATCTAAAGTACGTTTACAATCTAAAGTGGATTAGGATCCACGCATTTGAGCGTCAATTTACATGTAGTTGTCATAGGACTTACCCTAAAATACAATAACCTGTGTAGTAAGTGGCGTAGGACAGAGCCAAGGCAACATAGACTATAGGGTCACGACGTGTCATTGTCATAGGATTTAATTTAATTAAACTTTTTTTTCTTTAAACAAAATATGCCTATAGTGCGAATGCTAGAAACTAATCTACTTAAACAGATTTTAATTGAAAATGTATTTGTCACCTATCTATAACGACGATACATTGTTGCTATACGCTTATCTATGGCTATGACACCTATCCCGGCGACATAGAAGACCTAAAACTATTACTCTATAGTCACAAAATTTATAACGACGAAATGACATCGTCATAGATCCACATACCTTATCTTGACGACTTGTCGTCGAGACAAAGCTAAACTTTTCGTCACAAGGCAAAGTTTATGAATATAAAGATATTTAATTTTTTAAAACAACTTACAATCTAGTCCTATTAACGACCTATATCTATAACTTGGATGATTTAAATATCGATTTTTGGATGGATAAAAAATACCTTACCATAAACATATTTAATAAATTACAAGATATATATTTCTAAACGGTAAGTTAGAAGATATATAAACCACCACCAACCACTAAATCTACCCTTTTACCAACTTCTGGTTTTTTATCGTAATTTAATATATTCACGTCTAAACTTATGTGACGAATGTCATACCCATGCGTCTAGTTTCTAAGCAAAGTTTAACTAGAAATGAAATTAGGTGAGGGTGGTTTGGAGCCAGTGGGTCCATTTTATTGTTCGACTTTAGGAGAACAACACCAACTTCAATCAAATGCAACTCTTAAATTAAGGTGATTATTATCATTTAACTACATGAAAAGCGATTTATATATTCATAACAAATTAAACCGATTCCACGCGTTTAGGCGCTAATATTAAAATATGCAAAAAACTTACGTTCAAACGTTTATCAACAAGCAAGTTGATTCCTCACGTGTTACGGCTGGGGCGTTGATAATACTTGAAACTTAAGATTAATAAAACGAAAACTTGACGTAAACTCATGCATTTCAGCTTTATATAATAAAGACAAGCGTTAGAAATTTCATTTTGAAACTTAAAGGGGGATGTAAATCGAGTTTTTTCCCAAAAGGGTGTAGTTGGTAATTTTATTTACAAAAATAGTGTAGTTGGTAAAATATTTACCAAATAGTGTAGTTTTGATTTTTTTTGTTTCTCACTCCTATTATTATTGGCTACTTATTAAATGTTATTTAATACTTATACGATAATATCTTTAAATTTTAAAAATAGTTTTTTTTTAAAATAATTTTTATGGTCTTCCTGAAGTTCTTTTTGAGTTTTTCTAAAACTCTAAGAACCTTTTCTAAAATGTTAGATTAGAGTATTAATTTAGAAATGTTAGATTATGTGCAAAGTATAATATCTATAAGAACGTTTTCTAAATTGTTACACGAATGAAAAAAAAATTCTGGAAAAAGAGTATAATAGAAATAATAAAAAACAAACGAAACTTAAATAAAATTATATTACATCTCTGGTTAAAATGTTGCATGAAATAAAATACATTTTTATATTAATACAATAATCTAACATTTTGATTATTTTCTTATAGTTTTAGAAAAAAAAACTTAAAAAAATATCTGGAAAATTATAAAAAAAGTTCAATTTAAATAAAAAACAATTTTTAAAATTTAAAAATATCATCCTATAAGTATAAAATAACATTTAAATAAGTAGCCAATAATATAAAAGTGAGAAACAAAATTTTTTTTTAAACTACACCATTTTGGTAAATATTTTACCAACTACACCATTTTGGTAAATAAGTTTTTAAACTACACCACTTTGGGAAAAAACTCGATGTAAATCCATGCATTGCGGCTTTAAATGATAAACTTAAAACCGATAAAATAATTCTCGGCTTTCATAATAAAAAAAATTAAAAAAAAGCATTGATAACATCTAACTTTATATAAAAAAAAATGTGGAAGAAATATATTCGATAATTATTTTCATTTAGCCGTTTTATAGTTATTATAAAGATATTATTTATTTATTTATATTTAAAAGAAATATGAATTAGTTTGATATGTTATCAATGATTTTTAACCTAACTGTTAAGATGAGCTACTTATAATATGTAAATAATGGTATATCATGGATTCAAGTCTTACACTGAGTAAAATGTTAGAGTTAAATTAAAGGGTTTTCTTAGCAATGATTTTCTCTTTAGATAGCATAATGTTCAGGAGCCTATGAATTTATTATAGTTGTACATATTGTTTAATGGATTATAAGACTCATATCTTTGAATTAAACAATAATACTATTTTTATAATAACTAAATCAATTTTGTGTGTTTATAGCGGAGATCATAAATACTGAAGACTTCTTATTTTACAAGACGAGCTGAAATAAAGGTTCCTCGGGCGTATTTTTCAATATTCATAAATATCACTTCATGTCTCGTATTATTATATCGATAAAAATAATAAAGACCTCAATTTTAAATACGTTTTACATGAAAACGAGTCAAAAACATTATTTTTAAGTGTTTGTTATTGTTCTTTGTATTTTACGCCTCACACAAGAGTTTTCTTGTTTTGTTAGTAAACTACAAAAGTGTAATTTGGGATCATTCTCAAGAATAAACGATAGTCAAAATGATTTGTCAAAATTATTTCTTACTCAGGGAACCAGGTGTTTCAAAAGACTTGTTCCTAGGGAGAAGTCATTGTTACACTCCTAATTTTGAAGGCCAAACGTTCATTTTCAGAATGAAAATTTTTTGTTGGGGCCAAACAAAAGAATTATGTTAGTTATTCTATATTAACTAATAATCAAGTATATTCGTATAATGATATGTATTAGCATCAAGAAACCCTAAGAGACTATTAATGGCTGAAGTCATGTACAATAGGTTAGAACCTGTGTATTAACCCATAAATAATATACAAATCATAATTTTACATTTTGGTATGACAACAACACGTATATAGACATAACAAAAAAAAATAACAATTTTCATTAGAGTCACCTAAATAATGAAATTTGCATACACAATGTATCATGTTTTCCTTGTATTAAATCCTACAAATATATAAGCAGTTAGAATGAAAAGATAATAGGAGCCTTCTAATGTAATTTCATTATCATATCTTTACCTTGAGATTGAAATATTAATATTTACCCAACATCGATGTCGACATTATCAATCCAAACCAAAAAATATTATTTATAAAGGTAACGAGTGTTAAATAAGTATTATTATTAAATTATCACATATTTCTTATAATGCATATACCATCCCCAACCATAATTGATGTTACAAATGCTGCTACACGTAAGTCACGATACCTCAACCAACATAATTAATGCAAGACATGGTAAACCCTTACCAGTTGTTTTACCATCAATCATTTGGTTGAGCAGTAGCCTCATGACTTATTTTATAAAAGGTTGTGAGAATT
This sequence comes from Flaveria sonorensis, assembly GCA_025506505.1. Classification (NCBI taxonomy): domain Eukaryota; kingdom Viridiplantae; phylum Streptophyta; class Magnoliopsida; order Asterales; family Asteraceae; genus Flaveria; species Flaveria sonorensis. The sequence goes on from CM046429.1 coordinate 7,167,588, forward strand.
AGTATTACTAGCAGCAAAATGTTATTTGTGGGCCGGGTTTTACTACCAGTAGGTCTTCGGGTGATGGGTTTTCCTTGGAATTGGTGGTTGGTGGGCTTGGGCTACCCAGCGTTGTCTGTGCTCGCGGGCGTATGGAGTGCCTTTTCGCCATTGGGTTACCCCGGGTAGCCGGGCTTTATTTAGTATGCCGTTTAAAAGGAAAAAAAAACTAAATGTTTAATGAAAAAGTTAAAGGGGTATCAAGATTGGTGAAAGAAATCAAAGAGGTGTTTTTTATGTGGGTCAAAAGTATATCAAAATATAGGAATATTGAATGGAAGTCTTGATGCGATTTTGATGTGAGTATAATGCTTCGATAAATTTGTTTTTGATGGTGTCAAGCGTCAGTTTCTTGTTGTAGCTTTGTTTTTGTAATTGTCATTTGGTGGAATATAATTGCTCCTCTTTGCTGTAAAAAAAACTAAGACATAACATCGAGCTGTAAAAGTAAAAAATCTTTAAAGATATCAACTAAAATTTTTTAATTTGGCCCGACCTATCCAAGCGGTCCGGCCAATTAACCAGTAATTAAATCTGATCCGCTGTCTGGTTCGATTCCAAAAACATTGCTTATAGTATCACACGGTTAGGGAAAACACGTGGATGTTGAACTTCAAGATATTTATGAAATAACAAAAACAGTTTGTCGTCAAAACATTGAAAGAAAACATTCGTATTAGAAAAACTATATATCAACAGATTGTCTAAAAACATGCTCAACACAATGAATAAAGGTCGTACCTACTTTGTATTTGACTTAGATCTCGTTTTGAGCAGGGGGGGGGGAGGGGCTGGATCGCGAAGCGATATGATGTAAGCAATCTTATCTTGCACTTTTGTGCAAGAGGCTGTTTCCCACGGCTAGAACCCATGATCCCAATGTCACAAAACAACAATCTTACCAGTTACTTTAAGACCCATCCAGCACAATGAATAACACATTTAAACAAAGACCTAATTGTTAAAACTTGTAAAAGTTCAAAAGTCATGATTATTGAAGATATTTTTCAATTCTTGATCCTCATGCAATTTTGCTACTCAAGATTTATATGTGATTTATCTCTTTAGTTATTCGACTATAAACTATAATACATATAATACATTTCACGATTACTTGAGAATAGACATACATGTAGGTAAATCCACGGATAAAGTAAGCAAAGAGATTTAACAAGTTTGTAGGTCTAGTTAACCCGTGATGAATTATAGTGTAGACCTATCACTCACCCGTCACACACTAATTTTATTAAAATGGCTAACTCGACACTCTTACTGCTAAATTTACCTATTTTTTTCACAATAGGACTTGACTCTCAATCTCAAAAGAATTTCTATACACCTTGATACAGTTAGACTATAAACTTTTTAATGTCAAGCACCGGTAGATAAACTTATCCACTCATATTCATATCCGAAGATAAATTTTACAAGTTTACCCTCGTATTTTCTCGCCCATTGCCATCAATTTATCCACCTGGCTCACCGAGACACACAAACTTGATTGGAAAACTAATATAAATCATACCATGCCAATGGATTAAGCCTTCCACCAACCACTACATCTAGGTTATTTAGTTTGTTTAAAATGTCGCATCAATAACCTCTTTCATAACTCTAATTAAATGCCGTGTGAGACACCTTAAAAGTTGTTATCAGTGTTTGCAAGTTGTATAATAACGTTCATTGTGTGACAAAATTACAAAAATATGATCAACTTATGGGAAGTCGGGCATAACACTTTGAACAACCATCTATATAGGCTATAAGATTAAATAGTCTAAAAAGTTTTACAAGTACTAGGTAATTTTGTATCGCGAAAGTATCTCATAATGACAGATCGTAAAAATGTGATTCACAATGACATGTTTATAAGTTTCCATACCATATTATCGTTGTGTTAATTATTAAATGTTTGGTATTATTTGATGAATGAACTTGTTGAGCTTTGTAGCTCATACCAGTTCTCTTAACAGTTTTTCATACAAAGTATACAACTCAGGTGATACGACTATTCTATTTTAGCTTTCAAGCATTAAGATTGAGATTATTTATTAAAATTGTTTATATCCAAATGTGTAATATAGGTGCTTACTTCCTTGAAGGGTGAGGGTGTAAATTATGTAGGAGGCATGTTACTTCATTGAAGGTTGAGGGTTCAAATTTAGTTTGCTTTTAAATACCAAACTTTCTAGAAAATATAGGATTATAGGTATGTTAGTCGAGGTTGGATTAGTTTCACTAATGTAATAAATATGATTACAAAATTGTATTAGTATAATAACAAGTCTCTTTTGTATTTATATATGAATAACTTAATATATGTTACATCATTTCATTTTTTATGTTTGTATATGTATAATCTTTCGTGGCAAAGAAAATAATAATGTCACACACCCGTAATAAAAAAAATAGTGATGTTATCACTTCACTAATGTGACAAAATGTTTTTTCTTAGATATAATGACAACCAGTTAGAAACAATATATGTTGTGATCATGAAGGTCCCTACTGTTTTGAAACAAGACACTCAATATAACTTCCGTCCTAACAGAAAATATACATGCCAATTTTAAGATCCGTTTTAGGTCACTGAAAAGGTTAATCTGTGTTGGTTTTTATTGGATTAACATTTTTATTTATTAGATCATTATAATAACGACTAACTCATAAGTCATAACTAAGTAGGATATTGTTAACTGCAAAAATTAATTATTATATTTAGGGGTATTTACATATTTCTTCTTTTTAAAATAATTAATTAAATATTTACTCAAAAAAATCAATTACATAACTTTCCTTTCTTAAATACACACATATATATATATATATATTACATATTTTCCAATTTTATTAAATTACTTATTGAATAATTATTTTACTTGTATTTTACTAAGCTACTTTTATACGTTTTTTTTCCTAAGACAATCAATTATTAATTTCCTTGAATTATAGTCTTCAATATAAACAAAAACAATAAAATTACATCTCTAAATACAAAAGTTTAAAAGTTCATTTCAAAACAACAATCACCGATAATCAAAGTTATATCTCCAAATACGAAGCACAATTGTCAAAAATTTAAACAATTATAATAACAAAACAACAATTCGTAAATATCCCTTAGTAAAAACAAAGTAAAATAGTCATTTAATAAATTAATTTTAATAAAATGAGAAATATGTAATATACATGTTTTAGGAAGGAGAAATATGTTAATTGATTTTTTGGATTTGGAAAATATATAATTTATTGTTTAAAAAAAAAGAAATATGTAAAAGTCTCTTATTTATAAGGCAGTTGTTAAACGTATCTTCTCCCTTCCACACACGTTGTGGGTTCTTCTCCTATTAAATTAGTCACGTCTCTTAAACATGGTACGTTAAAAAAGTATTACTTTGGTTGTGGTTAAAACAGACTAATTGATATTAAGTTGAATTGTTCCTGGGAAAAAATATCAAAATGAGTTTACTCACTACATTTATTCTATGGCGAACAGTGGTGAAAGGATGGGTGGTGACAAAAACAATGATGGCGACAAAAAGACATTGACTGGGTGATTGTGGTGATTGTGGTGATTGTGGGATGTTGTTGGCGGTGATGGTGGTGTGAAATGAGACAATGAATTAAGGTGCCGACGCTGGTGGAGGTGGAGACGATGACAACAATCAAGGTAATATTGGCGGTAGTAACAAACAATAGTCTTCGGTGTTGCTCGCTCATTTAGAACTATTTTTGGTTAATATAATAGCAACATATATATTTTTATAATGTTACGGACCGTAACACCAAGACCTTACGCCCGTAAGTTAGTGGGTAAGGTCAACATCTGTAGTCGACATGTGTGAAGCATGACAAGGACATGGTTACGATCCAAAACCCTTGTCCTTACAGTCCATAAGATTGTGGTGGTTAAGGAAGCAAACCAGCGCATGACGTGTGTCAATGACTCATCTCTATTGCAGCTTGTGGACCGTAACAAGTTACTCCTTATGGTCCGTAACAACGATCAACAATCATTCTAGAAGCATTAGAAAGACATAGGGTTAGGTTTTGTTTAAGTTAAGCTGGCTTAAATAACTATCCTAGTCACAACCACTAACGATAACCTAAGCTTACCATGTTATAGCCTTTTGACAAAGGGATAACCAGGGGATATAGTAGATTACAGTCCTACAAGATTGTGTCAAATATATTGATAGTATTGAGATACATATGTTTTTAAACATTGAATCTTATGTTATGTTTTGCATATGTGCATTTAAACTTCATGGTATATTCATTGCGAGCCTCGATGGTTAGTAAGTTCAAGGCAGTATGCCTTTACAACGTATGCGTAGGACCAAAAGTTGTGTGTTATGAAAATAAAAGAACATAAAACTGAGATATGTATAATGTTAAAATATTTGCTTATGCAAATGAGTTCATGCATAACCAGTATGAAAAATCATGAACGTTATGTTAACTAACCAACATTTCCATCTAGCATATGTTTTGTTTTAAAATAAAACGTCTCAAGTAACCTTTTAGGGAGAGGTGAGCTATTCTAAGAGATATAAAAGAAGATGTGAGCTATTCTAAGATATATAAAAGAAGACTTATTTGGAAGTTTTATTCTAAAACTGTTTACTATAGTTGTAATGACGTTAACATTGTAATAGAAAAGTTAAAGTGCTACGTTGTTATCAATTGAACACATTGTAGGCTCCATCCTGAATGGAATGTGAGATAGTTAACTTTAATTAACGTGTTGCGTAACATAAGTAAACGCAATTAAACTCATACGTAATATTTCAACACGAATCAACGCATTTATAAACAAAATGCAGCAATTGATATATAGCCGTCTTCTAATAAGTTCTTTATCTATGTTAACCTTTTTGTTTTATAAATCATCACTCCAAGTCCATACTTGCACAGGACACATACCATCAGCCATAACAATAATAAAAATAAATCTTATAACTTGCGGATTTCAATAGAGAATAACATATGTGACTATGTGAGTATGTGACACTCAAACATCGTGGTACACTGTTTAAATGATGGTAGAAACAATGACACAATAATACCTCTCTAACCTATTCCACATCATAGGAGATGATCAATAACTTTTAAAAACGTAAAAACACATATAGTCGACCAAACTTCACATCCTGAATCCCTTCCGAAACCAAGCATAAACCAAACTGCAACGAACATTCAAAACAAATGAATCATCATTAACCCAGTCATTCAAAATTAGATACGCGTTTGTGAATAATACTATAAGCATATCAATATAGTCGATACCCACACGTACCTCAGTTGTAGATGAGATCAAAGATGTTATAATAAGATAGGAACACCTAGGCGGAGGCCTGCAAGAACATAGCAATCATGTTAAATCAAATATAACATATTTTATACGCATGTATATACATAGCTGTTGATCAATACAGAGCCAACTTTTAGTTAATAACTATGGAACAACTAAACATCTATACCTACTGCTTTGTATGTTATACATAAGACTCTATAACAACCTCTTTTTCTCTCCCACCACATACTAATGTGGTTTTACAAGTATCTACTTAAAACTGGTTATGTATTAAACGTGTATAAGGGCATTTTATGTATTTGAAATTATTAATACTTTACCTTGTCATCCACTGGAGTGAACAGAGCCTTGACTGCTTCAAAAACTTCTCCAACAGGTTTGGCAGCATCAATCTGAGAGCAAATTTTGTGGATTGATCAAACTTCAACACATTTGACACTTTAACGTTGAATTCAAGAGAGAGATAATAAATTAATAAAAGGGGATTGTATATTTATTTACCTTTCGGACCTTGCCCTTAGAGTTGTAATATTCAATAACCGGGAGACTAGATTCCAGAAATACTTTAAAACGCTTCCTGATTGTGTCAATGTTATCATCTTCTCTACCCTTCATATCAAAATGAAAGATTTTACCAAGGGAAAATAAAAACCAATAAATATACAAATATGTAAAAATATTATTACTAAAACACGCCACTTAAAAAAAATCAAATTTAAGTAGCGAACCATAGAGACGGTTGAAAACTCATCCTATGTATCATATTTAAAGCGACAGATTTAATAAATAATACAGTTCTTGCGACTCAATTAGTTTTGTATTAAACATATCTCTGTCTAGATAATAATATAAATCTATAGAATAAAAGGCTATATTCCAACCTGATTGCGACTCAAGAGACGTTTCTCCATCTCTTCCTCAGGGCAATCAAAGAAAAGAACAAACTCAGGTACAATTCCAGTCTGCAAATCATAATATTTATATATTTCTTAAGACATTAAATTCGAACATCTTGATGAATGTTCATGAAATTAAATCCAAAATATAATAAAACTCACAACTGCCTCAAAGGCTGCACGGTTTTCCTCATTACGTGGGAATCCATCAATTAGAAATTTGTCATTTTCATTTTCCAAAATTGCTTTTTCAAGAAGCTTGATTGTTACTTCTGAGGGAACAATTTTTCCCTCCTTGATCATGTTCTGAATCATGGTCCTACAAAATATTATAAAGAACTTAAATTTGAGAACTAAAATTGATGATCTTTTTAATCTTTAAATAACTTTTCATCACTAAAACAAAGATGATCATGAGATCAAAGCCACTTTACCCGTTTTCGGAGCCAGATTTTATTTCGGCCCGAAGAAGATCTCCAGCACTAAGATGAGTATACCCAAAATGCTCTACAATGTTTGCACATTGTGTACCTTTTCCACTGCCTGGGCCTCCTGCTCAATTTTAAATACGTGTGAGCAACATTATAGTTTGTAATCTAGACAAATGTGATTTGTCAGGAAAAATAGTCAATTCATAATGAAAGAGATATTATAAACAAAACACTAATTATACAATAAGCATTTGAGAGACGATAAAACCAAAGTTCTCACCTAGGACAAATACAACCTTGGGTTTCTTTTGACCAAGAGTACTTCCAATTGCTTGCTGCAATCAGAAAGGCATAAAATTTTGGTTAAAGTATTAATATTTCTTGAATTCACAGAATGAGCACGAGTATGATGCTATGTTTCCCGCCTTGAAGCTTGAAAACAGATCAGAGGGTCATGCAGGTTGGTAAGGGGTCAAATTGGATATGGGTGGGCTTGACCCGAGATGCTTTTGTCTAAAGTTTTTAACTTTGTAAATATTTTGGTGTGTAAAATAATAAAAAAAAACATACCCAGTAAAAAAGATTTCAATCATAATCCACTTTTTCAAAGAAATGGCTTAGGAAGTTTCAGATTCCGTTTTAAGTGACTTTTTTCTGTTACCCGTTGATCAATTTGAGATAAGAAAAAAAAGCTTAAAGTGACCCATTCGCATGTAAATAATCAAAATTTGCCACCTTTACTTGAAATCTTGATTATTATAATGCTATATTAATGACAGAAGAGTCCGTGTCATGTGTGGAATTCTGTCAGGGTGCAAGATTGTGTAAAACTTTATAATCATACAAACAAATAAATGATGATTAACAAAAGGGAACTGTTATAACTTAGGTCGTATAACGAGTACCTTGTTTGCAGCTTCAACAGTCCCCATGAGTTAGAGTTTGTATAAATGAATTCTGCATCCAACCTTTCCTTTAGTCAAAATCTTTGTCAAAACAATTAACAAGTATTTAATTTGTCAACTTGTTTCTTATATATATATTTATCTACCTAGTATGCATCCCCTTTACAACAGGGGAAAAGAGTGCACATGGACTTTAAATAACCATACAATATACTTTAGCCCCAAAACAACTACAAAATGACAACAAAAAAAGACAAATGGTCCTAAAATGCATACTAAGCCGGTAAGAAACAATACATGAGCAAAAAGGATTCAATATGTTGATAGTATCTATAAGTACAATTTTAGGCAACCCTAAGGAACTTGCTGCTATTTTATCTCTTCTGCTCATTATAATCATTCTTAATTACATTATGACATGAAAATGTTCTTACTGTCAGACATACTACACATAACGTTAAGAATATACAAAAGCTAGATCCGAATATATAGCCAAAAAGCTTAACAGAATCACCCAACCGACCTGGTCAAACTATAAATACATAACCATAACCAGAACAGACCTCAAAGTAAAGTACTAGAATTACTCTATAGTTGCATCACCAACAGACAGTTAGAATAGATCAAAAGTTCAAGTAGATCTAAAGTTTAGAAACATAAAATTTTCAAAGCTAAAACACAGAAATCGGTTAGCACCTATATTCAACATGTAAACCAACAAATCCAACTCAAAATTCAAAACAAAAAAAGAGGCAACTTCTATAATTAAACAAAAAATGGTCATAACTATATAACAAACACACCTACAACTTTAAGATGAAACAGACAATAACAGATCCAAAACTAGAGCAAGATCTACTCATGTAGAAACCAGACAAAGAACATGATCATTTCACCAACAATGCATCATGTCCAGATCTGACTACTAAACTCTCATCTCTAACACAACTACAACCAGATCTCGCACATATTCCTCATCAACAATTCACACAACCACACGTAAAATTCAAGCACACAATCCACCAAACTATCCAAAACGATCGCCACAATCAATCGAATCACCGCATAAAACCGTCAACACAGATCAGAACGAAATAACACAACACAGTACACACAGCATCATACACGTGCAGATCAACATAAACCACAATCTATAGACCAAAAACTAGGGGAATTGTGGTGAATCAGGTGAAACAGTGGTAAACAACACAACTGAACGAGATCTAGCGAATGAAAAGGGTGATAATCAGATCATTAGGCGAAATATGAGAATCTAATGTTATCCAGATTGGTAGGTGATGATGATGATGATAATAATAAGATTGAAAGCTCACCGAAATGGAGAAAAAGCGTGGAGAATTGAAGGAAAGTGTGGGAGATGAAGATCTGAGAGAATTGCGTATGAAGGTGTCGGTTTGTACTGATATTGCGGGGGTTTTATAGGGTTCCTCAGGCCTTCGTCTCTCCGTTCGATTGGTTGATTCGATGATTCGTGTAAACGAAAAAGAAATGTTTAAAACTTAAAATGATAAGGAATATTAGTATATTATTAATAATAATATAATAATCTATTTAAAAGAAAAGTTCACGCGTATTCAATTTTAAGAATAAATATGAATATAATTTATACAGAGCCACAGAGGTATATTTTCACACTAAGCTAGAAACTCGTGTATTATTCGAGTTTAATAAAAAAAATCTATGTATATATGCTTATAAAAGTAGGTTTTTTGATGACACGTGACGTAATGAAAGACCTTGTAAATTTTAGTTTCCGCTTCTCTCTCCTAATAAATAATTGCATTGACTACTAATGGTTTTATTTAATTCGTTTTAAGATTAAAAATATTTTTATTAATTAAGAAAAGATATCTTTTTATAAATACAATTTCTAAATAAATAATTTTTTAATAAATAAATTTTTTTTCTAAAACATCACACTTAAAAAAAGAAATATTTTAAAACTCGTGTTGTTAAAAAATAATTTTTTAATGAAAAAAATGATTAAAATTCAAACTTTTCATAAGAATTTTTTTAAAAATAGCACTAAATTTTAAAAATTACTTTTAAAAAAATAAAAATAATAAAAATAAAGTTTAAAAAATGATATGGTTTTTTATTATTTAAAGTCTTAACTCGTATGCAATTTCAATAATATCATATCTCAAGATATTGTTTTATAATTTAAAAAATTTTCATTACTAACTATTTAATAATTATTTATGCAACCCGTGTATTACACGAGATACTAACCTAGTATTCAATAGTTAATAGTTACTAATGAAAATTTTGAGATTTATAAAACAATATTCTCATATAAGATATGATTAAAATTACGTATAGGTAAATAGTTTAAGTAATAGAATAATAATATTATTTTTTAAAGTTGTGTATCTAAAAAGTTCATTTTTAAAATACTGTTATGATTAAAAAAAACTTATTAAAAGCTCCTGTTAATTATTTCCATTGTTTTAGAAAAATATTGCTTTACAAAATTTTCGTTTTGTTATAATTTTTATTAGAAAGATGGTTTAAAATATTTCGTTTAAAAAAGTTACTACGTTATAAAAGTTTGTTTTTAATTATTTTTGTTTTTTTAGTGAAAGATATGGTTTTAATTTCCTTAAAATATTTTATCTGTATAATCTTAACTTTAGAAAATCTAAAAGAGAGAGAGAGAGAGAGAGAGGTACTTAACAAAAATATATGGTTAAATTTCATTGATTTCAAGAAGAGAGGGAAAATATTATGAATGACTAAATTACTATAATACTCTTTTGGTGGAAAAATAAAAACGAGTAACTCTAAAAAAGTGACACGTAGTATTCTGAGTTACCTTTTTATAATATACTATAAACTATATTAGTCATATATTGATACTAGTCTAGAAGCCCGTGACTACACAGGTTGAATAAATATTTAAAGTAAAAGTTATTTATTAGTATTTAGAAATTAAAAATCAATTCATATTTCATAAGACTTTGTTTCTAAAAATATTATATGTTTATTAATACAAAGAAACATGTTTTTAACTTATCAAAAAATTGTTTTATAATTTGAGAAATATAAATAATATCATTAGCATTTAATTCATCAATAAATTGTTAACTTTCATTCTAGTAACGACACATGTTCAAATCTTTAGTGGAGCCTAGGCGGACAATATAGAAATATGTCACGTGACTACTATAAATTTTGGCTAATTAGTATAGATATCTGTATTTTCTAAATGCAAAAGTTATACAATAAGAATCAAGGCTCTTAAGTGTCACACTAATATCAGTTGTTTTTATCTTTAAAGTCACTTAACTTTGATTAGATGTTCTAATTTTATATACCTTTTTTAGGACTGTTAAATACTTTTGAAATATATGATTATTGGTTACTTTTTAGTGATCTTGTTTCTTTTAATTAACTAAATAGTAATTAAAATTCAAATATCTTTATTTCTCATATTAAATTTAAAAGTTTTTAACACATGAAAAACTAGATATATATAGAAGTTAGAACCCTAATGAAAGTTGAGTTATTATAAAGATATTTTTTTTTGACTTTGATGAAATATTTAGAAAAATATTAATATTATGTGAAGTTTTTTATATTAAATATTTTCTAAAATTTTTATGGCTAAAATATTTTCATATTCCTCAACGTGACGATGATTTATAGATTTCTTTGAAAATTCTTATTTATAAGGTAGAAATAAATTTGTATTTAAAAATCTGTATATGAATATAAATGAATTTAACAAATCTAGATAAAGAGATCGATTTTATATGAAAAAAAATCTAAAGCTAAAATTTCGAATGACAACTCGAGTTGGTTCAAACCCTTTCTATTTCGATTGAAGAGGTCTATAAAACACTTCAAATTGTTTTGCATTATATTCAACAAATGTTATTATCATAAACATTATATGTTACATTTATACAATTGCCCTGTTTATTGTTCTCTTACCCAACAGAGTAGTTTCTACCTGATTTTATTATATTTGTTTCAAACTTCATGACCGTTTTCATTGTTGAGATTCCTAACAATCAGAACATGTATGTTTGAGAGTATGATCTGTGGTGCTTCAGCATTCAACAATAGCAGGTCATCTTGTCGTAGGTCGGACCGGATTTAAGAATCGGATGATGTCATGATTATATATGTGTATATTAGATATATGGTTATAGCCTATTTGTTATAGATATATAGTCATGATGTCATCAAAAGCGAAGCTTAGTGAGGGCCGGGAGGGGCTCCCGCCCCCATCTTTTTTTTTCGTCAGTAGTGTTAATTTCCGGTCCAGTAGTGTAAATTTCCGGCTAGGTAGTGCAAATTTTTTAATATATATAGAGTTTCCCCCCTCCCTCCCCACATTTAAAATAGTTTACTTTCATCCTATCCCTGCTATAGTTTCATTCAAGTTCCACCCCTGGATGTCATGAACCCCTTGGATACATGGTTATAGCCTATTTGTGACATTTAGTGTTTGTATTGGTGATAAGTGAGATTTCAATTATAAATCGTTGTATGTTCAAAATCACCAGGATCTAGTTATTTTGAAATATCAAAATTGTCCATTATATAATTTGTTTTCAGAAAAAAAAAATGAATAGTACAATAACACAACCTTGTACAAAATTTAATAACATGCATAGTATTTTGTAAGAAAATGAGTAATTTTTTACTAGTCCATATTTAAGAGGGTGTTGGAAAAGGTGGAGTGGGGTTTAAGAGTCAAAGAGAGAGCACTTTGAGTGCATGTGGTGGACAGATGGAGTCTTTTTCAGGAAAGATGAATTAAGTAGAGTATTTTTTAATTTTCATTTATTTTTTAGCGGTTCATAAAATAATAAGATACAAATAATGGAGGCTATCTAGCTATTTCAAAAAGATTTTTTTTTTAAATAAGAGGTGTTCATCGATTTGTTCTGTTTATTCGGTTTGAAATTATTTCAGGCATAATTGAAAATCGAACTGAACCAAATTAGAAATGGCTAATCGAAACAAATTCGGTTCGGTTTCGGTTAAAAACCGAATTCATTTGTTTGTTTATTTAAACGTCGTTAATTCTAGATTACTTATATAAGAATCACTCTTCATAGACATTTTGTAAAAAATATATATCGAATAACTAAACTCTTAAATTGGTAACAATCTAGTTTTCTAAAAATATAAATAGTCGACTTGAACTCTTTAAGAAATAAAATTTGAGACCGAGTTTTGAAAATTGAAGTTGGGCTAACATATAAAATTTTTACTATCTCGCTTAAACAAAACCATTTTGAAAAATTGGGGTTTGAGAAGTTGGGTTATTCTACAATTATAAAAAATATATATATTATAACATGTTGAATTCAGTTAAACCGAATAAACCAAACAACTGAATTAAAAATTACACCGAATCAAAACCAAATTCCCATTTCGGTTTCGGTTACGAACCGAATTGAAAACAAAATTCATAATTCGGTTCGGTTTTTTCCGGTTACGAATGAGGATCGGTTTTTGTTTTTTTTTTCTTTCGGTTTTCAGTTTGCGGTTTTTTGCACAGCCCTAGTTAAAATGTCACACAAGTAGTCCCGTCTAGCATGACATAAGAACACCCTAACATAACAACTTACACCTCGTAATATTCATTTTCATTTGATAATGTTATTCTTGATGATAAGATAGAGCATTAAGCCTGATTTTTTAGTGACACATTCCTTAAACAAACGGTAAATAACATATAAAATACATACAATTTATATAACTTTATATTGTAAACAGTAAGCATAAGTGTTTTTTGTTAATAACTTATGAAAGAAAATAGAGTTCGTGGTAAGGTTTTATTATTATTATTATTGAACGGTTAATAGTTTTCATATAATGTGTGAAAAGCTAAAGTTTAGTTATACAATCATATTTAGAGAGTGCAAAATAACAAACTAATTGCTCAAACTAACTTAGTTGGTCAATCAAAGGCTATTAACTTTTAAATAATCATATTAAGTATATCTAACATGTGACAAAATATTATTCTAACAACTCTAATAACAAATTGTTTTAGTGTTCTAGAAACAAAGTAAAAGTGTGCATGACATATCGGTAAGATGTAGTTTCTATGACGTAAAGTCAACATCATATTACATTCGAAGTCTCATTGTCACATAGATGTATTAAATTGCCGTCTTTAATCATACCCAAACAATTTCAAGTTAACTCCATTGAAAGTGAACTTTAATTATAATAACTAATTAAATATTTAAAATACTTTTTGACAATAATAATGTAATAAAACCTTTTAAACCAAAATTCATGATGTTAGCATTTGAGGTGTGAATTAGTGATACGACACGTACACTTGACACGAACCTAACATGTAAATCACAGGTTTGGGTCTACTATGAAAGAGCTCAGGTCAATTTCGGGCTCAACACGTGAACCCAACTAGCTATATGGGTTTTGTACTCGTGTTCGTGTCAACTTGACCAGTTCACATGTTGGCCCGTTTAACCAACCTGGTTATTTTTTGTATTATTCTTTTCTATGCATTTTATGTTATAAATTAAACTGGTTGGGTGCTAAAATCTAGAGTAAATTACACGGATGGTTATTGTGCTATGTCCAAAATGCGGTTTTGGTCTCCAGGTTTGAAAAACTATAAGGTCACCCTCCTCCCATCACCACCCACCCGGTTACCACCTCATCACCACCACACCTGTTACCACCACATAAACCTGCCACCGCCACCACCCTATTCCCATCATCACTGCCCCTGTTACCACCACATAAACCTACCACCGCCACCATGACCCCTCCCATCTTCAGTCATCGATAGTCATCACTGCATCTCCGTGTGACCTCTCGTACTTTTATTTAACGTTTGATTAACGTCGTTATCTCTTGTAAGGGTTCGTTTTGTTATTAATGCAAGTACAGGGACTTAATTGTAATTTCTTGGAAATCATTATAACTTGGATGTAATTAAATAATTAGATAATTAATAATAATCATAGTAAACATAATAATAGTAATAATAGTAAAAATAATAACAAAAATAAAAGGAAATATCAATATTAATAATAATAATAATAAAATAATAAAATAATAATACTAAGAGTAGTAAATAATTTTAATAAGTGTTAATATTATTATTAGTAAAAGAAATATAAGTTTTATATGTTAACAACTTGTAAATAATAAGTTTTGGGCATGAAATAATAAACTTTAATCCGCAGGGACTAAAGCTGTAATTTGTTTAAACTAGAAACTAAGTTTTGGAGGTTATTTGATTAAAGCTTAAACTATAGGGGCCTAAGTGTAATATTTTTTTTAAAACCCAACCCCGATCCCGATTTCCCAATGGGAGCTCCGGCCACACTCCGGTCGGCTCCGCCACACCCAAAATCCATGAAATTCATGGATTTTAATCAAATAAAACCGTTAATTGCTTACTCACATCAGTTTCGAAATCGAGGATGGGATCAATTCGAGTTCAACAACCAATTGCTAATCATTAGAACACGAAACCGAACACCATCAAAGTTCAAACCGTTTATGCACTTAAATGGTATTAACAACCAAATTAATTGAATTTACACCCTCTTTTAATCATTTCGAAACCTATAGTGCGATTAAACCCACCTGAAACAATTCTATACCCGTTTAATTCGGCCTGAAACGGCCGACTTCAAGTCTATAGCCGTTGAGTATCAAATCGTTCAAATTGACCTTATAAAATAGAGGGCAAATGCCCTCGACACTCTCTTTTCATTATCTGTGCACTCAATTTCACCAAAATAGGTTATTGAATTAAGTAAATAAAGATTGATGAACAATTGTAACAATCAAACCTTGACAAATATGGCCATCACAAGATTAAACGATTAGCTAAGTGTATTTGGTTCCCATAGTGCTCAAGAATACGACACTAGGAGCCGGCAATAACCTCGGCTTTAGCACCAAATAGGCTTGTCAGGCCCATAGATCTATGACGTCGCCAGACTAGCAATAGTTAATGATTGTATCATACAAGGGTCATCACATGATAATTACAAGTGTTCAAATACCTATGACGTGAATTGTCATCTTTGATATATATCTATGTATGATTAAACTATGGAAACTCACCAACATATTATTGACATTATTTTTTAACATGTTTCAGGAAATGATACTGCTTAGCTTGTTTTTGAAAACTTGTTCACATCTAGGACTGGACCTAGATTATAATAAAAAGACATTTATTGTCACATGACGCTTGGAAACTTTTGTATTTGATTGTTGAACTTATGTTATTTCCATTATGTATGTTATGAATCTTGATATTTAATAATATTGTCATTTTAATTTAGCGTTGTGTGGCATGAACAATCTTAACCCTCACATCTCGACGTTTCCGCCATTAAGGTTGGGGTGTGACACTCCGACCCTCGATTTAGAAGCTTGAATCAGAGATTCAGAAACGAATTAGATTTCTCCTGTGGAAGAAGCGAGATCGGTGATGAACTAACCCAGATGTAAATAGAGATATGCGGCGACGGTTGTAGGCGCATTCACCGTGGTTGTTGGAGTAAACGATGATGGTTGATGGTTTATGAGTAGATAACGGTATCACTAGGGATAGGCGTGATGGTCTCGTCGGAGTAGACAGAAAGAGAGACGACGATGGTTGCATGCGGTGGCAGGGCCGGCTTAACGTTTTTTGGGGCCCCGATCGAACTTAAAAAATGAGGCCCCTTTCAAAAAACATTTTATTAAAATCCTTCTCTTTTATCAAAAATTTTTGTATTAAAACCCTCTTATAAGTATATGTTCATCAAGGTTTGTAGGGCTATCCAAATCTATATGTTCATCAAGGTTTTCATCAAGATTTGTAAAATTTGCATACGTAGTTGTTACGAATTTTAATAGTGATCATCTTACCTATTCATTAAAGTTTCTTCTCTTGTCTTTTTTGCTTTTTCTAATGCAACTGGGAACTTTCAAAATCGATTTAACATTTAACTTTTTAAGTATAATGTTTAAACACCTGGTTCAATAGTTCACTTTAACAATACAAACCGAATGTCTAATTCAATAAAACAACAAATCAAATAGTAGCCTGATTAGTTATGTCTAACGAGTACTAATTCAATAAAACAAAAACCAAGATTGTAAAAAGGTAAGCTAATTGCCTAACTCATACATCAAATATTAAGAATAAGAATTTAAAAAATTGCCTAATTCCAAATTGAACACTAAATATCAAATGGATAATTCCTAAGTACATATTTCCATCTCCTGAAGCTAAATCGGTGATTAAGTAATGCAAATCTACACTAAATAGAGGTATTTAAAAGTCAAAATCAAAACTTACCTTGAAAGTTGAAAGGAATGAAAGCTATTAGAGAAGGCGATAAGGTTTTGGCTGTCGGTAGTGCATCACCGCCACATTCAGAAAGTCGGTCGAAATCAAAACTCCATCCACGGTCCACCACCTAATTTATTAGAGAAGACGAGAAGCTATTAGTCCGGCCATCGCACCTAATCGGCACCGCCCTAACGGCCTAAGACTCAAATCTCCGTCTACGGTCCACCGAAATCAAAATTCCAGTGAGTAAATGAGTAGTCGAGTAATTGTTAATGACTATTCATCTCCTGAATTTCTGGTGATCTCATCATATGTGAATGTTTGTCTCCTCATTCTCGCTTTTGTACTATTTAGGGCTATTAAAAAGACTAAAATCTCATATTCCACAAGAAGGAAGCCCATACAATGTTAAAGAGAAGCCTCAAACCCAAATACTTATATAAATATGAAAAGAAAACTTTTAAAAATGAGGGCCCTATATTTTTGGGGCCACAAGCATTAGCTTCACCTTGGGCTTCTATTGGGCCGGCCCTGTGCGGTGATAGGAGGCCATTTGTTTTGTGGGTTAGGTTGTTGTCGGTGATGGTTGCAATAAGGTCTTGGACCTTAGTGTGGTTGTTGTAAGCGGTGGTTGCAAGCAGGTGGTGGTGGTGGAGGAGTTCCATAGTGTGGTGGTGGTGGTGGAGGTTCTATAGTGTGGTGGTGGTGGTTCTTGTGAGCTAGGTTCGTTTATGTAAATAAATTAAAGTGGGTTACTAATTAATAATAAATATAGTATTTTAATTAATAAATTTTTTATCTAAGGGTATTTTGGTCATTTTAAAAATATTTAGCAGAAAAGTTAACCAGCATCCAACTCAGGGATCAAACATGTTACGTTTATACGTACTTTGGGACTGACCTTGTAGTTTTCCAGACTTGGGGATCAAACCCACGATTTGGACAAAACACATGAACCATCCGTGCAGTTTACTCTATTTAATTATTATTATGTTATTATATAATTCAATAAATAAACATTATTATTATTTTATTATTATTATTCTTCTTCAATTAGGAGTAATTAATTATAATAATTAAATTAGAGAAAATTGTTTTAACATTAAAAATGCAGACTCGCTTGCATTTACTAATTATTACGTATTAAAATAATCAAAGTTATCAATCAATTGAATAATCGACCAATAAGATGGACTTACTGATCATCCAATTGTTAAATGTAATGATATATAATGTTGTTAATATAATTGTCATTTTTGCTAGTCATCCTTCCCAAGAATAATAACAAACGAGGTAGACAAAATATTATCTCTAGATCAGGATTTTCACTCTAGCTTCACTTTAATACTATGAGTTACAATTATTTGCATTATTGTGCCCTACCCTACAAAACTTATGTAAAATCTTTACTCATTTTGCAAATACATAAAATAATACTTCTGCCAGTGTGTACATTTATTTCGAGTTTTGCATGTGTGTGATGAGGATCAAGTGAAAGGATGGTGAAACAACTGTGATTGGTGCCATTGAAGGTGATTGGAGGTGTAGGATCAATTCTCGTTTGAGAGGAAAGCTCTTGATACCATATAATAAGATTCTTAATGGAAAATGCTTGCAATATTAGACATAATACAAAGGCTATTTACGGCTAATTCTATGATAACAATAACAATAATAACCATAATAACCATCTAAATATAACTTAAAGGGTAAATGAAAATACATTCAATATTCAATACACAATCAGTTAGTAGTTTTCTTAATATCAACTCAAAAATACGACCAGTTTAGCTTCTGTAATGAACACATTGTTATACTTAATAAATTTAAAATTAGACCAACACTTCTTTAATTTAACGGTATAAAACATGACATTGTTTTCTTTAAGATTTCTCCCCACAATTACTACTCTCAATTAGAAACGATTACAGAATTTTGATACCAAAGAATTATTACTTCTTTACTTCGAAGCTATTTATACATATCATCACCAAATAAATAATTTGTTTATTAAGTTATTTAATAGAACAAAACACTATGCTACAATAAGTTTGACTTAAACCGAATTATGAATAATTAAAACATGATCTTAAATATTTTTTCCGGTTTCTGTCTAAATATATGTATTCAACACTTGGTATCAATAGTTAACTTCTATTTGTAACCATATCGTGACAAACTCAATGATTTGAATGTCGCATTAACTCAACTGTAATAAATTGTTTAAAATTAGTTTACTCCTCAATGATAAAGAAAACTCTTTACAATAAAAGCATTTGCACTTCATGTATAATATCGATCGGGCGTAGAGACCGCTTTCCTAGTAAGTTTATTACATGATGAAAGAGGCCTTCGAGGACAACCCTAAGACAAGATGCTAGAGCTTTTAAAAAGTAACGATAATAATTATAAATCCAACTAACGAATCAACAAAACAATATATTTACATGGGGTATTGAATTCCAATTTCTTTTAGAGGCCTTAGATTCCTTTTGTTTTTTATCGGGTAGAATAAAATTCACTTAATTTTTCAACGAATACTCTTTTATACTAAAATTATAAAATATATTTATTATTATCAGGTAAATATGACTTTAATAGTATAAACTGTATTTTATTTGTTGATAATAATCCATACTTGTAATTTAAACGGTGACGCTGATAACTTTCATTTTTATTATCAAAAGCTATCTTGATAACCTAATTATCAAAACTTTACACTAAACTTAGACTTAGAATAATTTAGGATTCGCTTGGTATGAGATAATGTAATGGACAAAGGAAAATGAATCATTACATTTTATTGTACTGTTTAGTTACCTGTGAGAATAAAATAAATCATTACTCTGTGTTGTTTGTTAGGTAGGAAAAAAAAGAATGGAATAAAATAGTGATTACGGTGGTGATGACCGGTGGTTGGCGGTGACGGATGATGGTTCCCAATGGTGGCAATCGGTGGTGGTGGCTGTTGGTGACTGGTGTTGGTGGGTGGTGGTTATGGCTGGTGGTGGCGGGTGATGATTACCGATGGTGGTTGCCAGTTGTTACACAATTGAGTACAAGAATACGCAATTCAACAACTACAAAAAACGAAGAAGACGAACTTAAAGAGTGCAAGAAAGAACTTTATTCACAAATGATTACAAGTGATTGTGATTACAAGTGTTTGTGATTTTTTCTCTCCTTCACCGATTACACAGGATCCCCTATTTATAACGCTAAATGACAAACTATAACGATCAAATTATACACTCAACATATAATTGAGAATTTACATTTAGGACCCTATACTAATACTTCCGAAGCAGGAAGTATGCTTTGGAAAACTTCCGAAGCAAAACTCTAACACTTTCAATACTTCCGAAACAAACATAACCTTCGGAAGATTCTGACTAAGCTTCGGAAGAATCAGATTAAGCTTCAGAACACTTCCGAAGCAAACATAACCTTCGAAAGATTTCAGCCAAGCTTCGGAAGAAATATGTCAAGCTTCGGAAGATATTTAACTTCAAAAGATATCACTTGTTTTGACTTTTATATCTCACAATCTCCAGCTTAAAATCAAAACAAGATTTTAACCAACTCCCAATGCATCCAAACAAAAGTTAAACTTGACACCAGGTAGAGATTTAGTAAACATATCAGCTGGATTATCTAAAGTAGACACACTTTTCACTTTCACCTTTCCAGCATTCACCACATGTCTTATGAAGTGCAACTTTGTGAATCCAAGGATCGTTTAGGAATTATCAGAATTGATTTGAACAAGTATTGATCGCGAAATTATCAATACTTGGTGTTTAATCTATTAATAATACTAAAATCAATTAATCAAACAAATAAAATAAGAATAATCAAACCGAGAGAACTCAATAATGTTGATTGTAATGCTTTCTTGTTGCTATTGATTTTGCTGATCTTGAATACAATGATTCAGATAATGATTACTGAAAATTCTTAATGATTTTCAACTGTTGTTCTTTTTTTTTATCTATGTTGTTGATCTCATATATATAGAGATCTAATTCTGTTCTATCGCTAGCTATTTTGTTGCTATAATTAAGCTAATCAAACTTATCCAAATCCTTGCCATGTTTATCGGCTTAGGAATTTGAGATTTACAATGAATCTAATATGAATAAAGTTTGTTGATGTGACGTGGAATATCCGCTTGAATAATATGTCTTCCATCGTCATTAATGTTGTTGTTGTTCTGCCACGTTGACTTGTTGACTTGATGTTGACTTCTGAGTTAATTGGTCTTCCGCAGGAATTTACTCTTCCGCAGGTAATCTGTCTTCCGCAGCAACTGTTGTACTGTACTTGTTCTTGTGCTTCCGCAGGAGTTCTTGTCTTCCGCAGCGATCCCTCCAGCATCTTTACTTCTTTTCTTGTTAAGCTAAAGTTGTTCTTCCGTATGAGATCTACGGATGTACATTCTGCAGTTATGTTCATGAGAACATCTACGGAAGAACACTTTATTCATCCGCAGTTGTTCAACACTTGGTCAATTTTCCAAATTGACTCAGTTTAATGTTTCCTGCACATTCACACATATATTCTGAAATATATTATATCATAGATGAATATATAAAGTGTAAAATAAATGTTATTTAATTCATAAACACAATTATAATCAAATATATTCATATTATATCATCAAGAACAATAATTACAATTATGATTACAAGAGTGATCTTATCATCTAAACTTATACATGAGTTCTATCCCTAACAAACTTCACATTGATGTGCTTTGTTCTCTCATGAAACATCCTATTCTTTGACAACTGGACTGCACCCTGGTTATCACAATACACCACCGAGTCTGCAACATTAATTCCCAATTCAGAAACAAAAACATGCAGCCATATAGCTTCCTTAACTGCCTCGTCAAAGCTATATACTCAGCCTCTGTGGTAGATAATGCCACTACATGCTGTAACTGGGCTTTCCAACTAACCAAGTTAACCAGCACTTGAAATGAATACCTTGTAATAGATCTCCTTCTATCCAGGTCATTGGCAAAATATGAATCAACATAACCAACAATCCGTTTACTCTCCCTATGTTCATGACACCCAAACACTAAGCCATAGTGTTTAGTACCTCTGAGATATCTCAAGATCCATTTCACAACATCCCAATGAGCTTTACTCGGATTAGACAAGTACCTGCTGACTAAACTCACAGCATAGCCAATATCCGGTCTTGTACACACCATCAAGTACATCAAGCTCCCAACCATATTGGCATAAGGCACCTTCTTCATATAATCAACTTCAGCATATGACTTAGGATAATCAAAGCTTGACAGTTTAAAACAAACACCAACAGGAATAATTATTGGCTTCCCCTCATCCATTCTATAGTTAATCAGTACCTTTTTCAAATAAGAGCTTTGAGACAGTTTCAGCACCTTGTGTTCCCTATCTCTATTGATTTCCATGCCCAATATCTTCTTTGCTTCACCTAGATCTTTCATCTTAAACTCAGACATTAACATCCTCTTAGTAGCTTTAACTTCTTCCAAGTCTGGACAAGCCACCAACATGTCATCAACATACAGCAACAAATACACAAACTTGTTCAAGCTGTACTCCTTAAAATAGACACAACTATCATAACTGCTCCTATTAAACCCATTAGTCACCATATGTTCATCAAACCTCTTGTACCATTGTCTAGGAGATTGCTTCAGTCCATACAAGGACTTCTTAGGGAGACACACCTTATGTTCCTGCCCTTTAACCTCAAACCCCTCCGGCTGCTTCATATAGATTGTTTAATCTAACTTCCCATATAAAAACGTAGTTTTCACATCCAACTGGTGTAACTCCATATCTATAGAAGCAGTCAATGACAACATAACCCTTATAGATGAATGTTTCACCACAGGTGAGAATATTTCATTATAATCCACCCCTGGCTTCTGTGTAAACCCCTAGCTACTAATCTAGCCTTATACCTAGGAGGTTCACCTTCAAAAATCCCATATTTTAGTTTGAACAGCCACTTACATGACACAGTCTTGTGACCCTCAGGTTTATCAACCAGCTCCCATGTGCCATTCTTATAAAGAGATTCCATCTCTTCCTCCATGGCCTTACACCAGTTTGAGCTTTCTTTCACAGAAATTGCCTCAGAGTATGACAATGGTTCATAGATACTTTCTTCTTCAGCAGCAACAAAGGCTAATGCTGAAAAATCAATCCCCTCTCTATACCTGAGTGGAGGTACCACTTGTCTTCTCTGCCTGTCCCTAGCCAATTGATAATCATCTAAACCATCCCCTTAGCTATCAGAAGTGCCATGATCAACACATTTATCACTCACACCCTGCTGCTCCACCTCAATCTGAACCCCACTCTGTTCTCCAACTTCCGAATTCCTTTTTCCTTCAATGTCTTTATACAAAACATCTTCTTGGAAAATCATATCTCTGCTCACTATCACCCTGGGTCTGCCACCATCTAGCCTCCACAATCTATACCCTTTCATTCCATCAGGGTATCCTAGAAATACACATTTGCAGGCCCTGTTCTAGTTTTCCTTGGCTAACATGAGTATAAGCCAATGACCCAAATACTCTAAGATCATCATAGTCATGTTTTCTACCTGACCATGACTCCATAGGAGTCTTCATGTCTAATGCAGCTGATGGAGACCTGTTGACTAGATAAGCTGCAGTAGTCACAGCTTCAGCCCAGGCTCTGATACCAATTGTTACACAATTGAGTACAAGAATGCGCAATTCAACAACTACAAGAAACGAAGAAGACGAACTTCAAGAATGTAAGAAAAAACTTTATTCATAAATGATTATAAGTGATTGTGAATACAAGTGTTTGTGATTTTTTCTCTCCTTCACCGATTACACAGGATCCCCTATTTATAACGCTAAATGACCAACGAACTATAACGGTCAAATTACACACTCAACATATAATTGAGAATTTACATTTAGGACCCTATACTAATACTTCCGAAGCAGGTAGTATCCTTTGGAAAACTTCCGAAGCAAACTCTAACACTTCCAATACTTTCGAAGCAAACATAACCTTCGGAAGATTCTGACTACGCTTCAGAAGAATCAGATTAAGCTTCAGAACACTTCAAAAGCAAACATAACCTTCGGAAGATTTCAGCCAAGATTCGGAAGAAATATGTCAAGCTTCGGACGATATTTAATTTCGGAAGATATCACTTGTTTTGACTTTTATATCTAACACCAGTGGTGGTGGGAGGCAGTGAACGATGGTGGTGGGCGGTGGGCGATAGTGGTTCCTGATGGTGGTGGTTGTGGCCAGTGGTTCTCGATGGCGATTTTCATGCACGTCACATTAGTAGCTCGTGTCACTCAGAAAAATCATACAACTTATATGAATATTCGAACATCCTCTTTAATATAGAACTGTTCAAGTCATTCGACGCTTGTCCCTCTCTCGACGATCGCTTGAAAAATGCTCGTTCAGTTTACAGCTCGGTTGTAAATAAACCGATCGGCTCGGTCCCGCGTGTAAACAAACCAAGCTCGAGCTAGAACCGCTCTGTTAAACTAATCTCGTAAACAACCTTACTCTAATGCGACCTGTAAAACAAACCTTATAAAGAGTTAAAACACCTATAGGGGAAAGTTGCAACCTTGATTTGATATGAACCCTAATCAAGGGAGTAAAAAGGATCAAAAGAATCATAAGATCCAAGGTATAATCCAAAACAACATGGTTGGCTGTAATCACTCCCATTAGCAGCTATGCCTCCTTCGTATTCTACACACAAATCGCATACAAACCAGAGCTCCAAAACGTTGGGGGAAGAACACATTACACACACCCACGAACAAAAATGTCAGCACTCGCTAGTTCTCTTCATCTCTTCCACAATAATCCGATTTCACGCTCAAAACCCAATATCCCATCGTTTTCAACATCGATTCCATCTGGGTTCTCCGGTTCATCGAGTTCTTACCCGTTTAACAGGTGAGTTTCTTCACAAATTGATCCCGAATTGTAATCAATGTGCACCCATTGGTGAATTTACTAGTGTTTGGTGTTGATTTAGTGAATCTGTTGAGAGTTTTCAGAATGTTGTGAGTTGATCATGAGTATAATTAGCGAGATTCAATTGCAGATGTGTTGTTTGTTGAGATGATTTTGTTCCATTTGGGTGCTTTCTTAAGGGCTTCATATTTTTGTATACTAATTAATGAGAGATGAAATCGATTAGATGAAACCAATAGACTTATAGACACCTGAATTCTTGGTTTCAGTTTTGTTGTTTTAGCTAGTTTAGATGCTTAATTAAGTATTATATCAGCTTTGAAGTTGGAAATTAAGATGGTTAACCTTATGAGTCAAGATTTAGGTTCTTTTCCTTCTAGAAATTGTAATTGTAAGATTAGTAAATATCATGGTTTTAAAAAACGGTTGAGGCGTGCGAGGCGAGGCGCCCAGAAAACGAGTCTGAGGCGCCGCCTCAGGGGATTGTTTTGTACGTGCGCCTCATATGACTGAGGCGTGCGCCTCAGGTGCGCCTCGGGTGCGCCTCAGGGGGTTTTTCACTTTGTTTTTGACTTTTTGTGTCAGTTTCAAACGTTCCATGTCTTTTTAATGTGTGTTTTTTGATGTTTTTGATGAATCCTATGATGAAATTAGTCTGTATTTTATTTTTTATAAGATATATAATTTTTATATTTATTTTTTAGTTCCTCCTCGGCCTTACGCCTCGGTTCGCCCCGAGGCTTACGCCTCATGAGGCGAAGGGAAAACGCCTCGAGGCTCGATTCCGTACTTTTAAACCTTGGTAAATATGGTTCTGAAACGATTTAATCGGATGTTGTCTGCGTTTTAGTGATAAATTTCTAACATGATTCATGTAAAGGCCAACAGATTCACCCTACTATAGTTAGTGGTCAAAAGTTATTGCATTTCAGCCAGCCATATATTTATACTTTCTTGCAAGTTTGGCACCCTGCGTGCGTATGAGTGTATGACTATACTCTCTGTTATAGACATTTATGCGGTGGTCAGTTATTTCTCGAAAAGTAAAAAAAATTATATGATTGAAATTTTGAAACCGGTTCATTTGACCTTTAAGTCAATTTTTTGTTCCTTACTAAAGTGTGATCAATTCTTGCAGCAATGATTCTTTGTCTTTCATTGCTCCTCTTGAAGCAATCCTTTTTGACATTGATGGAACTCTTTGTGACTCGGATCCTCTCCATTTCTACGCCTTCCGTGATATGCTCCAAGAGGTAGTCTTTTTAACTGTGTGGTTTCTGTTTTATCATTTTGAATTGTGTTAAAACATACAAATATCTAAAAAGAACTTACAAAGCATTTGAATTTATGTTTTATAGGTAGGATTTAATGATGGATCACCTATTGATGAGGAGTTCTTCATAAATAACATTAGTGGCAAGCATAACGAAGAGCTTTGCGGTGTTCTTCTTCCTGATTGGGAGTTTGAAAAAGCAATGAATTTCATGGTTGACAAGGAAGCTTTGTTTAGAAGGTAATTTGTATCATGAGGTTAAGAGTTAAGACTAGTATATCTCTACTTTGACTATAAGGAATTGGGGCCATACGTTACTTTCTAAATTTAGAATCCACGGGATTTCTCTTATTGTCAAACATATATTTAAATTTTCTGTTAATTTGAAGCCAGAAGCAAGTGCATTCGACCTCAAAAGTAAACATGTAAAATGACATGCCTTTGACCTTTTCAGGTCAAACATGTTATTTCTTGATGTAGAATCTATATGCATGTAGTTAAAATTAACATATTTTTCTTATTTGTATTTTTGTTACAATGTTTACTGATCATTTTAACCATGGCATTTGTCTTCCAAATGTTAAAATCCATGCATTGTTGAAGTAAAAGCTAGTAAGTCTGACCTTAAACGTCACACCTGTAAAATGCTACGATCTTTGACATGAGTTCTGAGGAGAAACATGTTACCTTCTAAATTTAGAATAGTTACATCAAATACCAGCAAAATGTTCGAACTTGGCTTGCTTTGAAGTCAATCAAGTCAGTTTGTACCTAAAAGTCAACTTATAACAGTATAAATAAACAGATTGGCAGCCGAACAATTGGAACCTATAAGTGGCTTGAACAATTTATGCAAATGGGTGGAAGACCTTGGCCTGAAACGGGCTGCTGTTACAAATGCTCCAAGATCAAATGCGGAGTTGCTGATTTCAATGCTTAAACTACAAGATTTCTTTGAAGTCATCGTTCTAGCTGAAGAATGTGCACGACCAAAACCTTTTCCTGATCCTTACCTCAAGGCTCTAAATACACTTAAAGTTTCCCCAAATCACACATTTGTGTTTGAGGTATGAACTCAAAGCAATCATCTCTCTAAATAGCCGAGTGTTTCAATACATATTGCGTGTGTTTTAATGTGCAATTTTTTAAAAAGAAATCGTGGATAGCAAAAAGTTGGCACACAATCCATGACGAGTTCATCAACAAAAGGATTAGAACAGGTTTACATATATGGGCTCTAAATGAATTACTTCTAAAGGACTAGATGTGACAAGATGGAGATCATGCCGTTTGACTAATATGTCAATATTGTTTTGGGTTGAAATGTGTCAATTTTACCGCTGGCCGAAATGGTCTGTGCAATATTGTGTTAACCCGCAAGCATGTTTTTCTCTACATATTAAAAAAGTCAATATTTTACATATACTATTTAGAGCCATTTGACCTGTTCCCCTATAGGTAATTTTTTATTTGACCTATTTAACCCATTTGATATCACATACTTGTGTTGCCAAATAATGCAACTGGTGACTTGTAAGGTCAACACTGATTTTAAGCTTCAACATTGTTATAGTTTACTAAAGACTTTCAGCTTACATTTAGTATGCGTATGTAAGAAATTTGACCTGAAAACTCATGATGATCGATTCAACCTCTGATAAAAAAACGGATGGTATAAATTTAGGAAGAAGTTAATGGAACAGATTCATTTTTCTGTGTGCAGAAATGCAAACTAAACAACCTGTATCCTCCAAATTTTCTTTAGTTTTCATGTGATAATTTTTGTGTATTTCATAAATATATGTAATCTTTTTCCGTGTCATTCATGTAATCATTTTTGTGTGTTGTGTTTCTTGAATAGGATTCTGTTTCTGGGATTAAAGCAGCCAATGGAGCCGGGATGCTGGCAGTTGGTATGGCTACTAGAAACCCTGAACAAATGCTATTAGATGCTGGTGCATCGCTCGTTATTAAAGATTATAACGACCCAAAATTATGGGAAAATCTACAAGAGATGGTACAACAAAAGTTGCCTCTTTGATCAAGTAAATTTTGCAACAAAGTGTGTAGATTAGTTGGTTCTTCATATTGAATAACCATTCTTTCACTAAATTGCATTAATTATACATACGATTGATAACAATAAGAAAGAGAAATTTCTTTATGTGGATTCGACTTTTTGATAAATCATTTGTCAAATATCATGAAGACCCTAATATAGATTATTGACTGCCACCGAACATAATAAGAAATACAAGGTCATGAGAAAGAGGTAAATATGTATTTGTGCTTGAATTCACGATCTTTATTCTTCTTAGTAGAACGATATTGATGAGCGGAGACATCATACGTTGAAAGAATAGTAAATGTCATGTTAGTAAGTTTTAGACTAAAGTGACACTAGACTACGTTTAAAACAAATACTTCACATTAATTGAACTAGTTTTATACTCGTCCGGTGACCGGGTACTGTAATGTAATAATGTTATCATGTACAAACTTATTAAAAAAAATCTATTAGGAGTGAATAAACAACCGACAACAACGAAACAACCACCACTTAATGGTAAGAAGTAATTGTCAAACAAATAAAACATTAACGTAATTAAGTATTTTACCTAAGTTGAAGAAAAAAAAAGCATTTAAATTTCACATATGAAAATATCATAAATAAAAGATGAACATAGTTGAGCACGTTTAAAAAAACTCGTACTACGCCTATAATGTCAGTTAAAGAAAAAATTTCACGTATCGGAAAAGGATGTATTTTATTGGATAAGATTTTAAAAACAATAAGTAACAAAAACATAAATAATAATAAGTAACCAAAAAAAATGAGTAGCACTAACAATATTCTCCACATAAACAGCAAGTCGTAGAATTAACGTTGACATTCCTCAGGGACTTTGATGTTTGAACAAAAAGTAGATCATTCAGAATTCATTGGACAACATGAACACACACACAAACTAACACAGAGCAAATTCTGGTCAAATGATGAGATCTCGTACTGACAATAGATCCTTGCAAACTATGATGTAAATAGGAAAATAAGCCATTGAGTGCACACAACAATGCAACAAACAAAATACTTTTTCTAAAAATCTTGCCATAATCTCCAACACCACTACCACAATTCACAAACAATAGTTCTACCATTATGAATTGTATGTAGACGGAGTAGTTTAATGAACAATAAAGCATTTTACGGTTTGTAAACACTAATGCTTATGCTTACAAGATAGACATAATTAAGACGTACTTAAAGATAACAACGTAGTAAAACAACAAATACTAATAAAACTAATAATTAAAGTATTAAATGTAATAGGATACACATAATAGCAAGGGCGGATACAGAAAACTTTAGCATCGAGGGCAAAATTTTTGTCAGTTAAATTTTTCAAAGACATATTTTCTTTAATTTTTTTCATAGCTCCTAATATAAGCAAACAAATAAACATAATCAATGAAATAAACAAAACATACAATCTAACCAACAAAAGCAATTTAACATAAACAATGAAAATTAAAATCTATTTAAATGAAAGTAAAACTAATTTAACTATAGAATCAAAAGAAAAAACTTGTGATTAACATATTTTTGTTTTAATTATTAAAGTTAACAATGTTTTTTTTTTTTTTTTTTTTTTTTTTTTTTTGTGGCCCTCATATGCCCCTATTATCTGTGCCACCATAAGATCATTTTTATGCCCCTTTTGTTAGTAAATTTAGTGTTAACAATGTATATTTTAGTGTATTAGGTTAACTTGTTGATCGAGTAAATAATATCAGAAATTAAATTAGTTAGGTGTCCCGGGAGTGCGGGCTCCGTTTAATTCTAAATATTATTTGCGGTTTCAAACTTGGGCTTCACTTATATTATTACTTGGGTATTATTAAAGTGGGCTTCCAAAGTTTGTTGGGTCTTGTTTGACTATAAATGGACCGGCTCACCTACACATGTGAAATCATTCGCGAGAGATATGGGGAACAACTGAAGATGTGGTCATTGTTATTATTATTTTCGATCAAAAATAGAAACAAGATACAGAGCGCTGGAACGATTTACTTTCTCCAACGCAAAGATCATTATTATGTTTTGAATACACATCCTACTCCATCAAGTTTTCTCTGTCTAATCCGATAAATCATTCGCATGTAACCCGCGAAATATGTTTATCTGATAGTGATTTATGATTCAGAGGATAATCTAAGTGAGTTTATGTTTAAAGATTGATTTAGAACCGGGTACGTTTGTTTATTTTATGTTTCATTTCTTGTTTGAGATCCACAACTTCTACACCTTTTTATGTTAAAATTTGAACTACAGGTCAAATGTACGGGCATCCCCCCTCCTCCCACGCTAAATCCGCCCCTGCGAGAATAGTGTTGTCAACCACAATGGTTATATTGTAAGATCTCATCGAATGGTGAAATGGAAAATCCAATGAAAAATTGTAAAGAATATTTGTATTATACATGTCTTAGTATGTCGTTTTATAATTAATAATTTTTATTTTATTTAATATTTTATTTATTCAACCCGTGTAATATACGGGTTTACTAAAGCTAGTTAATTATATTTACAATCCAACTAAGCACCATTGTAAAACGAAAGCGCTCGTAAAACAAAGGAGAGTATGAAATGCAAACACGTGAATCCTGAAATATGGCACAACAACACTAAACAAAATTAAACAAAAGTAAAAATACCAACCTACATGATAGAATTGTTGCATAATGAATCAAAAAAAGCACAAGCTGAATAAAATTGTTGGCATCATTACTATCAGAATACAAACAATCGTTACTCTATCATTACTATCACGAGAACAACAAAAGCATAACAAACAAAAATACAACGATCATTACCAAACCCACGCTACCGCATCAATCTGGTCGTGTGTTGTGGTGTTGCCTTGTACAGTTCAAGTCTTTTGGCAACTTCTTGTCTCTTTGACATCAAGGATGGGTCTTCATCTAGCAATTCTGCGAGTTTTTTACTGGAAAATTCAGTTTTACGCATTTTGATTTTCGCAAGATTGGTTGACTCTCACTCTTAGTAAGAGCATTCATATCGCATTCTCTATCTTTATACTTATAATTACATTAAAAACTACTATTTTTTCTCTCTCATTTTAATTAAATAATATTTTTTATACTTTTATCATTACCTTCTCTCTCTTCTTCACTCACAATCATTTTCAAAAATATTAAAAACAATTATAAGGGTTGAACAGTAAATCTTTAAATTTACAGATGAACAGTAATATTTTTTCTCTTTTTCATTCACAACTATTTAAAATCATACCATATGATATAAGAATTATACTCATAATTTTTTAAAGAATAGAATGTGAATGCTCTAATATCAAACAAAAAAAATTGTAGAATATGATAAGAAAGTAGCAAAATGGTCCTTTTGGAATCCTTTGGATGTTGGTTGAAGCTACTATGATTCTGGAATGCTTTATTAGTTGAAATTGTTGTTTTTTATATCAATTTTCTTCTTGTTATACTGTTTTATGATATTTTTAGTTTCTTCCTAGCTTATTTTATTTAATACATCTTCTTTTATAGTAAAAAAATTAGATCGATCCAGTACAATCATTTAAACATATTAAATGAACGCTGCATATTCCAATCTAATAAGTTTCAATTGGCCCTATATGTACTTGATCGAATGAAAATATGTTCCAATTGGTGCTTTAATTTTGTTCAGGCTCATGCTTTTGTACAAACATCATGCATGTGAGTTATATATATAGTGAATTACCACAAATGACCTAACTTGCAAGTATTCTCATATTTATGCTACCACACTACTCATATGAATACATCATGTACTACTCCAGAACATAAGCTTGATTTTGGGGTATAATTATGTTTTAAGAAAATAATAACATATATAAAATTTATTTAAGCTTAAAATAATTACGACGTAATAGAAAAAATAAAAGAGGTTAATCCCTTTTGATGTTGACATCAGTTTTATAAAATTCAATTATTGAAAAAAAGAATCTTTTGAATAATACTATATTATAATAAAAAGATTAAGATACACACTAATGTCCATAAATCGTGCCATATTAATTCATGAAAATAGATTATAGAGTAGCAAACAAAGCAACAGGTGAAATGTGTCCTTATCAACAGCATATTCAATGCATTGAGCTTATTCGAGGTTACTGTATTAACTAAAAGGTTATCATTGAAAAATAATACATAAATTAACAGAAAACAACGAAACTACCTATTGTCACAGTTACATATTTACTTTTAGTCACGTAAATTTTATTCTCCAAATTAACTCAATTGATTTTCATCTTGATTTTTTCATCTTTAAAGCTCCAATCAGATATATATATGATAAACCTTGTACAAGACACACATATACTTACATCTTATTTATGATTTAAATTCATTTGTACGTAGTTAACAAAATGAGATAATTAATCTGTATAGAGTAAAAGTTTGTGAAAATATATTATCTCCACAATATATCGACTTTTAATAGATCATTTTATGTTGACATTCAATAGCTCATCTTTATCCCCGTTATAACTTGACCCTTATCTTAATATACCTTCTTGTTGCTATAGAACCTTTTGTGCAATTAAACCTTAATATTACATAAATCAATCTGGAGCAACTAATTAACTTGAATGAGTACTTTACTTGAAGATGGCTTAATCAAGTTAATATGAAATCAAAGCCGCAATGAAATTAAATGATAACCGTTGAAAATTAAACTTCACTCAAGACTAAAGAACTTCAATTCAAAAACCCCAACGATTACAACAGAAATAAGAACTCAAGTTTGTGGATGATTTGTGGATGATCAACTCAATCATCTCGGACCCTATTTATACTTACAGACCCCAACGGTTATTAACAACCTATTAACAACCATACAAAATAAGGAAAAACACAATGACATCAAAACTAATTGATATGGACACAATTAGTCCCTGAACTTGTAAACATAATCAACCTAAAGAAACCAACTCTTCCAAAGCAAAATAACCTTCAGAAGATTTTCACCAAAGCAACCCTTCCGAAGCAAACATAACCTTCAGAAGAAAACTTAAGCTTCGGAAGAAACACATTAAGCTTCGGAAGATAAACTTGAACATCAACTTGGCTTCGGAAGTAAACTTGATTTGACTTTAATATCTCACAATCTTCTCCTTAAAATCAAATCAAGACTCTAACCAATACCCAAAGCATCCAAGCAACAAGTATCATCAAGTTGAATCCCCAACTCAAGAACACCACCAAGGACCTCAAACACACATCCTGCGATTGATCCACCTGTGTCTTGATCCTGAACAAAATCAGAATACACAAATTCTTCCACCAGAACTGGACTCCCTGTCACATGCTACCCGAATAGAATACCACCCTCTTTAGTTCCATTCAAAGTTCTCAGAACACATTCAACAACATCCCAGTGAGCTTTACCTTGATCAACTTCACATCTACCGATCAAACTCACTGCATCTCCTAGACCAGATCTAATACACACCATCACATACATAAATGTATATGAACTTCCTTGAAACTTCAGGATACAAACCTTATCCCCCTGTCTCTTCACTGCAAACCTAGCTTTATATCTAGGGCCTTCTCCCTCTAGGACACCCTCTTTGTCCTTATACAGCCACTTATAAGAGACTAGTTTCTGACCTTGAGGCTTATCCACTAGCATCCAAGTCTTATCCTTGAGTAGAGAGTCTATCTCTGCTTCCGATGCTATGCTCCACCTCTTTCTCTTAATTGAAGCAACTACATCCTCACAAGATAATAGTTCATCTAAACTATCTATCTCAGCACTCAAAAATGCCATAACCAAGATATCAGCTCCCCCACTACACCTCAGAGGAACCACAACATGCTTTCTGGGCCTATCTTTAGCCACACCAGGACTAGGCTGCTCCACCTCAACATGAACCTTACCTTCCTCAAGTTCCACTTGATCATCATTAAGCAACCCAGGCTGCCTTTCAACTTCGGAAGTTTTAGAAATACCTCGGCTCCACCTCAATTTGAACTCCACTTTGTTCAGACTTACTAGTAGATGACTCATTATCACCATACACAGGACATCCTTGAACATCAGGTCTTCCTTGAACACAACCTTTCTACTCACCAAAACCCGTATGCTGCCACCTTCAATCTTCCATAACATTTACCCCTTTCCACCTTTTGAGTACCCAAGAAAGACACATTCCATAGCTCTAGGTTCTAATGTTCCTTGGTTCAAATGCACATATGCCACAGACCCAATCACCCTCGAGTCATTATAGTCCTGTTTGACACCAGTCCAAACCTCCATATAAGTCCTCATACCCAATGCTGATGATGGTGACCTGTTTACCAGATAAGCAGCAGTCACAACAACCTCCACCCAAAACTCTTGTGGCAACCCAGAACTAGAAAGCACACACCTCACCTTGTCAATCAAGGTTCTATTCATCCCATCAGCTAACCCATCCTGCTGAGACATACCTGGTACAGTTAATTGCCTAACTATACCAAAACTTTTACACAACTGATTGAATTCTGTGTTACAAAACTTCAATCCATTGCCTGTATTTAACATCTTAACCTTCTCCTTAGTCTGAGTCTCTACCTGCACCTTCCACTCTTGAAATTTCCCAAGAGCTTCACTCTTGAAATTTCCCAAGAGCTTCACTCTTGTGCTTTAACATATAGACCCACACTTTCCTTGAGAAATCATCTATGATGGACAAGAAGTACCTGACACCACCCAAAGACTCAGTCCTGGCAGGACCCCTAAAGATCTGAGTGTACATACTCCAAAATTCCTTTAGAAGAGTACTTGCCACCACCAGACTTTACCTTCTTTGGCTTTCCCACCATACAATCTTCACTGAGGTTAGTATCACACCGATTGAGTTTACCAAGAACCTGCTGTTTCTCTACCTTAATCAACCCCTAGCCACTTTTGCGCTCCAACCTCTGATGCCACAGAGCTGCCTTACTACCTGAAACTACAATGGTTTAATCTTTCTTTAAGGCTTTACCATCTAAAAGAAAATGTTGTTATCCACCCTTCTACCTGATAACACCACTAAAGCACCCTTTACTACCTTGGCTTTACCATATTTTAGATTAACATGATACCCTGATCCTTCAAATGTACCCAGAGACAACAAGCTTCTCTTTAAGCTAGGGACATGCCTCACTTCCTTAAGATCTACCTGCATCCCATTCCTAAACTTGAAACTTACTAAGCCAATGCCAACTATCTTGCATTGTCAGTCATCCCCCAGCTTTACAGTTCCAAGATATTGGAATTTCAGTTCACTAAAGAACTCTTTTACAGGTGACATGTGAAATGAATAACCAGAATCTAGCACCCAACCATCAGACCTACCTTCTGATGAAACAACTAACACATAAGCACTATCATCGCTTTTAGATGAATCATCTTGAGACAAATAATGATGTGACTTGTCATTGCTAGACTTACTAACTTTCTTTCCCTTCCACTCTAGGCTATCCTTTTTTAGGTGTTTCTCTGATCCACACATAAAACATTCCCTCCTGAACTTGAACTTGGATCTTGATGCTCCCCTGTGTCTTTGATTTCTCTGCTCAGTCATTCCTCCTACTACCAGCCCTGACCCTCTTTATCCTTAGGTTCAGACCTCTTCTGGAGTTCTTTGGAATTCAGAGCAGCCAGAACATCTTCCATTGTCAACGTTTCTCTCCCATACATAAGAGTATCAATAAAATACTCATATGACTCAGGCAACAAGGCCAAGAATATGATGGCCTGATCCTCATCATCAAGTTCAACCTCAATGTTCTCAAGATCCAGGATCAACTTATTGAATTCATCTGTATGTTCTTCAATCGTTTTATTGGATCTCATCTGAAACGTGTACAACCGTTTCTTTAAGTAAAGACGGTTTGCCAGAGATTTGGTCATGTAGAGCGCCTCTAATTTAGACCAAATTCTGGCCGCTATGGTTTCCTTGGCTACCTCCCGCAGAACTCGATCCCCAAGACTCAAAACGATTTCGCTATGAGCCTTTTCCATGATTTCTTTCTTCTTTGCTGCAGACAAATGCGCACAGGAAGATGATCTTCCCCCTTTAGTGCATCAACTACTCTATTATGCTACTAATAACGCTCGCATCTTCACCCTCCACAGACCGAAATTATTCTTTCCATTGAAATTCTCCAGTTCGAACCTCGTTGACGCCATTCTCTTTGTCAATTGAATTGCCCTTCGAACTACGGATCTTGAACCAATCAGACGATCAACCCTACACTCCAACGAGATCACTTCCTTCCCTGAATTGAGCCGTTCTCCACCTTGGCTCTGATACCACTTTTTGAAAATTAAACTTCACTCAAGACTAAAGAACTTCAATTCAAAAACCCCAACGATTACAACAGAAATAAGAACTCAAGTTTGTGGATGATCAACTCAATCATCTCGGACCCTATTTATACTTACAAACCCCAACGGTTATTAACAACCTATTAACTATCATACAAAATAAGGAAAAATACAATGACACCAGAACTAATTGATATGGACACAATTAGTCCCTGAACTTGTAAACATAATCAACCAAAAGAAACCAACTCTTCCGAAGCAAAATAACCTTTGGAAGATTTTCACCAAGGCAACCCTTCCGAAGCAAACATAACCTTCGGAAGAAACTTAAGCTTCGGAAGAAACACATTAAGCTTCAGAAGATAAACTTGAACATCAGCTCGGCTTCAGAAGTAAACTTGATTTGACTTTAATATCTTACAATAACCTCTAAGACTGTGATGGAGAAACCACAATAAAAATAGCAAACTCTTTCTTGGAGTTGGAGATCTAGACAATGAGTAATAAACACAAAACTTAGGGTTTGAACAAAATCTAGATATCAAAATCACTATAACAAATTAACTAAGAAGAATGATATCAAATGTAACATATGACCCATTTTCAAACTACAAACTCAAACCAAATCTGTTTGAGTCAATCTTGTAAATTAAGTTCATTATTTAGTCATTTTATTTATTTTTGTGTTCCAAATACAATAAATGTGTCACTTAATCAGTTTGTTTTAATTTTTAATTTATAAAATAAATTTTATAAATTTTAAAAGGTTATTATTATTTTTAAGATTTTAAAATATTTAATTAAAATAAATAATCAAACTACAAAGTTTTTGTGAGATTTATAAAGTCTATAAAGATTTTATAAAAAAATAATTTGATTAAATTAAAATTAGGTTTTTAATAAATTTAGAGTTTAAATTGTAATTATTCGTTTATTTATTTATTTTATTTAAGTTTATATTTATTTTAAATTCCAATCATAACCACATTTTGAAAGACTTGTAACTCACCATTAACACCATTCATAACCCCTCCTAACCTTAACTATAAAAGCAAGCTTTAGGTCTTACTTTTCATTTGCTCATTCGTTAAAAATCTCACTCACAAATCTCTCTTTCATCTTTTTGTTTTGATCAATTTCAAGAATCTTCTTTTACAAGTAATTTCAAGAATTTTCTAACACTAAGTGATGACCTGTCGTTAGGGTCATGCAAAAACCTAATTAACCTAGGTAGCTAGGGTAAGTCAGGTATTGTATCCACGGGAAGCACGTGGTTAGTGTTACACGATTCGTTTGATTATTAAACTAACTTACTAATTTAGAAAACTGAACTATTGTTTCTTGATTGTAAATGGATGTGGATGAGATTAACTAAAAAAGATTATTTTAATAAACAAAACGAAACTTGAACTTGGTTTGGAACTATTGAGATGAAAGAGATCACAATCAGGTTTCAGGAATGTAATTGAATACACGGTTTATGTTTCATCTAATCTTGAAATCACATAGACATAACTTGTTTATCACATATGTTGAATGGTAATTACCAACTCGATATCCGATTATGTAAACTAATTAGTAAACTAACCAATCCCACAATATAGAAACTTTATTTGCAATCATCGATTAATGATGATAACCTAATTACTACTCAATGGTTAACAATGTAAAACTGATAAC
Source organism: Flaveria sonorensis (assembly GCA_025506505.1). Lineage (NCBI taxonomy): Eukaryota > Viridiplantae > Streptophyta > Magnoliopsida > Asterales > Asteraceae > Flaveria > Flaveria sonorensis. Next base: position 7,205,834 of record CM046429.1, read on the forward strand.
TTGATAAGTAATAATCAAATCAACTAACACGAATCTTTAATCAATACATGATTCAAAACACATAAATGAATAAAAGTTGTTAAACAATCAAAGTTTATGTCTTGACTAGGTAAGAACATAAGAAAGCATAATCAAATCACAAACCATCCACCCGGAGATGATCACAGATGGTTAGCCTTGCTTCTTCACCATAATCTCTTCAATCTTCAACTTGGGCATATGACTCGTTGATCAATTGATGATTAAAGAGAGTTCTAAAGGCTCCAAATAGTCTAAAGATTCGTTCTTGGGGTTGGAGGCAAGTCCCCCTTCGAAACCCTAATGTTAGGGTTTAAATAGGTTTTAAAATTTGAAACAATCCTCAAAATATCACATTAGAACGTAACTTACGGCCAACCTTCAACCAGACGGTCAAACCTCCTGTCTTACGGGGTTCACAGACGGACTTAGTACAGAGCCGTAAGTTACGGCCTCAGGCCGTAGCTTACGGCCTCCCTGCAGTTTGCATAGTTTTCTTTATTTTCAGCACTTTTTAAACCGTAGTCTTTCTATCCTTTGTATTCTTCTCAAATAATATCCGTTATGCTTCATTTAACCTACATTTCAGACATGTAACAAAGTAATATCATTTGATACATAAAGGATATTAAAAAAGTAATATCAACTATGATACATGCATGCGTTATACCCAATTATCACTAAGGTAATCTTATATTGCTTTGGTAATCTTATATTGATTTTATATTATGTATTTATACATTGTTTCAATTTCTTTTATTGTTATTTAGTTTAAATAATCATCCTAATATCCAATTGTTCTCATGATTTTATGTTCTTACTTTTATTCTTTCTTTTACTGAATCTTTTTTTATTTTAATCATGATCATTAACCTTCTAATATTCATTAACCTTTTAACAATCACTAACATTCCTAAATCAAGCTAACAACACGCTAACATAAACAAAGAATCCCGTTTGCACATGGACGGCTATGCCGCCATATTTTATTATTCCACAAAATTGTTTCTCTAAATGATTGTTATGCCAAAGTCTTGGAATATTTTTTATAACTCAAATGGAGTCTAATATACTATATATCAACATATTAAGATATGTTCTAATTCGTTTCATGCTTTAATAATTTTAAAAGTACACATAAGTGCCATACTAAAATTTTGGCAGAATGTAGTCTGACTTCAACTAACCATAACTTGGTCATAAAAAACTAAATTTGAGTAAAGTCAGACTCCAATATTAAGTGCATCTAATAATCTTTTTAACTATAGTTTATATGTCTTCAAAATCAATCGGACAACTAAAAAATAGCCTTCACAAGATAAGTGCGTATTTCAACATATTCTGTCTTGTGCTGCTGTTTTAACCTATTTTTGGGTCTTTTCATAAAATCTTTCCTAAATGAAAGTTGTCTAGGAGACTCTTAACTAGTTAACTATACATTTTTATAATTTTATGAAACTGTTTGATATTTTTAAAACTTGTTAGAACACGTACCAAACATTCTGTCTAGAATCTAAAATTTGTGCAATAGTCATTTTTCAATCTAGTTTTCCCCTTTTGGCATTGTCTAAACGTCCTAACTTCTTGTAATGAATTCTGACCTCAAGTTATTGTTTTTTTATCCTTTACAATATCACCCTTGACTCTTGAACATCCAAGCTTTCTTATGAACCCTACAACATCATTATACAATACGAGTATTCATTGTTCATTTTATGTGTTTTATATTTTGGGGAAATCATGTGACATATATATACAATCAATTGATATTCATTATTATTCTATTCAAAATTTAATTCTATACATGCTATGTTATTACTCACAATTTGATCTGATTGTCGAGACTCGATCCAAAACAAGTTATTATATCGGTCTTAACTACCTTTATTGTGTAAGGGTAAGTAAAGTCGTGTCCACAGAGAATATGTGGAAAGTGTTTAACAATTGCACTTCGATGACAAAACAGAAACTTGGAACTAAAGATTAAAACTTTGAATGAAGTAATGAACACGCGTGCATAAAGCAAAAATCTTTGAAACGAATATACTTAAATAACGTAAAACAATTACTTCCAGGTTTCTAATTCCGTAAGACCACAATTGATACTTTTAAATTAGAGTTTGTAAGAAACAATATTTCAAGATCTTAGCTTTTGATTAAAGTGACAACAAAGCAACAAGCTTTTAAGATTTGTTCGTTCACAATGTTACCAGTTTACCTATATCAAATTGTCTACTTTTTTAACGAGCTCACGATGCAAGGAAACCGAAAACTAATAATCAAGCAAATAACTTTATTTATAAACAAACCTTTTAAATCAATCAAAACCTAATGTTTTATTCACTAGTCCATTGTTCAATACCAAAAACCTAATCAACCATACCAATTATCTCACTTGACAAGAATTATACTCCCGAAAGCAATCAAAGAAGAACTTAGCCAACTCATGGTCGTCATCAGATCTTCAATATTGATTTGATGATGATCAATGATGATCTGGTGTGAGTTGGGAAGCTTGAAAGCACCCAAAATCACCTTGAATTTGCTAGATTTCGGTTGGGAAAAGTTGTTCTTCGAATTGGGGTTTGATGTGTTTAAATAAACTTGAAGATCCATAAAATCCACAAGTTGTTGGTGACCGGCGTATGATACACCGATCCTGGCATATCATACGCCCCCTTCAGTATTCCTACGCCCCCTTCAGTATTCCTACGCCCAGCTTTCTGTAATTTTTTCCAAATACGCCCATTGATACGCCGCCTATACGCCGCTCGGGTATTATATGCCCATACCCGGCGTATCATACGCCGGTACTCCTAAATTTGTGCCTTTTTTGTAACCTTTGATATTTACCACTTCAGTCCTTACATTTACATATTTTGCTTCTTTTACTTCCAATTAAGCTTGTTTAGGCTTCGAACACCTATAAACAAAACACAACCAAAGTAATCTCATTCCACAATAACAACGATGTAAGATCACATAATTAGATCAATTAAACATTGAATTATTATCACGCGATCATAATTATGTGTGCATAGTTAGATAAACTAGATGAGAACACAATCATTAATTCATGCAACCATGGTAACAATGATAGATCTATTGTTTGACAAACCCACCCTATTTGTTTAGTCGAGTGGTAATTGGAACTAGAATCATTCATTCTATAAGGCTTCGTCTACGGACCGAGTCAAGTCAGTCATTAGGTTTGATTGTGTGGGTTTGTGTTTTATGTTACACTATTACATAATAAGTCTTGATATTACCATGTGAATTGAATTGTTTTCAATCATTTTAATCAATCTATATATGTAATCAAACTTGTGTTTACTCATCGGCTAATTCGTTAGCTGACACAATACTTTTTCACATGATTTCAGGAAATGCTGATTAGTGGACTTCTTCATGCTCATTTAAGACTTGTACCTAGCTTAATAAAAGGCTTTTGTTATATTTATTGGATTGATTGTAATGTATTATTCGAATAGTATTATTCAATGAAAATGACATTTAATATTATTTCAACGCAATCACTACTATGTGTTATGAGCAATCGATTCACATTCGTCTGCCCCGATGATTCCACCGTCAGTCGGGGTGTGACAGCAACTGCACTCTTATTCCGGTCAATACCAGGGAAATAGATACTACAGACCGTGAACCTAGAATCAGCTAACGTGATGTGGGAAGCTTTAAAGACCCGACACTTGGGAGTTGACTGAGTAAGAGAGGCTAGACTACAAGCGTTGCTGACAGAATTTGATGCATTGAAGATGAAAGACATAGAAACGATCGTTGAGTACTCAAGCAAGCTATTAGGAATAGCATCAAAATTAGCCTCACTCAGAGAGGTAATTGATGAGGTAAAGCTTGTTAAGAAGTTCCTGTCAAGTGTCCCTCAGAAATTTGTACACACCATGGTTTCAATCAAACAGATTTTGGATCTGAAGAAAGTAGGATTCAAAGATATAAAAGGAAGACTCAAGGCCTATGAAGAACGAATCAAGGAGGACAAACTCCTGGTTGAAAGCAACAATAAAAAAGTACTATTCTCAAAGGATGAATCCCCCACAAGAAGCCAAGAAAGGTATCGTGGAAGGGGTTGGGGTGGTTATGGTGGTCAAGGTCGTGGCCGTGGTGGCAAACACTATCGGGCTAAGAACTGGAACAACGGATCCAAGAGTCAAACTCCAACCAAAAGTAAAGAACCACAACGGACAACGAAAGACCGATCGCAAGTACAATGCATTCGTTGTAATCAATATGGTCATTTTGATTTTGTTTTACATTCACTTTTTGTTCGGTTTTTTTTTTCGTTTATATTTCTGTTTTAATACGAGTTTTTCTAGTGTTAGTGGTCGCTGATGGCGGTACAACACTGGTGCTACTTGGCATAATTTTATCTAGGGCTGCGAACGAACCGAAAGAACATGAACAAAGCATTGTTCGTGTTCGTTAGTTAAAAAATAAACTGGTTCATGAACTGTTTACGAACACCTACCGAATGAGATTCTTTGTTCGTGTTCGTTTATTAAGAAAATGAACATGTTTAAAAACTGTTCACTAACACTTTTAAACACAAATGAACACAAACAAAAGCAAATGAACACAAACAACTATTCATGATCATGACAATACAAAGAAGCTAATGAACACAAACGAATACAAATGATTATAGATTTATTTTAGAATAAATTTACATTTTTATTAAAAACATTACACAAAATCAATCAAAAATAAATAAGTACTTAACATAAATATCAAAAAATACTTGATATAATAGTCATAAAAATAACTGACATAAAAATTAAGAATATAAACGAACACATTAACAAACATAAACGAACACATTATCCAACGTTCATGAACGGACATTATCCAACGTTCACGAACGGACATTAACGAACATAAACGAACACATTAGCAAACGTTCACGAACATAAATGAACAAACGCAGCTTGTGTTCATGTTCGTTCTAACTAAACGAACGAAATTTTCTTGTTCATGTTCATTCATTTACTAAACGAACGAACATAAACGAACTTTTCGCCGAATGGCTCACGAACTCTTCGCTAAAGGTTCAATTCGTTTGCAGCCCTAGTTTTATCTCCCCAACCCCCAACGCGGGAGGGCTTAATACCAATTAAAACCTAATTATTAAAACATCATTTATAAGTTTATTTTAATTTATAGCCATACTCACCCTAGCTAATATAATCATAAATTTTGAGATTTACAGGTTATGTAGTTATTCATTTACTTGTAACAACTAGAATTAGATCTCGCACGATGCAGGGGTCTGCATACCTATAAAATAAAATAAAATAAAATAACGTTTAGGAACATAGGTATAAATAATCATGTCGCGGGTAATCATCCACCTTACGTGGCAGGTTGGTTTTTGAAAAAAAAAAATACATGAAAACATATATAAATAATTACTTCGTAAAGAAACTTTCAAAAGTTAAGAGAATATTAAGTTGGTTTGGAAATTTTGCAAGAATAAATAGAAGTAAAAGAACAATTAAGATTATAAAAAAATTAAAACAAAGAGAGGAATTATAATTATAATATATATTAATATGCTTGGTCGGTGGGTGCAGTTTAATTTTATGTTCTTATGTATTAATCACTAAAGTTTTATAGTTTACAATATAGACACTCAGAAGATGGACACATGGACACGTGTAATCACAGTCTTTTCATTGGTACCTGCTGCGTACAACTCATCCATTTTGGTGCCACGATTTGTGCTCTCTTTTCTTTCTTTTGCCACCGTGATTAACCCATCGTCGATTTCATCTTCATCAAGCTTTGATGTGGATGTCTCCGGTGTAACTGAAATCTTACGATCTCTCATCAATGAATGAATATGCTTACTGGTTCGGTGTCAACATTTATTACTAGAACAAACATCTTCTTGAGTCGCTTGGTTAGTGTGATTTAAGACTGTTTTTCCGATCAAATCGAGAGTTCTTGGAGGTCTGAATCGCACCCGTGAGGTCTAATTCGGCTTTGGTTCCCGGCTACACAGGACCCAAGTATGGTTTCTTGCATCTTCCTCCCCAACCTGGATAATAGTAGGGTTTGATCGACTACTTGCTTATGTGTTATTTGAGGAGAAAGCGGAAAATATGAAACCAAGATCAAAGAATCACCCATGTGCTAAAAGAGAGTCTCAAACAATGAGGTATGAAATTTCTCTTTGTCATTTCATTTTACCTAATTATCATCGTGATTGCGTCTTTGAGTCTTTTGTTTTAGGATCATATACCCATCTCCTTAAATGCACATAATTTTGATACATTTGATTCTTTGAATAAGAATACTAATGATGTTATCATGGAGGCCGTTGAATCTTGATTTAAGGGTTTAGAACTCATTGGAAGAGGATCTTATGGTGATGTATATGAAGGGGTAAATTTTGATACTGATTTGAAAGAATCATGAGATTTTGTTCTTAAAGTGATTATAATTTTTAATATTAATATATTTTGATTTAGTTTTTATTCATTTGACTGAATGAGATGTAATTAGGTATAAATACTATGATAACACGCAATCCATTTGTTTGGTCTCAAGATGATGTTTAAAATATTTAAAGTCGTTTAAAATATTTGAAGACAAGCTTTAGTTTTCTTTTAGGTGTTCTACAATTGTGGGAGAGGGTTTGGGGATAGTTGGATGTGGTACTCATGCTTACAGAGCTGCTCATTTGATTTCTAGATGTCATTTCTTTATCATTGTGTTATGTAAGTGGGATTGAAGTTTTATGGGGTTATGTTAGCAGGGAAAATTATTCGTTGTAAGGTGACAATGTCTACCCCACTCAGATTCCAAGTGGGCCAAATGGGTTGATACGAACATTGGCATTCGAAAACTAAAGTTATGAGTTATCTTTAGAGGCAATTCACTTAATCAATTTGGGTATTTTTGATATTTTTTGGGTTCAAGTTTGTACATTATCATAGATCATGGTTAAAGGAATGCATCAAAGATATAATATGGAACAACTGGTTAGATATTAACTCAAAATTCCCGTGAAACCCGTGTAAATCTTGATGACTACACTGAAGCATACATGGTATAATATGTACGTACATAAAATGGTGATGTTAGATTTATGATAAAATTCACGCAATTTTAAGCAATTAATTCGTTGTTTACTAATGATTCTCAATCAATGCATTGAGCCTGGGGTTTTCAGTTGCGGGTTCTTTATGAGAGGGTTGGGGTACGGTCCTAGCTAAAAAAGATAGGTGAGCCGATGAAAATAACTCACATCATTATTTTGAATGTAATGTTAGTATTAATGCTTTTGAGTTTAAACCCGCTGCAACGAGCGGGTTAAATTACTAGTTAAACAAAATAATAGATGAAATATAAAAACAGATTAATAAACAAAAGAAAACTAACAAAAATAAAATTCGCACCTGAAAACTAACAAAATAAAATTCGCACCACACATCCCAAGTTCATATGCCCTTTAATTATATATAAAACTCATTATCAACTTTTAATGTATTAAAGTTTGTACTTTAAACTTTATGTATCAAATTCTGAGTGATAGATTTATATTTTTTATTTTAACTATGTAATAAGTCATTTCATATGTTATGTCACGAGCCACGTCGTGTGACACGTCGAAAAAAACTAACAAAGTTAACGAATAGTTAAACTTAGACTATTATTAGTAACAAAATTGAAAGTTAGGATTAATATCGATCAAATTATTAGTTGAGATTAATATTTACTAATAGTCAATAGTTTAGATTATTAAATATAATTTTTCTTTAAATAATAATATACAAAACAAATTTAGAGACTAAAAAAATAAAGGCATAGCCGCATAGGCACGGGCTTAACCCAGGAAAGATGGAACAAGCATTAAAGACATTAGCGTCTTATTAGCTACGCTGGATTGAAATTAGTGTCATTGTGCTTACACAATCTTTATAACCAAAATAAATTTCAAATAAAAAAAATAATATAATCACTATAAAAACGACGTAGATTTTTAATAAGTATATAACTTCTAACTTATAAGATACTTAAAATTATCACATTAAAGACATTAGCGTCTTATTAGCTACGCTAAATTGAAATTAGTGTCATTGCGCTTGCACAATCTATATAACCAAAATAATTTTCAAACAAAAAAATAATATAATCATTGTAAAAACCGACATAGATTTTTATAAGTATATAACTTCTAACTTCTAACAAACTTAAAATTATCTAGAGATTTCATGGTGTACGATTGTTCTTGTTTATTTTATTTTCATTAGTTAAATATTAAACAATGGGAAGCAAACAATTTTTGCTAGCTTCTTCGTCGTATCTGTCAACATGATTTCTTGAGTAAATTATCTTTGACCAGATAACTCTATCCAAAAGAAATTAAAATAAGAATACTTGTCAAGTTTATACCGAATAATCTATTAAGATAGTGAGTTAGTGACTCACCCTCTTCTTCAAAAAAATTGATTTGACCTTTTTGTTTTTATATCCATCCTATAACTTAAATAGTATATATTTTATTAAAAAAGTGTAACAATAATATTTTATGCAAAGTTGAGAACAACTTAACGTATAGAAAAACTGATAAGCATAAATTACAACAATATAATGCATAACATTGTTGCAAATAGTATTATATATAATTTAAAATAAAAGACCCAAAAAATTTAATGTATAGCATAAAACATATCTAAAAAAATTAAAATAAATAATAAATGACTTAAACGGGTCTACTCGTTAACCTCTTAGGTTGGCCCGAACATAACCCACCTAACTAAACGGGTTGACAAGCTTGACCTGAAACTAAACCGAATCTATTTATACTAAACCAAACTTTTAAATTTCATGTTAGGTTCGGATCAGATCGTGTCGGATTATATTTTCGTGTCATTAAATAAATCTACACCCATCCTTGTTAGAATCTTCGCAAATGAAAAGGTTATTCTTACGGTGGAGTTACTTTCCCAAATTTCAACCTCAAGCCAACACTCCACTATTGATCTACAAAATCATCTGTTCTTTATTGGTTTACACTCACAATCATACACACTCTCTCTCTTACATTCTGATTTTGAGTTTCTTCTGCATCTACTGCAGTTTGATGATTTCGTGTCTGCTATCAAAATCCCAAGTAAGATGCCTTCTTCTCATTTTTTTTATATTTTTTATTGAAAGGTAGGTTAGTTTTTAGTATCGATCACTAAGTTAATAATTATCGTCATTGTCAAGGTTTGAATCTTGAACATTCAAAAAAGATAAAGCCTCTCATATTAAGGTTAGATCAAAAGATCATCGGCCTTCTTCTCATCTACTATATGGTATTTTTTGATTGAAGATGACATCATATATCAATTCTAAACCAACGAAACCTAAGTCACTGGAATCGTTTATGTTAATACTAGCCCAATATTTACTTTTTAAGCACATCCTATTAGATTTTTTTTATATACCATTCTACTTTAATAAAAAGCTAACTAAATAAGACATGTGACAACATCATATTTATTCCTATCAAAGTTTTCTGTTTCTTTCTACTATTAAATAATTACCTTTATTACTAATAATATTATTTATTTTTTTAGATTACAAATATTTTTTAATAAATTAAGAAAAATATCTTTTTGTTAATGTTATTTATAAAGAAACGAATTCTATAAATAAGTTCTTCTAAAACATTAAACTTTTATAAATATAAAAAACATTTTGATGTTTCAAAAAGTAAAATTTTTATAAACCAAATATAATCAAAATTGGAAGTATAACAAGATTTTTTTTTAAAATAAAACTTGAAACAAAATGTTTACTTAAAAAAAGATTTAAAAAGTTGATATCATTGTTTTATCACTTATATTTTTTACTCATACATAATTTTAATTATATTTGTATTAGAATATCGTTTTATAATTAATAAATTTTTATTATAGAAAATATTTTATTAATTTAACCCGTGTAATACGCGGATAATTACTAAAACTAGTATTATTATATATATTTAGAAATTACTTCTAAAAACTTACTTCTATAAATTTATGACCAATTAAAAAAATTACTTTTAGATGACACAATTTCTTTTACATATTGTTACTTGAATATGAACTATGAGTTTTGCTACTAACTGGAGGGTAGAATTGAAGAATTAAATCTACACTGTAATCATTCTTCAATCTGAATTGACGTACGAATTGTTGAACCACTTTATTGATATGCATCATTTCGCATAAGATACATCAATTAACGTTATGATATGATACACCACTTATCTTGAAACTTGATAATAATATTATTCAGGTTAAGCATAATTTCGTTCCTACTGGATCGCTTACAACCTTCAATGGCGGCTGCTTCCTCTTCTTGTTCTTCAAGTTCCCGCGATCACAACAAGAGGTATCGGTTCGATGTGTTCTTAAGCTTCAGTGGCGAAGACACCCGCACGACCTTTGTCGATCATCTGAACGATGCTCTTAAGCGACATGGTATTCACACTTTCAAGGACGACGAGAGACTCCGAAAAGGAAAAGAGATCAAAGACGAGCTCTTGAACTCCATTGAGGACTCTAAGTTCTGCATTATAGTTTTCTCTAGGAAGTATGCATCTTCTTGTTGGTGTTTGGACGAGCTTGTAAGGATTATGGAGTGCCAGAAGACAACCTATCAAACTGCTTTCCCTGTGTTCTATGATGTAGAACCCGCTGAGGTCCGCAAACAAACCGGATTAGTTGGAGAAGCCTTTGCCAAATGTACCAGGAAGGTGGTCGTCGGGAAAGCCCTTACTAGAGCCGTCGGGAAAGCCCTTGCAAGGCATTCCAACAAAAAGCTGGGGAAATGGAGAAAGGCTTTAAAAGATGCAGCCAATTTGTGTGGGTGGGAGTTGAAGAACACTGCTCATGGGTATGATCATCTCTCTCATGTTCTTCGGTTTTCTTTCGATAATTCTAGCAAGAGTTATATGTTTGTATGCTATATGCCCACATGAAAGCTAACTGTTTGTACAGGCTTTTTGGCAAGTTATTGCATGGGTTCTTCATCATCAGGCTAATTGAATGTTCATCTTTGATCTACAGAAACGAAGCAAAAGTCATCAAATTAATTGTTGAGCGGATCTCACTCGAGTTACGCTCCATTAATATGGGCGTTGATGAGAATTTAATAGGCATGGAACAAAGGATGCAAGATCTCGATTCTTATCTAGAGATTGGTTTGAATGATGTTCGAATGATAGGCATCAAGGGTATGGGAGGTGCTGGGAAAACAACTTTAGCGCAAGCTATTTTCGATAAGATATCCTTCAGTTTTGAAGGTAAAAGCTTTGTTGAGAATGTGAGGGAAAATTCTAAAGCCCCTTTGTTGGGTTTGAAAAGGTTGCAAGAGCAAGTCCTTAGAGACGTATTTAAGGATAACAACATTACTGTAGGTGGTGTTCATGAAGGGAAAAACTTAATAAAAACAATGTTATGCAGGAAAAAAGTTTTGATTGTTCTTGATGATGTGGATCACGAAGACCAACTTGAGGCGTTAGCTCGTGATCCTAAATGGTTCAAGCCGGGAAGTAGAATTATAATTACAACTAGAGATGAGCAAGTACTCATAGCACATGGAGTGAAACGGATCCATGATGTCACTCTGTTATCGGATGAGGAAGCCCTTCGCCTTTTCCATATGCATGCATTTCAAGAGGGTATTCCAAGCGAAGAGTATGAAACGGAATCACTTCAAGTTGTAAGTTATGCTGCTGGTCTTCCCTTAACAATCAAAGTTATGGGTTCATTTTTATGTGGTCAAGATAAGTCTCAATGGAAGGAGGCACTAGCAAGACTTAAAACAATTCCTTTGAAGGCAACTCTTGAGAAATTAGAACTAAGTTATGAAAACCTAGAGGATGATTACAAGGAAATGTTCCTAGATATTGCATGTTTCAATGAAAAATGGAAGAAAGAGAAAGCAACAAAAATTCTTGAATGTAATGGATTTCAAGCAAGAAATGGTTTAAGAGTTCTTCAACAAAAATCTCTCATAACAATTGATAAAGAAGAAAACTCAATATGCATGCATGATCATATAGTAGAAATGGGCAAGGATATTGTGCGTCGTAAGCATCGGGATGAGCCCCACAAACATAGCCGACTATGGGTTCAAGAGGAAATTGAACAAGTCCTTGCTAATGACTCAGTAAGAATCCCTTTCACTTGTAAGGTGACACATTTTCTATCAGTTATTGCCAAGAAACTCAGGTGAACTCCTTATGAACTCGAGAACACTTTAACGAATACAAATCTAAAACTCAAATTCACCAACACAATGACATCAAATCTCCCAAAGAAATGTCCTTATCAACAACGCATAATGATCTAATAGAATATGGAAACATGATGTATCATGAACACTAATAGACACCACATGTTAGATGGCAACACTATATATCAGGTCACGTGTGCATGGAACAAGCTTGCTTGCATGAAGTTTATTTAAAGTTACTTTGTTTGGTTTACATTTTATTTTCAATTAATGTTGAGTAGTGGGTTAGTTACCTCAACTAAGTTAGAGGGTAAGTTATTAAGTAGTGGAGTCATGTTTTCATTTGTTTTGCATTAGTATTTTCCTTTCAATGTACGTTGGTTTTTATGTTTTTATGCAAAACAAAGCAGTAGAAAACTTTTGGTGAAAACATCTCTGTATCTTCCTTTCATTACCTATAGAAAGTGTGAGTTTGTGTATAAAAGCTTTCCACTTAATAGTTCAACACCAAAGATCTAAGATCATCAGATTAGCGAAAGTAGTTGAATAAGGAAAAAAACTTATTTCACTGTGATCCGGGGCGACAACCTCTTTCTTGAAATTCTCTTTTTTTTTAACTTGAAATAAAAAGCAACCCTCAGTAGAACAACAGGAATGGTCTTTCATAGCCCATCAACAACCACCCACTTCACTTCTGTAACTTTGAAACAAACATTCAAAATTAGATCGATAGATAAAACTCATTATTTGATATTTGAATTGATATATTTGAATATTTATGACACAAGTTTTGTGACAAGTTTTCTTGAAATTAATACAGTGTACTAAGGCAACAAGATGTATAGAACTCACGATCACTCCTACGATTGATTTAAAAGGTCTTGGAAACATGAAGAGACTTAGATACCTTAGAGTGAATGATTGGAAGTCCAAAGATTTTGCTTGTGAACTTGATGAATCTTACCAATACTTTCCAAATTCGCTACGGCATCTAAGTTGGACCAGATACCCTCATCGGTGTTTACCCAAAACATTTGAAGCAAATAATCTTGTTGCACTTAGAATGCGTCATAGCAATATCGAACAACTTTGGGAAGGAGGAAAGGTAATATGGTAGATTGGGTGTTGCGTATCATTATAATTGTATATATTCTAGTTATCGCAACAACATATTACTCTTTTTTTTCTATTTTTATCTTATAATAGGTTAGAGCATTCACATCACAATTAGCATTCATTTGTGAGTGTGTTTCCTATAATATAGAAATGGTTCTGAGTGGATAAAAGAGAAAATATTATTGTTAATCTTATATATTATATTTGATAAAACGCGTTTCATCTTATAATTTTTTTAATATTATTTTAAAGTGATTGTGAATGAAGAAAAGAGAAAAAGTAATAATAAATATATAAAAAATATTATTTAATTATAAAAAAGTAGAAAAAAATAATATTTTTAATATAATTATAAGAATGAAAATGAGAAATGTGATCATTTACCTTGATTTGAGTTATTCAGAGTTGTTAAGGAGCCTTGACCTTGCATTGATGCCCTATCTTGGGAGGTTAGAACTTGTAGTTTATTTTGATTTAGTAAACCTTTACTTGCATGATGGAAAGGTAATATTGTTGATTTTTTTGTTTTGAATGTACATCTGTTGGCTATTTACTTTAACATCATATGTTTACATTTCTTGTTGTTATCTTTTCATGATAGGTTATGAAGAAGCTGAAGGTCCTTTCTCTGGGTTATACAAAGTTAAGGAGCCTTGACCTTGGGTTGATGCCCAATCTTGAGAGGTTACTTCTTCCATATTGTCATGATTTGGTAAAACTTTACGTGCCCGGTGGATGTCTAAAAAGCCTTATCTACTTAAACTTAAAAGGCTGCCAAAGTTTGGAATCGCTTGTGTTTATCGCTCAGTTGGAATCACTTGAGGTTCTTCATATAGGTCCATTAAATTTCAGGGAATCCCTAGATTATATAATCACTCCGCACTCCAACAATAGTTTGCTAGAGCTTCATATATTTGATCTACATATAAAGGAATTACCCTCGTCATTCGGAAATCTTCATAAGCTTGTCTCTGTATTTCTTAATTGTTGTTATAATCTCAAGTATCTTCCGGAAAGCATTTGTAGTTTACAACATCTCAGAACGCTTAAGCTTCGATCGACTAGCATACAGGAGTTTCCAGAGGAATTTGGTCAACTGAAATGTTTAGAAAAGCTAGATCTAACAAGTACGGATGTTACACATCTCCCTCGTAGCATTTGTATGCTAAAACGTCTAAACACCCTCCGTCTTGAATGGTGTGATGATCTTGAGAAGTTACATGAAGATGTTGGCCAATTAGAATCTTTAGTAAAATTAAATCTTAGACATTGCCATAATTTAAGAGATATTCCTAACAGTATTTGTAAGTTGAAACGTCTCAAAAAGTTAAAACTTGATGGTTGTAGCAGCCTTGAGAAACTGCCTGACAGATTGGGAGATTTAGAATGTTTGCAATTCCTAAGTATTGAGGGTACTAGCATAAGTCGCCTTCCACCTGGCATTAATTTGTTGACAGGTTTGAAGATCAACATATCCCGCATGGGGTAGATGATGATTTTATTCAGTTATGCTTCGAATATGACCCTAAGAAGTGTCAAATACAAGGTTTTTAACATCTAAGCATTCTTGAACCTTCAAAGATGTAGCAAAGAGGAATTTCCTGAGGTTCTTGGGCATTTGGAATGTTTAGAAAAACTAAATTTAAGTTATACCAATCTTAAACATCGTTGAAACATTTGAAAAAACTCGTTCTTCAATGTTTCTGTCCTGAGATTCCAGACAGCATCTGCATCTTGAAACAATTGAAAATTTTGGTCCTTTATCATTGTTTCTGTCTTGAGAAGTTAACTGCTGATGTTGGCCAATTAGAATCTCTTGAGTAATTATATATAACAAGGTGTTATAATTTAAGAGAGATTCCAAGCAGCATTATCATCATGTTAAAACATTTCATAACGTTGAACCTTGAATGGTGTAGAAGGCTCGAAAAATTGCCTTACGAACTCGAAGATTATATATTTGGGATACTGGCATAAGTCGTCTTCCACAGAGCATTTCTTGATCATAAGGTCTAAAGATTTATGGATTCAAGCTCAACCACAAAGAACTTAGAAGGTAGTTACCTTTGTGTTTGATATTTGAAAGTGATAATTACATATGAGTTCAAATAAAGCTGTTGTAAACGTACATTATTTAATAGTAAACAGATTTTGGACTTTGAAGGTTAATATATATTTAAATTTAACAAATTGGATAAAGCTGGTATTCTACTAACAATCAAAATTATCTTGATTTTCTTATCTTTATCTTGCAAGGACTTCCTGCCCCTGATCTTGAATGGTGTTGGATGATTCCGATCTGAGCTACGGGTCGATCTGATAAACTGGTGGTGGATTCCTATTAAGTTATTCAATTGCTGATGTATGAAGACGAGTTGAAAGGTCAATACAAGAACAAGTAACCGTTGTTGGGTTTAATTGGGTTTTGTTCACCGGTCAATGGGTCTTGACTCGGTAGCTAATGGGCCAGGCAAAATTAGAAGTGGGTTAATTAGTTAGTTGCATATTTTTAGTGAATAAAGAAAGTGTCAAAGTTGATCGAGTTCTTAGCAATTGTACGTTGGATTCAAGTACACGTTGGGCATGGTGCCGGACATACAGTTCCCTTTTTCCGCGCTCGCGCTTCATCTTTCTGCAAGTATTAATAACCACCATTATTCATATCATTAACAAGACAGCAACTGCAAGCCTTCATATCATCTGTGCCCATGGTGCCGGACATACAGTTCTAAAATTCAAAGAAAAAAACACATATCATGCTGTCTGCTTCAAAACGATAGGCTAAAATTCCTAATTTTAACATGCTTCCCTTTTTCTGTTTTAGTCACAGTTTGATTTGACATCATAAATGCCATATGCCAACTCCAATAAGTAACAATGTATTGAGCCAAGATTGATGGGATTTGTACAAGGCCAGTTGGTTTTATTCATTGTCAAAATATGTATAATTCAGTTCATCATTAAATCATTAATTAAGATATGATATGTCTATTCCAAGACAAGCTGCAGAAACTACTACCTCTATTTGACGCCGGGTGTTGGCAACATCCAAAGGACATGTAAAAGCACCTGCAAGCCATCCTGCAACAATGCCAGCACTGAAGTTTGCTGATAAAGAAGCCATGTTTGATTTATAATATTAACAAGTAACTTACAATTTTCGAGATTTTGAGTGCTGCTTCTGTTTGTGGCAATGATATCAACGAGGGTCTTCCAGACTCCTGGAGGCCTTTTACCATGATGCGTATCTTTAAATGCCTATACAACAACATAACATTCAGTATTTTTACCTATATATCGATTGCATACTAATTCCAAAGACGAGCAAGCAAACATCATGTTTAAAGAAAGCAGCAATGCAGTGATAGCAATAACAAGGTTATGTTACCTGCACACGGGTCCTTGTAAATTCAACAGGATAACAAGTAATACAAGCGAGTGAACGGGCAACGGAGCCTGCAACTAGTGGGACATAAGGGATCACTGCACAATCTTCATTTGAAGTGCTTCTGCTTCTATTATTTCAAGGCTTCATAACCAACAACCCTTAGGTTAAACCATATTTCTGTGTTCTTAAAGCTTGTTCCATACACTATCTAAAATCTCCGCTTGGTCACTAGGAACTATCACTCTCCTTCCAGCCCCCTTCACGGGCAGTATTCTATGACGCTAGCCAGCGAGAACTTCCACCCTTTCCAGCAATCATTTTTTTTTCCTCCACCGTTGGCAGTAGAATGGTCTCTCATCGTTTCAAGACAGGAAATTAAATCCGTTCTGTTGTTCGAAAAAAGCCTCGCAATCAGCTATTGAGTATATCTAATCTACTAATAATCTATGGATCTAATGAGATCAAAATCACTTCCATTTTATACATAAAAAATTTCAAGGCTTGATACTTTAATGTCAGCCATAGAAATTTTGCCAAGTTCCAAGTAGGAACGAAGGCTAACCCGTTTGACCCAGCACCCATCCCTGTCTGCATGTTTTGCTAGACTCTAGTGTTGGAAGATTTAATCAAGAAATATTATCTAATTTAATGTAAATAGAAAGTAAAATTAAAAAGTCGAACGGAAGATTAGGTTGTGTCGTTTGGTTAGTTTGGGAGTTAAAACAGCACTTAGCCGTTACGTCTTTGGATATAAATGCTCACATGTAGGATATTGTTTGTGGAATAATATAGAGTGCTTTGTGTGTGTAGTAAGTGCGTTTTTTGGACCCTTTTTTTGTGAGTCCCAGTCCCTGCACATTCATGTGAATATTCTTAATTTTCCATCCAAATATAATCCTATTAATTCTAATTACGACTAGAGATAAGCAGGAGCTTGATGCACATGGAGTGAAATGGATACGTGACGTCAGTCAATTATCAAAGGAGGAAGCAATGTGCCTCTTTAGTAGGCATGCATTTCGGAAAGACACTCCAACTCAAGAGTTTGAAAGCCATTCACGTGAAGTTGTAAGTTATGCTGCTGGTCTTCCATTAACAATCAAAGTTTTGGGTTCAAATCTATGTGGTAAAGATGATAGCGAATGGAAAGAAGTACTAGAAAGACTCAAAACGATTCCGTTGAATGAAACTCTTAAAATATTGGAACTAAGTTATGAAAATCTGGAGGATGAACACAAGAAAATATTCCTAGACGTGGCATGCTTCCTTAGAGGTTGGGAGAAAGAACACGCAATAAAAATGCTTGAAAGTTGTGGATTTTATGCTAAAAATGGTTTAAGAGTTCTTGAGCAAAAATCTCTAATAACTGTAAAAGAAAATTATGGATCATACATACATATGCATGACCATCTTGTAGAAATGGGCAAGAATATTGTACGTCGTGACCACGTGGATGAGCCCAACAAACATAGCCGACTATGGGTTCAGGGAGAAATTGAACGTGTCTTGGCTAGTGACTTGGTAAGAATCCATTTTACTTGTAAGGTGGAGATGACACTGACAATTTTTTTCTTTAGTTATAACATAAATTTTATAGTTATTGTTCTTGGATTACAGGTTAATGAAACAACAAGATATATAGATTTTATTATCACTCCAAATGTTGTGTTGGAAGGTTTTAGAAACATAAAGAGACTTAGATGCCTAATTGTGAACCATGGACAGTACAATATTTCTCATGGCCATTTGAAGATTGATGAACTCCCATACTTTTCAAATTCGTTACAATATCTATATTGGTACGAATATCCTTATCAGTGTTTACCCGAAACATTTGAAGCAAACAATCTTGTTGCACTTGAAATGCATAAGAGCAGAATTGAACAACTTTGGGAAGGGGGAAAGGTAACATGCTAGATTGGGTGTTTTCTATTGTTATAATGATATATTGGTCTAGTTATCGAAACATATTTTACTTTTTGGATCTCTTATCATATATTAATAGGTTATGAAGAAGCTCAAATTCCTTGATTTGAGTTATTCGGAGTTGTTAGGGAGCCTTGACCTTGGGTTGGCACCTAATCTTGAGAGGTTATAACTTAAATATTGTCCTGCTTTGGAAAAACTTTACTTACACAATGGAAAGGTAATATGATTGCTTTTTTTTTGGTTTTGCATGTGCATATGTTAGCTAGTTATTGCAACAACATATGTTTATCCATTTTCCTTCTCTTTTCATCTTATAGTAGGTAATGAAGAAGCTCAAAGTCCTTTCATTGAATTATACAAAGTTAAGGACCCTTGACCTTGGGTTCATGCCCAATCATGAGATGTTAAGTCTTCTATATTGTCGTGATTTGGTAAAACTTTACGCACATGGTGGATGTCTAAAAAGCCTTGTCTACTTAAACTTAAACATCTACAACAATTTGAAATCATTTTTATTTATCGAGCAGTTCGAATCACTTAAGGTTCTTTATACAGATCCATTAAATTTGAGAGAATCGCCGGATTATATAATCACATGGCACTCCAACAATAGTTTGCTAGAGCTCTATCTTTCATATGACAATATAGAAGAATTACCGTCATCAATTGGAAATCTTCATAAGCTTGTCTCTCTTGTTATCAAAGATTGCACTAATCTCAAAAGTCTTTCCAGAAGCATTTGTAGTTTACATCATTTGAGAACTCTCAAGGTTCAACTCTGTGGAATAAGGGAATTACCGGACGACATTGGCCGATTAGAATGTTTAGAAATGCCAGAGTTAACAAGAACAAGTTTAAAACATCTTCCTCATAGCATTTGTACGTTGAAACATCTAAAAACCCTACTTCTTGTACATTGTTATGATCTTCAGAAGTTACCTGAAGATGTTGGCCAATTAGTATCTTTGGTCGTATTAAATCTTGAACGTTGCTATAGTTTAAGAGATATTCCTAATAGCATTTGCAAGTTGAAACATCTTAAAGAGTTGAAGCTTAAAGGATGTAGAAGGCTTCAGAAATTGCCTGACGGACTCGAACATTTAAAATGCTTACAATTCTTAAGTATTATGGAAACTAGCATAACTCACCTTCCACTAAGCATTTCTTTGTTGCCGTGTTTGAAAATGGTTGATGATTTTATTCGGTTATGCTCTGAAGATGATTCTGAGAATCATCAAATACAAGGTTTTCAAAATCTAAGAATTCTTCACCTTGAAAGATGTGGCATAAAGGAATTGCCTGAGGCCTTTGTGCATTTGGGGTGTTTAGAAGAGCTAAATTTAAGTTATACAGATGTTAAACATCTCCCTGATAGCATTTGTATGTTGAAACATTTGAAACAACTTGTTCTCCAACATTGTGTGCTTCTTCAGAAGTTGCCCAACGATGTCGGCCAATTAGAGTCTTTAGTGGAATTATATCTATCAAGGTGTTATACTATAAGAGAGATTCCAAGCAACATTTGTACGTTGAAACAACTAAAAATATTGGACCTTTATCATTGTTTCTGTCTTGAGAAGTTACCTGATGATGTCGGGCAATTAGAATCTTTGGAGGAGCTATATTTATTAAGGTGCTATAACATAAAAGTGATTCCAAACAACATTTGCATGTTGAAACATCTCAAGAAGTTGGAGCTTGAAGGCTGTAGGAGGCTTGAGAAACTGCCTGACAAACTAGCAGATTTAAAATGTTTACAGGAGTTGGATATACGTGCAGCAGGCATAACTCATCTTCCAAGGAGCATTTCTTTCCTAAAAGGTTTAAAAATCTACAAATAAGAGGTGAAAGAAACAAAAGAAAAGTCCACATGAGCCTAATATTAAAGAACACTTGGAAAGGTACTCCCTACCTCAGCTAATTATCAAAACAAAATTGGCATATATTTTTTTACATATATTTAAATTTTTATGTAAAATTCAAGTCAGTAGCAGGTACATTCAACCTCAAAAGGAAACATGTAAAATGACATGCTTTTGACCTTTTCAGGTCAACATGTTATTTTTTGATTTAGAATCTATGTGCATCTAGTGAGAATCAACATATTTTAATTACTTGTACAAATGTCACAATGCTTATTGATTGTTGTAACCATGAAATTTATCTTTCAAATATTAGAAGTTTGTGTATTGTTAAAGTATAAGCTAGTAAGTCTGACTTTAAACGTCATACTTGTAAATAAATATGATCTTTGACATGACTTATGAGGTGAAACATGTTACCTTCTAAATTTAGAAACTGCACGTTTCTAGTAACATCAAATATCAGCAAAATGTTTTCACTGGGGTCACTTGAAGTCAATCAAGTCAGTTTGTCCTTAAAAGTCAACTTATAACAGTATTAACAAACAGATCAAATGGGTGGAAGATCAAATGCTGTGGGTGGAAGATCTTGACCTGAAACGGACTGCTGTTACAAATGCTCCAAGATCAAATGTTGTGTTGCTGAATTTAATGCTTAAATTACAAGATTTCTTTAAAGTCATTGTTCTAGCTGAAGAATGCACAAAGACCAAAACCTTTTCCTGATCCTTACCTTAAGGCTCTTTTAAAGTTCCCCCAAATCACACATTTGTGTTTGAGGTATGAACTAGAAGCAATCATCTCTCAAAATAGCTAAGTGTTTCAATTCAATGCATATGCTGTGTGTTTCACTGTTCGATTTTTCAAATGGAAATTATGGATATAAAAAAAATCGGAACACAGTCCATGACGAGTTAATCAACAAAAGAATTAGAACAGATCTACATTTACGGGCGCTAAATGTACCTCTAGAGGACTACAGGTGACAAGATGGGGATCAAATGATTTGATTAATCTAGTTAATATTATTTTGGATTGAAATGGGTCATTTTTAGTGCGGGTTGAAATGGTCCGTGCAAGATTGTGTTGACTTGCAAACAAGTTTTTCTCCACTTATTAAAAATAATCAGTATTTTAGATATACCATTAGACCCATTTCACCAGTTCCCCTTTAGGCATTTTTTTATTTGACCCATTTAACCCATTTGATGTCACATACTTGTGTTGCCATATAATGTAACCAGTGACTTGTAAGGTCAACATTGATTTTAAGCTTCAATATTGTTAAAGTTTACTAAATACTTCAGCTTACATTTGATATAAGTATGTGTTGCTGCACCGAAATAAGGTTCCTCCTCCGCTGGCCGACACTACCTCGGAATAACCTGTTGGCAAGTAAACAACATTGTTAGGCTCACTGCAGTGAAGTGTCACTGCGATCCACCTCCGGCTTGAGAATCAATTTTGTCTTTTTGGATAAGTGTATAAAAAGTACAGAGACTGAGCATAAGTTGCTTGTGTCTTACCTGAGCATTAAGTGTCCCTATTTATACTTGAGGATCCTTCTTAGGAGATCAGAGGAGGTTTGTGGTGCCTGCCCGTTTTGGTAGAGGGTCTCTCTTCTTAACCTTTGTATCATTTTCTTATCTCTGGAGATATGCTATTTGTGTGTAAAGATTTGACTATGCTTTGTTGTTCTGCCAGCATCACCTCTGACCTGTCTTTACTAGCCTTTGACTTTTCTTATTTAGTTGTAAATGGTAACTTCCTACTTTCGGAATCCTATATACGATATTCCTTTTTTCAGTAAACCTCCATTCCCGATCTTTACACTGTACCGCCACTCACTGTTCTAATAATCGTCATGGGAGAATGTGTTAGATTCGAGCATGTGGCGGTATAATGAGAGTTGCCTTGCCATTTATCCTTCCTGCGTCCTTGCCTTTTAACTGTACTTGGGCTCCTGCTTACATTGTTTTTCTCTGTGTAAAATCCTAATCACGATCGATTCTAAATATTGTTGCACTTGAAAATCAAATTAAGACGGATGTGTGCTTGTGTGATATCAACGAACATTAAACAAACTCAATCGAATATTACAATACCAAAATCTGTGCCAAAAATAAAGTCCAACAAAATCTAGAAATAAAACAAAAAGTAAAATAACTCATAAAATAAGTCATTTTTGGGCCGAAACTATGACCCATTTTTGTGAGAACGTGCTCCTCGGTCCAACGGTCGTTTCGACCTGTCGCAGGCCCAAAACAGAGACTTTTAGCCTAAGTTATGGCCATTTTAGTAAAGTCCCTTTGGACAAACGATCTTGAGCCTACAAAAACAAAATAATTTGTTACTTCATAGTTAGGCCCGCACCAAAAAAGAAAGGAAAGATTTAGCGGTAAAATGTTGAATACAGGATTTGCTTACTCCAACACCAATAAATGAATGGACCAAGAACAACAATAAATGAATGCACTAAAGTTTCAAGAGTATAATCATTATAACAAGAGAGAAGAGAACATAAAAAGATGAATATGGATTTAAATTTATGAATTACGTTATGTTATAATTTATAACTGGTCGCAAAAATATTTTGTAAAAAATAGTTGCGCTCGTAGTTCTAGTCGATGATAGTTAAGTCGCAAACTTCGTCGGAAAATTTATAGGTTGCAATCTCGTTTGTTAAAGTTACGGTTGCAAACTTGGTTGTAAAAAACTTGTCGTCGCCAAAGCATCAACAAATTTGCGAGGGAATTTCTGTTGCAAAATTAGTTGCAAGATTATTTGGTCGCAAAAATGTTCGCAAACATTAACCAACCACGAAACTAGTCGCAAATTTGTTGTAAAAGGGCATTTGCGATAATTTTTTGACCATAGTGGATGGTCGCAAATGATCATTTTTGTAGTAGTAGTAGGTTGGCTTTATAAATATCCATAAAATGACTAGGCGCCTAATAAAGTGAACATATTTCACTTACGCATAGAAATGGGTCGGACCTCTTCTCTCGATGCTTTATTAACTAGGAACGTACATTCGTGTCAGATCTTCTCTTTGTAAGCCATTTGGGGAGTTGGATTAATTAGTAATCCACCTCTTTATCTCCCGCGCGATTGCTATGGTGTAATCTTTCTTCTATATTCACCTTCACTTTTAGGTATCTAAGGGAGTTGCACACAACAATTCATGGGGACGATGTTAAACGGAAGATGGTTCACGTAATTATACTCACTATTGTTGGTGTATTTAGAAAGCAAGAAATAAAGACAACTTTTAATAAACGAGGCTTTTCCAGATAAATGATATTAAGATGCTAGACTCGCTATGATTGAAGAATAGGATAAGAGTGAAGTAGTAAAATGGTCTTTTTGGAATCCTTTGAATGTCGGTTAGAGCTACTATGCTTCTGGGAGGTTTTATTAGTTGAAATTATTGTTTTTAATATCAATTTTCTTGTTTTTCTTGTATTGTTTTGTGAGGTTTTTAAGATTCTTACTACCGTCTTTTATTTAATACATTTTCTTGCCCTTAGAAAAGAAAGATTGGAGCCAAATATGGTACAATCAGATGAACATATTAAATGAACACCACATATTCCAATCTAATAAGTTCCAATTGACCCTTTAATATTGTTTATGCTCGTGTTTTTTTTACAAATACCGTGCATGTGAGCTATATAGTGAATTTCCACACATTACCCCATTGGTAAGTATCTTCATATTTATGCTACCATATGAATACATGTATTACTCTACCACATAAGCTTGATTTTGTAGTATAATTCTGTTTTAAGAAAATAATGAAATATATAAGATTTATTTAAGTTTATAGTAATTAAAAAGTGATAGAAAAAAAAAGAGAGGTTAATTCCATTTTTTACTTCTTCTAGTGTTAATTTTAAAATGTTGATATCAATTTTTTAAATTTCATTCATTCGAAAAAGAATCTTTCGACTAATACTGCATTATTATAAAAAGATAAAGACACACGCTAATGTCCACATATATTTCGTGTCATATTAATTCATAAAAAGTATATTATAGAGTAAAAAACAAAACAACGGGTGAAATATGTCCTCATCAATGGCATATTCATTGCATTGAGCGCATTCAAGTTTAGTTTATCAACTAAAAGGTTATCATTGAAAAATAATACATAAACTAAGAAAAAAAAAACAAAACTACCTATTGTCACAGTTGCGTATTTTAATGTAGTCACTAAATTCTATTCTCCAAATCAACTCAATTATTCGACTACTGTACAATTAATTTTTTCTTGATCCAAGGTCAATTATGTTCAAGAAATGAGGCGAGTTTAGTCCCTATAATACTTTCTGGAATATTGTTAACTTTTTCATCTTTAAATCTCCAGTAAGAAATATATATGATACACTTTGTACAAGACACGTATATACTTACAATCTTATTTATGATTTAAATTCATTTGTAATTAAGAATATGAGATAACTTTTTTTATAAAGTAAAAGTTTGTGACAATACATTATGAACAAAATATATCGACTTTTAATAGCTCATATTTTATGTTGACACTTAATAGCTCAACTTTATCCTGTTGTAACTTGACCCTTATCATCTTCTTCGGCTTAAACATACATTTCATCCCAACTCTCTGTCAAGCATAAGCACACCCTTCAATGGCTTCTTCAAGTTCATGTGATCACAACAAGAGCTACACCTATGATGTGTTTCTGAGCTTCAGCGGAGAAGACACCCGCAAGACCTTTGTCGATCATCTCTATGCTGCTCTTGATCAAAAAGGTATTAACACCTTCAAGGACGATAAGAAACTCAGGAAAGGAAGAAGGATTAAAGATGATCTCCTACAATCCATTGAAGAGTCCAGATTATACATCATTGTCTTCTCCAAACGCTATGCATCTTCATCATGGTGCTTAGACGAGCTTCTGAAGATCATGGAGTGTCATAAGATGAACCAGCATACTGCTTTCCCCGTGTTCTACGATGTGGATCCGTCTGAAGTCCGAAAACAAAGCGGATCGGTTGGAGAAGCGCTTGCGGAGCATACGAATAGAAATGAATCAGAGGTTGGAAAATGGAGAGAGGCTCTTAAAGAAGCAGCCGGTTTGTCCGGTTGGGATGTGAGGAACACTGCTGATGGGTAATTCCTTTATCATATCATGTTTTAAATTTTAAATTAGAGAGTAAATATAAGTCTTGTTGATAGATGAGCATGCACCAAAACATGAAATATGTTACGCTTGTTTTACAATTTGTGTGTTAATTATAGAATGAAAAATATTGATCCATGTAAGTTCTTGAGCAAGCTAATTGAATCTTGTTCTGTGATCTACACTCAGGCATGAAGCTAAAGTTATAAAACTAGTTGTTGAGAAGGTTTCAAGCAAGTTGCTCCCCATTAACATGGACATTGATGAGAATTTAGTAGGAATGGAAAAAAGGATACAAGATCTCAATTCCTATTTAGAGATTGGAGTGAATGATGTGCGCATCATAGGGATCAAGGGTATGGGAGGTGTCGGGAAGACAACTTTAGCCCGAGCTATTTTTGATAGAATATCAACCAATTTCGATGGTAAAAGTTTTGTGGAGAATGTGAGGGAAAATTCAAAAGCTTCTTTGTTAGGTTTGAATAAGTTGCAAGAACAAGTCCTTAGAGATGTATTAAAGGATAACATCATTGTAAGTAACCTTCATGATGGGAAAATCTTAATTAAAAAGAAGTTGCGTGGTAGAAAGGTTCTTGTCGTTCTTGACGATGTGAATCATGAAAACCAACTTGAGGAGTTAGCCGGTGATCCTAATTGGTTCAAGCCAGGAAGTAGAGTTATAATTACAACTAGAGATGAGAGCGTGCTCAACACATACAGAGTGAAATGGATCTATGATGTCGATTTGTTATGTAATGAGGAAGCGCTTCGCCTCTTCAGTAGACATGCATTTAGGAAAAATAGTCCAGCTCAAGAGTATGAAACTCAATCACACGAAGTTGTACGGTACGCTGCTGGTCTCCCTTTAACCGTCAAAGTTATAGGTTCATTTCTTCGTGGTAAAAGCAAGTCTGAGTGGATAGATGCTCTAGCAAGACTCAAAAAAATTCCATTGAATGAAACTCTTAGAATATTAGAACTAAGCTATGAAAGTCTAGAGGATGATTACAAGGAAATATTTCTAAATGTCGCATGCTTCCTTAGAAATCGGAGTAAAGACCATGCAATAATATTGCTTGAAAGTTGTGGATTTCACCCTATAATTGGTTTAAGAGTTCTTGAGGAGAAATCTCTAATAAAAATTGTACGAAGTTTTGGAGGTGAAAGAATACACATGCATGATCGTATAGTCGAAATGGGTGAGAATATTGTACGTCGTGAGCATCCGGATGAGCCCAACAGACATAGTCGATTGTGGGTTCATAAAGAAATCAAACATGTCTTGGCTAGTGACTTGGTAAGAATCCATTATATCTGTATGGTGGAAGGACCTTATATTTTTCTTTAGTTATAACACAAGTTTTGTGGTTGTTGTTCTTGAATTATAGGTTAATGAAGCAACAAGGTATATGGATTTAAGTATCACTCCTAATATTGTTCTGAAAGGTCTTATAAACATGAAGAAACTTATATGCCTTATGGTGAACAGTATGAACTACAAGAGGGTGAATAGTATGGAGTACAAGTTTTATCATAACCATCGGAAGATTGAACTCCCGTACTTTCCTAATTCATTACAATATCTATGTTGGTTCGAATACCCATGTCGGTGTTTACACGAAACATTTGAGGCAAATAATCTTGTTTCACTTGAAATGACTTACAGCAAAATTGAACAACTTTGGGAAGGGGGAAAGGTAATATGGTAGATTAATTGGGTGTTTTGTATTGTTATTCTAACATATTTTACTCTAATTTTGTTCTCTTTTCATCTTATAACAGGTTATGAAGCAGCTCAAATTTCTTAATTTGAGTTATTCAAAGTTGTTAAGAAGATTTGACCTTAGGTTAATGCCTAATCTTGAGAGGTTAGAACTTAACGAGTGCAATGAGTTAGTAAAACTAAACTTGGACAATGGAAAGGTAATATGGTTGATTTTTTGTTTTCTATGTGCATCAGTTGCCTAGTTATTGCAACAACATATGTTTACTTTTTGTTTTGTTATCTTTTCATCTAAAGATAGGTTATGATGAAGCTCAAGGTCCTTTCTTTGGATTTTACAAAGTTAAGGAGCCTTGACCTTGGGCTGATGCCCAATCTTGAGAGGTTACTTCTTCCACGTTGTATTTATTTGAAAAAACTATATGTGCACGGTGGATGTCTAAAAAGCCTTCTCTACTTAGACATAAGTGGTTGCTACAATCTGGAATCATTTTTGTTTATCGAGCAGTTGGAATCACTTAAGGTTCTTCATACGGTTCGATTAAATTTGAGGGAATCCCCAGATTATAAAATCACATGGCCCTCCAACAATAGTTTACTAGAGCTTCGGATTTCAGGTGTAGCTATAGAAGAAATACCCTCATCAATTGGAAATCTTCATAAGCTTGTCTCTCTAGTTGTCTATTATTGCACTAAAGTCAATAGTCTTCCAAGAAGCATTTGTAGTTTACAACATTTGAGAACGCTCGAGGTTCAATTCTCTGGAATAGAGGAATTGCCAGAGGACATTGGCCAATTGGAATGCTTAGAAAATATGGATTTAACAAGTGTAAAAGTTAAACATCTTCCTCATAGCATTTGTATGTTGAAACGTCTAAAAACCATAATTCTTAAATGGTGTTCTGTTCTTGAGAAGTTACCAGAAGATGTTGGCCAACTAGAATCTTTGGTGGAATTAAATCTTGAAGGTTGCGATCATTTAAGAGACATTCCTAACAGCATTTGTAAGATGAAACGTCTCAAAGAGCTAAAGCTTTACGGTTGTAAAAGGCTTGAGAAATTGCCTGACAGACTTGGAGATTTAGAATGTTTACAAAAATTAGATATTCAGGACACTGGCATAATTCACCTTCCACCTAACATTTTGTTGTTGAAAGGTTTAAAAATCTACACAACTGAATTGGAAGATGAAATAATAGGTGATGATTTTATTAACTTATTATGCTGTGGATATAATTCTCAAAAGCTTAAAATACTGGGTTTTCAGAATCTAAGAACTCTTGAGCTTAGAAGATGTGGCGTAGAGAAATTGCCTGAGGCCCTTGGGCATTTGGAATGTTTAAAAGAGCTACATTTAAGTTATATGGATATTAAACATCTCCCTGATAGCATTTGTATGTTGAAACATTTGAAAAAACTCTTTCTTCAACATTGTGTACTTCTTGAGCAGTTGCCAGACGATGTTGGCCAATTAGAGTCTTTAAAGGAATTATATCTCTCAAGGTGCTATAGTATAAGAGAGATTCCGAGCAGCATTTGTACATTGAAACAACTAAATATATTGGACATTTATCATTGTTTCTGTCTTGAGAAGTTACCCGATGTTGTTGGGCAATTAGAATCTTTGGAGGAGCTATATTTATTAAGGTGTTATAATATCATAGAGATTCCAAACAGCATTTGCATGTTGAAACATCTGAAGAAGTTGGAGCTTGAAGGCTGTAGAAGGCTTGAGAAACTGCCTGACAAACTGGGAGATTTAAAATGTTTACGGGAGCTGGATATACGGGCAACAGGCATAACTCATCTTCCATGGAGCAGTTTTCTCTTGAAAGGTTTAAAGATCTATAGATCTGAGGTCATGAAAAAAAGAAAAGTCGAGATGAGCTCAATAACAAAGAACCGTTAGAAAGGTACTCCCTCTCTCAGCTAATTATTAAAAGAAAATTACCACATTGAGTACAAATACTCTACAAAATAATCAAAATTATCTTTATTATAACCGATGCAGGAGGCAGGTTTCTTCAACATTGCGTTCTTCTTGAGGAGTTGCCTGACAATGTGCCACATTAGAATCTCTAGAGGTAATAGATCTATCAAGGTGCTTTAGAATTAAAGAGATTCCAAATGACGTTTGTATGTTGAAACATCTGAAAATGTTAATCCTTGTAAGTTGTGGTGGCATAAAAGAATTTACTGAGGCCGTTTGACAGTTGGAATGTTCAGAAGAGTTGCATATAAGTTATATAGATGTTAAACATCTCCCTGAAACATTTGTATGCTGAAACATTTTGAAGAAACTTGTTCTTCAGCGTTGTGTACTTCTTGAGAGGTTGCGCAATGATATCGGCCAATTAAGTTCTTTGGATTTTTTAAATCTATCAAGGTGCTATAGTATTTTGAGATTCCAAATATTATCTGTATGTTGAAACAATTGAAAATTTTGGTCCTTTATCGTTGTTTCCGTCTTGAGAAGTTACCTAAGTATGTTGGTAAATTAGAATCTTTGGAGATATTATATCTATCAATGTGTTATAATATAAGAGAGATTCCAAACAATATTTGTATGTTTAAACATCTCAAACAATTACAGCTTAAAGGCCATAGAAGCATTCAGAATTTGTCTGACAGACTGGGAGAATTAAAAAGTTTGCAATTCTTAACTATTTGGGATACTACCATAAGTCATCTTCCAGAGAGCAGTTTTTCGTTGAATTATCTCAATATTTTCACAAAAAATCTATATGCGTCCAATCACAATGAACCATTAGAAGGTATTCTCTCTCAACTAACTATAATATAAATGGATAATCACATGATAAATTAAAATATGTTTCACTTATGAGTACAATTAATGCTGGTGTACACATTATTTTAAAATAAACACATTTTTTACTTTAAAATCAATATATATTGAAAAATTAACACATTGGATACAAGTACTCTACTAATTAATCAAAATCATCATTATTTTGTTGTTTTAACTTGCAAGGACTTCATGCCACTGATATTGAATGAATAGGTAGCTAGAATGATTAAGGGGGTACATTTTTTTAATATTTATATGCAATTAGATCTGAATGTGTAACATGTTACTTGTGCTTCTGATGTTGATGATCTCATAATGCTTTGAATTTGCTCAGTGGTGTATTCTAATCTAATTTTTATAAATTGATCACAGATCAACTACTGTTGGATGATTCCAATCAGAGCTACAGGTCGGTTTAATAAACTGGTGAAAGTGCAAGTGGCTGCTATTTCTGAAGATCCAGTTAAGCCTTTGAATTACTATTGACTTTTTGTAGTTTGGTCATTATCGCTACTAAAACATATATATTATAGGTTTATTGGTCAATCCCCAATATTAATCACCTTTGAAAAGTAAAGGTGGCGAGATTGGCACATCAAGTAAGTTAGTTGACATGTCAAAATGGGTTTGATTCAAAGAGACATATTTTGGTTCATGTCAAAGTGGGTGACATGGGTAGACATCTAATGTGTTATTTGTAGGTATTAAAACAATTAAGGAGGTTGTATGTACTATAATACATTTCATGCCACCTTTAGTCCGTCAAATCATTTTGACCTCTTCTTTCGGCTAAATTTGTTTCTCGATCTATTTTAGATAAAACACAACTCAAACTAACAATTTGGTCGGAATTACTGCCTCTAAATGAAAACTATGGTGGTTTTAGTTGTGATTTTTAAAGTCAAATGAATGTAACTATAATTTCTGCAACTTGCGCAACTTAATGTTCAAAAATAAAATAAAATAACGAATTTTTGTATCAGGAAAAGAAACCGAGGACCAGAGCATAAGGTTGTTGAAAAATTTTAACTTCATATTAGCTAGTTATACAAGTTCAGATGATATCACAAAGGTTAGTAATGTTAAAATAAAATTCTTGAATCCAATTACCTTTGACCAAGAAATATTTATATTTTGATCAAGAATATGCAATTTTTTACAGTGTAGTTTTGTGTGGCAATTGGAAATGCTTACTTTGTGAGTTTGCATCATATTATGGAGTTTCTGATGCTTACACAAAACTAAGGTTAGACGATGTATGATCGATGTCGAAGTATCAATCAAGCAAGATATTAAATTATGTGTTCCTATTCACTTTAAACTAGTTAGGGTAAGTAGGGTTGTCGATCATCGTGAAATTAATGGTTGGTGTGTTGTACTTTGATTTCTAAGAAAACAAATAACAAATTATTAAATTAATTAAACTATTGCCTCTTGGCTGTGAAAATTAGATTTTTAAAATAATTAATAAATTAACTAAGAAAACAAATTGGAAATAATCAAACTTGGTTAAGAAAACGATTATAAGAAAGAGTAATCCATTTTGGATCTAGGTTTGGTTTTCAGTAACTGTTTAATTCAACTTCATAGAAAATCTTTAATAGGGATTCTGTACGTGCGATGATTAAATGATATCGATAATCAAGACTTAATATGTCTTAATATACGATGCCGATTCAATTAGAAATCAAAACTTGCAATCATATAATTTCCGGAAGATTAAATGATATTTAAATAAAATTTTACTAAAATCATTGTTTAAATAACCAACGCAAGTTAAACTTATGAAAGAACTTAACAGGTTCCAAAGTTTACTCCCAACAAAGTTAAACATGAACAAAAACCTAATCACACAAAACCTAATAACCGAAGTAGATCACGAGAAGATTAGCCGCTCATCGTTCTTGAATGATCTTTAAAACCGTTGTTGATTTGCATTCCGGATTATTGTATATTCTTTTTGAGACTTGGAATGGTGAACTAATGGCCTAAGAACTCTCAAAATTCGTCTCCAAATGCTCTAGGTCGAATGGGGGCAAGTGGTGCCCTGGCATAGGCTAAGCCAGCCAACGTAGCCTACGATGGGTGTATTCTGCTAATTTTTTTCTTGAGCTGGTGTAGCCTACGGTGGCTACAGTAGGCTACGGTGGAACCCTTTCTGCTGCACTTTGAATCTTTGTTTCTTGACCTATCCACTAACTTGCTTCACCATGTAAGCTTCCAACTTGCTTGTTTTACCTATAAAATCACTTCCAACTCATAGTTAACCTATTCAACTTAATCACATGCATAAAAACGAATACTCATACGTAATATTTAACGTTTAGACACTTAAAACACTATTCCAACACACTCGTATCAGTGTATAAGTTTATTGATGTTTTTTGGTGGTAGTAAAATGGGCATGTTGAATAATGGGTCAAAACAGTTTTGGTCAACCCAGAACACTTTTTAAGTTTTTGTCCAAAGTGTAGGAAAATGGGCAAGTTTGGTTCATGGTTTAGAAGTTAGAACAGTTTTTCTCCGAAAGAATGAAGACGATGATTAAAAAGTGAATATATATCAATGATAATCTGAATGATCGAATAATGCGACTTGTTTTTCTATTAGATGTTTAATTATTTTGTACTTGTTTGACTCGCTAGAAGAAATGAAGGCATCTCACATATGTAATGGATGTTACAGAGGGACATAGCAAAAACACTCTTAGTTGTCTAGAGGTTAGCTAACACTTGTTTTTAAATAAAATTAACATTATCGACCAGTTAGTTTGCTAATTCATGTTTTGATGATATGACCAGAGTAGAATATTGGGAGAGATACGAGCAAATCGAGCATATTCTTGCCCTTGTTGTTGCTTGCCCTCCTACCACCCCTTCCTCTCATGTTATCGATGTTGTGATTGTCACTGCAGACATTATAAAGGATCTTGCTAGGTGGAATATATAGTGATTTTGACCAAGTTCTGTTATTAGTAGTTGTTTGACTTTGTATGGATTGACTCTGCAAGAAGGTGATGTTTTAGAATTGTCTTGAACTTGTGACCAATTATGTTCGCCTAATTGTGTTTTGATGTTTGTATATCAAGTATGGCTTTTGGTTTTTGATAAATCCACAAGCTATTAAGTGCTTTGTAAATGAGTTTCCTTTTGCTCTTGTCTATAACTTATACGTTCTTTGCTTGTTTCATGTAACTTTGATATAGTAGAAATGTTATTCCAATCATTATAACCTGCATCTCCTAAATTACTTGCACATATATTCACATTTAACTATATATTTACAACACAAAAAAAAACTATCTAAATATATGGAATAAACCAATAGTTTTCTTTCCTATTCTCCCCATTTCGCATATTTTGCATATAAAGAAAAAAATTAAAGCTTCTTGAATGTCAGTCTTTTTTTCTTATTAACGACAAACTATATATCTTACTCTTACTTCTACCGTACTTCACACTAATCTTACATCATGTTTAAATTTAAACTCAAGACCTCGAGTATAAGAGACATGAAACTCTATCAAATGAGCTAGTCACATGTTGGCTTGAATGTTGGTCTTTTGGGAAGTTGAAATCATAAATCTCTTTAGGTTCTTTTTTTATTAGTAAATAGCTTAAATTAATATTAATATTTCTCCTTGGATCTTTTATATTTAGAGGTTTCTTTTCAATATTCTTTTCATTATTTTCTCATTTTCATCGTTATTACTTTGTTCATTTTTATTATGATTATTATGATCAGTTTGTTTATTTTCAATATTTATGTGTTAATTCTTATTTTGATTACTATTTTCATTCTCATTATGATTATTTAGATGATTTTCAATATTGTATTGTTTGTTTTCATTTTTCTCTTTAATCAAAAGTTTTCGAAACAATCCTTTTTGTGGTTCAGTAAAAGCATGTTGTTATTTTCTTTTTCTTTTTGATGCACCTGATTCGTATGTTCGATTGACCATGGATAATAACAATAAAGTGACTCAAAAATGGAGTCGAAGTTATAAAAAAAAATAGAACACTGATGATTAGGCAACTGGTTTCTTTAACTTAATATTGGAATCAAAATTAAACAAACTTATGACAGTGACAAAATTGAACGAACTAAGAATCAATTAAGGCCCTGTTTGTTTGGCTTTTAATGACACTGATCAGATGTCTATGTCTGACTCGGTCAGACCTTGGTGTTTGGTTAGATGGCAAAACATATCGGTCGAAATTAAACAGGGAAACGATAAAGCGTACCAGGTCAAGTGGTTAACAACAGTTGTTAGCCCAGCTAGTTAGAGATGTTAATAATAAATATATGTAGAACCAAACACAACTGTATATTTGTAGTAGACAAATCAAAAACCAAACAAACATGAAATGACCCTTGTTCGTGTTCGTTGTTTCATATTGTTTTTCAAACCAACCAAACATGATATTATATTAAAAGGCATATTCATTATGGTAAATTACGTTATAGATATAAAATGCAGGCTACAATTACAATAACCCGTATCTTGCAAACCGTTTCATCACATTGATGCATATAGAAGTATTAGTGTTTTGGACCAAAATATGTTACATGGAATCCTCGATAAATATAAACGGGAACTAAACACGAAAGCATAACAAATAAAAACACATCATTATCGAACCCACGCTACTGCATCAATTTCATCACGTGCTGCCTTGTACAGTTCAAGTCTTTTGGCAATTTCTTGTCTCTTTGACATCAAGGATGGATCTTCATCTAGCAACTCTGCCAGCTGTTTACCCTGAAAATATACCAGTTTTACACATTATGATTAGTTTGACTTTCCATAGTCAAACATTGGAAGCTTGGTTGACTTTCACTGTTAATAATATCAAAAAATAATAAAACTATTGAACAAGAGTTACCTCCCTCCTTCCTATTTGAGTGTAGAAGTAACTCAATAGATTTTGCTTAGCCTCTTTAACTTGACAATAAACAACTGCTTTCGGAATTGTGCTCCTGAGTGTATCTGATACCATACCGATATAAGATGACACGTTTGACCCGATCCTTCTAAAATGTGCTTCTGCATATCGGTCTGCTAGCGGGTCAGATGGGTTCCCACGGTCTGAACCAGGGGGGTTTCTGCGGTCTCCGGGTGAAGGAGTCAGGCCCATTTTCTCCCCTTCTTGGGGAAGCTTGCGGAAGAAATCAACAGTCAGATATGAAGACTCCATTTCTACCAATCTAACAACTGTCTTCTTACTCTCATCACGGAATTTTTCCAATGCTTCACCAGAAGCAGCAGCAAGAGCAGATTGCAGGGTCGGAAACCGCCTTAATTCCTGCTTTAATAATGCTTTAATGTTTCTAACCATATTCAACAATAATAAAATCTTAATGATGCAGACACCTTTTGTAGATTAATGTAGTTATTAACTTTTTCTTTCTATAACCAGAATAATTACAATCCAAAAGTGAGTAATTTTAGTAGAGATCGCATTTTCGACCCATTTACTTGAAATTGGTTGATTTAGGCCATGCTTTATCACAAATTGTATAATACTCGAATCAAAAAATTAACTTTAAAGGGGATCTCAAGTGGATCTAATCAAAATTGCTTAGCATACAACCTTCTAAATCATCTTTTATCAAACTTGGATATTTTTGTAAAGTTATTTTTTTCCATATCATAACTAACACATTAATTACTTATATCCTCTTTGAAAATGGACAAAAACAGTTTCTGGTTCTACGATCCATACTACAAAACAACTCATATCAACCCGGACTTTGATCCGTAACCCAGCCCACCTGACCTCTATATGTTTTTTTTATCGCGCCACCTCTACATGTGGCAAAGAAGTTGACTGTTAACTTGTTTTGTGGGAAATGGAATTTAACAAGTGTGCTTCACGAAAGTCTGACCTCAGTTTCTCCAATTGACTTCCTCACGAGTTCTTTAAGAACGAAATGCACCTGAAAATTGACTCCCAAGTAAGGTACACATAATAACAAATGGTTATCCATTTATATAGAAGCTTGATGCTATATATAACCCATTGGAAACATATAATAAAAGGCTACTTACTGCATCTACAGAAGCTTCAGCTGGTCCCCTAAAATAATTCAATGATCCTTCAATAAGACGTCTATAACCTTGTTCTGGAGCGATTAAATGTGGCTGATAACCGTCTGCCTCTGAAACAAGTTTCCTCACATTTTGTAGAGAAAGATGTTTATCGAATGGAAGTTTCCTTAAAGCCGCAGGAAGTTGGTGGTCAAACACTCCATAAATCCGGTCACCTCCCGGCCGACTGACATAATAACAAATCCAAATTTAAAGAAATGCAACAAAAAACATCTTTATGTATTTATATACCACTTAATTGGCGATTAAAGAGAGATTGCTTACCCTCCATCTAGATGTTCCTTAAATATTTTGTCGAAAGCACGACAAAGTTCCAAGATGGTGTAAAGTTGAGCCTAAAAGATGTGAATTTAGGTTGACAGGAGAGAGGAACAACAGATTTAGTGGTAAAATGTTAAATATAGAATTTGCTTACTCCAGCATCAATTG
The DNA here is from genome assembly GCA_025506505.1 of Flaveria sonorensis. Classification (NCBI taxonomy): domain Eukaryota; kingdom Viridiplantae; phylum Streptophyta; class Magnoliopsida; order Asterales; family Asteraceae; genus Flaveria; species Flaveria sonorensis. The sequence continues at coordinate 7,242,622 of CM046429.1, forward strand.
CAATTGGTCTCCCAAGATGGTCTAACTCTGCTTCCATCTCATCAATGCCTTTGTTTATCAGTGAAATGATGCCTGGTATTTTAGCTTTGATTACAGATTCCAAATGCTGCACATAGAAGCATTATATTGTGAGAAAATCTTTTGCTAAGAAACCTTAAATCCTTGCTTCATGAAAGGGGAAAAAATAATTTCTTAATACAATAGATTTGTAGTTAAACATTTTAAAGGAGTGGTGTTTATATGTTCACTTTGAAAGCGAGTAGTTGACCATGAATGATCCGAATCAAATAATCAGTTGTAAAACAGAGAACCTGTTGAAATTAATTTTGGATGTCTTATGCCGTTTAGAGTTGTAATAATAAGAAAATTGGAGTTTTGAGTGTTTTAGTTATTTCAGGAAATAACAATAAAAATTTTTTGTGAAAAAAGTATAGTAGGTTTATGACATGGAAATAAAAGTCGCAAATTGGTTAAAAATAGTAAAGAAGCAATACAATTTGACCATTAGATTTTCAGTTTTGTTGCAACTAGCATGCTACCTCAGAACTATATATAATCCGATATCAAGAGCATAACCCATTTGTCTAAACCAATATTTATTTGTAAAATGCAAATCCAAAAACACCCTAATAACCAAAACTTACCTGTGAGAGAAGTTTAGCCAGATACTCAGAACCCATTTTGCTTGCCAAGTGTCCATAATCAGGACTTGTGGCAAAATACTCCCGCTCCCTCCGCCTTGCATAAATCATATCAGTATTCTTGTTAATATCAGCTTGGGATCTATTTACAATTCCCACCCAAGGATGCTGAAGGCGATAAGCCCTTCCTTCGAGGACCTTCACAACGTAGATTATTATATCACCACATAAACTTTTTTTTCAAAAGGTTGTAAAATACTCTTTTAATATTTACTAAGGTGATAACATTTATAAAAGGAGAATATATATGATCTATTGATCTCACATCCAATGCATTAGTTCCTTTGTCCATCAAATCGAGCTTGGTCAACACCCCGAATGTCCTCTCACCTAGTCAAGTTGACCAAGTTATATTATATATATATATATATATATATATATATATATATATATATATGATCCAAAATGAATATAATATCTGATTACAAATGGAAATAAAATTGCCAGAAAATAAGGAAAAACAAGCATTTACTTGAAAAAAAATAGGTAAGCATACCTGATGGGTCCACCTCCCTGGCAAGTTTCATTGCATCAGATGTTGCTATATCTTGGTTGGCAGGAGAAATTGCCAGAATGATGGAGTTGGGCTAAACAAAATTAAGTAATTGGTGTATGTAAATAGCTATATATGATTAAAAAATTCACAAAATGGTGATAATAAGTCACATGTCATTCCTTAATAAGTTTTAATAAAAATAGTCCCGTATGCATATGTACACGCATATACATAAATTATAATAACCAATACTATGTTCTACATAAATTCATAAACAAGAAAAGAAGATAGAATTATAATACCTTCTCAACATAAGCTCGAACCATCTTTTCAATGTCTTCAACTATAGATTCAGGTTGTCCCTCTGCAAAAGAAATGACTCTACATATCAGATGAAGCTAAGATTAATCAGAACTATAAGGAGAAAGGTGGAGCAAAGTACCAACAGCAACTTTAGTCAATCCAGGTAAATCGATTAAAGTTAGGTTGACAACTGAAAGAACAAGGAAATCATAATATGATGTCAGCATTGTACCAAAAATAAAGTATAAGAACATCAATTAATTAAAAATTGCAGTCACTGCTCACTACAAACATCAAGTCTACATGATGGATCACAAGAAGAACCATACCATTGGGGGAATAGATGCTAAGATGGATTGGGATTGGAGATATTTGTTTTGACTTCCCTGTTATTCTGTCTGTTTCATCTTGAATCTCCTTACGTACCAAAGCTGTGTATGAAATCAAAAATGTATTCTATATAATATTGTCACTTTACATTGGAAATTTGTTACTTTAAATTGGAAATTTGTTTGAACATTTATGCTAAAAGAGTTTAGTAGCAGCCACTTCACATACAAAAGTCAGTGAATCGCCTGCGTGGCATATGTCCAAATTCTGCATACTCCTCTTGTCGTCCCTCTGTCTTGTGTAACTGCAACACCAGAGGTCTCCTTGTAACAATCCCTGATATGAATATTCATGCATTCAGTATCCATCAAAAATGTGAAAGAAAGAGGCAAACCAGTTGCAAGTTAAAGAAACAACCAACCAGATCCCCTAGGAAGAAAATCTCTTCCGACAATGCTCTCGAGCACCGAAGACTTCCCAGAACTCTATTATCAACACAAATTAATCGCAAAACAAGAGCTAAATGATTAGATACAGTCCACAAATAAACATTATAAAGAGAAATAACCAATTTAAGCATCAATAATCCACCATCCCTGCTTAGAGAAACCATAATTCAGCAATTTGAAGGTTAAAAGGTTACAATTTCTTCCTAATTTGGTTGTGTTTCCTCTTCTACAAACATAACAAGTAAAATACACCAAAAAGCAGCGAATGTCAGTTCATAAGTTGAACTAAATGAGTTTCAGTTTCAACTTTCAACTCCTTTACTAACATTTCATTACTTCCGTAATGTCCATTGCCATGACAGTATACTCTCTCACCTACACGCACACACACAGTGACACAGATTTCATAATCATCAATTACAACAACGTTCTCTGCAATTCAACACATCAATTACAAAAACTCCAGACAAACGATCTTCTTAGTTCTTACTGCTTAATTCACTAACATCACATACAAAACAGTGTTTATACACATCGATCACGTACACACACACATTGTAAACAACCGATAGTATCATCTACACATAAAAAATCACATAATAAGTTAACCTGACCACCGACGACGGCAACGGACGGAAGAGCATCCCAGAGAGAAGAAAACGCGGTGTCGCCACCGCCGTAGTCGCCGAGAGCCGTACAAGCTAGCTGTATACGATTCACCAGACCAATTAAGCTCTCCATTGTCGCCATTACAGCAATTACAGTTCGATTTGAGCTCAAATGAACAAATGTGAAACCCTAACGTACAAAATGTTCGAATTTGGGAACTCTTTTGACGATTGAAGTGAGTATCGTCTGCAAACTGTAACTGTTGGAGAGAGTTGTATGTTAATATGCACACGGTGCTAATTTTTGTCTAGAAAATCATGGAACTTAAAGTACTTAAATAATAACTAGAAAATCATCATAATATGTCACCACTATATTTGAAAAGTATTTGTAGAAATTTAAGTTTAAACCCTCTCTAAATAAATATTTTAAAATTTTTACAGGGATATTTAGATAATTAAATAGTGTTACTCATAATAAAATAAATTAAGGGTTTAAATTTTACATTGCGATATATCAAAACAACAGTAATAATAATAATATAATAAATTAGAAAAATGATTATTTACTAAATAAAAAGGTGTTCTCAATTTATTGGTGATTTAAACGACGTTATTTTAGTGTAAACATTTTATTCAAGTTTTGTAAAATATTGCACTAAAAAAAATAAACTGAAATATTAGTGGTAATATTTTTTATTATAGTCTCTCAAGAAAATATAAACATAGTATTTCTTTGACAATGTTTATTTTTTAATATATTAATTTAAACTATATAATACATGGGTTGAATGCATTTAGGCATGACCATTAGTTTTGATGAATGTTTTGTATATTACATGTTACGACTCACTGGTAAAATAAAAAATAATGAATATCTAAGAAATTTTTAATAAAAATATTTAAATTATAAAAATTATATTTTACTATGAGATATAACATAAATCGTATAGGTTAGTATATTTTAATAAATTATTAGAATAAGAAGATTTATAAACATTTGATTGTTTAGTTTACATATTTAAAATTATTATTATTTAAAATAAGAGAGAGTCAAAAAACACAAATTTAAAGTTAAACATAAGTTTTCACGTGTTTACTCTAATATTTTATTTATTATATGATATTAGAAATTACTTTAATATATTAAAATTGTTCGATTTTTCCATCTCGCAGCCGTTTGAAATTTGAAATCAAACTTTCGAAAAGCAATCTGTTGGAAAAAAAAATATGGTCCACATAATAATAATGCCCAAAAATTTGAAAGGGCATACGTGGATATCATGGCCCGCAAATTTGAAAGAAAACGAGCTCTTTTGCATAGGCAAAGGATAATACGACCATGGGGCCTATCGCCCGCATATTTGTTCCGTCAGTAATATTAATTTTTTATTCGGTTGTGTGAATTTTTGGTTTGGTTAACTTTTTTATATATATTGAGTTTGTCCGTTTAAAAAAATTTCATTTCACCCTCACCTCTCATATGGGAGTGTTCAAGTACGTCATTACTCTTTTAACAAATAAATTCATAAATGATAAAACTATACACTGTTTTCTTATGAATATAGTTTTATATATTAATCACATCGTTCACATGGAACATTATACCATTTCGGTCCAAAAGCTAACTCGATGGTTAATGAACATAAGGGTTTTTTATTTTAGAGAGTATTGAGTGTTTTTTAGATTTTAAAGAGTAGCGAACGTTTTAAGTTGTAGTGATTTAACCAAAACACCCGCTACATAACGAGAATATTGAGCATTTTTTAGATTTTAGAAAGTAAAAAGTGTTTTAAGTTATTGTGATTCAACCAAGAACCTACCACATATTTATACTAACTTAAAAAGGTAAAATAATTTATAAAATAACCAAAAAATGGAAAAGGGGGGGGGGGGGGTCACGGTCAAAAAAACGGTAATATAGCCAATGGTAACGGCTAGAAAAAAACTGGTTTGGGAAATAGTGCAGTTTGAAACCGCTTTGTGAAAGAGGGGAAGAAGTGAGGAACTAACGTAGAACCCGGTGGTTGGGCCGGGTAGGAACTAGTTTGTTGGACAATATCGAGTCAGGTTTGGAAATCCAAACCGATTTTTTTTGTCCGCTCTATGTTTAGCCTTAGGGTCGTAGGGATCCATTGTTACAACCCACTTAAATCACTAAATGACCCACATAAATTCTATTCATAAAACTTAAGATCAGTAGATGGGCCCTTAGTTACATCACAGGCCCATAACAGTTGCAGTTACAGGCTTACAGCCTACTTTAGAAAACCAGTCTGGCCCAAAAAAGCTTATAAATTGCTTTAGAAACGGTTTCACCAACCCGGCCACACGGGTTTTGCCTTCGAAAATAGTATCAAATCGGTGGTTTAGGTTGAAATGGAATCGGTTTCTCTCAAACCGGTTTATCCTTCGGTTTTAGCTTTGGTTTGGAACCAGATGCCGCTTACAAACCAGTTTTAATGCGCAACTTTATAAAAACACTAACCAAACTGAACTGTGATCATTTGATTATGTAATAGTCTGGTCTCTGATCTGGTATTATTCCTTTATAGTTTCCCATTTTTTGTCCGGTCCATAACCCATTAACAACTTTAGATAATCATGTTCAACAAAAGTCAAATGGTCCATGCACAAAACAAAGTTATAAGCTCTATAAATATATATCACTTACACATTTTTTATATAAGGTTTTTAGAGTGTGTAATGTTGTTTTAACTTATCTCCATGACTCCATTGACTAAAGTGTACAAGATGCTTACATTTATAAGTACGAAAAAAATATAAACAAACACATAACAATATGTTTTTTTATTGGCGTTGATCGTTTTGAAAATGTTAGCCAGGTAAGGTTTAAACTAGGATCTTTAAAAGATCTTTCAGATATCTTACCACTAGACGTCTTGTGATGGTTACATAACAATATGATTTTATAAGTGTCTAAATCTTAAATTCACTTTTACAATTTTGTCTACATATTTTAGCGTCAACAAGTTTTACATTTGTGTATTTTGTAAGTATGAAAATTTTGTATATAGTTAATTATAATCACGGAAAATCTTGTAATTATTATATTTTTTATATTTACAACTATAATTACTTATACCTATTTATAAAAGTAAAAAATTAATGAAAATTTACATATTTTTAAAATTATATATATATATATATTAATCCATCACAGGTTTAACAGTAATAATAATAATATATATAATTCTTTTATTAAAATTTAAATAATAATAATATTATTTAATAATATATATATATATATATATATATATATATATATATATATATATATTTTGTTTATTAAATTTTTATTAAATGTTCTAAAGTAAAATTCAGATTTTTAAAGTTACGGGTTTACGTACCGGTATGAGTCGGGCATAAAACGTTTCCGTGCAAATTTTTATATACGTTTTGAGTTGATCTATGTTTCGACGTTCGATTACGCTTTTACGTGAATTTTACAGTGAAATGGGCTGGGTAAAAAATTAACGTTTTTATTCAAATTTTTAGTTCGGAAACGAGTCGCGCTGATCGTAATCTATTTTTTTTATCACATACGGTACAGTTGCACGTGTCTTTTATGTATGTTTTGAGTTGTACTACATTTCGACATAATTTTGTTTGGAAAAAAGTCAGGTAAAGTATAATATTTTTTGTTCAATGGTAAAAATTCAAGTTACTTTACGGTTCAACGTAAATTTAGTCCAAAGACAAGTCGGGTTAATTGTTAGTCTATACTTTAGCACGTCACGTACAATGCCGCCGCAATATGTTAGTGTATTTACATTTTGATATTTGGGATCATGGTGGAATTCTCTCGCGCAACGCGCGGGTTCGGAAAACCTAGTGTAATATTTATATCCCATACAAACAAGTGAAAGTTTAAATATTAAAATATTATATTATATTTGATACCAAACATCGGCATCCAAAAACTTTTATCTCCGAAATGAAGAAAAATAGAAAATTGGAGGTTTATTTAATAAACTAGCATGTAACCTCCTCATGGGCTATAACATAATACTGCTATTTACAAAACAAACCCTTCCATGTCATTTAGTTTGAAAATAGTGTTAATTGGACAAAAACTAATAGAAATCATAAGATACAAATTGTCAAATGAACAATATTGTTATGATACTAAATGGTCAAAAAACTTTTTAGTTTTATATTAATAATTCTAGAATGTGACATAAAAAGTTACAATTATGTTTATGATTATATAGGTCTATGTGTTTTCTTTTTTGACAATCTTGAACGTTGATAGTGGAAAGATTGGTGCTCAAGTGAAGGTAAATCAATTAATGTATATATTTGTAGATTTTTAATAATTAAATTTTGGAATTCGAAGGCTTATTATAAAATTAATTTAACCTATCAACAAAGCAAGTTATCGAGTACAAAGCAATTAGAAAGAGGTAAGGTTGTAAATAAACCAAACGTATAACTAATTGTTTGTGAACAGTTCAATGAGAAGTTTGTTTATATTTGTTCATTTAATAAATGAACGAGCACGAACAAAATTTTTTCTTTGTTTAGTTAAATGAACGAATATGAACAGATGTAGCGTTTGTTCATTTATCTTCGTCAATGTTCAATAATATGTTCGTTTATGTCCGTTTGTGTTAGTTCAATTAAACGCTTTTTTATATTTTTATTTTATTGGTTTATTCTAAATAGAAACTTTAATTATCATACGCCTCCGCCAATATCCCCTATTTAACCATTTTAATTTTAGTTTGTGTTAAAACTTAACAAACTTCTAAATTTATGTTTTGATTTGTTTATAATAATTATGTCAACTATGTTCGGATAATTACGTTGAGTGCATATTCATTTTCGGTGGATTCCGCATAATGTATGTGATAAAAAATACATATTTTATTTTTAAGTATGATTATTTATATTCGTTTGTGTTCGTTTTTTATTATGTTAGCTAGTGTTTGTATACGTTCAGTAATTACGTATGTGAACAAGTTCATTTTCTTAATAAAAACATGAACAAGAAATCTCGTTTTGTAAATGTTCATAAAACATTCATGAACAAGTCATTTTTTTAATTGAAGATGAACAAAACCTTATTCGTATTCGTTCGATTCTTTTTCAGTCTTAAAGAAGGTAATAATATTTCTATATGGAAGATTGCGAACCAAATTCCCTTGTCGGATTTTTTGTTTTTTTTAAGCTTCGTTGAGACTTTCATTTTCTTTGAAGTTTTTGATTATTTATGCATAGCGGTCTGAATTATATCTTCAAAAACCCTAAAAATCATCATGAAAGATACATGAAGTCTAGACCAAATTACGTATCTTTGTAAAATAGGACAAAACGCCATGCATTATATTTCTACTTGTCGTGTGAAGACTGATGTTGATAAGATGGTTCTACATAACATCTTTATTTGTTCAATTTACATGCACACTTTTTATAGGGTCACATGTCATGCATGTACTTTCCACAAGACGTTCACAGGCCAAATTTCATACACTTTAGAGGTTTTAAGTAACTTTTATTTTTATGTCTTAAGCTTTTTTGAAAGAATATTCATACTCTAGTAATTTGAAGTATTGTGAATGGGTTCTATAAATTTTGCTCTTACTTTTAAATGTTGTTAGTAGTTTGTTGATTTAAACTCACACACCATAAACTCAAAACGATACGTACTATAAAACCAACCTTACAGATTTGGAAGTTGTTTCAGATCTTAAGGTTGCTTTGATAGTTCAGATCCGCTAATCAGACTGAAACTACTTCAAATAAAGCATTTATTATTAATTAACTGTTTCCTTTTCTTATTTTCTTGCAACACAAAGAATAAAATCATTTCTTGATCTCGTTTAGTCATATGTTTTTCCTCTCTTACGATGTATTGTCACTTTTTAGTGGAAATAAGTGAACTGGAATCTATTTACTCGAACAAAGGAAACTTATAGTGGTCAAATTAAGAAGATGAAGGGTGAATATGGTAGAATGCTCAAACTTAGAGAATAATTAATGAGTGAGTAGTTGCGAGCACTCATGATATTAGGTTTTAGTTTGTTTCTAGGGGTGAAGTAGATGATGTGGTGAAAATAGAAAATAAGAGGGAGATTATCGAGTAAGAATGCCTAAAAGCGGGTTATAGAGAGAGTAGAGAGAGCGTGTGTGTTTTTAAATATAAGAGGCACGAAGCTAGGATAGAAATGACCTACGTGAAGTTGGTTTTGAAGCCTCCTATTAAAGAAGTTCTTATGTTGTGTAGAAATGTTAAATAGAAAACAACTTTTATTTGTGTTTTAACACATTTGAATATATGAACTTTCAACTTTTGTTAAATTATGATTAGCCTAGTTAAGTAAGGAAAATCTATGGCTTAAGTTAAGATATAGAAGAAATCACGTAGGTGGATATTTTAGATTAGTGTAAACAAGTTGAGCCGCTCGTGACTTACTTGAGACCGGCTCATTAAAAGTTTGAACCGAGTCAAGCTTAAGCCTAAGCCTAAGCATGAGCTGAGCTTATGTTGAGACCCATTTAGTTAACCAGCTCGAGCCAAAGTTTCGCATATCAACTCAATTACACTTGCAAGTCTATACAAGTATTTTATTTAATAAACTATATGTATATAAGTAATAATTATTATCATACATAAAATTATGACAAATATAATTAAATAACATATATTATGTTATATATAAAAATTATAACCATATTAAAAGTCATCAAAATATATATAAATCAGTAATAAAAGTCTAAGAATAAGTAGTAAATGAGCCGAATCAAAGTCGAGCTCGAGCTCGATCTCTCGTAAGTTAAATGAGCTATCTTTTACCTTTTTCCCTTTATCGGCATTTGTCTTCAAACCCTATTAAACCGTCTCCGGCCACAGCCTCCATCCCTGGTCTTTCGCTTCTTCAATCACTTTCTTCCGTATTCCCTTCTATGGCCACCACCACCATCACAGTTTACTACTGTTTCCAAAGACGAATCATCACTTCCTGAAATTTATTATATCATGTAAAATATTGTGTTTATAATAACAAATAATCCTGAAACTTCCTGTGCCATATTAATACAAATACCTAAAAAAAGACTTTTGTTAGTATATCCCCTAAATTTACTACAAAGTCAATGTATGAATGGACAGAACAAGTGAAAATTTAGATGTATTTAAATGTATATAATATATTTAATCGCTTATTTATTTGAAAGATATAGGTTAGTGTTACTTTATTTTATCCAACACGATGTAAAAATGTTCATTTTAAATTAACGCCGAACTATTCTTTTTTCAACCCAATAATTTCGTAATTGTCAACCAAATTTTCTTTTTGACTAAAATAGAACCCAAAAGTTCTAAAATTTCCCATATACTTGATTGTATTATATATAAATATTTATGAAAAAGAATATTTCCATTGGTTGTCGACAAAAAAAAACTAAAACTAAAAAAAAATCAAAAATTTCAAAACTCGTTGATGATTTGACTGTTGTCACCTGTTGATTTTCGAAAGACCTATGATATAGAAAGGAAAACAATATTCATACCATCACAGAAATACAAAAAATGAAATCAAATAAGATTTTTTTTTATTTTTTGAACGTTTGGTTAGTGGTTAGTGGTTAGTTGTTAGTATCACCAAGTTAGTAATATTTGACAATACTAAGATTTGAACCTTGGACCTCCAAAAGAAATAAAAACTCTCACATTCCTCTTGACCACTAGACCAAGATATCATTGGCTTCAAACAAGATCTTATTTCAAACTTTTGAGCGTAATGGCAATTTTTTACATCTGAAAATAAAGTTTTATCAACAATAAAAAGTTAAAAGCCTTTGTCATTAAAATATTATTCTTGGTTTTCATTCAATTAAACTAGTGTCATGAGGCAGACAAGGATTAGATTAAATATTAAGCCAAAACGATTTAAATATGATGTGTTGTCATGTTTAATAGACAAAAACGAAGAAAATATATTGTATTTACATTCCATTCCTTCTTTATTCTCTTTCTAACATTTTGTGACATTTCCAAAAAATTAATAATTATTTTAAAAATAAAATATTTTGTATGAAAGGCTACTAACACTATTTTATTAACGATGTAAATACTTATTATTTGATTAAAGTGTTATTATATTTGACAATGGCCAAACTTTTTAGACTGACACATATGACACAAGTAAAATAAAAAAAGAAAGCAAAGGAGTTGTGCTTCGTGTGTGTATATTTTATATAAGTATATGTATATATTAATGCTAAAACACATTTTATATTTAATAATATGGGGGGGGGGGGTGTTAAACAATAGATATGCAAGAGACTAACATCACCATTGTTTTGAAAAACAAAGAGCCTCGATCAGTCCTGCGGATTAATTCGGGATTGATGGTGTTGTTAGTTTCATCACAAGCTAATAAACTAAGGATATAAATAAGCGTAACCAACATAATTTCACTTATAGTAAAACTATTAATAAAGTCGGGGCTAGGATGTGATAAGGATGCCCACGTTGAAATTCCCAACTCCAAAAATCTTTTTTAGTTAATATGGTTGTCCAAATATCATTACATAATAGCTAGAATATAGCTAAGAGAAATAAAAACAAACAAGAATGTTGTAAATGAATGAAATAAAATCAATGAAAACATGTCAAAGGTTGTAAGCAAACTCATGATTCGTGCACTTTAGCTTTATTGGCCGAAAATATTTTAGAAGAAAGTCAACCAATTGAACCGTGAATTGCTGATGTTGTGAGTTCAACAATCTATCTGGTTTTTAGCTTTCAAAACAAAATGCATGACATAAGTATCAATTTCATATAAAGTGAAAAAGTTAAAGAGATGAATCCATCTAAACTATCTGAATTCTAACTCATAGTCACATACTTTTAAAAAAAAGTTGTGTACCTTTATTAACTTTTGGTGTGTTATTTTGTATCGTTATAAAAAAATAATATATTGTCTGTTTCTAAAAGCTCAACTACCATAAGTCTAGATATTGACAAGCTTCCAGCTAACAGAATTCATTTTCCAAACTATAATTTTTTTTTCTATTTATATCCCTGTAAATTTCACCATCATATGTACAAAAATTAATGTTATTTTTTTTAATTCAATAGTTAAGTTCGGTTTTACTCCCCGAAGTTTAATAAAAATAACTATTTTCTTTCAAAATATTAAAAACATCAATTTACCTTCAAAAGTTTTATTAATGTTTCAACTTGGATCCAAATTAACGAAGCTTTTAAACTGAAATTAATACAACTTATAAAACTTTTAAAGACAAATTGATGTTTTTAATTTTTTTTAAAAAAAATAGTTACTTTTATCAAATCTTAAAGAGCAAAATTAAAATTAACGTTTAATTAAAAGTATTCAAAATCAACGGGAAAAAGGTACATTATCATTTCATTTTTGTAATTTTAAATTTGGTTGGAGACAAAATAAATAAATGTTTGTCACATACTATATATGTTGTCACAGTCATATTAATTATAACAATTCTGTTTATTAATTTCTAACCACATGACGCTTCGAGACTAGCTAGTAAAAGATAAAACATATGAAAATAATGTATCCTTATTGTTACATGTTAGCATTATATATTATATATTTAATATACTAGTTAACATCATATAAAATATCAATTAGTGTTAGTTATATCAATAAGATTTATTGTAACTACTTTTATCAAAAGCTATTATTAGATTAAGTTTTCTTAATAATTATTCTCATTTTTATCCTTATAGATAGTTGATCAATAATCTTCCTACTATAATGAAAGAGTAATTTGAAATGACATGTGTCAGCACCACAATTATTCTCATTAAAATTTTCTCGCCTCTCTTTCCTATTAAATAATTACCTTAAGTACTAATATTATTATTTAACACTCTTTTAGATTTAATAAATTAAAAAAGATATCTATTTATTAATTTTATTTCTAAATAAATAAATTTTTTATACAATAATAAATTTTTCTAAAGCATAAACTTTTTTAAAAATATAAAATATTTTAAAATTGGTATTTTTAAAATTCAATTTTTTAAAACAAAAAGTAATTAAATTTGGGAGTTATAATAAGGAAATTTTTAAAAATGACCTTTTTATACGGATAGATTTAGAACAAAATGTTTATTTTTTTGGGGAAAAAATTTAAAAACAAAATTTTTAAAAGTTGATATCACTGTTTTATTAATTGTAATCATTTCTCGTATGTAGTTTGAGTCATATCATATCTTAGAATAACATTTTATTATTAATTAGTGATGTATATTAATATTTTATTTATTCAATCCGTGTAATACACGGGTTTATTAAAGCTAGTATACAATATTTTATGAGTTTTGATTATTCTTCCATCACTAATTACTAGTTTCATTTAAACAATACCTTAGACCAAATACAATAAATAGGTTTTAGCTATATGGACGGCATGTAAGCTATCTAGAGGAGAGGAGGTGAGTTGTGGCTATGGTAAGGAGAGAGTTTTTGTTGTTCGTTACCACAGAACGTTTGTAAAGAGAGAATGTCAGTTTATGAGATAAATATGTGAGAAGAAATTCCAGTCGTCTGTAAAAATGAAGTGTGGTCCATAGGGCCATCAACGAGCAACTTTAACCGGCCTCATCCATGCCTTTACTGATGCTCAATAATTATTTTGATTATTTCGGAAATATCAGTTCTAAAATCTACTTTATGGTCATTAACTAGATTATGTGTTGGTTGGGACAATTTGTTGTCGTACATATGATCTTTTTATAATTTTATTTTATTGAATTTTGTTGGCCCAAAATTGTTATATCCATACATGAACACACCAGAATTTGAAGAAAACCAGTCTCAATGCTAAGAATATTATTAAACAAAAACACATCAAATACAATTATCATATCCCCCTATTTATACTACACTTATATTAATTCTAACACAACTCAAACACTACTTTTAATCTATACCAACTCAATTAAATATATAATAAACTAATATTCATAATCATCTTTCATTTCTTACCCATTTGACTATTGTGCAATTACAAGATCAATCTAACAATCATCCTCCTAATCTTGCAATGCATTCTTCTTCACAATAAAGTCGAACCATAATCCTCATATCCTGTTAGATTCACCTCATTCTTTTTCTCTCACTTTGGACACTCCGATATATAATGCACGAGTTCATTTCACTTGTAATATGATGTGACTCTTGTCCCGTTATACTCAACCATCTCCTGGACCTTTCTCGGACCCTCGAGCTCTATCTTGGCGATGTCCAAGATCTTCTAGATTTGAGTTTCCACTACCACAATGCTCACATATATGCTCCTTTTTCTTGCCTTTTCACCCGAATTTGCAAAAACCAAAAAAAAAAAAGTTGATTTTGCTCGGTTTTGATCATACTTGTAAACACTTTTCTACCAAAGGTCAAAAACACTGCTCGAAAATATTATGTTCAAACATCTTTTACTACCTTTCAACCGTTGTTACAACCTTTGATAAATACCTTGTAGTTGCTTAATCCTTCTTTGTTCTTCAATCAACAAACTGGGTTAACAAGCCCGTTGATTTTCCCGAAACAACTTGTCTCTACTACCCTTTTGATCCCCTCGAAAATCAACCATCTACTCCCTTCTATTAGAATAACAAATCTCATCTTGATCTCTGGTCTTGTTCTTCGTACGAGCTCTACCGACCTCTAATACCAATTGATGGATATCAAGCTACAAAGTACGAAATCAACATAAGATTTTGGATCTCAATCTAAGATTGACTTTTGTATATATTAAATACAGGAAAATTTTATACAAACATCGTTTATAATAAAAAAACATAACACCTTCATTCTCTCTCTTAATTTTGATTTGCCCTCCTAGATCTTGACTTCCGAGTAAGACCTATAGTTCTTTCGGTTTGACTTCTACTCATATCAACAACAATCCCCTCGAATCAAGCCTGCTTTTCTATACTTGTACTTCTGCTTGGGTCATTTAAGCCACCTTCTTATTGCTTTTTATCGTAAAACTAGCCCATTGTGTTCATGTTTTTATCCACCCGTTGAATAAAAAATCCCACATCTATATGTTTTCATTCTTGTGTTACTTGTCGATTATTTTTGCCGAAGAACCAACCGCCTTTTAGTCACTTCTTTTCTTGGCAATAAAGAAAAAGATCTGTTGGTGATCCTGACCTTAATGATTTTGTTGAAAGAACGAATCTCACCTTGATCGACTTCGTAAAGATTTTACACGAACTTCTTTTTCATTACATTTGATCGTTCCCTTCCTTGATACATCGGTGGTTTGTTTTTCCAGTCTCATGTTCATTGTCTTTAATATTTGCTTTTTGATTTCCTGTTTTTTTTCTCTGGTATGAACTACACCTTAGTTCTGATATCAATTGTTGGCTCAGACTTGTTATATCCACACAAGAACACACCAACAATTTGAAGACAACTTGTATCAATTCTAAGAATGTTATTATGAACAAAACCAAATCAAATACAACAACAATAAGAAAAGGGAATGCTTTCTGTTTTAACGTAGAAACAACAAAAAGAAAGTTGAATGCAAATCCTTGAATCCATGTGAAATAGGAAAAAGAAAAAACAAAAAGAAAAGAAAGAAGAAAGTAGAAAGAAAGAAAAAAACAGAAGGAGAAAAAAGAAAGCTAGTTAAAGAAAGAAAGTAAGAGAGATCAAAAATAAAAAATAAAAAAAAGCAAACAAGGAAGAAAGGATTATTATCTCAACCTAAGATGGCTATCGAGCAACAAGAAGAAAGAAAATAGCACAAGACTATGAATCTCGACTTGAGATTGACTCTTGTATTTAATAAAAAGCAGGACAATTTA
The DNA here is from genome assembly GCA_025506505.1 of Flaveria sonorensis. Classification (NCBI taxonomy): domain Eukaryota; kingdom Viridiplantae; phylum Streptophyta; class Magnoliopsida; order Asterales; family Asteraceae; genus Flaveria; species Flaveria sonorensis. Next base: position 7,258,347 of record CM046429.1, read on the forward strand.
CAAAAAATCCATTGATCCTTTATTTATTCTAAACAAATATCAATCCTAACCAAACTTATACACTATTGAAATAATCAAATACATACATAAACTTACTTGTAATCCAATATGAAGTCAATTAAATAATTAATATATTTAATATTAATTATCTAGCTACTATCCTTTGACCATTATTTAATTACAAGATTAGTTTAAGAAGTGTCTTCAAATTCTGGTTGTGTTCTTGTGTGGTTATAATGATTATAGGTCAACAAATGCATAACACTTATTTTGATAATAGTTAGATATTTTGACAGAGTCTGCAGTTACATAGCAGTGTACCACCCACAATACTTTGATGCTTTATAGTACTAAAGACAATGGATCAAGTACCATCCAATAAATAGACATGCAGGTCATCATAAATAAGCATCATTAGTGTAAATTGTGTGTATAAATATTAAAATACAGTTTGTTATAATTGATATTCAGTATTTTTCAGTCTACATATATAAAGGATAATGTACCCATATGTGATATGTCATTTGAGTATCCAAAAAGTTAGGCATAAATCAGCCAATATTATAACAACATGTCACTTACTACTCTTGTTCTTATCTTGATTCTGATTAAAAAAATCATCTTAAAAAATTATGAAATGAAATAAAAGATATTCCTTATCTTAAAGTCTTTGAACCTTCTAAATTTATAATGACAAAGATGCCATATGCTAAAATGTTTCATTAGCAATACAGCTATAGTTCAGTATTGTTATAATTTTAGGTGTGTCAAGTTCTGAATTTGATTGCTAACATTTATATTATTTATAGGTGTTTGATAAATTGTATCTCATCATGACATATAACGAAATCAAATTAATATTTAGATGAATATACTGTTCTACTCAAATGTCTAAAACAAAATAAATTTGTTTATAATTTATATTTGATATGATATTACAAGAGTAAGATGAGCTAACTCTTTTTAAATTAATGAAATCATACCGTATATCAACTAAAACGATTTTAAAACATTAAATTAAAGATATGTTATTAGCCACAGCTTAGGCAACTTAAGTTTTACACAACCCCCTCTTACTTCATCTAGTTTAATATTAGGTCCTTTGAGTTATAAAACTGACATTTTGTTGATTAAAAATCATGCTGGAAGAAAACATGTCAGTTCATATTTTAGCGGAGATTAAGGAAGTCAAAAGGTGTGTGGATATCAATGTTTTTATAACTGGACCAATTATTAAACAATAGTCTTACCAACACCCTTAGATTTATTAAGAAATTTGATGTGGTCATTATTAGTTATTATATCACTAACATACATACATTTGTGTAATTTATATATAGAAGCCAACATACACACGATTACAAAAATCTAGTTACTGTTTTAGATCCTTTAACAAAGTTTAATAACTCATATACTATTATATGCGAATCACAAGATTACAGACAGAAATCAATATGCTCAAAATAATATAACTATACTATCATCATATTTTACAACTATGATGAAAATTTAGAGACACTGTAGTCTTAGTTTTAAAAAAAAAAATTTAAGCTTTGTGATAATAGTTATCGATGACCCTTCCCATATCGCTGTAAAACTAAACCTCTCGGGAACTCAATCTCTATAAATGGCAAAAGCCACCTGACGTAAAAAAATGAATCGCAACACTTTCAGTTTGGCTCATTGGCTCACTTAAGTGCACAGCAATTGTTCTTTCGCATCCCTAGTTGTTACCAATTTTCTCTGGTTTACTGGGGTTTTCAAGAACCGTATGTTTTTTTTGTTCACTTTGAACTGATATGGTTAATAATTCCAGGCCCAACCAATTGAACCAGTTGGTTTGGTTCTGGTTGAAAACATTACTAGATATCTCGATTATAAAAGAATAAGAACCCACTTGTAGGACCACAAACGAACCAAACGTTTAGCGAACAGTTCGTTGGAAAATTTGTTTATGTTCATTTGTTTAATAAATGAACAAACACAAACAAGAAAATTTTATTCGTTTAGGAAAATGAACGAACATGAACATAGTCCACGTTCGTTCAATTATGTTCGTGAACGTTTGATAATGTGTTAATTTACGTTCATTTGTTTTCATTCATTTAAAGGTTTTGTTTTTAATAATTATATTAACTTCTTTTTCATTATCTTTGGTAGTTTTTGCGTAATTTTATAGTTTCTTTATAAATGAATTTATGATTATTTGTATTTATTTGTGCTAGAAACTTTTATTTCCGTTCATTTATGTTCATCAACATTTTTTTGCTTTCGTTTGTCTTTATTTGTGTTTGTTTACGTTTGATAAGCGTTCGTGAACAGTTTATTAATAGATTCTTTTTCTTAATTAACAAAGACGAACAATAAATCTCATTCGATAAGTGTTCATTAATAGTTCATGAATAAATTATTTCCTTAATAAACGAACACGAACAAAGCTTTGTTCGTGTTTGTTTGCAGCGCTACCCACGTGACCACGTGTACAATTGATCAAAGCACTAGTAGTAATACACCAAAAACCTAAAACATTGGGGGAGTAAAGTGTAATAATCACTCTTTTTATACTACCATACGTAACACACAGTTGAACTTCATTCTCCACTCCTCACCGGCTCCCCAACCACCAGTCCAACACCGGCGGCACCACCACCACCACCACCACCACCGTCACCACCACCACCGCTTCCGCCATATTATCAGAACATCACAGATATATGCACATAATTTCATAACAACACATAGATTATACGAGTTCATATATATATCTATAGATGAGGTGTAAGAAGCACAACACCGATCTCAGTAGCATCGTCGGCGTATGCGCTTCTTGCCTCCGTGAACGCCTGTTTCAAATCATCCTTGCGGAAGAACAAGCTCAAGCTCAAGCTCAAGCTCAAGCTCAATCACAAGCTCAAGCTCAATCACAAGCTCAATCACTAGATCAAAACAACTGCAATTCGAATACAAATCCACCGTCATCTGTTTCTCCGTACAATAATCGCCGGAAATCCGAAACTCCGGCGAATCCTGCCGCCGGTGTCCACCGGCCGTACAACAAACCTAACCTGAACCACAGCATCTCCGATCAGAGATTCTTCTACTCGCCGCAGATAGCGATTAGCACCGGCGGTTGCATCGGCGGTACATCGTCGAACAAAACGAAGAAGAGCTTCATTAGGTTTCCTCATTCTCAAATCTGTTCAGATCCGACGCTCGTGACGGAGATTCCGAATCGAATCACAGAGCCTCCGTCTCGACTTCCGGCGAGCCGAGCGGCGCCGGTGGTAAACCGACGTCGGTGACGTCATCGCCGCTGTTGTTCTCGAACGTTCCTCCAGTTGCCGGATGTCGTCGGAAGAATAAGCACAAACGATGCGTTCGAGATCGAGGAATGTCGCCGGTGCGATCATCCGACGACGGTGGTGAAGATGAATCAACCGATGAATCAAGCGGTTACGAGTCGGCTGAATCGTTCAAACAGACGCCGAAGAAGACGCCGTCGCATCCGGCGGTCCGGCGCGGCGGAGGACAGCGGAGTGTGTCGGAATTGATATTCTGTTTGAGTCCGTTGGTGCGTGCAAGCCCTAACAGATTATGGAGCATGAAAGGTAAACCGCCGGTGGACGGAGGTTTTTCCGGCGACATTCGACCGTCGTCCGTACGGTCCGTACCTCATATCTCCGACGTGAAATCGTTCCGTGCTAACAGATCACGGAAGCTTGCTGATTTCGGGAGGTCAAATCGTAACCGTTGACTTTCATGAACGTGAATATGGGCTGCATATAAGGGTATGATACTGTGATTCAACTCTTTGTATATCATTCGGTATTTTGTTTTTATTTTTGTTGATTACTTGATTTTATGTCACACACTTTATTGAGTTTACGTGAATTGTGAATTTTTGGCATTTTTATGGTTAGAATTACTGGTGTTTTTGGAATCGGACGGCTCCGGCCGGCTGGAAGCTAAATACATAAGTTGTTTGTATTTGAATTGTTTTCATTTGAGCCGGCGGAAAAACCAGATACATAACTAGTAAAACTGGATACCGGATTTCAATTTCTTTTATTTTCTTCTCTTTTAGTATACAATTTAATTATATATCTATAACCTTAAACTTCATGTTTTATTTACAGTTAATTCGGTTTTACTCTTTGATAATTGAGAAAAAAACTATTTTTCTCTTAAAAATTTCAATTTATCTTAAAAATTTTGTAAGTTGTTTAAGTTATAGGCTACAAGTTTTATTAATTGTTTTAATTTCAATCAAAGTGTACAAAACTGCTGGACTAAAGTTGAAATGAGTGATTAAATTTCGACTGAAATTTATGTTTTTAAATTTTTGCAGAAAAACGGTTATTTTTTTATCAAAAATTAAAGAGTTAAATCAAATTTAACTCTTTTATTTATTTAAACGTTCATACTTTATTAATACTAAAAATCCCCATAATAATTAATGTACTATTATATATTGTTTTATATTTACTATAAGAACATGCTTAATGTTTAAAATACTTATTATGTCAATACGGTTTGAAACTAGATTAACCGAAAAGGTCTTTTCGGCCTTTGAAGATCAATTCACAGTCCATCTTCGTTTTATGCTTCTAAAATAATAGTATACTTCGTTTTCCAAAGTTATTTATGAAGATAACCGTATTTATTAATGATGGTACTGGTTTTATATCTGTAATGAGATAAATGGTTTAGGGTTTATCCATGAATATAATAATATACCATGAAAACAACCTGAGATCGACATGTTTGGGTGGAATTGATTAAAAATACTAGAAAGAAAAATTGCGACGTTTAGTTTACGATTACAGTCAAAGTTGACCTGATCATGATTGGAGTAGCACTAATTTCGTGACAACGTTGTTTTTATTTGACACCACCTATTAAAATTGAAGAAATGGATTGCCCCAATCTTACTGATAACCAAGTTAAGAGTCTATATATGTACTTTAGTCCCTGCTGTGGTCTAACTTATATATTATTCGTTTAATATTACACATTGATTTCTTAATTGGAATTTTTATTTACAATAGAAATAGATCGGTATATATATTGTCTTTAAAGCTTAAATATCATTTATTATTCGTAATAATTACCAGACCAATTATGGTCTTATTCCTAAATATCATCTATTAAAGCCTGTAACGAGTATCGTAATGGTAAAGTAATGTGTTTTTCAATCAAAGGTTTTGGTTACAAAAATTCCAGACTATAAGCGCGGTTATGTCAGAAGTATTAGACTATGTATAGTGATTGGCTAGTTAAAATACCATTTTATTGTCACGTAAATAAAATCATTTTACTAAAGCTTTTTTTAGTGGTTAACTAGTGTTTGGAACCCCTATTGATACACTAATATAAGGAATTTTGTGTTTAGAGCTGTTAAGGGCTTTGAGCTCTAAAGGTTTTGAGCCCTTTTTAACTATCTTGTAATGATGTTTGGAGCTAACATATGTTCATGTCATCATTTTGAAGATCTGCTACGTCTAGTCTAATAGATGTAAAAGTAAATGGTGTTTGTTCACTGGTAAATATATTTTTTTATCATATAGTAGAAGTTTCTAACATAATAAATATACAAATATACAATACCTTTATAGCTCAACTTGATATAAAAGACAAATTGCTCTTTAATACTCCGTCGTCACTAGACGTCCAACCTCTCTCAATTGCTCGTGGATAGTTTCTCCAAGGAATTTAATTCTAAGAGCTTTTAGCAACGACCCAAGACTCTATCTTCACAACAGTTTTAGCATTTATAACCCCACAACTATTTATGTAGCTTGGTTACCCACTAGCCTATCTTGTTCCCATGCTTTTTAGGGTTTATATTCTTTTCATGCTTTTTGTGGTTCTCGTGCTTTCGGTGGGAGATAACCTTCCACACGAAATATTTGGTAAGATTACATACTACAGATAGCAAAAATAATCTTATCCCAGCCCGATTACGTCTAAAATGGTAGTTAAGTCAAGTGTCGGGTATAACTTTATATTTGTATATTATATTAACATAAATTAAAAACAAATACATTTGGCAAACCAATCTCACATGACATGTTTTTGATTCGAACCTATTTGATTTGTTTGGACACAATCCGTCCCAACTGAAACCAAGTTTTCAGTCTTGCAAGAGAATTTTATAAGATTGAGATATTTATGGTTGATAAAAAGGCATGTAGCCACACTACTAGAAAAGCGGAGTATCACTAGCACGAATTTACCAACAAAAGAATTCGAAAACATGGATGGATTACCGATGGACAACATAAACTAAAAAACGCAATTAAATAATTACGTTTTATTTTGGAGGAGCCATCGTTGATCCGTCTGTACGATACTGACAATAACAAACACTCCAATGGACTTATATTCTCCTCACTCGTACGTTTAGCAGAAGGAGCATCACTGTAAAATTATCATCGATCATAAATATCAGGGGGCAAAAGCGTCCGTTGCTACAACCCTGATTTTCAAGTAGTGTCAATGGTATAAAGATGCCAAAATGATGGTTGTTCTCTGAAGTGATGAGCGTTCAAGTTCATTGTGTGGTGTATTTAGGAGTAAGTTTAACGAGTGTGTGAGTTTTTCATTTTATATATCATAAATTTGTTTAACGTGATGCTAAATGAGGCATTAGTCAAAAAAAAATTAAATAGCATGACACTCTGAATGTAAAGTATAGCCCGTGAAAGGGGCCGTGAGTGGGTGATTCGGTTCACACTCATGGCCGGGGAACATCACTCCCCCTCCCTTGAGTTGCACATGAGCCATGATTCCATGAATACGCTCAAGTCCATGACTTTGGAATATCTAATTGCGTTAGCAGATCAACTTGTGAGAATAAAATGTATTCTATTTTTTAATTTTTATTATAATATTTCATTTAAAACTTATTTTGTTTTTTTCTCAGATAACTTGTTTAACGTCCAGCATCTCATCCCAACTAATATTATTTGTTTTGTCTATTATGATGAGCTCACATATTTGGTTTTTGTTATCCGAGTGAAAACTTTTTAGAAGGTCACCCTTCCTTGAATTGCACCTACTCACGCGCACTTAATTGTTTTTTTCTCACATCCATAGCCAAATGCATCCGAAACGTGTTGTTGATATTTAAGATAGGTATTCCTAAGGCCTAGTATCTCCCATGGACAAAACAAAATATAACTATATAACGTGAGATTTGCCTAAAATGTCACAACTTGAGTTTTTAGTTTTCTTAACAAACGAAATACACAGTTTGTATATACTTTTTTTCTAAACATTACGAACTTTAATAAAGATAGAGTTGTTTTCAAAAAATATACTTTTAGCCTTGTATGTGGTTTTTGATGTGTGTTTAGTCTCTTAAGCAATTTAAAAACTATATTCACTAAATAATTTTTAAAGATTTAAAATACACTCACACACAATAAGTATACCCCTTACTAGTTAATGAGTAAGTCAGTGAATGAGAGAAGGTGATGCTTATGTGATAACACACTTACTAACCAATTTTCCGAAGCAGTGTCGTACATTTGTCGTTTAAAAAAAAACTTGGTAACCAATCATGTATAATGTTAGTTTGTTAATCTATATAGTTCATCACTCAATCATATTTAAGTGTTTGTTTTAATGAGATCGCTTACTGATTGAAATAGTTTTAAAATGACAAAAATAGTTTTGAATCCATACAAATATGTCTTTACGATTTGTCTACATTTAATTGTTTTGAGTAAATTGAGATACTTTTACTTTATAACCCTAGATGATATACAAAAGCCATATATTTAGGATCATTATAATGTTTTAAACATAGATTTCAGAAAAAGTTATATGTTTGATTAATATATAGATATTATAATAAAATTTGGAATACAACATATGAAGGCATGAAATTTAACCACGTGATTACGTGAATCCATATTTATATCAATTTTATCTCAATTAATTTATTGCATCTATATTGGTAATGTAACTAAATATATGTTATACTATAACACAACTATAAAGGTCGGTAGTTTTTATTTTTTATTTTTATTTAATCTTTGCCATACATATCATATTCTTTACAACTCATGACTTGCTGCTTAGTCTAACGGTTTGTGGCTTTTCTTATTAAATCCAATGCCCTGGTTCGAATTCAAGGAGTGAAATCTTTCTTTTATTTTATTTTTTTTTTCATTCCTTTTTCATCTTTATCAATATAATACTTTACAAATTAAAACATGATTTGTCCCTTAGGCCATTGGCAAGTTTTTTTGTTGAAGGAAATATCAAACTCTAAATGAAGCCTAGACATAGCTAGCTGGTTACAAGTATAAATACAACGTAACATTATAATAAGTGGTATTTTAATTCTCATAATTTAACATTTGTTTTCATAGATGAGCAAAATTTAATATTTAATAAACTCATATATAACAAACTCTTTAAAACCCAAATATGTTTTGGTAGGAAAAGAACTAAACTAAAAACTATAGAACTAACTTCACAAAGATTGTATTACCATTTAATTAATCACTTTAAACCCTAAAGGAAAAAAAATATTATAAATATGATAATCTTTTTTTCATCCTAAATTTTATAAATCTTACATCTTATACATGTATACACGTTCATGCATGTATGTATTACGCGCATATGTGTACACACAGACACGCATGTGGGCGTATTTGCGCCTATACTTTTTTTTACATACACTACAAAACAGAGGGCTTTCAGTGAATAACGGATTTATTAAAAATCTTTAGGACAAAGTTAATTAATTGGAACTGGACGACGATAATCTATTCATAAAGTGTATTCATAAAGTGTGGTGGTGAAAACGGTCGTTAGACATATGGGGTATTTCCTGGCTATGTTTCACTCGAAAAACTTAGCCCTACAAAAGACCATTTCCAAAGTTAGAAAAAAACTTATGACAATGATATGAACCACAGGTTATGAGCTCACAAATTCTCAACACACAAGTGGAAGCCATTATGAAGCACTCATTGGCATGAATATTCCAAGACCACTCATTTCCGCATTAATCAACAATCTCAATGTGAAAACTGACAAACATTCTTGTGCATAGGGTTTTAAATGTGCACATACTACAAACACATATGAAACAATACAAACCCATTTCTTTGGTACACTTCATAAATCATCATCGAAAACTAGAGAGATGATAGGGCTATATATGGTTTACATGTCTAATAGATAACATGTAACTATTGACCGTTGCAACCTTCGTCAACCGACAATAATCGAATAGCCCGAGAGGAATTCTTATTCGATGCCTTATCTTCAAGCTAGCTTACCATCGGATTATCTACAGATAACCCCTCTCAAAGATCAGTGACATACACCATTTATATTTCAATGTGATTAATTTTAATACATTGTATTTCATATAAATGCGTTATAACACGTATACATATAACTTTTGGGTTTTTGTTGTTTTTTCTTGATGGAGATCTTATATTTATTCTATAATATTGTATCTTAATGTTACATTAATTAAATTAGTCTAAACTATTATCGCATGGAACAACACATGGACACAAAGGAAAAGAGTGAAAAAGTGAAATATCACTTGTGTAGTTAAATATATGAATTCAAATTTAACAAACTTCAGAATACAAACCATACATAAAAAAAGTTTAGAAGATAGTTAAAAAAAACTCAATTGTCTAAAAAGGTTAAGAAATAATCTAGGTCATAATTTTTAATTAAAGACTAATCAAGGGTTAAAGATGAGCATAAGTGGATTGCAATAAAGGCTTGGACTCCTTACGGATTAACAATTGGAAGAAAGGGTTACTGAAGCTATTTTGTTCACGGCTTGGTTGGTGCTATGAAGACTCCGGAATGAGTCTATGAAGTGTAACGACGGAATCTGATTTTATCGTTAGTTTCTTTTTTTTTTTTTTTCGTGTTCAAGTACGAAACGAAAGGCAAAATATTGGATGGATCAAGGGACTTTCATGAAATTTTTTGTGTGACCCTTTCTAGTACTATGTAGTCGGTCTGTTTTTTGGTTTTTAGTATAATCATATGTTCTTAGGAAAAATGATATACAAATCAAAGAGTTAATAGAAACTAGAAAGAAAAAGTAAACTTTAAAAGAAAAGACAAATATTAAAATCAAAAAATAAATAAACGTAGAGAAAAGATGCATGAACAATGGTTAAAAGACAATGTGCATAACTTTTACAAAAGATGCCAATCTAACCTGGCGAATTTAAATTTCGTCTTACTAAGATCAGTAACATAATATTAATTTAAAAGTGAGTTAAAAAGTTGCCATAACAACATATTTATATACTTACTTTTTAAAAAACTTTTTCCAAAAATATATTATTATTCTGTAATAATAATAATATAAAAACAATAAATAATAATCACAATCATCATCTCTCATTGGAATCTAACACAACTGATGCAACTAAAAGTGACTGCTAAGATGTTTGTAACACTAACAGACGTTATTTTCACAAAAAGTCTTGGGGGTGTTTGTTTTTTTTCAAAAAGCTATTCCCCACCTCTTCATCTGCGTGTACGCAGACACGGGAAAATGTTTTGAGAGGGCAGACTGTTTGATTTCCGGAAGACTTTTCATTATGAAAAGTCTTTCTGAGGCCTGCATGAGGCAGACATAACCCATTGACTTCACAAGTCTTCTAACCTCTTCTTATTTTTCACCTTCTTAAAAAACATCTGAAACCCTTTCCTCCTTCAAAGTCCACCACGAGTAAACTCCAGCCATCCCCTCCCTCCGGCCGCCGTCGGCCACCGCCGTCCATCGCGGACCTCCAGCCGTCGCCTCTCTCCTGCACAGCGATCCTCCAGCCGTTGCCCCCTCCTGCACAGTGACCCTCCAGCGTTCACCCCCTCCACCGTCCGCGACGCCGACCGCCGCCCTACTGCAGCCATCGCCGGCCACCGCTGCCCTAGCAGCCCTCCTGTCACCGCACAACCCGTCGCCCTAGCAGCCCTCCTGTCCCGTCGCCCTAGAAGCCCGTCGCCGTTCCGGCGGTGTTCGGTGTGCGAGGTGATGAACTACTGTTCGCGGGGCGGGTGGTAGTTCGGCTCTGAACCAGCTGTGCGCGGTGCCGCCGACGGGACGGGTGGTGGCGTCCCGCGGAGATGTTAGTAGAAAATGAGAATCCATTCATCCAATCAGCCTGTAGATGTTAAAAACAAACAGTCTTTTTCTTGCAGACTGTAGACGTTTGGTTCACCTATTCTACTGTAGATGTCTGCATTTATTTTGCTGCAAAAAAAAAAAAACAAACATCACCCTACTCAACATGTCACATTAGCTTTTCATTAATTTCCATCCATTCTTTCCACAAACACATTTTACCCCTGTCACACCCCAACCTTAACGGTGGAAACGTTAAGATGTGAGGGTTAAAATTGTTCATGCCACACAACGCTAATTTAAAATGACAATATTATTAAAACTTAATATTCAAGACATACATTTAAGAAATAGAATATGTCCCAAAACATAGAAATTTCAACGTTCAATGATAACAATTGCATTTTTATTTTATTCTAGGTCCAGTCCTAGATGTGACATTGTCTTCATAGCAAGCGAAGCATTTTCATTTCCTGAAACATGTTAAAAATAAAAGGTCAACACAATGTTAGTGAGTTTTCCATAGTTTTCATACATAAATATATAAAAGATGGCAATTCATGTCATAGGTTATTGAATAAAGTAATTAGGGATGGATGAACAAATGTATCAATCAAACCTTGACAGATTACAAGATTACAAGATTAAACGATTAGCTAAGTGTACTTGGATTCACCAAGTAGGCTTGTCAGGCCCATAGATCTATGACGTCTCCAGGCTAGCAATAGTTAATGATTGTACATATAATAGTCATCATATGGTAATTACTAAAGTTCGACTAACTACGACAAATAAGATGAATTACCCAAGTGTTTACAAGATTCAAACGAGTTTACAAGTGCAATTATCATAAAGTTAACATGTTTCACCCCAAAGTATGAAAATATATAAAAGAGGTATGGAAAAACTCACATGATAATAAAGGATGCACAAATAATAAGTCTTGTATATAATGCCGAGGATTCGTTAACATTCACCTAAATGAAACGTTGTATTAAGTTAATCATGATGATTTTGGTACTACATTTATAAACCAGTTGTTCATGATTTTCATGTTTATTACATAGATGAAATTTATTATTATTATGGTAATTAAAGAATTTAAATAAGGATTTTAGTGATTGACACTATTAATGAAAGTTAAACTTTATTTTCAAATAATTATTATCTACTATTTGATAAGAATTAAATTTGTAGATTTTAAAATGATTAAAATTATATTAATTATAATAAGTGTACATTTTAATTATGTACATATGTTTATTTTCATAAATATAACTAAATTTATAACTATATTTTTATGACAATAAAGAATTTACTAGATCGAATTTATTAAATAAGATTTATTACAAATCTTGAAATTAATAATAAATGATATTTATAACAAATTTTTAAAATGTAAAAATAAAAGAAATAAAATTTTCTAAGAAAAATATTAAAGAAAATGATATTATATATTTTCTGATTAAAATAACTTTTTAAATGGCTATTTATAATTTTTAGGTATTTTTCAAAAATTTTAATTTGCTCAAAACGTTTTTAAAAAAAATATGGCAGGTGCCCGGGATCGAACCCGGGACCTTCTGCCCATACTGTGGGTGTTAAACCGGTTGGGCTAAGCCCAATTTTATGGTAAAACCAGAAAATAAAATTTTAAAACTCTTTTTAGCAAAATCCCAAAATTGGGTTCAAGAACCCTAATTATCAATTCGATCAAATTGGACATGAATCCGTTGTTTAAACTCAAATTAACCATGGGGCTTTTGTTCCTCATGTAAAATCGAATCAAGATATACTTTTAATTACCTGTTTTGATGTTGAATTCGTCTATTAATGTTCGAACAGAGCTGCGACTATGTTCTTGAATCAAGCGTTTGTTGTGTGTGTGTTTTGGTGAAATTGCGGGCACAGGCAGTGAAAAGAAGATGTAGAGAGCATTTGCCCTCTAATTTATAGGTTCAATTCGACCGTTTGAACATCCAACGAGTTCAATTTGTTCTCGGTTGTTTCAGGTTGAAGTTAAGTGTGATTAAGTATGTTACAGGTGAAATTGATGTCACCAATAACTTAGAAATGATTAGGGGAACGTTTATAGCCGTTTAATTGAATTGTTATTATGATTTAGGTGTGAAACGGCCCTGTAATCTGATGATGTTCGGTTTCAAGTTTGATGACTTCCAAAACTCCATTTAAAATTCGATTAAAGATCATTCACGAGTTCGAAACTGATGTTCAGGTGTAAAAGATGGTTTAATTTGATTGAAACTGATGAATTTCGAGGATTTTGGGGGTGGCAGGAGCCGACCGGAGATGTGGCCGGAGTTGGCCGGGAAATTGGGGCCGATTGGGTTGGGTTTTAAAATTTACACATTCAGTCCCTGCGGTTCTTGTTTTGTCAATTTAATCCAAAGTTTCACTTTTAATTTTAACAGAATTACAGTTTGGACCCTACAGTGTTTAATTTTATTATTTTATGCACAAACTATAATTTACAAATTTTTAGGATATTAATCTTATATTACTTTTATTTATTAACAATATTAATACTTATTATAATTATTTACTATATTATTTTATTTTATTTTTATTTTTTTATTATTATTTTTAATTTTTACATTTTCTTTGTTATTATTATTATTATGGTTATGATTATTATTGACAATATTAATTATCCAAGCATTTAATTACATCAAGAATTTACAAAATGAATCCCTGTAATTGCATTAATACAAAACAAACCCTTACAAGAGATAACGGAATCAATAACGACTATTTAACAAATACACGAGAGGTCACAACCCTCAACACTATCATTCCCACAAACAACTATTTATTTCCACATTATCATTTATTTAAACTATTCATTGTTGTTTTTCAATCATTTTTATATGTGATATTAAATATTTTTATTATAATATTAAACATTTTATTAAACACTAGTGGGTGAAACCCGCGCGGTGCGGCGGGGTTATAATTATTTTTAAGATTTTGTGTTTTTAGGTAACTCTCTCTTATTGTGCTAACTAATGATTTAAATCGGCCGGTTCAACTCCATTTAACCGAAAACCACCGGTACCGCCATTTCAAAAACCAAAAAAACATATTTACCAATTTGATTTTATGTTTAATGAGATATAAGAAGGCATGCACGTGAAACATAGCTCTTTTTTTATACTTTGAAAAATAAGCTCATTATATAAAAGTTGGATACTGCTCTGGTTTCTCTACACAACCGATTTGAAATATAAACATTGACTATAGTAATTAGGGACAAAATTATAAATGTAGAACTAATTATGCATCAACACTTGTACGAAATGCAACCACATGTTTTTTACGTGTCTTAAACTTTTGATCAATAATGTGTGAGGTCACATGATACGGCGGGGTATAAAAGTTTATAAAACTTTGTATCTTTGACTAGCCATCCCTTGTTGTGCTAACATGTGATTTAAAACCAGACCGGATCGGACCAACCAGTTTAACCGGCAACTGCCATGTTAACAGGGACTTACGGAGAACTGAGTTCAAACCCAAACGTATAAACCAAGGATGGATGAGAAGAAAATCAAAAAAGAAAAAATAACACTTTAAAATTTTAACTGTAACTGATCTTTTTCATGGCCTTGCACAACAAATGATGCACAAATCGTGAATTTGTTTCCCTCAAGTCCATGTATCATTTTTATTGGTGTTGAACTCATTTTGTTTTTTTTATCTAGATCAATGTGAGATAACAACATATCTATATTACTATAGGAAGGGGCAAATTTATAAATAACCAAGTTATTTATGCATAATTACTTATATCAAATGCATCAATATTATTCTTAAATATCTTAAAAATAGATTAAAATTACAATGTTGTCTAAAAAGTTGTATTATATAGTAGTATAGATATTGTTTGACTAAGATAACTTTAAACGTAATATTCATACTTTAAACTTAATTAGAAAATGATAGATTACAAGTATTTAAAGCTTAAAAGGGGTATAATGGGAATAAATGTTATGACATTACATATTGAATCTTATAACTATTCATATGCCATCTTAAAATTGATATAAATCTACAAATCTACCCATTGGTTCTCTATTACATAGTAGTATAGATATAGATATAGATATAGATGTTATTAACATTTTATTAAAAATATTAAAATTTTTTATTAACCATTTTTCAAAACGAAAACAAAAGAATCCGTTGAATAACTGTGGGGTAAGGCCACGGGCGGCGAAGGTCGGTCCTCAAGGGTGCTTTGTTGCGGACGGTCTAAAAAGCGATATGAATGTATACAGGATAAAACAAGTCGTAAAAAAGAACTCGTCATTAATGTAGGATTACACGAAGATGAAGTAGGCAGGGATGACACATCCACTTTCTAGAAACAACAAGCGTATGGCAATTCCGTATGATCAAGTAGTTCCAAAACCGAAGATTAAACATTTAAACCAAGTTGACTAGAACCTTTATGTATTAAATATATAAATGTACCTTCAACTTTATATATTTTTTGTTATTTATATGTTTTTCCATAACGAATCAATATTTTGTAATTTATAAGTTTAAAACTAAATAAAAATGAAGTTTATTCAATTTGTAATACATGTTTAGTGTTAAATTGATTTTGTCAATTTAAAAATCTCTTAAAAGCAGTTTTTTTAACCGATACTGGTTAATCGGTTTGGTTATCAACCTAACCGCTTACATAGGTTAGGTTATTTGACGTACCAAAACCGGTTAGAATATAAAATAAATGGATTATTCTAAAAGTTGTTTGGTTATTCCGTGGCTATAGAAACGACACACAACGTTCTAATAATTTTAACTTTTACTCGAATTAAAAAAGAAATGCATTTTATTTTATTTACTTATATTTATTTCAGTTATGATTGTCAAATAATTTTAAGGTGCATAAATTGGTTCCAAATCCTAAACCAGTTTGGTTTGATCAATAAAAAATCAATTCCAGTTTAACTTTAGAACATTTACATCTTATTTTTCATCCTAATTCATATAATCATACTAAAAGGCACAATCCCAATAATACAAGGAATGAGACGTGAACGCTAATAAGAATAAACAATGTATTAACAAATATACAAAAATATTTTTTCTTTCCTTCACTTACAATAATTATTTATAGGGTGAATTTCGTATATATTCCTGCAAACTTGATAAATATCATTTATATCCAAACAAAATTTTAAATATCATATATATCCCTCTAAAATAGTTAAAATATCATATATATCTACTTTAATATATTTAATTCGAAATATAACCATTTTACCCTTAAAACTTTTTATAAACTTTAAGATTTTATTTTTACCTTCTGCTTCATTTTTTACTTTGACTTTGCATTTGTTACGATGCTTGTTCTTGCTGCTTTTCTAAGTAATCTAAACAATAAATCATCATATAATAAATAATAAATTAAAAGTATGAACTTTCACAATAAAAACGAAGCAGGTAATACTCAATTTTGTTGGATAGTTAAGCGGAAAGAAAAGACGTCCACACATTTACAATAAACTATTAATAACTGAACATGAGAAATAAAACCTGAAAATAGATACATCAGAAAAACCATTTCTACATTTTTAAGTAATCAACAACTAAGATATACTTTTTTTCCATGAGAATTTAGAGTCAATAGTTGATGAAGAACTGTTAAACTTGAGTTTAAGTAACAAACATAAAGAATATCGACCTAATAAGCACATGAAGAATACAGTAGCACACAAAGGAGGCTAAAGAACTGAAGCGTTTGGAGTAGTAGCAATCGAAGAAGCAATAATAATAGAGGAGATGGGAGAATACTTAAGCACCCAATGAAAATCTTTTATCAGTATCGAAGAATTCCAAACTTTTTGAGATGATTATTGAATATCTTATCATAGACCTAATAAAAAATTTTTGAACGGTATATTTTTAAAGGGTAAAGTCGGTATTTAGTAAAATATTATTAAGTAAGGATGTATACGAAATTTAAAATTTAGTTTGGATATATGTGATATTTTATAATATATGAAATTATACCTTATTTAGAATACAAAAAGCACAATCACAATAGTACAAGCAATGAGATGTGAACACTCTTAAAATTTCTTTCCGATTAAAACCGAATTTCTAACCAGTTTTAAACCGTTCTATATGAGCTTCAACGGGCACAGTTTAGTGTAACCGGTTTCAACTTACGTCATTATGGGACTAGCCCATTTTTTATAGAGGTTTTTCCTCTTAGGAACGTCCTGTGTTTAAAACCACCACGCATGATGTAACTTGGTGTCTTGGTGTAATTTAGAAGTACGAATAAGATAAATTTGCAGTTAAAAAAAAAACTTGGTTTGGGCTTTGGGCTACCCAAAAGCCCATAAAGCAACAGTACTACACCACACGCCTTCACTCAATCAGTTCGATGGAGAGACGATCAACAAGAAGCTGCAAAAATGGCTTCAGCTTTGAGATCAACAATCCTAGGGCACCTACGAGTCCCCATAGTGGCTAACGGATCCAACCTCCTCACACATCTATGGAGCCACCGGACCACCACCGTTCGCTCGATGTCATCTCACGATGATCACCTCGAACGGAGTCAAGTCGTTGATAGAATCCTCGATATCGTCAAGAGCTTCCCGAAAGTCGATCCTTCGAAGGTATTATCACTGATTGTGCTCAATTTCATCTGTTAGTGTCTGTTGTTTGATTGAGGTGAGCTTGAAGTCTGTTTAATTTTAGGGTTTAGGATGTAATTTAGCTTATTTGGGGTTTGATTTTAACTTGAAGTCGTGGAGATGATTTGTGCTCCGTTGTTTGAATTAATGATACGTTGTGACTGTTGTGATTGTGATCAAACGTGTTGTTGTTTGGGTTTGATGTTGATGTGTTCATTTCTATATTCAGGTGATAACGATGATGCTATCAAATTTGATATTGCAATAAGATTGTTGATTGTTGATTGTTGAATTGAATCTGGTATTCTTGGTTACATGCTTTTCGTTAGCGGGCGTTTGGATAAGTTGTAGGGCTTATTGAAATTATGGTAAAGTTAGTTACGGACCGAAACTATTGCAAGGTATAACACTTGTGTCACGTCAGTTGTACGGACAACTAGTGTAGGGTTTATAGACCAAATGGAGTCTCTAACCCACTGGACTTGTGATACAAACCCAGATCCTAATCGGGTGGGGTTGGTGGGTCTTGGTACCCGGTCAAAGGGGCAGCAGCCTAGTGGGGTTAGTGGATGAATAGTTAGCTATTGTTTAGAGAGTAACTGCAGCCTAAGTGCCCCTATTCTTCCTATGTTTACTTCTTAGGATGTGTGTGTCGGTCTTTGTTTAGTTTATCAAAAGTAGGGTTTCTAAACCTTGTAATCGGAGATCACCCTTCTCGAACAGGACTCTATCTGTACTTTTTATTTGAAGTTAATCAAGCCGACTTTTGGGTTCTATCAACTTGATTTTTGGGATGAGTTCTATTTGATCTGTAACAGTTGATGAGCTTATCTTTATAGTTTAGTCTCAAATAAGTTCAAATTTGGTATCTGTTTTAAAAATCTTAGTTTTTTGTATGTTTATTTAGAATAGCAGAAGTGACAAATGGAGGGTTTTCTGCTTATTGCAAGTATTTTTTGTATTGATCTTCATAATTTCAATTTGGTTCCAGCAAAAACCTACTAATAACCTAGTGTTATGCAAGAGTCAAATTGTTGCAGCAATTCTGGAATATGACATTGAAATTGAGATTTTGTTAATTCTTTTGGTAGTAATGGAATGCATGGTTGTAAAAATCGCTAGGCGCTAGTCGGGCTGTGGGGTACCGACTTGCGATTAATCGGGATTACTAGGGATTAGTCGGATTGAAACTTTTATAAGTAATTTTCAGTTTTATATATATACACACTCATTTTATATGCAATTTTTATAAAAATGTTCTGATTTATATATATACAAACACATTTGACCAAAAATTTCAAGGTTTGACCGTAATTTCAAACATTTGGCCGGAATCTGACCAAAATGTGACCGGAATTTGGCCGGAACCTAGCCGCCGATTAGTGGCCGATTAGGTCAGATTTTGTCCGACTAGGTCCGATTACCGATTTTATCCTCCGATTACAGCTTGATGATGAATCTTGTGATAATCTAGAGATGAAAAAGTGTACAGACCCTAAAGTTGAAACCTTAAACAATTGTAACATGTGTAGGTGACTCCTGAAGTTCATTTCCAGAAGGATCTAGGCCTGGACAGCTTAGACAATGTGGAGATAGTAATGGCCATTGAAGAAGAGTTCAAACTGGAGATTTCCGACAAAGAAGCTGATAAGATCGACTCTTGTGCACTTGCGATTGAGTATGTATATAATCATCCAATGGCTAGCTAAAAGTTTAGAAAAATGGCAGCATTTGATCCGTTTTTTTGTTTCAATGTGTTTCTGATGTTTGCTTTTGCCGTCCAAGTTTAAGTTACCCTAAATTGATCAGGAAAATAATTAGGAGCATTTGTGACTTCATCATCATACATGTTTGCTAACTGAAATATACATGAAGTCATGAACATGATTCTTCAAATCATATGTTTCTGATAATACTTTTGTTTTTGTTTGCATTTGTGACTTTATTTATATTATGTTTATTTGGTGACAAATATTCTGGTGAAAGGTTTCAAATTTTAAGCTCCGTTGGGAATTCACCACTGAAGTTGCAAGTATGTGAGTTGCTTCGGGTGAGCGAAACCCTTCCTTCAGAATGCAAATTAGTCGTTAAGTGATACATTTTAGGCGCCTCTGCGGGATTGAGTCATAAATTGGGAATCCACTGGTTCATCCGCTTTGTATTAAACCAGATGAAAACATGGTTTTGATGCTAATTCAAACCCCTGATTGTCGTTTTGACTTTTGAGCTCCTTTAATGACCAAAATGTTTCCGGTAGAAAACATTGCCATATTACCCATATTCTGGTGAAACGACATGTCCTCTATTTCCCAAACTCTCTTTTGCGGTTTCTTGGGTCCGGCCGTAACTACTTGTAGCGAGAGCACTTTTATCCAAACGATTAAAAGCACCATATTGCGCTCATCCACAAACAGCGATGGTATGAGGTAGCGTGGCATATTCTCAACACGAGCATCACTAATGATCTTGAAAACATTTTAAGCTAATATTAGCTACTTTAAAATACTTTTGATTTTAAGATTGTTCTTGTTTTCAAGAAGCTTTCTGAATCAAACTTAAACGAAATCTCTCGATTAAAGAGATTTAAAACCTTTAAGAAACTAAATTTTAAGCTAAGATATGTTTTCTCTGTCACATAATTAAAGTTCTTTAATCATTTCAATGTAAAGTAATAATTAGAATCGTGTAAAGTCGTTCGGTCTTATAAACCAAACCTATTTATGGGTTGTTCGTTATTAGTTTCCAAAATATGCGATGAAAGTGGATAATTGAATTTTGCGTATGGGATAATATAATGCCCATATCTTAACTGAACACATGTGGAATGATATTATAAAGCCAGATAAATATCATCATTTTTTCTAAACAAAAAATAACTCCGTCACTTCGAAAAAAAAGTGTCAATACATTGTAAAATAAATAAATATCAACTTCATCCTTATAAAATGTCTTAGAAAATAAATATGTATTTAATGCGGTTTGATAATTAAACGTAGCGAAACTTGAAAAATGATTTTGAAAACTCACTTTTCTAAACAAATTAAAATATAACTAGTGGGTGCCCGCGTGCGTTGCTGCGCAAGCATTATGGTAAATGAATGAGGAGGATGTTGTAACAATAAACGGCTTGAAAAACCTTTAAATGATCCCGTGTAGTCAAAAGTTCATCGAATGCCACTCTGTGTTGCTATATTGTAAGTGTTAACAAACGAAAGAATAGGTTCCTGAAGTACCAACAATCCTTCAGCGGAAACTGTCAATATGATAAACACCCTATGTAGAACATGTGAAGATTATATATATTATATTACAATGTAGCACCAACCTTCTAAACATTTGAGAAGAATAATAAACCCTACAATTCTATGATGTACTCTACTTATTTTAGGACTTGTGATCGGAGTGGAATGATTAATTTCTTGCGTATAGGTTTTCTAGGATCTGCACTTGGTGAGACACATGTTGAAAACTGGGGTTTTTGGAGGTAGTTTATTCCATAGTCGCAGGGTGTCATCAAAATTCACCAAAATATGCTGTAAAAATATGCAATGAAAATGCGTAGCTGGCTTTAAATTATGTAGTCCAAACGACCTTTATGTTGAGGACCAAATCTGTGCATGAGCAGATAAAATTATGGGCAATTGAGCTCTGTTGAAATCAGCCTTTGGCTGGTTGACTTCATAACCAAATTAGTTTAGGAGCAGATCAGGTTATGAGCACCTGATGTTTCGACCACAATGCATTTCTTATGTTGTCAAAACGTGGTCATAATAGGTACACCATCGAGTGAAACTATATACCAAAATAGGTTGTTGAAATATGCCACAGAATGTGAAGATGCTGTTAAATTATACCCTGAAAATGCCATTCAAGTTTACAACAAATCAGCTTATAAGTCGTTAAGCTTATGACCATTTGTTATGGCCAAGTGAGTTTGCGAGACATAAAGCCTAAATAGATTCAAGGTTGACAACGAAAATGATGTCATATAAGCTTCTTGATCACAATTTTTTTATAAACATAGAAGTTGATCTTGGCATTAAACTATCAACTTAATCACACATTTTTAAAGCATGGCCATGCAATCACGGTAAAACATGAACATGTTAGAAGGGCTTTCAAGCATGACCGTGTAAGTAAGTATAAAACATGAGGGTCACTTGAAGAAGATGAAAAGCTAAAAAACTACATACAAACCCACACTGGTGGCAACTGGATTGCTCTCCCACAAAAAGCAGGTATCTTTATATGTATTTCAAACCACTTTCACTCTTTTATCCCACTGGTTGATTAACCACAAATCATCACTAAATTTGTGTTGTTTCTTGTCTCAATTAAAAGGCCTTAGAAGATGTGGAAAGAGTTACATGTTGAGATGGTTTGTGGTTAATCAAACATGACCTAGGCATGATTATATACCTGAGTAACCAAACAAATTGACCCCTTCGTTGCTTCTTTTTCACCTGTTGCGTACATGTAAATCAAACCACATTATCCAGCTAGTAGTTGAAATCTGAACTTACAATCTTAAGTCTATTGCAACATAATTTCAATTCCCTTAGCCACTGTTCTCAATCGGAAACAGTGAAGAAAAACCATAACCTTGAGAACCTTAAGCCTCAATCATCAACATACTAAACCTAGAAAAATTATAAGTAATACAAATCATAATCGATAACATTAACTACCGCAACACAAAAGATTAAAAAGACACTCGCACAAAAAAAAAGTATACATATGTAATTAAAAGAATAGAATAAAAGGAAATCAACGAAGATCTAAAAAAACTTTAATAGATAGATGAAATGTGATCAGAGACTTACAATATACCTTTATACAAACATTGTAGTTAATGACCAATGTAGTTATAATATTTTATCTTTCATGAGTTTTTATTTGGTGTCCATACGAATTTATATACTGAGAAGTTTGAATGTTGGTGTTATACGTCTAATGCTTCCTAGTCTCATAAATTTCTAAATCAAAATGAGTAAAAGGTGAACTACGACCTGAAGAAAGGGTTGGTAAATTTAAATTTCAAAACAAAATTAACAATAGCATTAAAAATAGCAACAAAGATAGTATTTTGTTTGAAGCAGATACCTGGTCAAGGATACTATTTTAAGAAGACGGGTTAAGTAAAGACAACAACATAGAAATTATGCAAACCCACGCTTTGCGATAGGGTGGTGGTTTTGTTTCTTAAGTTCTAAGAATTCTCATTCCACCAAAAATTTAAGGTATTCAAGGTAGCAAAAGTTTAAAATTTTAGTATAAAATCATAGCTTTGAAAAAAGGCTCCCCGCTCCTCTAAAAGTACATTAAATGTAAAATTGGTTTGTAAAAGATGCTGATTTTCTTGCTATTATTTGGAATGATGAATCAACACCATATTGCAATGATGCAATCCATGTCATCAAATTATATCAGGTTTGATAATCTAACCAATTTAGTTTTAAGCTAAAAATTCAACGTACCAATAGATATATGAAAATGAACATACATTTGATCAATTTGTTATGCTATCACTCCATATATGATTAAAATAAAGCAAACTGATGTTTATTACACTAATAGCATGCCAAATCTCAAAAAAGATGTCAAAAAGTGAAATTAACATATGTAACAATGAAAATAAACTAAAATAAAGAACCCCACTGTAAGGTGAATAACATACACGCGGTCACATATGAGAAGAGCTTATTGTGCTATGTACACCAAACAAGAAATAACTTTATGCAGCCTTTAACTTTCATAGTGCTTGTGTATGCTAACGACTAATTAATGCCACTCCAAAAAAAGTACATGATAGCCTATATAATTTTAGCAAGGTAAAGTCTTGATGTTTATATCAACATAGTAACATTAGCATATCAACATGCCTATTCTAAAGAAACCAGTTTCTAAAACAATAATCTTTAATAACAATTAAAAGGTTGTTGATAATTTTGTCTACCTAATCAATAAGCATACTCGAACTGACACAACAAATGAATATAGATGGATATAAGTATAATAAATATAAGTTCCATGTTGCAAACATAACACATAAATATTGAACCTAGTGTACAATCAATATACATTTTAAAATTGAACTTATGGCTTACACTTTGAGTAGGATGAGATGACAGGATCTAAACATAATATATGCATATTATGGTTAAGCTAAAAAAATATTAGAATTTATTTAAATTTTGTTTAAAATATATATTTCCCCCCGTTATTGTTCCTTCTAATAAAGAAAGAATCTGTTTAGATGATAGAAAATATTCTTTTGGTATTGATAATATGCAACAAAGTGATACCTAATTTGAACAGGAAACATAATAATCATAAATATTCTTTAAACAAAAAGAAAGAACAAATTTCTACAACCTACACGTACTACTTTTTTCTATTTTCTTAACACCTAACATACCATAACGATTAATAAAAAACAGTACATATAAAGCACATCAGGAAAAATAAACTAAACCGCAAACACAAACCAAGGGGAACAAAAAATACAAGTCAGCAGGAATGATGTACTTGAACCATGATCCGCACCAAGAAACAAAGGACTTACACGTGCACAAAAAGAAAGGCAGTGACAAAATGATGCATACACTGAAGTGGATCGTCGGTTGAATAGATTTGACTAAATTTAGTCATTCTATTATTGTGATTTTCAAACCCATATATGCAATGTTGTTTCATTCTAACTATAGCTAAAGAACAGATACAACCAACTATACAAAGAACATCAAAAGAACTACCAAACTTTATACCTAGCCTATTACACTATATTATGTGATGCAACAGTGATGTTTTTTCCTTCTAACTTTAACTAAAGCTAAACTATAAACTCAGCAAATTCATTTGCAAAAGTCAGAAGCATAAAAACACAACAATTTATGGTTTTAAGCCGCATTGCAAAAATTATCATGGTACATGATCTAAAATTTTAAAACTGCATATAAAAGACAAACTTATTAAAGAATTACAAAATCCGTGTATAGAGGCAAAATTGTAGTAGAAAGGACACTGATTTTTTCATAATGATACCAACCCTTTTTAAAGAACCCCATACCTCTCAACTGTTTTGCAAAAAAACTAAACAGGAAAAGAAAACTTACGGTCCATATGATCATCCACATTATCATTAAAATCAAATTAAATTGAAGATACATAAAAATTACATAAATGACGTATGCTTGGTTAAAAGAGTAGCATCAGTTGTTAATTACGAATGAATCTAGAGATACATATAACATATTTGTGGGTGTAATGACAAGGCTCATTTTATCATAGTTTGGATAGAGAGGAACCTTCTATAGTAAATTTAAAGGAACTGAGTTGGTCATAGGCTGGTTGGTTAAGGCACATTTATGTTACATATCTGTCAATTTTGAGTATAATTACATTACATATATGTCAATTTTGAGTCATTACTTAATAGGTGTTTGAGGCTAGTACTTGATATTTCTTATCTGCTTATACGGTGTTAGATTTGATATATCAAAAGGTTGTTTTGAGGTTGCTTGAAACTGTTCTTTATTAGGTTTTAACTTTTTAAAGGGAAATCATCATTTTGTTCAACATAATGCTAAACAACACATTAAAAGCAATCAACCAAAGTAAAACTAAATTGTCCTAACAACTATATCAACAAAAATAATAAGTGTAAAGTAAATATACAAAAGGTCAAAAGGAAAACAACAGCATCCAGCTTGATAGAAGCAAGCTAATGAAAGTTACCATTTGAACAACTTTTAAAACAGCCTCAAATTCTAACTTCTAAAACATAGAGACAAAAGAAAAACAAAAGTATACTGCTTGCTAATACCACATATGAACATCATACCTGCAAGCAACTATTAATTGATACTTAGAGGTTCTCTTGACAATAATAACTATTGAGACTTACGTTATAAAGAACCCTAATTACATGTTTCTATTGTATATTAGAGAAGCTGTTAAATGATGATAATAACTAAAAACCTAACCGATCATCAAGTCTGATGTGATCAACCCTAGAAGCAAGTGTTGTAGGACTTTCATACTGAAAAACTTTGGCGATGGAAGTATGTGCAGAATTAAAGCTTCGTATGGATCTTTTATCGTTAACTGAACAAGACTAAAGATATTTTTCAAGCTGATGTATTTCTTTATTTAACATTAGCCTTCAATTAAAGCAATCAAACAAATATCAGGTAAATAGCATTAGAAACAGAGACAGAGATGGAAAAATCAAAAGGAAAGAACATGGATGATGTACCTCCAGTCGACAGTTAGCATATTAGAGCAAATTTCTCTTTGCAAGTCTCTTTATCTCCTCTTCATTGTTGTTTGCATCGTCATCTGCGACTGACATACCATGACGGTGGGAATCGTGAACGGATTTGGGGGTTTGTTATTGTCCATTCGGGTGTGTCTTATATATATGAAGATTGGCGTTTCATCTGGCGACATAATTGAAGCAAAGGGATTGAATGATCCCTGTTGAAACTGCCAGCCGATTGAGAATCATTGAATGAGAGTATGTAGGGGGAGAATGGAGTGTAATGGGTTGCAGTCAATTGGCATTGATTGGGTTGTGGTTATTAACGGGAACTGGTGCAAGGAAGGGGAATTACCCTTTTATTTCATGTATTATATAGGTAGTGTAGATAGTAGACATTTTTTAGAACTGCTTGGTTCATTAAACGATATAGATTTATTAACAGATATATAATAATGGTGAATAATAACATGTTTAAATACTAAAAGCATGTAGCCAAGCGATATTAAAGCGTATAAAAAAATTATTCATCTGTTGAACTTGAAGATTCAAGTCTTAATGTGAACAAATGTGTTTGTTTAAAAGTACTATTAGACGGTGTGTAAGTCAACCAGTAAAAAGATTATATGTTTAAATGTTTCTTTCTGGAATGACGTAGATAAAATAATTAAAGATCCTTAACCAAAACCACACCCCACAATTACACACAGAATCAAAAGTAGATTATTCCTGCAATGGATTTTGTTCTAACTTTTTTTTTAACGACAAATGTACGGTCCTGCTTTGAAGGATATGCGTTATCTTAATCGGGCCCACCTATCTGTTTTCCAACCGGGATCGCACCCCCAACCCCCTTAGGAGGAAACTCATATTGCTCAAAGTGAGACTTGAACCCATAACATCCCCTTATTTACATGTCATGAGTAACTCACCTTAACCAGTTGGGCTAAGGATTATTGGTATTTTTGTTCTAACTTCTACCTAAACAAATCATAACATATGGATATAAAACTACTTGAATAACAAGAAAAAGGAAAACGAACACAAAACCATATTTTGGAGTAAAGTATATTGATGATTCAATAATAACTTTTATAAAATCAACTTTACATGACTTAATCTAATCTTATATGTTATATTCTTCTTCTTCAAGTTTAGTTAGTACCTACTCGAAGAATATGTATGATAGAAAGCCCTATACCAGACAATTCAACAGTCGCTTTATTTCTCGTAGTTAAAGGCGAAACAATGTTACGCTTCTCTTTGAACCCATTTTCACAAGTCGTGGCGGCATCCATAACCGAGCTTATGGATTATGGGAGTGTGTGACTTGAACTATTGATTGGTCTGTGCAGATATATGCCTTTATCTATATTTATCTGCCACATTTGAATTCACAACCAAATGTGTCTTTGTTCCAACTAGTTTCCAAACAAAATTTACGTCGAAACGCATACCAACTCAAAACGCCGTATTAAAACATGTGGCGTATGCAGTATGATAAAACGTAGATTACAATCGCCCGGAATCGTTTCATAACTAAATTTACGTCGAACGTAGGGTGACTTGGACTTATACTGTCAAATGAAAACATATTACATTTGACTCGACGTATTTCCAAACGAAACTTACATTGAAACTTAGAACAGCTCAAAGCGTACATGAAAATACGCAGGAAAAAATTTTATATTTGACTTTACTCGTTTCTAAACATGTTAAAACACAACGAAATATAAATATCACTATCATTAATCAGATTTGACCCTAACCGTCCATTTTTTCTACAATAGTGGTTGGGTTTGTTAAGCCATAAAATTCCTTACCATGTACCTCTACATCCACGCCCCGTATTTTCTCTGTAGCACCGTCCATTTTTTCTACAACAGTGGTTGGGTGTGCAAGAAAGCATAATAATCAAACCGTGAATGGAATAATCAACGAGACCGAACCGATGCAAAATTTAATTTTGAATAAACTCATATATAAGAAACTCTTTAAAACCCAAATAAGTTTTAGTAGGAAAAGGACTAAACTAGCAACTATAGAACTAACTTCACAAAGACTGTATTACTATTTAATTAATCACTTTAAACCCTAAAGGAAAAAATATTATAAATATTATAATCCATTGTTCATCCTATATTTTATAAATCTTACATCTTATACATGCATACACAAACCCATACATGTATGTATCACACGCATGTGTGTATGTTCGCATATGTGTACACACACACATACACACATGCATGCGTAAGCACGACTATGCTTTTTTACATACACTACAAATCAGAGGGCTTTCAGTGAATAACAAATCTATTAAAAATCCTTAAGACAAAAAGTTAATTAGTTGGAACTGGCTGACGATAATCTATTCTTAAAGTGTGGTGGAGAAAAGGGTCATGAGATATACAGGGTATTTCCTGGCTATATTTCACTCAAAATACTTAGCCCTACAAAGAACCATTTTCAAAGTTAGAAAGAAACTTATGACTATGATATGAACCATAGGTTTTTAAGCTTACAAATTCTGAACACACAAGTGAAAACCATTATGGGGCACTCATTGGCATGAAAATTCCAAGACCACTCATTTCCGCATTAATCAACAATCTCAATGTTAAAACTGACAAACATTCTTGTACATAGGTTTCTAATGGGCACATACTACAAACACATATGAAACTATGCAAACCAATTTCTTCGGTACACTTAATATATCAACAATGAAAACCGAAGAGGTGATAGGGCTTTATATAGCTTATGTTTCTTTAACAATAAGACCATACGTAATAGTTAATTCTTTTTAAAGAGCATTTTGTGTCACATCAGCGACAATGTAATATCGCATTTTTAGCAAAAACATGTGTAATGGATAATGCCCTAAATGTCCTTCAATCATTACATGATTAGAAGATTTATAAGGAGTTATGGCGTTATGCCCCCCCCCCCCAACCCCCACCTATAACGCCCCTATAATACCCATGGAGGTGGTGTAAGAGCGTTTTAAGGTGCTATAATGGCCCTTTAATGCCCCATTACATTTGGTCTAAATGTGAAAACCAGAGAGATGATAGGGCTATATATGGTTTACATGTCTAATGGACAGCATGTAACTATTGACTGTCGCAACCTTTGTCAGCCGAAAATAATTGAATAGCCCGAGAGGAATTCTTATTCGATACCTTATCTTCAAACTTACCATCGGATTATACCGGATAACCCTACGAAAATTTTTAGCTTACATCTCAATGTGATGAATTCTAATACATTGTATTTGATATAAATGTTTTATAACACGTATACATATTACTTTTGGGTTTTTTTTTTTGTTTTTTCTTTTTCTCTTGAGGGAGATCTTATATTTTTCTGAAATATAATATCTTAATATTACATTACTTAATTTAAACTAAACTATTATCACGAGTAAGAACACATGGACACATAGAAAAAGAGTGAAAAAGTAAGATATACCTTGTGTAGTTAAATATATTAATTCAAAATTAACAAACTACAGAAGACAAACCATACATTACAAAAGATTAGAACAAATAAATTCAATTGCTTAAAAGGCTGAAAAAGGCCCATTAGAAATTTCTAACTATAAACTAATCCAAGAGCTAATATTCAAGTGAAGGAAAATTAAATAAATGGAGAGAATAGCGCAATCAATTATTTTGAAAGTAGAGAATGGTAGGACAACATTTATGGAGATTAACAGACGGAAGAAAGGGGTTACTGATGAAACTATTATGTTCACGGTGCTATGAAGATTCTGAAATGAGTTATGAAGTGTTACGACGGAATTTGATTTTATCGTTAGTTTCTCTTTTTTGTCGTGTTCAAGTACGAACCGAAAGGCAAATATTGGATGGATCAAGGGACTTAAAAATCCCATCCTAATCATGTGATTTTTTGTGTGACCCTTTCTAGTACTCTGTAGTCGGTCTGTTTTTTTGGTTTTTAGTATAATCATATTGTCTTTAGGAAAAAGTGATATACAAATCAAAGAGTTAATAGAAACTAGAAAGAAAAACTAAACTTTAAAAGATGCATGAACAATGGGTAAAAGACAATGTGCATAACTTTTACAGTAGATGCCAATCTAACCTGACGAATTTAAATTTTGTCTTACTTAGATCAGTAACATATAATATAATTAAAAGTGAGTTAAAAAGTTATCCATAATAACATATTTATATACTTACTTTTTAAAACCCTTTTTCCAAAAGTATATTATTATTCCGTAATAATAATATAAAAATAATAAATAATAATCACAATCATCATCTCTCATTGGAATCTAACACAATTGATGTAACTAAAAGTGACTGCTAATACTGTCCGCAACGCTAACACACATCATTTTCACCAACACTTTTAGTTAGCATGCAACATCAGATTTTTATTAATTTTCATCCATTCTTCTTACAAACACATCTTATCCCAACACTATCATTCTTACAAACAAGTATTTATTTTCACATCACCATTTATTTAAACTATTTATTGCCATTTTTTATTCATTTTTAAATGTGATATTAAACATTTTTATTGTAATATTAAATATTTTTAAACATTTTATTAAAAATATTAAACCTTTTTATTAACCATTTTTCAAAAAGAAAAAGAAGAATTCGTTGAATGCTCGTGGGGGCGGGCCACCGGCGAACGGGCAGCCACGGGCGCCATGCCCCAGAGCAGCCCGTGGCACCGGCGGCGACGAGCGGTGCTGCGTTGCGGACGGTCTAAGAAGTGAACGAATGTATACAGGATAAAACGAGTGTTAAAAGAGAACTCATCATTAATATAGGATTACACGAAGATGGAGTAGGCAGGGATGACACGTCCACTTTCTATAAACAACAAGCATACGGCAAATCCATACGCTCAAGTAGTTCCGATACCGAAGATTAAACATTTAAACCAAGTTGACTGGAACCTTTATTTATTAAATATATAAATGTACCTTCAACTTTATATATTTTTCGTTATTTATATGTTTTTCCATAACGAACCAATGTTTTGTAATTTATAAGTTTAAAACTAAATAAAACTGAAGTTTATTCAATTTATAATACATGTTTAGTGTTAAATTTATTTTGTTAATTTAAAAATCTCATAAAAACAGTTTTAAACACATACTGGTTAATCGGTTTGGTTATTAACCTAAGCGCTTACATAGGTTAGGTTATTTGACATACCAAAACCGGTTAGAATATATAATAAATGGATTATTCTAAAAGTTGTTTGGTTATTCCGTGGCCATAGAAACGACACACAACGTTCTAATAATTTTAACTTTTACATGAATTAAAGAAAATACACTTTATTTTATTTACTTATATTTATTTCAGTTATGATTGTCAAATAATTTTGAAGTGCATAAATTGGTTCCAAATCCTAAACCAGTTTAGTTTGATCAACAAAAAATCAATTCCGGTTTGAGCTTAGAGCATTACATCTTATTTCTTTATCCTAATTCATATAATCACACTATATACAAAAAGCACAATCACAATAATACAAGGAATGAGGCGTGAATGCTAATAAGAATAAACAATGTCTTACTATATATACAAATAAACAAAAATATATTTTCTCTCCCCCACTCACAATCATTCCTAAAAGCACAATCACAATAGTACGAGGAATGAGATGTGAACACTCTTAAAATTTCTTTCCGATTAAAACCGCTTTTCTGACCACTTTTAAGTTGTTCTAGATGAGTTTCAACGGGCTCGGTTTGGTTTAACCGGTTTCAACTTACACCTCTACTTATCATTGGTCACACATTTATTATTTACTTGGTTTGGGTTTTGTCATTATGGGACTAGACCATTTGATAAAGACTTTTTCTTTTAGATGGGAGGTCCTGTGTTTAAACCCAGTATAGTGTAACTTGGTGTCTTGGTGTAATTTAGAGCATTCACACTAGCTTATCTATCTCAATTCTCATATTACACTAAACACACTACTTTTTTACTCTTTTTTTAATTAAATAATACTTTTTTATATCTCTATTATTACATTTGCTCTCACCTCCTCTCATAACCACTTTTAAAAATATTAAAAAGTTTATGGGGGTTGTACCGTGTTTCTCCAACTATGGAGAATCACGATACAAACCCCATAAAATTTTTATCTCCTTCACTCATAATCACTCACAATCATCTCCTATAATATAAAGCATACGCTTATATAAATATAAGGCACTTACCGTGAATGCTCTTAGGAGTATGAATAACATAAATTTCCAGTTAAAAAACTTGGATTGGGCTTTGGGCTACCCAAAAGCCCATAAAGCCACAGTAAAACGTCAATTTGAAAAAAATAGATGCGATTTTGTGCCCTACAACTACAAGTACACCACATGCCTTCACTTCGATAGAGAGACGATCAACCGATCAAGAAGAAGGTGCAGAAATGGCGTCAGCTATGAGATCAGCAATCCTAGGGCACCTACGAGTCCCCATAGTGGCTAACGGATCCAACCTCCTCACACCTCTATGGAGCCACCGGACCACCACCGTTCGCTCGATGTCATCTCACGATGATCACCTCGAACGGAGTCAAGTCGCTGATAGGATCCTCGATATCGTCAAGAGCTTTCCGAAAGTCGATCCTTCGAAGGTATTATCACTCTGATTGTGCTCAATTTCATCTTTTAGTCTCTGTTGTTTGATTGAGGTGAGCTTGAAGTCTGTTTAATTTTAGGGTTTAGGATGTAATTTTAGCTTATTTGGGGTTTGATTTTAACTTGAAGTCGTGGAGATGATTTGTTCTCCGTTGTTTGAATTAATGATACGTTGTGACTGTTGTGATTGTGATCAAATGTGTTGTCGTTTGGGTTTGATGTTGATGTGTTCATTTCTAGATTCAGGTGATAACGATGATGCTATCAAATTTGATATTGCAATAAGATTGTTGATTGTTGATTGTTGAATTGAATCTGGTATTCTTGGTTACAAGCTTTTCGTTAGCGGGCGTTTGGATAAGTTGTAGGGCTTATTGAAATTCTGGTAAAGTTAGTTACGGACTGAAACTTTCTCAAGGTATGAGACTTGTGTCACATTGGTTGTATGGACAACTAGTGTAGGGTTTATAGACTGGTTTTCTGGGTTGAGTTCTCTTATTTGATCTGTAACAGATGATGAGCTTATCTTTATAGTTTAGTCTCAAATAAGTTCAAATTTGGTATCCGTTTTAAAGACCTTAGTTTTTTGTATGTTTATTTAGAATAGCAGAAGTGACCATGGTTTAAAAAACGTTCGAGGCGGTAAGAAATCGTACTTGAGGCGGCGCCTCATAGGGTTCAGATGAGACGTACGCCTTTTAGGGCGAGGCGGTTCGAAAAAACGGTGAGGCGTTGAGGCGAGAGTGAGGCGGACTTGTTGAGTAGAAACTCAGGCGAAGGTCCGGTGAAGATTCTGGCCAAATTCCGGCCACTCTTCTGCAACTTCCGGCCAAAACTGCCCTGACGTGGGTCACGAGTAGAAACTTTAGCTTTCTGCTTTCTTTTAAACTTTGGAAGTGACAAATGGAGGGTTCTCTGCTATATTACAAGTGTTTGTATATTGCTCTTCGTAATGCCAATCTGTTCCTGCAAAAACCTACTAACAACCTAGTGTTATACAAGAGTCAAATTTTGTCAGCAATTCTGGAATGTGACATTGAAATCAAGATTTTGTTAATTTCATTAGTAGTAATGGAATGTTGTATTATGTGATAATGGGACCAATGAGACTTTGTTGCCGTGGCTTACTGTTCTGTTTGGGATACCATGAAATGACGATTGAACGTAATTACAAAATCAATATCAGATCCTTAGGTTTGTCCATTTCTGTTCTTTTAATTATATTGATGATATTTGAGCTGGTAATTGTGATCTGTGAGAATGAATCTTGTCTTAGTTGTATGTATAATAGTATATATATTTTATTTTCTTGCACAAATAATGCAATACAAGGATTGGACAAATGGAAAATCTAGATGTAGTGTTCATGTATTTGTAATGTAGTGCTATTTGAATTTTCTGTTATATGTTTGACTCTTTGTGTTAGCTTTTCTAACTTCTGTTAGAAGTAAGTTTCATATAGTTATATTATATATTGCAACTTGCAAGCTATTAGATCAAACACCATTAAGGGTACACAACCTAAAGTAAAGTTTTTGTACTGATGGTGATTGGTGAAAGTGTGAAACATCTATAAATTGGTGTTGTTGAAATTCTTCAGCCTGATGATGAATCTTGTGATAATCTAGAGATGAAAAAGTGTATAGACCCTAAAGTTGAAACCTTAAAAAATTGTAACATGTGTAGGTGACTCCTGAAGTTCATTTCCAAAAGGATCTGGGCCTGGATAGTTTAGACAATGTGGAGATAGTAATGGCCATTGAAGAGGAGTTCAAACTGGAGATTCCCGACAAAGAAGCTGATAAGATCGACTCTTGTGCACTTGCAATTGAGTATGTATATAATCATCCAATGGCTAGCTAAAACTTTATAAAAAATTCAGCATTTGATCTGTTATTTGTTTCAATGTGTTTCTGATGTTTGCTTTTGTTGTCTTAGTTTAACTCTCCCTAAAATGACACGGAAAATAATTAGAAGCATTTGTGACTTCATCATCATACATGTTTGCTAACTGAAATATACATGAAGTCATGAACATGATTCTTCGTATCATATGTTTCTGATAACACTTTTGTTTATTGCTCATTTGTGACTTTATTTATATCATGTTTATTTGGTTTTTGTTTTTGGTTAAACATCTATTAAAATAAAAGCACCTTTTAAATGTGAGAGCTGAAACTTTTATTTTTTTATAAAGTGTTGCTTCCAACTCTATGTATGCATATGCTTGGAAATGTAGCACAATTACTAGCAATATTTACCTCTAGCAGACCCATCAGTGGAACCTCCCCCGTCACCAGTATATAAACACATCTTAGTAATTTATTCTATCTGGTAACTTAACATTCGTCGACCTTGTAAGCTTGTCTTCTGGTGACGTATTCTGGTGAACAACTTTCAAATTTTAATCTCAGTTGGGAATTCATCACTGAAGTTGTAGCAAGTATGTGAGTCGGTTCAGTGAGCAATACCCTTTCGTCAGAAAGCAAATTAGTCGTTGAGTGATACATTTTAGGGGATTCAGAGTCATAAATTGGGAACCCACCTGCTGGTTTATCCGGTTTGTATAAAACCGGATGAAAACATGGTTTTGATGCTTATTTAGACCCCTGACTATCGTTGTGAGCTCCTTTAATGACCAAAATGTCTCCGGTAGAAAGCATCACCATATCACCCATACTTTCTATTTTAAAAGGTTCTTAGTTTTCAAGAAGCTTTCTGAATCAAACCTAAACAAAATCTCTCTATTAACGAGATTTAAAACCTTTAAGAAACAAAATTTAAGCTAAAATATGTTTTCTTTGTCACATAATCAAATTTATTTTGAAATTAATTTAGAAAATGTCAGCATAATCAACTTTAATCATTTCAATGTAAAATAATAATTAAAATCGTGCCGTCTTATAAACCAAACTTATTTATGGGTTGTTCGTTATTAGTTTCCAAAATATGCGATGTACCCTTGGAAAGTGAATAATTGTGTTTTGCGTGTGGGATAATACAATGCCCATATCTTAACTGAACACATGTGAAATGATGTTTTAAAGCCCGACAAACATCATCAATTTTTTCAAATAAAAAGTAAATATCAGTATCCTTACAAAATGTCGTAGAAAAATAAATATGTAATTAATCCGGTTTAATATTAGACATAAAACGCAAAACTTTCAAATGATTTTGAAAATAAACTATTTTTAGTACAGATTAAAATATATTGGTAGACATTTATTTTAGAACGAATAAGTAATTACTGTTTCGTTCGTTAAACAATGCAGATTTTGTTAATAGATATATAAATATTGTGGATAATAACATGTTTAAATATTAAAAGTGTGTAGCCAGGTGATAGGGATGCACGAAAAATGTGTTATTCCTCTTGAGGTTGAAGATTTAAGTCCTATAGTAAACCGATGTGTAGATTTGGGAGTAATATTATATAGGGTGCGTAAGTTAACCAGTAAAATTAGTAACATGTTTAAACCTTTGGAATGACGTAATAAAAGAACTTAAAAACCAAAATCACAACCAACAATTTCACACAGAATCTGAAGTAGAGTCTTCTTGCTATGGTTTTTGTTCCAATTTTGTACCTAAACAAATTATAATGTTTGCATATGAACCATTATAATAACAAGAAAAAGGAAAACGATACTCGAAAACATAATTTGGAGTAAAGCAACTATATTGATGATTCAAATTATAATTTTATAAAAGCAAACTTTACATGACTTATCTAATCTTTGATATTATATATTCTTCTACTTCAAGTTCAGTTCGTACCAACTCGAAGAATATGTATGATAGAAAGTCCTATACCAGACAATTCAACAGTTGCGTTATTTCTCTTAGTTAAAGGCGAAACAATGTTACGCTTCTCTTTGAACCCATTTTCACAAGTCGTGGCAGCATCCATAACCGAGCTTATCAATATATTAGCCTCATCATAGTGCCCCGACTTGTAACTTTTCAAGGCATGTCTAATATCAATGACAGCATTGGAATAAAGCTCCAAACAATCATCCAAACGCATCTTTATAGAAGAACTACACTTCTTTTTTCTTAAACTTTTGATGTGAGACCTTGTATCAGATACATTCTCGTGTGTCAGCCGAATGGAGATCTTCCCGAGGCCTTTAACGTCCGCATGGCGGCTGCCCGAGGCGGCTTCTAGAGAGGTGGTGCAAAATTGGTAGTTAACAGTTGGATCTTGTTGAGAGCAAACTTTGCAAGTGCCATGAATAAGGGATTGTGCATTGATTGAGAGAAAAAGGGGAAAGAGGAAGATGAAAAGAGTGCAAGTAGAAGAAATCATATTTTTTTATGGGAAATACTTCTTGGATTTTTAAGAAATGAATTGGTTTAAGTAGGAGGAAAAAAGGGTGTGTTTTGGTTGTTCACCCATTTCAAACTTTATTTTGAAAGTTATTTCATATTTTTAAAAGGGAACATGAAATAGTTGAGGTATAAATTTAATCTTAAAAATATATAATAATTTTAAACATTTTAATATAAATAGGTTTTTTTTACAAGTGTTAACATTCAAAATGTTTACCTAGGGAATGTTTGAATCTAGGTCTTTTAAGAGAACTTTCGGGCTCTATGTCATCTTGTGATGGTGTAATATATAAAAAGTTATATACCATTTCAATTAGTGAATTTTCTTTGATACTTACCACACTTGATTATAGATTATTTTGTGTTAGTCATCTACCAAAATGAGTAACTAATCATTGAAGTATATATTATATTACTTGAAACAGTATTATAGTTCGACTAACTCACACACCATCTAATCTTATTCGTAAGTCTACACATTTGTTGATCATGAAACTTGAACCCTCGACCACCTAAGAAGAAACATCTTTTTTCACATCTTGATACCAACTTGAGGTTCATACATTTCTATGTTTTAGGTCATAACAAGATAAACTAAGAGTCAACCAATCCCCCAGTCAACAAATCTCTAACACCTTAGAGCTCATTAAGCCAACTTATGAGCCAAAATGAGTTATGCAATTTTATATATTTTTTTTTATAACTATGTAGTTGGAATAGGTGGAGTCTGGCCATTTAATTGGAATGAAAATTTTTAAATATGGATTACTACATGCCTTTTGTGAAAATTTGATCACATAGAGAACTCAATGAAACATAAAGAACGTCACTGAACGTGCATCTAACTCACTATAAGCTTTTCTCGAACAAAATGAACCAATATGTTTTATTTGTTGATATTGCACCATGTTGTTTGAAAGACAGAACAACAAAAAATGCCGTTACAATAGTGATAAGTTGTAAAACACATATGATTCTTATAGATATGTTATTTCACTACAAAAAGATACAATAGGTATAATAAAACTAGGAAAACCTGAAAGTCTATGGCTCACTAGCTTAACAAGCTAACGTATAGATCGAGACAAATTATAAAATTTTACACAAGTTACTTGCGACTTTTATTTATTTATTTATTTACTATTACTATTTAGAGTCTAAAGTCTAAACTCCATTTGTTTACCTTTCTTCCAAGAAGGATGAACTCTAAATCGTGCAAGTTATTCCTATTCTTGTTGCAATTGAGTATATGCTCACCTTAACATTCGTACTTGCAATATTTTTATACAAGTGAACTCATCATATGCATTGTGTTGACCAAAATGGAACCCTCCTCCTTTCGGAAAATAAAGCAAAATAAATTTCTAAAATAACACTCAAACAATCTGAAACGCCCAAACAGCGATAATGGGGTTGTTGGTGCTTTTATTGAGAAACTAAACTTTCTAACCTTTTTTATTTTCAATTTTCTTTCATTAATATTTTGTAACTTGATTGTACACATATATGTTATCCTGATAATAAGTGTTACATTCTCCTCATCAATTAATTAAGGTTTAAGTCCTATCATGTGCAGGTTTGATGATGTTTTATTAATAGGAGTAAATTACATGCTGGTCAAAACTTATGACGACGTTGAACAGATTATGTGTTCGTTAAACCCATTTCATGTGTGAAGCAAAGACTATTCATGTGATCATGTTCACTGTCACAAATTATGTTTTCTTCTTGATCTTTTTACTTGTACTTGTTACTTAAATTATGGTGGGAGATCACGTGCGCTACCAAACTTTAGCACGTTACATGATACCATGTGCAAGCTCGGCTTCAAGACACTGCCTGAAATCGATAGCTGCAAACATGCAATTACACAATATAGTATGAGCTCTCTTTAAGTTTTTGCCCAGTAAAAAAACTTTCAAGCTTACAGTTTTAAAAGAAGAAATTACACAACTGCAACAATTTGATCATTTACACTACATATCACCTCCCTCTTAACCATTAGCCATTCAACCTTTTGCGTATACCGTGCATAAAAGATGCAGATAGAGCACACGCACGCACACACCAAATCATTATGTTTGGTTCGACTAGATAACAAAAACAATATATATCATCATCTTGCACCATTATCATATTTTGTAACGTTTGGACTGGTGACTTAACTACATTAGTCGAAAGAGAAACAAGGATCAAATAAAAGTTTCTGAATAACAATGATCTAAAATCAATTTGTTATGCTTGTGATTGCATTTTAACTACCACAAAACTTTTATCAAATAACATTTGCTACAATCAACTATGAATTGTAGGGAAGATAAAGGGATTTCGTATTTGTCTACTCGACCACAGCCAGCAAGTCTCCTGCTTTGCAGAAGCAGTGCTTTCCCTCTGCTCCTAGATCCACCTGTTACAACTCATATAACGGTTATTACAAATTGTTTATGAGATTTTAACATGTCATGTTGGTATTTTGGACAATTTACCTATTAATCACTATCTCTCGTAACCTACATAACTACCTCAAGAATCAAAGAGTTCGATAGTAATCATCATCATTAATTTTGTGTTTCTTATCTTGTTAGAAGGGATAACAATGCAACAATAGGATTGAGACTTAGTGATGGTATTTACCTCATAAGCATTAATGTCAGAGAAAATAACCTACAAAGAAAGCAAAACCCCATGTCAAACGATGAAAAAGGACACCACGAGCACGACAAGATGCCAACTGTCATAGACATTGCTTTATATTCCATGTTATCTAATATTGGAAAAACTGCTGTATAAAGTATAAACTTTGTAAGCTCACTTAAGAAACTGGCTAATCAAAGCTATATGGATGTACCTTTTTCCCAGCCTCTAAGTCCCCAACCTCGGTACCAACAGCAAGAATCTGGGACAATCATGCCGATTATATTCAATATATGCATGCAACAGACATCACCACCAAAGCTATGGATCCTAACTTGAAATAAAACGTATATGAAATTAAATTAT
The DNA here is from genome assembly GCA_025506505.1 of Flaveria sonorensis. NCBI lineage: Eukaryota > Viridiplantae > Streptophyta > Magnoliopsida > Asterales > Asteraceae > Flaveria > Flaveria sonorensis. Next base: position 7,298,384 of record CM046429.1, read on the forward strand.
TACTCACCTCTCCCATGAGATAACGTTCAAACTTGACGGCTGATTTAGGCAACAAAACTCCACCAGCAGATTTCTGATTGCAAATAAAAATGAAGAACCGGATATGAGTGTCTCGAAGTCTAATATACTTAGTTTACATTTAGGGTATAACACAAATTGTAGCTCAATGAAAGAATAAGGTAGACAAATGAAATTATACCCAATATGCTACTTTGTAAAAAACCTGAAGTTGATGAGATTCATACAAAAACAAATATGTCTGAAAGACTAATGATAAGAAAAATGAAACCCAGTTCATGGAAAAAAAATGTCATTTAGAAATGCCAATTAGATATGAAATGTTTTCAAGCATGCTTTGGAACCGCCTGATATGAGAATAGCAGTGGATAACAGAACTCAGATACATCAAACAATGATAGTTTTATAGAAATTTTGACTACCAAAGTACCACTTAATGAGAAAAAGTTTATAGCACTTGTAGACCACAATCAACCTCACCAATGTCTCATCATGGTTGCAGCTTGCTAGTAAGAAACAAAAAACTTTTATAGGAATCTTTCAGAAAAAGAACACACTGTTTTTCTTTCCAAGAACCAAAAAATTACATCCTTTGGAACAGAATGATGTTACATGTCATTTTCGCTTCGTCAAATGGCAACAGACGCCAGATGTAAATATGTAATTCATGATACCAATGTAATAATCTCGAGGCACTGGTAGAGTAGTAGTTTGAATCATATAGAGAGCATAGGCATTAAAATGCAAAAGCAAGAAATAAACAGAAATCACTACCCAAAGCAACAAATGGCCGAGCAGTCTTAAAGTTTTCACAAGTAGTCAAATTTAAGGATACAAATGCTAATTACTGTGGTGGTTTTCATAACTGATGCGCCTAAGAAGATAAGTATGATGTTCTTGAGGTGCTAACACATTGCACACACCAACAGTACATCGAAGCTGACGCGGAAAACACTGCAGACAATCTTAATCTAGTTCAACACGTGGTTCAAAGCACAATATATGCAGTCATTTCAATCTAAGCTCAGATGAAACAATAACTTATCAGCAAAGAATAATGCCCAACATGTCCCGAAGTGGTTTCCTCAAAAAAATACTAGATTGATCCAAACATCAAAACGTAACATATGACAGTATGACCACATAATATGATATATTTCACAGAGAACCTGAACTTTTTGAAACAAATAAAGCAAATGTACAGAAACAGAAGATAAATCACCTCAGGGAGCTCCTCCAGACGAATCAACACTCTGTCCGATTGTGGCTTAACCTTTGAGCACAAAGCAATAAAAAACCAATGAAGATACAAAACACCACATTGCTCAACAACACTATATAAACACAAATACATACCCAATAATTACAATGTGCATCACTTAAATCCCCCCTCTTCCAACTCAAATGAAAAATCGGGTGCTTTAAAATCTGTTGTATAGTTTCCTAGTATTACTCCATGATTTATGCTATTACTTTGCATGTAATCGTATTATACTAAGCAATGCAATAGTGAAGATTCGTCTCTAATCTCTATCATCTAAAAGTAAGTAATTAATTAAAAATCCATTAAAATTCCTTCGATAAGTATCCCAAACATGTTGAATTGTATCACAAGCAGCTAAGACAATCAAATGTCGGTTGAATATATTCAAAAGATGAATAAATCACATCAATAATCACATATACTTACCTTCATAGGATCATACTTGGTTGCAATTGCATTCACCTTGAACGAATTCCTTCGTAAACCTATTCAAATACACAATCAATCAACAAAAAACAACATTAAACGGAGCTTACGAAAAAATGAAATGATGAAAATGAATCAGTTGAACGAATACCTAAACTTGTGGCTTTTGTAGGAACAGAGGAAGAATGACGATCTGTAATGAATGAAGTAAAAGGTTTAGCTGCTGTGAGGAAACTTGAAGACGCCATGGATAAGATTTAGCTACTTACGGTTTTCTAGAGAGAGAAAGTGGGTGTATTGAGGGTTTTATAGAGAGAGAAAGAGGGTGTTGTTAGGTTAGGGTTGTGTGAATCTTCTTTAGGGTTCTAGAGTGTTCGTCTGTTGGTCGGTAGCCAAAATGAGGGTGTTTGGATTAGGTTTTAGTTTTGGTTACTGTGGTAAACACGCGTATCCGACCTCTTAAATGTATACGCGTGTGTTCGACCTCGTAAAAGATAGCATGCGTTTATCTTTGTTGTTGTATACATCTATTCAAGGTTTGAAAAGATGAAATGACTGATGTGACAAAAGAGAGTATTTAGTAAAAGTATACGTGAAGATGTGTTTAGCACATCTTAAGACAAATTAATTTGATACTGAAAATAATGTAATAGTTTGTCTTAACGACAAATCACGTGTTACTTCTTTCCTGAATAAAATTGCTCGGGCATTTAAGGATTCAAAATTAAAGGTGAATTAGTTTTAACTCATTCTAGTAATGTTTATTTGTTAAATCGAATGTTTTGTATAGGAGCCATTTTGAAGATTTTAAATCACACCAAATTCTATTTTATAGGTTTTGTTGATTTAGAGGTCGGGTATGTGTTGTTATAGAGTGTAAACGAGTTAAGTCAATCATTTTAAAATTTAATTTGTAAGCGAAAATCAAATCGAGCTCAAACTTGAACCAAAGTCATTAAGTCACGCTAAAATGCTTTCTACTTGACCGGTATTGTAATCATATGTAACTAGATAAAACAATTTATTTTTTAATGTAACAAACTTGCAAAAACATCTTATGGTGTATATCCATGAAGAAATGATAATAATTATCCTTCAGTTTGTTTGCAAACTGAAAAGTGACATTTCATACTAGATCCTCAAATTTAGCTAAATTTACGACTACACAAAAAGTATATTTTTACAAGTTTAATGCATCAGGACTTTAGTTCGCTGCTAAAAATCACAAACTAATCAAGTTAAATATATACATATTGATGTAGTTAACCCGTTAATATATGAGCTTAAGCCCATGTTTTATTTGATGCAGAGTTAACCCTTTGATATATGAGCTTAAGCCCATGCTTTATACATCAAGTTTAATTAGTCTGACAAACCCAAACAAATCTATTGCTTGTGACAGTACTTAGAAATATAATATGCAGCTGCACAATAAATAGAATTTGCAACAGTTTTCTTTTCAAACTATATGAAAATTACATTCTCAATAGTAAACCTGGATATTTTATGTACGGCCTATTTGACTATCTCCAAACTTATGGTTTAAGTTTGATATCATCACCATTAGCATCTTGCATCTTCTGTACTCACAACATTGAAATTAGTATGTTTTAACTTTGACCTTATTATTTGACTTACATCCACTTGTTGAAGGTGTGGAATAGGATAGTAATTAAGATTATGTACATCCAATGAAATCACATCTGTTTACTCCACAAGTAGAATACTATAAGCATGTGGTCACAGAATCAGATATCTAAAATACCCTCTATTAGTAACTAATCAGAGAATTTGGCCGCACAAAATCACTAATATATAGAGATCCCGAAGGGCAAATATTTTATATAGCATAGTGTGACGGGCCAAATGTTTGAAAAATGAAAATTACACCTACTCGAAAAAGGGCTTAAAGGCGTGGGTTTTGAACACTCCTGCATATCCTTCACAGTGCCCTGACAATTAATTGAAGGTGTATGCTAGAATTGCTTAAAGGCATGAGTGTTGAACTGTTGAACATTCCTGCATATACACATCACTAAGTATACCTTGAGTCTGATGATTAGTAATTCAAGAAATCTTTTCGACAACTTTAGATGTCCATGTAAGTTGAAGAATGAATAGAAATGATCCACCCTGAAAAGTCAAGAACCAAGTCAAACTGAACTTAGAAATAACGGATATTTAGTTGTTTAGAAGTTTACCTCAGATTTTTAGTGCCCAAATCTCCATCCCCAATTCAAAATCCTATAGAAACAAATATTGTTGGCAGGAAAACAAAGGTTTGCAAACTTAAACAGATAACACACTAATGCAAGCATACTCGTCCGAACTGAATAAACAAATCCAATTAGTAAACCAAAATTGTTTTATAAATATTTGTTAGTGTCCAATAGAATTACTAATGCAACCGACATTACTAAGTTATGTTTAGTCTCATATGAGTCAAATAGAATATATACCTAAAAGGGGAGCGAGCCAAAGATATTCAAAGTTGTCAAAAGTATATTTTTCATATATACAATGTCCAGATTGTTTCATATTTAGCTATAGATTATCAATTCCGTTAACATTGTTTTTGCAACCATAATCAATGCAAATTATTTTAAACTTTTTAAAAAGATAGAAAAGCGTTTGTGGGTCAACCAAATCAATTTGGTCTATTTCAACACGAAGCCCGTTTGACCCATTAATCAACCACATCGACCCGTGATTCTGCCACTACTAGTCAATAGGTGAGTTGTAAAACATTTTCTTAAAGCAAATGAGATGAGCTACTATGCTTTAAAAAGTACCTAAATATGTATAAATGAAATATAAATCTTTTGACATTATATTACAAGCAAACATAATGATAAATAAAACATAACTTTTGTATTAATAATAAAATGAAATATAGGGAGATCAAAATTATACAATATACATGCTACTCTATAACTTTTCAACCTATAGATTTCTTGTCACATAAAATTCAAAATTACACAAATTACCTCATAAATTTGTAGCATGTAACTGTTCTTCATGTTCTTCCTCATCTTCTATACTCTGCTCATCTTGTTGATTACCCGATCCCAACAACATTTTAGTTTCTTCTGAGTTATTAACACCATTAATGGCTGCACTTCTTTTATAGTTCCAAACAAGCATAGATATATAATCTTGAGGTGAAATAAGACCTTCTTCGATTAAAGTTGTACGATTCTGTTCAAATGTTTTAGGATCGTCCAATCTTATATATTCAAGCAATGCCATCTCGTGATCAGGCCTCCAGCCCACGGGAAAAGGGCTGTAATCAGTCTCGGGCACTAATGACATTCGTGTATACTGAAGCCCTTCAATGGACTCAGCAAGACCCATTCTTAATAAATTATTATACTCGGGCGACTGCCCTTTTTTCTCCTTTAATGGACGTCTAAGCGTTCTATCACCAATTTTGTAAACTTTTGCACGTGAACGAAGCTTATATTTAGCAGCATAGAGTTTAGCAAGCGAACCTCGTATAATGTAAGAACAAAAATTCACTATCTTTTTCCGATTATCGGCAAACCTATACCACTCAACCATTGTAGTCAAAAGCTTGTTCATTTGCGCATTGGTATGAGCTTGTGTGGCGTGAAACATTCTGAAACACGGTTGTGGGTCCGGATCTCTATCCCCTTTTAAAAATCCCAATTTTCTAAACTGTTTAATGCATTGTTTAAGACTTGCGGTTACGGATAATAAAGTACCAACACCTTTCTCGCTGATGATTTTACCACCTGTTGCTGTATATCTAAGAGTTGGGTATACAACTCTCCTACATAAAACATGATCAAGGAACATTATTCCTTTTGTTATATGTTCAATCGGGAGAGACTCATTATCGAGTTTGAGCATGTATTTCTGATCACAAAACTCAATCAACTGTCTTCTAAGAATTGCAGCATCAGCTCTCGGCCCACGAACTCCAATCAAGAAATGACCACCAAAACGAATATAATCAATCTTTCGGGTTTTATCAGGCCCACTAGTGGGAACGAATTCAGGCCATGATGTATTCCCTTGGCCAACTTCTCCTTCGGGACTATTCCATATTACATCACTCTTTGAAGGCCGGTAAAACTCTTTGATTTTACCCTCCATCCAACGATCCAATTCATCTAGACAAATATTAGCCAGTAGCGGGCTTAAAATCCCACAATGCCCCCAAGTAGGAACCTTTTCAGCTTCTTCAGGTGCAAACCCGAAAAAAGACTCCAACCAATACGGGTCGGGCTTAGGCTCATCCTCTGCTAAAACCCTCTTCTTCTGATACTTCCTCCGAATCCTCTTCTTTTCCACCGGTGGGCTCGTAATCACCGGTGTAGTCAATGCTGATTTCACCAAATCAATCACCATTTTGTCCCTAACATCCCTCATTAAAGCACTAATCACCATTCCAACTTTCATCCCATCCAAAACTGTACTCAAATCCCCTTTTATATACCACAAATACCCTGCAAAACTCCTCCTAATCACCCTCAAAGCCGTATGCGCAGTCCTCCCAGGTCTAAACGCGTAAGATTTCTCAGAAAACCGCCCTTCATAAACGGGCTCCAAAACCATAAACAAAACCTCCTGCACAATCCTATCCTGAAACGGGCTCGGTTGTGTAGTAGTCAAAATAGCCCTAATTTTCCTCTTCGATAAAGATTCATACTCGGTTTTATCCTTCGGGGACTTGATGAAAAACTCTAATCTAGCACCCCACCGAAACCGATTATCAAGAACAGCATTCCTAAGTGCAAGTAAATCCTCAAGTGCTGATCTTTGAATAGAGCTTTTAGGCATATAAGCCCCCATTTCATCAGCACAAACTTTCTGATAAGCTAAAACCCACAACTCAAATCTCCTCAAGTAATTAGCCAAATTAGTAACAGTTTGATTAGGGTTTCTAAAACTCTCAATCCACAACTCCGAACAGACTGAGACACCATCTTCTTTAATTAGGGTTGATGGGTCATTTGGGTCTATGGTGGCGTTAACTCTTCTGAAATTGCTGTTGTTAGTGTACCGTGGTGAAGTGTACATGAAAGCCCTAAATAACGTGAACCCATTTGCTCTAGGGTTTGTGGGTTTTGATAGTTGTAAAGGGTTTGAAGTTTTTAGTAGTATTGAATGACAGAAGAAGGTGAGACGGCTGTTCATCTGACCTGAAGATAATTGCTCCGGTGACGGTGGTGGCCGTGGGAGCTTCAAATTACAGTCGCAATTTGGTCGATGAAGATGATTTGCAGAGTGATGAACAATGAAAACGATTCATTTTTCAGGGTGCTTTGAGAAAAAAATTCAGCTCAGAAGTAGATTTGATTTTGACCTAGGTTTATTATTACAAATGGGCTATAGATTTTCGGGAGCTCGTAAGTGTTCATTCGTATGTGAGCCCATCTTGATAGAGATTTATAAAAGAGAAAACAAATCCGATGGAAAAACGCGAAATTGACTAATGTCACAAGGTATACATATAAACCTAATGAGTATTTAGTAATAGGCATCTGACGAGTATATGACCAAGGTATGAAACATGGTTTATGATAATGTATAACGGTGGAATTATCAAAACATGATAGACTGATTTTACTTAAAATAGGTACATCGCAAACGTATGTTAAGAAATTTAAATATTATATTGTTGTGGAACCGAGCATTAAGAGACAAGAAAGCCCGTAGATAATAATAATAATAAGTGTGTCTGGAGGGGAAACCAACGCTTCAGATGGGGAAACCAGCGTTCAGGAACATGTGATCTCATAAACAAAAATATGTCTGTCACAATCAAGTATAAGAGTATAACATAATTAAAATCAAATCAAAAAAACTTTAAATTAAAAAGTAAAAAAATACACAAAGAGAAAATAGACTAAAAAACAAACTAATAGTATTCATATTTCACATACGTAAGAATTCGTATGGTTTTTGGTGTTTGAATTTAGGTGTTTCTTTTTGTGAAAACAGCTTCTAGTGGAATAAACCGTTTATGAACTCAAATCGGAACCGATTTTGAAACAAAATTAGTAAAAACCGGTAAGGAGCCGAGCGGAACCATAAGGTTGAAATATGTTTGTAATCCTATAGTTTTGAAACCGATTTGAACCCCATCAAATCCCCCTAAACTGGTTTTCCACCCAGTTTCAATTTAATCAAACCCTCCTCAAAACTGATTTCATGCCCAAAATGATGTGGTAAAATCCTATTTTAACTTTTATTGATCAAATCAAAACCAGCTTAGACAAAAAAATTAAATAAACTGAATTTTCGCACCCCTAGTGTTCTCCCCTCCGGTGCACATTCAAACTACTATCCAATAATGGACATGTCTAAGTAACATGTTTAGGATGTTTGCAACCTAGTTAATAATTATCATAGAATACCTCGTGATATTGTAAGAGCATCTCCAATGGTCGTTTTTAAGGGTTGTTTTTAGGTCAAGAATTGCATGACTTTGTTTTTCACCATTGTGGGTTATGTTTTCGGAGTAAAAATTCATCACCATGAACATCAGAAATGAAAAGGAGGTGGGACTAACATGTTTTTTAATTATATTAAATATACATATAGAGAGAGATAAATGAAAAGATAGTGATGATTTGGGATCATGATTTTTTTTGTGTTTTTGAGTTTTCTTATTGGGAGGTTTTTTATGCTTTGAAGGGATGAGTATTTTTATAACGTAACAGCTGATTAGACATATTTGTTGAAGTTTTTATGTTTCTTTATTGCGGATGCTCTAACATGGAGTAGATCCATAATTTTCAGACAATTTAAAAACCCTTTTTCCGTCAACCTTCTTGTTATAATAACCCACGCCTTAATCTTATGGTTTTTTAATTTTATATCAATAACAAATCATTTAAACTAATCATCCCTCGTGATAAAAGGGATTACATATCAAAACAACTATCTTTAACCACTATTAGATATGTGTTATTGGAGAAATAATAAAGAAATAAATGAAAAGGAAGATGGATAATTGAATATATGCCACGACTTGAGCACACTGCACACCCAACATGACAAAAGAATGAAAGATCCACCATCATAGGAGAAATAACATTTGGAATGTTTGGGTGTCGTATAATGGAATCTATAATATAATTTTATAATCTAATTCTTTTTTATATTCTTATATTGTACGTGTTATTTTAGATTTTTAGACGACCCACAAAACATGATTATGTTGTCTATATTATTTATTTGGAAATCAAAATATATAGAATTTGAAACCTATATATACATTCATGCATACATATAATTTATGATTTGTTTCGTAATCTTTATAGTTATTAAACCAAATTAAATAGAAGTTCTTTTTTGTTAATCAAAACGTAGATTGAAATCACTATGAGATAGGCCTGTTGCGATGAAAGTTGTTTTTTAAACGGATTTCATTAAATGCTTGAATCAAGCATATCATCTAATTTTTACATCAAATAAATTTACATTATGTTCGGGTTTGAACTCACGACCTAGGAGTGAATGGTCGATTCAAGTATAGTTCTAGCATCCTTCTAATCACATATTCACGAGCAAAGAGGCAAAGCCTATCAAATGGGCTAGCCCCACATTGACATATCTAATCTACTAATTTTAAAAGGTTTTGGATATGTATTTAGTTAGAAACGGTAACTCAAACACACATTTAATTATACAGGGGTGTTCAATTTTAGATATCCGAAAATTTCAGAGAGTGGATTTCACTATCCAAGTCCGAATTCTAAAAAAAATATGTATTATTTAATATTTTTATTAAAAAAATAACTTTTTTTATTAAAATTTTTTTTGGAAATCCGAACTTTTATAAAAATATCCGAAGATATTCAAAATTATTATTAATATTTATTCTTAAATAGTTTAAAAAAAATTTTTTTGGATAATTCGGATATCCGAATATCCTCAAAATTACTATCTGAATACGAATCCAAATCCGAATCTGGCATTTTGGATATCCGAAATTTCAGATGTTTTAGATTCAAATTTTCTAATATTTCGAATTTGAATATATTTTAACACCCCTAAAATTACATCTATTCTACACCTCAGATAACTTAAACACGCTAGAAGTATAATAAACAAAACCTTGATCTCAAGATCAATCTAACTTCAAATAGTTTTTTTCTCGAAACTCAATCGACCACCAACTTAAATATACATGAAAAATAAAATGATTTTTCATATTAAAAATTAAAATCCCACCACACCATTAGCCAATTTCAAAGTGGTTAATTACTAACACCAAAAGATAAACCTTCCAACTTTCCATAAACAGCTAAATAAAAATAAAATCCCGAACTTACATTTACACCCCTGAAAACCACCGGAAAAGTTCACTGATCTCTTCTCCGATCCTACCATGACTCCCTTCAAACTCGTTAACACCTTCACTCCGGCGACTATTTCCGGCGAAGAACCTTCCAGATCCCCGTAACGACCGAGAATGTGAAGACAGAGAAGTGGAAAAACGGTCAACGTAATCTCGCAACCAATTCCGCCGCCCACTGCCACCACCGGCTGCCTCCTCCGCCGGAGCTGCAGAATCCTTATCAACAGAACCACAATCGGAGACAACACTCCGGTGAGTCGACTCCACCGGAATCTCGTATCCGTCGTCGAGCACGTAGTCATACGAACCTACAGAATACGACCTCCGATCCGACATCGACGACGGATCTCGTCTAAAACTTCCGATCTCGATTCGAAAACTATTGTTTCTGTTTCCACCGGTGCCGGAGGATATCGTGTTGAGAATATCTTCATCCGTAGGGTTTACAGTCGATCGGCAGAGAGGACACGTGTGGTTAGATCTGAGCCACACGTCGATGCAATCGACGTGAAACGCGTGACAGCACAACGGAAGAAGGCGGAGGAGATCTGCTCCGGCGAATTTCGATAGGCAAACTGCACAGTCGCCGCCGGTGATTTTTCCGGTGAGTGAAGCGAAGGTGAATAGTGGTAGTGAATTGGGTGTAGTGTTGGTGGTTACGGGGAGCACGTGATGGGGCACGTGAGCGGTTTGGTTGGTGGAAACGACGTCGTCGGTGGGGGAGGAGGTTGTACGGAAGGTGTGGTTGCAGCGGCGGGAGAGGTAGCGGAGGAGGAGGTAGACGGTGGCGGAGAGGATGATGGCGGAGGAGATGATGATCATTACGATGATTGCTGAAGATGTTGGGGGTGATGAGGTTGAAGATGAGTGGTGGTGGTGGTTTGATGGTGATGCATTAACGCCACCGGTGTTGGTGAGTGTGGTGGTGGTGGTGGGTGGCTGGAAGTTGGATAGTGGTGGTGGTGGTGGTGGTAAGATGTTCATTGTGGTGGTGGTGAGTGTAGTGGAGGAGTTAATGGAATATATGTTCAGTACAGGTGAAGACGATGGGATAATTAATGCATGTTGTGGATTTGGTGATGTTTGTTTAACTTTTGGCTTGCACGTGATGTGCACGTGACAACTGATGTCGGGTCGGGTTTGTGGTTTTGGACTTCCGGTGTCATTTTAGAGCATTCACAATCCATCACATATCATCATCTTCATAATTATATTAATATTATTATTATTATTTTTTATAATTAAATAATATTTTTTTATATATTTATCATTAACTTTTTTTTTTATCAATTATCAACCACTTTCAAAAATATTAAAAAATTTATGGGGGTTATATCTTGTTTTTTTAAATATGAGGAAACACGATACAACCCCTATAAATTTTTACCCTCTTTCACTCACAATCACCCCCTCTAATATAGGTCACCCACCCACATATTATTTATACTTCGTGTTAATTACTCAACCGCACTAGTTCTCAAGAATATGTCATGATAGCAAAATCCATATGTTTTATTTAAAAGATGAAGGTTTATTTCTGTATGATACACGTATATATAAGTGATTGATAAAAGTAGATTAAGACTAATTTATAAGAAATTATTAAAGCTCATCAAGGCCTTCGTAAAAGAAATGTATGTGTTAGCTTAAAGTTAGGTTTAAGTGTCATGATAAACTAAGAAGTATAATTAGAAGTTATTTAGAAAAGTTTTTGTAGTTTTAAAAAAGAATTACTAAGCCCCACTTTTAGTTTATTACACTAGAAAGCGAGAGTTATTCGAAAGCAGTCTCTCTATCACCTGTGATAAAGGTAAACTTTGCTTACATCTCGCCTCCCAGACCTCATTCATAGCTTGATTATGGTTGAGATTTACTAGATAGATTTACTAGGTACGACTATGGTTACAATATACGATCATGACGAATCTCAAAAGGGAGCAATCTCCTCTATGGTAGATGACTACACAAGGATTCTACATGTATGAGCTTGTAGATGAGTGATAAACAACAAGGGCTTTGAAGGTATGGTCTAGTGACTAGTAACACTTTTTATAACGAGTTATTTGTGGATACTTGAAGCAACATGTACGGTAATGCTATACGACATGGTATCGTTACTACTAAATTAGGTTGCTAGGGAATTTTGTATGCAAGTCTACCAGGCCATTAGGTAATCCATCGAAATCATATATTGTAAAATATTAAGACAGTGATGGCGATCTTAAACATTCTAAACTCTAAAATATTTTCACGGGTTATTTGTTTTTTAATTAAAAATGACTTTTTAAAACTACAAGTAGTTCGTTTATATAATTAAACTCTACCACATTAATATAATTACAAAAAGACAACGAAAACCACAATGTTGTATTTATCTACCTTAGGTTGTCAACTAGATATAAAAGTTTGAAGAATTGGATATTAAGGTTCAAAACGTATATGTCATATGAAAAAGAAACAAGAACAACCTTTGTGTGACCACACTAGTATCTATTTGAAGAGTTTTAACTGGTTTGAGTTTGTGTCTGGTAAATTTAAACGCTATGAGTTCAATTAGCTAAAGATGGTTCACTACAAATAAAAAAGCTTGTTAAAAGAAAAAAAAGCACTATACATGACGAAAATGTAAAATAGGTCGTGTAGGGGGTTAAGACGGTTTATTTAAGGGGAAACACACACATATTTTTTTGTTACATTTAAAATTGAGCTTGGTAAAATTTACCTTCACACTCTCCCTTTTTCAAGGTTTTTATAAATAGATGATGTATCATCTATAATTATAAATTATTTAATCTTTTCTGTTAATCTATGTAAAATCTATATAATATGACAATAAACTTAAATTCAAACAATTAAAGTTTTTAAATAATTGAATAACTTATGCTTTTAATTTTATAAGTTTTATAAACAATAAAGTGATTAAAACTTAAAGTATTACTAGATCTAAAATGATAAAGGTTGAGATCTAATGGTAAGCGGAAAGTCTCATAACCAAGAGGTTGTGTCTTCTAATTTAATCTTGCGCGTCTTGCTAAATCTTAAACGGAAAACTAGTATCATGCTAACAATCATCTTGATCTACACCCATTAGATGTTGTTTAAGAATAACACTTTTCAGTCTGACTCTTTTTAACATCTCACGTGGTAGTGTGTATTTTTATATATTTCGTGAGTTGCTTAACATTCATATAAATTTGTTATTATCATTTTCTAATCAATACACCATTTATTAATGTACGTACAAATGAGAAAAATAAAAACATGACTATATATAGTTGTATATTTTTCTACAAGCGAAAACAAGCTACTGAATTAAAACCTTTAACAAGTAAACAACTTACATTTACAAATATTAACTATTTTTAACTACTATTTATGTAAGTATTATTAAACTTTTATTATAACAAAAGCGGTGATGTTATTAATGATATTTGTTTATAATGCACACGTTTGGCATGCTAGTTAATATAACCATCATCTTAGCTCCGTGGTAAGTAATGTATTGCTTTCTGTTGAAAGAATATAAACAAAATGTGTTGCCTTTTTAAATTTTTTTATCCCCTTTAATCCACATATTCAGAATTTTATGCATAACTAATAATTGTGTCTCATCTTTTTAACTAAAAGCTTTGAAAGAAACATCTCAACACGACATATCATATTTAGATTTTTACGAGCTGAAAATATGATATCTAGATATCAGACATGTTTTTTCTTATTTGTTTTAACAAAATGCCCAACGTAATGTAATGATTTATTGTATTTTATTATCAAAACTATCATCATTGATTAGGATTGCTGGATTAGGAATGAAATATATGATCTAGTAATGTCGTTTTATATATATACATTTATAAATGAAAACTATGAAAACTAATTTCAACTAATCATATAATTTTTAATGGTTTTTTTTTATTTTTATCTATGAAAGAATACTTTAGTAAAACTTCACTTTCACTATTTTTGGTATGTATGTATGTATTGTTAATTGTAAATCCCTTGAATATCTCTAATATACAATACGTTTTTAAATAATTTCTAAAAGATAAATCATCAAAAATCACAATAAATCAAAAATCCTCCACTAATGCAAATATCTTATATCCATAACACCAATCTTCAATTCTGATTTAAAAATCAAGCAACAGACTTATTAAGTTTGTGTATTTTGGGGTTTTATATGAAAAAAAAGTTGATTCACATTTATTTAATAACTTCAAGCAACAGGCTTCAATTCCGTTTTAAAGATCTTGGATTCTGACCATTGATATTCCTTTGATTCTTGGTTTACAAATCGATTCTCCAAAAATCGTTTACCTAGAAATCGCCGATGGTGTCAGAGTAGGTCTATGGTACTGTTCGGTGTGTTGTTGATTTGAATCGCAGGTAGAAGGAGAGAATTGTGGAAAAGGGTTATATCTTCTACATTCATAAAGGTGAGGCGGCGGCTAGGGTTACATGTGGATAGAAGTGGTAACATTAAGATGAAGAAGATGATGATGATTATGAACTTAGATACGTATATGTAACCAAGATGAAGATTGCCATGAACTGGATGAAAAATAGGTATTCGGGTAAGATACACATATGTACCCACTCATGACATGCATATATGTATGTTTGAGAGCTATGAAGATGAACATCAACCAGATGGATAAAGGATATCTAGGTCATGAAGAACAAATTAAACAAGACGAACAATTAGTACTGACATTACATATACGTAACATTGTTTTTATATATACGTAACACTACTAATACATATACGTAACATTGCTGTTACATATATAAAACTATATATATTTATTGTCTTGTAGTTCTTTTATTTTATGTATATGGAGAAAGTCTTATTTTTTTATTTTGAACAACTCTTGTTAAATATGTAAAAATTATGCTAGCTTGTAAGTTTGAAAGCTATAAAGATGAAGATCAACTGGATGGATAAAGGATATCTAGGTCATGAAGAAAAAATTAAACAAGATAAACACTTAGTACTGTCGTTACATATACGTAACATTGCTTTTACATATATGTAGCACTACTAATACATATATGAACATTGTTGTTACATATGTAAAAATATTATTTATATATATATATATATATATATTCATGTAGTTCTTTTATTTTATGTATACAGAGAAAGTCCTATTTTTTATTTTGATCAACTTTTGTTACATATGTAATAATTACGTTGTTAATGGTAAGTTTTAATTGATTTTTGAAGATAATTTTTTTGGTGATTTTGGATAGGGGTATGGTTACAGCTCATTTGTTGCTAGCCTTGCTTCGATCTCATGCTATATTTTCATACTTCTATGCATACATGTAAGCTTATTCTTACATACACGTAAGCATGTGGGTTAAATATATATGTGAACATATTTGAAACATTGCAAAAAACGAATTGATTATTTAGTCTGCTTTTTGTCATCTTGTTTTTCAAATCTTTTCTTCTGATTTTATAATTATAATAAAATGGATAACGATGGAAACGTATGATAAATGATGTGAAATAGGAAAGAGAATACATATTTGTAGGATATATTAATTACTATGAATTGTTCAAGTCAAACAAATTTTATTCTTTCTAAAATACCCCTAGAGCTTTTAATTATAATTCTTAAAACAACATATATTTACAATCTTGCCATTGTATGATCTCAACCAGATCATACAAATCAATGGTGGATTAATGGTTTACTTAGTTTTCAAATATAAAATGGTTTTCTATTGAACCCTCCTATATATATAGGGGAGAGTTCCTAAGAAAACTATGATTTACTAAAAAATAAAGAAAACCAAATCTAAACCATTGATCTATTTGATCAGTGAATGATATAAAAAATGGCACTAAAGTGATTAATCCAAAATTAAAGAAGATATACTAATGATACAAGGGTAAATTTGGAACAAAAAAAAAGTTTGAAAACCTTCACCAAAATTACTACATTCACTCTTCTCTCTTCTCTCTCTTCTCTCATAAAATACGTTTTGAATAATCTAATAACTGAACCACCTTCATATCCTTCATCTTCATCAATAATTCACTTCAACTTCATCGTTTTTCAAAAAAATCTATCAGTAGTGAGTAGGTGGAAGCATATGTAAACCTGCTTACGTATATGTAAATACATAACCAACTTAAATATGTATACTGTAGCCATATGTAAATCTACTTACGTATATATAAACACATAACCAACCAAATATATATATGTCAGCACGCATGTTAACCTGCTTACGTATAAGTAAGCACGTATTAGGTATATGTAACTTGACGAAGATGAAGTGAAACACATCATGGTTGCCCTACCCGCCACCTTACATATATGTTAACACTTAAGCAACTTGAATATGTATATGTAAGAACGCATGTTAAAATGTTTACGTATATGTAAGCATTTATGCTTATTTTCTTACTTATTTGTCACTTGAAGAAGATGAAGTCGAACCAAGCAGTGTTGCCCTAGCCGCCACCTTCAATCTTAAAAGTCAATCCAATGAGTTTGAATCAATCGGTTGCTTCGCTGGAGTTTGTAAGACATTCAAGTAAACAATCCTCATATTAAACGAAAAATATAGAATCCACCAAGATTTTCACATGATAGTAGTTATCAAAAAAAAAAATCCAAGAAAGTCTTCACCTAAAAAAGGTTGGTCCATTCCTAATCGATGTAAGCTGCCACTTTGGTGTTTTAATTAACAAATAAAATAAAGAATGCAATAAACAATCCATGAATATACTTGTGACGTTATGAAAGGTTGTACCTTTTGCTTCGATGGTTTACTTGAAGTCTAGTTTTGGTTATTTGACAAAAATATTTCAAGTTGTTCTATAGAAAATTGAAGTCTCTTTTTTTTGGATCAATAGAATAGCAATGATGATAAAAGGAGATGATGGAATCAATTAGTCAAACACATACAATTAAATAGGGAAATAATCAAGAAATATAGAACAAATTAAGATAACAAAAATTTTGTTTGGTTAGAATTGATTTTTTTGGTTTTTTTAAAATTACTTGGTTCTCTTAGGATATATATATATGTATATATATGTATATATATGTATATATATGTATTATATACATATATATACATATATATATATATGTATATCTATATATACATATATATATATATGTATATCTATATATACATATATATATATATATATATATGTATATCTATATATACATATATATATGTATATGTATATCTATATATACATATATATATGTATATGTATATCTATATATACATATATATATGTATATATATATATGTATATGTATATAGATACTAGCAGGGAGCCCGCGCGATGCGACGGGATGGACAAATTATTACTGCGTCATACAATCGGTTCGTGCATATAATGAAATGTGTTTTGAGAGAATTCTCTGATAAGTACTCCTTAAGTTATTAAAATTATCTATTTCAAGAATAACAATAACGTGATTCTCCTTCGGTATAACATGTTTTGATCCATTTGGCAATTATTTATTATTTATACTTGTCTTCTATGAAGCATGTTTTTGATGAGATCTTTTGCTACTCGAATCTAATTGTGATTTTAAAATTGCTATGATATTTTTCGAGAAATGTAAAATATTTCAAAGATATGCAATGCAAAATACCCTTGCCATTATTCTCTGTGTCTGTCTTTCAACTCTTTCACAAAAGCAAGCATAGAACTTATAAATAAACAATTGTATCTAAAAAACAAAATCAAATCTAACCAAAACACTTTGTCACACCCTCAATTTCCACAAACGGGGTATTACCGTTAGGCGTGTGACATACCAGCATCTCAGCCACTAGTTACACCAAACAACACGTCAATTACAAAACATAATTATTGTTAACGTTTGAAATTTCCAAAGACAGAGTTTTTAATGTAAACATAATAGTTGTGAAAGGATAATAAATCTTAATTCTTAATTTGACGCAACACGCGCAAACCAATGAAATAAAGTTCATGGAAATAGTAAATGTTCATTTGACCCATATGACGATAAATGCATGAATGAGATGTTCCTAATCGTGCGCATCTTGAGAACCTGAAAGAAACATGCTAAAGTGTCAACACAAAGTTTGTGAGTTCACAGAGTTTACAGAAAATAGTAATCATCAACAATGAAAATCAGATTTAGTAATCAAAGCATATCAGTAGGTAGCTAGCCTACAACAAGTCACTATGTGTATGAATTTCGCGACCGAGCTGACAGTAATGTAATGTAATGAATGCCCCGGCTGTGGGTACCAAACCACAGCACTGTAAAGCAGGCTAACCATTCACCTGTTTGACCTCCAGTCAAGCTAGCGTGACTAGCCCGGGCGGGGTTTGTCAAACCCAGTAGATCTACTAACAATCACCTCGCTAATCCCATATTAACGGTCCGAATGAGGCGTAGTGGTAACACCATAGTACACAAGTATATGTAGTATTACAAATCTAAGTAACGTATATGAAAACAGCATGTTTCTCTCCCCCAAAAGAGAGTATAGTATGAAAAGTGGGGCTGTAAACTTACCTTGAATGCAAAACAACGAGTAATGCAAGCACAAATGATTAAGGTTCCAATTAACCTGAATTTCATTTAATAAATAATTAACATTTATTATTTAATAGAATACAAAGATTGTACGGTTTCGCGTTCCACGAGTAATCCCATTACCTGACAAATTTAACCACACAACCATCATACAAAACAGAAAAACTCACAACCAAAGACACTTTATCTGCACACATAGAATATTACAGGTATATACTCCTGGTAGATATATATATATATTCACACGCTTTAAACTCCATACTCAAAAACACACACATGAATAACACAATAACTAGAGCACACACAAAAAAAATTCATATTCCCATTTATCCTATTGTTACCATCACTCTAGTATGTTAGGTATTACGTGTACGCGGCTGACCCGAGGATTCGGATAGGGCACAGAAATCAATACAATACTACGGCTCGGGCCTTAAGAACTTGTCGGTATTTCTAATTGATTACTAAAACGAGTGACGAGACAACGATAGCAATAATGATAACAACAAATGTAACTACACAGCGGAATAAACAACCAACAAAAATAAAACTAACACAAAAGAACCTGTTTTGTGTTCCCTGTTTTGTCCGAGAAACAACAGAAAAACAGCAGTGGCGGTGGTGCTGTCACGGCGGCAGTCTGCGACGGTGAACAGCCTGTCAGCGGTGGCTGCTGGTAGGTTGTTGGTGGTTGGCGGCGGCAAACAGCAGGCTGCTGCTTGCTGTTTGTAGTTGATAAACGCAGCAGAATGATGGTGGCGATGAAAGGGCAAACACAAACACAATAATAATAATCAAAGCGGTAAAGAACACAACGATTTAACGTGGTTCGGTCAAGGATTGACCTACGTTCACGGGCTACGAACCAGGGTTTCTTTTTATTACTTTCAAGACTCAAAGATTACAAGTACATATGTGAGTATTTATAATAAAAGACAATAAAAAACTTAACAAAAATAAGTTGAGGTAAATTAGGGTTAGGGCCGGCTGCCCCTAACCCTTTTCTGCAGCTTGTCATTGGGCTGTTTCGGGCCCGACCCAAGATGGATCGAAGCCCACAACACAACATAGTATACATCATACCCCATCATGCATGCAATCACCATCCATGCCCATAATAACGTATGCTCATATCAAACCCACACAATAATGAAATCACCACATGCCTTACGTAATTAAACCACCCACCTATCCACTCAGCCGCAATATATATAAGCATGTATAATACAAATTTCATGCACAAGCTCCACACACCTATATGCTCCCAACTAACATCGACTTATATATACACATGCTTACAACACAGAACTCACATATATGCAAAGTAAACTCATGCACACACATCCTGCAATAACATCGATATATATATATATATATATATATATAGAGGTATAGGCACCACATCTAAGCACCCATTGTAATGCATACATACATGAAATATACGTTATATATATATTGCACATCCCATGAAATCATCAACTACCACCCCACCAAACCATAACAGCCCCCCCCCCCCCCCCCCCCCATGCGTAGCACACAAAATTTCCGCACACACACGCACAGCTCGCACGTAACACCCACACAACACAAGACCAATCGACCACCGCGATCACGCTTCGCACCGAAACTCATCATCGCGAACACTAGCATGCATACTGTGATCAACATCCGAGCGACACACACGAAGAACACACCATACGAAAATACAACAGTCCAAGCATAAGATCGAAGACAAAACACACCCCGGCTAAGTCAACCCACCGCAAGAACCCACACACAACAGCCGTATAAACATGGATACACCACACGGCAGTATCAATACATACACCCCAAATATATATATATATATTTAGTTAACACCTTCCGGATGCTTAGCCCAAACTGACGTCATGGTATCGCTGCCATTGAATTGGAATGCCAACATCCTTTTTCTCAATCTTTCATACATATATTCATTTAAAAATAAGTAGGAAAACCCGCGCATTGCGGCGGAGTTTGGTGATTCGATCGCTTGAAAAACGAAAATTTAATGCTGTAATTACATACTAAATTTTCTAGTCATTATCATTTTATACCGAGCAACAGACATGATATTTGACGATTGAGCTTCATAAATAATACCACCGTTAATCATCATTCCACTAATCTGTTTAATAATCTTCATGTCTTCTTTTTCTCACAAATATTCTATACCTATAACATTAAACATCAGACGCACAATGAAGCATCTAACTAACAGCAGAAAATTTTGAGAGCGAAATTATGAATCATAAGAGTAATGGAACAAATAAACAATAAAATCAAGTATTGTGTGCACTTGATGCAATATGCAACGAACCTAGAATGTTATTATTCAAATCCGAAACGGTCAAATGAAAGTAATGATGTATAAGCTCTACCAAAGCCTCAGTTGGTTATATTTTGCAATACTTCCTCCTTTCATCAATGATAAAACTACACTCGGAGGATTGTTAACAGCCATAGCCTAAATTAAGAAGCAAAAATGAGCTAAAAAATCAAAACAATGCAAAAGAGTTGCCTGCATTAATAACTTATTTTCGTGAAACAATGATGCTTTATGCTCACTACCAAGTACCAATATGCATAAACAACAACATAAAAAATAAGGAAGTTGACATTTTTTGAACAATTGCTTAGATCTTCTCACAAAGTCATGTGACGGCTCTTTCATCCTAAAAGGAACTTGCTTGCTGTTTGGGAAACTCCCAACATTTATCCGATATCAGGACTCGACTGTGTAAAGCAATAGATTTTAATATTTGTCGTTCTGAATTATGATTCTGGTTCCAGTCCAATGGACCACTACAGGAGAATAACCCAATCACTACCATGGTAGCTACATGATAAGTTTTACACTCCCACCATTAACAAGACTAACTGACCCAGGCCAACCCGCTTTATGTTTTGTTACAAACAGAGGCAGACAATAGGAATTGACAACTTGCATCACCTTTAAATGCACATACAAGTAATTTTTTTATAATAATTAACTTTAATTATATTGACAAATCCAATATATAACCATCCAACTGCCATGCCCCACGACCCATGTTTAGTTATAAATTGCTTTTCTTTTGAAATTAACATTAATGTAAGTATATTTCTATTTTTGATAGTTTCCGGTTCTAACCCATGCTCAATCCTAGGCTGACTATGTTAGAAGTTGAGATTGCACATTGTGTTTGAGACAGATTTTTAATTTATTATATTTTAGTATAACACTAAAGATGTAGGGAAATTAAGAAGTTAATCTGATTGTTTATAAGTCATTAAAAATAGTTAAGGGTAATTTTTAGAATATTTACTCTAAAAACAATAAAGAAGTGACATTTAGTGTATATATATTCAAAGAGACACAAATTAGGAAGATAAGTAAGATGGATGACTACAGTCATGTGATGGTAACTATAATAAATGATACAATTGTTAGCCTTTTATTAATTATGTGATTCCCTACTTCTACATACCACATATAGAGGTGCACATAGAAACCAAGTCCCAACCCGACCTAACCCGTTGGCCCGACCCCGGTTCAACCTACTCGGCTACTCGTCATGCAAAAGCGAGTGTTAGTATGCCACCAGTTTTACCTTTGTGTTCACCAAAAATTACATATAGCTTGACCATATGGGCACAAAGGTTTCTATGAAAATCTCAACTGAAATTAGCGTGGTGAAAAGATGCATTCTTGAATGTTGATTTCCATGATGTCATCTGTCTAATTGTCATTTAGAAAGAATGTAAATTAGTTGGGAGAGTGAAGATTTTATGGGAAACTTGTGCATAGTGTAGGAAGTATGTCTAAATAAACATGGCTGAATAAACAGCCGCCTGTTGACTATCAACTAATGATCTAAAATTCAAATTCTTTAGTAGTGCATATTGTAGTTTATCTGTTCAACCGTATGTGCCCAGCTATTTTTCATATTACTACATTTCAATCAACTACATTTCAATAATAAACTAACATGCTACTACCAAATTTATATGAAGATTACTTGAATTAAAACTTTCAAAGAACACATAAAAAGATAAGCAAATGCAGAATTGGTTAAAGAGAAAAGAAGCGTGAGAAAGCAAAGGAAGCAGTGGTTATTTTTTATGTACACAATTGCCTAAAACAATGGCAGTGTGCAGATAAGGTGTAACACGAAATAACACATCTTGTCTCAAATGTACTTATGATCCTCTAATTAAATGCACTGTCTTCTTCGCCGTTCACGGGTGGAACAATATCATTAGTGCGTGATTCACTTCCAATTAAAATTTAGCTTTATTATAATTGCTTGAGTATTTTACTAAATGTGAATGTAATAAAACGGTACAGAACTCGATGCTAGCAAAATTCTAGTTAATGCAACATAATTTAGATGAAGAAGACAAGGAAACCTGGTCAAACACACCTGTGTAAAATCAAAACTAAGCTCATACCTCACTATTGCATTCATATAGGCACTTTAACAGGTACAGCTCTAACAAAACCACAAATGTATATCTAATTTAGACTAAAGTTGTGCAAATTTAAGCTTTGAGGGAACGTGGGTCTAGCTAAAATTGCAAGTAAGAAGCTCCTTAAATTAGATCCTTGTAATAGTGGGAATTATATTTTGTCTTCACACATTTATGCTAGTGTAGAGAGATGGGATGATGATATGAGAATGAGAAAAATATTAAAAGAAGGTGATGTGTTAAAACCAACTGGCTCGAGTTATATGCAACCATACAATTGAATAACAAAAGCTCAAAGCACAAATGTCGTAGGTTTCTACATTTGAAAATTTCATTAACATCAACATCCCAATTGTCAAAACAACACACACAACATATAGATATAACAACTACTATTCTTGCGTGGAAAAAAAGTTGCAGCTATAGAAATAAAAGGGATGGCTATCTCACTCTGATTTAATCCACAAGAGATGCCTTAATATCAGCCTGAGGGGCTGAGGAGCGGCCAGAACTGTTGACATGGTTTGTCAAGCCCATAGTAAAAACTAATATATGCTTCGAGAACACTCTTGTACAATTGCATCACGAAGAACAAATCAATCATTGTGGTGACTATAGTTGTAAAGTGATACACAGAGATGGGTAAGAAGGAAAGAGCAAGGGTTCAAATACGCAAGATCAAAATATGGCAGCTTGACTGGTGGCTATACTAATATATATACTTTTTAAAGATTTTGAACTTAGGATGCCAATAAGGAAGTGGGATTAATACAGAAAGCCGTTGGAGGTGGAGTGGGTTTGAGCTTTGACTGTGCAGGTTTCCAAAAGATAATTATAATAGCTCTAACTAAGTTTAATCATTTACAAATAATATTGGAGTTTCTACCACCTTAATATTGAATGATGTAGTCTTCCATAAGATATCTGCAATTGGTATGCAAACTAATGAATAAACCCTTTTCACCTATAGTTCCATAAAGAATCTTGAGGTAGTCTTATGATTAAGAGGGTAATGGTTTGTAACAAAACGATCTGGTTTCCACCAAAAGCATTAACTTGTACATAATTTGTAAACGAAGGCTCATTATTTGACAAAAAAAGAAACACTTAATGTAAAAGAAGGAAGATATGCGAAAAGCAATGACCCATATATTTTTGCTTTGATCACGCTCTTCTTTTGCAACAATCCATTGATGAATATAATTTATATTATATGAAAGCCAAAGTTGCAATAATGTGCGATATGTGGTTTTAACGCAAATAGAAACTATTTATACTATTCCTATGAGCATAACTTGATGTATTCAGTTTTGATCTCTTTTTAGATTTACATTTGAACAGGAACAACAGTAATGGTAAGAAGGTTAATTTCTTCTTTTCTGACAAGTGTCATTGCATCTAATTGTTCAAGTTTGTCTATCGTTCACTATGTTTGGCGATAAGCATTATGTAAAAACTAATAGAGGTAGGATATGAGCATTATGTAAAAACTAATGAAGCATACAAGCATAAACACGCAAAAAAATAATCGGAGAGATAAACCAATTGAGAGCAAAACATGAAAGACCAAACAAAAATCTTCCCATGATAGAACAGAGGACTACAAAAATGGTACCTAAGAAAGAAGGAATGCTGTAACTGTGTACTGAATCAACCCAAACTATGCAGCCCTGATTAACAATGATGAAATTCAGAAAGACTAAACCCAAATGAAAGAGAAGAATGACAAATGAGAGGAGATAAGAGGAGGAGAATTCGTAATCCTACCTGAGAAAATAGAGACCCTTTCGCATCTGGGCAGTCCTGAATCGCACTTGCAAGCATAAATAAAGGTGGGGAATCTGTAAACGGAGAACGACGCCTTCAAATTTGTTGCTTCAGTTGCACATAGGAGCCTTCAATTTGCAATAGATTAGTTCCACAAGCCTTCAATTCGCAAGGGGAGTGGTCGGGAAAAGTAACGGAGGAGGGGTGAAAGTGAACCGTTGGTGTCTTGAATTGATGCGATGGGAGTTGCCTGCGAGCGTTTGATGTGAAGACTAAGGTTTGCTGTTTGTGTTTTCTGCGTCAAAATGTCTGTGCACTCTACGGATCACGTCCGTAAAAATATGCAGGAGAAGAGGTTTGCAGTGTGCAAAAAGAAAACTATTTGTTTTTAAACCAACTCCATCTTCTTCAATCTTCATAACGCCAACGGAATCCCCCTCGGAACTGGGTTAGTGGGCACCCAATACGCCGGAAACCTAAACCAAAACAACAATCATAACCAAATAGCAGCCCAATTGGGACCAGACGGGCTAGGGTTAGGGTTCGGGACCATAACCGTGATCGACGACCTCTTGAGCCGTGGGCGTTTGAGGGTTCGAGCTGGCTCATCGCCACCGGTGGTTGCACCCAATTCAGGGGAACCGGGCGTTGAAATCGGTGGTTCTTGACGGTGGTGGAGTGACGATGGGTGTTGGGATGTCGAAAGCGGTGGCGAGATGAGGGGTGATTAGGAATTGAGGGAATTTGCATGGGGTTGTTGCAGATGTTGGATCAGAGATTCACAATGAAGAAAGATTCGAGAGAGAAGATTGGGGATGATGAGAAGATTAGGAAGGATACTGGGTGTAAGGAGAGGGTGAGAAGAGGTTAGAAGTGACAATACCATGTCTGCACCAAGAAGACCTCGCGCAGACGTCTTTTAATGAAACGTCTTCGAAAAAACAAACGCACTGCAGAGCCTTATGTCTGCGCGTGGTCTTCTTGGTGCAGACATAAGAGGTCACGCAGACCTTTTTGAAAAAAACAAACACCCCCTAAGAGGCGCGTCTTACAGGCCTAGTGAATTTACTAATCTACCCATCCAATCTGTATTATATAGTAAGTAAAGATATATGTATATATATATGTATATATATATGTGTGTATGTATATGTATATAGGGGAGGTTTCATGAGAAAACCAATAGTTATATGAAAACCAAAGAAAACAACGAAAACCAATAACATAATTCATAAATTTTTTTTGTTATTTTTATTGTTAAAAAGTTATTTAAGTTTTCGTTACATATATGTTGAACATAAATACAAGAATGAAGAGTCTTGCGTATACGTAATACTATGTCGAATGAAAAACGATTACGTATACGTAACCTATATGTGACATATATGTAAAACCATGCTACGGTTTTTCATTTGATCCATACCCTTATTTATATATACGTATACACAAATATAAAGGGTGGTGATAAAAAAAATTGTAAATTATGTGGCCGGTTTCATTGATTTTCTCTAGTTTTCACATAACATTGTGGTTTTCTTAGGATCTCTCTCTCTCTCTCTCTCTATATATATATATATATATATGTGTGTGTGTGTGTGTGTGTGTGTGTGTGTGTGTGTGTGTGTGTGTGTATAAACGTGAGAACAGCAATGCGTTGATTAAATGGATTAAAGGCTATGATTGATTACAAGTCATCAATCTTTAATCAAACTCACATTTAATGGAAATAAGGGCATTTTAGTAAATATTGCTAATATTAATATATATATATATATATATATATATATATATATATATATATATATGTATATATATATATATATATATATATATATAGAACGACAAACCTATCCTACTACTACTCATAATATTAATTATGATATAACTGCAAGTTTCTTAAAAATGTAAATAAGCTAAATTTGACTTTTTAATTAATATATATCCCACGAACCTTTTATAATTAAAAAAATACGTATAGTTATCATATTTTAAAAAAATATACTACGAAATTAGACATTTTTTAATCTTTCATAATTGTATAATCTTACCATATTTTATTTTTTTAAATGATGTCTATTAAATAAATTCATATAAACATGCTTTACAATTGTGCTATTAAAAATAACATAGTGCTATTATTCTGTAGTTTTACATACTAAATTACTTAGTGCTATTATAAATTATACGGTATTATTATAAAAAATTTTATAATGTGCTACTTTAAATAACATACAAAAGTAGTTTTGATCAAATACAAAAATGCTATTGTTATATGCAAATAAATTTTTTAACCTTTTTTTATTAGACAATAATAATAAAAGCAACATCAAATTTGTTGACCGACTATAAAAGAGCTAACAACAAAGAAAAAGTGGGACAATGAGTGACATAATATGCTATTATACTACATTCAGTAGAGTGTTATTATTATGTTTATGAAAACTATTAAGCAGGGAAAATAACACTTCATAAATAAAAAAATAACACTTCATAATGCTAAAATAACACTTATTAAAATAAACATAACACTTATTAAGCCCCAAAACCCATAACACTTATTTAAAATAAACATAACACTTATTTAAAATAAACTATATAATACAAAACCCATGAGTAGATTGATAATTTTTTATTTTTGTAAGACATCTAGAACAACTATCAAAGCAAATGATACAATTGTTTATGCAAGTGTTTTTAAATTGTACTCATTTAATAAACTTATTCTAATTAATGCATAAGTTAATGCATATGATTAAATTCATTATATTAAGTATTACTTTATTTATAATAATTTAAATTAATATTATATTTATATTTTTACTATTTAAATTAAGTATTATATTATAAACTAAATACTATTTACCAAATATTTTCATAGTTATAATATTATTAATAATAATAATAATAATAATAATAATAATATAATCAGTAATTAAGGCTGGTCGGAAAAAATACTCAGTAGTACACTCGATGCAATTCATTATACATAATATATAAAAAGTAATAATGAATATCTATATTATCTATACTATTTATAAAACATTTTAGGGTGTCAAAATAATAATTTTATCTTGACCTTAAAACACCTATAGGGTTAGTATAGTAATATTATGGTGGATTTTAATTTAATATTTTAATCCAAATGAATTCATTGAATTTTATAATAATAATAATAATAATAATAATAATAATAATAATAATAATAATAATAATAATAATAATAATAATAGTAATAGTATTTAAAGTAATTATAATAGTTATTTATAAAATTAAAACAATTTTCGTAATAAGTAATAATATGTAATAATATACAAGTCATCAAACTAAAAATATATAAGCTCTCAAAACTGCTTCAAGGTTCTGAATCTTATATCGTTTTCTTTTATAATCATAAAAATATGATGATTTATAAAATATAAATTTGTTGTTATGATGTGATAAATTATATCAACATTTCGACATGATTTTTTTCCAAAACAGACTAGTCAATATAATTTTTATCTATATATATGGATTAAATACTAATATAATCGAAATCAAGTGTTATAAATTTTAACAACCCGCGATAAAGCGCGAGTTCACACACTAATGTGTGTGTATATTATTTTGACTCTTTTGTTATTTCTTTATCAAAAATTTTAAAGATGTCTCTTTAATTGATAACTATTATTTATATTTGTGTGTTATGGTGTGTTAGACTTCAGAGACAAACTATTATCAGAATAAGAGTAATATAAATAGTTGGTCATTTGTAAGGCAATGAATGAAGCTATATTCAAGGCACATAATTTGATAACGGAACTTATATTTGATAATATAGTGCATTATTTGTTTCTTTGGATTGTGATAGGAACATTAAAGTTACTTTATCTTTGGACCGAGTGATTTAAAAATCCACACAGTCATATGTAAATTTTCTTTGCGGATGGTTGATTAGTCTTTTCTAGCCTCCATCTTTTTAATATATTGCTCATTTTACTGTTAAAAAAAGAGTAATATAAGTTAAAAATGTTATGAATTACATTCAATACAGACATTATTACCAACATTAAGCATCATTATATCTTATATTTATAGCGGCGGTTTCAAATTGTGTAGTTATATATATGATGTAAAATATGTGTTGAGTGTAGATTGAATAAATTGCATTTACCTCTCTTCTTCTCTCTTATTTATTTATTGTTATTTGACAAAAAAAAGACAATTTTTTTTTTGTAATAACTTCAATAAAAAAACCACACTCATCTAAGTCATCTTATTTATTTGTTTGCTTTTCTTTCTAAAATATTCATTTTACTCCTTTACTCCTGAACTGTAAACCTAATTTTGAACCATACCTGTTAGCTCTAACTCACTTTTAGGGACACAAACATACCAAATAATTCGTGAATTGTTCAGCCGAGAGTTTGTTTATCTTTATTCATTTAATAAATAAATAAATACAAACATAAAAATTATGTTCATTTAGTTATACAAACGAATATAAACAAAGGCCGCTTCTATTATTTATGGTTGTGAAAATTCAATAATGTATGCATTTGTGCTCTTTCATTTGAAGGTTTTATATTTTATATTTGTATTTTATTAATTCTAAATATTAAAATTTGAAGCCGTACTTATACAATATTCGTTCGTCAACACCCCTCAATTTGACTATTTCAGTTTCAGTTTATGTTAAAACTTCTAACTTTAATGTTAGATATATGTAAGATGAATATGTGAAGTATATTTGCAGCCCTACCCATTTTGTCCCCGGATGATATCCTGTACCTACCGTCGCTATAGGTACACTTGCCTATTACATGCTGTAGTGTGTGATGTAGTAAAATGACATTATGAATTTAAAACTAAATTGTGTTTGAAACTTATCAAGAAAATATACAGTACCCAAACAACACATTATAAGTTGTGTTTGTTTAATGTGTTTAAATAACTCAATTGAGGGAGACTGTTAAGAATATGATATCTTTTGTTTCTTATTAATTCTTTAATTTGTTAATTTGCCATTTTACCTGTATTTAAGATATTCATAATCTTTTTGTTGTTTGAAAGCTGGAATGGGCTTTAGTTGGAATGGGCTCGAGGAAGAAGTTAACTGATAATATTCAAATCTGTGTTTCAGGTTGAGAACCCTCATTTACGTATTTTTTTTGTTCTGCACTCTCCTCCAACGCATCAAACACATAACTATTTGATTTAATTCGAAAATACATTTTTTAACACCAAATGTTATGTGTTTTACAATGTCAAAAAAAGAAAGTACATAATTATTTCCCGAAACAATACATTAGAATTTAAAAAAAGTCACCCATTCAACTCTTTGGTCTCCAATATTCTTTGAACAGCTTTCATCCTCATTGATTCAATAACACTCATGTATGCCTTACTACAACATTCATGCTACTGTTTAGCACTTTCAGGGGCCGGTTGGTTAGCCGGCGCGACTTGTGCTAACAACATGCTTGATGCTGGATTCATGGTCTGATACTGTGAAGCCAATATTGGTGCAGCCACAGAGTGGTGCTGCGAATAATAAACCGCGTCTTGGGTCGGGTGGGCATACTCATACCCATAGTTCCCATTGTTAGCCACAGGCAATGGTGTAGCAGGATGTTGTGGGATTTGAGTAACATTCATGTATTGTTGTTGAAACTGATTGTTTGGAACTTGAATCATGCCTGGAGTAGTTGTACCGTAAACAGAACTTGTAACAATATCGGATTTGCCCATTGGGATGACGGTTTTCGTGGGGTAAAGTGGCGGTGTGGCGGCGGATGATGATGTTATGGTGGCGGCATCGGTGGCGTTGGCCTGTAATGGCATAGCATATGGGTGGTTTTGTGTTACCGGAAGAAAGTATAATGGGTATTGTTGATAGTAAGATGAGGCATGTTGTGGTGGTTGGTTTAGTGTTTGGTGTTGGATGAAATGTGGTCTAGTTTGGTAGAATTGTTGTTGATCTTGGGCTAATGATGGCGGTTGTGTGTCGTCGGGGACGTGGTAATTGGTGGTTGCGGGTGGAGTCGGGGTGTCTCTATTAGACTGACCGCTCGGATCTTGATTGAATGTGTTCTTTGTTTGATAATTTGCAGACGCGATGCTGCTGTCGCTGCAAACACATTTTAAAATAAATTATGGATCTGATCCTTAAACTTTAAATTTAAATTATACTGTTATACAGTAGCATTTACCTTGTTGTGGAATCAGGTGAATGTAAAGTATACGCGCCACCATGCTTCGAGTCTGGCGAAGGCAAACCGTGCGCCTCGTGTCCAAACTTTCTCTGCACCGGTAGCAACGGCAACGGGGGCTTCCTCATCCTACCCTGATCAGATCTCTCGTCATCAACTATATTAAATACATTCAACTGGGACAACTGCTCATCAATACCCACCATCTGGTTGATCATTGGTTCTACTTTCACCTTAATGGGTGGTAAGGTACACATTGTAGGAGACGAAGAACTCGACCCAAACGACGAATCGGGTAAATTTACAGGCACCTGACGTTGTACTAGCTCCGATTCGCCATCTTTAGGTTCAAGCAAGTTGTCGATCGTGGCGGAATCAGATAAACCTCTCGGGAGCAACCCGGCCCCGTTTAGCGCGTCCACGAACCACGTTTCGGATTTAGCGTCGTCGAGTAACGATCCCATGGACGCTGCGGTTTCGGGCTTTGTTACGAACAAGAACAACCGTAGTCGAGATGGTTTCGACGACGGATTACACGAGTTGAGACGATCATATTCTTCTATCATGTTGTCTAGATCTTCATCTGTGGTGACTGACACGAGTGAATCAAGGTCTTCGGTGGGGAGCTGATACTTGAGCGTGAACTGACGCCCGTTGAGGAGGGTGGCGGAGAGGCGTGAGCATAGGTCGGATAGCGACGTGTGGCGATCAGCGACAACGATGCGAGTTTCGCCGCCCATGTAGCAGAGGGATTTGTCGTGTGGACGAGGAATTATGTGGCCACCGTAGCTGCACATCATGCGGAGTTTGGGTGGTGGGAGAGTGTCGTCCCATTGGCGGCAGGTGGGGGAGGAGGAGGGGGGTTCGGTGGCGTCGTGGTGGTGGTGGTGGTGGTGGGTGGTGGTGGTGGTGGTGGGTGGTGGTGGATCCATTTTGGGGGGTGGTGATGGGTTATGGGGTGGTGGTGAATGGTTGCTTTAAGGTTGGTGATACATGTAAGATTTGAGCTCGAGATTGTGAATGAAAGAATAATAATAATAATATTGTGAAAGTGGGATTTACGAGTGAATATGAAGCATTATATGTATACTTTTTAATTGCTTGAAGCATGGGATTTGGAGCAGATCTACACCATCGAATTTCAATAAACACACCGCCGTTGTTGGTGAGTGTGGTGGTGGTGGGTGGGGGTTGGATGGAGAATGGTGGTGGTTATGAATATATGGAGTTAAGTGAAGCTTTAAATATCGTTACAAGATAGTTAAATGTAGCTCTAAACATTTTAACGGGCACTAAACACAACTTTGTCTGTTTCATTAGTAGCGTTAAATTTTAATCCGATAGTGTTAATTTTTATACAAATATCAAATTCCGCCCCCTAAAAAATTTAATTTCGTCCCCGTCCTCCCTACGAAATTGTTCAAGTTCCGCCACTGTATCTCATTGTATCAATATGAGTTCTAAACAATAGTTAACCACTAAATTTGATTCAAAGGGCTTTAGTGAAATGATTTTGTCTACATAATTTGTAGGTGATGTTTTAATAAATTAATCACTACACATAGTCTAATAAAATGTTAGTTACAAGTGAAATGTTGTGTTAAAAGATGTATAAAATTTGTGTTAAATGTGTTTGTGTATGTTTAAAGCGCATGAATTTGTATAAGTATTATTGTTAACATAAATCCAGTTAGGACTAATATGACCGGGTTGAAACGTTGGTATGAGATTCTTTGATTTAACCAATTTCTCTAATAGTTGAAACTAGATAAACGTCTATCATTAATCCACAATCGGATCCACAAAACTAGATATTAGGGTCCAGGAGGGTGGGGGCACCGCCCCCTCTCTTTTTATCGTCAGTAGAGTTAAATTTTAGTCTCGTAATGTAAATTTTTATATAAATATCAAATTCATCCCTCTAAAAAATTAATTTCACCCCCGCTCTTCCTACGGAAGTGTTCAAGCTCCGCTATTGTATCTCATTGTATCAATATGAGCTCTAAACAATAGTTAACCACTAAACTTGATTTAAAGGACTTTAGTGAAATGGTTTTGTCTACATAATATGTAGGTGATGTTTTAACTAACCAATCACTACACATAGTTTAACAAAATGTTAATTACAAGTGAAATATGGTGTGAAAAGATGTATAAAATTTGTGTTAAAATGTGTTTATGTATGTTTAAAGCGCATGAATTTGTATAAGTATTATTGTTAACATAAATCCAATTAGGACTAATATGACCGGGTTGAAACGTTGGTATGAACTTTTTCGATTTAACCAATTTCTCTAATAGTTGAAACTAGATAAACACGTTGAGCCACCATAAGGAAAAGCAATGAAGTGTTTCTTGTGATAACCTTCTTTGGTTACAATTCTACCATATCCTTTTCATACCATTGAAAATCTATTTTACTTGATGTTTATGACCTCCCCCTTGTATGTCTTGTGGTGATGATTCATCTGGCATTACGATATTTACAGATAGATTGATGTAAAATTAGAAGTAAGTTTAATAAATGTGAGTTGTCGTTTCACTAGTACAGAAATGGTTTTATAGGGCAGTGATTTTTGTTAGGGCGGTTTCACACCGTCCTTAAAACTTCGTTTTAAAAAAATGATTTATTTTATGGGGGTGGTTGGGGTGTTTTTTTGGGGCGGTTTGGGTTTTATAGGGCGATTTCTGGGGTGCATTTTATAGGGTGATTGTTTAGCATTTTATAGGGCAGTTTGTGGTGTTTTATACGGGCGGTTTGGGGTGTTTTATACGGGCGGTTTTATAGTTTTTAAATAAATATATTTAATTTACTAAATGATTATTTTTCAAGATATATTTTGCTAAATTTCCAGACATTTCATTATTGTATTGTCAAACTTATCATATAAATCTAAAACCATATCATTCAAACTATTAATATAATATATTGTAAAACATCAACTTGATTGTACAACAATTACTCAAAACGAATACAATAACAATAATATTACAAACACTTAGTATTCTAGTATACAAAATTTCAATTTATAGTAAAATGATACCTTAAAATCTATAAGCGAATACAAGAACAACAATATTACAAACACTTAGTATTTTAGTATATAAAATTTCGATTTATAATGCAATGATACCTTCTGTGTACGTCTTTCTAATATACATTTTGATATTTCTTGAAAATAAGTTGTAGCTTTCAATAAATTCCAAAAGCAACACACAATTTAAGTGGAGTGGTAGACTCATATTTATAATCAAACAAACAAGTTCTACATGATCAAGTCATGTAGAATTTGACTAATTGTGATGACATGAGGACTCAATTAGAAGTTTAACTTATGTTTTTCTTAATAAAAATAGATTATAGAATTCTGACAAATTGTGATGATTGACATGAGGTTAAAGGACCCTTTGGTTGCGACCATGAAAACTAATGTTTAAAATTTCTCACTATGACGAGTTTTGGTGTATTTTATTTACTTGCAAGAGATTAGTTGACGTAATTGGCAAAGTCAACACCAATTTGTCAATTTATGCCACGCAATGTGAAAGGAATTCTGGCTAGATTGAGAAAAAGATAATCTACAAAATTCAAACAAACCAATACGATGATCGAAGCAACCGTTGAATTAAAGTTGATTAAATCAACCGTTGAGTTAGGAGATAGGACACACATTATAAAAACATGATTTTAGGCCAACTAAGGCCTAAAGACGACGACTGTTATTGGAATAACTGAGGCTATAGAGAAAACATGTGTCGCTATAATCTTCACTAAATTTTTACTAGTCAGAACCAAGGGGACGATATGTAGTCGTTATAGAGATTGGCGGGGTTGAGGGAAAATATAGCTCCATTTTGAAATGTTTGCCTACGACATGTTGTCAGTGTAGCAGTAATTATGATTATTTTTTTGTTTTTCTTGTATAAATAAAAATAGAAAGTCTATTTTGTGAAAAGAAAATAATTATTTTAAGATCTATAGATTTGATGACCAAAGTCATGAATACGGATCAAAGAATCATGAAGAGAACATGAATAGCATGTCTTGTTCATGGTCCCGCGGATAGCATCATTTGTCGCTACAAATAAATCCAGGCCAGGTATCATCGTCGGGTCTATGTGAATCTAGCGTCCCGATCCATCTCCCAGCTTGAATCCAAGCTATAACACCAAAGGAGATCAACATTAGAGGGCTTAGGGAATTAGCCCTGATGACATTCTGATACTCAAGTCAGTAATCTAAACAAGATAATTAAATGTATAACATATTAGCATATAAGTACAAGAACCGTAATAAGTTAAACATGAGCAAGGAGTTTGCCGGACATAACCAGGCTTGATAAAAATAAATTGGCTGAAAATGATAGACTTAATAAGAATTTAATAACTAAGCTGCAAGTGAGTGCGGTGGTGGTGGGTGGGGGTTGGAACTTGTAAGGAGAATTGTGGTGGCGGACAGCGGTGGTGGTCTAATATCTGGTTTTAGACGGAAAATACATCATTTTATGACACGCATTACGGGTCAATCAAATGTCTATTTTTAGTAATCGGTAGTGGTGGCGTGATGGTAAAATATGACAAATTTGCTGTCACCCGTACATGGGAGATCATTATACATTCATGATACATGAAATGGATCAACATGCCTTAAAGGTCGGATCAATTCCCACTGGTGCAGCTTGTGCATTTTGAATATATTATCATCAATTAATTGAGTGTTTGGGATTGCTTGTTGTAATCTACTTTTAGCTTTTTAACTTTTCAAAAAGTTAATAAAAAGGATGAAGTGTTTGGTAATAGAGATTGAAAATGAGTTTTTGTGAGAATGAAAAGTAGATTTGAGAAATAAGGTGAATGTTACTTCTTGGAAAAAGTTGAAAAGCAGATTGTATAAGCAATCCCAAACATAGCCTAAATAGTTAGGAATAATGCATTTTGAATGGTTTCCTCTATAATTTAATAACTTATTGCCATCCAGCATCACATGATTTTAAACACAAGTTATAATATAGTATGGATGATAAATATATACTCCCAATGCTATAATCTATCAATCTAGCATTAATCTGCCGATATATTATAGGAAGGGTGATCATGTATTTTATGTGTAGAGAACTTTTCAAGTAAAACTAGAAATTATGCCCGCGGGCGTGTTTGTTGATATTGGTACACGTATTTGTGACAATAATATTAACTCATTTAAGTACGTAGATGTAACATGTGAAGTTGTGACTATTCGGTATAAATAAAAAAGATATTATGTAGCATATTCCAATGTAAACATAACCTAACATTAAAACAACAAAAACTCCCAAGAAAAAAAAAGTAATTGGAAAAGAAAAATATAAAAGAGGAAAAGAAAAAATGAAACATCAAACCAAAAAGTACAAGATTCGAACGCAATTGATTCGAAGTACAAAGATATAACCACACCAACCATAGTAAAAGAATTTGGTTAAGTGAAGATAGGGGTTAAATAACTATAATAGTTTTTTTATGAGAGCTGAAAATACACAACAATGTTCTAATACTCTAATCATAAGACATTCATAATTAAGATGAATTTGTTTCCAGAGTTTGTTAATGTGCTTAAATATGTGAAAGAGTAAAGCGGCATCAGTTGCAATCTCCGTTTACTATCCAATTATTATATGTCCAAACAATTCGTTGTGTATTTTATTTGTTCTTGATGTTACATATTTTAGGTACACCGATATACTGATATAACATATTTAAAAAAGCAGATCAAGATATCTTGTAACTTGCTTAAGAGGAACCAAATAGGCAAATAAACATTGCAACACATCGCAAGAGTTTAGAGAAACAAAATTTTAAAAATCTTTCTTTGTGATTCAGCTTGTAGGTATTAATTTAATTCCGACTTTTAGACCAAACATTAGTTGGGCTCACTATTAGTGGGTTCAAATCAATCATGAAGTCACATGAAAACAATGTTTGCGAGCCCATATTTCTCCTTACCTTAGAGTCTTAGACTATGACAGTTTAGAACTCAAATGAGTAGGCCGGGAGAAAAATCGCATGTTCATGAACTGTTCAGGTGAAAATTTATTCAGGTGGAAGTTTATTTATGTTCATTTATTTTTTAAATGAACAAACATAAACAAAAAAATTATTCATTTTAATAAATGAATGAACGTGAACACGTGTTTTGTTCATCCATTTTACGTTCGTGAGCGTTTGTCTATTACCATTCATACATGTCCGTTTATTTACGTTGTTTATGTTCATTTATTTACATTTGTTTATGTTTTTATATTTACTTATATTAATATATTATACATAAAGGGTATTATATGTTAATATATGTGGTCGTGAATATAAAGGGTAATTATGTGTTAACATTTGTGTATTTCGTGTTTTACTAAAGGAATTTAGTAAAGGGATTTCAAGCAGTAAATTGTGTGGGTGTTCAAGAAATCTAAGCAGTACAATCTTTTTAGTTATTGAGTTTGTGAGTGTATTATAAAGGCCTTAACCAACCACTGGTATAAAGCAAGAGTCTTTTTAAGAGTTACACATGGAGAGGGGGAGAAACCTATTGGCTGTGGGGCGGAAATGGAAAGAAGAAGTAAGGATCGAAGCAAGCAATAAGCAAGGTTTAAATCAAGATCTTGAAAGAAAATATGGTTTGAGATAGAAGGTAGCAGAAGGGGTCAACAACACGAAAGGGTTGATCGCAACATTTTGTGATCAGATTAAGAAATGAAGAAAGCAGCAAGGGCGCGTTGATAAACAAGTTACAATCGATCAACAACAAGAATCAAAGCGGCATGAAACAAGAGTCATCAAGAAAACAACGAGATTAATAGCAAGATTAGCAAGAAAAGCAAGAAAGCTAGTAAGCAAGAAAGAACCGAAGCAAGTAGCAAGAACATCACCTTAGTGGTTTGCATAGCAAGTTGCAAGAAACTGGACCCGTGCAATTCATATTGCAAGAGCAAGATCCGAGTCGTATGTGGTTTGTAGCGAGTTGCAAGAGCAACTAGTGACATCAAATCTTTTTGATTCAGATAGAAACAAAAAACAAGAACAAAGCACAAGAAGAAAACACGAAAATAAATCAAGAATGAACAAGAAGCAAGAACAACAAAAACCGGTGTTGTACAATCAAGGACGTTTCATGATTGTAAGAGCAGCAAGATCAACATCAAGATTCAAGGGTGAATGTAGGTTAATCTTGATGTAAATGAGTAAAAGTCAGGTAAATAGAACGTTTATTTCATTGTTTATTTGTAGTAGTTTAGGTGTTTAGTTTGTGTTTTTGTGGGTGTCAAATCATGGGTCATTATATTGTTTTGTAGCCTTGTAAAGCATGTTTGTATGTTTTTGGTTGTTTTTTTTTTTTTGTATTATTTTACTATTTATGTATTTTGGGTTTTTAAAATAAATGCGATTAAAAGCAATAAACTGTGTGCGTTCAAGAAAACAAATTAGTACAATTTATTCACAGAATGAGTTGTGAGTGTATTATCTGGGCCTGAACCAACAAAGTTCATTTATTGTTTATTTTATATTTTATAGGAATTAAACCTGTATCATTTTAACAAAAATAAACATCATATTTTACTACATCAAAAGGATATCGGCCAAAGCTATTCCACATACCTGAAATAACCTTAATATTTTTTTACTACAATATCGCCTTTAAGTCGGCCCATATGCATGGTTCCGTTTAGTTTAATTGGTACCATTGCATATTTACATGATTATTAATATTCTATATTAATATTCTAACAAGAAAACGATTAGTTTCACACTATTATATCATATTATTTATATTGTTTCATCGAGAAACATTTGAACATGACCAATAATTGCAAGAGATCTTCTAACAAAGTCAACACCATTTTGTTAAATTAATTGGAAAAAAAGACTAATAAGCTCACCATTGTGTTGCCTCTTTTTAAGCAAAACGTGAATTGCATTGATATGATTTTTGACCATATTTTAGAAAAATATTATCTATAAAAAGTACGTCAACCTTCTATATAGCATTATAACTACTAAAATGACCAAGTAGAGCCAACTGAATCAACCATCGAGTTAGTTAAAATGAAAATTTAGGATGTAAGTAGTCATCATTTATATAAACATGACGTACAACAATGAATGTTTAATAATTACTAAACATAACTCATGTAGTTGGAGCTAGGTTCCTTAGAGTTTAACCTAAACTCAAAATGCAACTATGAATGTATTCTTCCTTGTAAATGTATCTTCAAATTATGGCCCCA
This sequence comes from Flaveria sonorensis, assembly GCA_025506505.1. Taxonomy (NCBI): domain Eukaryota; kingdom Viridiplantae; phylum Streptophyta; class Magnoliopsida; order Asterales; family Asteraceae; genus Flaveria; species Flaveria sonorensis. Next base: position 7,337,665 of record CM046429.1, read on the forward strand.
CCTCGATTTCAGCATGTGTGGTAGCTGTGTTTAGACCATATATAATGGTTAATGACTCTTAAAAGAAATTTTATGTCACATCAGCGTCAACTTAACATCATAAATTTAACTAAAAACATGTGTAATGGTTAATGTCCTTTGATGTCACTTCAATCCTTACCCATTTATAAGATTTATGAGATGTTAGGGCGTTATGGTGAAAAGGCACCCCCGCATATAACGTCCCTATAATACTCACGAGGATAGTGTAAGACCGTTTTAAGATACTATAATGCCCTTTTAAAGCCCCATTACGTTTGGTCTTATTGAATCAAGGTAGTTGTTAGGTTATTTGAATCGGTTCTTTTGCATTGAGATTTTACAATCTGAGAATTGAAAATACCAATTCAAATATGAAAATTCACACTGGGTTGATTCGAACATACATACATACCCAGGCAAAAGAATGCAAATTCATAACTCGATATTAAAATCAAAATCTGAATTCGAATCGGGCTTTAATTTAAATCGAAAAATCAAAGTCATAATTCAACTTAATTTGAAGGTTGTATTTTTTGTTCCCAGTTGAATTTGGAAAATGGAACTGAATTTATTTAACTTGAAAAGGCAGAACAAAAAAAGCAAATATTATTAACCACCAAGAATTAGAAAACGAATGAAAAAGTACAACATATAGGGCTGCAAACGAACCGAACGAACACGAACAAGGCCTTGTTCGTGTTCGTTCATTAAGAAATAAATGTGTTCATGAACTGTTCATGAACACTTATCGAACGAGATTTTTTGTTCGTGTTCGTTCATTAAGAAAATGAACATGTTCATGAACTGTTCACGAACACTTATCGAACGCAAATGAACACAAACAAAAGCAAACGAACACAAACAACAGTCCATGAACATGACGAACACAAAAAAGCTCATAAACACAAACGGATGCAATTGATTATAAATTTATTTTAGAATAAATTTTACATTTTTATTACAAACATTACATAAAATCAATCAAAAATAAATAAGTACTTAATATAAATATAAAAAAATACTTGATATAATAATCATAAAAATAAATAACAGAAAAATTAATAATATAAATGAACACATTAACGAACATAAACGAACACATTATCGAACGTTCACGAACGGACGTTAACAAACATAAACGAACACATTATCGAACGTTCATGAACATAAATGAACGAACGCGACTTGTGTTTATGTTCGTTCGTTTAACTAAACGAACGGAATTTTCTTGTTCGTGTTCGTTCATTTACTAAATGAACGAACATAAACGAACTTCCCGCCGAACGGTTCACGAACTGTTCGCTGAACGTTCAGATCGTTTGCAGCACTAACAACATATTAATCAAATGGCTATTCATTGATAACAATGTAAAGCTTATTGGTACAGAAATAATCAAACAAACAAGTTCACACGATCAAGTCATTCCGCAGGCCGATCAACTTCATTCGACACTTTTTTCTTATTCGCTTCTCCTTTTCGTTGCTTTGCCACTGGGACGATGGAGAATTGATCGGTGTATATAGCTGCTGATCGATCTGACTAGTTTAGCTCTTAGTTTTCTATCTTTCGGATATATTTGTTATATCTGCTTATCGCTACTATTTGATATTTATAGCTTCAGGCGGCAAGTAACTACTCACTCCGGGATAGATAGCTTCGAACCTAATAATATATTTTAATAATACAATGTTACCTGCTAGTGGGAACCAAATAAAAAATAATACAGAAGAAAGATAAATATTTTAATAAATATCCATAAATGTTTTTATATACATGTTTAAATTGTTTAGTTTTTACAAAACTTATTATAGTATTTTTAATTAAAAATGATTCATTTATTTACAGAAAGAATCTAATTGGTTAATATAATAGTAAATGAACATTTATAAAGGAAACTCATTTGAAAAAGCAATTGTTTATCAAATTATAAGTTTATTATGGTGAATACATAAGTGAAGGCTAGGTGGATATGATATGAACAAACTAGAAAATGGTTATATGGTTATAGTCATTTTGTTTTATTAGATTAGATTCTTATAGTTACATTAAAAATTACAATTTTTCTTTCCTTATTTTTAATTAAATATTATTTTTTATATATTCATCATTATCTTTTCTCTCTCTTTCGCTCACAATCATTTTCGCAAAAATATTAAAAAAAATTAATATGGATGACCAGTGTCTTATCAAATATATAAATGAACAATAATATTTTTTTTCTCTTCTTCACCATTCGTTTCATATAATATAAAAACACATTCATAAATACATAAAAAATTTACTATGAATACTCTAATTAACACGCGCTTGGAGGATAGCTAATATAATAGAGTCACTGGACTCTAGGTGGAGGTCTTGAGTTATATCTGAACATAGTGTAATTAGTACAGGTGGTTAGGGCCTTCAAAAAACATTTTTTCTTGGTTAACTATATATTTTAATTTCTATCTTTCTCTCCTGATTATATAATGATTTTCTTGGTAAATAATTTGACTATACCATAAGTTTTATTATTTTAAATAAATCTTATATGATATTCATATGCTATTTAAAATAAAGATTTTTTTTTTCAAAAAAATGTTGTTTAATTGGCTAAGATACAAGTCCTAACCTAGTTTTCTTATAATTTGTAACAGAGTCGTTAACATAATAGAAAAAAGTCATCGCCAAATTGTCAAATTAAGATAGCTTAATTTGTTTTGTTTGTTGATTTAAACAAAACATGAGTTGCATGCTTCACAAGTTTAATATGCTCAAAAATTCAACCAAGCAAACGGAAGCGAAGTTTGTTGAATTATCTATTTTCTATATTAATAACTATAATGAATATAATGAATGTGTTATAATTAATTCATGCGTTAGAAACAGAGTATTGAAATTTGTAAGGCCCGGTTTCAATAACTTATACATTAATATTCATTCCGCAACTTTAATTAAGATTTCTATCGCTAGCTTGTTTTCGAAAAATTTACGTAGAGTCGTATATAAAAATGTGCAATTTACAAATAAAATTTTGGATTTCATAAAACATCATATTTTAAAAGTTTTAAAAGAAAAAAAAAACTATAAGAAAATTGAAACCTTTAAGCATATTTTACGGGTTGCACATCTTACTTCGATTACTTGTATATTTTTACATACAACTCCATTTTGAATGAAATTTACATTAAAGCGTATACAAAGATAAACCCATTGTAGCGTTATATTAAAAACTTTATAAATATCATACGGAAAAGGAGTAAAGTACAAATATTGTCCTTTAAGTATTGGAAATTGGATTTTAGTTGTTCAAACTATTACTTATTGACCGATAATAATTCATACTATTAATTTGGCTGATAATAATCTCAACTTTCACTTTTGTTACCAACAACAGTATCATTAACATAATTATTAAATATTTACATTTGATTTGTACTCAATTATGTTCACAATAATGATTACGAATGAAATGAAAAAACATACAAGCTAAATCGAACCTAAACTAAACACAAATTGAGTGTGAATGTATGATAATTATCCTATTGTGATTAGCATCGGTAACAAAAGTGAAAGTTGGGATTATTACCAGCCAAATTAATAGTATGAATTATTATCAGTCAGTGAGTAACAGTTTGAATTATTAAAATCTAATTTGCTTTAGGTATTACTAAAGTTATGATTTTTGTTCTTAAACTTTGATAAGTATACTAACTGTCTTTAATTTAAAATTTTCTCATGCTTTCTTTCTTTTCTACTAACTGAAGTTAAATATTTCTGTTAACTTTTCAGTAAATCACATTTTAGTCCTTACCTTTTTAAAAAATAAAATATGTAACTTATACTAATTTTATATTTTCTTCCTTTTTTTATTTATTTTATTTACTTTCTTTTCTTCTCTTTTTATTCTCAGCACTTTTATATTACAAATTTATCTTAAATATTGTTAATTAATTAATTTTAATTTTTTTTTATAAAATATAATTTCATTTATTGATTTTTAATTTATTATTTTTACTTGTTAAAGTTAGCATTGTATTTTTGTATTAAAACCAATAAAATTTAGGGAACATTATTAATAAATGTTCCGATTAATTAGTATAATTTATAACAAAAATATAAGCTATATTACATAAAATATGCTAGTAAAATAACATGGAGGAGTCCAAAATTTCGGTTTTTGTGGATCCATTTTTGTGGAACCATTAGATGATTTTTAAAAGTTATTCATAATCAAGAAGTTTATGAGTTATTTATAAAACACCATCTATATTCTTTTCGAGATATCTAAAGTTATGATTTAACGTCAATTGGTTTATTAAAACGTTTATTTCATGAATTTACACAGTTTTTACTTATAGTTTAAAATCACGTAGTCTATAAAAGGGGTTTAAAGGTTTACTTAATTAAAATTTAATTAATAAACCATAAGAATTTATGTAATTAAAAGTTAAATACATAGTGTTTTAAGTGTTAAAAAACCGAGGACCCAAAACAAAACTACGAAGGTCCAGAAGGTCCAAAACGTAAATTGTATTTTAAAATATAATAGGGATTAGGGAAACCCTAACCCCCATCCATCGTAGCCGTCGACCACAAAGCACCCCTCGCCCCCTTCGATTTTACTTCAGCCACCATCCACCGCCACCGTAGCCGTCGTTGTGAACTGTTGTTGTCGTCGTTGGATTGTGTTTCAGGTTGCAATTGTTGCAAAGGTTGAGGCTTTCTCATGAATTTGGTCATCTAGCAAGACCATTGTTGATTTGAGGTGCAAAAGCTTTGGTCTTTATCGTCAAAATATGTGATTGTCACCAATCTTTGAATAAATTAGTTTAATTGTGTGTAACTGGATGGCTGATTTAGATATTCAACTAATATGATTAATTTGATAAAACATCTCTGCTAACTAGATAAACAGTTTCTATTTTTTTTAAAAAAAGGTTTATAAGCTTAATTATTAAAGTTGACTACTGATACATAACAACATGTTTAATTAAATTTTAACAACTTAAACTTATTATATAAATTACATAGACATAAAAACCATGAAAGAAAGATGGTTAGTGAGTTCACTATAGTTCTTATTTGAATTTCAGTTCTCACGGTATTTAAATGTGTTTTCATTTCATCTTTTTCGTTGGAAATTTTCAGTTCATCTTAATGTATTCAAATGAGGTCTTTGAAACCGAAGAACATACTTATACGTGATGAATGATGTTTGTGCCTTAGTTGGAGTGAAGGATAGTAACAGAATATTCATCGGAGTAGATCATTGACGGGTCTCCTATGGTTTGTCACCAAAGGAGGTCACCAGTTATAATTGATTTTAATAAAATAAATAAGTAAAAATTAAAATGACACACACCAATTACATAAAAAACATAAAAAGTACTTAATTAGGAATTGTTGTAAATACATAATTTGAATAAAAGTTGTAATAATTTTATTTCAGTCACAAACTGTAATGATATACAAAATATATTTGTATGATAATAATGATATATAAAGGCACTGAGTATGATTATGATTATAATTTGTATGATAACAAATTATTTAGCTAGAAGGGAGATGGGACTCGGGTGGTAGTCCTGACTGGTACTGGGGCAAAAAAACGCTAAAACTGCTCAGACAACTGAGTTTGCTCGGCCATCTTCACAGCTAACTCGGTCTGTTGCGCCTGGAGGTCTGCGAAACGCTTCCGTTCAACCTCCAGCTGCGCCTGTAGCTCCTCCTCCCGCGCATGTTGCTCTTTCTGCACCGTGCTTAGTTTTTTTCAAAAAGAAATCACATAGAAACATCAAATAGTATATAGACGACCCATATCTTCTTACCTATCAAAATTAACAACCTTATATAAGAAACATACCTTCCTAAAAGCATACAGTGAGTAAGATTTTGCACTACTACCAGCTTCCAATTTCAATCTCTTCGCGGAAACACTGCCATCATCACTAGAAGAAACCCCGATGGCGTATAAGCTTGTTTAATATACACACTTTATTGATTTGTTCTAGCTGCTATTTATAACTTGAGGCAGGCTATACTTAATACTCGGCCTACGTAATAAAACTTATATATGCACCAATGAATCTGTGTGCCTGACGATAGTTGTGAGACTGAATTCCAGCACCGGCCTAAACATTTTTAACTACAATGTCACCTTCTAATCGATGAAGGTTCAATTTAATTAATAATATGATGACATATGTAATTCCTTTGCTATTAAGAAAGCAAATAGGTGTACTTGTTGAAATTTGTTCGTTTTGATGAGTTTTATTATACTCTATGTTATTTTATGTGTTTTATTAATTAGTACTTAGTAATGAATTCACAGGTATTATCAAACATCATAGAGTAAATAGAATGAGTTGTCCTTCAACTTGTATTCTTCTTATTCTCCACATGATTTGTAATTTGTAATTGTGTGATAGTGTGTTACCACTATAGCTTAAGTTTTGTAAGGTTCATCAAGTGCTGGAGATTTAGTGTGAGATGATCATTTCGTTTTGAGAAAATAATGTGACCAAGGTGATCTTTTCCTTTGTAAAGTGAGACGTTGTATATATGTTGGTGATCTCCTTCGTTTGAAAGAAGATTTAGTGGAGAAACTCTCCATAGCTTGTTCTCGAATCCAAATATGAGTTTTATCCAATTAAAAATTTAAATTGCAACCTTAAATTATTTTAATCTGAAAATGCTAAACGACTCTCGGATCACCCAATTTGAATCCTCAGAGTAGGAATATCTTATGTCTATTATATATATAATACGATACTAGTATACTTACTCGGGGTACTTAACATCTTCCTTAACGACGAGTTTATCGTATTGACTTTAATAAATATTAGAGCAAAAAAAGTAGTTGGTAGATATATACGTGCATTGAGAGCATTCACATCTTATTCTTCATCTCCATCTTTATAATTACATTAAAATCACTATTTTTTCTCTTTTTTTTTAATTAAATAATATTTTTTAATACATTTATCATTACTTTTTCTCTCTCTTATGCTCACAACCACTTTAAAAAAATATTAAAAAATTAATAGAGATGAACAGTGTTTTATCAAATATAGAAATAAACAATAACATGTTTTCCATCATTCACTCACAATAACTTAAACCATTCTCTATAATATAGAGAACACACGCACAAATATATAGAGGACGGGATGTAAATGCTTTGAGAAGGGGCATTATTAAAAAAAAATTGTGTCCAAGTCAAGTTCAAAAGCTTAGATTTTCTTTAACAATAAAATTTTCCTACTCTTAAAGGATTTTTTTTTCTTAACACAGTATATTTTACCAAATAATACTCATAGAAATACGAAAAATGATATTAATACAAGAGGTTGTGAATTCAAATCCGATAAAAGCAAAATTATTTCAAAAACTTACACATTACTACTAGAGAAGTGATATTTAACAAGTCAAATTTTCAATAGGAAAATGACGAATTTAAATAAGATTTATAAACATTATATTGAGGTTAGACATTGCCATTAGAAAAGTGATATTTAGTAAGTCAAATATTCAATAAGAAAATGACGAATATAAATAACATTTATAACCATTATTGAGGTTGAGAAAGTACATGGAAATTAGAGAACTACCTAATTGTTTTACTATGTTCCTAGAAATCAAACTTCTTCTTGGTTTCCACAACAAACTTTTTTTAAATAAAGCTTGGTTCACATCAAGTCATTTGACACGTTGAAGAAGAGACGATTTTATATAAAACAGGTTGGATGCTAGAAAAAGTACATACAAACGAAACGAACCAAAAAACTTAACTTACAGCAAAAAGAAAACCCCACGTATATCACAACTCGTCAAAACTTGTAATAATTACCCCTTCCTTATCATAGGGTACAAGAATATGGACACAAATACAAAGACTCCGAATAGTTTTTAATCTTCCTTGTTCTTCGAAATGCCCAAGTAAAAGACTTGGATTTGATATCATCACTAATACGAGACGGATCCAGATTAACGGAGTTAAAAATAACATTGTTCCTAGCCCTCTAGACAAACCATAAAGTAGAATATAGGATGGAATATGAGAGATTTAGCATTGTTTTACGGTTAAACATTGTACTTAAAATATGTAGCATTTGAAAAAACTCAGATGAGTTTAAAAAAATTCCATAACGCCAAGAGTTTATACTTTCTCAAACTATGCTTCGTAAGCTAGCATGATAGAAAAATGTGGTGAAGTGATTCCCCTCCCGATCATAAAAGACACACCGTAAAAGAGATATTTACCTTGTAGATTAACTAATAATAGAATCTAGTTTTTTCCTATATTCATATTCATTGAAATTCTTAAATGGTGTTACTATAGAATTTATCAACGCTCTAGTTTTTAAAACATCTATAAGATTTGATAAATTTTTTTATATTTCTATTATTTTAATCGACACATCATAACATATTTTACTCTTCTTTAATCAACTCATATTATTTTTTCCTCCTCATCAACCCGTTATACTTCTTTCTTATCTTTTTTCCTTCCTCAATCAACATTTTTTTTATAAATTTAGGTTTTTAAAAAACACGTTCTTCAACCTTTTTTTTTCTTTCTGAAAAACACTCTTTTAAGAAATAAAAACTTATTTATAAATTAATTCCTTAAACATTTTGTTTAATTTTTTTTTTCCTCAGGGAAACGTTATATTTTTACTTTAAAAAAGTTAAAACTTTTAATACTAATAACAAATGTCATTTATGAACATACGAACTTACATGTTATGTTCTTACTTTTCAATAATTATCATTTTTTTTTTTACAAATTTACACGATTTATGTCACTTCCTCCAACTTATTTTATCACTATCCATTAAATCTCATCATCTACCACATGAGAGTATTTTGGTCTAATGTCTATTTATCTTAGAAGGACTAATTTTGCTAATTTTATCACTATATTATTTTACATATTTAAACACAAGGGAACAAACTAAAAGAGTGATTACATGCAGCAGATGGAAGTTTGAAGTCAGCCGTTGGAGTCATTTGTTTTGAAAAAGTCTTCTAGAAAGACACGTTTGGTGTTGTTTGTCGAGTCTTGATTTCCTTGATTTTTCTGAGTCTTTAGTTCTTTAGCTTGTTTTCATTGATTTTTATGAGTCTTTAGTTCTTTAGCTTGTTTTCAGGAGTTTGTTATTTCTTCCCGTTGTGTACTTGTATTTAATCGTAATTGGCATATCAACGAAAGCATCAGAAACGTATGAGCTATACCAGTGATGGTGAATCTTTTAGAGGCAAAGCACCTTTGAAATATATGGATGATTAAATTCAATAACAAACATATTGGCATGATATTATTTTTTGTTGTTACATGTAAATTTGGTTGATGGGTTGGATTCAAGTCTGGGCTTCTTGCCCCCACGCATCCGGCTAATTGGGCTAACAGTTCGTGGACTTATGGAATGTTGGGCTGCTTATGGATATTGTCTTAAGGCTATTTGGGCTTGGACTAGAGTTAGGCCGTACATCTTGGTTTTCCTAACCAAAGCTGATAATTGTACCTTGTATCAAAGTGGTCTTCTAAATCTTTTCATTAGGGTTGTAGAGCAAGAGGTGAACACATCTTTTTCATGATCTTTGTTTATGGTCATAAACAAGCATATCTTTTGTTCATCATCATCTCGTGCTTGTATCTTTTTCTGGTACATTAACAAAGGGAGAACAGATGTTGGTCGTTATTACGTTGCATGCATCATCTCACTAGTCTTCATCTTGTTATCTTTTTCACTTCTAGTTTGTCTTTGTATTAAAGTTTCATCACAACAACAAATCATGTTTGTTCTTGAGTTTAGGTCATGGTTCTTTGTATCAAACCGTCTTGTTGATGATTTGATAGTCATTTATGTCTTTGTATTCGTTAGATTGTTTCTAGTCTTGGTCTTCTTCTTTCTTGGGTGTAACTGATATTGGTTTGCAATTGAATCAATTTGAATTTACTTCTTTTGACAGAATCACCAATAGGTATAGCTTAAAACGAAATCCAAAGAAAGAATACATAAGAAGAGCGGGCTAAGTATCAACAAGTAAAGCATTACGTGTATCAAGCCATCAATAAAGTCATGTTTGAGCAGATTCTCAACCTATGTACATCAAAAACAATGTAGGATTGTTTGAAGAAAAGGTTGGAGGCAAATGAACATGTGAATTCAAATCCTATAGTATGCATTTTTTATAACTATTTTTCTGGTAATAAGAATTGACGTGCAGAAAAAAAATTAAGCGTAAATTACACAAATGGGCCTTGTGTTTTTAATCGCATTATGGATTTAATCTATAAACTTTTGTTTTTACAATTTGATATGTTTGTTTCAGTACTTTAGTCATTTATCGATTTAGTCTTAATATCAAAAAAATAATAATAATAAAAAATCTATAAAAAACCATAAGACCCCTACACGCATGTTAGTTGCATCATTGGTTTGATTTTTGTATGGACAGTGGCTTCAATTTGATCGGCACTGATGATGGCCGATGACTTCCAAGATCGAGGTTCTTAAGCTCTTAAGCGAAGCTTCCTTAGGGGCAACTATGATTCCATATGGTTAATCCGATCAAAAGTGATTCCCGATAACAGATTGACATTCCTAAGAGAAAATTTGAAGACGAATATCGTTATTGCATTTTTTTTCTTAATGCTAGTACCTAAATTGAAAAGTGAACATGAAGTTTTGACTAATGAAATCGTTACTGTATTTTCTTCTCTTGTCTTCCCATTTGAAGATCTTTAAATAAAAACGATGCATGTTGAGAAATTGGAAACATGGGTTGCTGGAAGTTTGAAGCTAGAAACATGGATACACTACAAATGTGGGAACATATATTGAAAAATGGTAAAAACTAAATTTTCAAAACTTTTACTAAAAGTATGTTGGAAAATTGGTCCAACACTAAAATGTCTCGCCTATGCATCTTGTCAAGCATGTGGATCCCATGATGAAACACGGGATCACATCATCACCAATTGTGTCGATGCTAGTCAAGTTTGGGACAACATCTTCCAGTGGTGTAATATCCCGATATAAACATAACAAATATTCATGACCTTTTTCATATAACAGATTCGTAAACTGTCTCAAAGTGGTACAAAGTTCTAATCTATGCCGTAGTCTTAATCGGAATATGATGTATATGAAAAGAAAGAAACAAGAAGATTTTCGATAACTCACGAGTAATCATTTCAAACATTGTGGGGAATAATATATATCCAGCTAAAGAATAAAAAATGTACATGTAACTTAACATGAAATTCATGATTTAAATATTGTTAATAATTAATCTATTTCATGCTTTACTCGCTACTTTAATAGTATTGGTTGTTCAAAAAAATATATAACATTTTTGCTATGAATGGAAAAATAATATATTTTTAAGAGTATGATAAATACAGTTATCTTTGACTTTTCTACTCTCTCAAGACAAATTATTTAACACGTACAAGAAAGAAATAAAGTCAACCAATAAGGCATTTCTAGATAATATTGTAAATTGTCATTATAGGATATTATAAAAGTCAACTAATAAGGCATTTCAAGATATTATTGTTAATTGTTATTATAGAGATAATATTATTATTATCAATTGTTATACAGGGATAAAACTAGAATCGCTCTCTAACCGACTCAATTGATTTCTGATCTAGACGATACAAAGAAACCTTAGCTAGGAATCACAGCAATTTTGCTTTGATGCCATGTTTAAATAAATTAAAAAATTACTAAAAGTATGATTTTATTTTACAATCAAACTCAAGATATATATATATATATAAAATAACGATCACTCGTAAATCTTCAACTTGATATATAATGAGGTTTTATAAACAACAAATCTAAACCTAGAACTAAAACATACGATCTAAAACAACCTGTAAATGAATAATCTTCACCGTGGGAAGACTATAAGCAAGAGTACAAGATCACTAGATTCTCACAACTCTCAATCTCTTTTTCTCTTAAGCTTGATGAAGAGGATTTCAAATGAGAAAACAAAGAACTCAATGCAAAATTACGTACGTCTAGGGTTTCTAGAACATCAGGAGCTCCCTTTTAAGATAGTTCAAATAGCTAAAGTTTAAAGCTCGGTCGAAAAAGCTAACTCGAAAGCAACTATTATTACAAACCGAGCCAAGCCATACCCTAGCTCGGCACAGCTTGGCTCGTGAACAACCAACAGATTGCAACGAGCCCCTCAAAGAAAATAAGCATATAAACTAAATGTATACAAGTTGGAACTTGAATTAATGTATGTTAACAGTAGTTCAGTAGCGGATAAAAAGGATTATCAAAAAAATATTAACAAATTAAGAAAACAAATTAATTATACAAAATTATTCATATGTGCATCCATCTATGCAATTTATAAGTCCCAAAAATAAGAAAATTTTGATATTACAAAAGATATTAATTATGTACATTATTTTTTACCACAAGAAAAAAATTCTTTTGATAATTTTTCAAAGGTGTACAACACTTTAGAAAAATTTACAAAAGTACAAATCAAGGAATTGATTGTTTGATACAATTGGCAGAGAGAATGAAACTTATCAAACAAGTTTCACATGATCAAATCATACTTACAAGTCAACTTTAGAAATTTCTTCCACCATCCTGAAGGCCTAATATTATTACCTTGTCCAGCACCATCACCGCCATCGCCATCACCACCATCGTTACTAGGAGAGGGATCTCCGTGTGTACAAACATCCCAAGGTGTGACCGCGAAGTAACCATGTCTATTTGTATCCCGCCCAAGCTCTAAGTCTTTAGTTCCAAAAGAATATAACTTGTCCCTATAACAATAGACGCAAAAGTAGCCACCTAAACGGACATAAGTCACGCGATCACCAACCTTTTGGTCTATCTCATCCCTCACTTCTCCCCGTCTATGCTGCGCCATGAGTTACGAGATCGATATAGTTGATTAGGTTACGCGTACGTATATATACTAACTTATACAACTTCTCCGACAATCGCGAGAGTATTTTTTTACTATATGTCACCTTCTGGTCGGCATGCAGTTGGTTCACGCAACAATAAAATAAAACAAAACAATGAAACATGTTATCATGATGAGTTAATGTTTAGCTTTGATTTATCCATTTAATTGAACGAATAAATGTCATCGTTATAGATAACTATGAGATTAAATAATTAACATCTGTAGCAAGTGAGATAAAACGATTAACATCTATAGCAACTGAATTCCGTTCCAACAAGCATTATTTTCATTAATTTAAGATTGCTTTTTGTTTAAGGAACATTTTTAAAGAAAACACTGTTACAAGAATTCGTTGCTATAGGGTCATCTATAGCGACGAAAAATTGATCCAATACAACGGAGAAATGACAACAAAACAATAGCGACCAAATTCTGTTGCAATAGATTATACATACCATATTTCGTCACTAAAAGTTAAAATTTTAGTCGCAAAAAAACTTATTCCTTTTAGTGTAATTGTTGAAACTTCTCTCTTTGAGGAGTTCTAGTATGGTGATTTTATTCTATATATATTAGAGCAAGAACGATTAGCTAGTTCATACTAGACCATTACTAGTGGTAGTGGTAGTGGTGTGATAGTTAAAAAGTGTTATAATCTGGATAGTGTATGATAGTAAAAAATGAATGTAGTGAGAGTGTGATAGTAAAAGAGTTTGTAATTATAGTCGATGAGTTATATTAGTGGTGTATAAACCGGTTTTTGGTGCCAAACCGGTTCGGTTTCAAACCGGTCCGGTTTGAACCGGTTTATTTTCAACCGGTTTTAGGGCTAGTAAATTCAAACCTATCGAACCGGTCCGGGCCGGTTTGAAAATCGGTTCGGGCCCAAACCGGTTCGGGTTTGAATTTTTTTAAAAATCCAATGAAGAAACGCCCAAACAGATGCGTTTGAATAGTGATGATGCGCCCAAACAATAATGATGCGCCCAAACAGTGATGATGCGCCCAAACAGTCACCAAACGCCTAGCTGATGCGCCCGAACAGTGATGATGCGCCCAAACAGTCCAAACGCCCAAACACTTAGCAAAATTTCAAAAGTTTTTCACACTTATCAAATTCTTCAAAACTTGTTCAATTGATCTAAAACATTATTTTGCTAAATAAACATCAAACATTTGATTATTTATTTTTATCAAAGATTAAACATTTATATAAATTATTTATAAATATTAAAACATAAAACATTACAAAAGACTTAAAAATCAAAGATTACATAAAATGTAAAATTTAAATAAAAATATAATTATGATTTATGATACATAAAAAATTAAATATGATTATTTATTTTTATCAAAGATTACATAAAATGTAAAATAAAGATACTATTCAAAACATATAAACAATTCAAATGACGTAAACTTTTAAAACTAAAGTCGTTCTCCGTTCGTCCGTTCGTCCGTTCGTCCGTTGCATATTTGGATACTTTATTCTTCGCCACCAAAACCCGAGCTATTACGAATGTACTCATCATATGTCGCTTCATCATCGGTCATTCTGGGTGTCAATCCACCATCTACTTCGTCTTCATATATTTCGGCTTCATATTCTAATTCTCCTTAAGTGAACATTTGTCTTGTATTCTTTTAGCTGCATTCAAATAATCCTTCAAGCAAATACACATTTCAACTGCTTCGGGAGTGAGTCGGGATCTTCGTATTGATATAATCCTGCCACTAACAGGAAAAACAGATTCCGAAGCTACCGTGAAAGCTTGGACGGTTAGTAAATCTCGGGCCATGGTGGATAGGATTGGAAATTGATCTTTCTTACCTTTCCACCAGGCCAACAAGTCAAAAATTTTAAAATCTTGTGGAGTCATGGTGGATAAAAAGTTTGTTCCACTATACCTCCCGATTTCACTACTCGGAGTGTTACCACGTTGACGTTTACTACATTCATCTCTTAAAGTATTATACAAAGCAAACATTAGATCACTTGAACCTTCGTCATGTGCCGCATGCCGCATAGACTCATGTATGTTTGATGTTTCACCATATTTTGCTAAATAAACATCAAACATTTAGCCTAAATGTGTGTTAAAATTATTTTTTGCACTTTGAGCATAATAAGGGTTTTCTTCTTCTAAATCCAAATTAAAAGTAATTTTATCAAGTAAAGTTTCAACCCCCGACGTATTTAAACAAGGGTTTAAGGCAGCGGCACATGTAATAACCGGAAGTATTTCTTTAAAATATTTTTTAAGCTTTTCTTTCATTGGTGGTATCATATCCGAATAAGGTCTACCTCTGAACGACAACTCATTTAATTTTAAAGTCATTAAGTAAATTTGGTGAAGCACTAATGGACTCGTTGGATAATAAACTCCAGAAAAACAAGTAGTTGCGGTTTTAAAAATATTAAGTATTTTGGTTATTTCTTCAATAATAGCCCAACCCGATGGATGGTAAGTCGAAGCCTTTCTACGACTCACCAAAGTATTATGAAAGGCTATTAAACTTTCTTTTTGGTCAATAGCCATTTCAAACATGTTACAAGTCGAATTCCATGTTGTAGGTACGTCCCAATTCGGACCTACACACTTGGAATTTGCGTCTTTACAAAACTTGCGATACCTAATATATCTTTGGTTACTGCTAAAAATGTCACGTAACATTCTTTTAAACTATCTTTTACTGTTTCAACAGTTTTTAAACCGTCTTGAACGGCTAAGTTTATGATGTGCGCAACACATCGACTATGAAAAACACACCGTCACAAATTGGTTTATATTTTAATTTTAGTTGTTCTATCGCAAGCGTATTATTTGATGCATTATCAAAAGATATTGATAAGATTTTGTTTTCCAGTTTATATGTTCTAATAACTTTGTCAATAAGATAAAAAATATTTTGACCGGTGTGAGGATAATTAAACAATTCAAACGCAATCGTACGTTTCATCATTTGCCACGAGTCGGGTTCAACCCAATGGGCGGTGACACAAATGTACGAGTCCGGTGAACCGTGCGGAGTCGACCAAATGTCACTAGTTAAGTTAACACCGGCTTGTAAATTTTCAAAATAAGATATTAATTCAATTTTAGCTTTTTTTCATATTTTTAAGCAATCTCTTCTAAGTGTAGCACGACTTACATGTGTGTATCGCGGTTGGAGAGTTCGTTGAATTAGCCGAGTCAAACGTTCATTGTCGAAATGTTTGAATGGCAAGCTTTCTTGAATTACAAAATGTGCCATTTGCTCACGAACCGCATCAACGTCATAAGCCTAAATATTCCCTTCGCTTGTCATCGAAGCTTGACCTTGAGACTGTTCACCTTTCAAAGCCTTACAATATTTATTCGCAATGTAGTTTTTCAAAGTTATATTTGCATTTTTTTTGAAAAACTTATGATAATACTTGCAACGAGCTTTGTTTGGACCGCTAGCCATTTGACATAAATCGTAATTGCACCATATTTCGGGGTTCCTATTCGTAGGAAGGATTGCTACCACCACGTTGCTTGAAGACGCATCACAACCAACGGATGATTGAGCACTTGATGAAGCCATTTTGAAATGAACGAGAATATTGAGAGTTTTTTTGAATTGAACGAAAGTATTGAGCGTATTTGAGAATAGAGAGCGTTTTTTGATAGTAGAGAGCGTTTTAAGTTGTTGTGGTTCAACCAAAACATCCAATACATATTTATACTAGCTTAATGGGGGTATAATGGTAAAAAACACAAATAAACGGTCAAAAAACGGCTATACAGCCTTTATATTACGGCTACTTTTTAAAACTGGTTTGGTGAACTGGTTTAGTGCACCTGTTTGGGAACCGTTTTGGTAACCGGTTTGAAACCGGTTTGGGAGCGGACCTATTTGAAACCGGTTTCATTTTTTGAAACCTCCAATAGGTGGAGGAACCGGCGGTTCGTACCGGTTCGGGACCGGTTTGGGCCAGAAACCGGTTTCGGTTTTTTCGGCCAAACCGGTTCCCGAACCGGTTTTTTTGGCCACCTCTGAGTTATATTATTATGATAGGTGAAGAAAATAAATTAAAATAAGAGAAAAAACAAACAAACTTGTAACTAGCCCGTGAAGGCACTCACACAAGAGTCAAGACCCTACCACACAAGAGGGGGAGGTGCGTTCCTGTGTGATAAAAGTGCCACATCAGTTTGTAGAACAATTTGTAGAAGTGTTTTAAGACTTGTGGTTAGTAGCTAGCTCGAAGCTTGCTTGGAATTAGCTACTTTATATGTGAGTTGAGTCGTAATTACTAGGTAATTTGTAAACGGGTCGAGCTTGAGCCAAGGTCAGCTCGGCTCGTGGCTTGTTCGTTGCCTCGTTCAAATTAAGCCTAATTTATAATATTTATAACTTGTTAAACAAATTTATGTTATATAATTTAAATAGAATATAGACATGTGCTAATTTTAGCATTAATAAAAAAACTGAAGAATAACAATATAGAGAATGATCGTAGTTAATTAAAATACCACCTTGGCTCGGCTAGAATCGACTCAGTTTGTAAGTGAGTCAAGCCTGAGCTAAGGTCAGCTTGGTTCGTGGCTCGCTCGTTGGCCCTTTAAATTAAAGCCTAAATTATAATTTCTGTAAATTATAAACCAAATTTATGTTATATTATTTAAATAGATTATAGACATATGTTAATTTTGACATTTTCTAATAAAAAAACTTAAGTATAAAAGCATAGAGAATGATACTAGTTCATTGAAATACCACACCCTGTGTCGGCTCGGCTCTTGGTTTGGTTTGGTTTTTAAACAGCCAAACCCGAGTCCACTCTAGCTCGGTTCGTTTACAGTTGTATGTAGAACTCCTCATGTCTCTCTTCACCTCTTTGCTCCATCATGAAGGTGCGCTCGCCAATGGGCAATGCTGAGTAGCTCTCCAACATCCTCTTCGGTATTAATAATAACCCCACGTACATATAACATACTATAGTCATGAATTGGAAGAGATAGGTGATTTGATTAGGTTCCTATATTTGTGGATTTGTTCTCGCAACTATTTATAACTTGAGTGTTGAAAGCATGCATGCATGAGAAGCTTGTTGTAAATATGTAATCAAGAAACTAGAAGGTTTAGTACTATTAGAGTCATTAGTATTGTATGAATTTCACGTATGAAACATATGGGTCAAAATGTCAAATAGATGTAATCGGGTAATATAACAGTTGGTTTATCCGTCATATTGGCACCATAATTAACCGTCATGTAACTAACTATAACTGTCATTGGTTAGTTAAATAACTACCATTTGTAAGGATATAAATAACTATAACTGTCAAAAGTATGTTATTATGTGTGGAGGAATGAAGTCTAAAAGTTGTAGCTCTTGTCAACTTCTGATTATAATATTGAAACACAAATTCTTCAATAGCTATTGTTAGATCACATGTGGAAACCAGTATCACAAATTTCGAAGTGAATCACAAATTTTAATTTGTTATATCTCTCATCGATCTCATCATATCTAAAAGTCACTTTTGATCGTCATATATTCAGTGTTATTGCAATGATTTTATAGAGTATGAAGTCTTTGTTAGCCATTATTGATATTGAGTTTTGAAGTTATGTGAGAGATGTAGAACTGATACATGGTCTTTTGTACACTTTTTTTGATTTTTAATGTAACAAGTTTTTATATGTTTAATACTAGGGTTCCAATAATTTTGACGTTGAGCCTGGGTAGCACTCCGCATACCCAAGGATGGACGTAGGAATTTTTCAATCCAGGATCTTTTTTTTACGTTTCTTGAGTGTATTTCAACACGATGTGAAAGTGTTCGGGTAGGACCTGAAAACTCTCTTAACTCTCATTATCAATAAAACATAAAACATGATATATATTCAAGAATAGACTCAACAAACAAGAATACAAATAAGGAAAAGATTATAAAGAGATAATAACAAACTAAATACAAACATAAAATATATTCAAACTAGCTTTAGTTACCCGTGTATTACACGGAAGTGTGATGAGTTAATTATTTAATAACATAAAAATAAAAATAAAATCAAGTGTGTTATATATTAAATAAGACATAACAACATTTGATTATAAGGTCACAAATGAGCAAAAACATCCATGTAAACTACATTTGTAGTAACATTAGTAAGTTTACACTTATTATTTAAAGCTAAAAGCTTCAATCCATCTTTACTCTTAACTTGTGACAAGATGTCATAAAACTGATCATGCGTAAAAATAGACTCTTTCAAGTATAAACCGACACTTGACAGAGATTGACCTTAACTTTTGTTTATTGTCATAGCGGAATATACAGTCAAAGAAAACTGTATTCTTTTAGACTTAAAAATAATACTTTTGACGGGTCAAATCATGAGCTAGATATTGAGTGGGTGTGAGGATATTAGTATAAAGAAATTAAAATTTTAATAATATACACTGAAAAATTATGTGCAATAATTAGATCAATTTCGAATTATTTTGACCCTGTAATTAAATATAGAGATATATTATTGAATCGGGTTGGATCGGGTTATAAATGTTCATAATATCTCTGATTAGTTGTTGATCATTATTTATTTAATATTAACTTTAGTAAACCCATGTATTATACTGGTTGAAAAAATAAAATATTAAATATTATAAAATTTTATAAAGTATAAAATGATAATCTAAAATAAAATATGATTAAAATTACATATGAGTAATAACTATAAGTAATAAAATAACGATATCAATTTTTAAACTTTTTTTTTAAACTTTCTTTCAAAAAAAATTAAACATTTTTTTAAAAAAAACCGTATTAAAAATATTATCTTTTAATTTTTTTATTATAACTCCTAATTTAAATTTTTTTTAGTTTATAAAAAATTTACTTTTTAAAAATACGAATTTTAAAATATTTTATATTTTAAAAAAATTAGATGTTTTAGAAAAAAAAATTAATTGTATAAAAAATTGTTTTCTAGAAATAACATTAATAAAAAGACATCTTTCTTAATTTATTAAAAAAATTAATCTAAACAAAATTTAAAATTATTTAATATTTTTTAATTTAGGTAATTATTTACCATGAGAGAGAGGCGGGAAAAATAAACTTAGGGGGTCTAGAAATGTGTCAAGTGTCCTCCTAAGTTACTCTTTTAGTATTATATATAGATCATTGATCCCAATCTTGTATGTGAATACGCCCCCACAGTTTGAGCGGTAGATGGACGAATGCTCAAACTGGCCTTGAACCTTTGAAATAGTTGCCGACGAAGTCCTTTAGTAAATATGTCCGCATAAAAGGGATTATAAAAAAAAATATTAACAAATTAAGAAAAGAAATTAATTATACAAAATTATTCATATGTACATCCATCTATACAGTTTATAAGTCCCAAAATAAGAAAATTTTGATATTACAAAAGATAATATTTATGTACATTATTTTTTACCACAAGAAAAAAAATTCTTTTGATAATTTTTCAAAGGTGTACAACACTTTAGAAAAATTTACAAAAGTACAAATCAAGGAATTGGTTGTTTGATACAATTGGCAGAGAGAATGAAACTTATCAAATAAGTTTCACATGATCAAATCATACTTACAAGTCAACTTTAGAAATTTCTTCCACCATCCTGACGGCCTAATATTATCACCTTGTCCAGCACCACCATCACCGTCGCCATCACCACCATCGTTACTAGGAGAGGGATCTCCGTGTGTACAAACATCCCAAGGTGTGACCGCGAAGTAACCATGTCTATTTGTATCCCGCCAAAGCTCTAAGTCTTTAGTTCCAAAAGAATATAACTTGTCCCTATAACAATAGACGCAAAAGTAACCACCTAAACGTACATAAGTCACGCGATCACCAACCTTTTGGTCTTTCTCATCCCTCACTTCTCCCCGTCTATGCTGCGCCATGAGTTACGAGATCGATATAGTTGATTAAGTTTGTTCTTTCTTATGATATTTGAGGGTTGGTGCTCTATTTATAAATTGAGTTTACTTCGTGTACATACTAAACTCTACCATTACTCCGCGTATGACTGTACTAATCACGCTAGTATTTTTCTTTCTTACTATACGTCACCTTCTAGTCGGCACTAAATGGTTCACGCAACATAGAAATAAAACTATGAAACATGTTGACATGGTGAGTTAATGTGTACCTTCAATTTTATCCACTTAATTGACAGAATAAATGTCTTTGCTATAGGTATTATCTTCATTAATTAAGATTATGTAATTTTTATTTAAGAAATTTTTTTAATGACAACACTCTTACAACAACAATTCATTGCTGTAGGGCCATCTATAGCGACAAAACAATTAACCTAATACGACGAAGAATTGGCGACGGGAACAGTGGCGACTAAATTTCGTCGCAATAGGTTATAGAGACCAAATTTCATAACTAAAAGTTAAAAAAATAGTCTTAAAAAACTTATTCCTTTTAGTGTAATTGTTGAAACTTCTTTATTTGAGGAGTTCTAGTATGTTGATTTTATTCTATATATAGTAAAGCAAGAACAATTAGCTAGTTTGTAATAGGCTATTAGTAGTGATGTGATATGGAAATAATGTAAGAGATGTCAAGTGATGGCACATGACTATGAAGACCATAAATGAGTGAAAACTGCAATTAGGAACATTTATACTTGAGGGAGTTGTGATATGTGTATGTGTAGCAAAGCTGAAAACCCCTAAAAAGTTGTATATGTATGAAATGATATTATTTGTGTGTTCCATTATTAAGTTTGTGTCCAGTGTCACATTTACAATCTTAGAAGTAGAATATAAATTTTATATTTTTTATATTAATTTTAAACAAATTAACCATTCGTTTGTTTTAAGGGGATAGTTTGGTGGTGATTGGTTGTGGGTTTAAATTGTGTAGTATGTGGGTACGATAATTATTTTCCTAATAAAAATAGTTGATGTTCATACAAATAATCATTCGTTTATAGTAGCAAAAAAAGGAAGTATAGATAGGGACGTTTAAATAGCTCGAGAACATCTAAATAGCTCGTGACTCGGTCGAAGAAGCTCACTCGAATTAGCATAGTATGTAAACAAGTCAAGCTACATTAATTTATAAATGAGCTGAGCCTAAGCCTGGGGTGGCTTGCTCGTTAACTATATTTTCTGAAAATTTCATAGCTCAAGTAAAATACGTTAAATTTTTTAAACCTAATATTCCGTCATTATGGGGTCCAGTTCACATAAAAACATTTTTATAAGTTTTAACAGTATAACCGAATCAAAACTAAACCAAACCGAGTGGAGTCAAATATAAATATTAATAATTACCAACTTAAAGATGCATTAGATGTTGTATTAAGTGCATAAAAGATTGTACATATTTTTTTTTTCTTTTAACATTTTGTTTAAAACCCAATATTTTTATATATTTCACAATTTAACCTTTAAAATTTTTCACTTTCAACTTTAGTCCCCAGTAATTTTCATCTTTTACAAAAATTTCGATTTACGGTCTAAATTTTGAGAGTTAACACGTCATAACGTGCACGTGAGGTTCAACGTTGTTACCTTTATTTTTTCTCTTTAAGATCTCCGTTGTAACGTCTGGGGTCCTAGAACGACTTACTTATTATTTTTAATGTTTTACATGTCACGTACATGGTTCAACGTTTTTACGTTTACCTTCCGTTTTGTTACATCTCTTTCGTTTTTATTTCTTTTTAAATATGAGCTTTTCCGGTGTTGATGGTCGCTGACAGTGATATGATATCGGCGTTACTTGGTATGGTTTTACACTCCCACCGCAACGGGGCCGGCTTATTACTAGTTTCTTTTAAAAACCAAGCTGGCTCGGTAAAAAAGCATATCAAGCTCGAGCTCAAGTTCTTAGTTTGGTTTAAAAACCAATCCTAACCGACTAAAATAATAATTTGACTTAATTCATTAATAGTGATTAAGAGGTATGACCGGATAAAATATAAAAGTTTTTAAAAACTTATAGATTAAAAAATGCTATCAATTCCCAAAGTTTGCGTTTACCTTGAGTGGTTTCCCTAATTCAAAGCTCCCAAAATCCGATCAAACCCTTCATCACTTCATCTCCAACCTCTCGATCCCACTCAGCTTCAACCACACCATTTCAACCATGTTCCGTCAAGTAGCCAATCGCCTCCTCACCCGATCCACCACCACCACCACCTACTCCGCCGCCGCCGCCGCCGTCCGCCGCCCCTTCTCGACGGAGGTCTCCGCCGACGCCTCCTCCGGCGACACTGCCTTCGTTGAGGCGTGGAAGAAGGTGGCTCCGAATATGGATCCACCGAAGACTCCGATCCAGTTTATGGAGCCCCGACCGCCCACTCCTTCCACTTTGCCGTCGAAGCTTACGGTGAATTTTGTGCTTCCGTATGCTGCGGAGCTCTCCAAAGCTGAGGTTAGTTATTGTTGTTATTGTTGTTGTTGTTGGTATGAGGTATGTAAGCGGAAGTAATTAAGTGGTTTTCGGTTTTTTTTGTTTATGTGGAGGTTCTAGGGTTTGGGATTGGAGATAATGTGGTTGTTTTGTGTGTGTTTTTAATTTATGATGAGGACTTTAGGTTTTGCTTAATTGATAGTTGGAAATTTGGAATGTTTGGTTTGTTTTGAAGGAATTTGTAAACGTTTTAATGTATTGTGTACTTAGGTAATTTGATTCGTCTGTGCGTTTTGCTGAGTATGTGGTTTTGAGATCTATATCGAAGGGGTTGCGTTGTGTATGTTTGAGTGTATGGAGTGTTTTTCTTAGGTGGAATAATGTTGAATGTTATCTGGCTGTTTTGAATTGTTTATCTGGATTCTTCAGGTTTTTGCTGCATAATAATGTGGGTATTCATGGGCTTAGTCTCTGTGACTTACATTAGAATCATGTGTCTTGAGTTGTTTTCATATATTTTGCTTAGGCTGTTGTGTCTAATCAACACAGTTGGTCAGTTCGTCATGGTCTTTACCCTTTGAGTGTTCTATTAATTTGTATTTTCATTCTTTTGTTGATTGTATTCTTTGAGCTTTATAATTCAGGGGCCATATTATTTTGATCAGAAGATTTTATATTCATTTCATTTGTATGTCTGGGCATTATTTCACACAAAGATCAAATAAGCTATAGAGCAACAATTTGACTTGTAATTCCCATTATGTAGATTAAAAGATACGTTTCAGACATCACGATAGCATTTATACCCTTTAACAGAGGGCTAAAAGTTCTTGTTATCAATGCATAACATATTACACTGATAGAAAAAGGATACCTGACAAGTGAGAACAAATAGAAGAAGCGTAAAAATGTTTTATTAATGCTTTAAATGACCCATGTCAGTTCCCTCTTCATCGAACACTTCATGACTTCTAGAATTGGTATGTCAAAATCTTGAAATTTCTTTCTGCAGCTTATGAAATTCTTCCCTGGCTTTTGAGCATCCAACTTCTCATGCCAGATACAACAAGTCCAAAGAGAAACGATTTCTTATATCATCATGCCTTTAAAATTACTTCTAAACATGAACTTTGTTGAGTTCATCATCCCTATTAACTCCAATTTCTTCACTCTACTAATTTCACAAGCAAGCTTTCTCCTCAACATCATCCCTATTCCCTAGTGACATATTTCAGTCTTCAGAGAACCTCACATTGAGTTCATCTTTAACGGCAGGAGAGCAGAGAAAAAACACATTAACTTCTTGATTTTAGCAGCACTTGGGCAACAGTTACAGCTTTTGCTCATTAAGTGGAGACTTTCAACTTCTTACTTCTCAAACAGGTTCTCAAAAGCCTCAATCATGCTGACTGCCTTCCTATACACCAACTCTCGACCATCATGTCTTCTCTAGGTTCCAAATGGGGTCCTTGTTTAGAACATCTCATGTGCACTTCAGAGAACTTTTTCAAATTGCTTTCCCAATTTTCTAATGGAAAGAAATCTTTCATTTGTCAATTGTCTCTCAAGTTGAGGGTGGCTTGTTTATCTTGGAACTGTTTTATGAAAATTTTCTGGATCACCGTCTTCCCATCTCCTTTGATTCAAAAGCATGCCGTTGTATATATGGTAAGCACTATGAAAAACAGTCAGCGCCTTGATCATTATTTTAGCAGTTGAAACTTCCCATTTTTCATCAATTCATAATCATTTGAAGTTCTGAACTTTTCTAGTTATCTCCATTGACTTTCCTACATTTAAAGGAAAGAAAACTTGTTTTACCATATTAAAATATATATGTTGAGCGTCTATGTAGCAAACAAGCACTTGATTAGTGACATATCTAAGATGGTTACTCAACACCATATTTTTTGCATTTAAGGTGTAGTTGGAGTTTTTGCGTTTGTTAGTAGTTATAACAGTAAAATAAATAGCTTAACAACTAATCAACATGAAACTAAAGCCATGTCAAATAATAGATTTAAAGTTAGAAAGAAAAGGTTGCAACCATATTGGTGCATACCTATTGAGATATGTATGGCACTACTCATCAGTTGGTGTTCAGCGGTGGCTGGTAAATATACTTATATTTTTATGCGTAATGCAAAGCTTGACTGTCTATTCTTGAATCTTGCTATGTATTTTGAGCTCTATTAAGTAGTTCATTTACAATTTATTTAAAAAATTGCGCTAGAAATGATGGTTTTGTTTTGGTTTTCACTGTGTTGGGTGCAAGCTGTTTAATAATGTTGTGAGTTTGTTTTGTTTTTACAGATTTAGAATCCTTTGCGAATTTCTGCAGTAAATATGAAAGTTTGTGTTTGTTTTCTCTGTTGTTTGTGTAGTTTATATCTGGGTGACAAAGTAGTCAATTAAATTCGGTCAGAGACTTTATAAACGCCTTCAAGTTTTGATAAGAGTTTGAGATATGGAAATCTTTTTATTGTAGTTTTGGAAATTTTGATTTTGTTCGCATCTATGCTCAAACTCTTTTGTTGACTGCTATGTTTTCTGGAATTTGTTGATTTACTTTGTCCAAGTATACAATCCGACATTGCTATTGCAGCTGCATAGTACTTTTCTTGTTCTGATCCATTTTTGTGATAATATTTAATCTGTCTGACTGTCTCTTTAGTCCTCTACTCCTCTTTGCTATATTTAGTTTCTATTGTGCTAGAAAAAGAGTGATAACAATCTATTAAAGTTGGACAGCTGCCTGTGGGAATTAGTGGTTCATGGTTTATAAAACTTTAGATTTGGCTGACTTTAATAGTTTTATTTATTCAGACATTTATTCATTTTCATTTATTCCTTACTTTCTATTCTATTTTGTTAGCCTGCCCTTTTTCGTCTTTCTTTCTCTTCAACAACCTTGTTTATTTTCTCAACATACAATATGGTTATTAATATCGTGATATGTTTTAAAATATAATAGTAAATGAATACAACTATTGATATAATAATACAGTTTGCCAATGAGTATAAGTTAACATTGACAACGGTAGTCATTAATATATTTGGTTGGGATCCTTAATTTTAATAGAGGGAAAGACATTACAAGCGCTCCAGACCAACGTGATTCAACCCATTACAAAATAGAACCTCCTAAATCATTTTATCTAACAAAATTGATTTGTAGTATGTAAGCTTTATAATTATATTTGTCACACTAGCTCATAAAAATTTAGAACTTTTGGACTACTAGTGTTCAGAACTTGATCTAACCTGATATCCCCAACCTGTCCATTTTTTGGGGGGTGGAAATTTCAAAAGAAGGCCTTTGTTCTACGAATTTCATGACACTTTTTTTCTTTTCATTTCGTGACATTACAGGTTGATATGGTGATAGTTCCAGCAACAACTGGCCAAATGGGTATTTTACCTGGACATGTCCCGACAATTGCAGAGCTCAAACCAGGCCTCCTTTCGGTCCATGAAGGTAACGATGTGAAGAAATATTTCATCAGCAGCGGGTTTGCTTTTGTGCACTCAAACTCTTATGCTGACATTTTGGCCGTCGAGGCTGTTCCACTTGACCAGATCGACCCAGCCCAAGTACAAAAGGGTTTAAGCGATTTCACTCAGAAGCTGAACTCAGCATCAACTGATTTGGAAAAAGCTGAAGCCCAGATTGGAGTTGATGTTCACAGTGCTCTTAACTCTGCTCTTACTGGTTAAATGTGTTGTCAGCTGACCACTTTTTGTGATCTTTTTTTTTTAACTCAAAAATAAGAGTTTGTTCTCAACTTTCTTTATGCAAAAAGGGGAAAACCTTGGTGGAATGTTTTTTCCATTATTGTGTGTCCATGCAGAATTTGGAATTATAATGTATCACATTTCATATCAAGTTTTGTTGTTATCTTGAAACTTGAACAGGGATTCAAGAAAATAATGTTTTTCTTGTTGTTTACATAGGCAGATTGCTTGAGATGTTTGATAAAATGAGGTATAGTAGTTATAAATGTTTGATATTTTTAGGTGGTTTTTACCTGGTAAGATAAGAATGAAAAGGAAAAGTTTGACTTGAATTCATTTGGTTAACATAATAAGGTTTTTGTGTGTAATTTTATGAGTGACAGCGGTTGTTGAATTTATACTATATAAAATGAATATTTGATTTATTTATATGAAGAAATTTGAGAAAATTCATTTCAATTATAATATTTATCATAATTTCAATAAAAAACATATCATTCCTCTACGTCATGTTTTAATATCAATGAATTGCAAAGAAATTTTGTGGAGTATGATCTTGATGATGACCTCCATTTCTACAAGTATGAGATTAGAGTTTGAATTGTTAATTTTGGGATTTTCATTGGTGGTACCACATTTGGTAAGATAAGATGAAATATGGTGGTATTAAATGTTTGGGAATCTTAAGGTTAGTGCCTTTTAGGGATTTGTGATACAAAAGATCTGGATTTTCATCAAGATTTTGCTTGGGTCACCAACATCATAAAACAATTTTTCTATAGGATGCTGATTTTAGTGGGGTGGCTGCCTTTTTATCGATCTTTTTTTCTTTGCTTAACCCCTAATTCAGTTTAAATGTTTTTCTACTGTATACACATATAGATGCTATACGCACTCATAGATTGGATATACTAAAAATTCTTAAATGTTTAAAAAGTGTCAGAAACCATCAGAACATATAGATGTCCTAATGAGAGAGGGCATATATGATAAAATATTGGAAGCAATAACACTCGTTGTATAATTTTATTTAAGATAAACAAAAAGGACTAATTTTATGGTATACTTTTTTAAATATTGACGAAATTGTTCATATATAAATGTAGTAGAACAAGAAAATGTAAAAAATTTCACTCGTTAAAAGTTATGTGTATTTGGTCCACTTTAGGTAGAGATGGATTACCTTTAGTCAATGATTTAGAATTATTTTCACATTTTATACATACATATATATACATACATACACATACAAACATATGTGTGTATTACTTGTAATTGAAAAGCGTCATAAAATTATCGTTGAATTATAAATATGGGTGTTTTTACGTTTAAATTGATTGACATGAATCATAAAATTGTTC
Source organism: Flaveria sonorensis (assembly GCA_025506505.1). Lineage (NCBI taxonomy): Eukaryota > Viridiplantae > Streptophyta > Magnoliopsida > Asterales > Asteraceae > Flaveria > Flaveria sonorensis. Next base: position 7,366,114 of record CM046429.1, read on the forward strand.
GTGTTTATACGAGTTGACATGAACACGTATAGTCTTCCTACTACTAAATTATTTTGGTAAATTGTATATCTGAACTGTTAGGTCATAGGTATAAAAGACATTAAATACACTTTCCCTCAACCACAAAAACAAACAGTGTTAATGTTATGAACATAAATGACAATAAATAAAAAAATACAGGCACCAAAACCCAAAAAGAAGAAGATTTTGGACAAAAACCAAGATTTCACTAGACTATGGGGGCGAAAAATCATAATTTACTCAAGTTTTTATTTTAAGTTAAGAATAAATTATATAAATAATCCATATGATTGGTAATTTTATTTCTTTTTTGTCTAACTCGAAACTATGCATGTTTAATTTTTATTTTAAGTTAAGAATAAATTATATAAATAATCCATATGATTGGTAATTTTATTTCTTTTTTTGTCTAACTTGAAACTATGCATGTTTGATAAGGTATCTCTCTCATGCTGGCTCTAACTTCTATCATCTTTCTTAACAACATTTTTTTAATGTTTAAATACCATATGTTTTTTACTTGTAAGGATTTAAACTCATACTGTTTTTGCGGGGAACAAACGTTTATTTAACTTATGTTATCATTCAAAAAACAAATTTTACCATTTTAGTTAAAAGAAATAAAAGAAAAGTTAACTCCTCACAACCTAACCATTGACGATCTCACGTACTAGGGGGGTAACACGTTTGTTCCTTTTTTCATAAGGTAACAAATGATTTTTAGTGTATATATTAAAAAAAATTAGTTAAAAGATTGTAAGTTAAAGTAAGATCTAGCTACACATTATTTCAAACGGTATAATATTCATTGATATGTAAGCAATAACGACAAAGATTAAGTTCATTTTATTTCCGATTCAATAGTAGTAATATATATTTGATTCTATACAGCAGCCAGGGGATGGTTTAAATGATAACCTTTTTTTAGAATATTTTGAGCCAATGTGAACCACCGGTTTCAAATGGCAAAATGGTAATTAACGAAAACATAATAAAAAAAATTATAAAACCAAAAATAACATAAAAATAGAAAAATAAAAAAAACAAATTGTTTCTCTCGTTTCCCTCTGTCATTAAAAAAATTAAAAAATTATATAAAATTAAAAAGTCGTTTTTTACGAACTTCGTTTTACATATGTATAATACCGGATTTACTGTCACACCCTCAAAATCCGCGTGCGGGGTTTTACCGCGAGGCGCGTGACATACCAGGATCTCAGTCATTAGTTACCAAGAACGACTCTATATGATTAATAAACAAAACCAGAGTTAACGTTTAAAATACTACGGAAGCGTTTTTAAAACCAGAAAACCCAAAACAAGTAGTATGTAAAAAGAATGCGCAAAACATACGCGCCCCAAACACAATTGTGTAATATGAAAATAATCTCAAATTTGTAAACAAGGCAAATGTAGACAACTCAACAATGCTGACGTGCGTGCTCCTAGGCAACTGGCAACCTTAACCTGAGAATAGCATACTAAACAAGTCAACACATGGTTGGTGAGTTCAAGAGTTTGCGTTAATAGATAAACCGATAAACAGTTTTCAAATCATAAGTAGTGTATTGCAATAGATAGCTAGTCTATTAACATATAAATATTAATCATAGTAATTTCGCGATTGAAGCTGACTGTGATAGTTTGTGCCTCCCGTCACGACTTACCAGGTCGTGACGAATATATGTTAGGACAAAATTGCACCCGTATGACCTCGAGTCACACAGGTGGGGCTCGTCAGACCCAGTAGTACTACCCAAAATTTCCCCGCTGGTCAATATTAACAATCCGAAAGTGTGAGGACTTTCCATGGTAAACAACACTATATCAATATTATACACACTCATATATAAAAGCTTTTGTGATCAACAGTATGCTATCTCCCCCAAAAGAGATTATGTAAAATAAGTGGGGCAAGAACTCACCTGATGCGCGCAAGAATTAACTTAGAGCTTAACTTGAAAGAAAGAGGGGAAAGACAACCTTCAAAGGTCACCTAGAACACAAGAGTACATAAGCACGTGTACACAGAATCAACATGAAACCCTAAGTGCTCTACAAACCAAGGGACTCAAGGTTTACGAAAGACAAGACACATTTGACCCAGTTGACCCGTTTGACCCGTTGGTGACATTATAGGTGATAACTCGTTAATACTAACACAACAGCATATCATACATGATCAACATACAACTGGATATCATACAAGCCATGCAAATCTCAACTATTATCATGCTCATAACATCTAAAATGTTCATTCTTAATCAATCATCAATCCACAAAAGTCCTAGCTTACCTATATAACTCATACCATGATTTTTCCACAAACAGTCCAAAACAGGTAACAAACCAAATCAACATTCATATAACCTAAACAACACATTTAATCACCTTAGAAATCATCCATGAACACACTAGCATGGTCCTAATATCCCAAACATGCTCAATTTATCCAATTCACGGATTTGCACAAATAAAGTTTTCCTTTTGGGAAAGTTCATCCCAAATTCATCAAACTCACACTACATTCATGAATTCATCAATTATATACCAATTCAAGTCCATGACAACATCTAAACATGATCAACAACATCTAATTATCATGATTCATCAACTTTCGTACCCAAAAGTTACTATCTTTAGTAAGACATGAACTACCACATTCATTCTTGGATTTCTAGCATTCAAATCGACAATCTAACATCCAATTATCATCACAAACACATCAACAACATCAGTTTATCATCAATCATAGCATTCATGCAAATAAAGTTACTATTATTAGTAACCTATGAACAACGCATCAAAATCCTAACTTTCTTGCACAATCAACGTTAACTAACATGTATTCAATCTAACTAACATAGTAACATCCACAAACATTAAAGAATTCGACATCCAATCATCACATTCGAACCATAACCCTCTGCCACATCAAAATACGTGAAAAGAACACAAAACTAACCTTTAAATCGTGTGTTGGGCGAGGTTTGATGCTTGCTACACGTTTGAACCACTTGGAACTAATCAAGATCGATGTTTATTGCTTGGTTTAGGTCGAATTTCGCAAAGGAAGAGGGGAAGAATGCAGGTTGCGGCCGATGGGGTGGGATTAGGGTTGGGTTTTGTGTTTTAAATAATATAATTTTGCATAATTACCCTTTAACCCTTGCATTTTGTATTTTATAAAGATTAGGCCTTTAAATACTCTTTTAAAATATTTTTAACTAAGATAATAAACATATGAACTACTAATAACAATTATATGTTTTATCTTTACCAAATACAAAACATACGGACTAAACACACACGTTTCCACGTTACGCGATAAAATTCATAATAAACATTTAAATCACATAATCACAACTAATAATCAACATAGAAATTATTGTTTAACATTATTAATTATTATTCAGTCACCAACGTTCAACGACAACTAGTGTGTGCTCCCGACACGTGTATGCAAGACTTAACGGAACTAACGGAGTTTGGTAACGGAAAATTACCGGATGTCACATTATCCCCATGTTGAAAGAATTTTCGTCCCGAAAATTGCGTTACATGGTGAGTGTTCCATCACTGGTCTACTGCATTGGTACAATGAAATCGAAATCGTGTGAGTTTTGGATGAGTTGTCACATCATCCCCATGTTGAAAGAAATTTCGTCCCGAAATTTAATCAGTACCTTCGCCGGCTGGCATCGTCCTTTCGAATAGCTGAGGGTACTTAAGCTTCATTTGGTCTTCACGTTCCCACGTGAATTCTGGTCCACGTCTCGAGTTCCATCGAACTTTGACAATGGGTATCTTGCTTTGCTTAAGTGTCTTCACCTCACGATCCATCACTTCGACAGGTTCCTCAATGAAGCGTAACTGTTCGTCTACTTGAACTTCTTCCAGTGGTACGACCATCGTTTCATCCGTTAAACATTTCTTTAGATTTGAAACATGGAATACATCATGGATTCCACTCAATGAATCAGGTAAGGCTAGTCGATAGGCCACTGGACCAATTCTTTCCACTATCTCAAATGGTCCAACGTATCTCGGATTTAGCTTTCTTCGCTTACCAAACCGAACTATGCCTTTCCATGGTGAGACCTTTAATAAAACCTTGTCACCTATCTGAAACTCTAAGGGCTTCCGTCGCTTGTCAGCATAGCTTTTCTGTCTATCTCGCGCTACAGCCATGCGGTTCCTTATCTGAACAATCTTCTCAGTTGTCTCGTGTACCAACTCAGGACCCGTTAATTGACTATCACCAATTTCAGCCCAGCAAACTGGTGATCTACACTTTCTCCCATACAAAGCTTCAAAAGGTGCTGCCTTTATGCTAGTGTGATAACTGTTGTTGTAAGAAAGTTCCACCAATGGTAGGTGAACTTCCCAGTTATTCCCGAAGTCAATCACACAAGCACGTAACATGTCCTCCAAAGTCTGTATAGTACGCTCGCTTTGACCATCAGTCTGTGGATGATAAGCAGTACTCATATCCAATCGCGTACCCAAAGATTTCTGAAACGACTGCCAGAAGTGTGATGTGAAACGAGAATCGCGGTCAGAAATAATTGAGATCGGTACTCCATGCCTCGAAACGATCTCCTTCAAATAGAGTCGAGTTAATTTCTCCATCTTGTCTGTTTCCTTTATTGCTAGGAAATGAGCAGATTTTGTTAATCGATCCACGATAACCCATATTGTATCACAACCCGTAGAAGTGCGAGGTAACTTAGTAATAAAATCCATTGATATCTGATCCCACTTCCACATAGGTATCTTGGGTTGTTGTAGTAGACCAGATGGTTTCTGATACTCCACTTTAACCTTCGAGCAGGTCAGACACTTGCTCACATAAGTAGCTACATCTGCTTTCATGTTAGGCCACCAATAGTGCGCCTTCAAATCGTGGTACATCTTGTCAGATCCAGGATGTATAGAATACTTGGACTTGTGAGCCTCACTCATCACCAAGTCTCTCAGGTCTCCGTGTAGAGGTACCCATAGTCTATCCATAAAGTAACGAATTCCATCCGCTTTTACTTCCAATTGTTTTTCCATTCCCCTTAACGATTCAGACCCAATGTTTTCTGCTTTCAGAGCTTCTGTCTGAGCCTCTCAGATTTGTTCAGGTAATTGCGTACTAATCGTTAGTTGCAGAGCTCGCACTCGTCGAGGTTTAGCAGTCTCTTTTCTACTCAGCGCGTCAGCAACTACATTTGCTTTTCCCGGATGATACTTGATAACACAATCATAGTCATTCAATAACTCTACCCAGCGCCGTTGCCTCATATTCAACTCCTTTTGCTCCAATATATGCTGAAGACTCTTGTGATCGGTGTAGATGGTGCATTTGGTACCGTACAAGTAATGTCTCCAGATCTTCAAGGCAAAAACTACTGCACCCAGTTCCAAGTCATGGGTGGTATAGTTCTTCTCATGAATCTTCAATTGTCTAGAGGCGTAAGCTATCACCTTATCCAGCTGCATCAAGACGCATCCAAGTCCTTGAATAGACGCATCGCAGTAGACTACGAAGTCATCACTACCATCCGGTAACGCTAATATTGGTGCACTACACAATTTATGTTTTAGTAACTGAAAAGCAGATTCCTGACTCTCACCCCATTTGTATGTTGTTCCCTTATGAGTCAAGGCTGTGAGAGGTTGTGCAATCTTAGAGAATCCTTCGATGAATCGTCGATAATATCCCGCTAATCCAAGGAATTGTCGTATCTCACTTGGTGTTTTAGGAACAGACCAATTCTTTATCGCTTCAATCTTAGTAGGATCAACATGTATTCCCTTCTCATTGACAATATGACCCAAGAATTGTACCTCACGTATCCAGAAATCACACTTAGAAAACTTTGCGTACAGTTGTTCCTTTCTAAGTAATTCCAAGATCAAACGTAAGTGCTCTCCATGTTCTTCCTCGGTCCTTGAGTATATCAGTATATCATCAATAAAGACGATAACAAACTGATCAAGATAGGGTTTGCACACGCGATTCATGAGGTCCATGAATACTGCTGGTGCATTTGTCAACCCAAATGGCATGACCAAAAATTCATAGTGACCATATCGTGTACGGAAAGCGGTCTTCGAGATGTCCTCTTCTCGAACTCTCAGCTGATGATACCCAGACCTCAGATCAATCTTAGAGTAATAGCTTGATCCTTGCAGTTGATCAAACAAAACATCGATACGAGGTAAGGGATATCTATTCTTGATAGTAACCTTGTTCAGTTCCCTATAGTCAATGCACATTCGAAATGTACCATCCTTCTTCTTCACAAATAGAACTGGCGCTCCCCAGGGCGACGAACTCGGTCGGATAAACCCTTTATCCAATAGTTCTTGGAGTTGAGCAGATAATTCCTGCAGTTCGTTTGGAGCTAACCGGTACGGTGCTCTCACAATTGGAGCGGCTCCTGGAGTCAACTCAATCTGGAATTCAACTTGACGATGAGGCGGTAATCCAGGCAGGTCTTCCGGAAACACCTCGGGAAACTCACGAACTACGGGGATATCCTCTATCTTCTTTTCCTCGATCTGTTTATCTGTGACGAGTGCCAATATGGCTAGTCGACCCTTTCGTAACAACTTTTGTGCCTTCATGAATGAAATGATGCCTATCACCGCACCACTCCTATCACCTCTGACCGTAAGGACTTCTTCACCAAGGGGAATCCGTATGATCTTCTCATGGCATATGACTTCTGCTTGTTTATCGAAAAGCCAATCCATGCCTACTACCACATCAAAGCTTCCTAGTGTAACAGGCATGAGATCTATGGTGAATGTATGACCAGCAAGCTCTATCTTGCAGTCTCTAAGAATATGCGTTACATGAATCTGTGCGCCGTTAGCTAACTCTACGGTGTATTTAGATTCTAAGGCTGAGGGCATATCACTTAAAAGACTACAGAACCTAGTGGACACGAAACTTCTATCGGCTCCGGTATCGAATAATACGGTAGCAAAACAACCATTAACCGAAAATTTACCAGTTACTGTTGTAGGATCGTTTAGAGCCTCACCTGAGCCAATAACGAAGGCTCTTCCTTTGGCTCCATTGTTGTTTCCACCATTGTTGTTGCCATTACCATTGTTGTTGTTATTGTTGTTGCCATTGTTATTGTTGTTGTTGTTCCCATTGTTGTTGTTACCATTACCATTCCTCTTAAGCTGGGGACAGTTGCGTTTGTAATGGCCTTCTTTTCCGCACTCAAAACAACCTTTCGGAGTTTCTTGTGATTGTTGAGGCTTTTTCATCAGTTCACCCCGACAGTCTTTGGCTGCGTGACCAATCTTCCCACAACGTTGGCACTTGAAGTTATCACATCGACCCACATGGTGGTAGTTACACCGGTTGCACTTCGGCAGTCTTCCACCATACCCACCGGGTCCTTGATTTGAGGGAGTCGCCTAGTTGAAGCTTCGATTGTTATCGAACTTCCATTGCTGTTGCTGCTGTTGTTGAGGTTGAGACTGGCTTCCGAATGACGATCCCTTGTTGCTTGAACCATCCCACTTGCGTTTCTGGTCGGGCACGCTTGCCACCGCACCCCGTTTGGGTAACCTTCCTTACTCAACTGCCTGGTCAGTCAGCCTGTGGGCTGTTCGGATTGCTTGTTGTATGGTAGTGGGGTTAGAGGCAGTTACCATACTTTGAATTTCGGGAACCAATCCCCGTATATAATGCTCCACCCTCTTGTGCATTTCATTCACCATCCCTGGGCATAAAGTGGCTAACTCATGAGTACGAGTCGTGTAGGCTTTAATTTCTGAGCCTTGCATTTTGAGTTACCAGAACTCAATCTCCAGTTTCTGCACTTCATTTCGGGGGCAGTATTCTTCAGTCATAATCCCCTTGAACTCATCCCAAGGTAGTTCATTGGCCATGGCTTGACCCAGCATTTGCACCTGGGCATTCCACCAGGAAAGTGCTGCACCTTCCAATGTCCCGGTGGCATACTTCACCTGATCAGCAGGCAGGCAGTTGCATTTCGCGAAGACAGACTCTGTCTTCTCAAACCACCTTACAAGCCCTACAGCTCCTTCTGTCCCGCTGTAGGTATGGGGTTTACAGTCCATGAAGGACTTGTAGGTACATGGTGGTGGTCCTGTTTTGACAATCCCAAACATTAGTCAGATATCCTAGGCAATTAACTAGAATAACTAGTTTAACCTCTTGTTATCATTTACCTGCTGGTTGTCCCGGTTGGGCAGCAGCCACTGCCGCCTGAACATGTTCATTAATTAATGCCGCCAATTCCGCAGGCGTCATGTTTATGGCTCCGGCTCCACGGCCTCCGGCGCCACGTCCACGACCACGCCCACGTCCTCTTCCACGTGCGTCCATATTTCACTTTAAAATTCACAATTACAATAATGAGTAACATCCAACACATTAATCTCATCAAGGTATAGTAAACAACAAGAAATAATGCATTCACCACAACCACAACATTTATAACAGAAATAATAATCAAAGATAAATAAATTGCAATTGAGTCACAAAATATTCCATCAATGTCAAATTTTAAGATTGTTAGTTGGGTGGGAAACAACCCTTCCCACATAGGTTTCAAAGAAAAGAAACACTACATAGTCTAAGTTATTTAAAAGTGGAATCAGTCCAGTACGTCAGATCCATCACTGTCCTCATCCATCTCTACTGGTTCTTCTTCGGGGGCTTCCTCGGGTTCTTCTTCTAGGTCTTCCTCATCAGGGTCCACCAAAGGTGCAGGGGCTTCAACAACCTGAAGTGCTGCTAATTGTGCCTCTAAATCAGCAAACCTATCATCGATCACAACGTTATGGTGATCCTGTGCGTCCATGCGCCCACTAAGTGCTACCACATTGCCTGCCAGCGTATGATGTCCACCAATGGCCATCGAGAGTCGCTCCTGAAGCGTCTCTACCTGGAAACGCAGCTGACGCATCTCTGATCGTAATGCAGAGTTCTCATCAGTGAGTCCTCTAATCCGCTGTCGTTCTGTGTCCAGTGTGGCTACTAGGGCTGCAAATGCCTGCTCCAGAGGGATGCTCAAAGTAGGAAGTGTAGGCAAAGTAGAGGCGGTCGATGATCTAGTCCTAGGTCGTGTAGGAGCTACTGGTGGTACGCGCTCTCTATAAGCCATACGGTTTATGTAGGTGGGGTAGAAATCCCAATTCCGCGGAGGATCAAGCTCAGGAGGTATGAAAGGCTGATCCCAGTCTATCTCGCCAGGAGGATAAGGATGTCGAGGCCAGTTAAATCCCCTATCCGGTACGGGAGAAGTAGGAGGTGACTCAGATCATGCAGGTCTTTTGCCTAAATTTCTGGACGACGATGCCATGCTGCGAAGTACGTGTTGCGTATGCCAATGAGTATACAGTAAGGAGAGTAAGCGATAAGTAACTAACAACTGTGCGGTTATAGTCTAGTGTGTGTATGCAACCTAGTTCCCTATAACCAATGGCTCTGATACCAATCTGTCACACCCTCAAAATCCACGTGCGGGGTTTTACCGCGAGGCGCGTGACATACCAGGATCTCAGTCATTAGTTACCAAGAACGACTCTATATGATTAATAAACAAAACCAGAGTTAACGTTTAAAATACTACGGAAGCGTTTTTAAAACCAGAAAACCCAAAACAAGTAGTATGTAAAAAGAATGCGCAAAACATACGCGCCCCAAACACAATTGTGTAATATGAAAATAATCCCAAATTTGTAAACAAGGCAAATGTAGACAACTCAACAATGCTGACGTGCGTGCTCCTAGGCAACTGGCAACCTTAACCTGAGAATAGCATACTAAACAAGTCAACACATGGTTGGTGAGTTCAAGAGTTTGCGTTAATAGATAAACCGATAAACAGTTTTCAAATCATAAGTAGTGTATTGCAATAGATAGCTAGTCTATTAACATATAAATATTAATCATAGTAATTTCGCGATTGAAGCTGACTGTGATAGTTTGTGCCTCCCGTCACGACTTACCAGGTCGTGACGAATATATGTTAGGACAAAATTACACCCGTATGACCTCGAGTCACACAGGTGGGGCTCGTCAGACCCAGTAGTACTACCCAAAATTTCCCCGCTGGTCAATATTAACAATCCGAAAGTGTGAGGACTTTCCATGGTAAACAACACTATATCAATATTATACACACTCATATATAAAAGCTTTTGTGATCAACAGTATGCTATCTCCCCCAAAAGAGATTATGTAAAATAAGTGGGGCAAGAACTCACCTGATGCGCGCAAGAATTAACTTAGAGCTTAACTTGAAAGAAAGAGGGGAAAGACAACCTTCAAAGGTCACCTAAAACACAAGAGTACATAAGCATGTGTACACAGAATCAACATGAAACCCTAAGTGCTCTACAAACCAAGGGACTCAAGGTTTACGAAAGACAAGACACATTTGACCCAGTTGACCCGTTTGACCCGTTGGTGACATTATAGGTGATAACTCGTTAATACTAACACAACAGCATATCATACATGATCAACATACAACTGGATATCATACAAGCCATGCAAATCTCAACTATTATCATGCTCATAACATCTAAAATGTTCATTCTTAATCAATCATCAATCCACAAAAGTCCTAGCTTACCTATATAACTCATACCATGATTTTTTCACAAACAGTCCAAAACAGGTAACAAACCAAATCAACATTCATATAACCTAAACAACACATTTAATCACCTTAGAAATCATCCATGAACACACTAGCATGGTCCTAATATCCCAAACATGCTCAATTTATCCAATTCACGGATTTGCACAAATAAAGTTTCCCTTTTGGGAAAGTTCATCCCAAATTCATCAAACTCACACTACATTCATGAATTCATCAATTATATACCAATTCAAGTCCATGACAACATCTAAACATGATCAACAACATCTAATTATCATGATTCATCAACTTTCGTACCCAAAAGTTACTATCTTTAGTAAGACATGAACCACCACATTCATTCTTGGATTTCTAGCATTCAAATCAACAATCTAACATCAAATTATCATCACAAACACATCAACAACATCAGTTTATCATCAATCATAGCATTCATGCAAATAAAGTTACTATTATTAGTAACCTATGAACAACGCATCAAAATCCTAACTTTCTTGCACAATCAACGTAAACTAACATGTATTCAATCTAACTAACCCAGTAACATCCACAAACATTAAAGAATTCGACATCCAATCATCACATTCGAACCATAACCCTCGGCCACATCAAAATACGTGAAAAGAGCACAAAACTAACCTTTAAATCGTGTGTTGGGCGAGGTTTGATGCTTGCTACACGTTTGAACCACTTGGAACTAATCAAGATCGATGTTTATTGCTTGGTTTAGGTCGAATTTCGCAAAGGAAGAGGGGAAGAATGCAGGTCGCGGCCGATGGGGTGGGATTAGGGTTGGGCTTTGTGTTTTAAATAATATAATTTTGCATAATTACCCTTTAACCCTTGCATTTTATATTTTATAAAGATTAGGCCTTTAAATACTCTTTTAAAATATTTTTAACTAAGATAATAAACATATGAACTACTAATAACAATTATATGTTTTATCTTTACCAAATACAAAACATACGGACTAAACACACACGTTTCCACGTTACGCGATAAAATTCACAATAAACATTTAAATCACATAATCACAACTAACAATCAACATAGAAATTATTGTTTAACATTATTAATTATTATTCAGTCACCAACGTTCAACGACAACTAGTGTGTGCTCCCGACACGTGTATGCAAGACTTAACGGAACTAACGGAGTTTGGTAACGGAAAATTACCGGATGTCACATTTACACATGTGTAAAACCGGATTTACACATGTATATAATCAGATTTACACATGTGTAATGATAAATTTACACATGTGTAAATAAAGGGTGGACGAAATTTTTAAAAAGTATATCAATATGGTACGCTTTGAAAATATAAAAAAAAATACTGAAATTAATGGTGAATTTTTTTAAAAAAAATAATGTCGTGAAAATTTTGTTATGAACGTTTTAAAAAATGAAAACGTAATGTGAATTGCATGTGATGTTAAATGTGAAACTTATATTGATTTCTATAGTTAAAAAAATGGTTTTCAAAATAACCCTCCACTACAACAATAATACTTATAAGTACAGACAAAATTAGTGTTTACGCATATAATTTGGTAGATTTTTATGTCGATGAAATAAGTTGGAAAGGACTAAATGATGATGAAATAAGTTGGAAAGGACTAAATGATGTTGTGATAGGTACGTTTGTAAATCTTGAGTCCACATAATAAGATATTAATAAATGTGTAAAGAAATCTAAGTGGAATGCTTGTTCTAATCTTTGTATACATGATGATGAAAAAGGACATTGAGTTGATAATGTTGCAAAAAGCAATTATCTCACTTCCACATGGCCAATACAGATGATAATCTTTATGACGTTTTACCAATACAAAATGTATTACTAAAGAGTGGTAATGTAACACTTCAAAATCGGATTACAATAATTGTCGTGAAGTGATAAAATATGAGAGCGAATTCTCGCAAAATTCGCATTTAGTTATTGTAGTGTTTTGGGTGAATGAATAATGAAAATCTAAGTAAACAAATTAGTAAAAAGAAGACTAAATGAACAAACATATAGAATATGTATAAATTATTAAAGGTAAAGAAGTTGATGGACTAACGTATGCAAGTGTCAAACCTTAGTTCGTGTACATTGTGGGGATGTGTGGAGTCTTGGCCGACCAAAAGAAGAACCAATAGAAAAGTGAAGTGTGCCTCTTATGGTTAAGAAGAGCATAAATAACATAATTAACTATAAATCAAACATCAATGAAGGTTACATTAAACATATAGAAGTATTAAGCGTTCTAATAACATGATTAGTTAAGATTCAGTGTTTAAATCCTACAGAATACAGGTGTAGGTGGTTAATAGAAGTATATTAAAAGTTTTTTAGTAAAAACCATTCTAATCATATCGTCTTAAATGTTCTTAAACGAAACATGTCCATGTGATTTGTCTCTTTGGGCTTCTAGTAACATAACTAAGTAAGCTTAGCATATTCTAGATAACTATCTACGAACAATAATATATAATCACATAAAATACTTCGTTAAAAAATGAAGTAGTTCACATTACCCTAGTTATTAAACGTATTATAGATCATGTCAAGATTAACCATCATATATCGTCAAAATAGATAAGGTGATTGTTGTGGTTTTTAAGTTACAACTCCGGTGAATAACCATTGCTTTTAAGGGTCTGATTAATTTGTGTTTGCTTTGCATTTTACGAAGTAAAAAAACGCTACTTTTAGTTAGATTCTTTATGCAGTTAGGTTAATTTATGAAGTTTAACATTTATAGTCTACGATTTATAAAAATATGACACTTTAGCTAATTTTATGTCAAGATATTATAGTCTTTTACAAACATAATAACTTTTATATGATTAATAACTAAATGGTTGTCACACTCAAGCTAAGAATCCTAATGATCTATAGTTATCAATCTCGATTGTCAACCAGCTTCTAACACGATCTAATTACCAAACCAGTGTCACTCTAACCCGACCCGACCCAACCCGGGTCCAGTTCCTAACCCTATATGTTGAAACCGGTTTATACCCGGTTAACCTGAACAGACCTGATCTTAACCCGATTTCAAACCCAAACCAACCCAAGTATCTAAACCCACCCAATCTCTTCCCCAAAAGAACTGGTTCCAACCTGAAATGGTTTCAAAAACTTATTTGTAACTCTTGTTGTCCCAACTCAAACCATTTTAGGCCAAAATCCCAATTTGTACGCCTCAACTCCAAGACGTATCGCTTTTAGTGACAAGAGTGACATAAGTGCAACTTGTATTATAAAAAAACCGATAATAATAAAATGGTGATAGGTCATACACACATTGTACAATATTTTAATCACATGGGAAAGAAAGTAAAGACTTTTTTTACATTCGTTATCATGTTCATGACTCTAATACAAATTTCAATTAATAATAAAATGCATAAAAGTATTAGGAAAATATATTAAAGAGGGTGGTTGTCAATTTAAAGTTGGGAGAACATTTGTAATGTTTAAAATAAAATGGATGTAACAGTCTTTCAATAAATAAAGAGAAAAAAGAAAAAGAGAAAGCCTTTTCTAAAGTGATTATTGAGTTGAATAAAAATGTTCGGTATCAATCAACATAAGTGAATGAATCATCATTGGCCCTTCACATGTGAATATGTTTGGGGTGACTCACTTCCACATAATGCGGAATATATTATTACCAAATTATTATTGCTAACTACGTCTAAAGAACGAGGTAACATTTTTTTAATTTAGTCAGTACATAAATTATTTTCTTTATTACATATGTTAGTTTCAACTTATTTTGATACATTAGTTTAGATTGTCAATGATTGTTTAATTTCTAAATACAATACATAATGTTTTCTAGACATAAATCAATTTTACGTTTGAATCGTATGAAGCATTTGTATACAATGTATTAATGATTTAATATGGTAGAGGGGTAGATGGTTATGTAATCGTGTTAGTGTCACATTTAAAAGCAAAATGCATATACCACTCACAACCCTAATCTTTTTATCTTGACAGTATATTTTTTGGTGCACATGCTTTTATTTTTTACTTGTAACTACAAATTAGATTAGTATTTTTTTTTACTTGCATAAGGTCAATCCGAAGAGGGATTCAAGACGACTCTCGAAGATCAAATCATCATAGGGGCCAAATTGTCTCTTATGGGATGTTGAGGCAAATGGAAGCACACGATTGTTATTAATCGGTCCATGTGTCATTGTTTGTCTCTCAATGATTTTAACCTTTTATTTTCTTGTGAACTTACAGAACTTAAATTAGAATTGACAAGACTATATTACTTGTATGTATCTTATTTATGTGTTATAGTTATCCTATATGTATAGTTGTATATAATATGTAAAACAAAAACATAAGTTTTTAGATCTAACTAGAATTAAGCTCCCGTGTTGTGGTCGGGCATAAAACCATGTCAAATCATCAATGTCACACCACCGACAGCTACCACAAACATTTAAGTTGTCATGTGTTAATACGAAAAAATTAGACCGAAACGTAAAATATAGAAAAGTATAACTAATTCGATCTAGGACCAGCGCATTGCGACAAACCTGTCAAACGAAAAAAAATAGAAGTAAAAATGTTGCACGTTGCGCCATGTTAGCTCACAAAATTTAGAACAAAATCTAAAGCAAAACATAAAAATGTTAAACCACATATGCATGTTGCATCATGTTAACTTGCAAAACTTATAATGAAACGTAAAACAAAATTTTACGAAAGATTAAAAGTATAAGGGATCAAAGTTGAAAGTAAAAAAGTTGTGAGGTTAAAATACAAAAAATGAAAAGTTTTAGGTTAAAAGGAAAAAAATCAAAATTTGTGAGATTACACTGTAAAAAATGAAAATCTTTAGGTTAAAAGTAAGAAATCAAATTATTTTTTTTAAAAACACTCTAGCTAAGCATAAGATGCAACATCATAGTGCATAAACAATTTGATAATTAGTAAATTTTTAATATGATAATTTGAGAATAAAATTTTGAAATGAGATTTTGATACTCATATAAACAAATTTCGTATAGTTAGGTGGTTCTATATAAGTATTATAAATCACATACGATCAAGAGCCTTGATAAATATAAAGATGTTATATGGAATCTAAGTGTGCTAGTAACCGTCAAATATGAACTACCAAGAGACTCTTGTGATGAGTCATACAAAGGACAACGTTTCACGAGTGTAGAGCCTAGAAGGTTCCTACTTCCTATTAATCGTGTCATTGTGACACGTAGCGTTTGTGAGTAAGGTCACTCGTAGCGGGACGCGATAAGTTGTCATATCAATTCCTATAACATTGAAACATCATGTCTTTACCTATAAGACTAACGTAGTAAAAATATTACATTTAACACTCAGTTAAAACTACATGCTCGTATTTTATAAAATATTATATATATTAAAATTTATAAGTGAAATTAAATAATAGTTGAAGATAATACGGGTAATGTAGAAAACCTTTAAAAAGATAAAAGAAAGAAAAAAGAGAGAAAAAAACGCATGCTGAAGGGAGTGTAAGATGTCTTGTATGTATCCACAAATAATATATAATGGAGTAAATTAAGAACCATATATAACACAAAACGATATAAAAATAAATAAGTAAAACAACGTTCGAGGGAGTCCCACACAAGCAACCTTTCGGTTTAAATGTTGGATGCAAGCCATTAAATCAAGCCAAGGTTATGCAACAAATCATGAAATTTTTTTACTTAATCAGAAAAAATAAACTGCAACACAATATAATAAACAGGTTTCCATCAACCTCTGGTTTTAGCATATAGTTTCGTAGCTTTTTTGAATATATAAGATAGTATTTAAAAGAATACAACATTGAACTTTAAGTTTGATCGGTTTCTTAAAAAACAAAAGAATTAAAAAAATTGAATACCTCTTCCCGTTACCGGCAGACGTAGACAATGACATTGAAGAGCAGTCACATCTCATTTCTTATTTGTATTCTTATAATTAAACTAAAAATCACCACTTATTCTCTCTCCTTTCAATTAAATAATATATTTCTATACATTTTTTATTATTTTTTTTTTTTTCACTCATAAACACTTTAAAAAATATTAAAAAAATTATAAGGGTTGAACAGTGAATTATTAAATTTACATATAAAAAGTAATATTTTATCTCTCATCTACTTACAACCACTCAAAATCATTTCATATAATATAAGAACTCTACTCACATATATTTAAGGCATGGGCTATGAATGCTCGAAGACACAGTCCAATGCTGCTAGCCCACTCGACAAGTGTCTCAATAGTGTTTGGTGAACCCCGTGTTTGTACTTTATTAAGTAATTAAATATTTTATACTAAAAAGAGTAAAAGACCCTTCACTTATACTAAATTAAACAATCATCAAACCATTTTGAATAAATCATCAAACCATTATAGTGTCAATGTTTGCTTATTTCTCCATGCTCTCAAAGACGATACCTTTTGAAGCTAACCGTAGGGTGAACAAACTGTCTTGGCGGTTTAGTGTTTGGATCGGTTGGATCATACTTAAAAATTAAATGACATTGTAAGTAATTGAGATATTAAATTTTATTATATAGATCTAATTTATAACACAATATGAAGAATACTATGTTTTTTATGTGAATATGAAGTTATTATAAAACATGACGAATTAATTAAATATAATATAAATTTTAGAACACTTGGTTATAGAAAAATTGAGATTTCAAAAGTTTTTGGATAAAAAAAAACAAACACTAATCAAATCCAGTTTAACTATCCTATCTGATTCATTTGATTTACCAGTGCGATGGTAACAAGCAGGATCAAATGGAAACAATACAAACAAATATTACCAAACCGATACTTGATTTGATCGACCAGTATGGTATGGTTTTGAAAACACTTGGGAATAAATAAGGAGAGTAAGTTATGAGGAATAAAATAGAGTTTTGCAATTTTGGAAGCTAAGGGGGTGATAATTAGTCATACTTAATATCAAAGGGGGTGTTTTGCAATTATCATAGGATGGGGCCCATGCTTCGTCACTCCCTATGTGGGGGAATTTAGAATTATACAAAAAGACAGGGTGGACATTTGACACTTTCTTTTTTAATAATTCATTTTTTATTTTTCTTTTAATTAATTTTGATCCATAGATATTTTGATCATGAAAACCTACTTTATATATTTTGGTTTTGAACAAAGTTTTGAACTCGGGTCGGCTTACAATCAACAGCTTTGACGATTCATTTGTTTTAGCTTGTTAGTTGATCTTAAAATCTCGTCAAGAGAAAATATCGTTGTGTTCTATTGCTTTCAATCGATTTGCTTTGATCACCGCTGATTTTGTTTAACTTGTTAAACATAACCATTTGTTTGTGTCTGATTCATTAGTTTTAACAAAATCAACAATAACAAAGATTCTCGGTTCAATTTGTTGACAGACTAATTGAACATCCGATTTCTAAACGATGTTAAAAAGGTAAATGATTCCTGTTAAACATATTATTTATTAACACCGAACATTATTACGTGTTATTTACTAAAAAAGTATATGAACAATGATTATTGATTACCCCACTCGATGATGTCATGTAGTAAAATGCAAAAGAGCTTGTAGTACAAGTTTAAATGCATGTACTACAATTATAATTAGTACGATGGTCTATTTTAGAATTCACATTGAAACATACCTTCTCTACCCACTTGAAAGGAATTTGACTAAACGAACCTTTTATGTGTTTAGTGTCTCTAGTTTTATGAGAGACACGTGACTGATTTAATATGGGGAGGGTCCATCAATTTGTGAGATGGGAATCATTTAGCAACATTTGATTACTTATATTTTTAAAAAAATAAATACTTAAATATATTTACACATAAAATGATCATTTTTATTTACTATAAGGTGGAATACTAAATATGAAATAGCACAATCTTTTAAACCCAAAATAACCTTAAAGTTATATTATATCATTTTATTCGAATGCATAAATTACTTATCGCCCTAAAGGTTTAGTTTACTAATTTGAACATGAAATTACCCTAATATGTTTTTCTAGTTGAATTCGGTTTTTGCTTTGTGATTTATGATAAAATTAACTATTTTGCTTTAAAATTTTGAAATCAATAATTTACCTCAATAAGTTTTATTAATTATTTTAATTTTAATGTAAAAGTTTTATTAGTTATTTCAATTTCAGTCTAACCATATGAAACAACTGGATTAACATTGAATGATTAATATTGAAACAAATAATAAAATTTCTGTCTTACACTAACACTATGTTCCTGAGTTTACCTAACGAGAGAAAAGAAAAGAAACATTTTTTTTTTCTTTCTTCTCTTTTCTCTTCTTTCCTTTTTTTTTCTTTTCTCTCAATTTCCTTTTGATTTGGAAAGATTGTTTTTAGCATTTTTTTTTCTTCTATTTCTTTTTTTTTCTCTCCACAAGTAAACTCGGGAACACAACTTTCTTGTTTCCTTTCATTTCCTTCCATTAAAAAAAAACTCAGGAACACAACTTCTTATTTATTTTCTTCCGTTTCTTTTCTTTTTTTTTTCTCTTCTTAAATGAACTCGGTAACATAGCGTAAAGCTGAACCTGAAGAATGCCCCGTACACCGTAATACCTTTATATTTTATAAAAGGTTTGGCCATTTCCCTAAAATAATCTAGAAAACTTTTGCCACTAGTTTCAGGCCCCTTGGATATCCCGACGTATAAAGTTGTTTCACAAAGTATTATTCTCGTGTTTGATGGTCCATTCTAGAACCTAGTGGGTCCCATCTTACCAACACGTGTCATCAATCCACAAACGAAGACCACGTATGGTTCATGCGCCATCCCACACCCAATCCCAAACTCCTCTCTCCAAAATTCTATAAATCATCATTTGCACACTGCAATGATTCCTTCCCACGCCCCTCTCAATCACTAACCTACACACCCCGCTCACATTAGCAACCACCAACGCCTCTTTTGATATCATACACACAATGAGTTATGACGGGCTATTCTACGCCGGGAGTGAAGAGCCCCATTTTCTTGAAGCTTGTACTCTTTGCTCAAAACCGTTAGGTCATAACAGTGACATATTCATGTACAGGTATAAAATCAAAGATTAATTTTTTTTCCAATAGATGCATTGTTGACTTGTACCTTATGCATAAAGGGTTGTAATAGTGTATAGTTTGTATCATGTGGTTTTTGGTAATGATCTTTAATGGGTATTTGGTATAATAGAAGAATAAAACAAAATAGTAATCAATCTTAATAAACCAGTTAGATAGATGGGATCAACCTTAATAAAAGAATAACCCATATGCATACAAGGCTTGTACCTTATGCATAAAAATTGGTACTATTTGTTATTGGTTCACAGGGTGAGTTTTTTTTTTTTTTTTTTTTTTTTTAAGAACGACGTACGCACACACCCTCTAAACTGTATCACCTAAATTACGACTACGCCCCGGATTAAACCCGAATCTTTTCCCTCAAAGGCAATTGCCTTACCACCACACCGGTTAGGGTGAGTATTTGACTACTATTTGGTACAACCGTACAAGTAACATGAGACAAAATTGCTTTTACCCATGACATAAAGCACCAACCTTTTTCAAAAACTCAACACCTTTAAGCATCAAGACTTGTACTTTATGCATCAAGATTTGTATTTTGTTCATCAAGACTTAAACTTTATGCATCAAGATCTGTGCTTTGTGCATCAAGACTTGTACCATGTGAGTTTATATAGTTTCAAGATTTCTGAAGGGTATTTTTGTAATTTGCTACAGAGGAAACACTCCATTTTGTAGCCAAGAATGCAGGCAAGAACAAATTGAGAATGATGAAGCAAATGAGAGGAGATGGAAGATGTCAACAAAGAAATCAAAAGAAACTTCAAAGAAATCTGCAGCTGCAAATACAACTGTTCAAACTGGAACTCTTGTTGCTTCTAATTAGCCAATTTTTATAAAAAATGTTATAAAAATATTATGTGAAATTACATAATTGCCCTCTCTGATGACAATATATGAGGAGAGGGGATGGGTAAACTTGGAAAAAAGTTGGGTTTTTGTATAGAAGTTTGGTGGGGTGTTACATCTCACGATGGTTTGGTGGTGATGATAAAAGAGAAAGACGAAAATACCCTTCAAGAAAAATTTTGTTCTTTTTGTTTTTCTTTTTTCTTTTCCTTTTTTAACCATCATGTCTTTGGGTTTCTAATTTTCTATTTTGTGATGAAAATACCCAACTTCACCATGTTAGCGAATTCTGATGTATTTTGTCTGCTCTTATTTTATAAATGAATATTTTAATATATAATTTGCATGTCATAAGAAATTAAAACATAAATATGGATAAAACATAAAAAAGCATCTTTAACCGGCTAAACAAATAAATTTAATCAAACAAATAAGACATTATAGGGAAATTTGATTCTGTATTGCTCGCTACTCTCATTTGATGCACTATTGTTTAAACAGCCTTGAAATCTATGTTATATTAAAATCGCTTTTTATATATTTTTTGTAACTATTTTAGAGTAAGATAGTAAAAATAGTAAATTAAAGTTTTTATATTCGATGTGTTTTTTTCTTATCTTTCACATTACAAATGTTTTTTCCCTATTATAATATTTGAGATGCCTCAATTTGGTTTTTCATGCGCTTATTGTGAAATTGCCATGAAATTCCATAAAATTGTCGTGAAATATCATGAGTAAATAAAAACAAAAATGTAGAAGTTGTAATCAGTTTAAATATATCTTTACTTTTAGTGTTCATATAGTGAAAATGTTAAGCAACGATCATGAAAAGTGTTTGTTATCAGAGTTTTTATCAACAATATTTTATATATTTTACAACACCCTACGACACTCATCACTTGGGTGGTGTAATCGTTGTTGAGTCTTTTGCAATTTATGTCTTTTAAATATGTCTTTATTTATCACGATTATAAAGATTTTAAGGTACCAAAATTTCTTCTCGGATGTGTTTTGAAGCTAGCATGGGCCGAGTGTAATTCTCGATCTTGAGATTGAGTACTGACCATAAAATCAACTATCAACAAGCTAATGAGAATAGTCAAGGGAAATATGAACTTAATCTGTTAAAAGAATTTTTAAAACTAATAAAGGTTGTTCATATTGATTAATAAGAATCACTAAATCAAAATGCTAAAAAATAGCTTTACATTTTATGTAACAACAAAAACACTACTATTAGTTAGACTATATATGTAATTAAGTTGAAGTTAAAGTATTCTAACAGCCAGGTTGAGGTGGTACATTGAGTATTTTGTGTTTATTAGCCAAGCTATTGATCTTTATTTATTAGTCCTTGATTTATATAAATATGACAGATCAAGTATATGTATATATGACAAATCAACTAATTTTTTGTGTGTTGGGATGTTACATTCTTGAGAAAACACAATAGTTTATAATATGTAAATGACTGTTGCACTCAAAGTCTCAAACTAGTAACTATAAGGAACCATAGTTATCAATTTGATATTCAACTGTCAATTATACTACTTTTAATAACAAAGAGGATATAATGTAATCGTTATTTTAAACCAACCAGTAATTATATAATGATCTATTATTAAGAGTTAAAAGATAAAACTTGTCTTATACATTTGTAAAATCATAGGGGAAAGTAAGTTATGTATAAAAGTATTATGATTGTTATATATTGATTATTTTGGAGAGGGTGGCTTTCAATATAACTTTGAGGACCAAATTGCATGCTTAAAAAATTGAGGTCTTTCAATGATAATGAAAATGTGAAAGGGTATTTTTTTGAGTGATTATTGAGTTTTGAAAAGAAAATTGTGAGTTGCTAATTATCGACGAATGAATCATCATTGGTTACATGACATGTGAGATGCTTTGGGTGACTCACTTCCACATAATAAGGAATTTATTATTAACTAATTATTGTTGCTAACTACCTCTTTGAAACCACCTAAATATTTTTTTTATGCCAGGTGTTTTACCATGGTTTAAATTAAATATAGAGATTGACATGTTAGAACAAGATTAGGAATTTTCTACAATGACATTGTAGACCAATAGAAGGGATGTAACGCAGCTAAAGAACTAGCGCCTAGCTAATACAATATTAACCATCGATCTTTCGCAAATAGTCTGTTAAAGAGCATGCAAATGAACCAGATGAAAAATTACGATCGATATTATGGTCGGATCATGCATTGCTTGTGTAACACGTAAGTTCAAACCACCAAATATCCCTTATGATGATGCCATGACGGTACATTTGATGGATCATCTAATAACTTTCACATTACGGGAGGAAACCAAATAGGCAGTCTATAGTCGATTTCACGACCTCATCGTGGATCAATCATGATACCCTTTGTACAAGATCCTTCGTGAGCCATGTTCAAATGCAAGTGTTAAACGAAGACAACTTAAAGGAACCTAAAATAATTACTTCATAACCCAATTTATAAAAGGAAACCCGACTCGTATTCGTATTGAAGGCTCTTACAACTTAACTTTTATAAAACATAAGTCTTTGTTTTTATCAAAGATTTTTAGGAAGTGAATATCAAAAGCTAAAGAGAAAATCTCACATGTCATTCAAACTAGATACTTGTAAAATCCTTTCCATGTGGTAACCTTCGGGGAGGAGTATTCGATGATCACTACCGATCTAATAGGGGTGCTTATAGTAAACAAAAGTCTTAAAAGTATAAAAAATGAACCCACAATGAAACTACTAACATTCTTTGAAGTCATTATACTTACTTGCGTTCATGTGCTCTTCAATTGCTCTAGTTTTAATTAACAAGTGTTTTTTTATAATGTTTATAAATTTACAAAAATAGTTATTTAAAGTTTTAAAAGAACTCATTTACGCTTATGTTAATTGTATTTTTATAATATGTCATACTTTTGCCCGATTAATGGTCAATCCAGTTGGATTTTTTAACTAAATCAAATTATCTTCACCATATAATTCAACATTACTGTTAATGTTTCAATTTAGTTTTCAAACTAATAAGTAGTGTGTGCAAGCAATTTGACTCGGTTTTAAGTCATAACTAACCAAAACCCAAAAATGGTTATCACAATTTTATTTTGGTTAATCCGTCTTTTACGGTTATTTGATTCGGTTTATCCATATGCTTGCTTCGCCAAAAATATATTATTATACAATCAAATATATAATATATAACTATTGTTTAAACGTTAAAACATTAGCTAATGTATAATTCAGCTAAGGTTCAGTTATACGATTGTTTTTAGTTATCTTATTGATAAGAAACTACAAATGTTCTTTACATGAAGTGATTGTTTAATATTTTTATGCTTTTGAAGTCTAATGTTAACCTAAATTAGATATTACAAGTCATGACCTTTTGGATTAGATTCTATTAATTGATGACATATGTGTTAATTGAACTTATTAGAGGTTATCAAGTTTACCAATATACCATTCTATTTACAAAAGAAAATTGGTTTAAATCAAGTGTCGATAGTTTATCAAAATTAAAGGTCAAGTGTTTTTATAATAACAAATTATTAGAGGTTAGAGTGATAAAACTCATTTTAAGGTTAATAGTTCAACCATTCGAATTCCACATACTACGGGTTAGCACAAATTAATTCTACCAAATGACCGACGTGGCTTCGTATCCGAAAACTAATATAAAGAGTTGTTGTTTGATGTAGAATCAGTGAATTGAGGTTCTAAAAAAATTTAAAATTTAAAATTAAAAAAAGAATTTGAGTCCATCAAACCTTTTAGTATTTTCCTTGTTCTTCTTGTTGTTCTTTTTGTTTTTTGGGCGATTCGATAATCTGTACGTTAAAGATCTTCAAAATACTATGAAATAATCAAGTATACAGGTAATTCAGCTAAGAATTATAGTCAATGATCAACTGTCTCTCATCAGTAATCTGAATCGATCTACAGCTTAAAACCCACCTTCAGTCCATCGTCTTCTTCACCTTTCTCTACATTAATGGCGGAAACTTCGAAGCTTTAAACCCAAAGCCCCTCCAATGGCTAAACCCCTGCTGAAATCTCGCACGATCCTTGAACCCTTTGCACAATTCATCCCCTCTTCAGCCTCAATTCGATCTTTAGCCCTCTTCTCCACATCTCCTTCAGAAACCCTAATTTACATCGGCACTGTCTCTGGTAAACTTCTGTTACTCTCTCTCCAACACCCCAATTGTGATTCTAGTAGTAATGATAATGAGAATAATGAGACTCATGAAAAACTTAAGTTTGTAAGGCATATTTTGATAAGCGATTGTGCAGTAGAATCGATACATGTGTTTGGTGAAATCGAGAAAGTTTTAGCGGTGTCAGATGGGTTTATACATTTTGTTGATTTGGAGTTAGTAAAGCCTGTGAAAAAGATTGGTGCTTTGAAGGGTGTTAGTGCTATTGCTAGGAGGTTAAGGAGTAGTGTAAATGAGTGTTTTTCAAAGTTAACGGTGGGAGGTGGAGGGGATGCGATTGGGGGTTCGGGTTTCTTGCAGAGATTAGGTGGTGGTGGTGGTGGTGGCGTTAGGGGGAACGGTGGTGGTGGTGTGAATGATTTGCCCATTGATGATAGTTGTGTGTTTGCTGCTGCTGTTGGGAAGAAACTGATCTTGGTAGGGCTTGTTGGTAGGAGTAGTGAGAGTTATGACAGTGTTGCGGGGTCACTTGTGACTTTGAGAGAGATCACGTGTGTTGATTTGGTTAAAGATTTGGTTTGGGTTAATGATTCGATTATTGTGGGTTGTTCGAGTGGTTATTATTTGTGTTCGTGTGTTTCGGGTCAATGTGGATTGATATTTTCGTTTCCTGATATGTCAAGTACACCACGACTTAAGGTGTTGAAGAAGGATTATAAGATTCTTATGCTGGTTGATAATGTGGGGATTATTGTTGATTCTCATGGGCAACCCGTGGGTGGAAGTTTGGTGTTTAATGGTTCTCCAAATGGTATTGGGGAGTTGGGATCTTGTGTGGTTGCTATACAAAGGGGCAAAATGGAGTTGTATGTTAAGAAATCTGGGAATTGTGTTCAGAAGATTGAATTTGAAGGAGGGGGAGGCGGTTATTATGTTATAACTGATGATGAAGATGGAACCGGCAAGGTGGTGGTTGTAGCAACATCAACCAAGGTATGGTCAACTCTATAGTCAACCAAAATTTTGTTGTGACAAGCATAATTAAGGATTTTTGTTAGTGCCTTTAAACCAGCCACCTAGGCTGTCATGTCTTTCATCTGATTAGTTGTTTTAACAATTAAGCAGATTTTAATAGCTTTTCTACAGGTAGCAAGATGGGCTGATTGTATGCCTTAGAGATACGCTTTAAGTTTCTTTCAACCTGTTTGATTTGTTCCCCATTTATCTATTCCTTTTGATTTTACCCATTTGAGATAAAACACAAGCTAAATCCACCCATACATAATTAAACGACCAAATGGGTCAAAACTGGCACTGCTAGTATTTTTCTAAAAGTTTTTTTGATCAAGAATTTCAAGTTGAAGATATTTCCAGTAATATGTAACTAATTGTACCATTGAACACTGCAATTAGTTAACATTCAAGAAGTTAATTGTATGAAAATAATAAGGTGTCAAAATTTTAGTCCTCATTTGTCCCACTCCCTAGGAGCAGCCTCTCTATCTCATGGGATAGAGGTAAGGTTTGCCCTCATCTTACCCTCCCTAGACCTCCGCTATTTGAGTGGGACTTGTTGGGTATGTTTGTTTGTTATTTATTATATATAGTTGAACTTGTGCAATCATTTCATCCTTCTTGCGTGATTAAATGCTAGGATTTTTCTTTGGTGATTTCCTTCCGAGCTTTGGGCAATGAGTTTCCCATATTATAGTGATGAGTTGCTTCTTTAACTTCCGCTCTTGACTTTCTATGTATTTTGTTTTAGTTTAACTTCCTTTTTATAATTCTACAGATTATTTGCTACTTAAAAGTACCTTCTGAAGAACAAATCAAATATTTATTAAGAAAAAAAGATTTCAAGGAGGCCATTTCCTTAGCCGAGGAGCTTCATGATGATGGAGAAATTACAAAAGAAACCCTTTCCCTTGTTCATGCTCAAGTGGGATTCATGTTAATGTTTGACCTGCATTTTGAGGAAGCAGTCAACCATTTTCTACTGTCTGAAACAATGCAGCCTTCTGAAATATTCCCATTCATCATGCCAGATCCTAATCGTTGGTCTTTGCTGGTATACTTGCGTATGCTCTTTTAAATAATCTATTTCTTGTTTTTTAGGACCAATTGCACAAATATATTTACCAACTTTTGTCTGATTTATGTTTTGGTAACCAACTTGTATTAGGCCAGAAAAACCATCAAAATTCGATATGTTTTAATTCAAGGAAATGACCTAAGATGGTTTATAGGCGCCATGTCAGGAAAAAGTCAATATCTTCATAAGTCAATGTCACGTCATCATTTTGACCTGCTACTGGATCACATTACCTAAATCTGAAGTTTTGATGGTTTTTTCCGGCCTGAAAAAATTTGTAAACTTCTTGTACACTTAGCTGTTAATATTGTTTTGACAACCATTTGTTTTTCAGGTACCTAAGAATCGTTATTGGGGGTTACACCCTCCACCCGCCCCTCTAGAGAGTGTTATCGACAATGGATTAATGGCTATTCAAAGAGCTATTTTTCTTAAAAAAGCAGGTTTGGAGACCGCCGTGGATGATCGGTTTCTTGTAAATCCTCCAAATAGAGATGATTTATTGGACTCTGCAATAAAAAACTTAATCAGGTTTATGTGCTTTCTTGTGATGTTGGTTTCATATGTTACTGTAAATTTATTTTTACAACATGTTTCATAAAAAAATTGTAGGTATTTAAAACTTTCACGTGAGAAAGATCTGACACCATCCGTGAGGGAGGGAGTTGACACACTACTAATGTATCTATATAGAGCTCTGAATTTTGTTGATGAAATGGAGAGTCTTGCATCTTCTGAAAACTGGTGTATAGTGGTATGGGTGGTTTTACTTTATTCATCATATTTTGTTATTTACTTATGATAACTTTAAATTTTTTGACTTTTGAACTAGAGGTTTCGTTTTTTATCATTTACTTATAACATCAGGCCCAAATTGGCCCGACACCCCCGGACCTAGCACGTACGGGAGCCTCGTGCTTTAGGTTTGCCCTTTTATCTCTAGTGGGTCCAATGGGTCAAATGTGTCAAGTTGGTTGAAAGTCACCTAAAGTCTATTTTAAATGCATACTATCTTCTCAATCATTTTATTCAAAGATTTGTATTAATATTCACAAGATAGACGGAAAAGATTTTGCAGATAAACCCACCCAACCTGTCTTGTTCCGACATCTACTAAATACAATCCAATTATTATTTCCAAAACTCAAATTCAAACACCTTCATATTAGGCAATGATAATTTTTGCATAACTTGTTGGTTATAAACATGAGACTAGCATATGATAGTTTTCCTTCTTGATTTGATTGATAATATTCTATTACTAGATTAGGCACTAGTGCAAGGTACATAGCCTACCTCTACAAAGTAGGTACTTTTGGAAAGACGGTTGGATCAGAATGCCTAGGCCTTGATGATCCATTTTGATTTTTTTATATGGTCATATTTTAGATTTAAGCACAGGAAAAATAACTATTTTCATATTATGCAGGAGGAGTTGGAAACTTTATTAAACGATTCAGGGCATTTAAGGACACTTGCTTTCCTTTGTGAGAGCAAAGGAATGAGCTCCAAGGCTCTTGCCATTTGGCGAATATTGGCAAGAAACTATTCATCTGGCTACTGGATGGACCCCGCAAAAACAAATGAAAAACACGATTTAGGTGTAAATATTATGTCTGGAAAAGAAACTGCAGCAACTGAAGCTACAAGGATTCTTGAGGAATTATCTGATGAAGATCTCATACTGCAACATCTTGGATGGGTATGGCTGCTTATTTATAAAGTATTGATAGTGGTGTCACAATGGGTGGTTCGGGCAGGTTGGGTAACAGGTCGAAGCAGGTAACTTTAGTGTTTGCCCACCCATAAGTACTTTCTTTATAAACTTCTTTGGATTTTATAAATGCTTAATGTGTTTAACTAGGTTTTTATCCACCGCGCGCTGCGGCGGCAGCGGACACGGCGTGATAAAGTATATACTACAATCGACTCGATTTGTTTCCAAACTAAATTTACGTCAAAATTTAGAGTAACTCGAATTTATACCATTGAATAAAAACGTATTATATTTGACCCGCCTCTTTTTCAAATAAAATTATGTCGAAACGTAGACCACTCAAAACGTAAATAGAAAACACGGGGCAGCGATG
The DNA here is from genome assembly GCA_025506505.1 of Flaveria sonorensis. Taxonomy (NCBI): domain Eukaryota; kingdom Viridiplantae; phylum Streptophyta; class Magnoliopsida; order Asterales; family Asteraceae; genus Flaveria; species Flaveria sonorensis. The sequence continues at coordinate 7,395,116 of CM046429.1, forward strand.
CCGTACGCGACATCATAAAGTATAGATTGCAATCGCCTCGTTACGTTTCCGAACTAAATTTATGTCAAAACATGAAGCAACTTGGTTTTTTATCGTCGACAAACTTGAATTTATACCTGTACGTACATAAAAATAAGAATGAAATAAATTAATTTTTTATGTAAAAATGCACAGGAGTTGATCCCGAAATTTTAGAAATTTAAGAAGGTAAAAGCGATATTTTTTTTAGTTTTTAAAAAGTTAAGGGGCCAAAGCGTCAAAAATGAAAGTTGAAGGGGTGGAATGGCCGGTGGCAAAAGCCACCGACCTCCTAAATGTGTATATAGTAATATGATAACAAAACATGATTTTTTCGATAATAATCTAATATTAATATAGATAAACTGATTTACGTGGCTTTATACATTTTGGGTGACTTTGACCTATTCAATTTGTTCCTTCGTAGTTACCTATTTTATCTGTTAGATAAAAAAAAATCTTGTTGGTAAACAGGTCTAAAATCACTAATTCATGCAAAATAGATTTTTGGCGAAAATTAAGAAGTAGTTTGCAATGAAAACCCGTGTGTCTACCACTTCTAATAGTTGCAACTTGTTTAAATTTTGTACCAGACGTTTACTTTTTTCTGTAGCTCATGGAAAACTGGTCTTTTCAATTAGATTGCAGATATCAACAATATGCTTGCTGTTCGAGTATTAACATCTGAAAAAAGGAGTCATCAACTTCCTCCGGGTAAGGGTTGATATATAATGTTTTCTTAGATGTGGCAATTTCGACCCATTAATTAATGAATGAATCGATTATTTCCTGACTCAAGCAGGCCAAATAAAAAATCTAGCTAAAAAGGGAACCGGTCAAACGGGCCAGACGGGCTGGAGCCTGGATGTCGCCCGACAACATTTTTAATGCATGCATTCTTTTAAATTGTTTAGTACTATATTTTAGGATATTATTTAGTAACATTCTTTTTGTAATCATATTTTATGCATGGGCAAAAATGTTGTGGGTCAATCTGAGCCATTTTGCCCCCCTTGAGATAAAATTACATGTTTTAACCCGAACTTACTTTGCGCCGCTACCCCCCTTTGGCACTTCTATATTTAGATTGGTTTCTCATTGCAATAAAGGCAAATTTTGCAAATTCAAGTTCCGACACATCCTTTTTTTGCAGATGCAGTAATTGCTGCGATTGATCCAAAGAAAACCGAAATTCTTCAGAGGTGCATCCTGAAATTCTTAGTTCATATTTATGCAATTCAGAGATCTCTTTGTCTAATTTATATTTGTTCATACAATCATACATATGATCATTTTAGTAGTTTTTACGTCTTTGCAGATATCTTCAATGGTTGATTGAAGATCAAGACTCCGATGAACCTCAGTTCCATACATCATACGCTCTGTTACTCACCAAATCAGCACTGGAAACTTATGGAACAGAAAGTCAATCAGAACAGATTAATGGTTCAGAGCCTGGAAATCATTCTATATTTCAAAGTCCTGTAAGAGAGAGATTACAAGTCTTCTTGCAGTCATCAGACTTGTATGATCCTGAAGAGATCCTTGATTTGATAGAAGAATCAGAATTATGGTTGGAAAAGGTCTATTACATCAAATTTGGATAGAGATAAAAATGGGTTGGGTTGATTCGAAACACATGTCCAAAGTTCTATAAATAGTAAATATGCTTATAAAAACAATAATACTCCTAAGTCATATTTTTACATTAAAAATACACTCTATTCGACTTTTGACCCGTTCACATTTTAAGCTGTTTTTTTAAACCTATTTTACCAATTAGAGATAAAAAATAACCCAAATCGACCTATTCATAAGTAAATGGTCAAAATTGTCATGTACTTGGTGTCCCATGAAATTGTTTTTGACTGCTCTTGTATTTTAAGAAAAATGTTTGGTTATTACCAAAGTCTCCAATACCCTTAAAGAGTGACACGACATGGAGTCATGGTACCAATGTCAATTGTTATCGGTGATCATGGCAATAAGCAAATTTGTTATTTTGGGATTAAAAAGTTATCCGAACAGGAAACATTGCAGTTATCTTGGGATGAAGGGAGCATTATGGACTTAGTATTAAAAATGTGCTTTATTGATTTTTTTTTTTTTTGCAGGCTATTCTTTATCGAAAACTTGGGCAAGAAACATTGGTGCTCCAAATCTTGGCCGTGTAAGGTTTTTATAAAAAATAAGCAGTTAAAAATATATCAACTCCTTTGAGCTAAGATCAACCTTTTCATATTTGCCTTTGTGAAAAAGAACAACTTTTTATTTCTTCAATGGAAATAATCTCTATTTAATATTTATGAAGAATGTTTAAGGTTGCAACAGGAGAAAGGAAAATTTTATATTATAATAATTCTGATCAACTCTACTACGCATTTAAAAGAGACTGACATTAATTAAATGTGAATTCTGAATGTAAGAAGTTGATTTACTTTGATCTGAAATAAAGATATTAAAAAACAATAAAATAGGCATCCGATTATCAGAATAGGCTAAACTTTATAATGCTGAATACCTATGATGAAATCTCAAAAACAATAAAATAATATCTTTGCAAGTATATTTATAAAATTTTACAATTTATGTTATGTAAAATGCGCAGGAAACTGGAGGATAGTGATGCTGCTGAACACTATTGTGCCGAGATTGGTAGACCAGATGCCTATATGCAGTTGGTCCTCTCTCTCTCCTCACACACTCGCACACAATCTCACATTTATCTTGAAAAATGTGTTGGAAAACTTATATTTTTACGGATTTATAATTTCAGGTTGCTTGATATTTATCTAAACCCCACAGATGGCAAGAAGCCCATGTTTAAAGCTGCTGTTCGGCTTCTTCATAATCATGGAGAAGCACTTGATCCTCTCCAAGTTCTTGAGGTTTCAAATATCATATTTACTTGATGTTTCAATCCCAACAAAGCATGATTCTATTGAATTTTGTCAAACACATTGTTTAGATTTAATAGGCAAACACAAAAAGTTTTACCATACGAGGCAGTAAAGGCTTCCAATCAGTAATAGACATAAAGTTATTTACGCTAAAGTTTTTAGGTTTTATTTGCAGAGATTGTCTCCGAACATGCCTTTACAAGTTGCTTCTGATACAATATTAAGAATGCTAAGAGCTCGTCTTCATCATCATTATCAAGGACAAGTAGGTTCTTCATATGATTTCCTCATGCTTTTTATATAGTTTCTAGCAACTTATGTCTAGAATCATTGTACTCGGCTTTTTAAGGGGCATTTTGTTGCAAATTACTCATCTTTGGGAAAATGCAAAAAGAAAAACGGGCGTGCAAAAACTAGATGTATTGGAAAGGGAGGAGATAATTTCACGAACCTTTATTACATATAAAGTATACTACCTCAAAGTTATGTTCAACTCATTATTACTTATACTTTATGTGTGTGGATAAAAACAATGTGTAAAAAATCAAACTCCTTTTCAGAAAATTGTGCAAATATCCAAATACGCTAAGAAAAGAGTCAGATTAACCTTCAAGGGGGTGGCGGGCGCGAGTCCCTTTAGCAGAGGTCTCAGGTTCGAATTTAGTTTGCACTAGTTTTGTATCTTTAACCCCTTGAAGGTCACGTGCTTGATGCAAACTATGTTTTACCTGATCTTACGGGTTAGCAGGGTAATGACGGGGTCTTTTAAGTTTACTGATAACTGATTCTCACTGATCACCCAGAAAAAAGGGTCATGTTTAGTACATCTTGCTTAAATTACTTATTCTTATTAAAAAATACCTTTTTTGGGGGGTTTTCAGAAATATCTTTATAAAGTTGTATATTTGTTAGGTGGTCCATAATTTATCCCGGGCTGTTAACCTTGATGCAAAATTAGCAAGATTGGAAGAAAGGTCTCGACTTGTACAAATTAATGACGAGAGTCTATGTGATTCTTGTCACGCGAGACTTGGAACAAAATTATTTGCTATGTATCCCGATGATACCATAGTTTGCTACAAGGTACGTCTTACTTTTGCTAAATCTATAATTTTTTTTGTATATTTGTGGTGTTCAATATAAAACATATAGTGAGACAGTCAAACTCTGACCTCATCCACCCAAACTAATTTTTTATGGTTAAAAGGGAAAAAATTTCAACTAATAGTCTAATATACATTGAGAGAGTAAATTTGTTTATTATCTTAAAAAAGTCCTGTATTTGCTGCTAAACAACAATCAGAGTAAATTTACCATCAATTTGAATCAGTTTTCAATTTTTAATCGGTTTTTCACATGTTTGAAACTCAAGGCAAATTTTGAACATGGACTGAACCAAGCTCGGGTTTATGATTTGAATATAATTTGGTTCAAATTTCAATTTCTTCGAGTTGATTTCAAATACTGAACAACCTTCTCTTATTGCGCCTAGATTATATTCCTCTAACTAGAAAAAAAAAAAACTGTGGCAAATAATGTTCATTCAACAAATAAGTGACAAATTTAGCCTATTGATATGTTCTTGATGGCAAATTTGATTTTTTAACATCGCCCGGTAGCAAATAAAGGCCTTTTTAAACATTGGTGGCAAATTCACTCTTTTCATGTCAACATACGATGTTATGAGTAGGATACTACTGGGTATGCTTGTTTGTTTATGTATTTTTAGACGGCGAATTTGTTATTTTAACTTTTTTTCTCTCTATTTATTATTGCTGCAGTGTTTTCGACGCCAGGGGGAATCCACATCTGTTACAGGTCGTGACTTTAACAACGACCCTCTTTTCAAACCGGGTTGGCTTGTTACCGAGTGATCACAGATATCCTCCATTTTTAAGGTGTGTGTTTCTTTAGATGCTGAAGACTGAACTAAAAACCATGTCAGAATAGTAAAAGATCTGTTGGATTACCAAGACTGGTATTATGGTTTTCGACAAGAATCAATGCCGTCAAGCTGGTAGATACGTGATAGGTTGAACCCATACGAAGGCACACAAGACGGTTACATACTTGTGGTGTGGCGAGACGTTACAGATTAGATGTGTCTAGTTTTACACTGATGTAAGACCCTAACTTTTTGTATCATGTTATTCAGGAGGTGTAAAGTATTCGTTTGTCAAGTGGTTGCATTTGTTGTATTTTTGAGTTATTTTGATGACCGTATATTACAAACAATGAACGATAAATCGCACATGGGTATGTATAATTTCGTCATAAATTTGATATCTGAAAGATTTCGTTAACCATAATATTGAAAAACCTGGACTGACCAAATGCATGCATGTATGTTCTTTTAACTTTTTTATCGTTTATAACCCGTCAAGTTACTTATAACCCCTTCACAAGTTGATTACAACCTATTTGCAACCCGAAGACATGTGAAGTGTCCATTTTGTACTCCAAGTGATTGCATTTTTGAGTTACTTCGATGATCGTATATTTATAAACAAGGAACGATAAATCACACATGGGCATTTATAATTTCACCACAAAAAGTTAAATACGGAAAGATCACATTAACGATAACATCAAAAAACCTAGACTAACTGAACGTGCATATCCTCTAACGTTATTTATCGTTCACAACCCATCAACCTATTTATGATCAATTTACATATTATAACATCAACTCTATATGCAGCCTGTTTGACTTGTTCTAATAAATAGATTACACAAACCATAAAGTTTATTTTTGACACAAATAAACATATGGGTCATGGTTTTTCAATTTTACCTGTCAATTTGAAACTTGTCAACCCGAAACGCTTAACTTTTGAGAAAAAAAATGTAATAAAGTTCAAAACGAGGGTTATATTTAAAAATTCAGTTCTCCCTTTGAGTTCTGCATCGTTCCGCCACTCTGCTACAAACAGCACAGTAGCTCTGCTTCCATCTCCGGTGACGGCGCCGCTAGTCCCTCCGGCCGACCGCCGGATGTCTTCCGCCGTGAGCCACCGCTCACTAACCACTTTCATCAAGGTGTGCAACTCTCTAATTTCCAATACTTCATTCACTCTACACCCAAAACCCTCAATAATACTCCAATGCTCACATTTCTCCAATAGCTCATCATCTTCCAACATAAAATGTGATCTTCTTGATGATTTCTCACCTTTTAAGCATTCACATAGTGAGGATACTGTTATTAATCCGAATGAGAGGCGTTTAATCGTGTTAGGGTTGGGGAAAATTGTGAAAATTCAGCAAGGGTTTGTATTGAAGAAGTTTTCTCGTGATTTTTGCCCCTTTTTGCTGGTGAAGATCATGAAACTGTTTGGAGATCGACAAGGGGCGTTTGCGTTTTTCAAATTTGTGTTTAGGGATGAATCAGATAGGGTAGTTAGGTCTTGCTGTGTTGCTTGTCATTTATTAGCTATGCAGGGGTTTAGGATTGTAGCACAAGATGTGTTGTCATGGGTGATATGGAGAATTGGGGTGTGTAGAGGTCAGGAGGTTATGGAGTTCATGTGGAGAGAACATTTTGGGTATGAGTCGGATTTTTCGGTTCTTGATTCGCTTATGCGCGCTTTCGTGAAGGTTGAGATGAGTTCGCAGGCGTTGGAGGTTTTGGGAATAATGAGAAGGATAGGACTGCAGCCGAGTTTGTCTGCACTTTCGGTTCTGTTTAGATTGTTGCTTAGAGTAGGTAATTATGGAAGTGTTTGGAAGTTATTCCGAGATATGATTACGAAAGGGCCTCGGCCTTCAAATGTCACATTCAATGTGTTGATTCATGGGTTTTGTAAGAAAGGCGAAATTCAAATTGCAAAGAGTTTATTACATCTGATGAATAAGTTTCTTTGTGACCCAGATGTTTATACATATAATATTTTGATTAATGCATGTTGTATCCGTGGACAAACTTTGGATGCTTTAAGTTGGGTTCAGTTGATGGTTGAAAGTGGTTGTACTCCAAGTACTGCCACGTTTAGCACGGTTATTAGTGCCTTAGGAAAAGAGGGGAACATATTAGAAGCAAGAAGCATTTTTGATCAAATGCAAGATATGGGCGTGTCGCCAAACTCGACCGTATACAATGCATTACTAGATGGTTTTGTTAAAGCTAGAGAAATTGATCAGGCGGTGATGCTTTTTGAGGAAATGAGAAACAACAATATTAAAGCTGATGGTGTGACATTTAACATTTTGGTTGCAGGGTTTTATAAGTATGGGAGAGATGAGAATGTTGACCATTTGTTAAGAGATTTATCCATGCCTGATGTGCTTCCGGATTATTCTCTATCCGATGTATTAGTAGCAAGATTGTGCTGGGCTGGCCAACCGGATGAAGCCACTGAACTTCTAGAAGATATGCTGAAAAAGGGTTTACCCCTTACAGTAATAGCATTCAATTCTATAGTTTCTGCTTACAGTAAAAAGGGATTAGAAAAGAAAGCATTTGATGCTTATCATATGATAATTAAATTTGGTGTAACCCCTTCATTTTCCACATGTAATTCTTTGCTTATGTGTTTGTCAAGAAATGGCAAGTTGCAAGAAGCAGAGGAGTTGATATGGTATATGAGAAAGAGAGAATTTTCAGTAAATAGAGTGGCTTTTACTGTGGTTATTGATGGGTATTTCAAAATTGGGGATGTAGTGGGTGCTCAAAGATTGTGGCATTTTATGAATAATATTAATACAGCCCCGGATGCTGTTGCGTTTTCAGCTTTTATTGACGGATTATCTAAAGCTGGTCTTGTTGAGGAGGCTTATAATGTGTTTTTAGAAATGAAAAATAAAGGTCTCGTGCCAAATAATTTCACTTACAATTCTTTAATTGCTGGACTTTGCAATGGTGGGAACTTAAATGAGGCGTTGAAGTTGGAGAAGGAAATGAGGCAAAGGGGTCTTCTTCCTGATCTGTTCACTAATAATATAATCATTAATGGGTACTGTAAACAAGGTAGGATGAAGTCTGCTATTAATACATTCATGGACATGCATACTATTGGGTTGGTACCAGACATTGTTACTTACAACACTTTAATAAGTGGATACTGCAAGGCATTTGACATGGTCAATGCTGATAATCTTGTTTATAAAATGTATAATAGTGGGTGGGACCCGGATATTACCACATATAACATTCGGATTCATGGTTTTTGTGGCAGTCGAAGGATGAATCGAGCTGTATTGGTGTTTAATGATCTTCTTTCATCTGGAATTGTTCCAAATACAATAACTTACAACACTATGTTGAATGCCATTTGCAGTGATATTCTAGACCGTGCTATGATTTTGACTGCAAAATTGCTTAAAATGGCTTTTGTTCCTAATATTGTGACAACCAATTTGTTACTGTCTCATCTGCGTAAGCAAGGATTGCCTGAGAGGACTTTGATGTGGGGCCAGCATTTGAAACAGATATGTCTTGAATTTGATGAAATAACATATAAAATTTTAGAAAGAGCTGATCGTGACATAAAAGAAAATGTTGTATATTTAAGAGGAACATCAGGAAAAAGCCTTTTTCTAGACTTCCTTATGTACCTCACTTATGACTATTTATACAGAAATAGGGTTCATGGTGAAACTGAGATTTCTGCAACAAGAATGATCAGCAATGGATCTAGCAGGTCTTTAGAGGCGACTACTCATGTTCATCAGCAATCATTGTTAGAAGTTAGCAAGTAATTTGACAGCAAAGAGAAAAATTCAGTTGCCCATTAAAACTAGGGTATGATGATGTGATCAGCTGCCCAGTGATCTTTCATGAAGTTTCAGATATTGTTCGAATGCAAAAAGGCGCTGTTGATGTGAGTTTCATGAACAAACTTCATATTGTTATCTGTCATCCCTCTTATTGTAAAGATCTGGTAATTTATTTTGTGTTTGGTGATATACTCCTGTTCAATATGCCTATATTACATGGTATGATCTGTATGGAATTAGTATTCAAGCTCTGTCATTCATCTTTCAATGTAAATTTTACCCTTTTCATTGTCATTGACAAAAACACATTGTGGCTATTAGTTCAATATATATATATATATATATATATATATATATATATATATATATATATATATATATATATATATATATATATATATATATATATATATATATATATATATATATATGTATATACTGGAAAAATATATGTGTTGGTACAAGATAATCATTACATATCTTAAAACGTCTTTGGATATTTAGAAGTTAGAAGTAAGATGCTTGTTCTTGGATTCATTCTAGATTCTGCTTCTATAGTATCATCTAGATGCATTTTGTGATATTTACGTAAAATTTGCAGGGTGGTCAAGGATATGAGCCAGATTTGCATGTCAAAACTGAATTCATGCATATGGATCATATGATTGATCTCAAGAAAAAGAAGATGGAAATCATCATGTCAATTGGTTCTGTGATGGTCGGAAGGTGATTATTTCTACTCGTTCCAATATGGATCATATGATTGATCTCAAGAAAAGGATAAGATGATATCAATCGATTCTGGGTTCTGTGATGGTGGGAAGGTGATGATTTCTACTCTCCAATTTTATGTCCATTTTTTTAAATATTGCTGCACAATGATAGGCTCATTTCTCTATACAGGAAATTTACTATTATAACCACGGCTTACTGTAATTCTTATTGCAAGGTTGAGGTATGCCTTCACTGTTCTTGCTTTCAAAACTTCTAAAAGATATGTCTATATGGAAAATATGTGGGATTGATTGTTAGATCTTGTGAAATAGAGATGAACAGAAGATATTTTGTGCAATATACTTTATCGGTATTAATGCATATCATTGGCCGCTATGTTGCTTTTGTATGCAAAAATTATTTGATTCATCTTGTATCTTAACAGCAGGAAAGATCCTTATACCAGATCCTTGGTGTGTGTCCCCCTTGCGCCCCCAGTTCTCAGTTGTATGTTAAAATTGGAACATTTTCCTGATTGACAAAACCAAAATTACTTATCAAGTATTCAGAGTGATTTTTCAGATCAATGTACAATCTAGATTTAATAATATTATTCACTCTAATCACTAGCCAATACACATTTTCCATTCTTGCCCTCTAAACATGTACTTGAATCAAGAATCTACATCTCATATATTCCCTCATCCTGAGACTATTTAGATCGTAAACCAATACTCAATTATACAAAATTGGGGCTATATTTGATCCATTTACCCTCTCTGATTATCATCATTGATTTTCTTCACATTCTGTTATCATCATCATTGTTATTCGAATGCATCATGTATTCAAAGAGACTTTAGCTCTATGCATTATCATGAAACCTTTCTTGCTAACTCCCCCAACATGTTCACTTAACTTAGCCAACTGAGCCAACCTCCTCTTGGATGAATCTGATACTTCCTTTGAATTTGACTTTTCGGTCAACTCATCTGGGTCATCTTTAACTCCCTCAAAATTCTTACTTGATGGGCTCCCTTCTGTTGATTCTCCTAAAATTTGCTTCAGTGACTCCACAACTTGACTCATTTTGGGTCGGTCTCTTGCACTCCTTAGCAAACAACTGTCTGCCAGCTTGGCAATCTTCCTTGCAGCAGTGAGTGAGTATCGGGCTTCTAGTCTCGCGTCTATAATAATCCCGAACTTTTTACTGTCAATTGGATACCGTCTTACCCAATCTAGTAATTTTTGGTCTTCTTTAGGTCGGTTTCTTTCTAATGACTTTCGGCCCGTTAGGATTTCATATAAAACAATACCAAAACTCCACACATCACTCTTTGCTGTAAGATGACCCGTCTCAATGTAGTCTGGAGCCGCATAACCGTGTGTACCCATAACCTAGAAACATAACCCAACATAATGTCAATATCAGTATGATGCAAATTCAAATTCAACTAGGTTAAGTAATTATGCAATATCAATATTCAGAATGCAAAATTTTGGTTCTTATAAAATAAAGTTGTAGAGGATTTTGTTGGGATGTGAAATAGTTGTTTAAAATGAGAATGCAGAAATGCAAAATGCACTTATCCAAACATTAACAAAAGAAATTGCAACTTGCCGACTTCAAGTCACAATAATCAGTTTCAAAACATAAATCCAAACTCCCCTAGACATAGCACCATTATAATAAAGAATACATGCACTCACCGCGGTTGACACATGCGTGTTACCCTCTGTGGGCCCCTCCCTAGCAAGCCCAAAATCTGAGAGCTTTGGATTAAAATCTTCATCCAATAGAATGTTTGATGTCTTAAAATCTCGAAATATGACCTGAAACCATTTACAAACACAAAAAAAGGGTACTGTTAAGGCATGTAGATAAGAGGTTGATTGTTGAGTTCTTCATTTTTTTTTTCCTTAAAAAAAATCCTGTTTATGATATAACACCTGTGCTTCTAATTCTTCATGCAGATAAGCAAGTCCCTGTGCTGCTCCAAGCATAATTTGAAGTCGTCTTTGCCATGGAAGAACTTCTTGAGAATTCCTGAAGAGATGATCTTCTAAGCTTTTATTTGGCATGAACTCGTAAACTAACAGCCGTTGGATCCCACGTTCACCATCCATCGCACAGTATCCAATTAGTTTGACCAAATTTGGGTGGTCAACTACACCCAGAAATTGTACTTCAGCTACCCATTGTTTGTGACCCTGCATTTCATATCAAGATTGAACAAAAACAGAAGAAAAGGGTCATGCACAATGTACAACTTGCAAAGCACAATACTCTCTTTGTACAGATAACAGAAGGAACAGTGACTGCCACAATACATGTTTTGTACATTCAAGCACACTGATACATTATATTTGAAGAATTGTTTATGTTGTACAATCAAATGCATGGTTCTGTGTAATTGCTGTGAGGTAGAGGTGATAACTTCAACTAAATTACTTTTCAATCATTGCAAGCTCACATGGGTGAAGTAATGTAGTTAAATAGAATCAGGCTGGTTTAGGATTGGTTATCTGATGGTTCGGTTTGGTTGATACGGTTTTATGAAACAGAACCGAACCAAAAAGTCGGTCACCAAAATTTTTAAAACCGAAACATCCATTATTTGTGTTCTTTGATTTATCTTATGCTTTGGTTAATCAGTTAACCTTGAAACTGAATTACCAGTAACAACAATATCAAGAGCAAAGATAATGATTATAATAAACTCATAAGTTATACCTGAAAACCATCTCTGTTTAGTTTCTTAACAGCAACTGCAATGGGATCACCATTGCCATCAACAGGCTTAATTGAACCTTTATAAACACATCCAAATCCACCTTCCCCAATCTTTCTCAACCTCGCGAAATCATTAGTCGCTTGTCTAAGTTCTGCATATGTAAAAACCCTCAATTTCTCAGCCTTTTCCTCATACAACTCCATGATACCACGTGGCGAATTCGCTGATCCTGAGGACTTGGTGACTCGATCTTTACTTGAATTAGCTGATCCTGAAGACTTTGTGAATCGATCTTTACTTGAAACATCCTCTGATATTCTCAAATTGGTTTCATCTTTCAGTATTGGTGCTGATCTTTGAACTCTGCTTCTGCTTCTATCTTTGAAGTAATGGAAACACTTCATCTTGTTCTTGAAAGCTTTGTACTTGCACTGAAATAGTTATGGAAACGAGGTTTTAATCGGTGGTTTGCGGTTTAAAGTGATTAAAGAACGATTATGCAGCTTGGAATCAAGATACCCATATAAGCAATCTGCAAATTTAAGGTGAGAAATTTGTTAAAATGGTGGAACTCACATGATATGCATGAATGTTTCAAGAAAGTTGGTAAAACTTTTCTATTTTTCTTGAGTTGATGTCTAATTGAAGTAGCTTTCTATGATAGTTACAGGTATTGAAATCAAATCTTATAAATAAGTATAAATATTTTAGTTCTTTGTTGTTTTCTGTGTCAATCTTACAAAAGTTAACTTTCTTTTTGAGAAAATGGCACAAAATATATATAAGAAAGATAAGTAGGTAATAACCACAAGAGATTGATGACTAATTTAATCAAAGTTGAGATATTTGTTTATAAAGTCCAAGTTAGGTGATAACCACCATAGCAAACACCATGTACAAACCTCCATGGGCAAGAAAGAGAGAGAAAAACAAGCTAAACCCACAAGGGGAAGAACAAGAAAACCCAAGTTCAAAGAGACTAAATAACACAAGATTTGGGAAGAAAAACAAACCTAAACACCCACAAGAAAAAGATGCGAACTTTAATCAATCAAAGTTGAAAAACACAATCTAACAAAATACTAACCTTGAGGTAGGAAGCTAGCACACAAGTCAACAATGAGAAATAAAACAAATCCCACAAGAGATTGACAAATATTTTAACCAATCAATGAAGAAACAATTTCAAAGATATTCCAAATCAAAGCTCCTGATGTTGACCTAAGTGATAGATAGAGAGAGAAAGAGAGATTACCTTGAAAGAGAGGGAAGTGGATAAAGATATAGATTCAACAAGTGTGTGCTATCTCACCAAAATTCTATTCAATACCCTCATAAAGTATCCATCTTTGTTTATGTTTTGGTAGTTGAATATGTAGTTAATGAGGGCAAGAAAACCCATATTTCAACACCTTTCCATGCACAATTTTCTTTTCTTTTTTTTTTTCTAGAAAGTTTTGTTTAAACTATACGGGTGAGTTTATTGTACAAAGTGTATTTTTACTGTAAAGTGTGAGAAGACACAATGAGACTAAAAAAATCACAAAAAAAAATATATTTCACAATCTAAATCGAATTTCAAAAAAGTACTTCGGAGTCTTTGTTCCTCTTAAAAAAAAAATCCATTGTGTCTTTTATGACACAATGACGTCATTGTGTCTTTCATAATGACACAATAAAAAAACGTTAATTTTTTTATTATTTTTTATTTTTAGTTTGTTTTTTTTTTCTTAGTAAGGACTGCTAGGGGAACAAAAGCTCGGAATTATTTTTTTGAAATTCGATTTAGATTGTAAGATATAATTTTTTTGTGATTGTTTTTTACTCATTGTGTCTTCTCACACTTTGTAGCAAAAATACATTTTGTATTTAAAACTCGCTTTGTATTTAAACCTCCTTCACACCATATTATATGCAATGCATTTCTTTCTTCCCAAGATCCCAATTTATTTGGACGTTTGTGGTGGTGCAGCAATCACATGATTATAAATTTATAATAATTACAAAAATTTATATTAATAATTGCCACTACCATTCGTGTACATGTGTATGACAGAGATAAATTACTTTATTATTTATATATTAAAGTATCTCGTATATCATCATTAAATTTTATATAAAAACGTATAGATTTTAAAAGTACTATTTAAAAGAATTATGTATGAATTTGACTTACCACCATCATGTTATGATTTATAACAATAAAAGGTTTCTTAAATCATGTTGTAAGTAGTGAGTGGATTAGACGTGTTTTTACTTATATGTTTTGATATATTTTTTATTGACAAACACACACTGTTTCTACTACAATTGTTTTTATCTAAATGATCAAATCTACGTTGTATAGAATTTGAACTCGTAGTTTTTATCAAAGAGTACACTCTACAATACACCACGTTGGTTTATCATTTTAAAATATAGGGATATGCTTTGAAGAATTAAATACAGCTGGCAGATTTTAATTTTTTAAAAAAATTTAGCAGCTGGCTACGTTGTTGAGATTTGCCACATAGGAATCTTGAATTTGATGTTAGATACTTTAATTAAGAGCCACGCTCTCTCTCAACAATATAATGTTTAGATTTGATCAATAAATGTGTTCATTTTATAGATATTTTTATATAATTTTTTCAGTGATCAAAAGGTTTAGGGGCTGTTTGGCAACATCTGATTGAATAAGTGCTGAACCAGTAAGAGGTCTGAACCAGTAAGAGGTCTGAACCAGTAAGAGGTCTAAACCAGTAAGAGGTCTGAACCAATAAGTGTGTTTGGTTGTAAAAAGGAAAATTAATAAAATAAAACAAAATAAAAACAACACCCCTCAAACACCCCTTTCATTCACCTGCATCTTCTCCCTCACCCCACAACCCCCAAACCCTAGACCCACCACCACCCCCGTGAACTACCGTCACGAACCACCGTCGCGAACCACCACCGTGAACCACGTCGCGAACCACAACCATGAGGTATGTTTGGTCATCTTCTTCCTCAACCGCCGTCGCGAACCACCACCGTGAACCACGTCACGAACCACCACCGTGAGGTATGTTTGGTCATCTTCTTCCTCAACCGCCATCGCGAACCACCATCGTGAACCACGTCTGACTTGGGTCAGATGTGGGTTTAGATCTGACCGAATAAGAGGTTCAGTCAGACCTATTCTCCGGGAAGATGCAAGCAACCAAACAAGTCACTTCTGACCGAGTCAGACGTGCACGTCTGACCGGGGTCGGTCAGATCCAACCAAACAGTCCCTTAGAATATGAATGGAATTTTGGTTCTTGTGGAAAGCTAGAGATGAAAAGGTGTTTCAAAACATAAAACGCCCTCTTCTAAGATTGTTGAAGACATCAAACCTTGTCTATTTCAATGGATTAAAAATGCAGGTCCAACAACATACACAAGTTATAAAGAGAAGTTACACCAATTATGCCACTCAATATCTAGCGATGTAGCTCTATATTTTAACCACCAAAACGCATTAACTTTAATATTTTCCACCACCTTTGAGACGGTCATTTGCTCCCCTTTATTGCATCGTTCCTTGCCTTCCATATAAACCACAAAGTTGCCAAAACAATACAATGTTTAACCCTACCAATCTTAGTTCCTGAATCCGATCCATGAATTATCTCCGCGCATTGTTGATCCGCTCCAGTCCCTCCACATGGTAGCTTACACCACCTGTATATTCCTAACCAAATTGCTTTAGCAAACATGCAATTGATTAGCACGTGATCTGCTGATTCTGGCTTCCCAAAGCAAAATTGCACTTGATGAATGGTTGCAATACTCCCTACTCGGCCAACGCCACTCTTGTTTGAATCCTACCCAATTTCGCCTTCCACGCAAACCCATTTACTTTCAGCGGCACCCAAGGGATCCAAGGATAGGCGCCTGGTCAACTACGTATGATTCGCTTCTATAATCTTTCTTAGAGACCTCGTAGAGTATTCACCCGAGTCATCTCCTAACCAAGTCCATCTATCCTTCCCATTATGAGCATTGAAGCTTTGAAGAAGATCTAAGAGTTGGATGAGTTCCCCCATCTCAGCTTCCGATAGTTGAGCCTTCCTCCACTTCCAATTCTATTGGATCCCGTCTGAACGTTTAACCATACGATTTCTCACCACGCATGATTTTTCTTTCTTTATATTGAACAACAGTGGAAATTTATCTTTAAAGCATAGCTATTAATCAATTTTTAAGATATTACAATTGTAATATGTAGGAATCATATCTCAATTGAATGATTAATGCTTAACCACCAACCGACTGGTGTGTTCCCCTATTAATTATAGTCCTAAGGATTATATATAAATAAAAATAAAATTAAAAATATCAACTCTTTCTACTTAATTACCACTCTTAAAATTTACTATATATAACATAATTTTTACTTTATATCTTAAATTAAACTAACTTATTTTATAAATATTTCAACTTTTGATTTCTTGAAAAGTTCATATTTCTTTTTTTTAAGAAGGCAATACTTATGAAAGTCCAACACCGTCGGGAAAAAAAAAAAAAAAAAAAAAAAAAAAGGTCAAGCAGCAAGATAACTAGCTAGTCGAATGTCAATGTAGGTAGGATAGTTAGGCTTTTATTCATGTACCACCATGAACTTCCTGTGTTTTCTAGCTGATGTTATCGTTGACAACCTAATAAAACATCAAATTGTAGCCGTTTGTGACCTTTAAATTCCAAATATTAACATATAAACCATATTCGTTTAATTTATTACAATTATGATTAGGACTGCAAACGAACTGAACGTTTAGCGAACAGTTCGTGAACCGTTCGGCGGGAAGTTCGTTTATGTTCGTTCGTTTAGTTAATGAACGAACACGAACAAGAAAATTCCGTTCGTTTAGTTAAACGAACGAATATGAACATAAGTCGCGTTCGTTCATTTATGTTCGTGAACGTTCGATAATGTGTTCGTTTATGTTCGTTAATGTCCGTTCGATAATGTGTTCGTTAATGTGTTCGTTTATATTCTTATTTTTGTTATTTTTATGACTATTATATCAAGTATTTTTTGATATTTATGTTAAGTACTTATTTATTTTTGATTGATTTTGTGTAATGTTTGTAATAAAAATATAAATTTTATTCTAAAATAAATCTATAATCATTTGTATTCGCTTGTGTTCATGAGTTTCGTGGTGTTCGTCATGTTCAGGAACAGTTATTTGTGTGCTTTTGGTTGTGTTAATTTATGCTCGGTAAGTGTTCGTAAACAGTTTATGAACATGTTCATTTTCTTAATGAACGAACACGAACAAAAAATCTCGTTCGATAAGTGTTCGTGAACAGTTCATGAACAAGTATATCTCTTAACGAACAAACAAGAACAAGGCCGTGTTCGTTCGGTTTGTTTGCAGCCCTAATTATGATATATTAATTTTAAGAAATGCTAAAATTTATCTTGTGTAGAAATACTGACGTGTGAGATCATCAAATTGTATTTAATTAATTTTTCACATATTCAAATAATACATTATAGAGTTAAATGCAATTTGCAACCCTGAGGAATGCACCAGATTGCAGGTTGCAACCTTATTTCAGAATTTTTGCTATTTGCAACCCTCACATTTCCAAACTCTGCAGTTTACACCCCTCCGTCAACTTGTTGTTACTTTATTTCGTGAATGTGAGGGTAAAAGTGTCTTTTACTCCACCTGAAACCTTCTTCTTCTCTAATTCTTGAAAGTTGGGACTCGCCAATTGAAACCCTCTTCTTCTCTATACGCCGTCTTCTTCTTCTCCACCTGATGTTGAAGGATCGCGGCACCCGACGGTCACCCCAAATGCGGTCAATTCGAGCTGAATGCGATTTCAATCCCGAAATAGAATACAGTAAGTGTTGATTCAGCAACTGAGTGTAGATTCCACAACAGTGTTTGAATACGATTGTTGAATGTGTTGATTGCTATTTGATGAATGCCATTGCTGAATGCCATTGTTGAATGCTAAATTCAGTGTTGATTTCGAATTATGGTTTGACTTTGGGTGTTTGAAATGTATCTTGCATGATAGTAATGTGTTTGACTTTGGGTGTATTTAAATTACAATTGATTTCTATATACTTGAAATGCGTTTTTTTTTAAATCCGAGGCTACAATGTGTGTTTTGTTTTTTATTTCAGGCGGGAGTGTTATGGCAAGCCTAAAGATTTGGCATGGAGGTTATTTTTCAGATTATCCAAACATGGAGTATGTTGATGGTAAGCAATTTTTTGTTGACTATGTTACTTTGGAAGACATATGAGTAAAACAATTGGAAAGTCAGTTTCATATTTGGTTTGACTTTCATATCCACTGTCATTTTATGCAACCGATTTACATATGTGTATGTCTATATTAATGCAGGGACTTTTACCGGCTGTTTTAAAGGTATTTCCAAATGCCGAACATAGGTATTGTCTAACCCACTTGATGAATCCACATCGTTTCTTCTACAAATTGCAATTAGATCAGTAATAGGGAGAAACAAAATCAAGAATTTAGTAGAAACAACCTAATCAACGCGACTTACACAACAAACAAACGATCGACCCGGATTAGCTCGGGCCTTTGAGGTTCGAATGGTTGTCTCTGAGCCACATTTCGCATAGAAATCACCGGTTGGATGAGAGGAGATAGACGAACCCGAAGTAGACATTGGCTGTTGAAGATCGAAGGTTGGATGAACGTGAGGTTTGCAAATAGGTCGGCTGCTCTTTGATGGCTCTTTGAGAGCCCGGCTCTCGTTCGCGACTTCTCTTTGGTGGCTCTCATTTGCGACATGTATTTCTCCTTGATGGCTATCGTTCACGATTTTGGGGGTTTTATTTAGAAGAATAGGCGGGTATAAATGACTTTTACCCTCACATTCACGGAATAAAGTAACAGCAAGTTGACGGAGGGGTGTAAACTACAGAGTTTGGAAATGTGAGGGTTGCAAATAGCGAAAATTCTGAAATAAGGTTACAACCTGCAATCTGGTGTATTCCTCAGGGTTACAAATTGCATTTAACTCTACATTATACTTCTAAAGTTTGTTGAGCCATCAATTGATGTTTTTAATAATGTCACATTTATTAGTGAAGTAGTAAAAACCTGTAATGTTCATGGTAGTTAATAGAATTCTTCCTTCTGATATGGGGTGTGACAGTTAATAGAGTTCGACTTGGTCGACACGGTTTGTACAAGAAAACACCGGTAGCATCGTTACATAGAAGGACTTGACCTAGCGTGAGAATAAGTAAAAGTTGAGGGGTAAAAAGTATCGTGGAATGATTAAATGAATGTTAACCCGCATGGAAAGATCCTCTTGCTATTTATAGCCTATATATAGTATTTGTTGCAACCGTGCCACGTGTCAAGTGATCCTTTTTGCCGTGTTAGTCTAGAATTCAGTTTGCCACGTCAGTTATTCATAATGTTCCTACCACATATAAAATTGTCACGTCATCTGACGCATAATAATGTTCGTTCTTTAGTCAGATTCTATCTTGTTCTTGATAAACTAATGTAAATCTGAACCAATGCTCGGTCCTTAACTTACGTTTATCAATTAGGTCTCACCAGTGTTGTAGCCCTAATCCGAACCTATTCCAAAGTCTACTATTAAGTCTACTATATATGTCTGTTCTTCTTAAGTATTATGTTTATTTAGATAATTTTATCATACAATAGTTTACTCGTATATAATCTATTTAAATTCAAAAGTCCAGTAACTTAATATTTTCCTATTTTGAAGTATGTAGTATAGTTATTTCATATGTTAGATGAGTCATATGTTGGGTTTTCTTCTTTCAATGTTCATCGAAATAAACGAACCTAGTACTCTCATTTTTCAAGGAACTTAGGATCAAGGGCCACCACAATTTTTAACATGATTAAAGTTTTCATCTTTCTTATCCTTTTTTTTTTAATTTTTAACAGCAAATGGGATATTATTAATCACCCAAACAAAATACTAAATCATCTAGTGAGGCACTTGACAGAAACGCTACACTAGGATTAAAGTTTTCTTCTATCATGATACTAACATTCTAATTTTCTTATAAATTTAGCTGTCGTTTAGGTTTATAAAAAGTTTCAGATGATTCATTAATCTTCAAAAAATACTCTAATCATCCTTTATGTATACTTTTCATAACTGATTACGTCCTTTAGATTAACGGGCGTTAATTTTCTCCTTTAAGTTAAGGGCATTTTAGTCTTTCTACCCCTTAAAAGACTATTTTGAAACTCTAAACCTAATTTAAAAGACGTTTTTCGTAATTTGCTTTTATTTCAAAAATTGTTATACATATAATTTTTTAAATTATTTTATTTTAATAAAGATATACAAGTAACATATATTATACAAATTTACAAAGTTTTATCATAACTTTTAATAATATAAATTTTAATTAGTTAATAATTATTTATTAATTAATTGCAATTTATATTATTAAAGTTGTACTAATATTATTATGTTAAATATAAAATTTAGACACAAGACAAATTTTTATTAATTTAAAAAATATTATATATATTACAAACTATCAAATACATTATGCATCATGATTTGTACCTTAGCTTTAGTGGTTGTATTCATTTTTTGTTTTTTTATCTTTAATTTCTTTTTACTTTTAACCCTAATACTTTTACATCGTTTACAATTTTACTCTTAAAAATTTACACTTTCAAATTTAGTCCCTTGTACTTTTCATCTTTTATAACTTTTCGTTTTACACTTCGGTCTAAATTTTACGAGTTAACAAGCTGCAACGTGCGTGTGTAATTCCACGTTTTTATGCCAATTTTTTTTTCCAGTTTATCAGTCACTTCAAAATGCGCAGGTCCCAGATCGACTTAGTTATTGTTTTTAATGTTTTACGTTTCACGTGCGTAGCTTAATGTTTTTACGTCTATTTTTCGTTCTTACTTAAAACTAGAATATATTTTTAGTTAAAAAAACGCAAGAGGAATGGTTTATGAAATTTAGTTAAAACTTAAATTAAAAACTAACTATATGTGAACCTGTCTGTTAATCACTATTATATCTTAGATTAAAAAAACAAGTTTAAGGTAGTAATCTATAATTATATAAAAATATTTTGTAAAAAATATTAAAGGTAAAGTATATAGGGCTAAGGGCGTAAGTATAAAAATAATTACTATTTACATAATTTATATTTATATGTAAAATGTTGATGAAAATAATTAATAATATATGTTATGTTATATATTAAAATCATATGTATATGTATAATTATAAAAATGCATAAATTAACTAAAAGATAAAATAGTTGCAGAAAACGTCCTTTATATTTAATTACGTAAATAGTCCTTTAGAGGTAAAAAGACCAAATTACCCTTTATTTAACAGAATAATTTAACAGCAGTTAGTCTAAAGAATGAAATCTGTTATAAAAGATATAAATTAAAGATGATTAGAGTACTTTTTGAAGATAAATGATGATATCTGCAATTTTTTATAAACCTAAAGGACATGTCTGTAATTTTGTCTAATATAAATTATAATTAGTTAATAGTTATTTATTAACTAATTTGAATTTATATTATTAAATTTGTATTAATATTATCATGGTAAATGTAAAATTTAGACACAAAACAACTTTTTATTAATTTAAAAAATATTATATATATTACTAATTATCAAATACATTGTGCATCATGATTTGTACATTACCTTTAGTGGTTGTATCCGCTTTTGGTTTTTTTATCTATAATATTTTTACTTTTAACTCTAATACTTTTACATCGTTTCCAATTGTGCCCTTATAATTTTTTACTTTCAACTTTGGTCTCTTATACTTTTCATCTTTTATAAACTTTTCGTTTACACTTCGGAGTTAACAAGCCGCAACTTGTGTGTGATTCCATGTTTTATGTCTATTTTTTCAGTTTATCAGCCACGTCAAAACGCGCAGCTCCTAGATCGACTTAGTTATTGTTTTTAATGTTTTACGTTTCACGTGCGTAGTTTAATGTTTTTACTTTTCGTTTGGTTTTATTTTTCTTTTTTACTTAAAACTAAAAAATATTTTTAATTAGAAAAACACAGGAGGAACGTTTCATGAAATTTAGTTAAAACTTAATTAAAAAAACTAACCATATGTGACCCTCTCTGTTAATCACTATTATAACTTAGATTAAAAAACAAGTTTAAGGTAGTAATCTATAATTATATAAAATATATTGTAAAAATATTAAAGGTAAAGTATATTGGGCTAAGGGCGTAAGTATAAAAAATAATAATACTATTTACATAATTTATATTTATATGTGAAATGTTGATGAAAATAATTAAATAATATATGTTATGTTATATATAAAAATCATATGGATATTTATAATTGTAAAAATGCATAAACCAACTAAAAGATAAAAGAGTTGCAGAAAACATCATTTATGTTTAATTACATAAATAGTCTTTTAGAGGTAAAAAGACCAAATTATCATTGACTTAACAGAATAACTTAACAGCAGTTAGTTTAAACTTTAAAGGACGAAATCTGTTATAAAATATATACATAAAGGATGATTAAAATAATTTTTGAAGATAAAGGATGTACCTGCAATTTTCTTTTACGTTTTCTATAATTTTGTCAAAATTTTATGTGACGGTCGCATAGGCTTTTGTTACTTCTGTAGGATAAATTTACAATTTAAAATGCTGTTAATATAATAAAATCCAACCTTATTTAAATAGTCCAAGTAAATTCCCAAATATCAAATAGTCCATTTACCAACCTGATAAAACCTTTAAGGCCCAAATAAACTAGACCAAACATATTTTATTATATCTAAACTATATTATAACGCACGAAAGAAGGATTTCTGTCAAAATTAAGAGATTTGTAAATTTTAAGCACAAGGTACAATCTAAAAAATCAATTTAATAAGGATAATTATGTCTTTCTAACGCTACCAAAAAAGTAGAACTTTAAATTTATTTACATTTAGACCCTTGTATCTTTAATTATATACAATTTTTTTCATGTTTGTTACAATATGCTTAAAAGAAGGAATTCAGTTTTTTAAATATAAAACTAACCAGAGACGAGTACCATAATAAAAGGTGTCGCACGCGTCGCATTGCGCGGGCACGTTACTAGTGATATTATAATATAAATATGCCCAATCACTAATTTAACCATTTTGAGTTTTGAATAAGAAAATTACACAAATGGCCTTGGATTTTTTTTTCTAACAGAATGAGAACTCAAACACATATTTAACCTGTTCTTAATTCTGTAGCATAATTAGTTTACACAAATTCACAAGCGACTCGCACACAAAATTCAACTTTTAAATAACTTTAAGTTTATATAAGTTGTTACAAATATAATTACTCAAATATAATTAAATAAATTAATAAAAAAATATATCAATTTCATACAAAACTTTCTTACAAATCGAAAACCACCTTAAAAAAGTAATATATTTATTCTTTTAATATTTTTTCCATTTTATTTTTTTACAGTTTTCTAACTACTAAAATTTAATTGGTTTTTTTAAATTTGCAACAACTTGAATTTAAAATTGAAACATAGCTAAAAAACACATCACAGCAATCATTGTCTTATAGTCACTTTTATTTTAAGTGTAGTTTGTTAAGTTATTTAAGAAAAAAGTCTAAGAGATGACATCTCGATAATAAGTGATGTATTTCTCTAACAAAAATTTATGGATTATAATCTAGTCTTGTAGAATACAAGATGTGATTTTGTTCTAGAAAACCTATGATTTTTCAAAAGAAGATAGTAATCAAGAAAAATAATAAAAGATATTATAAAGTTACTAGCAATATATCATATATGCTCTTAGCAATATGTGAATTGTATGTATATATTTTATATAATATTGTTAATAGAAAATAAAAATGGTTGAATTTATCATATTCAAGATGCAACAAATTTATTTTTATAAATAACCTATATATTAATAATCAAAGGTAGTGAAGGTGTTTTTTGAATCACAACCATCCAAATGCACATATATGGTTGTGAATTTTTTTATCATTTTAAGTTTTGCATGTATTCATGACTGTTGTTACATTCTTTTCTTATGTTCAAAGAAATAAAGACAAGATGATATCAATAGATATTAAAATACCTTTCTATTTATGTTAACTGTTTTTTTTACTATTAATATCTTTTTTTTTCAACGGCATAAATTATATATAAAAAAACTAGCGGGAAGCTAACAAGTAGGAGTACTTTACGAAAGAATAGATGAAAAATTAAAATCACACCAATGACCCTAATCTAGACAAGTAACTTTTTCTCTATATTTAATCCAGATAAAGAATGACACTAAAATATCTTTAAATACATAGTCCACACCATGATTGTTGTCCTTGAACATACAATCATTCCGCCAAATCCAAATGTGCCACATGGTAGCACGAAAAATCACCAAAAAAATATTTTTAAACAGTTTATCACCGTTAATATTGATAGGGATTTGAAGCAATTCTTAACGCTTTCCACTCCGGTAAGGATGCACCTGCACCAACATTGAAATTTTACCCAAAGAAGTCTTGCAATAGGGCATTGAATGAGAAGATGGTCTGTGGGCTCCAAGTGATCTCCACAAGCTAAGCAAATTGTACTCGCCACCGAAACATTGCAAGACCTACTATTAATATCTAATATGACTTGTAAATAAAAAGTAAAAGAGATGTGCATATTTAAATTGAAAATCTAGTTATTAATATTCATCTTTATTTGTCTAAGTCGATTTAAATAATCTTCTCTCTTTCTACATTAACATTTCATCATCAACATCAACCGATAGTATTTTACCACCCAAACGAGAATTTAATTGTTATAGTTACTATAAGCTCGTCCTCTCTATATTCTAAGTAATATGATCGATCAATGACTAATCAATTAATGATATGTAACTAACTGAATTTAGTAAGTAAATTTTAGACATCAAAAGTAGCCTAAAAAAGTAAGAAATTTAATTTTTAAAAACCGATCACTATCAAAATAAAATCCCCTCAATTAATATTTCATCTCTCATATCTAATTTTCTATAACACGAAGTCATGTAAATAGAAATTGATTCAAGTAATTTATATACAATAAACCGTAAAATTGTCACACGTGTATAACAAAACCAAAAAATATATAAATGTTAAATTACAAATACCTATAGTGGTTACTTCTGTAAGTATACATTGTATCATAAACCAACATTTCGTAATTTGTGATAGTATTTAGTTTTCAAAAATATAATTCCATGCTCAAGTTATTCTAGAGCTCAAGATGAGAAATATATGGTATTAACACTTTCAATCAAGTACCTTCTCACTACAAAAATATCTTATAACTGTTGATAACCCAATCTGTTTGATTGTTTCATATCTTTCTAACAAAAACAAGAGTTTATGTTCTTAACTTAAGAGCTTAAAAGGGGACCTTAAAAACTAATACTTTTAATCAAATTCTAGTTTGGTATTCAGGGTACCTAATCTTCTTGAACATATCTTTCAGTTCTTTATGATCCACCATCTGTTGCAAAATCTCATCACCCACAATCACCTTGTTCTTCGACTCCCCGCCAGCGTTGGAACCCGAAGAAAACACCATTTCGGCTAACCGCCATTTCTCCACCTGTCTGTCATACTTCTCCTCTTCACTGGTGCCCGCCGCCATCAAGTGGTATGTGTACACCACTTTCTTCTGTCCAATCCTATAAGCTCTACTAATGGCTTGTCGTTCGACAGATGGGTTCCAAACAACATCCAAAAGAACCACCCGAGAGGCGCCATATAGATGTATCCCTTCAGAACAACACTTCGTAGATGCCAACAATACTTTCAGATCACTTTTTGGATCGTTGAAGGCGTTTATGATCTTCTGCCTGCGCGTCTGATGAATCTTTCCTTTTATGTGTGTGATCTCCTTTTCAACATCCCAACCAAAGGTGCGAACGATTTGATCCTGTAACAGCTCTGATGGCTGGATATATTGACTAAAGATCAAAACTTTTTCATTTAAAGAAAGACTCAGGCGAATCAGCTCCATAACAAACCTAGTTTTCACACCAACTTCAGGCTGCAGTCTCACATCTTCGAGTTCTTTTTTGCTTATCGACTTGTTTTCTTTCTCAGACAGCGAGCAGTGAAGGAACAACGATGGATGAACCGACACCAAAGCAACCTTATGTTCATACTCAAAAGTGCTAGCTGAATTCCCCAAGTTTTCGATGAAATTTTTCTGAAATGCAGGTGGATTTAGAAGAATGACACTTTGTTTCAACCCAGGAAGCTTGCTTTGTAAAATATGTCCTTTGTGCACATGAACAAAAGGCGAAATGATCCCTTTGAGCTTCTTAATATCTTCAGTACTTGATCTACCTCTAGATTTCTTCATGTTCATCTTCTGAATCATATCTGCAAAAAACTTTTCTTTCCAAATACTATTGGCAGTTTTTGGCCTTACTATACGCAGCGTGTTAAACAACTCCCTGAAGTTGTTTTGAAACGGTGTTCCTGATAAAATCACTCGGTTTTTAGTCTCTAGTTTCACAAGTGTGTTCCAAATTTTACTGTTTTGGTTACGGGGCGTGTGTCCTTCATCAAGAACTACTAGCCCTGGCTTATCCAGCAAACAGGTTCTTATTTTCTCACCACGCGTGTTCCTTTTGTACGAATCACCAGCTAGCTTTTCATACAGGTTATAGCTTACTCCAAGCACACTCCCACCAGAAATCCAAGAATGTATCTTTATAGCACGTATTGAATCTTTATTATGTCTAGAACCGCCATTGATCACTTCTTTACTCAAAGGATCAGTGTTGTGAAGGTTAATGAAAGAAAACCCAACTTGCCATTTCTTGAATTCAGCTTCCCATGTTAGAAGCATGCTAGCTGGAGCTACTATCACCGGGCGACACTTGGGAAACCTCTTGAGAAATGACTCTATAAATACAATGGTCAAGAAGGTTTTACCAGTGCCAGGGGCGTGTGAGATGATGCAGCCCCCGGCCCCAACACCACCACCACCGCGTTGACAGAGGTTTTGTAGTTTTGATAGCTCAATAGTTCCTGCTAAATTCTTCCACAAAAACTCGAAACCTTCTTGTTGATGGGGATACATGTGTGCCTGAATACGGGCTGGGATGAGTTCCCAAACGGTTCCTTTAGTCTGCTTGCAAATGTCATAAGGGTTTGAATCTAGATCCATGAGATATGGGTTTTCATGACTTGAGAACTGTTGTTCATCTAAATGATAACGTCTTTTCAACTTATATGGTGCATAGTTTGCCTGCAATGTATCGTAGTAACCATCTTAAGTACAGGTTGTAGAAAATAGTATAAGACGTGTTAAAAGGAAGATTTAATAGATAATATTGTTTTCTTTTTGTTAATGTGCGTTTTTGCAGCTAGTTATGAACTGATTATTTGCTTCTAAATGACCATATAATAAGAATTTGTCATCCAAACATTGATCATATAAGGTTACTTGTTACTCACTAGCTTCGGTATCACATATCTGCTCTCGAGAATAACAGCGCCACATAAACAGCATCTCAAGCCCGTTTGCTCTTCATATACAACATCACCATGCACCCCTCTTTTGCAAGGGTCAATATCATCATAATTGTCATCTGTCTCACTATTCTCCTCAACCTTCATAAACAGTAAACAAACAAACGTACCTAGTAAAATCTCACTGCTTCCAACTCATAAACAAAATATATGTAGTTAAAAATTTATAGTAGACAAAAGAACACAGATAAAACTAACCTTGGAAATTCTGTAGGAACCAATTTCATCACATTGTAGTGCGAATTCCATCTCCTGGAATAACACTTCTCCATTTGATTCATCAGTTCTTTGACTCGATTCATCCTCACTGTCATCAAATCTAAACTGTGAAGGAAGACGATCATCTTCGTTTATGGTATCAGCTTCTTCATTACTAACAATGGAGTACAAAAGAGCATCTATACAGCCACCTTCATCTCGTCGTCCACCCTTAGATTTTTTATATTGTCCACCCTTCCTAGATCTTTCATATTTAACCGGGTTTGCTTTATCAACTGTCATGTAATGACCCTTTACATTGCCTTTTGCATTTTGTTTTTCATTATCATCTGTGAGGCTCGATTCATCCATTTGTTTTTTATCTCGTTTTGTGATCATGTTTGTTTTGTGTAAGGAAGGAGTCTTCTCTTTTCGGGCAGCTGATTCACTCCAAACTTTTTCCTTAACTTTGTGAGTGCGTTGATGCAGCCTCTTCTTTGCAAGTGAAAAATCAGCGTCATTCAAGTCATCACTCTCGCTTTCACTAGAACTAAATAGCTCATCATCATCATCAGTAGACTGCATCGAGCTTGCTTTTGTATCCTTTTGACTTCCATTATCATATTTGCAAGACATGTGAAAATCCACATCAATATCTGCCATGAATTTTACATTTAGACACAAGATTACACATCAAAAATCTAAAATCAAGATAAAAGAAGCATCACCTTGTTCTTCAAGGATCACACATCCATCATCTGAATCTGAGTTATCTAATGAGTTAACAGTTTCTGCAAAAGATAGATTAATTGTAGAATTGTCTGGCCTCTTGTTTGACATCAAAAGGCGAAAGTCAAACTCATCCTTCTCGCTTTCACTAGAAAGAACCTGTTCATCTTCATCGTCTTCAGTAGACTGCAGCGCGCCTGCTTCTGTATTGTTTTCACTTCCATGGTGAAATTTGAAGGGTGTTTGAAGATCCTCATCATCCTCTGGTATGAATTTAACATTTAAAAACATAAACAAACGAGTTGAGTAATGGGTCAAAAATATAGTAACTACTAATATTTGTCATCCAAAAGTTGAAACTTTATATATATTTTTGGTCTCAAACAGATCAAGAATAATATATTATCACCTTCTACATCAGATTTATCTGAGTAAACAAAGTACAGATGTGGCCCCGTTTTAAACGGATTCGCTGAACCATAGCCTTTGATCTTATCATCAGATTCAGCATATAACTTCAAGATTCATTAAAAAAACACAAAACTCCATACACCCTGATTCTTACCTTCATCAAGCTTTCATCTTGATCAAAACAGAGTATACAAAATCGCAAACAAGCAACACCCAAACAAATTAGCATAAAGATTACAGCAAACATTACCCTTTTGAGTACTTTTTTCAAAAGCTCTGTTCTTGATCCAATAATCATCAACATCAATAACTTCATGATCTTCTTGCTTAACACCATTCTGTGTGCACCCTGTTCCCCTTTTCAGCTTTCGAGACCGATTCGACGCAGAACCGCAAACCCCTGGACTGATTCCACTAAACCCTAAACAAAGATCATCAAACAAAACAGATCATACACCCAAGATTCCAACAATGTAAATAATCAACATGACTATAAGTGTTAACAAGTGTTAAACCACTTTATGATCAATCAAACAGTACTCAACAACAATCATTGATCAAGAACACATGTATGTGTGTTACCTTGAGCATGAAGTTGTGTTTGAAGTCTTGTTCTTTTGGCTACAGGTACATGTGCAGGTGAGTTATAAGTGTTCATGGTGAAGAGAATCAAAGGGTGTTGAAAAGGGTTTTAGTTTTTTTTGCAGAGGAGATGAAGGGTTTAATGTGATGAAGAAGATGAAGAATCAATGAAGTCTGTGACAGGGGGTTTATTAGCGGGTAGATCATATTAAATATTAATTGTGATTTGATTCAGTTTCTAATGATTATACTTGTTTTTTCCTTAAATTTAATATAGATTGTATTTTATAAATTTTGTGTTATTTGTGTTATTTAATTTAACAAATTAAACGTGTTTGGTGACGGTACGTGTGTTTTCTACTTTTTTCAAACAATGCACCTGGAGATCTGTATATTACAAAAAAATAGGAATATTTATAGCGCTATTACGTCTGAGATAAAACTGCAACCTGCTAAAAACTTATAATAAGTAGGGGCTGAAGTCATCACTTTGTTGAATTTTGGAGGGTAGTAGATATAATAATAATATTAATAATAATAATCAAATTATTATTTTAGTTTCTTTTGTTGGAGTATTTTAGTTATTTGAGTATAAAAAGTAACATTTAACAAATTAAGTCATGTGATTTGTATCATGTAACTATTTCAGTTTAATTTATTAACAGAGTTATAATGTTTTGTTAATTTTTATTTAAATAAACAAACTATTCTTAGACTGAAATGGTTATTTTAATTACCTCGGAGACATTAGTTTTTTTATAATAAATGATTTATTTTTCAAAATTTCTTTAGACGTATTTTTAAACCTTTTGTTATTTAGACGTCATTTTCTTAAACAGTCGGTTTTTAAATCTTTTTTTTAAATCGTTCGATTATTAAACGTCTTTTCAAACATTCATCTTATTTAAAAGAGTTTTTAAACTGTTCGACTTATAAAAATTCTTTTTTAAACAGCTATGCTTATTGAAACTTTCTTTTTTAACTGTTTGATTTGTTTTAAATCGTTTGTTTTATTTAAACCGTCTGTTTTATATAATTTATTGGTTTTTTTAACCGTCTTTCTGAATCCATTCGATTTATTTAACATCTTTTTCTATCTATTATCTAACTTCCTGTATTGAATCATTAGCTTTTGCACTCCTATCAATTATATTTTGCTTGGTGAAAAACATTGGGTTATAAGTATGCAAATGATTTTGACATTTTCTATTAAACGGAGGTGCACTATCTGCCTAAAACTACAACCCCACTTTGTCTTTGTTTAAAACTACATAATAATTTTGAGGTGCACTATCTGCCTAAAACTACAACCCCACTTTAAAAAGTTAAAACAGATTGTAAAACTCTAAACATTGCTTGCTCACTTGTTACAAAGACATGCACATAGTTTGTTGTTTTATCATTCATGTATCAAATAAATTAAATACTTCTAATTTTGCCAAGTAACACAATACAAAACCACCGTGTAGCATGTGTGTGTATTGATATTTAAGTTTGTGAAGAAATTCCCTGCACAACGCGTACATGGAACACTTTTTATGGTTATTTATAAAATATAATTACAAAAATTGGTCGTTGGTAAATGGGTCAAAGCATGTACTTTGATGCGGTTCAAGCCAACACATGATAACTTATTCTATCTTCTTTTTTATATATGTTATGGTTTTTTTGAAAATACGAGTGTAGGAAGTACAACTTTTTAGTAAAGCCTATTGACCCGTTTGGTATATTTCATTTTTAGTTAAATTCTTTAACTTGACCCAATTGTCAAAATCGCTAATGTTTATTAAGTTGATCTTTTGATTTCAAAATTGTTAGATCCCAAATGCAATGAAAATATTAAAGGAGATTATTTAGTCATTTGCAGTGGGTCGAAAAACAAAAACAAAAAAGAAACATAAACTCTAGTTGCAATTAGGCCATTGAAAAACTATTTAGAGAATTGGTGATTCATTTTTCAAGGTTAACAATAAGTTTAATTTCATTGTAAATTTCTTAATATTCGCCAGGAACCTAGAACACAAATTAGTGTATTCGTTTTTTAAAAAGTTTTCAATACACGAACATTATACTTTTTGTCTTTGAACTATGTGATCTATCTTTTTTCTAATGCATATATGTATTTTGGAGTTTAAAAACAAACAAGGGTGTTGTGGTTGAAGGTCTAAAATCGAACATATAGGATGAAGATCTAGGCCACAACATCGCCTAGAAGTACCTTGAACCATCATTGCCTTCATTCCTGTCGATTACCAAATGTATTTAAGAAGGGCCACACTAGATATGGGTAGTGCGCCAGTGCGGGAAATCGAGATGGACATAAAAGCCGGTTCGGGAACCGGTTTGACGCAAACCAGTCCCAAACCGACCCAACCCGCCCGGTTCCTCTTTGGTTTCAAAATTCCAGGAGCAAAACCGATTTCAAACTGGTCTGGTTTATAAACTGGTTCAATACTCAAACTTGTTTCCAAACCTGTTTTTAAAACTAGCCATTACCCAACGTTTATATAGACGTTTTTTTTTACCGTTTGGGGCATTTTGACCCTTTTTTGGTGTTTTTTACCATTATACCTCCCGTAAATCAGTATAAATATATTTTAAATGTTTTGGTTGAACCACAACAACTTAAAACGCTTTTTACTCTAAAAATTCTCAAAAACGTTCAATACTTCCGTGCATTTAAAAAAAAAGTTTCAAATGGTTTCATCAAGTGCTCAATCATCCGTTGGTTATGATGCGTCTTCAAGCAACGTGGTGGTGGCAATCCTTCCTACGAATAGGAACCCCGAAATATGATGCAATTACGATTTATGTCAAATGACTAGCGGTCCGAACAAAACTCGTTGCAAGTTTTGCAGTAAGTTTTTAAAAAATGATGTAAACACAACTTTACTTAATGTCTTTAAAATTAAATGAGTTGTCGTTTAGGGGTAAACCTTATTCGGATATGATACTTTCAATAAAGAAAAACTTAAAAAGTATTTTAAAAGAATGTCTCCGGTTATTATATGTGTCGTTGCTTTAAACCCTTGCTTAAATACTTTGGGGTTTGAAATTTTACTTGATAAAATTACTCTTGATTTGGGTTTGTATGAAGAAGACCTATTTTATGGCCAAACTTTAAAAGTTAATTTTAACAAATATTCAAACATTTTGATGTTTATTTAGTAACATACGGTGAAACATCAAGCATTCATGAGTAAATGAGACATGCGGCACATGTCAAAATTTCAAATGATCCAATGTTTGTTTGTATAATACTTTAAGAGATGAAGGTAATAAACGATAACATGGTAACACTTCTAGTAGTGAACTCGGGAGGTATGGTGTGATGAACTTTTTATCCAACATGACTCTATAAGATTTTAAATTTTTTTGATTTGTTGGCTTGGTGGAAAGGTAAGGAGGATTAATTTCCCATCCTATCCAACATGACCCGTGTCATAGCCGAGAAGTTCCAAAATCCTTTCTTTTCGAGTTTTCGAGTTGTTTCTGAACCCTCGAAAAAACCCTACTCTTTGTGTTTTGCAGATCATTGAATCTGGTGTTCTTCGTAATCTGATGTTCTAATTTTCGAGACGAAAATTCCTTCAACAAGGGGATGATGTGACACTCCGTATTTTCAGGTTAACACCATTACCGCTATCTAACTTCTCTTCGATATTTTCTTTAAAGTAAATCAATTTTATTATTATTATGAATAATTAAATCCAAACCTAACTAAACCTAATTAACACAAACTACAACTCAAGTAAACTTTAGGGACTAGATGTGGCAAGATTTCAAATATGAATTCATTTAAGCACCCACCCTGCCGTAAACCTCACCCTCATTCATTCTCCCCTGTTCTTTTACGAAACCCTAGAGCCTTCATTCGAAGTGCTTTCTGCCATCGACCACCAGCCGTGAGCAACCACCTTCGACAGCCTCCTTCACCCCTCGCTCGGCTCTTGGCGGGCCTCTTGTCCTCACAGTTTCCTTCACCGGAGACGTCTCTTCCGTGGTGGCCATTCTCCTCGGTGGTCAAGACACCCGCAATCTTTTGAAGAACCGATCGAACGACGGTCGCAAACGATGATCGACGAAACTCTTCATCTTGTTCGGTAAGATTACCCGACCCATACTCACATTTGTATCATTACGGTTTCGGTTTCAGTTTCAGTTTCAACCTAGTTCGTTACGCGCGCGACCTATTTGGGTCACGATTTGGCCGCGTGGGGTACTTACGTGGATGCATGGTTACGGGGTGTTCTTGTGTTTCGGTTATGTGTAGGTGCCGTGTGTATGTGTGTGCTTGAATATGATGTTATATATACATATATCAATTTATTGCAAGTTGTGTAGTGGTGCGTGAGTGCCGAATAGGTGGCTATGTGTGTATGTTTCGATTGATGTTGGGGGTGTGATGGCAGTGCGTGAGTTGTGTGTAGGCATGTGTATGCGGCTGTGGGTTTTGTGTGCGCGTGTTCAATGGTGTGTGTATGCACGCTGTGTGTGTGTGTTTGATTGGGTGTAGTAGGCGCATGGATGTGTGTGGATGTGTGATACTGTGTTGGTGCATGTGAATATTTGCCTTGTGTGTACGCGTGTCATGTGGTGTGTGTATTGATGTGTGTGTGGAAGATGCTGATTTTATTCATGGAGGTGCTTTGCATGCAAATATATATATATATATATACATATATATAAGTGATTTGAATGATAGTAGTACATTGGATGTTTTATTTATGTATATATTAGCGTGTAGGTAGCAAATTGATGGGTGAATATGTTCTTGTTGTTTATGTGTGGTTATGGTGATAATATGCATGTGAAGGTATGAATGCTTACTATGGGTTGGTGGGTCGAAGGCTTGCTTAGGTTGGTTTATGCTTCGGGTTAGTGTTCTGTGTGTGTGTGTTTTTCTGTTGAGTTTGGGTGCATGGGAACTGCTTGGGAGCATGGGAATTGTTTGGGCGCATGAGAACTGTTTGGGAGCATGGGAACTGTTTTGGCGCATGGGAACTGTTTGGGAGTATGGGAACTGTTTGGGGTCATGGGGTTTGATGTTTGTATGGGAGTCTATGGTGCATATGTGTGTTAGGTATGTAAACCTTGGTTACTAAGGTTGTATGTGTGAGCATGTTTGTGGGGTAATATTAATGTCATGCCTGAAACCGAACCGAGAACGCGAAACCGTACAATCCTTATGTTTATAATTAATAATTAATATTAATTATATATTAACTGAAATTCAAGGTATTCGAAAACTTAATTACTTGCTCTCTGCATTATTTCTTGTGTTGTGCTTATAATGTGAGTTCTCAACCCCACTTTACCTGTTTTCGTTGGGGGAAAGAAACGTGTATTCAAAACGTATTTTCATTTGATCAGTATTACTGTAATTATCGTATGATTACTAGTGTTGTACCAATTTAAGTCCTCACATTTCGAATCGTTAATGTATGTTCTTTAGCGAGGTAATTCTGAGTAGATCTACTGGGTTTGACAAACCCCACCCGGGTTAGTCGCGCTAGCACGACTGCATGTCAAACGGGTGTTTAATTGACCTAATTTCTGTTGTTGTGGTTTGGTAGCCACAGCTGAGGCCTTCATTTACATTGTCAGCTTCGGTTGCGAACTTCATACACTATGTAACATGTTTAGTGGACTAGCTATCTACGGATATTACTTTGTTTACTGTATCGGTTTCTACAATGTTCTGTTTATCAAAACCTGTGAACTCACCAACCTTGTGTTGACAATATAGCATGTTTCTTTCAGGTTCTCAAGATGCGCACGCTTAGGATCATCTCATTCATGCATTTATCATCATATGGGTCACATGATACATTTACATTTTTATGAATTTTATTTACATTTAGATTGATTATGCTTTCGCAATTATTCTTATGTTTACATTATCAACTCTGTTTTTGGGAATTCAACGTTAACAAACAATTATATTTTGTAATTAATGTGTCGGTTGGTATAACTAGTGGCTGAGATCCTGGTATGTCACACGCCTAACAGTAATACCCCGTTGGTGGAAATTGAGGGTGTGACAACCTAAGATTTACTAATCGTTCAAGCTTTCACGGTAGTTTCAGAATCTGTTTTTCTGTTAGTGATATGATTATATCAATAAGACAAACTCTACTCACTCCCCAAGCGTTGAAATATCCATTTACTTGAATGATTATTTGGATGCCACGAAAAGAATACAAGACAATTACTCACTTGAAGGAGAATTGGAATATAAAGGTGAATTACCAGGTAGAGGGTGGATTGACACCCGAATAACATATGATGAATCGACATATGATGATTACATTCGAAATAGTTTGGGTTCGGAGGGCGAAGAATAAAAATATCAAAATATGCAACGAATGGACGAATACGTTATATGTTTATTTCTTAGAACAAAAAAATAGAATTTTAGTTGTTTATAATGTTTCTATGTTTTATATTTTTGTATTTCTCTTCTATTTTTAATAATTAAAGCATTGAATGAAATTAATTTTTATAATTCATAAATATCTTTTTACACGTATACAAATAATAAAATAAAAATATATAAATACGTCTTGTGATTATAAGATCCTATTTGTGTTTTTATTTTATTATCTCTCATAGTTTTATATTTTATATTTTAGTTAATTTGTAATAATAAAAAAAAAACAAACCTGTTTTGGCTCAAACCGGTTTGGGCTCGAACCGGTTCAGGAACCGATAGGGTCGGGTTTACCAATCCTAAAACTGGTTGGAACCTGAACCGGTTTCACTCTAAACCTGTTTATACACTTTTCAAAAAACTCGGTTTGTGATAGGTTATCGAGTGAATTGAGACTGACTGGTAAGTATGTTTGTGAAAATATACTTGAATTTTTTTGTTTTTTGATGCGAAAGTTATTTTAGTCATTTCATAAAGGCTAACAAAAAAATTTGACGCTTAGTGCACGGGTGAATTTGAAACCATGTTTGAAACTATTAAATTGTCACTGTAATAAACAAACTATGAGACTAAAATCGTAATTCTCGTCAAACTAGAGAGACTAAAATTGTAATTTACCTTTTTAGTAACTATCTATAGTACAAAAAATATATTTATGATTTAATGTCTTAAAATCACATAATAATTTGGATTATAGTGATTATATATTAATTAATATGTCATTTATTAAATAATAAATTTATATCATAAAAACCAAAAATCTTAAATATTAAAAATATCAAATGGTGCCATAAATTTAAGTGGAAATTTAAGGTGTTACAATAAAATACGAGTGGAAGAACCTTAAAATTAGTTAAATTACAAGTTGTGACATCAAAATAAATCACTGGTTCAAATATCGGTTAGTTACAATAGATAAGATTTCAAAATTATAACTTTTATTTAAAACGTTTACAAAAATATTGTCTAGGAAGAATAAACTTGATCCACGGTTCACCCATGTACCGACAGTTGCATGTTGCACTTTGTGTTACTCAACAACTTAAACCCATTAACACACGGTTAATTGCACACCCACCACGATTCATGATTGTATAAAGTTAACCTTTTTCATTGATATGCTATCGATGCATGACTCAACCATTGATCAACCATAAGTCTTTTATTGAATTATTAATGTAGTTCAAAACACAAATATCAAGTTATGAAAATAAATTTACTTTCGTTATTTAAAATGTACTAGTTAGATACCTTAAGTCTTGGAACATATTAACCACGTACTTTCACAAATCACCACACACATCTCACTCGATAATACAACACCTAACCGCTTTCCATATTAAATTCTCGATTTAACATATCATACCGAGATCATATTACGTACACTTACATAAACAAATGCCACATGTATGTTTCACTCGATCCCAGACATATGCGACTAACATCGCCGTCCACCTCAGTTACTAGTAGTTATCTATATGCGCACTACAACTTACCATTCGACGTATCATCGGTATGTTATAACGATGCATGCCACCAACCAAACACTTTGATGATGCATAGTGTTTGTAAACACACCGAAGTGTAGGCCCTTATGGTATCTAAAAATATCAAATAACGATAGTATTTGAACGCGAAAACGACTATCACCAAGGGTTCTTCGGGTTAGTATCATGGTTCTCGATTGTTGTTGCAACAATCAATAAACCCTAATTGTCCGTCAAACCTTCTATCATTTTTACTTCTGGTGAGTAATTAAACAATGATCACACAATTTCACCTTTGATTTCTGTAATGTTGTAGCGTCATGATTCATGATTCGATTACTGTAAATTGTTTTTAGGGTTATTTGATCGGAGAGATCTGAGTTGTGTGTTTGTTAGGTGTTGATTACGAAGGAGAAGGTCGTGGTTCTTGTGAGGAATTGGATTTATGTCCGGCAATCAATCAAGGGGCTATAAAAGCGAGCCCCAACACTACAGGAGAACGGGTCGATCTGGTAACCCTGCCTCGCCTAGGCACTTTACAGGTGGCGGGAAGGGCGGTGGCGGTGGTGGTGGTGGTGCCGCCGCGCGTTCATCCTTTGCGTTTTATTCCGGTAAAAGGTGAATGAATTTAGGGTTTGTTATTGTTTATTGATTGTGTGAATTAGGGCTTGCTGTGATTTGGTTTGATGTATTTTGTTCTTTGTGTTTGTTTATAGCTTTAAGAAAGTGGTTAGTAATGCACAAGGAGCACAGGCTAGAGGTACTGTTCCAAATCCTAATGTGAATTTGGGACCTTCGAATTCTTCTACAGGTGGATCATATATTCAACCACCGTTAGGAGGTATGGTTGCAAATTGCAATCTGCAACTGCATTCAAGAATGTTTCTCTTATTGATCAAATAAGTAAATTAAGCTTCCTAGTGACTGTTAATATCAATTTGCCTTCGCATTGTATATTTGTGCATTCTTTGTGGACTTAGTTTGTTTATTCAATTATTGTAGGAAAATCTAATGTTTCATCTAGGACCAAATTAGTAATTTACTCTTATTATTATTATTTAAGTAAACCCTCCTAAGCTGCCCACAGAGTACTGTAGTTAGTGGAGAATAAAGTGCAATGTAGAATAATCTGCATATTTAAGCCTTTTTGTTTTGTTGAATGAAGTATGAGAAATTGCCTCAAACTTCTTCTTCTTCTTCCCTTTTATTATTGGAGTCTAACCAGCTCTAAGGGTGTAACACAGGGTGTTGTGGTTGAAGATCTAACATCAAAACAAGGGTGAAGATCTGAAATTGAACAAAAGGGATGAAGATCTAGGCCACAACGTTGCCTTGAATTACCTTGAACCATCGTCGTCAAACTTTTGGTTTCACCTTCTATCATTTTTACTTCTGGTGAGTGATTAAACAATAAACACACGATTTCGCCTTTGGTTTCTGTACTGTTGTAGCGTCATGATTCAATTACTGTAAAATCTTTCTAGGGTTATTTGATCGGAGAGATTTGATTTGTGTGCTTGTAGGTGTTGATTACGAAGGAGAAGATTGTGGTTCTTGTGAGGAATTGAAATTATGTCCGGCAATCAATCAAGGGGCGATAAAAGCAAGCCCCAACACTACAGGAGAACCGGTAGATCTGGTAACCCTGCTTCGCCGAGGAACTTTACAGGTGGCGGGAAGGGCAGTGGTGGCGGTGGCGGCGGTGGTGGTGGTGCCGCCGCACCTTCATCCTCTGCGTTTTATTCCGGTAAAAGGTGAATGAATTTAGGGTTTGTTACTTTTTTATTCATTGTGTGAATTAGGGCTTGTTTTGATTTGGTTTGATGTTTTTTTCTTTGTGTTTGTGTTTGTTTACAGCTTTAAGAAAATGGTTAGTAATGCACAAGGAGCACAGGCTAGGGGTACTGTTCCAAATCCTAATGTGAATTTGTGACCTTTGAATTTTTCTACAGGTGGTAGAGCTCCGCAGAATGGAGCACTTCAACCACCCTTAGGAGTTATGTTTGGAATCTGCAACCGCATTTAAGAATGTTTCTCTTATTGATCAAATAACTAAATTAAGCTACCTAGTGACTATTAACAGTGTTGTAAAAATCGCGACTAGCCTCCGATTAGTCGGCGATTAATCGCTAATTGGAGGCTGGCCGCTTTGATGTCACCATATCGGAGGTCCTAGGCGCAAGTTGGTCAAAATCGGTGAACGCCGGACCTAGCCGGACCAAATCGTCCTAATCTGAGGTGTTCCGACGAAGAGAACAACCGGATTTTCCAATTCCGGCACCGGATTTGTCTTTTCCGGCGCCGGATCTGCCTGATTTCGGCGGCGATTTCAATCGTTGGTGACTGGAACGACGGGGAGGGGGAATGACAGGGTTGAAGTTTAGTAAATGATTTAATTAACCCTGTATGTTTTAACTTTTTGACCCCCCGAATATTCACCAGTTTACAATTTAACCCCTAAACTTGTAAATTAATACATAAAATGTTTAAAATTAATGTTATATATACATAAATTTGCAAAATTATGTACAAAAATATGATCCGATTAATTCCGATTAATCCCTAGTCGGTAGCACACCGCCCGACTAGCGCCTAGCGATTTCCACAACACTGACTGTTAATATCAATTTGCCTTCGCATTGTATGTTTGTGCATTCTTTGTGGACTTAGTTTGTTTATTCAATTATTGTAGGAACATCTGATGCTTCATCTACGGGTTCTACTATTAAGGCGACTGATACATTTATCCAGAAGAGTACACCGGGCCTGCCAAAGGCTCCACAGAGTAATGCAGTGCCACTCGGTTCTGGCGCTACAGGTCCTTCTACATCTGTTAAGGGTACTGAGTTTGTTATTCTGGGAGTTAAAATATAGTATTCAATCTGTTATTAAGCTTGACTTGCTTTAAGAGTATTTACAAGTCATCTTTTGTTATGTTTTGTGCTTAGGTCTAGCTGATGCTCCTAAGGTGTTTTCTCTTCAATTTGGGTCAATTAGTCCTGGTGTTATCAACGGAATGCAGGTATTTATCATCACTACGTGCAAAGAGCACTCCTTTGGTATGTGTTAATCTAGATGTTAGACGTGGTGGGATGGGCAGGTTGGAGACAACTCAAAATGGGTTCAGGCTGACTCCCACACACTTTTTTATACATTCTAAATTTTTTTTTTGCAGAACTTATTTGCTGATAATGATAACAAAAACAATATCATTGTTATAGTAGTCTAGTTTTGTGAACAATAAAACAGGCTTTGTTCAACTTCCATACTGTTTCACTTAGTTGGCAGATTCACCTTTTAGCTTATTTTTTATTTGACCTTTTTATAACAAAACAC
Organism: Flaveria sonorensis; assembly: GCA_025506505.1. Lineage (NCBI taxonomy): Eukaryota > Viridiplantae > Streptophyta > Magnoliopsida > Asterales > Asteraceae > Flaveria > Flaveria sonorensis. The sequence goes on from CM046429.1 coordinate 7,435,941, forward strand.
AATCCATATCAAGCCATTCTTATGTAATGGGTTGAAATAGCCAACTCTGCTAGATATGTATGTGTAGTTTCATGACATGTTTGTAAGCATCATGTTTTTGTAGGTACCTGCTCTAACCAACCCTGCCCCACCAAATCTGGATGAGCAGAAATGGGCCCAGGTATGTTTCTGTTGTTATTTGTCTAACATGTATTTGTTAAAGAGAAACCAAATCTGGATAAAAGACGCCCTTTGTGTTGTGGTTATGGTATCTCTTATCTCAAAAAGTATAAAATACATTTCTTTTGGGTTAAGATAGTTAGAGTGTGTGTTGAAATGAAATGTGATCTTTATAATTATCATACTTGGCGCTAGCTTTGAGAATGATCGTTATAATTGTGAAAACTTGAAAAAGAACATCTGTTTAGATTTTAGATAAACGTGGAGTGATGGTAAGGTTGCTTCCATGCAATGTAAGGATGCTTATATCAGTCCAAAGTGGCCGACACTCCATGCAGGGTAAGGATTCTTGGATTTTAGATCAGCGAGGAGCGATCGTAAGATTGAAATGGTTCGCTTTAGTATGAGTGGGAACCGAGTGGACCTAATTGGATTGATACACGCTTTTTTGTACGATCTAAATTTTTATGAATAATTATTGCGTAAATTATGATAATAAAGACGACATTACTATAAAAATTAATCGTAATCTTTGAATGAGGGTTTTATTTATTCTAATGGTTTTCTTTCATAAATGCTTAGTCTATCCCCGTGGATAAGGTTTTATTTATTCTAATGATTTTCCTTCATGGTACCTTATTTGAGGATCGTTATTCATTGATTATGCACTTGTTTTATTCACAGATTGATGGACAGTCATCCTCTGTTTCAAGCTCTTCCGTAGGAGTTCAAGACACAGCTAACAAAAATGTGTCAGAAACCAGCAATAAAGTTGAAGAGCCTTCAATTGTTGTTGACTTGTCTGCTTCCCCATGTGATAACGTTGAAAAATGGAATAAAGGGTCAGGAGGAGCCATGGATCCAGGATGGGACCCGAGACATGAAATAGGCTACCCAGCAATAGGGAACCATGGTGTTTTGAGTGCCCCACGCGGTCAGCCACCCGGTCAGTATCCTGGCGGCATTCTGTCTGGAGCAATGCAGTCTCCTTGCCCACAGATACAACGTAATAACTCTGATTCAGAGAGGTGGCAACACGCTACTGGTTATCAAAAGGGGTTAATGCCATCTCCTCACACCCCGATGATGCATACAGCCGAAATGAAGTACGAAGTTGGCAAAGTAACAAATGAGGAACAAGCAAAACAAAGAAGATTTAAAAGCATTCTGTACCAGTTGACCCCACAAAACTTTGAAAAACTGTTTGATCAAGTCACACAACTCATTATTGACAATGCGGATACTCTCTCTGGTGTGGTTGGTCAAATATTTGATAAGGCTTTGATGGAACCGACATTTGCTGAAATGTATGCCAATTTTTGTTCCCGTTTAGCTGTGGAATTACCTGGGTTTGGTGATGATAACGAGAAGATTACTTTCAAGAGATTATTATTGAATAAATGTCAAGAGGAGTTTGAAAGAGGAGAGAGAGAGGAAGAAGAAGCGAATGGAACTGAAGAAGGTGACATTAAGCAGACGGAAGAAGAACGAGAAGAAAAACGAATCAAGGCACGAAGACGTATGTTGGGTAATATTAGACTTATTGGTGAATTATACAAGAAAAGAATGTTGACAGAAAGAATTATGCATGAATGCATAAAGAAACTGTTAGGTTTTAATCAGAAGAATCACCCTGATGAGGAAGCTATTGAGGCGTTGTGCAAATTAATGAGTACAATTGGGGAGATGATTGATCACCCAAAAGCTAAAGAACATATGGATGCTTATTTCGATATGATGTTTAAGTTATCAAATAACATGACGCTTTCTTCTCGAGTTAGGTTCATGTTAAAACACACAATTGACCTAAGAAGGAACAAATGGCAGCAAAGAAGAAAGGTTGATGGTCCAAAAAAGATCGAAGAGGTGCCTCGAGATGCTGCCCAAGAAAGCCTGGTTCAGTCTAGCAGACTGACCCGTGGACCTAGTTCTAACGCCGCACTTAGGAGGGGGGCTCAGCCTATGGACTTTGGATCAAGAGGGTCAGCAGGTGTTCTATCTTCCAACCCTCAAATGAGTGGCAGTTTTCGTGGATTACCCCAACAACATCTTTGTAGTTATGGCAGTCAAGATTCAAGATTTGACTCTTTTGAGAATAGGACTTTGTCAGTTTCATTGAGACCCATGGGTGATGAGCTTGCCATAAATGCTCAGTCTATCCATGTGGAAAAGGTTTTCTTTATTCTAATGATTTTCCTTCATGGTACCTTATTTGAGGATCGTTATTCATTGATTATGCACTTGTTTTATTCACAGATTGATGGACAGTCATCCTCTGTTTCAAGCTCTTCCGTAGGAGTTCAAGACACAGCTAACAAAAATGTGTCAGAAACCAGCAATAAAGTTGAAGAGCCTTCAATTGTTGTTGACTTGTCTGCTTCCCCATGTGATAACGTTGAAAAATGGAATAAAGGGTCAGGAGGAGCCATGGATGCAGGATGGGACCCGAGACATGAAATGGGCTACCCAGCAAGAGGGAACCATGGTGTTTTGAGTGCCCCACACGGTCAGCCACCCGGTCAGTATCCTGGCGGCATTCTGTCTGGAGCAATGCAGTCTCCTTGCCCACAGATACAACGTAATAACTCTGATTCAGAGAGGTGGCAACACGCTACTGGTTATCAAAAGGGGTTAATGCCATCTCCTCACACCCCGATGATGCATAAAGCCGAAATGAAGTACGAAGTTGGCAAAGTAACAAATGAGGAACAAGCAAAACAAAGAAGATTTAAAAGCATTCTGTACCAGTTGACCCCACAAAACTTTGAAAAACTGTTTGATCAAGTCACACAACTCATTATTGACAATGCGGATACTCTCTCTGGTGTGGTTGGTCAAATATTTGATAAGGCTTTGATGGAACCGACATTTGCTGAAATGTATGCCAATTTTTGTTCCCGTTTAGCTGTGGAATTACCTGGGTTTGGTGATGATAACGAGAAGATTACTTTCAAGAGATTATTATTGAATAAATGTCAAGAGGAGTTTGAAAGAGGAGAGAGAGAGGAAGAAGAAGCGAATGGAACTGAAGAAGGTGACATTAAGCAGACGGAAGAAGAACGAGAAGAAAAACGAATCAAGGCACGAAGACGTATGTTGGGTAATATTAGACTTATTGGTGAATTATACAAGAAAAGAATGTTGACAGAAAGAATTATGCATGAATGCATAAAGAAACTGTTAGGTTTTAATCAGAAGAATCACCCTGATGAGGAAGCTATTGAGGCGTTGTGCAAATTAATGAGTACAATTGGGGCGATGATTGATCACCCAAAAGCTAAAGAACATATGGATGCTTATTTCGATATGATGTTTAAGTTATCAAATAACATGACGCTTTCTTCTCGAGTTAGGTTCATGTTAAAACACACAATTGACCTAAGAAGGAACAAATGGCAGCAAAGAAGAAAGGTTGATGGTCCAAAAAAGATCGAAGAGGTGCCTCGAGATGCTGCCCAAGAAAGCCTGGTTCAGTCTAGCAGACTGACCCGTGGACCTAGTTCTAACGCCGCACTTAGGAGGGGGGCTCAGCCTATGGACTTTGGATCAAGAGGGTCAGCAGGTGTTCTATCTTCCAACCCTCAAATGAGTGGCAGTTTTCGTGGATTACCCCAACAACATCTTTGTAGTTATGGCAGTCAAGATTCAAGATTTGACTCTTTTGAGAATAGGACTTTGTCAGTTTCATTGAGACCCATGGGTGATGAGCTTGCCATAAATGCTCAGTCTATCCATGTGGATAAGGTTTTATTTATTCTAATGATTTTCCTTCATGGTACCTTATTTGAGGATCGTTATTCATTGATTATGCACTTGTTTTATTCACAGATTGATGGACAGTCATCCTCTGTTTCAAGCTCTTCCGTAGGAGTTCAAGACACAGCTAACAAAAATGTGTCAGAAACCAGCAATAAAGTTGAAGAGCCTTCAATTGTTGTTGACTTGTCTGCTTCCCCATGTGATAACGTTGAAAAATGGAATAAAGGGTCAGGAGGAGCCATGGATGCAGGATGGGACCCGAGACATGAAATGGGCTACCCAGCAAGAGGGAACCATGGTGTTTTGAGTGCCCCACACGGTCAGCCACCCGGTCAGTATCCTGGCGGCATTCTGTCTGGAGCAATGCAGTCTCCTTGCCCACAGATACAACGTAATAACTCTGATTCAGAGAGGTGGCAACACGCTACTGGTTATCAAAAGGGGTTAATGCCATCTCCTCACACCCCGATGATGCATAAAGCCGAAATGAAGTACGAAGTTGGCAAAGTAACAAATGAGGAACAAGCAAAACAAAGAAGATTTAAAAGCATTCTGTACCAGTTGACCCCACAAAACTTTGAAAAACTGTTTGATCAAGTCACACAACTCATTATTGACAATGCGGATACTCTCTCTTGTGTGGTTGGTCAAATATTTGATAAGGCTTTGATGGAACCGACATTTGCTGAAATGTATGCCAATTTTTGTTCCCGTTTAGCTGTGGAATTACCTGGGTTTGGTGATGATAACGAGAAGATTACTTTCAAGAGATTATTATTGAATAAATGTCAAGAGGAGTTTGAAAGAGGAGAGAGAGAGGAAGAAGAAGCGAATGGAACTGAAGAAGGTGACATTAAGCAGACGGAAGAAGAACGAGAAGAAAAACGAATCAAGGCACGAAGACGTATGTTGGGTAATATTGGACTTATTGGTGAATTATACAAGAAAAGAATGTTGACAGAAAGAATTATGCATGAATGCATAAAGAAACTGTTTGGTTTTAATCAGAAGAATCCTAACCCTGATGAGGAAGCTATTGAGGCGTTGTGCAAATTAATGAGTACAATTGGGGAGATGATTGATCTCCCAAAAGCTAAAGAACATATGGATGCTTATTTCGATATGATGTTTAAGTTATCAAATAACATGACGCTTTCTTCTCGAGTTAGGTTCATGTTAAAACACGCAATTGACCTAAGAAGGAACAAATGGCAGCAAAGAAGAAAGGTTGAAGGTCCAAAAAAGATCGAAGAGGTGCATCGAGATGCTGCTCAAGAAAGCCTGGTTCAGTCTAGCAGACTGACCTGTGGACCTAGTTCTAATGCCTCACTTAGGAGGGGGGCAGGTGTTCTGTCTTCCAATTCTCAAATGAGTGGCAGTTTTCGTGGATTGCCCCAACAGCAGCTTCGTGGTTAAGGCAGTCAAGATTCAAGATTTGACTCTTTCAAGAATAGGACTTTGTCGGTTCCATTGAGACCGATGGGCGATGAGCCTGTAACCTGATACGACTCCGCCTTAGAAGGTGTATTGGATGAAAAGAAGAATTCAAATCAGGGAGGTGGGTGGATCGAGCAGTACCAGGTATTAATGGGTCTTTCTAATGACCCATTCAACTCTATTAGTGGCTGAGTGGAAGTAGTGGGCAGTTGATTAGTTTTCATGTTAGTGGCTGTTTTATATTTGTTTGTTCTGCTTTCTTGCTTCTTGTCGTTGAATTGTATTAATCCTCGAATGTTTGGAGACTTGCCCTCTCGAATCAGACCGACTTTGTAATTCCTTTCCATTAATGAGTCACAGCCACTTTAGTTCGTATCATAACCATTGGCCCACAAGTTGTTCTAGCCAGGGGGATGTCTGTTAGGGGTCAGCCTTCTCTTATGTTTATTTAGATTAGATCATAAGCTAAAGATACTCATTTTTATCTTTAAAAGGATAGATTTATTTGTTATGGGTTTGAATAGCAGCCGTTGGTATACGTCATCATATACGGTGGTTCCTGATATGTTAACTGATTTAACTGTGTAATCCTTAGAAGGTTTTAATGATTTTACTTGGTGATCTACTTTTAATGTGAAACACTCGCTAACTTTTCTGAAGTTTTAGTCAACCAATGTCTAGGCAACCAATTCCTTAACTACTAAGTGATGAAGCTTGAACAATTTTATAGAGGGGGCGGGGGGAAATCATATTTTTTTAAGGGGGCTGAAATCAATTTTTTTTAAGGGGGGCAAACTCAATATATATAACAGAATTTACACTACCGGGCTAAAAATTTACATTATCGAACCGAAAATTAACACTACTGGCGAAAAAAAAGAGGGGGGGGGGGGGGACTTGGCCCCTTATATCCTTCGCCCATGCTAATTAGGAAACTATTTATATTTTTTAAACGGCAAATGTACGATTTTGTTTCGGAGGATATGTGTTATCATAATTGGGTCCATTTATCCGTTTCCCCAGTCGGGACCGCACCCCCAATCCCGTCAAGAGTTTAACCACAACTGAGAAAACCTCATGGCTCAACCGTAAACATTTATACTCAAATTAAGACTTGAACACAAGAGCTCTTCAAATTTACATGTCTCAATACCTCATTTTAACCATTTAGGTTAAGGATCACTAGTAAGAAAACTATCTAATATTTAAATTTTTATTGTTGTGATATTTCAAGAGAATTTATATGTTGGTTAGAGAAGGACGTAACTAAAGTAGACATATGACAAAATAATATTCATTTTCACTTTAATTATAAATGTTACAGTATCATATTATTGATTTTGGCAATCATTTATACATACCCACGTGAAGACATTCTGAAAATTTTTAGTTACACAAGTAATGTTGGTGCAGAGTCATTTACCATTGACTATTTACGGCATTTATAATATATGGTATCACCAATTAGTGAAACCACGTGAGACTTGAACCTATGTGTTTTTTAGTCTTTTGTTCATCCGGCCTTTAGGCCATTTGTAATAGGAGTGAGGCCTGGTCATGATGCTCTATTTGGTGGTCACGACGGTTGCTCCATTAACTTCATTATTTCTCAAGTTGGACTAGGCGTTGAGCGAATATATGATAAAAAAAATAAATTTTTAACATACATCTTCGTCTTCATACTCTAATATAAAAGTAATTTGAGATGACACGTGGTAGCACCACAATCATTCTCACCAAAATTTTCCGATCTCTCTCATATTAAATAATTACCTTAATTATTAATTTTCATACTCTAATATAAGAGTAACTTGAGATGACACATGGCAGCACCACAATCATTCTCACCAAAATTTTCTCGCTTCTCTCTCATATTAAATAATTATCTTAGTTATTAATAATATTATTTAATACTTTTTTAGATTTAATAAATTAAGAAAGAAATATATTCATTAATGTTATTTCTAAATAAATAAATTTTTTATAAAACAATAATTTTTTCTAACGCATAATTTTTTTGTAAATACGAAATATTTAAAAATTGGTATTTTTAAAAAGCCAATTTTTTAAAAACAAAAAATAATCAAATTTGAGAGTTATAATAAGAAAATTTTTAAAAATGACATTTTTATAGGGTTTGTTTTAGAATAAAATGTTTATTTTTTTGAAAAAAAATTTAAAAATAAAAATTTAAAAAGTTGATATCATTGTTTTATTATTTATAGTCATTTTTCATATGTAATTTTAGTCATATCATATCTTAGAATATCATTTTATAATTATTAATTTTTTTTATATTAATATTTTATTTATTCAACCCGTGTAATACACGGGATCAAATGAAAACCATTATTATAAATGAAAACCTTAAAATCCATCATCTACCAATCATATTTTTTTAAAATTAATCTTTTTGTTTAAAATCAAAGGTTGTTTTTGTAATTTTACCCCATTGTAATTTTGGAAATAGTCTTATGTATTAACTACAAACATTTTTATCTCAAATTTAAATTTTAATTTTCCTAATTCTTTGCATAATACGTATCTTCCAAATTTTCCTCCGGATTTCAATTTTCATCATCTTAAGTTGAAGCGAATCTACGTTGTCGTCATTGATGTTCATTATAGATTTCGATTTTTATTTTTCAATTATTATCAAGCGATGGATGGCAAACAATCAAATGAGATGAATCCAATATCCAAAATCCTTGAAGCAAACAATGCAATTGCTAATGTTGTTGATAGTGTTGATACGATTCGAGACGTGATTTCAATAGATAATGCGAATTATATATCTCCGGATGTTAATATCGATCAAATTCAAGAATTAAGTCGGGACGATGAAGCTGGTAAGGATCATGATGTTCTTAATTTTTTTTACAGTGCATACGTATACGTATCAGGCTGTGGAATCACGTTTATACATATAGTTGCACTAGTTTGTAGTAGTATAAATATATTCTCCAATTTTTTAACAGTTTACTTATGCTTACGATCATACGTATACGCATCACTGTTTTTGTATTTATTCGATATATATTTCTGTGGCCGTTTTGTAAATACATTTACATTGTCTTTGTTGGTAACAAATTTATATTTACATTATTAACTTTTTTTATTTCTGACAATGAATCAGATACCACGCATGATCTTATTGATAACGAGTTTGATGATGTTGAAACTGAAAATGATACCTTATTTCTAACCGGAGTTGAGAATGAAGGTGTTCAATTGTTCTTCATCTTAGTTTTTTATTTTTGTGTTTATTGACATTTCTTTTTAAACATTCGTTGTTTCAGATTCTATGCGCAACACTTTATACCAGTCCCCCAATGGGTCCAGGTATTGGACTCCTAACGTATCCGTTGAGCATAAGCCGGTGGTCGGGACAAGGTACGGAAATTGGGACCACGCTGTAAGGATGTACGAGGCATACCTTGAGAAGGCCGGCTTTAGTACCCGTTTAGGTATAATGAAAAAGAAGAAAGGTGTGGTCACTCATAGATACATATTGTGTAACAAGGTTGGCATACCTATGGGCAAAGTAACTGACACTTTGGATGTTTCCACAAAGTCTCGGGTTCGAAGAAGAAACTTTAAAGTTTGTGATTGTCGTGCCCATTTAAAATTAAGAGTTATTGAAGGAACTCAAAATTTTGAAGTATATAGTTTTGTTGAGGCACATAATCATGGTTTGGTGAATTTGAATAATTTAGATTTGACAAAGAAGAAGCGTAAGTTTGATTTTGTTGATAAGGAGTACATTGTCGTTTGGCAAATATTGGACCTTCCAAAGCACATAGATTGCAAGTTGCATTGAAGGGTGGCCATCATATGGTTAGAGGAACTAAGATGGATTACAAAAATTTTACTAGGGATATCACTAATTTCATTAGTGATAACGATGGCCAATACTTTTTAGATAGGATGGAATACCGGGTGTTATGCCAAAACAACTTCACATTTAACTTTCTAGCGGTTGGCGATGAAATTAGGAACTTATTTTGGGTAGATGATGTGTCGAAGGTCAACTATATGGCGTTTGGTGATGTGTTAGTGTTTGACGCAACGTACCAGACTAACAAGTATGTAATTTATTTACAACTATATGGCGTTTGGTGATGTGTTAGTGTCGATGGCCAATACTTTTTAGATATCACTATATATATATATATATATATATATATATATATATATATATATATATATATATATTAAAATTGTTTTTTATGTAGGTATAATATGACTTTTGTTTCATTTAGTGGAGTTGATCATCATAAAAAGTGTGTCACTTTTGGGGCTGCATTGTTGTACGATGAGTTGATCGAATTATACACGTGGTTGCTCAAGTGTTTTATGGAAACTCATAACAACACGCAGCCAATGTTAGTTCTTACGAACCAAGACGCTGCAATGAAACAGGCTGTTCATAATATGTTGGACAATTCAATTCACAGACTTTGTATGTGGCATATCACTAATAAGCTCCCATCCAAGGTGTTTTTTTTACTTTAGTACCTTAAAGATTTTTTTTTTATAAATTTAATAAAAATTAATATAAAACATACATTTTCATAATTCTATGCATGAAATATAGATTTACTTACATATACGTATTTTGCTTTTTACATGTAATCTATATAATATTCTTTTCGCAGTTACATCTAACTCTTATTAATAATAATCAGGTATCTGGACATATATTGAACAACACGAATCTACGTGCATCCATTCATAAGCTTGTTTGGAATATTTACTTAAAACCCTCCACATTTGAGTCACGATGGAAGATATTAATGGAAAAGCATGCTTCACAAGATCACAAATGGCTATCTTATATGTTTTCCATCAGAGATTAGTGGGTTCCTGGTTATTTTATGGATATTCCAATGTGTTGTTTGATGAATACCACATCAAGGTGCGAATGCTTAAACTCATTTTTCAAAATTAATTCTAGCCCGTCGAACACACTTGTCCAATTCTTGTTGTGTTACGACAATGCTATAGATGGCCAAAGATATAACCAACGTGTCTTTGAATTCAACACCACCACCATAGTTCCCAAGTATATCACAAGCTTAGTAAGAACGACATGCTTCTGAGATATACACACTTAATATATTTTTAGAGGTGCAAAAGGATATACATAAGGGCAAAACATTATGTTACATAGTCAATCGTGATGAAATTAACGGAATATACAACTACAGTATTGCACATCAAGACAACAGATCTGAACTTCTCAATGAATTTAAGGTACGGTTGAAGTTTATGTTATATATTTTTTGATACGTATATGTCTGTACATGTTATATTTCTGTACCAATTAATTCCGTTAATTCTGTTACATGTTCTTGAATATGTTACGTATGTAATTTTGGTACATGTTATATTCGCAGGTCACACTTGATTTGTCAGATAATTATGTTACATGTTCTTGCATGTCATTCACATGTATTGGATATCTTTGCCGTCACGTGTTCTGCATATTCAGACATCATAAGATTGAAAAAGTTTCGCATCAATACGTGCATGGAAGATGGCGGAGAGATGCGTTGCCCAAAAGGGTGTTTAGTATGGAGTATAGATACTGTGTAGATCAGTCTGAAAATGCAGCTCTAAGACATCGTTTGATGGACACTATGCAACAATGTGTGGATAGGTTAAGGATGAATACGGAGCGACTTACATAGCTTGATAAGCATCTACAAAATCTAAAGTCTCAAATCTTCAATGAATTTCCTTGCGACCCTTCGTATAATAACATAGGTGTAGTAATTGAAGAGGTTTTACATCAACCAGAATCCCATAAAGTACAATACAAACCACCAAGTGGAATAAGAAACAAAGGTTGTGGAAAGAATAGGCGGTTGATTGGCCCTGGTGAGAAGGCAAAGTCTAAAAGAAAGAAGCCTAAAAGGTTATGTAATTTCTGTAAGAAATACATTCGTGGTCATGATACTCGTAATTGCCCCGACAAATTAAAACTGCTCAATAAGAAAGTAACCGGAAAAGTTGTTCAAGAAGAGGATTCATCAGATCACTCATCAGAGTACAATTCGAGTGAAGATGGAAGCGATCAGGAAGATGAACAAGAAGATACTGAGGAAGAATTCGAGGAATAAATTGTTGAACTTATTTAGTGGTGTCTTTCTTTTTCTTTTTTGTATTAAACTGTTATTAATATCAGTAGCTTTTTTTACATGCCTTGTTTGTATTTGGATTTGATCATATTAATATTGAACCATTCTTTATTACATATACGTATTACAGACCATCTGTTACTATAAATTTCATCACCAGAATAGTTTTGCACTCTTTATTACATATACGTGTTAAAGACTTCTTCAGGATTAATATGACCTTGTATTACATATACGTACCTCTTAGGATCGTACTTGTCTCTATAATTGATCATCTTACCAGGTGTGAATTGTTTATTACATATACGTATTTAAGCACTGTTTTGATGTAAAACTACATAATCATAGTTTTTCTATTGTAACAATTTGTTTTAATTATCATACTAATATGTAATACATATGCGTACCTTTTACAAATTTAAATTGTCTGCATATTTTTGATCATCTCTACTAGATTTAATATTTGTTAATCTTGCTTTTCTATTTTTGTTTTCCAATGTTATTTCATGGTTTTTTTGTATGTTTTTTTTTTAAATTCTACAACGTACAACAACATAGATTTTTACAGTACATATATGTATTTGAATCATGATTTATAATGCAATACATATATGTTAGAGGATTATTTAGTACATTTATAGGCTACAAACCATTAACAATTCTATAGTTTATAGTATTCATACGAATAACATATTAGTGTATTAATGAGTACTATAAATATATTAGACTAGCATCTAAAAACATATATCCAGCTGAATGTTATTAATTTGATTCAACCCTTCAAAACATCAAAGTTAATTGTCCACATCCCAAAAACATATGAAACCAAAACGAGGATAAAAAAACATTCTATCATAAGGCCAATTCACATCTTAAACTAGTTCTTCACGTATCATCTATCTTTTTTTTTTCTTGCTCCAACTCTTCGGCTTCCTTCAACACGTTATCCTTATATATATTTACCTCTGAAGTAAGGATTTGAAAGGCATACTTTTTCCTCAAATTCCTAATCTTTGTCTTCATTTTGCTCTCAACCCACATTCCCAATTTTTAATATGAATTCCCATAAACATTTCCATATGACGCATAACAAATATACCACAATCTGTAGAGTTCTTTGACGTCGATCATCCGATATGTAACTTCTGAGGGTAGGCTGCTTCTATATCTCTCCATTTTGGATGCTCCACTGATATCAAGTAAGTGACAAAAATATGTTTTCTACACAGTTAAAAAAAATTATTATTTTACGTGTCTACGTACACACATGTAAGAGTTAAATAACAATAGTAGCATAAACAAAAAAAATACATCTATCACTGTAATCGCCGGATTATTCATCTCAAAGCAAACCAAATTAAAATGATTTTTTTCCAAGATGGGGAAGAATATTATGTCAAATTGCTTTAAGTCAGGCAAGCCTTCACACCCTTCCACAAAGTTTTCAAGATTGTATTTAAAGTGATTGACACCTTCTTCATCTGTTTCCTTATAGCTATCAACTATCCACCCATGTTATAATTTGAATTAATAATGTGTCATCAATCAGCTATATATAAAAACTATACTTCAATCAATAATGAAATATACTTACAAATGGGGTTACGCCACTGAACAAACGATATGGTGAGCTCGGGCATCTATCCTTTTCATCATGGTTTAGCACTTTTACCCAACAGTCAATCACGTCATTATAAATTTGTTGTCCTAGGCTTAAGCTATTTAATTGATAGAAGTTTGTTCCCACCTAATTTTTGGTTGCAAATATATGAACACTACACCCAAAACAATACACATTATTTGGTATACAACCATTTTCTCATTAACCTGATTCATACATGTATATGTGTTGGTACATATAAGGATGGTATATTTTATAAGAGTTTAGGTAGCATTTTTTTAATTGCTAGATAAACTACATTCCTATAAAGTTATATCATCATGGATGATTGTTTTCATAAACGTAAATGTTTGTACCTAATATGTTACTTACTCCTTATATGTGTCTACAATAACCCATACAAAATTTTAGTAATTGATGTTTTCTAATCACAATCGATCATATTGTGTTTATATTGATACATATACGTACAAGTTATGTAGAGAATTCTAAAACCTCATATTTTAAGCGTTGTAACAGTTGTCTTACATATACGGACCTAAAAATGTATTTTTATATGAAAATTCTAAATTAGGTTACTTAACTTAATTTTGTGGCTATACTGTCACAACCCGCCGAACGGGGTCCGGCTACGACTAACTGATATCAACACAATGCAGCGGAAAGTAAACATAGCTTATTCAATTGTCAACCAATCATCCACATTAATTGTACCAATACTAGTCAAGTGTTTTCTAAATCCCAATTACATTAATGTTATTCAAATGTCCTAAATGTTTTATCTAGAGATGGGGTGATGGCTAATCTCTAATGTCCGGCTAAGTCAACTCCTATCCCTGTTCATTTGGCCATATCATTCTTCTCCTGAAATACACACCCAAAATACGTTAACATAATATTGGTGAGCACATAAGTTTAGGACACAAGCCTCAACATAATTCATAAAATAAGACAACAGAAGTCATGGTGCACAAGAGAAAGTATCACAATCAAACCTGGACCCGGGTGACCCTCCCGAGTGCTAAAACATCCCCTAACCCATACCCCTTATTTTTATGGGCTCAAGTGTGCCCTGCTAAGTACTTATAATCTGCACTAATTTGTGACACAACGATTATTGAATCTCAATGGAGGGTTTCCCTGTTCTTAGGGCCTATTATGTGCGGGAGAATCCCCAAATAGTATTATCCACAAACCACGCGGCTCCCAATGGAGTTAATGATTGTGTTCACGTTCAAGGACAAGAGCAGGTAGTATTACACCATAGTAATGTATTAACCATCGAGTATGTATTTCACCCTAAAAGTTTTAAAGTAAAAAGGGGTCATGAGACTCACCTTAGCCTGTCTTTGAAGTGGGTGTTTGTGGTTTAGGGAGCTACCGACCGGCAAGGTTCCTAAGTTCATTTAATAGATATTAGTGCTGACATTTGGTTCCAAAATAGTGAGGTTTAAGTTGTTGGCATGATTGGTTTCTCAATTTTGCTAAATTGGCGGTTTTTAATCCTTATGTTTGGAATTTGGCACTTAACTAGATTACTATGGGTTTTATCATTTCAAGTGGGGTAAGATACTATAGTAAGTTAGTTTTTATGCCATTTAGGTCTTCATAACTCTTTTTACCATTTTTCTTGCTAGTGTGGTGTTAGATTTCTTAGCTTAACGTTATATTTGTATAAATTCCTAGAAAATTCTATAATTGATAATATTTGGTTTGTATATTACTTTTATCATTATAAATCCATTAGCTACTGTATTCTAAGTCTTAGGTCGTTTTATGTTGATTTTGGTATTCTAACGTTCGGGGCTTGGTTTTTAACGGGAGGTTCGGGTCAACGTTTGGTCCATTTTAGTCATAAAAGATTTTAATATACTTAGAGTAAGTTTTTGATTTTGAAGATTTCATGTTTTAGCTTAGGAGCATGTTTTTATGAATTTCTACTATTTTAACATGAATATCCTCTATATTATTGTTTACTAAGCAAACCAGCTCTATAAATTATGAAACTAAATTTTTAAGCATTTCATATCATTATAAGTCTACTATAATTATTTTACATCAGATTGTATGCATTTTTGATACTTCCGTTAAGTCTACCGGTTAGTTCCGTTAAGTGTCCGTTAAGTCCCGGTTTGGATTTTTAAGTGTTTTAATCTGACTTTTTTCCCTTTGCAAATATATTTATAACAAAAATAACTCCTACATAGCCCCATATTTCCAGTAAGTTAAATCCCCAACTCGTTCCTTGTATTTTCTTCGTATTTTCAAGTTTTTGTATTACTTTTGAAGGGCGGATTTCATATGTGTAAATCATGAAACTTAAAGTTTACTTGAGATAGTCACTGTTATCTTTCAGAAATGTTTAGATCATAATCTTTGGTCTTGCGTAATATACTTTTATATTTTTATGAAAACCGGGTTTTCGGTTGCGTTATATTTATCAAAACCGTTCTTTACGAAGATTTTGGATCCTTTTGTTACTGGAAAATATGGTATCGTATTTGGTCATATGATGTTGGGGGTTACACGAGGTTGTTCGTGTTACCAACGAGATGATACGTGATATTTCGAGCGTTTTCGGGTAGCAACAGTTACCTTGTTACGTGAGGTAGATGTGGTGGAAGCGGGGGCTGCCAAAGAAGCTTGCGATGGTGAGAGAAGGCTATTAGAAATGGCAGATTAGTTCAAGTTGCAAGATCAATGGAAATGGAGATGTGAAATCGAAGATATGTGGGTGTGTGTGTTCAGCTATGTTTACCTTAACGTGTTGGAGCTCGGGTGCAGGCTGTTTTCTAGCTTCGAGAGGCTGGAGTTTACTGCTAAAAAAACGCAAGAGAGTGAGAAACAGTGAAGTGTTTAGAGTGTTGGTAGTATAGAGGAAGTTTGTAATTAATAGTAAGCGTGGTGGTGTTGTAGAGTTTCGGCCGAGAGGTGTTGGGAAGGGGAGCTGGGTCCCACTTTCTTAATTACAGGATTCTGTATTGGTTAAAGAAAGATTTCGATTAGTGAAACAAGTTAGTATGAATTAAGAAGCTAAGCCATGCATTGGGTGGCTTGGGTGGTGATTGGACAATTCAACTAGCATTTCTCTTTTTCTAAAATAAATATATTTTCCTACGGGTGTATATATGTATGTATTTATGACTGGACTAATTTTATTTATCTAGTATTCATTGTATGGTTATTTTTAGTTTTTATTTATAAGGTGTAAGCATTAGGTGGATTTATTATTTAGTTTAAAGTTATTATTATTATTATTATCACTGTTATCGTTTACATGGATTATGTCTTGCATAAGTTTTTATATTTTTAGTTTTGTGATTCATTAAATTATAAGTTTTTATTGATGGGTACGCTGGGCCCAACAAGTAAACAAATACGGATGACTAAGGTACAAATGCGGATGTAGGTGAACAAATGCGGATGATTTAAGTATACATCTGCGGAAGAAGTAAACTAATGCAGATGACTTAAGTATACAACTGCGGAAGAAGTACACAAATGCGGATGGGCTAAAGTATACATCTGCGGAAGAAGTAAACAAATGCGGATGGCTTAAGTATACATCTGCGAAAGAAGTAAACAAATGCGGATGACTTAAGTATACAACTGCGGAAGAAGTAAACAAATGCACATGACTTAAGTATACAACTGCGGAAGAAGTAAACAAATGCGAATGACTTAAGTATACACCTGCGGAAGAAGTAAACAAATGCGGACGACTTAAGTATACACCTGCGGAAGAAGTAAACAAATGCGGATGGCTTAAGTATACATCTGCGGAAGAAGTAAACAAATGCGGATGGGTTAAGTATGCATCTGCCGAAGAAGTAAACAAATGCGGATGGCTTAAGTATACAACTGCGGAAGAAGTAAACAAATACGGATGACTAATAGTCTTAGGTATAGACTTTTTGGCACATAGCTTCACTAGGGCATCAGGCCTAAAACCCACTAGTGTCGGTAGTTCACGAACCATCTCATAACATGGCCCAAATGGCCCATTAGGATCTCGTGGGTCAAGCCCACTTAGCACTGTGGTCCAATGACCAGTTTAAAGTTTGATGGGCCTAAGCCCATTGTGGTGTGTGTGTGTATCCATGTCTAGGAGTTTGATATCGTTGGGCCCATTACATGGGCTTCTGTGATCATTGCGTGGCCCGTTATGGTTGCTAGAAAAAAAACTTCCTGGGCCCCAAAAATCGGGGTTGTCATATATACGTAACATACTGTATACTTTATAAGAGTTTAAAAAGCTTTTTTTAAATGCTAGATTACCTACATGCATATAGAGTTATATTTACATGTATGATTGTTTGTTTTCATAATCGTACATGTACGTACCTAATATAATACATGCACATTGTTTGTGTCTATAACAATACATTTAAAAGTTCAGTATTTGTTGCTTTCTAAACAGAATCAATCATATTGTGTCTATGATGATACATATACGTACCAGTTTTATATTATTTCAAAAACTTCTCAGATTTACAACAATGTAACAACTGTTACATATACGGACCAAAATATATGTTTATATAAAATCAATATAGCAGGTTACTTACTTAAATGTTGTGGCAACCTCTCTAATTTCTTCAACTGTCCTGTTATTAAAAAACATATTATACATATAAGAATTCAAAACTAAAATCCTTATAATGTATCCAATGTGCATCTTTTAGTATCGATGAAACTTACTTGTGGACTAATTCCCCATCGACACGTAGTTTTTTCAGCTCCTCAAATTTCCTGCATACAAAAGAAGATATGAATTTATGTTTTCTAACAATTCAAGATACGTATTATATGGTAATATATGGTATCACTTCTCATCAACTGTCCGTGTCATCAAGTAGTTCCATCTCATTTCTTCCTTTGATACACCCTTTTTCATGTCTACTAGTCTATCAATGAAATGCGAAACATATCTTGTCGAGGGCTGTTTGATGCGTTTTCCTTTTCCTGCAGCACCTGTATATTCTTTCTTGTTAATATCACCATCTTTGAATGCCTCTTTCCTAATAGAAGATATTTTAACCCCTTCATCTATTTCCATAAACTCTTGTGTTAGATCGAGACTGTAGCTTGGACAATCGTTAAAATCATGTTCTAACGTCTTACCATCGTCCTTTTGAGCTGATTCGAATTCAAATATTTTTGATACATCCATAGCAATTTGTGTCCATACTTGAGGCTCATGGATTGGTATTTTTAGATTTTCAAGTGTATTTATACCAACGTTTTTTGCCCCTGCATTCTCCAATAGCTCAACTCTTTTGCATGTCCCAACATCTTCCATATCCACTGGATATCGATATAGCTCTCTATATATCTCTTGGAAAGACT
This sequence comes from Flaveria sonorensis, assembly GCA_025506505.1. Taxonomy (NCBI): domain Eukaryota; kingdom Viridiplantae; phylum Streptophyta; class Magnoliopsida; order Asterales; family Asteraceae; genus Flaveria; species Flaveria sonorensis. The sequence goes on from CM046429.1 coordinate 7,454,409, forward strand.
TCACCTCTTCACTTTCTGGGAATAATTTTTTGGCATCCCGAAGAGCATTCTCAAATTTCAATTTACCTTCTACATTACTACTCTTAATCGACTCAAGTATTGCTAGATTCCCCTGTGAATATGAAAAGTATTTTTAACGTTAATGCATAACATATTATATTGATCATTCCAAAATTTTAAAGGTACATACCTCTAGTGTCTTGTTATCGAAAGCTAAGAACGAGTCATCATCGTACTTTTTTTCTTTTTCCTTTCGCTGCCTTTCGTTCTATCATTCAATGTCATATTCTTCTTCGTCAACATATTGTTCCGTTAAATCACCCATTCCAGCCCTTAATATCTCTTGTTCTTCTCCTTTTTTGAATTTGTCCATAGTCCAACAGGAAAGTGGTGACATAGTCTTATCAGTATTAATACCCGGGCACATAACACAATCCACATACAGAATCTGCATTTTTGAATAACAATTTATTTTGGAAGTTAAAAACAGTTGACTTGTAATACATAAACTAATACATACATATATGTAATAATAGTGTAATCAAAGTAAAATACATCATCATATGTGTATAATACGTATATGTAAGACTACATTCTACTAAGCTAACACAAACATGTAATTTATAAATAAGTTTTGATGACTGTTACGTACCGTTAAAATAGTCAACGGACCAACAAAATCACATGACAGATTGCACCTCGTCTAGTTTTCTTTACACTTTTTGATAGTTGTTTCAATGCAACCACACCGTTCAAACTATTTTAAATCAATTTCCAAAGTCATATGCTTAACCACTTCACAAATGCACTTCCCATTCTTTCGACTAACAACCATTGTGTAGAAAAGGACCAAAAAATCTAGTTTGAAATCAAAATAGTTATCATAATCCCCTTCCAAGATCTTATCCACAATTGCAGATGGGCTGGCATTAACGCCACCATAGCGCGCCTTCCATTTTGAGTAGTCTTCAGGCTTTCTCTTATTATCTTTGCTCATTAAACCTTTATCCCCTTTGGGAATCCCCAACAATCTGTAAATTGCTTCTCTGTCAACATTCACGGCTCCTTTATTGGCTCTAATTATTAACCTTTCTGGGTCTAGCATGTAAACAACATAATGTCCAAGTTTAGCTGGGATACCTTCTACCTTGAACCTTAATAACCTTCCAAAACCTATGCTAATCACAGCCTCTTTTTGCATCTTATTTAACTAAGACACTGCTGTGTAAAATTGCTTTGGCGACGAACGCTTATGTATGCCAAACCATTTCTTTTGTATCGTAACCCTTTTTTTCATCTCATTTTTAACTTTACTTTCCATAACACCTTCACAATCAACAATAATATAACTTACAATTAAAAGATGCATCATTATTTTTTAATTCAAATTTTATTAAATAAATACAAAAGAAATTTCAATGGTAGCGAATGATATTACCTCTTCTGCTTATCTTTCTTTTCAAGGTGTCTTTAACAGTCATTTTTTCTGTTTCATTTGTACCCAACGTATCTTTAACAGTTGCATCTCGTTTACCTGTTCCAAAAAAACCCTTAGTTAGTTTTATGTACGTAATACAAGAATTTAATTATGAACACTAACCCTATATAAAAAATAAATGTGACTTACGTATACCAATCTTCCTCTTACATACACTTTTCTTTCGTCCAACTTTAATCGATCCCTCATCTTTCTTATTATCTGTACATTTCATTTCCTTATGTATAAATATATATAACTAATACATATGCTAACAAATAAAAACCACCCACCGTATTATAATATACACATCATTATGTATTCTTAAATTCATCCTTATACATACACTTTTAAGTTTTGAGTTATATAAACTATCAATACCAATATATTTGCTTACCGACGGACGATGTTTTGCTTTTTTCAACGTCCACTCCTTCTTCATCAATATTCATCATGTTATCCTCAACGTTTATGAACGTCTCACCAACTTTTTTAGCTTGTTCTATAACAAAATTACATGATTAAAATCAATGGTATGAAGATAATGATATCATATTCACTAACATACATGTATAACAGTTGTTAAGTAAACTTACTCTCGTATTAAAACCATAACTTCATAGAACATAAAGATGACTAACCTTTATCTTGCATCATCTTTTCATTGATTTTCCTGAAATTTTCCCTCACTTCATTTAGAATCTCGATTTTTTCGCTTAAATTCTTTCTACGCTTCGCCACTGTTAAACAACCAATTTTCCTTAACAAAAAAAATATTACCAACAAAAGGTTATATAACAGTGACTTGTAATTTGAAGAAATACCATATTCGTCAACACCACTGTAATTTGAAGAAATACCATATTCGTCAACACCACCCTTCATTACAACGCTATTTTCCATTGTTTTAACAAACGTTGCTTCTTTTCATGATCATGGTCAAATACACTACTTAATAAGTACTGTTTTTATATTACGTATGTGGAATAATTAGAAGACATAGTACCTTTTATAACCGGAGATTGTTCCTCAAAGTCCTCTAGTTCAAGCGGATCATCGGCTGTGTTGCTGAATTTATTAAAAGTATAATGTTTAGCAATTCTTTCACTATTCTTTCTACATGCATATCAAATATTTAATATAATGTGAAAGTTTATACATAATGTAAAGGTATATAAATATAAGGTTCACACTTACTTGATGACATCTTGAAAGCTACAACAATTTTCTCCCGAACACTTACCTACATATAACATGATCAAAACTTTATTAGCTATAGAATTCTTTTGCTAGAACACATACGTATCAAGTATTATTCAAAATAATACGGTATCACGATTAACAAAATAAGAGAAATTTAACTTATAACAAAGTGCATACATATATGTATTAACACCTTACAAACATCTTATCAGCCTAAAGATGTCATTAATAACTACTTCTTGCAAATTGACACACTCCCACCGAGCTTTTTTCATTATGTAATTATATAACCTAAATGTAAAGGTTTTTCAAAATTGTTTCATCCAAATTATTGGAAGTAGAACATGATAATGACAAACAAAACCTCACTAGTGTACTGGTACATATACGTACCACAATTCAACCTATTCGAATTAATCAATCACATCCATAATCAACTATCTTACATAAACCATTACATATCTACATATATCCAATATTCATTTTCAGTATTACTACCAAACCCTAAAATCAAAATTTACTAAAAAATCCTTAAGAAAGCTTTGTCACATTTTAGGCACTTACTAAAGATACTAATATACAACTTCGACATCCAACATTTTCACAAATTGACACTTAAATATACGTACATTAAAGTAATATAGAACTGGTTGAGCAGAAGCTAAAAGCAACTCACAATCGATTTGCTTACATATACGTACCGAAGCTTCATTTATTGGGAAATCAAAACCCCACACGAAATCGTAAAACCCTACTTACACTAACCCCTGTATCAGTTTCATCTAATTTGAAAAACTCACATAAATGACTGAATTCGATTAGCCACGAATAGTAACAATACATACCTAATCGATTACACCAAAACCGTAATTGAGGCCCCTTCACCGAAATTAAGTGTCGTCTCAGAATTCTTTAACGCCTATTTTGTAATGCGTTGAACAACTTCTTAGAAATCGTCGATTTTAAATACAATGGCATCCAAATTTCTGCCAAATTAGTTTCAACACTATTTGATTCTTTGAAATTGATTTTTCTGAGATGAAAGAGAAAGATAAGAGTTTTTTTAGGAAGTAGTTACTAGTTTTTTCCATGTTTCGAAATTGCCCTTTTCTATTTATTAAATGATTTTTTTGATTACATTTATTTACAAAATTAACCCTACTCATTAAAGACCATTGACCTAGATAATCAATAGCTAAGATTTGGTTTATAAGATTTTAATTTATAACTAGGTTTTCATTGGATCCTCCCTATATATATATATATATATATATATATATATATATATATATATATATATAGAGAGAGAGAGAGAGAGAGAGAGAGAGAGAAAGTTTTCTATATAAAATTAATAAAACATGTGGAGTGTATGAAGTAATTCCAACCATTAATTTAAGTGATTAACGATCCAGATTAAATGTGAATAATCACGTATGGAAGGATGACTGGAGGGGTAGATTCGGAAATAACCTACAATTGTTGACTTTTTTTAATTCTCACAGTTTTTAACGCATATAATTTTTTTATGCTATATTATTTTTTTAAAAACATCACACTATAAAATTAAGTATTTTATTTTCTTTAATTTGATTATAGTATTGCCATATTTTTTTCTTTAAAAATCAACATTAAAAAAAAAAACGTTTATGTGTTGTGCATATAACTTGCGTGATTATAATTGCGTAAGTATGAACATAACTTGCGAAAATATCATATAACTTGCGTAATTGTGCAGCTGACGAAATTACCCCTCCGTCAAAATATACGTGTCACGCCCTGATGACTTCGTATGCTTCGCACGTAAATAAGACTTTGTATAGTAACCAACCCATATATATATATATATATATATATATATATATATATATATATATGTATATATATATACACACACACACATACTCCTTTACTTCTGAAAAATAGAATCTTCTAGTTTTTCATCATCATCTTCATTGTCTAATTCCTCCAATGGTGATGATTGTGCGTTAGTTCGGTGCACATGTCATCCAACTTACGCTGTGTTTCGGAGTTTACTAAAGGAAAGAAGAGAAGTGAAAAGAAAATAAATTTAATATAGAAAAGAAAGAAAGGGATATAATTTTAGTTTGTGTTCTAGAGTTTTTTGGAAATGAAAAGATTTTAGGTGTTCCTGAGTTGAGGGGAAAAGAAAAGAAATGTATAATTTTACGGTTATACTCTTTTAACTCATATGGACATTATCGTTTGAGATAAAAGAAAAATACGAGTTAGATGACCGCTCCACTCATAGTTGCCATGACCCCATTTGAAGAAAAATCTTCATTTTCGCCTTACCTATAATTACTTGATATTAGATATAAAAATCTTTCTATGCATAATTAATTAAGACTTTTTACCAGCTTTTCCTATAATAACATAAAACCACATGGAGAAGATTAAGATGCAACTTGAAGAAAATGTGTATGGGTAAATTAAGCAAAATATATAACTCATGAGCAAATGCATAACAGATAGTACTAGTAAATTAACACACCTTATCTTGATGCACTTAGTTCAAATAAGAGATTAATTACATCATAGTATGATGTGGAGCTCGTTGTTCTAGACCATAAACAAAAAAGTGGACATATAGATGTGTATATCCATCAGATATATTGGATAAACAAAAAAGTGGACATCTAGATGTGTATATCCATCAGATATATTGGCTTTGTCCGGACCATCCATATATTAGATAGACATTACTTTATATATCTTGGTATTTATTTAGGAGATAGAGATTGATTTATTTTCCTTATTTATTGGGTTAGTTAGTTGGCAATCTATGTGTATATATATCAATCTCTGTACTTGATGGATTTCATGGAATAATACCATAATACCATAAAGGTTTTTATGGTATCACAGCCTCCTATACCTTAACCTGTTTCTTCACCTTTGTAGCCCTCCTTGGTTTTCTTTACCACAACCAACGACGCAGACAAAGACAAAGCGCCCGCTACGGCGACGACCGAAGCAAAACCTCACCTTCATCCTGTTTACTCCGTCACCAATATTCAGAATAAAATACACGGTTTAGATGGTGAGAAAGTAACATACGCATCAAAATTGTTCAAACTCCATGCCAAAGGCTACAAGGTTTCTAAGAACATTGATGGAACACCACCCCCGGTGAAGACTGATGCGGATTACGACAGTTGGGTAGAGGTTGATGCCATCGTCCTTGAATGGATATATGGTACAATCTCTGACTCACTATTAGTTTGTGTGTTAAAAGATGATACGATGGCGCAGCAAGCATGGAACAAGATCCGTGACATCTTCTTAAACAATAAAGGATCACGAGCTGCTACTTTGGAACATCAATTTACCAACCTCACCCTCTCGGCTTGCTCCTCCTTCGAGGAATACTATGTGAAACTAAAAGAACTTGTAGATCAACCGAAAGATGTGGAATAACCGGTCTTAGAATCTCGCCTTGTTCTCTAGTTGGTTCGCGGGTTGCCAAGCGAGTATAATGTTGTCGCTGCCATGATTAATCAATTGCCGACCTCATGGGACGAAGCAAGTAACCAAATCCAACTAGAGCTCCAAAATAACTTTTATTTTAATGTTATAGAAAACTTTTAATGTTTTAGAAAAAACTTTATCTAGGAAGAGCACAATTGATCCATGGTTCATCCATGAACCTTGCACTTTGTGCTACTTATCAACTCAAGCCCATGGACACATGATTGATTGCATACCCATCACAATTCATAATTGTATAAAGTTAACCATTTTCATTGATATTCTATGTTTCCTATTGACGTACGACTCAGCCAATGATCAACCATAAGTCTTTTGTTACAAATATCACGTTATGAAAATAAATTCACTTTCACTGCTTAATATGTACTAGTTAGATACCTTAAGTCTTAAAACATATCAACCACATACTTTAAAAAAATCACCATATAAATCTAACTCGATAAGATGACACCTAACCACTTTTGAAATTAAATCCTCGATTTAACATATCATACAGAGATCATATCACATACACTTACATAAACAAATGCCATGTGTACGCTTCACTCTATCCCAGACATATGTGACTAACCTCACCGTCTACCTCAGTTACTTGTAGTTACCTATATACGCACTACAACATAAAATTCGACGTATCAACAATACATTTTAGCGACTGATGCAAGACACAAACCAAACACTGATGATGCTTAGTGTTTATAAACACATACTGAAGTCATCTTCAGTGGCGTATCCAAATTTTTTTTACAAGGGGTCGGGGAAGTTTTAAGAGTCAGTTCTCTATCACTAATTATTAAAGATTTTTGATGTAGTCAAATTCGGGTCGGCCCGGATCACACAACAACAAGACAAAAAAATCATATTAAAACAAATAACATTCAACACTAGGGTGTATATTGACAAGCGAAGTCGTGAGTTACTCAGATCCGGCTCGCCAAAATTGATCACGAGTCAATATTTTAGTATTTAATTGATCTAAATGCTTGATTTTACATCATGATTATTGTGGAACAAGTTGACTTTATTTATGTTTTGATTCATAGGTGTTTGGAGCTTAAAGGAGCATAATTTAAGGCAAAAGAAACAAAACATGAAAGTTGAAGGACCGAAGATGTAAATATTAAAAATTAGAAAAAGGAGGTCAAGAAAGAGCCCGGCGTATGATATTCTGGGTTTGGGCGTATCATACGCCGGGCGGCGTATGAGGTGGCGTATCATACTCTGGGGGCGTATCAGCAATGTCCAAAGTGACGTATTTGTAGAAGAAAACAGAGAGTTGGCGGTATGAAACCAAGGGGGCGTATGATACGCCAGGTAGGGGCGTACCATATGCCGGTCACCAACAAACCCCCAAATTTTATGGAACTTCAAGTTTATTTAAACCTATCTACCCCAATTCGAAGAACAACTTTTCTCAGCCGAAAATTGGTGATTTTAAAGAGATTTTTGGTGCTTTCAAGCTCCCCAAATTATTCCAAATCATCATTAATCGTCATTAAAAACAAGATTGAAGATTTAAAGAATATGATGTGTAGCTAGGCTTTTCTTGATTGCTTTCGGGAGTACGATTCTTGTCAAGTGAGACAATTGGTATGCTTCATATAGATTTTTTGTAATGAACATTTGACTATTGAATGAAGTTTTATGTTATGATTAATTTAAAAGATTTACTTATAAATAAAGATGTGTGTTTGATTATTAGTTTTTGGTTTTCTTGCATCATGAGCTCGTTAAGAAAGGTAGACAACATGATATGAGTAAATTGTTAATCTTATGAACGAATGAGTCTTAAAAGATTGTTCTTTGGTATTCACTTTAATCGAAAGTTAAAATCTTGAAGTTATGTTCTTACAAACCCTAGGTTAAACATATCGATTGTTGATCTTGAAGAATTGAAAACCCGAAAGTGATTGTTTCTCATTATTTAAGTAAATTCGTTCTAAAGTTTGTTTCTTTTTACATTGGTGTTATTGAATTCATCCAAAGCTCTAATTTTTAATTCTAAAGTTTGTGTCTTTAAGTCAATCGAGTCATATTGATTAAACATTTTCCGTAAATTCCCTGTGGAGACGACCTTACTTACTCTTATGCAATAAAAGTAGCTAAGACCGACATATTAACTTTTTTTTTTTATCGAGTCTTGACAACCAAATCAAAAATCTTGGATCGAACTGAGCTTAAACAAGCTCAAGCTAGAGGTTATACTATTTACCATTTAATAAATGAGCTTGAGTCATAGCTTCACGTATCAAGCCCTTTCGATATTTATTTTATTATATAATTGTACTTAATATATTAAAGTACATGGGGTTGACTCTCTTATTTAACAGTTATGGTAACATTCAAGTAGTTTGATATTCAAGAAAATAATCAACTCATAAATCAAATAATCAAATCTAACAATCTACTAATCAATAATCTAATAATTAATTTATCAAATAATCAACCAATAAGATGAATAAATTAGTTATCCAAACTAATTATTTTACATCTGTTACCGCAGGACTGGGAAGGGTGGTCAATGCAATAGTTTCACAAAGTGGAGAGATATGAAACACTTAGTAGATCAAATAGGAAACCGGCAAGTGATGAAACAATGAACACTAGTAAACGAACAAGAACAAGAACACTTAAATATGGTTTTCAAGAATGATGTATACTGCTCTCAAGTTCTTACAAGTGTTACAAAGCATAAAATAAGATGCAAGTACTTGAGACACTTTATACTACATCCTACAACAACCATACTTTGAAGCCCGGCTGGAAACACTAATCTAGACAACAAGATCAATGTAGAGTCAAAAGATAGATTGCCTTTTGACTAATGACTATGACATGCCATAGCTCACATCCTTATCTATTACAAAAAGGATAAAAGTACATAGTTGGAAAGTTACAAACAAAAGATCTTAATCTACAGTTTACAAAATCATGGACTTTTCACCAACTCATATAAGTTGGTGAGTTTTTAGAAGTGACAACGAAAAGTGGTTCAACTTTTGTCAAAAGGTGATTCAGAGAAAAGATGTCTTCTCTGTCTTTGGAAGAAATCAGTTTTTCGCTTCGGAAGACTTTGTCCTTTAAGCTTTGGAAGACTTCATCTTTTGGCTTCTAAAGATATGGTCTTTTGGCTTCGAAAGATTTTATACTTAGCATAATTCCCTGAGTTATATCAAATCTTTTGAAGTAACTTCCTTGTACTTCAGTTGTGCATGCTGAGAGCTCTTGATTGTTCTTTGGTTGCATCAGCCTCTAACTGTATTCCTTACAAACTCCCCCTAGGCTAATGCTACCAAAACTAAAGAGACCTTTGATTGTTGATTTTCATCTGTTGACAGTCCTCATCAGAATCAAGACCATTCCTTTGATCATCAGCTGTTCGGAATTCCTTAGACTCTTAAAGTATCTCCTCATGTCATAGTGATCATGCAGAGGGAGGTCAAGTATGTTTTGCCAGAAATACAAGTCTTGATATCCTTGATCTCTAAAGACATACCATTTGTCTAGATTGGTTGCAAACATCCAAGACACAATGGGTCTCTCAGTAGCAAAAGGCTCTACTTGAATAGGAGTTGGACGAGTAGCCTCTTCTTGATCTCCCTCAGGATGTTCTAACCCATCCTGAGATGTAGATGTGAATGCCTTGGACTTTTTCTTCTTCTTTTCTTCTTGTCTCTTCTGATGGCCATCCTTTTTCTCCTTTTGTATTTTAATTGAGGAGACTGGCCTGTAGTACCAGATTGCTCTTATTTGTCTTCCTCATTTGGGTCCTTGTCCTTCACAAGTTCAGAAGGAGAAGGATTAGGAACATGCTGTGGATCAGAAGATGAAGCTGGCTGTGATGTTGCATCAGGTCCAAGTGTGTTGTCTCTTGTGGTTCAACCTTGACGTCAGCTTCAGGTGCAGCCTGACTTGGTGGAGAATGCAAGGCAACTAGCTCACGCCACTTGATCTTCTGCTTGATCACTCTGATGTGCTCATTGTGGATAGAGACATTAAACCAAGTCTCCTTCTGGAGAATCCATACAGCTTTAAAAAGCTCACCATCTTCTATCTGTTAGCAGATTTCTTCAAGTTTGGTCTAATGGTGGCTCTTGACTTTGTAGCCTCTTCCCTCATCTTCCTCTTAGCAGCTTTTTGCTCTTTTTGTACTTGTTGCTCAAGCTGCTTGAGGTATTCGAACTCAATGTAGTCATATTGCAAGGGAAGAAGGTCTGCTGCCTGATAGAGACCTATGGCACTTAGGTAGATGATCATGTTTTGTCTATCTTGTTCCCTATCTACCTGAGTTTGTTGCTCAGTGGCCACAGTCTCTGTCTCAAGACTTTCCTGAACTGGGGAGAGGGTAGGAGCTTTGTAGATTCTCTTTCTTCTTTTTCTTTCTTCTTTGATTTTAAGAAGCAGTTCTACTGTCTTAGCTTCCTTCCTCTCCTTAGACACTTCTATGTCAGCCAGTTCATTTAATTCCTCCAAGGGGAGAGAGATGAGTTCATTAATGTTGTAGTTTTTGGACCCCAAATAATTTAATCTGGCTGCCCTTAACTCATCATCTTGAGTGCTTGGCCTGGGGGCAGCCTTGATTGCAGCTTCCATAAAGCCAGGGGTCCTACTTGAACTCTCTCCCATTGCCTTCCTCTTCCTCTCTCTCTTCTCCTACTTAATCTCCTTATGAGTCATCTTCCTTTTCCATTTGTCACTCACAGGCCTGTATGACTCAGGTTGGAGAGAGCTTTGGCCTTTATTTCTTGGTTCTACACTTAAGCTCCAACCAAAGAGAGGCTGTGAGACACCTTCACCAGCTGGTGCCTCACTGAGGGTAATGGGTGTTGAGGGTGCTGAAGTAGCTCCTGTCTCAAGGTTCACAGGCTCAACTACTGAGCCTTCAGCCAAGGTTTCCTCTTCAAAGCTAATCTTAAGGTCCACCTCAGCATCTAGTTGACCAATAGTCTTGCCTATTAGCCTCTGTCTATATAATATTGTTCTTAGCTTGAACTCTTCAAGCACCCTTTATTGAATCCTATCAGCTAAACTTGCAGCTTGCCTATTTTGACTTGGGTTGGCAAGTGGGATGTCACACCCCAACCTTAATGGCAGAAACATGGAGATGTGAGGGTTAAGAATGTTCAAAGCCACACATCGCTACTTCAAAGTGTAAATATTATTAAACATAAGGATCATATTGTAACATTACACTTATAAATCTCAAACAACAACCATAACATAAACTAAATTAAAAACTTCCAGATTAAAAGCGATTTCTTTATTATTTCTAGGTACAATCCTAGATGAATTCAAATCTTCAAGAACTATTAGAAAATACGGTCAACATATGATGTTGGTGAGTTCCCATAAGATTGTACATACATATATAAACCCTTTTAAGAGGCAATTCATGTCATAGGTTAAGAAATAATGCAAGAATATATAGATAGCATAATGATACAATCAAACCTTGACAAAGATATGGCCAAAACGAAATATACGATTAGCTAAGTGTACTTAGTACCCATGATGAACAAGAATACGTCATCAGGAGCTTGCAATAACCTCTGCTTTAGAACCAAATAGGCTTGTCAAGCCCATAAATCTATATCGTCGCTAGGCTAGCAATAGTTAATGATTGTTTTTACCAGATGACTATCATATAATATTCACCAATATCTCAAATAACCATGATAAATTAATGCACATGCTTTACAAGTATATAAAGAATTTACAAGTGTACATTTATACGATTAACATGCTTCACCCCCAATGGTGTGAAATAAAGTGAAAATAACGGGATATGAAAACTCACATGATATATGATATACTTGGAATAATAATAAGACTAGAATAACACCAACAATTTCTTCACACTTTAACTAAGAGTGGATGTTCTAGGATTAGAATATAACCGAAAAAGTCAAGAGACGATTCGGGACAACTAGGGTTTCAATTGTGATTGGAGATTTTTAACAATTAATTTGAAATACGATGGATTTAATAATAATAATTCATAGTTGTTGAAATAGAGTTATTTGACATAGTTTAAATATTTAATCCATAAGGATCGATAAGATAGTGTTTTAATATGGAAAATAATTAATCTTTAATAATTAATTATTTAATTTGCATTAACAACAAGTCTTAATTTTTAAATAAATACGAAATAATATATGCTCTGGTGTAGATTAAATTTAGAAAAAATTTTTTTTTATAGCATTCTACACATTTATAACCTTTTTACGAATAAAAATACAAAATTTAAAACCTTTAGAATTTTTTAGGTTTTAATTAAATCTTTCAAGATGAATTCAATTAACAAAATAATTTTTATAATAATTAAATAATATATATATATATATATATATATATATATATATATATATATATATATATATATATATATATATATATTTATTTATTTATTTATGATCCCTGGAATTTAGAAATATGTATAAAAATACTAAAAAAAATAATACGGGTGCCCGGGTTTGAACCCGGGACCCTTGTGTATAAGCGTAGAGTGTTAACCGGTAGGCTAGAAGCGCCTATGCCTATTAAAAGTCCGTATTTATAAAAAGCTTAAACAGAAAAACCCCCAAATTGCACAAGAACCCTAGAATCAAAACCGAACTAATTGAACATCAAATCATTGATGTTAATGAAATTAACCATAGGGCTTTGGTTCCCCATGATTAATAGAGTGTGTGGGTGTTAGAATCACCTGGAATGGTTGCGTAATTGGTGAGTACGAGTTCGAGCTAGTGCCGCGACTGGGTCTTGATCCAAATGTCATGCGTGTGTGTGTTTTGGTGAAATTGAGTGTGCAGAGAGTGTAAGAAAGTTGAATGGAATGGTTTGCCTCCATTATATAACTTTAATTTGATCGATCATATGTCCAACGACTTCAAGTTTGATCTTGGGTGTTACGAGTCGATTTGGATGTGCAAATTACCGTTTCAAATGACATTAATCATACCATTGATTTCGAAATGATTAGATGAACGTTTTCAAGCTTTTAATTTAATCAATTGATCTGATTATTGCTGGGAAAATGGATTAGCTTCGAATGGGGTGTTCGGTTTTGATTTGAATGGGTTGAAACAGCCGAGTAATTTTGAATTGAGACCGATGCAGAGTTTGAAACTGATGTACGAGCATAAAGGGTGATTTATTTGGTTTTAATTCGGTGGATTTTGATGGTTTGGGGATCACCGGAGATGGCCGGAGTTGGCCGGAAGGAGTCGCTGGATTTACGACGGGGGTGGGGAGTTTTAAAACAAATTTACAGCTTTGGTCCCTGCGTTTTTGAAATTTCTTATTATATGCCAAAACCTTTTAAATCAAGTTTCAAAATTAACATTTTAAACCTGAACTTTATAAAAATAACTTAATCTATTTATAAAACTTTATATAGTTTATAAATCTTGTAATAAACCTTTTATTTTCATTAAAACTCATAATTAATACTTAAACTTTACAAAAATTTATTTATTTAATAACTAATCAAGTTATAAAATTTTATATAAATGAAACTAAGATTTTAGATTAATAGGAACATTGAGATTATTAGAAATGCAAAAAGATGAACCCCTATAGTTATATTATTGACATAAATAGCACTTACAAGAGATAACGAAAGTAACAATTAATTAACAAATATTCGAAATGTCACATGGGAGGTCAACTAGATAGGTGCTCTCATAATACCTCAGGTTCTGATGAAATCAACAAATGCTGATTATGAACTTGATGAACAATAAGAATATAAACAGGTTGATTACCCCAAGGATCTTTTCAAATCTCTCAAACAAGATATAACAATAGATTGTTATATTTGATTTCAACAAACACTAATCATGGTATGGAAACCCATGATTAATGCTATGATATCAATGTGTGTGTATGATTGCTAGTAATTGAATGCCTGTATGATAATAACTCTTGATTGTATTGACTGTTCAAAAGCTTACAAAGGATTAGGGCAGTAAGCTATTTATAGCCTATACATAGAGCTAAATACAATTACTGAACTACCCTTATGTAAACGAATATTACATAAATAATCCTAAGTCTATAAGCTGTCAGCTGTGGATGATAGACTGTCCGCTATGAATTAAAAGTCATCCGCTGTGAGTGGTTGATAAGCTGTTCGCTGTGTCTTGGATGCTATCAACCACTTACAGCGGACGACTGTTTATGCACAGCGGACAGTCTATCATCCACATCTGACAGCTTATAGACTTTGGATTATTTATGTAATATCCGTTTACATAAGGGTAGTTCAGTAATTGTATATAGCTCTGTGTATAGGCTATAAATAACATAATACCTTAATCCTTTGTAAGCTTTTGAACAATCAATACAATCAAGAAGTTATTATCATACAAGCATTTAATCACTAGCAATCATACACACACACTGATATCATAGCATTAAACATGGGCTTCCACACCATGATTAGTGTTTGTTGAAATCAAATATAACAATCTGTTGTTATATCTTGTTTGAGAGATTTGAAAAGATCCTTGGGGGAATCAACATGTTTATGTTCTTATTGTTCATCAAGTTCATAATCAGCATTTGTTGATTTCATCAGGTGGTATCAGAGCATTAATAATCAAAGAACAGAACATTAATAGAAGCTGCTAGATCAATGCTAGCTGACTCTCTATTACCTATATCCTTTTGGGCTGAAGCAGTCAACATAGCTTGCTACATTTAAAACAGAACATTAATAATCAAAAAACAGTCCAAAACACCATATGAATTAATGTTTAAAAGAAAACCGTTCATTGGATTTCTTAAAGCTTTTGGATGTTCTGTTTAAATATTAAACACCAGAGAACAATTATCTAAGTTTGATCCAAAAGCAGATGATGGATTTTTTGTTAGGTACACAGGAAGCTCAAAAGCTTACCGAGTATACAATCCAAGACTGAATATGGTGGAAGAAACAACAGATGTTGTTTTTAATGAACATTCTTTCACTAAGAAAGTCATTGGATCAGACTGGTTGTTTGATATTAACTTATTAACAAAATCATTTGACACATCTTACTTTGATGTTTCAGATACCAAGGATGACAATGAGTATCCTATGTTTCTACCAACAACCATAGATGTTCCTTTAACTGCTGATATTCCAAGGAGAACAAACATCACCCCTTCGAGTACCACAGTTTCAACTCCTCCAAAACAAACAAACAAATCAAAAGAAACATCATCAAACACACCATCTTCATTAACACCTGTGACCACCCAACCACAACATCCAAACATAGTTGAAAAAGATAAAGACTATCATTCATTACATGATACACATCATGAAGATGAAATCTTATATTTCTTTCATGATTCACCACAAACATTTAATGAACCATCACAGCCAGATAAACAAACAACCACAAATACCCTTGCCCATCCATCAACACCCAACCAAACAATCACTAATCTTGATTCAACCATCCATGTTGATTAGATTACTACAACCAGAGTTCACAAAGATCATCCTTTTGGAAAACATCATAGGTGACCTCAACACCAGATTGAAATGAAGTCAACCTGACACAGCAAACATTTTCTTGTATTCCTGCTTCCTATCTTTAACTGTACCCAAAAACATCACAGAAGCACTCAAAGACAACAGTTGGATAGAAGCAATGCAAGAGGAATTACAACAATTCAGAAAGCAAGAGGTAGGGAAGTTGGTTGATCTACCTGAAGGTCAATACGCCATTGGCACAAGATGGCTCTTCAGAAACAAAGCAGATGACAGAGGAATTGTCATCAGAAACAAAGCAAGGCTAATTGACTAAGGATATACTAAAGAGGAAGGCATTGATTATGATGATGTATTTGCTCCAGTAGCTAGACTAGAAGCCATCCAAGTGTTCCTTGCATATGCCTCATCCAAAAACTTCACTGTCTTCCAAATGGATGTCAAGTGTGCATTCCTCTATGGAAAGATAGATGAAAAGGTATATGTTGC
Source organism: Flaveria sonorensis (assembly GCA_025506505.1). NCBI lineage: Eukaryota > Viridiplantae > Streptophyta > Magnoliopsida > Asterales > Asteraceae > Flaveria > Flaveria sonorensis. The sequence continues at coordinate 7,470,575 of CM046429.1, forward strand.
TCAACCACCAGGGTTTGAAGATCCGGTCTTCCCTCACAGAGTCTACAAGTTAGATAAAGCTCTAAACAGTCTTTATCAAGCACCTAGGAAGTGGTATGAAACTTTATCTAAGTTTCTACTACAGAATGGGTACACCCAAGGGAAAATAGATCAGACCTTGTTCTTAAAACGAAAAGAACAAGACTTGTTAGTGGTTCAAGTCTATGTGGATGACATTATTTTTGGCTCCACCAACATCCAACTTTGCAATGAGTTTGAAACACTCATGCAATCAAAATTCCAAATGAGTTCAATGGGAGAACTTACATTCTTCCTTGGTCTTCAAGTTAAACAATCAATTGAAGGAATTTTTATCAACCAGAGCAAGTATGTCAATCAGATATTAAAGAAAAACATGTCTGATTGCACATCTAGCAAAACACCATTTGTAACTGGATTGAAGTTTGAACCCGATCCAGAAGGAACATCAGTTGATTAGAAACTCTACAGATCAATGATAGGTTCACTGATGTACCTAATAGCAAGCAGACCAGACATCATGTATGCAGTGTGCATGTGTGCCAGATACCAAGCAGATCTAAAAGAGTCACACATAAATGCTGTAAAGAGAATTTTTAGATACTTAAAAGGCAAACCAGCTCTTGGCCTATGGTATCTAAAAGATGGAGATTCTCTTTATATGCATACACAGACAGTGATTATGGTGGATGTAACAGCAACAGAAAATCCACTACAGGAGGTTTTCAGTTTCTTGGATCAAGATTGATCTCCTGGCAGTGCAAGAAACAAACAAATGTCTCTGTGTCAATAGCTGAAGTAGAATACATAGCTGCTTCTGCATGCTGTTCTCAAGTGCTTTGGATTCAGAACCAAATGCTTGATTATGGCTTTAATTTTCTAAAAACACCCATACATATTGATAATTCTGCTGCCATGTGTATCATTGACAATCCAGTTCAACATTCAAAAGCCAAACACATAGATATTAGATATCACTTTCTGAGAGATTGCTCAGAAAAGGATCTGATAAAGTTGATCAAAGTCCATACAGACAATCAATTGGCTGACCTGTTTACCAAACCGTTTGATTCAACAAGATTTGAATTTCTGGTTCAGTCACTTGGTATGATCAACTATGAATCAAACAAGTAATGTTTTCAAAACATTAAAATCAAACAAGCTTGATTTTGTCAAAGTCCAAGTTTAACAGCAAACATGCATCTTTCAAAATCAAGATATCAAACAAATATTCTTGTTTTCTGATAATCAAACACCTTGAATCACACATACCACTCATGACAAATGATAGTACACTAGCTTAGTTCTTCACTTGAGTCATTTTCCACTAATAAAGACTGACAATACTTTGCTTGATATGTGCATAGGCTCAGCATGGGACACCTAACAACACATACAACAATGAAGCACTAAATTCTCATGATTGTGTGGTCATCAACACATCTTGGTTTATGGTGAGTATTATTCTATCCAATATAGGTTGCTTGTAAAGTAACTACAATACACCAAGTGAAACAGTTTATAAATTGCTCAATCATACAAGTGTCTCCTCTGTTATGATTTTCATAAACCTGGAGTACACCAAGGCATTCTTTGTTATGCTGAGCACAGACCTTAACGACCTAAATCATGATCCAAAAAGATTCCCAATGAGGAACACATCCATCTTGGATGAACAATCAATAAAGTCTTCTAGACTACATTCCTAGTGAATGAATCAAAAGAATCCCAAAGAGGATCACCTTCCAAAGTGAAGTGAAAAAGAATCCCAATGAGGATCAAACAACATGGATCAAATTAAGCATTTATAGTCCTAAGTAGTTAGGTCTTAAGTATTGAAAGTGCTTTCTAGCATATCTTGAGGAGGGTTGTTCTAAACATACAATCAGATGTGGGGTACATACAACTCATATCAATCAACTTAAAACATGATAATCACTCATTGTTTCAATCAATCATTAATACCATACATGAGTTTAAGTGGATCATAATATCTGTAATCAACATTGTATTAGTCTATGTCTATTCTTAAAACCATTCAAACAACTCAGTGAGAATTTAAGACTAGTATGATATCATGTTATATGCAAATGATTCATGTTCAAACATGAAGAACATTCATTTGTTAGTTAGATAAAGAGTTATCTTTCTAAATGTTTATCAAACATACAATCAGATTGGACTTTGATAATTTCTATTCACACACATTCAAATTTTTTTCATTTTATAAAAGATTTTTATAAATATGAAAAAATTTAGGGGGAGAAAATGAACATGGAAATATCAAAGGCAGCAGAAATATGCATAATCATACTTTTAAAATTTAAAATTTTCTAAATTTTGAGTTTTAAATAAAACCAACTCAAGCCAGCACCCAAACACAATAGTTTGACACACATACATATGCACAATATTGTAAAATATTGCTTGTGAGTGATATTCAAACATCCATATATTGATCATGTTAAAATTTTAACATACATTTTTTTAAACATATACTTCGGAAAAAAATTTGCTTCGGAAGATTTTTTAACAAACAAATCCCCTTCGGAAGAATTTTAACAAACAAGCTTCGGAAGTGTAAGGCCCCGTTCCCGGGACGCTTACAGCTGGACCGTCATCGCATAATTTATTTAAAACAAACATTACTTTTGCAGCGGAATTCAAAAGCTTTCATAATATATAAAACATGTTATCTCATTACATAAATCATTTACATATCAAAATACAATAACATGTCAAAATGTGGATGCCAGTCTTCGAAACACTTCCAGTAGCGTATGCATCCGTGCCTGCAACTCCTCAGCATCAACAAAATACCTGCCAACTATCATGCATACAAAAAGTCAGCGACGCTGAGTGAGTTCTAGTTTTATGAATAAAATACTTTATTTTCGTTAAAACATATCCTTTGTAAACGTATGCGATCACTCATCATACATACACATTGATAATAATTATTATCTTCATCATTGTTCATTTCGTACATTTCTTACTTTCATCATTATCTTTCACTTCAATATGGATCATGTCTCATGCAATACCCGACTCATGTCCGAAGACCGACAGTACCGGGGTACGCGACAAGGATCCCCTTCGAGTCACAAAGACCCCATTCTTTCACTTCAATATGGATCCTGTCTCATGCAATACCTGACTCATGTCCAAAGATGACAGTACCGGGGTACGCGACAAGGATCCCTTTCGAGTCACAAAGACTCCCTTCGAGTCACAAAGACTTCCTTCAAGTCACAAACACTCCCTTCGAGTCACAAAGACTCCCTTCGAGCCACAAGGACTCCCTTCGAGTCACAAAGACTCCCTTCGAGCCACAAAGACTCCCTTCAAGCCACAAAGACTCCCTTCGAGCCACAAAGACTCCCTTCGAGTCACAAAGACTCCCTTCGAGTCACAAAGACTCCCTTCGTTCTTTACGTTCCACTTTTCATTATTATTTTCTTTCACTTCGTTACATAATACTTTTCGATCAATCATACGTCACACCACGCAAAGCCATACATCATACATAACGTATAATATAACATAATACATACGTTTTGAAAACCATTTAACGAAGAAAGACAACACACCACACATAACACCAGGAACCACAACACAACACCAAGCGTGCACCAAGCATAAACCATCACATCCCAACGGGACCTATCTCAAACATCACCTCTTAAAGCCCCTAAGAAAGCCCTAAGTCCAAAACTAGGCATAACAAGTCATTCTAGGCGCATCAGCAGAAAATTCTAAGTATAAAAGCTCCTGGGCGCATGGGAACTATTTGGGCTCATCAGCACTATTTGGGCGCATCAGCACTATTTGGGCGTTTCAACATTTAGCCACAGAAACCATTCTGGGTGCATGGGCACTATGCAGGCACATGACACACACTTAGCCAATTTTCACACTTTCTGGGCGCACGGCCACTATTCAGGCGCATGACCTGGGTGCATTAGCACTATTTGGGCGCACCAACTTTGGGCGCATGAGGACACTTAAGCACATAATGCTTGGGCGCCTGAGAACATTCTGAAATATGTCTAACACTGCCAAATTCACCCGAACACCATTCTAACACCATCCAAACACAGATCTAACATACTAAGGGCATCTAAAACCTACCAAGCACAATACTAACCCATAACAAGCCTAGAACATACAACCACAGCACATACATCGAACCCAAAAGCTGAAACATACGGTTATCTTTAAAAAAAACTTTTACCCGGTATGCATAATAGGCCCAAACACTTTAAAATCTGTAAAAGCGGGGTTCTAGAAACTCACCTTGAAGCAGCTCTTCAACCCAAACACTTTCATCTGTGATTTCAACTTCAAAATTCCAAGAACAACCTTCTTAAAACATCAAGAACTCGGTTACAAGCTGCAAACCGAGTTAAAACTTGAACATAAGCTCAAGAAACTCACCTTTTGTAGCTTTTTCTTCCTTCTTCTTCTCCAAAACCGGCACCCTTTTCTTCTTCTTCTTCTTGACCGAGAACAGAAAGCAGATATGCTTTAAAGTGGGTAGCCATACCCATTTTAATAATAAAATCTTGGAGTTTTTTCCATTTACAACTTTAGACCCTCCACTTGTGTCCATTTACCTTTCTTTCTAGATACTTTTCTTTTCTCGTCTTTTAAATAAAAATTTGGGGTGTTACACGTCCACCCCCCTTATATAGGTTTCGTCTCCGAAACCTATCGCTTCTCGAACAGTCATGGTAACGCTGTCTCACCTCTTCCTTGATCTTACACGTAGGCTTAGTCCCCTTCTAGGCTCCACTGTACTCGCATTGGTGGAACCATCTTTCGACTTATCCCTTCTTTCCCTTCTATCAAAAATGACCATCAGTTGCTCCACATAGTTGAATCCTCCATCCATCTCGGTATTCTCAAGTGGCACGTTCGTATCCTCATCGATTGAGCACTCTTTCAGACGAGATACATGGAACATCGAATGACTTCCACTTAACACGTCGGGTAGCTCCAGTCAACATGTCACTTCTCTTACCCGAGCAACAATTCAATTTAGTCTTTTATATTTCAGTATTAGCCTTCCCCGCTTCCTGATTTGAATGATTCCTTTTCCAAAACGGGACCTTCATCATTACTTCATCGCCATAGATCAGCACCGAACTTCTTTCGGGCGCAATTACTCAAACCACCTTCTTGCAACAATCGGTGTTTGCCTCATAGGTTCTAGCCAATTCTTCTCTAGGTGCATGACTATCCACCTATATCTGTCCTGAACAGTCTAGCAGGACACACGTGCTCTCTCAATTTTATCGCGCAATCTTCTAGGACATCCGGTAACCTAGTGGACTTACCAATAGCAATTTTTGCATCAAAAGCTCATCGATCTTCCTACTCCTAACGTGCAACTTATCACAGAAGGCAGCAGGAATAAAACCACTACTAGCACCACAAATCAAGCACAAGGCACAAATTTAAATTTACTATAAACGTACCTGACGTCACGTCAAAGTCCGCTCTAGCCTCCTCCTGGTCATAGCGAATGCTCTGACCTTCATACTCTCTTCTCCTCATTTCGAACCCTTTGCCTTGCCTTGGAGCTCTCAGCCCTTGACTTTGTGCAGTCTCTGCTCCTGTGTCCACCCTCACCACACCTGTAGCATCTCATCGCGCGATAATCCCTCGCCAGTTGGCCCTCTCTTCCACATTGGAAGCAGACGCTCGATCCCCACCTGCACTCCCCTGCGTGGCCTCTACCACACTTCTTGCATACCTCTTCCCCCTCAAACATCCTCTTCAGATCATCGAACCTCATCATCTTACCTCCAGCCACAAATTCACCATCATCATTATCCCGCCTTCCGCTCCCACTCTTATCATAACTCCGCTCCTCCTCCTCATCCATCATCACCACTGCGTCTCGCTCATCATACAACCTCCCTGCTAAGTCAACCACTGACCTAAACGTCCCTGGCCGGGCAGCGATCAGATGTCTGCGGATATCTGCTGGTAGACCTTGAATATACCTTTTGATCTTTCGTGACACAGGCGTCACCTGATCTGGCACCAGCCTTGCCATCTCGTTGAACTTTGTGGTGTACTTTTGGTGAGTCATCGTTCCCGCCTCTAGCTGCAGGAACTCCCTCTTAACTTTGTCAAGCTCTCTATGAGGGCAAAACTCCTTGATTACCAACCTCTTCAGCTCCTTCCACCTCATCCTCCCGATTGCTCTGGTGCCCTCAGCCTGAACAATATTGTCCCACCAGTACAAGGCTGAATCCACAAATGAGTGGGTAGCAAACTTCACCTTCTGATCCTCGTGGCACTCGCTAATCTCAAGTACCGCTTCCATTTCTCTCACCCAACGTTATGCAGCCGCTGCACTCCCATTTCCATCAAACGTAGGGGGCTTACACCTTTGGAATGCTTCATAGTTGTATCCCTTCGCAGTCTCCTGCACAGCTTCCTCATCATCCTCATCATCATTGGAGACAACCATGTCAGTCTCCGGTTGCTCCCTCCCCCTAGAACCTCCAGCTTCACCTCCATGTCGTGTGGTTCTCCTTCTCTCACTCTCCTTCTTCTCATCCTCCTTCATAGCTCTAATGACATCGGTCACTACAATCGGCAGAATCGTCTGCATGACCTGTTGGACTTCCTCTGCTACTGCCTCCTTCATGGAGGCTCTCAGATTAGCACTCCCGTCCTCACCCTCCTGGTGACAAAGCGCTGGCTCATCAGGAGCCGTCTCAGCAGTCTTAGCTCTGCTCCTCGTGACACGCGGTCTAACACCACGACCTCCACCACGCGAAGCCTCAGAAGACCTACTGCCAGCCATCTAAAACACTACAAGATTCAAACACCAACACGGTCAAACAAGGTAATGGCTCAAGATATGTCAAGTATAGTAAGTCCCTAATCACAGTGGCCAGTTGTGTTTAGCCACTTACTTTACTCTTCATTCCCCAAGCATTTCCTATCCTGACTACATCAGTATCTAAATCCGCATAGAAGCACACAAGACACATAACATGCGCACATAATACCGGCTAACATTTACTTACATAAAACCTTTACCTGCAGGCACGTAGCTACTAGGACTAGCATCCCTTTCCTTTCCGTCCCATTCTCAGTTTAAGATTAGGTTCTTTTGAAAATGTTTACCCAATTCTCTTAAACTTTAGCTCTGATACCAACTTGTAAGGCCCCGTTCCTGGGACGCTTACAGCTGGACCGTCATCGCATAATTTATTTAAAACAAACATTACTTTTGCAGCGGAATTCAAAAGATTTCATAATAATTAAAACATGTTATCTCATTACATAAATCTTTTACATATCAAAATATAATAACATGTCAAAATGTGGATGCCAGTCTTCGAAACACTCCCAGTAGCATATGCATCCATGCCTGCAACTCCTCAGCATCAACAAAATACCTGCCAACTATCATGCATACAAAAAGTCAGCGACGCTGAGTGAGTTCTAGTTTTATGAATAAAATACTTTATTTTCGTTAAAGCATATCCTTTGTAAACGTATGCGATCACTCATCATACATACACATTGATAATAATTATTATCTTCATCATTGTTCATTTCGTATATTTCGTACTTTCATTATTATCTTTCACTTCAATATGGATCCTGTCTCATGCAATACCCGACTCATGTCCGAAGACCGACAGTACCGGGGTACGCGACAAGCATCCCCTTTGAGTTACAAAGACCCCATTCTTTCACTTCAATATGGATCCTGTCTCATGCAATACCTGACTCATGTCCGAAGACCGACAGTACCAGGGTACGCGACAAGGATCCCCTTCGAGTCACAAAGACTCCCTTCGAGCCACAAGGACTCCCTTCGAGCCACAAAGACTCCCTTCGAGTCACAAAGACTCCCTTCGAGCCACAAAGACTCCCTTCGAGCCACAAAGACTCCCTTCGTTCTTTACGTTCCACTTTTCATTATTATTGTCTTTCACTTCGTTACATAATAATTTTCGATCAATCATACATCACACCACGCAAAGCCATACATCATACATAAAGTATAATATAACATAATACATACGTTTTGAAAACCATTTAACGAAGAAAGACAACACACCACACATAACACCAGGAACCACAACACAACACCAAGCGTGCACCAAGCATAAACCATCACATCCCAACGGGACCTATCTCAAACATCACCTCTTAAATCCCCTAAGAAAGCCCTAAGTCCAAAACTAGGCACAACAAGTCATTCTAGGCGCATCAGCAGAAAATTCTAAGTAAAAGCTTCTGGGCGCATGGGAACTATTTGGGCGCATCAGCACTATTTGGGCGCATCAGCACTATTTGGGCGTTTCAACATTTAGCCACAGAAACCATTCTGGGCGCATGGGCACTATGCAGGCACATGACACACACTTAGCCAATTTTCACACTTTCTGGGCGCACGGCCACTATTCAGGCGCATGACCTGGGTGCATTAGCACTATTTGGGCGCACCAACTTTGGGCGCATGAGGACACTTAAGCACATAACGCTTGGGCGCCTGAGAACATTCTGAAATATGTCTAACACTGCCAAATTCACCCGAACACCATTCTAACACCATCCAAACACAGATCTAACATACTAAGGGCATCTAAAACCTACCAAGCACAATACTAACCCATAACAAGCCTAGAACATACAACCACAGCACATACATCAAACCAAAAAGCTGAAACATACGGTTATCTTTAAAAACAACTTTTACCCGGTATGCATAATTGGCCCAAACACTTTAAAATCTATAAAAGCGGGGTTCTAGAAACTCACCTTGAAGCAGCTCTTCAACCCAAACACTTTCACCTGTGATTTCAGCTTCAAAATTCCGAGAACAACCTTCTTAAAACATCAAGAACTCGGTTACAAGCTGCAAACCGAGTTAAAACCTGAACATAAGCTCAAGAAACTCACCTTTTGTAGCTTTTCCTTCCTTCTTCTTCTCCAAAACCGTCACCCTTTTCTTCTTCTTCTTCTTGACCGAGAACAGAAAGCAGATATGCTTTAAAGTGGGTAGCCATACCTATTTTACTAATAAAATCTTGGAGTTTTTTCCATTTACAACTTTAGCCCCTCCACTTGTGTCTATTTACCTTTCTTTCTGGATACTTTTCTTTTCTCGTCTTTTAACTAAAAATTTGGGGTGTTACAGGAAGAAAACTTTTACTTCGGAAGAATTTTTTCAAACATATACTTCGGAAGAAAATTTTGCTTCGGAAGATTTTTTAACAAACAAATTTCCTTCAGAAGAAAATTTTAAGTTATAAGCTTCAGAAGAAAACTTTTCCTTCAGAAGAATGTTTCAACACACAAGCTTCGGAAGAAAACTTTTCCTTCGAAAGAATTTTTCAACACACAAGCTTTGGAAGAAAAACAAACAATACATGCTTCGGAAGAAAATTTCCTTCAGAATAATTTTTCAACATACAAGTTTCGGAAGAAAATATATCAAAACAAACAAAACATGCTTCGGAAGAAAATTTATCAAACATGCTTCGGAAGAAATCATTTCAAAACAAACAAAATTTTAAATTTTTGACAACTGTTGTCACAGCGGACACACAAACATACATCCGCTGCAGCTAAAGTACCATCATAACATGCAAAATACACCATAGTCCACAGCGCATGACCAGGTAGTCATCTACTATGAACACCATCAACCATTCAATCATACAATCATACATGTAATCAAACAATCATACATGTAATCAATCAATAATAATGTAATCAGACAAACAAACAATCAATCATGCATAACATTCAAACATGCAATCATCAACAGAAGAGATGGCAACATCATTAACAAGCATCAACACACACACATTTTTCTAATATACAAAAGATTAACAAGCAAACATTAAAGAGATGACAACATCATCCTTAGGGGGAGTATTGTTGGACTCAACAAGTGCATTAATAGGTTAATGCTCAAAATGATAATGCTTGCCATAATCAAACATAATGTGTTCTAACATTCAAACAATCACTAACTAACACATTAGTATCATTAACACTCATAACATACACTAATATTGCTTAAATTTCTTTTTTAGGTTTGTAGATAAAAAGGATTTTTTTGCTAAGTGTCGGCAGCGGATGAAGAGTTGTCCACAGCGGATGACTAAGAGGATGCAGTGGATGAAGATCAAGTCCAAGTGCCCACAGCGGATAAAGTCTTCCCGCAGCGGATGAAGTCTTCCCGCAGTGGATGAACGGATGAACAACATACAGCGGATGTTCATTCACAGCAGATGAGCATTCCAACAGCGGACAACATACAAGCAAACACACAAGTGTTCACAGCGGACAACTTATAAGTCCATAGCTGATGAACTGTCCATAATGGATGTTCATCCACAGCGGATGAACATTCCACAGCGGTTATGTTGTCCGCTATGGAATGTTCATCCGCTGTGGATGAACATCCGCTGTGGACAGTTCATCAGCTGTGGACTTATAAGCTATCCGCTATGAACACTTGTGTGTTTGCTTGTATGTTGTCCGCTATTGGAATGTTCATCCGCTGTGAATGAACATCCGCTGTATGTTGTTCATCCGCTGTGGGAAGACTTCATCTACTGCGGGAAGACTTCATCCGCTGCGGGCACTTGGACTTGATCTTCATCCGCTGGATCCTCTTAGTCATCCAATGTGGACAACTCTTCATCCGCTGCCGACACTTAGCAAAAAATTCATTTTTATCTATAAACCTGAAAAAGAAATTTAAGCAATATTAATGTATGTTATGAGTGTTAATGATACTAATGTGTTAGTTAATGATTGTTTGAATGTTAGAACATATTATGTTTGATTATGGCAAGCATTATCCTTTTGAGCATTAACCTATTAATGTACTTGTTGAGTCTAACATTGTAGAAGTTGGAGATCTCTTGTTGACCCTGAGACCTAGAGATTACCAGGGCTCTCCTTTAATCATCATACCTCTATCCTATTATTGGATTTTCAGTAGGGTGAGATGGAGTAGGCATAGACCTTGGTATACCCTCCTCAAACAAGCTTTGAATGAGTGAGTCCACATCAATATGGACTTGAGGAGGTTGTTGAGTATGGACAACTGCAAGTGAGGGTGGTGAGTCCTCCATGTCCATACTCTAAGAGGAACTCTCAGGTTCTGTAATTGTAAGTAAGACTTTCTCCCCCTTTTTGGTAGCATCACCCTTTTGCATAGGGGAGCTAGGAGTTAGGTCCACCACATCCATAGGTTCTTGTGTGCCTGGTTGAGTCCTCTGGATGGGTCTCTCAGCTAACTTGCCCTTGAGATCGATGATCTCAAGTTACTTGTCATTAACTCGTCTTTGTAAGCTAGTCACCTGAGATTCTAGATGACTAACCTTGGAAACTAAATAGGTGCAGAGTTTAGTCAGTTTGTGCACCTTAAGTTGCATAGTCCCCTCATCTTCATCAGAAGAATCATAGGGGGATGAGAGAATAGGACCAAGGTCTTCTTTCTTATCACTAGCTTCTATTTCTTGGCTGCTGGTTTTCCCCTGTATATTGACAGCTTCAAAAGAAGTGTCAATGGACTGGGTTATCATGGTTGAGGTCTAAATGATGTAATCACTTGCAAAAGTAAGAGCCTCTTCCATATGGGCCTCCTAAACAGGTTCAGGGAGGTCCACCTCAGTTGTGGGTGGATGATGTGGGCTAGATATAGGTGATGCAGGAGCACTCATCTCTCCTTGAGCAGGGGTGGAGAAGAGAGATTCATGGTACTCACTGAATCCTATATCTTTATCATCATAGAATTCAAGGTTGGGTATTGGTTGGTTAAGGTCAAGCGGCTGGGGATGGTAACTTAACCCTGAAGGTTGATCACTAGAGTTTTGAGACTCTAAGTGAAGGCTTAAGGCTGGGGATATGAGCTTATCAGGCTGAGCATGAGGAACCTTAGCACTGATCATAGAAGTAATAGGAGTGGTTTGCTCCTCAGGAGAAGTGGGAGCTCCGGTGTCCACTTCTTCCTGCATGGTTGGTGATTTGGGGGCCTGCTCAACCTGAGTAGACTGAGCAGGGGTTTGTTTGGATTTTCTTTGGTAGGCGATGGTGATTTGTGGCTATGTGGGGTTTGCAGATGTAGAAGGTGTGGGTTTAACATTGGCTGGTGCTGCTAAGTTGTCACCTTGAGCAATAAGCTCTAACATTTTTTGGGACCGGCACTGTTTCTACCCTTGAGAAGCCAACAATTGTCTTTCTCATTGTCTTGAAATCTATCCCAATTTAAGAACATTACCTTTTCCCCTTAACTGTGAGCCCAGTTCACAGTTAAGAATGTACTGAACATATCTAGGGAACATATAATATTCCAAGGAGTCCAAGTTTGCAAGAAGATTTGTATATACAAAGTGCGAATACCCGAACTTGACCCCTTGAACCATTCCATGGACTATGTAAGAAAGGTCTTCAGGAATTCGGTCCCATCCTCCATGTTTGTTTGATAAGGAGTGGATGACCACATGGAGGAGGTACTTCTATTTGTATGAGACCTTGCTCTTTCTGAAGGTTCTTACGTAGTAGTCCCCTTCATAGCCCATCTGCCGGAATGAGTTGTTGACAACAGACTTAGGAAAGGACAAGTCACCCTCTTTATCATCCAGCCTTATATAAGAGTTGATGGTGGCTGGAGTGATGAATACTGTCTTCCCCCTGTAGTGTGGCAGACAGTGCCTTCCCACCATTTGAGATGACCTCTTGGCAGGTCCTCCAAAACTCCAAAAGTTGATCTTCATATATTGGAGGGTCGATTTGAGTGCGATGATGTACTTGGTTAGAGATAAGAAGCGGCAAACGTTTGAGAAACCAGGGTCTTTCTCAGACGACAACAGAGCAACTTGATTATGTTGCCTGTGTAGGAGCATGGAGAAATTCGGCTAGTTTGGGGGATCAGGGTTGGCCATTTAGAGTAGCTTTGAGATGAAGAAAGGTAAGAACAAGGTCGGTTTGTGGGTGAATTTAGGGTTTGAATCTTGCAGATGAAGGAGAAAGTGAAAGAGGTGGAACTGTTGTACCAATATTTATATGGTATGGATTTGAGACAAAGTTAATACAAACGGATAAACTTTAAAATCTGAAAGTCGGTCCCACCTCTGAAAAAGGTGCCCAAAAGGTAGTTTTCTTGGAAGTCTAAATCTTCCGAAGGTAATTTGTCTTCGGAAGGTTTAAGAAAAACTTCCAAAGCCAATTTGGCTTCAGAAGATATTCCTTAGCTTTCTAAGAATTTTGCTTCTGAAGAAAAATACTTAGAGTATTTTTACTTCTTAGATAGATTTTGCTTTGGAAGATATCAAATATCAGAAATCTTATTAAATAAGAGAATAAATCTTTCGAGACTTAATTGCTTTCGGAAGAAAATAGTCCTTTAATACATATAAGTACTTGGTGACAAATATAAGCTTCGGAAGATATATTCAGATTTCTTTCAAAGGTTAATTTCTCAGAAATAATTATCTGTTTTGAAGACATAATTTTCTTCCGAAGACAACTTGATGTCTTCTGAAGGAAAATATATCCAAAACTCTTAAAATCCTAAGGGATATCATTTTGAATAGTTTCTTTCAAAGTAAACTGGCTTATATGGTAATGATATAAACAACTTAAGACACACATATTATTAAAAATAATCTTGAGTTTAGTTTAAGAAAAACTACTCAAGGTTAATCATCCCAATAGCTGATACAAGATACTTAAAATCTTTGCTCATCAAAAGTTTTTATGAACAGATCAACAAATTGTTCATTTGTGTTAACCTTGACTAGTTTTATCAATCTCTTTTCAAAATTATCTCTAATCAAATAATACCTTATATTGATATGCTTTGTCTTTGAGTGCTAAACTGGGTTCTTTGTAATAGAGATAGCACTGTTATTGTCTATGTGGATGGGAGTCTCCTTGAAGTTGAATCCATAGTCTAGCATCTGATTTTGAATCCAAAGTACTTGAGCACAGCAGCTTGCAGCAGCAATGTATTCAGTTTCAACAGTTGATCCAGATACATAGGATTGTTTTTTGCATTACCATGAGACTATCCTTCCACCAAGAAATTGACATCCCCCAGACGTTGACTTAGCAGTCATATTGCAGTCACCATAGTCACTATCTGTATATGCATACAAATTGAAGTCAGAATTCTTTGGATACTAAAGGCCTAATTTGGAAGCACCTTTGAGATATTTGAGAATTCTTAACAGCAACCAGGTGTGACATCTTGGGATTGGCTTGATATCTTGCACAAATACATGTAGTAAACTTGATATCAGGCCTGTTGGCTAGAGGTACATAAGAGACCCCCCCTCAAGATCTGGTCCTAGAGAGTGGTTTCTGGATATGGGTGTCTTAGCATCCTTACACTCAGTCATATGAAATCTGGTAAGTATGTCCAACACATACTTTGACTGGTTTATGAAGATGCCATTGTCAACCTGCTTCACTTGAATTCCTAGAAAGAAATTAAGTTCTTCCATGGCACTCATTTCAAATCTATTCTTCATCAGCTTCTCAAAGTCTTTTCAGAGCTTCCAATTAGTTGACCCAAAGATAATGTCATCTACATAAACTTGAACCAGCATCAAGTCATTTCATGTTCCTTTGATGAAAAGTGTTCCATCAATTATACCTCTCTTGTATTCATGCTGACAGAGATAATGTGATAGTGTCTCATATCACTTCCTTGGAGCATGATGCAGCCTATAAAGAGCTTTTTCAAATTTACAGACATTATCAGGATGATCTGGGTCTACAAAGCCAAGTGGTTCTTTGACATACACCTTCTCATCAATCACCCTATATAAAAAGGCACACTTGACATCAAGTTGGTAGACCTTGAAATCCTTGGATGGAGTAAAAGCCAGGAATACCCTAACAGCTTCAAGTCTTGTTACAGGAGCAAAAACATCTATGTAATCAATCCCTTCTTCTTGTGTGTATTCTTGAACAACCAGTCTTGCCTTGTTCTTGATGACAAGTCCTCTATCATCATTCTTGTTCCTAAATACCAACTTGGTACCTATGGTAGTCTTCCCTTAAGGAAGAGGACATAGATTCCAAACCTTCTGTCTCTTGAATTAAAGCAGCTCCTCCTGCATTGCTTCAACCCAACTTCCATCTTTCAAAGCCTCTTCAATCTTCTTAGGCTCTTTATGGGACAAGAAACAAGAATGAAGACAAATATTTTTGTCATGGGTTTGTCCTGTTGTTTTCACCCCAGTCTTAACATCTCCAATGATGTTTATGGTGGGATGGGACTTGTGGATTCTTAGTTGAGGAATCACAGCAAGTTGTTTGGACAGATCTAAATTGGTGAAATTCAGATATGGTGCTTGAGAATCATCCACCAAATCAACACACTTATTATGTGAGACTTGATCCAATGAGTGTGTTACATCATTAATGTTGTCTTCTGTGGTATGGTTATCAACATCAAGAAATTCTTGATCACTATCACCACCTCCATCTCTTCCTACATTGGAAATTCTTTCATCTGAGTTCTGTGCCTCTGTGCTGGAATTTACAGGCACTTCAGATATATCAGCTAAAGAATTTTTCATGGT
Source organism: Flaveria sonorensis (assembly GCA_025506505.1). NCBI lineage: Eukaryota > Viridiplantae > Streptophyta > Magnoliopsida > Asterales > Asteraceae > Flaveria > Flaveria sonorensis. Next base: position 7,486,186 of record CM046429.1, read on the forward strand.
TGTGCTGACAAGATTTCCAACGGCAGGGCAAGTTACCACTGAAGCTGAAGTAGTTTGAACATTTGGTCTTCTCAGCTCAAATCTTGGATTAGAATCTCTTATTGATAAGGTACTTGTAGATCCTGAAACATTATCACAAGATTTGTTAAAACAATTGGTAACTAAATCAAGATCAAACAGCCAATCAAGACAAGAACCCTTCATACTAGGTGTGTGCTCATTGAAGGTCACATTGGCTGACTCCTCAACTACTCTAGTTCTGAGATTATAAACTCTATAAGCCTTAGCTTGGGAAGAGTATCCAATAAAATGTTCATCATCTAATTTCTCATCAAATTTTGTTATTTGATCATTGGTGTTCAAGATGGTGCATGGACATCCAAATGATCAGAGGAAACCAATGAAAGGTCTCCTTTTGTGCCATAGTTCATAAGGAGTCTTACCACGAGTCTTAACTACTAAAACTATGTTCTGTACATACCAGGCAGTGTTGACTGCCTCTACCCAAAAGGTGATGGGCAGTTTAGAGTCAGACAACATGGTTCTTGCAGCTTCAATAAGTGTCTTGTTTCTCCTCTCAGCAACACTATTTTGCTGAGGAGTCCTGGGAGCACTGTATTATCTTGAAATACCCTTTTCATCACAAAATGCATCAAGGATTTGGTTTTTAAATTCGGTCTCACATCTTATGATCTTGACCCTGAGATCACATTGATTCTCAATTTTCAAAATAAAACACTTTAAGATCTCAAGGGTCTCATCCTTAGCTACCCAAGTATATCTTGTGAAGTCATCTGTGATCACCAAGAAATAAGAGGTCCTTCTTAGACTCATTACATTGGTAGGGCCAAAGAGATCCATATGTAATAAGTGTAGGGGTGTAGTGATGGAGTTCATTTCCTTTGACTTCTGAGATATCTTGTGTTGCTTCCCTTTCAGGCATGCAACACAATGATCATCATTTGTAAACTATTTCTTTGGCATTCCAGTTACCAAATTCATTTTTAATTAATTAATTTATGTTCATAAAGTTTACATGGCACATTCTTTTATGCCAAAGAAAAGACTCATCACTATTGGCCTTAGATAGAAAGCAAGAAACTTATCATGAGGGGGATGTTTCCTGCAAATCCATCTTGTATATGTTCCCTTTCCTAGGGGCTCTGAGCAAGATATGCTCTTGATGAATGACCACCCTAAGCTTGAGAACAATGCACTCATGCTCAGTAAAGAGCATGTTGTGTCTCTGATCATAAAATTAGGATACACTCAAAAGATTGTACCCAAGCTCCTTGACAAAGTTTACTTTTTCAATGCCGAGCTTACCATTTGTGACCTTGCCCCTTCCAGTAATGTAACCACCAGATTCTCCTCCAAAAACAACTGGCCCTCCATTAATTTTCTCAAAGTTTTGAAGCAAATAACCATTGCCTGTCATGTGCCTGGAACAACCACTGTCAACGATCCATACATTCCCTTTGGTCTTTAGCTGTTCCAGCATAAAAGGAGATGGTTAGTTACATTTGGAAACCTAAGCCTCATTGGTCTTAGGCTTGTCAAAGTGAACAGAAGATAATGCAACAGTAATGGATCCTATATGCAAGTTCTAAGGATCATTTGTTGTTATTGATGAAGAACTTTCAGTCATATTGCCTTCCTTCATCTTCCACACCATCTTTGGAAGACTAGACTTGGCCTTCAATACTTTGAAAGTTTTGATGGCTTTGAAAGTTTTGGAGACTGGACCTTAGGAAGCTTTTGGATCCACTGTAGTAGACTTCAGTACTTCGGAAGCATTCCTTTCTTCCGAGACTAAAAATTGGTAAGTTTTCACTTATCTTCTTATTCACCTTAGAGCTTCCAAAAGGAAAAGATTTTCCTTTCGAAGCTGTTTTCTTCTTCTTCTTCTCAGAAGTTTCTTCTTGTTCATATGTTTAGTACTTTTGAGATTGTATACGTAATCCTTAGCAAAGTGAGAAGTACTACCACACATGATGCATTCAGTTGGCTTACTTCTGAGAATCTTCTTTTGGGTGGGAGACTAGCTTGATCACTCTCTACTTCCTTCTTCATCTTCTCAGATGAGGCAACAAGCATCTTGGGATGAGGCTTGCTCTTGGAACTGGATGGTTCAAGCTGTGTAGCAGTGGTGTATATTTTATCAACCTTATTCTCTAAATCAAGATGATTTGGACATGAACTAGGACTCCTAGTACTAGAGTCCATGGTTTGGTCCTCAGTCTTCACCACTTCAAATCCAGCAGAGATGAAAACATGCTTTTGCTTGGAGTTGAAAGTGGCCTTGATCTCTTGAGCTTTCTTGGACTTTCTTTTAGCTGCCCTGATCAAGTTTTTCCTTGTAGACTTGGTCATCCTTGATTCTTTCCTCTCTCCAGGAGAATAGTGCCCCTTCTCAGGATAACCCTTGTCACTCGCCTCAGGTTCATCCTTCACTATCTCCCTTTTATCTTCATCTTCTTCTTGAATGGGATCTGTGGAGGGCAGCTCATCTTGATAAGTTTCCCACCTTGGAGGTCTTACAGATAGTAATGTGTGTGGAGGAGCTGTCTCACTTGAACCCAATCCTTGCCTGTTCTGATAAAAAACCTTTGCATGCATGGATGAAGATATTATGTTCTTGAAGGTTTCCTCTTCAAGAACATATTTTTCTGCCTTAGCTTTGCTGATCACAAGCTCAGCCTAGCATTCAGTTAACTTGGTAATGAGATCCTTAATTTGAGTCCTGTAATTTGTGTGTTCATGCTTAAAGAGTTGAAATGGTTTTCTCTATATCTTCTATTTTGAGTTTGTAATCATTTTCAGCTCTTTTAAAATCAGCTTTTAAAATATTCTAGGACTCAAGGTCAGATCTTATTTCTAAGTTATTGGACCTATACATATTAACTTTAGCAATGTATTCAGGAGTACAAAGATGTTCCAATACCTTAGCTTCTTCATGATCAGCCATTAGTGCTTGATTTGAAGAAGCATCTTCTACCTGAAAGCTCCAGTCAAAGCTTCCTTCTTTAACAACAACAATAACATGTTGTTTTGGTTGGCTTGACTTCTTAGTTCTTGGAGCTGCATCAGTGTAGTTTAACCTAGGCTGTGCTTGGCCACCATTTGTCCTTGGTGCCTTGCACTCTATAGTAAAGTGACCCATTTGGTTACAATTGTAACACTTTACTTTGCTTTTGTCCCGTCCAAATTTTCCACTGGCCATATTGCTGGGAAACTTTCTTCCTGTCCTCTTATAGAACTTTTTAGCCCTGTGAGTGAGAAGAGCCATCTGTTGGACTATCTTCATGTACTTTAGATCATCTGGATAGATGCAGTCCAGGTCTTCAAGAGTGAAGAGAAAGTTGCACAACTTTTATCAGTAGACATAAAGACTTGTGCAGAGCTTGTCTCTTGGAATGGGCTTCCTTGGATGTATCTCTCCCTTGGTGTCTCAGGGAAGATGATAAAAGTACCCTCTTGTGAGTTTTTAGGGAAGCATATAAGATGGTGTTGTGGTTCTATGCTATCCTTTTCAACCACATGAAGGGCTGAACTCTACTGATTATTGAAAGAGCTGTTTGATGGATTTTGCAGGTTCATCTCCATCTAGTACCCACTAAGGATACCATACAGCTCTGTGAGAGTAAGAGTAGAGAGGTTCTTAGTTCTCTTAATGGCCACACAGTAGTGAGTCCATTGTTTAGGAAGAGAGAACATGAACCTCCTCACTATGTCTATATTCTCAAGTTTTACTCCAACATCCATTAGAGTATCTATAATCTTAACATACTTGAAGTATTGTTGAGTCATGGTTTCACCTGTTTTGTAGGTGAACTTTTCAAACTGCTGCTTCATGATATCCTTCTTGTTCTCCTTGGCTTCTTCAGACCCCTCATACATCAGCTTCAGTGCATCCCAGAGCTGCTGAGCAGTCTTGCACTTCTTAAAGCCTCTGTATATGGCGTTAGGAAGAGCAGTTTGAAGGGCGGTCATGGCCTTCTGATCTATATCTATTCTTTTCCGGTCTTCTTCAGAGTAGTCAGCCATTTCCTTTGGTATCATGCCACCTCCAGCAGTGGCTGAAGAGGTGCATGGGATATGAGGTCCTTCAACAACAGATCTCCACATCCTGCTATCTTAAGACTTGATGAACCCTTCCATACGTTGGCACCAAGTATCAAAGTCATTAGGAGTGATTAGTGGAGACTTTGTCATAGTACCGGTTTCCATATCAGCTTTAGAAAGAGCTGCCATTTGAGTTGATAAGTGTTTTGTGAAACTGAAGTGATATGAGATCTTACAATCAATAGCCTGAAATGCTCTTATACCAATTGTAGGACCGGGAATGGTGGTCAATACAATAGTTTCACAAGGTGGAGAGATATGAAACTCTTAGTAGATCAAATAGGGAATTGGCAAGTGATGAAACAATGAACACAAGTAAACGAACAAGAACAAGAACACTCAAATATGGTTTTCAAGAATAATGTATATTGCTCTTAAGTTCTTACAAGTGTTATAAAGCATAAAATAAGATACAAGTACTTGAGACACTTTATACTATATCCTACAGCCGGCCATACTTTGAAGGCCAGCTAGAAACACTAATCTAGACAACAAGATCAATGTAGAGTCAAAAGGCAGATTGTCTTTTGACTAGTGACTATGACATAGCTCATATCCTTATCTATTACAAAAAAGATAAAAGTACATAGTTGAAAAGTTACAGACAAAAGACCTTAATCTACAGTTTACAAAAGCATAAACTTTTCACCAACTCATATAAGTTGGTGAGTCTTCAGAAGTGGTAGCGAAAAGTGGTTCAGCTTTTGTCGGAAGGTGATTCAGAGAAAGCATGTCTTCTCTGTCTTCGGAAGAAATCAGTCTTTGGTTTCGGAAGACTTTGTCCTTTAAGCTTCAGAAGACTTCATCTTTTGGCTTCGGAAGATATGGTCTTTTGGCTTCGAAAGATTTGATATTTAGCATAATTCACTGAGTTATATCAAATCGTGTGAAGTAACTTACTTGTACTTCAGTTGTGCATGCTGAGAGCTCTTGGTTGTTCTTTGGTTGCATTAGTCTCTAAGTATATTCCTTACAGTTACTTATATTATGAGGTCATTTTATAATAATTAGGCTGGTCTTAAAATTTCTTAGGGGTCGTATAAGCATTAGGTCTGCCCCTGTTCATCTTTCAAATTTTAAATCCATAATTTTATAATAAACAGATGTAAACAAATACACAATAATAATTAACAACAAAAATTACAAAGAAAACCCTAATCTAAAGTCTAATTTCATCCCTCTTGTGATAAATAAGTATAGTTTGCATAATTACACATAATTTCATAAACCCTAAAATTTAAAATAAAAAATAAAAAAATAAAAAAATAAGAGAATACATAAGTTTGAGGGGTGTCCTAAATAAATAATAATGATAAAAGAATACAAGTTAATCTTAATTTTATTTAGGCTTTTATATTAATTTTTGTTTTTAAATTTAAGGGGTCTCCTGATTTTTGCTCAGTGGTATCCTGATACATAAAACGATTGAAATGTTTTTTTGACACTTCAAAACGAGAGTTCATGGGTAGCCCCGGCTACCCTTGCCTCCTTAGTAAGTCTGCCCCTAGGAAGATATCGAATCTATAGGGAAAACATAAGACCTGTTAAGTTTGTAAGGAAGAATGTGAAAAGAAGAACGAGATGGCTAATTTAGGTTGGAGGGGGTGTTGGGAAGAACTTGGTGGTGGTCTCACACGAACTTAATGGTGTGGTTGAGGAAGAACTTGTTGAAGCAGTGGTCCAAGGGGTGATGGCGGTGTGTCGGCGATAAATGTGTGGCAGCGGTGACAGTGGTCTGGGATTTAGGTTTGGGTTATCGAGTGAGTTAAAATTGAGAGTAAGTATGTTTGTGAAAATATACTTGAAAAAAATATATTTTCTTGTTTGTTTATGCCAAGGTTATTGTACTCATTTCATAAAAAGCTAAAAACAAAATGGAGGTTTAATGCATGGGTGAATTTAAAACCACGTCTAAAACTATTGAATTGTTACTATAATAAACAAACTATGAGACTAACACCGTAAATTTTGTCAAATCATAGAGACTAAAGGGGTGTTTGTTTTTTCAGAAAAGCTTTTCCTGACCTCTTTTGTCTTCGCCGCGCAGACCACGTGTAGACGTTGAGGTCTACAAAGTTTTGTTTTTTGGAAGAATTTTCATTAAAAAATGTCTGCGCGAGGTCTGCATGGTGCAGACTTGGCACAACCACTTCTAAAGTCTTCTAAAGTCTGCAGAGGATTAAACATCATCACCCACCACCACCCATGTCCACCACCACCGTCCGCCACTACCACCGTCCGCCACCACCACCGTCCGCCACCACCCACCATCTACCATCACCACCACCGCCCAGCACCGCCGTATACCACCACCAGTTGATTTTAGCAGTCTGCAGACGTTAAAAAACACTCTTCTTGTTGTACACTACAGAGGTTTGAACCATGTCTTCTCCTGCAGATGTCTGCAGATATGGTTCGCAGACTGCAGACATTTTATTGTAGAAAAAACAAACGGCACCTAAAAGTGTAATATACTATTTTAATAATTATCTAAATGTCACTCATTATTCATTGTCATTAAATAACAATATTAATTGGTCATAATAATTATATAATAGTTAACATATAATTCATAAGATAAAAAAAATTATCATAAATATAAAAAATCTTAGAAAGATGTTCAAATACAAAGTGTATTTTTGGTATAAAGTGTGAAAAAACACAATGAGTTAAAAAAAGTCACAAAAAAATTATCACAATCTGAATTGAATTTCAAAAAAGTAATTCCGAGCTTTTGTTCCCCTAGCCGTCCTCACTAAGAAAACAAATAAATGAAAAATAAAAAAAAATTAACGTTTTTTATTGTGTCATTTATGAATTATGAAAAACACAATGACGTCATTGTGTTATTATGAAAGACACAGTGACGTTATTGTGTCATAAAAGACATAATGAAATTTTTTTGTTTTTTTTTTATTTTTTTTCTGAAAGAGGACGACAAGAGGAACAGAGACTCCGAAGTACTTTTTTGAAATTCGATTTAGATTGTGAGATATAATTTTTTTTGTGACTTTTTTAGCCTCATTATGTCTTCTCACACTTTGTAGCAAAAATACACTTTGTAGAATAACATCACTCAAAATCTTTAATATAGAAAATGTTATCATTAGGTGCCTTAAATTTAAATGGAAATTTAAGGTGTTACAATATAATACTAGTGAAAGACCCTTAGAATCAATTAAATTTCAAGTTGTGATATCAAGACAAATCCCTCGTTTCAATATTAGTTAGTTACAGTATACAAATTTTCAAAAATATAACTTTTATTTTATTACACTTGATCCACGGTTCACCCATGGAGCGACACTTGCATATTGAACGTTGTGCTACTTAACAATTCAAGCCCATGAACATATGGTTGATTGCATACCCACCACGATTCATAATTGTATAAAGTTAACCATTTTCATTGACATGCTATGCTCGCTATCGATGTACGACTCAACCACTGATCAATCGTAAGTCTTTTGTTTAATTATTAACATTTTTCAAAACACAAATATCAGATTATGAAAAATAAATTCATTTTCACTATTTAATATGTACTAGTTAGATACCTTAAGCCTTGGAACACATTAACCATACACTTTTAAGACTCACCACATACATCTCACTCGATAACACGACACCTAACCGCTTTCTAAATTAAATCCTCGATTTAACATATCATACCAAGATCATATCACATACACTTACATAAACAAATGTCACGCGTATGTTTCACTCGATCCCATACATCCGTGACTAACTTCACCGTCCAATCGTCTACCCTAGTCACTTGTAGTTACCTATATACGCTCTACAACATAACATTCCACGTATCAACTTTTAGCAACATCCACCTTATTATAACAATGCATTACACCAACCAAAAACTTTGATGATGCAATAGTGTTTATAAACACATACCCAAAGTGTAGGCCCTTACTCTACAACATAACATTTCACGTATCAACTTTTAGCAACATCCACCTTATTATAACAATCCATTACACCAACCAAACACTTTGATGATGCAATAGTGTTTATAAACACATACCCAAAGTGTAGGCCCTTACGGTATCTAAAAATATAAAATAACGACAGTATTTGAACGCGAAAACGACTATCACCAAGGGTTCTTCGGGTTAGTATCATGGTTCTTGATTGTTGTTGCAACAATCAATAAACCCTAATTGTCCGTCAAACCTTCTATCATTCTTACTTCTGGTGAGTGATTAAACAGTGATCACACAATTTCACCTTTGGTTTCTGTAATGCTATAGCGTCATGATTCATGATTCGATTACTGTAAATTGTTTTTAGGGTTATTTGATCGGAGAGATCTGAATTGTGTGTTTCTTAGGTGTTGATTACGAAGAAGAAGATTGTGGTTCTTGTGAGGAATTGGATTTATGTCCGGCAATCAATCAAGGGGCGATAAAAGCGAGCCCCAACACTACAGGAGAACGGGTCGATCTGGTAACCCTGCTTCGCCGAGGAAATTTTCAGGTGGCGGGAAGGGTGGTGGTGGTGGTGGCGGTGGCGGTGGTGGTGGTGGTGCCGCCGCGCCTTCATCCTCTGCGTTTTATTCCGGTAAAAGGTGAATGAATTTAGGGTTTGTTATTGTTTATTAATTGTGTGAATTAGGGATTGTTTTGATTTGGTTTGATGTTCTTTTTTATTTGTGTTTGTGTTTGTTTATAGCTTTAAGAAAGTGGTTAGTAACGCACAAGGAGCACAGGCTAGGGGTACTGTTCCAAATCCTAATGTGAATTTGGGACCTTCGAATTCTTCTTCCAGTGGTAGAGCTCCACAGAATGGTGCACATATTCAACCACCATTAAGAGGTATGTTTGCAATCTGCCACCGCATTCAAGAATTGTTTCTCTTATTGATCAAATAGGTTTAAGCTTCCCAGTGATTGTAAATATCACTTTGCCTTTGCATTGTTTATTTAATTATTGTAGGAACATCTGATGCTTCATCTACGGGTGCTGCTCTTAAGCCGACTGGTACTTCCGTCCAGAAAAGTACACCGGGCCTGCCAAAGGCTCCACAGAGTAATGCAGGCTCACTCGGTTCTGGCGCTACGGGTCCTTCCACACCTGTTAAGGGTACTGACTTTGTTATTTGGGCGTTAAAAATAGTAATCAATCTGGTACTAAGCTTGAGTTGCTTTAAGAGTACTTACAAGTCATCTTTTGGTTTTTTTGTGCTTAGGTTCTTCTGATGCTCCTAAGGCATTTCCTCTTCAATTCGGGTCAATTAGTCCTGGTGTTGTGAACGGAATGCAGGTATTTGTCACTGCTATGTGCAAATAACACTCCTTTGGTATGCGTTAGTCTAGATATTAGAGGTGGTGGGATGGGCAGGTGTTGACAAATGACAACTCAAAATGGGTTCAGGCTGGCTCACGCATGCTTTTATATACATTCTATTTTTTTACAGAATTTATTTGCTGATTATGATAACAAAAACAATATCATTGTTATAGTAGTCTAGTATTATTAACAATAAGACAGGCTTTATCCAACTTCCATCATGGTTCACTCATTTGGCCGATTCACCTTTTAGCTTATTTATTATTTGACCTTTTTATGATAAAACGCAATCCATATTAACCTGTTCTTATGTAATGGGTTGAAATAGCCACCTCTACTAGATATGTATGTATAGTTTCCGTTTATGAGCATCATGTTTCTGTAGGTACCTGCTAGAACCAACTCTGCCCCACCAAATCTGGATGAGCAGAAACGGGCCCAGGTATGTTTTTGTTGCTATTTGTTAAAGAGATATCAAATCTGGATAAAAGACACCCTTTGTGTTCTTGGTTATGGTATTTCTTTTCTCAAAGAATATACTATACATTTCTTTAGGGTTAAGACTTAAGATAGTTAGGGTGTGTGTTGAAATGAAATGTGATGTTTATAGTTATCATGCTTGGCAGTAGCTTTGAGAATGATCGTTATAATTGTGAAAACCCAAAAAAGAATGTTTGTTTAGATTTTAGATCAACGTGGAGTGATTGTAAGGTTGCCACCATGTGATCAGAAGGTCAGATGTTTGAGTCATGGGAACAACCTCTTGCAGAAATGCAGGGTAAGGATGCTTGTATCAGCCCAAAGTGGCTCATCACCCCGCAGAATCTGCGCATGCCTTTTGTTTACCGGGTTTGCTCTTGCTAATTCAACGACTGAAAAATGAGTTACTATAGTTTAGAACAATTGCCCGTCTTAAAAATGGCTAACTACTCTCTCTCCCTCTTCTGAAAACACGACAGCCTTGAAGGTAGTATTTATTGTGGTATCCAATAATATAGAGGAAACAAGCAAGTCCTTTCCTCAAGTTAAATGTGATGAACTTTATCTTTTATCATAATAACTGCAAAACACTAGAGAAAACATACGTTTAGAATGAGAGATTGTTTTTTCATGAAGAGGAGCAACCTAGGAGTTTCTATGAACTAAAAGGAGAGCAAGATTTATGGGCAAAGGGTAATATATTTTGAAGCACTGTGCTTTTTTGATTTTTTATGCAAGCATTAGGTCACTTTGAAAGCAAATGAAGACCGTAACAGATGAAAAAAATCAGCAACTTGTTTCACATTTGTTATTTTTAAGCTTTCTTTATAATATTTTCATTAGTAGAATGGTTGTTTGAAAGCACGTGCCAGTATAACAAGTAAAAAAGAAATAATTAATGAATATAAGGAAAGTGTAGTTGTGTGTAGCTATCCATTTTGAAATTTTAAGATGTAGAGGTGGCAAGTCACTGAGCAACACGTCAAAACAGTTTTGGTTAAAATGGTTCGCTTTAGTATGGGTGGGAAACTTGGAACCGACTGGACCTAAATGGGTTGATACACACTTTTTTGTTAGGTATGTTACGCAGCGGAAACACACACAATTACATGCACACACACGGAAGCAATTAGAACACGAGAATTATAGTGGTTCGGTCAAGATGACCTACGTCCACTCTCTGCAACTAGGTATTTTTTATTAAGCTCAAAGGGACAAGATTACAATACAATGACATGCTTTATATAGAGAGATAATTAGGGTTTCAAGAAACTTCAATGGGCCAGGCCCATAACTCCATTCAAAAGCCCAAAGGCCTTCACACCTCAACAACTTTTTTGTTCAATCTAAAATTTTATGAATAATTATTGCGTTAATCATTTTAATAAAGACGATATTACTATAAATATTAATCGTAATCTTTGAATGACAATGAGCCTTGAGCGCTGTATGTATTAGAAGTGTTACTCTGGGTGACTTCCAAGTTTCAGCCTGTTCAACCATGTTTTAGCTAATGTTTTTATTTGATGATGAATGGTCATATAAGTAAATGGGTCAAAATTACCACCTATATGTGAATAGCAGCTTAATCTTAAGACCTTTTTGATATCATTGGATTTTATTATTTTCCAGGCTCATCTTGATTCCTTAAAGGCTACATCTGTTCAAAATCCAATAGTTCCAAAGCAACAGTTACCAAGGAAAGATCCTGGGCCTATTGATCAGCCTGCTGAGGCCCGTCCAGTCTCAAAAGAGAAAAAAGATGTGCGTTCTTCACTTCCTGGGCCTGTTGCAGCTCATGGTCACAAACCTCCAGGTCCTCCTATACCTTCCGTCCCTCAAGGGGTTTCCATGCAAATGCCATATCACCAACCTCAAATACATCTTCCGTTTGGTGGCTCAAATCCACCAATGCAATCCCAAAGCATAGCTAATAAATCATTGCCAGTGCCACTCTCCATGCATTTACCAGTTGGTAATTCACCACCACAAGTGCCGCCACACGTATTTGTTCCTGGTATCCAACATCATCAGGGACTCATTCATCAAAGTCCAGGTTTGACTTTCTCGTCTCAAATGGGTCCTCAGCTTGGGAACATGGGGGGCATGGGGATGGGGCTAGGACCACAATACCAACAACAGCCCATGAGTAATTTAAATTTTGGTGGTGTAAGAAGAACAGTTAAGATCACTCACCCAGACACTCATGAGGAACTTCGGCTTGACAAAAAGGCTGATGGTCACCCGAATGGTGGGTCTTTGGGTCAAAGGTCACACCCACCTCAATCTCAGGCATTCCCCCCTGCTGCTCATCCATTGAACTTTTATTCTAATTCCTACAATGCTGGTGCCCTTTTTCCCTTGCCACCTGGTTCTAGTCCATTGACTAATGCACAGATGACTCCTGCTTCTCAGCCGCCAAGGTTTTATAACCAGGTTAGCTTCTTTTTTCTTTTTGAAATATCAGTCTAGTCTGGGGGTGTTTGATGTGATATAGTTATCAGCAGGCTTCTAAACAGGTGACGGTGAAACAATCAATGATTAGTTCACATGCAGAAAAGGTTGGTGACTCGATGGACAAAAGTGAGATTCCAAATAGAAGTCAAAGAGAAGGTCAACCTCATAAAGATTCAGAGACAATTGCTGGACAGTCTGAGAATGTGACCAATACATCTTCTGCTGCTGTTCAGGCTGGAGTTGCAAATAAAGCAACGGTTGATAGCTTTGGCTCTTTTAAAGAGGAACAGAAGCAGCCTGCCAAAACGGGCCAGCCTATCCCTGTGGATAAGGTTTTATTTATTTTAATGTTTTTCTTTCATGGTGCCTTATTTGACTATCTTTAGTCATTGATTATGCACTTTTAATATTCACAGATTGATGGGCAGTCATCCTTTGTTTCAAGCTCTTCTGTAGGAATTCAAGAAACAATCAGCAAGAATGTGTCTGAAACCAGCAACAAAGTTGAAGAACCTTCAAATGTTGCTGACTTGTCTGCTTTCCCATGTGATAATGATGAAAAAAGCCTTAACTCTACCCAAGTTATTGCTGACATGCCTAAAGTTGAAGTGGAATGGCCAGTTGCCAAAATTGGGGGGTCAAAAGAACAAGTCAAAGAATCTGTCAAACAAAATCAAGATATCACTGTCCCGGATGTTAATGTGGCACCACTAAAAGAACCTGTAAATAATATTCATGATAACTCATTGGGATCAGTGGAAACTGCTGCAGTTGTTGATGTTCTTAGTGCTGAAACTTCTTCATTAAATTTGGGATCTTCTCATGATGATAATAAAGATAATAGAATCAGAAAGTCTGATGTTGATCAAGTCACTGGTAGAGAATCTTTTCCGGTTTCTGTTCCGGAGACTTCAAATTTGACTACAGAGGTAGAGGCTACAGGCTCAATTTTTCCTTCATCTTCATCTTCTAGTAGTCAGGTCAAAGGTAATACAGCAGCTAAAAGCAAGAAGAAAATAAGCAAGAAGAAAATAAAAGAAATTTTGAAAAATGCTGATGCTCGTGGGACTACTACTGATCTCTATAATGCTTATAAACTCCCAGAAGAAAAGAAAGAAACTTCTGCTGCTGAAGTTGTTGAAAATCCAAATCCATCTGTTGAATGCACTTCTGGAAAAAGCAATGTTTTCTCTTCTGATGAAAGACATGGTGGGCCCACCAAGTTTGAGCCAGATGACTGGGAGGATGCTGTAGACATTTCTGCTCACAAAATGGAAACAGGTTCGAAATTGAAGCATCACAGTGAGGATGACAATGATGGAATGACTAAAAAGTATTCCAGAGACTTCCTACTGAAATTCTCTGATCAGTGTACTGATCTTCCAGAAGGTTTTGAGATTACAGACTATATAACCGAAGTGTTGGTAGTAACAGGTGTCAATATGTCTCGTGAACCGTACCCTAGCCCGAGTAGAGGCAGCAGTGATAGGTCAGTGGTGGGGTCACGACTAGACCGTCGGCCAAGTAATGTTGGTCTTGATAACAAATGGAATAAAGGGTCAGGAGGACCCATGGGTCCAGGATGGGATCCGAGACTTGAAATGGGCTACCCAGAAAGAGGGAATCATGGTGTGTTGAGGACCCCACGGGGTCAGCCACCTGGTCAGTATCCTGGCAGCATTCTCTCTAGACCAATGCAGTCTCCTGGCCCACAGATGCAACATAATAACTCTGATTCAGATAGGTGGCAACGCTTTGCTGGTTATCAAAAGGGATTAATGCCATCTCCTCACACCCCCATGATGCATAAAGCCGAAAGGAAGTATGAAGTTGGCAAAGTAACAGATGAGGAACAAGCTAAACAAATACGATTGAAGAGCATTTTAAACAAGTTGACCCCTCAAAACTTTGAAAAACTGTTTGATCAAGTCAAACAAGTCAATATTGACAACACGGATACTCTTTCTGGTGTGATTGGTCAAATATTTGATAAAGCGTTGATGGAACCAACATTTGTTGAAATTTATGCCAATTTTTGTTCTCGTTTAGCTGTGGAATTACCTGGGTTTGGTGATGATAACGAGAAGATTACTTTCAAGAGATTATTATTGAATAAATGTCAAGAGGAATTTGTAAGAGGAGAGAGAGAGGAAGAAGAAGCGAATAGAACTGAAGAAGAAGGTGAGATTAAGCAGACGGAAGAAGAACGAGAGGAAAAGCGAATTAAGGCACGAAGACGTATGTTGGGTAATATTAGACTTATTGGTGAATTATACAAGAAAAGAATGCTGACAGAAAGAATTATGCATGAATGCATAAAGAAACTGTTAGGTTTTAATCAAAAGAATCCTAACCCTGATGAAGAAGATATTGAGGCGTTGTGCAAATTAATGAGTACAATTGGGGAGATGATTGATCACCCAAAAGCTAAAGAACACATGGATGCTTATTTTGATATGATGTTTCAGCTATCAAATAACATGACGCTTTCTTCTCGAGTTAGGTTCATGTTAAAAGACGCAATCGACCTAAGAAGGAACAAATGGCAGCAAAGACGGAAGGTTGAAGGTCCAAAAAAGATCGAAGAGGTGCATCGAGATGCTGCTCAAGAACGCCTGGCCCAATCTACCAGACTGGCCCGTGGACCTAATTCTAACGCCTCACTTAGGAAGGGGGCTCAGCCTATGGACTTCGGAGCAAGAGGGTCAGCAGGTGTTCTATCTTCCAATCCTCAAATGAGTGGCAGTTTTCATGGATTACCCCAACAACAGCCTCGTGGTTATGGCAGTCAAGATTCAAGATTTGACCCTTTTGAGAATCGGACTTTGTCGGTTCCATTGAGACCCATGGGTGATGAGCCTATAACCCTTGGCCCACAAGGTGGTCTAGCAAGAGGGATGTCCATTAGGGGTCAGCCTTCTATGCAAGGCATCACTGGTCCTAATAATGGTTACAGTGGTTCCGTGATACAAGAGAGAGGGGGTTATGTTCCATCACGTGATGAGTCAGCTTCAAGATACACACCTGAGAGATTTTCATCTCGACCTGGTTATGACCCGCCCAATATACAAGAACACTACAACATGAATTTTGGAAACCAGGACACCAGGAACATAGGCCGTGGTGGGTTTGACCGAATTCCACCACCTGAACGGGCTTGTGTGTCTACTCCCCCACACAGTGATCCTTCAGATAAGATTTTGTCAGAAGATCGCTTACATGATATGTCCATTGAGGCCATTAAAGAATATTACAGGTACCATACACTACTTCTTTCTCTGTTCAGATTTCTGATGTTTTTTTCTCTACATTTATTTACAACTAGAATAATATATCATAATTATTTTTATCACATTATGTTTTACTGGCTGGATGTTAATGAGAGATGTTTATCTATATTGTTATCAGTGCGAGAGATGAAAAGGAAGTTGCTTTGTGCATCAAAGATCTGAATGCACCCGGGTTTTATCCATCAATGATATCCATATGGGTGACTGATTCTTTTGAGCGGAAAGACGTGGATCGGGATGCACTTGCTAAACTTCTCATCAATCTTACCAAATCTCAAGGAATCCTAACTCAAGACTCCCTTGTTAGAGGGTAACTACTTTTAAATTTTTAATAACAATTTTTTAAAATGATAGATTCATTATAATAACTAGCTGTGATCTTTGTTATAATATTATCCAGATTCGAATCTGTTCTGTCAACATTGGAGGATGCAATGACCGACGCACCAAAAGCAACAGAATTTCTCGGGCGTATGTTTGCAAGAATGCTTTTAAAAAACGCAATTCCTTATAAAGAAATTTGGCAATTGATATATAAAGGCGGTGAAGAGCAAGGACGGCTCGTGGAAACAGGTCTTGCAGCCGAGGTTGTTGGGGTCATTCTTGAGATAATTAAAGCCGAAAAAGGTGATCCCTTTTTAAACGACATTCGGGCCGCTTCTAATCTTCGCGTAGAGATTTTCCGTTCGCCAACTATGAAAAAAACATCGAGATTAGATAAGTTTATTTAGATTTAGATCATAAAGTAACGATGCTCATTTTCATCTTTAGAAGGATAGATTTATTTGTTATGGGTTTGAATAGCAGCAGTTGGTATATACTATATATCATCATCATACAGTAGTTCCTATCTGATTTAACTGTGTAATCCTTGTAAGGTTTCAATGAGCATCTTGATTTTTTTACTTGCTGATCTACTTCTACTGTTGAAACACGTTTTTCTTTTTAAAGTTTTAGTCAACCAATTGCATCTTTTTAAATTACGACATGGTTTCCTACTTTATTACTTTATATCAAATATAAATAATTATATTCCAATTTCATGTGGGTCAATAATGCGTTGGCATCACCAGTTTCTTAACTACAAAGAAAAATATTTAAGTTATTAGGGAATTTATATGTTAGAGGATAATTCTATGATAACTTTAGTATGTAAATTAATTTCTAAGAAATTTAATAAGCTTATTTATATTACTATATAATACATCTCATTGAATAGAGATGTAATTTTACCAAGCATACAGGTTTTGAAGCAACATGTACAAAAGAGTACAAAGTATTTAAAAGTGGTAAAATAAGAAATTGATTAAAATTTTAACACACTTTAGGAGTAATATGATAAATTTATCCATTAAATTTTATATACCTTTACTCTTGTCTCTTTATGTATTTAATAAACATTA
This sequence comes from Flaveria sonorensis, assembly GCA_025506505.1. Taxonomy (NCBI): domain Eukaryota; kingdom Viridiplantae; phylum Streptophyta; class Magnoliopsida; order Asterales; family Asteraceae; genus Flaveria; species Flaveria sonorensis. Next base: position 7,503,244 of record CM046429.1, read on the forward strand.
TTTATACATTATTTAATAATATGATATTATTTAATGTACTTCATTAAATTTTATTTTATTTATAATACTATAAATTAACATTTGAATTCATATTTACTAATTATATTTTATAACTAAATACTATTTAAATTAAGTATTATTTAATTTTAATATTTAAGTATATAACTTATATATATCTTCATATTTATAATAACTGTAATACTAATATTTTTGTAGAGGCGTATTATGAGTTTAATAATTTTAATATTTATTTATAACTTTTATATAAAAATAAAATGAGGATAGAATGATAATTTTACATATTAAGACACCCATATAAAAAGTCATGCTTAAATTTCAAAAAATTAACCATTTTATTTCATTTATGCCCTTACAAAAAGTATAACATATGATACTTATAATACAAATACTAAAGCATATACACGTGGCCAAACAAAACCGCCATTTACTTTCAATGTAGTTCATTCATTGTGATTGAGCACTAATCCCTCTTCCTCTTTCCCTTGCCGGTTGTTAACAGCTCAATAACAATCAAAATGGTAATTTGTGATGATAATTTCTCTGTTAACTTTCTACTGTCTATGCAAATCACTACCGAAAGCTGCCTCCGATTATCATAAAACTCTAACCTACATTCAATAAACGAAACCCCCCTTTAAAATCTAGATAATAAGTGATTTCCGACCACAAATACCACCCATGCTTTCACTAATCTTGTTGGGATAATATAGTTGTCTTAAAGACTTTTGTAATATACGTAATTGTTTTCTTTCATTCAATTTTCCAATAGTTATATTTTGATTTTTATGTCATAACACACCGAGCTGATACTGACTAAAATCGAATTCCCGAAACTCGCGCAACAACCATACCACCGCAACGCGCGAGCATTTTCACTATTAATAATTAAAAATAACTAATTATGTACTCTTAAAGTTATTTATAATTTTTAATTTATATATAAGTTGACTATTAGTTTTGTTAACTAATATTGCAGTATCATATTATTGATTTTGCCGATCATTTATACATACATATATGAAGACGGTTTAAAATTTTAATTATATATTACTTACTATACCTTATTGTGTAAGGTCGGTGGCCTATAATGACATGTCACGTTGTTTCAAGGTTATGTTATGTTTTATCGTAACCTCTCTTTCTTCCTTTCCAAACCCACATACACCCACATCTTTCAGCGACATCAGTTGTTCCCAGCGACGAGCTCGGTTTCAAAACATGACACCTTTGGCTCCCCTTGACATGAATGGGTGTCATGCTTTTTCTTCACACCATTGATCCGTCATGGTCTATAGAAATGACTCAATTGGTTATGTCAGTGCAAGGGACATATTTACCGTTCAGTATTTTATATCCTCATTTAGAAGTGTTGGTGGGGTTCCTCACCGACACACCGCGTGTCACTCTCTAATTCTCCAATTGCATTTTATGTCTTCTTTTTTATTTTTATTTATGAAACTTATTAGTGTATAAAAATACTTCATTCAATCAATAATGTTTTTTTTATGCTTATGTAATTAGGATTATTATTAGTAACAATGCTAAAAGCCAAGAGTGTTATTGATCAGATTGTTAGTATAAGTTATAATCAGTCAATAATGTTTTTTGAACAATTAATTGAATCACTGACTGTCCACTGATTCACTTGATCTTGTTCATTACTCAAGTAAACAACCTTGGTGCACTAGGCTAACACTTCCCTGACAAAAGCTCGTACTGTCACACCCCGACCGACGGCGGAATCACTGGGGCGGACGAATATGGCTCGATTGTTCATAGCACATGGAATTAAATAAGTTGAAATAATATTAAATGCCATTGTCATTGAATGATACTAACCAAATGATACATTACAATTATACAATGATACAAATAAATATCACAATAGCCTTTTATTAAACTAGGTCCAAGTCCTAATGAGCATGAAGAAGTCCACCAATCTGCATTCCTGAAATCATGTGACAAAATAACGAGCCAGGTAACGAATTAGCCGTGAGTAAACACAGGTTTGAATATATATATATATATATATATATATATATATATATATATATATATATATAGATTGATTAAAATAATTGAAAACAATTCAATTCACATGGCAATGTCAAGACTTATAATGCAATAGTGTAATATAAAAGACAAACCAACACAATCAAATCAAATGACTGAATTGACTCGGTCCGCAAACGAAACCTTATAGAATGAATGATTCTGGTTCCAATGACCACGCGACTAAACAAATGGGGTGGGTTTGTCAAACCGATAGATCTATCATTGTTACCGTGGTTGCATGAATTAATGATTGTGTTCTCATCAAGTTTATCTAACTATGAACATATAATTGCAAGTAATAACATAGCATGTCTTGAATTGAATTTAGAATGAAATAGAATAACAATGAATATCAATGATTGAATATTAAATCACATAATTTTCCCGAAATATAAAACACATAAAAAGGGCAATGAATACTCACATTGATAATTATAAATGTTTTGAAAATAATAGAATGCTAGGCTTGACACCAAAATATCCTCACGATTCAACCTAAGGTTTGGTGTCTTTTTGTTAAAATAATAGTGATTGAAGAACTAAGTATAAATTAGGTTTCAATTGAGATTTTTGGGGCTTTAACAAATAGTTTAAAAATAATGTAGTAGCTTGACCAAATAGAATAAATTTATTAAGTAATTAAGATTGAAAATAATTGTGAATCATTAGTGAAATTGAATATTACTTAAATATTTAATTTATAACGATTGATTAAGTAACGGTTGAGTATTAAAGTGTGAAAAGAAATAATTAATTTTAATAATTAATTATTTAAAGCTTGATCAAAAATAATTAATTGGATAATTAATTATTTAAATGACTTGCAAAATAATTTAAAATTATTTAGGTTTGATTTATAATGTTTTATAAAACTTTTGAATAATTCTTATAATGGTTTTATACTATTAAAACCTTTGAAAATAAAGAAAATAGAAAATTATATGACTTAGAATTTTTAGAAATTAAATAAAAATTTTAAAAATAATTTTTATACAATTTTAAACTTGCAATTATATTTTATATTTTTATAACATTGGACATCTTGAAAATAAAGAAAATATCAAATTATAATTTCTGAAATATATCAGAAATTAATAATTTAATTTTGAATTAGTATTAAGCATTAAAATGTTTTTATATCAATCTAATAACATTTTATATATGACAAGAGTGCTAACCAGTTGGCTATAAGCCCAGATTCAATTTCCTTAATAAATTTTACAAACATTAATTACAAAATCCCCAAATCATAAACCCTAGAAATCAGTTTGAATCAAATTGAGCAACAATTCGTACGTGTTAATCAAATTAACATTAGGGTTTTTATTTGTAACATGAAACCGAGTATGTTGGTGGGTTTAACTTACTTGGATTGAAGTTGATTCGATGAGATAAGATGAAGCAAGGTCGCGGTTGTTTGAGAAATCGATTTGGAAGATTTAGATGTTGATAATCGAAATTGATGATTGTAAGAGCTTCTGAGAACGATACGGATAAATAGCCCTCTATCAATTGCAATAAAGATTGCTCAGAATGCGAAGTTCAAAAGAGGTGCGGGTTCGAATGAATACACGGGTGATTAATTCGATGAATGTGTATATTTCAGACGAAATTGGGAGTGCATACTGTTTAGAACATCTATATCATTAGTAATCCTCATTTATATTAGCACGATTGGATCAGTTTCAAGTCAATTGGTGTCAGTGCTTTGAATGCGGGTTCGGTTTTGAGATGGAACAAGATATAACAGCTGTGATTTCGAATTGAAACAGATGACAAGTTCGAAACTGTTTTACGAATCGAATGTGGCGATTTTCTTGGGTTTAAATCGGCTGCATTAGGTGATTTAGTGGTTGCCGGAGAGATGGCCGGAGATTTGGCCGGAAAGAGGGTCGAGGGGAGGGTGGTTTGGGTTTTAAAATAATTTACAGTTTTGGTCCCTGCGGTTTTAAGCACTTATGTTTTTCATGTGAAGACTTATAATTTAAGTTTTATAAATGACACTTTTCACCCTAAAATTAATAATTTACAGTTTTAGTCCCTGCGGTTTTAAGCACTTGTGTTTTTCATGTTATCACCCTAAAAAATCTTTATAACCTTTTGAGATCCTATAAGAAATTGGAAATCTAATTATTTACCTTAATTAAATAAATAAATCTCATAACAAGAAATAAAACTTTATAAATTTATAAAATTTATTTTATAAATTCTAGAATTATGATAACTTGAATAAATAACATATTTATTGTATTTGGATCACCATATTGAACAAAATGGTTTAAATAATGTGTTTGATTTTCATAACTGACCCCACGGGTTCGGGTTTATATTTTCAAAATGGGTCGGATGTTACAGGTACATCAATCTGTTCTCATCGGTCTGGAACCAAAGACCACCCTCAGGGAAAACACACATAAAATGAGAGAATATTCTATCACAACCTGCATCTATTTTTGTTGTCACGGGTATGACTTGATCCCAAAACCTATCTTTATTTTAATTTGAAATTTAAAATGATTTGTTATTTACAAGGTCGTTGACTTAAACATTACATATTATATTAAAAAGCAACTTTAGTGCTACAATGACTTTTGTGGTTTTAGTTTTTGGCCACAAATGTTTGTTTTTTTTTCTTTTTTGGCATTTGATTTGTGGTGAAATGTTTTTTTGGTTTTTGTTTTTGTTTTTCTTTTCTTTTTTGGCATTTTATTTGTAAATCAAGTGACGTGCTACAATGAATTTTTGTATTTTTGTTTTTTAGCTACAAAAGTTTAATTTTTGTGTTTTTGACAACAAACATTAGTGAGTTGTTATTTTGATGGTGTGAGGTGTTACAACAAAGTTTTATGTTTTTGCTTTTTGACCATAATTTTTTTTTGCATCAAACATTAATGGTGATTTTTTTTTGTATCGAGGCTATAGCGAATGTAGTTACTATTACGATACTGCGACAAAACAAACCGATTATGAGCGAACACCATCTTTGCTGGTATAGATATTATCGAAACTGATATCGATATTTGTTTTTATGATTTCTAATTAGCTGAATCGATAACAAACAATCACGTCCGTAAAACAAGGGAAAGCAAGTATACTCCCGCTCGCGTGTCAAAAGATAACACTAGTTGTTGATTAAAAGCCACCCGTTCAAAAAAATAAGTTGACCAAAAGCCCAAAATAATAAAATATTGTATAGTCATATGACATGACCCCCCCCCCCCCCCCCCCCCCCCCCCCCCCCCCCCCCCCCCCCAAAAAAAAAAAAACTCACCATCACCATCGTCAATGATATACTCAACGCGTTTAAGCTAAAACCATCATCAGTATAAATCGAATCGCATCTTCACAAAACCAAAATCCCCAAATTTCTTCCACAATCAAAACCCTATATCCCCACCAATGTCGATGCTAGTAGATTGCTCCAATTGCCGAACACCATTAAGCCTGCCACCAGGAGCCAAATCGATCAGATGTGCGATTTGTCAAGCCATCACTCGAATCGCCGACTCCGGTGGTCCTCCGTCGCCTTCGCCGTCGCGTTACAGCCACGATCCGTCTTTTCCTTCCGGTTATACGGTGGTTAATAGTGTACCGACGCTTACGCCGTCGCCGTCGCCGTCGGTGTACGGTTATGCTCCGGCGGAGCACCCGGCGTCTGTTTATGGGAGGAAGAAGGCGGTGATCGTTGGTGTGTCGTATAGGAATACTACTCATGAGCTCAAAGGTTGCATCAATGATGCGAAATACATGAAGCATCTGCTGATTACAAAGTTTCAGTTTCTTGAAGCTTCCATTGTTATGCTCACCGGTAAGAACTTAATTTGTGCTTTAGTTTTAAGAAATGTTAGATTTTAAGCAGAGTGTTTCTTCGAGCAAAATGCTTAGAGTTAAAAGTTGAGAGGGCGATCCCCGAAAACCAAAAAAATGTACCTGATAAAATTAATACTTATCTTCCCGCTAAAAAATAAAATAAATGTTAGATTTTAATATTTTATAGTGTTCTTTGGAGGTAAGAAAAGTCAACGCATAGTGTTGATACCAATACTCATAGTCAAACGAAATAATTCTCAAACTTGGAACGGTAAAAAACCTGAAGATGATGTTAAAAACTTAAAATACAATTACACAAAACATTTAGAAGTATATGAAACTGCTGCGAATCAGATTTTATTAATCTAAACTATGACATATAGTTCGATAATATAATATATATACTATCAGTTTGAGTAATAATCATAATTTTAGTTTTTGTCGCCAAGAGTCATCTTAGAAGTATAATTACCATTTATTGACAAACAAAATGAATTATTATTGGGTAATAAATCATGATTTGGATTATTAAATTTCAATTTCCCAAAATTTTTTTACGTGATACTTAGAAATCAATATATGATAACTCATACATAAAAATGGTCAAAGTGCTAACCTGATACAATCCATTTTATCAATTGGTCCTAATGATGCACGTACCTTGAATTGCAGAGGAAGAAACGGATCCATACCGGATCCCAACGGGTCGTAACATGAGAATGGCACTATCTTGGCTGATCACCGGATGCCAATCAGGCGATTCGCTTCTTTTTCACTTTTCGGGCCATGGTTCACGACAAAGGAACCTCAATGGCGACGAGCTTGATGGCTACGATGAAACCTTGTGCCCACTGGACTTCGAAACCAATGGTATGATCATTGATGATGAAATCAATGCAACAATTGTCAGACCTCTTCCTCATGGGGCCAGACTTCATGCAATCATTGACTCTTGCCATAGTGGGACTGTGCTAGATCTCCCATTCCTTTGCAGAATGAATAGGTAAGTTACAAATACATGAATAAATAAATAAATGAATGATTTTGATTGATGTTCGTGATTCTTGCAGTATTTGTCGTTCTGTAAACCAATATTATTTTATCTTTGTTAATATTTATGGCGAGTTACGAATTGTGATTTGATGGTGTGGTAGTACTGGGCAGTATGAATGGGAGGATCATCGTCCTAAAGATGGCATATGGAAGGGTAGCAGTGGAGGAGAAGTCATTTCGATTAGCGGGTGTGATGATGATCAAACATCTGCAGATACATCGGTCAGTCTCAAAGAAAACTATAACATGACAACAATAATATTTAACTTTTTCAAACAATGAGATTTTAATTTCTAACACTGTTGACATATTAGAGATAAACATGACCCAAATCGATAATATTAAATGAAAACTTTTGATATGCAGGCTTTGTCAAAAATCACGTCAACAGGAGCAATGACATATTGTTTTATAGAAGCTATAGAACATGGAAACGCGTCTACATATGGGAGCTTGTTAACTTCAATGCGTAACAATATTCGCAATGCATCAAGGGGGTTCAACGGTGGTGGGTCTGTCTTTGATATGTTGTCGGGTGGGGGACGAAATGGAAGTCGTGGATTCAGTCAGGTATTAATGCATTTTGAGCTTTACAAGATATATAATAAATACCCTAGTAACATCATCTGACTTAACTAACTACTGTATCTTATCTTTTGTTAACAGGAGCCGCAGTTGACTTCATGTGAGCCTTTCGATATGTATTCGAAGCCATTTTCCTTGTGATCTCTGATACCAACGCGCATTCTCCTTGTGTACAGCTCTCCATTTCTGTCCATTTTGTTGATAGCCCAAAGAAAGATGTATCTGATTGCTTGTTGAATTCGACTTTCAACGTATTACTATGACATGTACTTGACTGTATGTAGATGGTGATATCCTGAAGATGGGGTGATATCCTGAAGATGATAACAAGTCCAAGTTATGTGAGTGGAAGATCTGATTTATAGTGTTAGCCATCGAGTAGTTTATGCACTCGATTAAATTTGTATAGCGTTTGAACAATTCTCTCAGTTTTTCATGATCAGTTTTAGATCAATATGTTTTACATTGATCCTAACAAAGGTGTACTTGTAAGACCAAGGGGAAGCCTTAACTACTATCGGTGATTTTAGTGTCATTGACGTTTTATTGTAATTGGTTTGCAAACTGAAACCAACTGGATTTCAAGTAGAGTTATAATACAAGTTAGGGGATGTCTCGTGAGTGTTTGTTAAACTTAACTGAATCCGGATCGTTTGAGATATAGCTAAATTTTTAAAGAATTAAAGTCTGTAGTTTTGTAACTAAAAAGTAAATGTTTAACTCGGACATTTCACTAATCATTGTAGACATAGGATCAACATAAACAGAGTTTAGCATAGACGTTTAACAAGTCAGCATTCGAAAGGTTGTACAAGCAACATTTCAATGTTCAATGTATAACCGTGATAAGCTATGCTATTTCATACACCGACCTTATAAATACATTATCAACTAGACCCTAAAGTCGACTTGGTAGTGAATTTACGCTGTGTAAGTTACTGTACAACTTGATGTTAGTGTATATTTACCTCATTAACATAGGAAAAAAAATCAAACACATTTGGAGATGCTTGGGTGAATGAATAATATAATTTTGTTCCAATTTTGAAGGTTCAGCATCCTAAGGTAGCAAAATTGTACATAACATGTTCATTTAAACAATTAAACTTCATCTTTGTTCTATATCTATTCTACAAATATTCAAACCCTATTGAAAAGTTACTGATAATCACATAAAAGTAGGATTAATTAAAAAGCACATGGCTCGCATGAAAAAACTCACTTGAAATCGGTTTGGCTTAGTTTATAATAAAATCAAGCCCGAACCAAGGTAAGCTTGGCTTTTTGACTTGCTTGTTAGCTGACTCATCGGCTCAGATCGGTTTATAAAGGAATCAAAGTGTTAATTATACTTTTATATAAACTATAACATATTGTTTAAGCATAAATACATAGATTTTGGCTATGAATCTATGATGCTATGTTAACATTCTGTAACGAAATAAACAAACATAGAAATAACCATAGCACATAAACCACATTTCAAATTTATTGAGGATTATTGTTTTAAGGACTTAAGATAAACAAATTAAAATATTATCATGTTTTGTTTCTTTATATATCATTATGTATAAAAAATAAACAATCTTAATTTATTAAAGAAAAAAACAATCTGAGCTCAAGCTGTACATTTCAACTCGTTAAAACAAATGAGCCAGCTTACTCAGCTTAATTCAGCTTGTAAATAAGCCGAGCTCGAGTCCACCCTTACACTCGTATTGTTTCCAACCCTAAGAAACGCGCCTTTGTAAAAGATTGGATACACTTTAACAAGGGTGGTCTATCTGGCCCAGATAGAAGCCCAAACACTACGCTGATTTTTGGGCTTACGTTTGTGAAGTCCATATAAACTCTTATAGGCTCACTCCTCATTCGTTGAGTCAAAATCTAGGGTTTTTGCTGCTTCTAATCGCAACAATCTCCTCTCAGTCGATTTCATCGAGCTTCAAGAAATGGTACACTCTTAAACACTTGATATCTTTACATGTTAGCATTTACTTTTGATGCTACGTTGTTGTTATTGACTTATTGTACATGTATGCGGATGGTTGATTGTATTGATGGTTTTGGATCGTAATAGTGGTTTTATGGGTTTTTTTTCTTTTAGTTGATGATAATGTGTTTATGGTAGCTTGTGAAGTTGAAATCGAGTAGATAACCAGTGGCTTTAGAGAGTTATGTAATGTTGTAAACAGTATAATGTGTTCTGCTAATTATGTTCATTTTGTTTTCTGTGTGTTCAGTTTGATTGATTTGAACCGATGAAAAACCTTTGTTGGAGTGAAACTGTGAAAGTATGAAAAGAAAGCTTGAAGGTTTAGAAAGGATGAATGATTTAGCACAGAAAGTGTTAGCTCGTTTTTTCTGTTGCTTCAATAAAACAATATTGTTGGTTTTTGCAATTAGAATGAAGTATGAAGGTTGAAATTGTCCGATAACTAATTAATATGTTGAGTGTTGAATCTAGTGAACATGTTTTTTTCGTCGATTTTTTGGGTGTTTGTTAGTGTTTACTGAGTTTTAAAGAGCAAGGTTTTCTGAGGTGATAGGGTCCTGGAGCTGAGGCTGAGAGGCTAAGTGTTTAGTTCATTTCAAGTTATGTTTTGTGGTACATATGAATGTATGTGTTGTGCAAATGAATTATGGCCGAGTAATTAACAATTTAATATATTAATCTAGTATACAACAAATGTAATTATTGTTGGTCTACTTTATAATTAAAGGTTACTTAATTTATACAAATGCCCATGTGATAATAAGATTGTTACCTTTGCACAGACGAAGAGAACCAAGAAGGCCGGCATTGTTGGGAAGTATGGTATGAAAATGGTCATTAAGCTCTACATTTCATGGTCAATAAGCATTAAACTTGAAAGGCAAACTTAGCTTCAAACTCAGCCTAGTTTTTGACTTTTCATTGTGATTATCATTGTTGATGTACCAATATTAAAATCTGACTAATCTAAATGTATGATTTGTTATATTTAAATAGAAATCTTGATATTAATAACAATTTCCGCTTTTAAAGAGTCTTTTTATTGTGTATTCTTGTCTATTGTACCTTCTGATACCTTCGATTTTTGACCTACAGGCACCCGTTATGGTGCTAGTTTGAGGAAGCAGATCAAGAAGATGGAAGTCAGCCAGCACAGCAAATTCTTCTGTGAATTTTGTGGGAAGGTGCATCCTTTTGCGCTTGTGTAAATGCGACTTAACACGCACCGATCTTTGATAAAACTCATATTTTGGGCCTACTTTTACAGTATGCAGTGAAAAGGAAAGCTGTTGGAATCTGGGGCTGCAAAGATTGTGGCAAAGTGAAAGCAGGCGGCGCCTACACTTTGAAGTAATTAAAATCTTGTTTCTTTACGTCCATGGCAATTCACTTCATAATCAAAATATTATCTCATGTTTTTGTTTTTGCAGCACTGCTAGTGCAGTTACCGTCAGGAGTACCATCCGCAGGCTGAGGGAGCAGACCGAGAGTTAGATTTGGCCATTTCTGGATCTGTTGTAATTCTCAATCATCTAGCACATTTATGAAGGTTTTGACTAATTTTAATTAATGTCGAGTTACATTGCAAGTGACCTTAACAAGGTTTAAATGCCATTTGTTTGGTTTGCTTTCATTTCATATTTCAGACCCAAATTTCACTTGGAAGCTTCAAATTCGATACAGGAATGCAACAACCAAGTTGCTAACATATATTTCGCCTTGATTTCACATTAAACACATACAGCCGAGCTGTGGTTCCAACATTATCCATGCGAGCGCTAATCTAAGTAACTAAACTGAAAAATGGTTAGAACCTCTATATACCCATGAACAATGTCATCACATAACTAGCCTTCAAAAGCACCTACAGCTAGCAAAATCTGTGTCACAAGCTAGCCTCCTTGAAAGTGTTAGTTTGAGAATGATAGATGTTATGAAGTTTGTGACAGTTACTCCTGTCGGGCAGCTGTTTCTGTACCGCCTTCACTGCAGCTACTCTAGCGGCATTAGCTGATCTGTTGGCTGCTGCCATCGCCCTGTTAACTCTTTCATCCACTTTGGTTACATCATATGCCCTCTCTGCTTGTCGTCGTGCCTCCTAAAACCATATCATACCAGTTATCTTCCGTTAACAATAAATCATATTTGACATGACAAAAAGTTTTGACCTGAACTTGTTTTAACCATATGGAAACACGAAGATAGGCATCTTAATTACCTGGACTGCATTCAGAACTCGGGAATGATACACAGCAACAGGTGAAACCGGAGGTGTTGCATTATGGGAACTCGGGACATCAAGGATCCCGTTATGCCAATGGCCCGAATGCGTTTCACCATTCTTGAAAGCGTACATTCCAAGCCCTTGTCGTTTCCCTTCGTGCCACGACCCTTCATATCTATGACCGTTTGCAAAACTATACACTCCAAAACCATGCATCTTGTCTGCAAAATATTCCCCAGCATACATATCCCCATTCCTGAAATGATAATGCCCAAGACCATGTTTAACACCCTGCTTAAACTCCCCAACATACCTACTACCATCTTCACAAGTATGAACACCACACCCATGGCTCTGCCCGTTCAACCATTCGCCCGCGTAAACATCTCCAGTATAGAACCTATACATGCCGAACCGATGCCTCAACCCTTGCCTATACTGCCCGCGATACCTACTCCCCCTCGCCCACGTCTCGACCCCAAAACCATCATACTTCCCATCAACCCAATCACCCTCATACCTTCCACTCATGTAATAATAATACACCCCAGTTCCAGAACACCTCCCCTTATGAAACTCACCCTCATACACATCCCCATTGTTATAAGCCTGCACCCAACACCCTGACCTATAACCATGGTCCGTTTTCGCTCTCGACCCGATCGACCAGAACACTGGCAGTGATGCTCTCGAGACCTTCCCCGACAACGAGAGCTTGATCGGGAACGATCGTGCGAGGAACAACCGAATCGAAGGGAGCCGAGGGAGCGCGAGATTGAGGGAGAATAACAATGCAGCTGAAAAAGCTAACGCTGATAAGAAATCAAGGAAGAAGGATCTGCTAGGGTTTGATACTAAGAAGTAGAAAACCGGAAGAGATAATAATAATATCAACCGGAGGTGAGTCCTCAGTCGCCGGAGGTGGCGGAGGCGGTGGAGGAAGTAAACAACGGTGGTTTTCGCATCGCAAAACCGCTTAGGGTAAAGCGATCTCGAGTTCTTACGAACGGTGATCGATTTCGACAACGAATTCGTCGTCGTTTGCGAGAAAACAGACCTTTTATGAGGTGTTGATCTAGGAGTCGGTGCAATAACCGAATTAACCGAATCGAAATCATACGCAACATCATCGATCACAATCTGATGTTCATGATCGGAGCACCTGCTCGTTGTAACACCGTTATTGTTCCGATCACCGGATTGAATCGTGAGCAAATCGGACGATGAAGAAGAGATGAAATGAGGGTTTGAATTGAAAATTTCGGGTTTTTGAGGGGGTTGATTGGGGATATTTGGTGTGGGATTGAAATCGGAAGAGACACCGCTGCTATCTTTTCCGATTTGAATATCGGATTTCTTGTGATGCATGAAATGGTGGACAGAATTAGGGTTTTTTTAGAAGAAATAATGAAGATGAAGATGATGATGATGATGATGATGCAATGAGAGTTGAAGGTTGAATGTGAAGAAATGGAGGTGAGGGGTTGAGGTTTTTGTATGTGGGAATGAGAAGTAGAGCGGAGTCTTCGTTGAGTTTATGGCTATGGCGATTGATTTTATTCTTACTATTTATAAACCAGCCATTTTTTTTTTTAACGGTAAATGTACGAACCTGGTTCGAATGATATGTGTTATTTTAATCAGACCCATCTATCCGTTTCATAGCCGGGATCGCACCCCCAACCCCCTTAATAAAAAACTCATTATTGAGAAAACATTCCGGCTTAACTTTGAATATAAAATCAGTCATTTAAATAATAATAATAATGATGATAATAATAATAGTAACACATTTTTAAGTTTTGAATATTTATTTTTTTAGAAAAGTTTAGCTTTTTTACATTGATTGATAGATTTTATGGAATAAATACGTAATAACTTACATCACGCGGAATTTATACACTTAATCTTTTAGTTGTGAGGGCATGTTATTTAATTACTGGGATTCTGATGGTGATGTGTTTTATTCTTGTCTAAGAGGTCAAGTACTTAAATTTGTGAGACGTAAGTATTGATGATTAATAAAACTAGTTTTGAGTAGTCTAGAAAAACTTAATCAGCAAGATATCCCTTGGACTAGAGCAATATAGATGAAGATTATTCTACTTATACCCGATAAAAGGTTTGAAGGCTTAATATTTTTTTAATTAAAGGAAAATGTTATAAAATAGAAATCAAGTTTTATAAGTGTTGTTATCAGATTATTCATGTATATTTCGTTTAAATTTGATCACTAAACCATCAAATTGAGTTATCATCGAATTATTTTGAGTCAAGAAATAAATGAAGAAGAAGATGTGGGGTTAGGAAATTTTCAATATATGTAAATATTTAAAAAAACATGTTAATTATATATTAAAATTACCTAAAATCCATGTCACCACGTAATGTCCGCATAAAAAAACAAGTAGAATATACATCTTAATTGAAACAAAAAGAAAAACATGTTAAAAACCATGTTATGGCCTTTAAGTTAAAGAAACATGAAAGATTAGTGATTTAATTAGAAAACTTTTTAAACTTGAGTGACCGAGTTAGAACATTTTCAAAAATTAATTACTATTATGTAAAGTTACCCATTTAATTAAAGGTGTTTAACATTCCTTATTTGAGGTAATTTGCATGTTTACAAGGGATGATGGTAATCTTTAGTTTTGTATCTTGTCTCATTCGCGGTCTCATACCCATCAAGTTTCCAATCACTAAACTCAGTGGCTACCGGAAATATTCATTATTTAGTAAAATTATATGTTGGGAGTCATACATGTCTTACTAATGAATTACAGTAATAAAAAAAAAAACTAAAAAGTAAGTTTAAGGTATGTTTCGATAAACAGGTATGTACGTTTTCGATAATCATACCAGGATTACTTAATCACATACTCGAATACCCATCTAATTACTTACCTGTAAATAATATTAGTTAGTCGTGCTTACCTGTAAATAATATTAGTTAGTCGTAAATAATATTAGTTAGTCGTAAATAATATTTGTTGATGTTTCGGGCGTATTGATCGGTTCCGATGGTTTTGATACCCCTTATGCTTACCTGTAAATAATATTAGTTAGTCGTGCCTATATTACATGTCATGCCTATAATGTTTCCGATATGACATCTATGTCACTATCACACGAAGAAAAAAATGTTTACAAAACAAGCACCTCTTATATCTTTCAGGAAAGGGATGATGTTAAAGGAAATGTCTTTAAAAAGCTCCAAACTTAACATCAATGCCTAATTCTTTTAAACCCTTTAAACTTTATGAGTCCTTAACTCTCTAAGAGGTTTAAAACCCCTTTTTATATATAAAAGGATAGAGCCAATCATTCTCCTAAGACCTATAACCATCCTCCTATTAAGTGAGTAATTTATCTTAGCTACTTGAAATCGAATCGATAAAAAAAAAATCTTTGACCTTGTTGATATCTGTCACGGTTATGCTTGTCCAAAGGCTTGACGTGGCTTCTGGTCACTTTGTCGACAACAACCCTATCATTTGTTCACCACAATAGTCTGGGCTTCATAGACGTGACACGTGCCATCATTTTTAAAAATTGCTAAGGTATCATAATGTTAAGTTTTATGTGTCCTTTCAAGCAAGTCTGACGTTTAATATTGACTTTCACTTTTAATTTGATTTCTTTTATCTGAGTTTGAGTTTTTAATATTATGTATTCTTTTAATACTTAAATTCAAGAAATCCAAAAGAGTCAAATAACTTTGATTAATAAATCAATAAGATGATTTCTCTAACTCGTTTTTCAAATAGTTTAACCTATATATTTATATTTTGTAGAGTATTTATTTTAACTTTCATCTTACAAAATTAAAAAATCCCTCTTTGATACCTAAAGAAAAATATTGCAACTCACCTTGCAACTATGACTATTACTCTATTATTATATACCATGAGAGATGAAGAGTCTAGTTTTGTTTGAAATTGATTTTGAAGCAAATGGAGACTCAATATGTAATTTATGATTCATGATTTAAATTCATAATTTTATTTGTTTGTTTCCTTTGAGCTTCTATCAAAGGAAAACTTGAACCCTAAGACCAGATCATAGTTGGGATTTGTTCGAGTTTTCTAGGAAAAACATCTAGTCGTTGCTAGATTTTCACTAATTTAGGTTGATGATGTTGAGGTTGTTTAACTACTTGGAAAAATTTTGGTGAATCATTAATGTCACCTACATAAGTAAAGAAACTAATAATGGAAATAAAAGGGGAAACTTCATATACTATATTTTTATAAGTTAAGTATTTTGAATTACCTATTTAACAACTAGCTTTAGTTACCCGTATATTATACGGAAATAGGAAAGTTAAATATTAAATAACATAAAAACATAAACAAAACCAAGTGTGTTATATATCTAAAGCTACATTTGTAGTAACATTAGTAGGTTTGTCCTTAATATCTAAAGCTAAAAATTTCAATCCATCTTTACTCTTAACTTGTAACAAGACGACATAAAACTGACCATGCGTAAAAATAGGCTCTTTTAAGTACAAGCCGACTCTTGACAAAGATTGATCTTAACTTTTGTTTATTGTCATAACGAAATATACAGCCAAAGAAAACTGACTTCTTTTAGACTTCAAATGAATCATTTTGACAAATCAAATCGTGAGCTAAATATTGAGTGAGTGTGAGGATATTAGTATGAAGAAATTAAGATTTGAATAATATACACTGAAAAGTTGCGTGCGATAATGAGATGAATTTCGAATTATTTTGACCATATAATCAGATATAGAGATATAGTATTGAATCGGGTTGGATCGGTGTATGAATGTTCATAATATCTCTGATTAGTTGTTGATTATTATTTATTTAATATTAACTTTAGTACACCCGTGTATTATACGGGTTGAAAAAATAAAATATTAAATATAATAAAAATTTATGAAGTATAAAATGATATTCTAAAATAAGATATGATTAAAATTACGTATGAGTAATAACTATAAGTAATAAAATAATGATATCAACTTTTAAACTTTTTTTCCAAAAAAAAGGGTTAAACATTTTTTTTTCAAAACAAACTGTATTAAAAATGTAAGTTTTTAAAATTTTTATTATAACTTTTAATTTTAATTATTTTTAGTTTATATAAAAATTTACTTTTTAAAAACCCCAATTTTAAAATATTTTATATTTTAAAAAAGTTAGATGTTTTAGAAAAATTATTATTTTATAAAAATTTGTTTTTTAGAAATAACATTAATAAAAAGACATCTTTCTTAATTTATTAAAAATTTTAATCTAAAAAATAATTAAAATTATTTAATATTTTTTAATTTAGGTAATTATTTAAGAGGAAGGAGAGGCGGGAAAAGCAAACTTAGGGGGCCTAGAAATGTACCAAACGTCCCCTAAATTACTTTTTTAGTATTATATATAGATTCAATTAACACACTGAATAGTTAATCAATAGCTTTTCTAAGTGAACTCTTCTTTTGGCCAATAAAGAAACAAACATCTATTTTTTATACTATTTGTTTGAATATTTAAAGTTGAAGTCTAATAGTTTCATTAAAAAAATGAAAACAAAAAGATTACATCAATAGATCTTGTCACGTGGAATCTTTGGATCAAATTAAGCTTTTGCATATGGTGAAGGCGTGGGTGGATTAGTTGAGTTTTCATGAGATGTTGAAGGTATTTTGGTAAAAAGCATTTCATTCTTGATATTTTGAGCTAAGGAGATATTATATTTCTCATGAGATTTTCACGGAAGATGACCCAATGCAGTTCTAGGCTTCCAAATATTTAGCCATGTTAGAAGTTAATTATGGGTAATTTTATAGTCATGTTTCTATTATTTTTAGTTGTGTGTCTAATATTTCTTATGTCACATGCTTTAATCTCGAAAATTACATGTTATACGTAAACTTATTGTCACGTACCAATGTTTGCCTGTGTATGATTTGCTAGATGGTTATTAGAAAGAGTGTCTATGTATACTCGTTTTATTTTTCTCTCGTAACCAAGATATGAACCATCCTGATATACATAATACGTCTAAACAAAAGGTCAAACAGAAATTCTCATTAACACAAATCATATTTGTACCAGTACATCTTGATAAGATTTAAACTCCCACTAAACTGATTATTGATAGTATTCTCCCTTGATGCCTTTTTTTTATTGGGAAAACATGTACTACAAACAAGTATTATAGGCTTCCAATAACATAGCCGCATAGGTCATTACATTATTAGGTTGTGAACAAGTTGTAGACATTCTTAACTTAGCAAAACACTAGAACATGTGAACAACAATAAGACTGTCCGCAACGCAGCGTCCGTGGCACCGCCTGTCACCGCCCTTCGCCGCCCGTGGCACGGGCTACGCTGGGGCATGCCGCCCGTCCGCCGGTGGCCCACTCCCACGGACATTCAACGGACAATATATATATTTTTTGAATGGTTCATTAAAAGGTTTGATATATTTAATAAAATGTTTAATATTACAATTAAAATGTTTAATATCACGTTAAAAAATGATTAGAAAAACGGTATTTTTTGTATTTTTCCTAACAGCTAACAGCTAGTTATTTTGCCTTTTTTCTAACGACTAGTTTTTTTTTTTGTCTTTTTCCTAACGGCTAGTTTTTTTGTCTCTCTCCCAACGGCTAGTTAACGGCTATTTTAATTTTAATAAATTATTTAGTTTGTTTATTAGTAAAATGAATATGATTGTTAAAATAAATGAAAAAATAAATGGTGATGTAGAAATAAATAGTTGTTTGTGAGAAGGATAGTGTTAGGGTTAAAATATGTTTGTGGGAATGATGGATGGAAGTTAGTGGAAAGCTAATGTGACATGCTGACTAGCACTGTTTGTGGGAAGGCGCTTGTTAACGTTGCGGACAGTCTAACATGTTAGACGTAATGTTGACTAGCAAAACAGCTAACACAAATCACAATCCAAAATTGATTACCTCAACCACTAATTGAAATCGTTTAACACTAAGATAGAAAATAGTTAACACTAAAATTAAAACCCAGTAAGATCATCCAAACATTTGCAACACAAAGGGGAAGATGACGAAGATACGTTATTGCAAAATCCACCAAATCAAGAAATTTGAAGATGTGATGTTGAAGAACAATATGAATTTTTTTATTGAGGAGATAGAGGGGGAAGAATGAGAGTTTTGGCGTCTTCCATGGTTCGGCCGTTACAAATTGCGAATAAAATTATTCAACAAGCGAGCAGAGCTGAGCCATTTAAGCTCGAGCTCATAACAACACAAGCAGAAAACATATTCAACTTGAACCAACTCGTGACTTGGTAAACTAACTCTTTATTTTTTAAAATCTTGACGATTTCATATGTTTTCTATGTCTCAAATAACATATTAATTACTATTTAATAATTTATATAAGTATAGAAAAAACACAGTATCAAACTACAAATATAAAAGAAACATCAAAGAATAAATTAACTTCTAGCATGTACCAAATTACTTGCAAAGAAACGGATTATTAATACACTAGTCCCACCTGACGTTCGACTTACAATTAAGTAAATGTAATTTTGTTCTTATAACGTCTAAACATGTTTTTAACACCCATCCAAGTAAAAAAAAAAAAAAACTATTTCTGCTATAAGTATAAAAACTAAGCCTATATATGTGTCAAGTGATGCGGGTTTGATTCTTGTGGGCAACATTTCTTTTGGGTTTTTATTCTTTTTTTTTTTCTCTACTTTTCTTATATTTTTTGTTTAATAGGTAACGTGCGAGACATAATATTGTTTCTATTTATGTTTCGATAATCAAAACTGAATCATCACAACAACTTCATGTGTTTTTTATAATGGTGGTGTTTGGGATTGTTTAATGAAAACTTTTTTTGACTTCTAAAAAGAAGATAAGTCAAAAGAAAGTGAAAAAGTGTTTGGATTGAGATGAAGATGTGAGGGGAAGAAGAAGATGTTAAGAAGTTAAAAATTTTAACTTCTTCAAAACTCCTTCTCAGAAGTTAAAAAGGAGATTTCACCGGAATCTCAAACACCCCCAATATATATATATATATATATATATATATATATATATATATATATATATATATATATATATATATATATATATATATATATATATATATATATATATATATATATAATTAACCATGGTAATGTTATTATCACAACACGCGTAATGAAATTCATTAATCCGCCGAGCCACATCACGCGGGCTTACTTTCTAGTTTATACATATATTATTAACAAGGTCTTGAATGTTAAAGATTATTACAAACTAGTATTCAGACCCATGTGTTGCGGTTGGGCCGTAAAATCATACCAAGTATCATCAATGTCACATCGTTTCTAGTGACCATCAACATCAGTAAAACTTGTAAAACAAAAATATTAAAACCAGACGAAAAATAGACATAAAAATATTGAACTATGTACATACGTTATGACTTGTTAATGTGTATAAATTAGAAAGAAAAGTAAAACACAACGCGATCGTTAAACATAAGTTGAAAACTATGAGGTTAAAAATAAAAAAGTAAAAAAAACAAAGTAAATTACAATTTACAAAACATAAATACAAACTATAATACATAACTAAATTGGTAATTAATATTATATAAATTTTTATTTTAAAATAAGAATAGCATGGACCACAAAAGGAGGTAATGATGTCATCATTTTGATCCTACATGAACCATTCAAGTAAAAGAGCACACCTTCACATGAAAGCTCATCAAAAGTCCTTTTAATAATGTTTCAATATAATCTCAAGTAACTCCAACAGTAACGAATCATTATTTAATAACTTTACTACCAAGAAAACAAGTGAATCAAATCATTTTGAATCTTTAAGATAGTATCTTGGTAAATATAGAATTACAAATAAAACTAATCCATCTAAAATACTCATTACTTAATTAGTTTAATTGTTCAAATATGATTAATTTTTATTTTCTTGTTATTTTATAACGTTTGTTTCCGGGTTCATATTTTAAGTTTCTCAATCATTAGTTAAAAAAACGCCAAACATGTTAAGATGTTAAAAATAGGGATGCAAACAAACAGTGTGTTTAGTGCGTTTAACAAATGTTCATAAACACTTCCGATGAAAGTTCATTTATTTACTACATAAAGGATCACCAGCAATTTAACTAGGATGCGACATGAGTGTTAATTAAATTGTCCGTTTGTTTTTTGTAAATATCATGGTATATATGAAATAATAAATGTGTATACCTAAACAAATTAATTATATAGCAAAAATAATATTATGTACAATTTGATTTTAACATATTTCTATAAGTGGCTCTATTTAAAAAAATTGTATCTTTTCAAGTATGTAAGATAATTTATAACTTATTAATTAAATGAGCGAACATAGATAAACGTACGTTCTCAACAAACATAAATAAACTAATTAATTTATTCATGAGCTTATATTTGTTTATTTGATAGTTTAACTTAAACAAACGAATTTAAACAAGTTCTCACTTGCCCTAGTTGTGGT
The DNA here is from genome assembly GCA_025506505.1 of Flaveria sonorensis. Lineage (NCBI taxonomy): Eukaryota > Viridiplantae > Streptophyta > Magnoliopsida > Asterales > Asteraceae > Flaveria > Flaveria sonorensis. Next base: position 7,524,492 of record CM046429.1, read on the forward strand.
ATTTAAATATGCCATGTCATACTATCAGACTCATATCAATGTTAATATCTATTTTAAATAAAGCAAAAGCCTCAACTTTAGATCTAGCATCCATAATTAAGGTGCACTATAAACACCTTATAATGAGTATTAGTTTAAAATCGTAACATAATTGACATTTATATTTTATCGAGTATTAAGCCTCCAACGATGTGATAGGGGCGTAAAACCGCGTCAAGTTGTATCAATGTCAAACCAAGGCGAACGACCATCAACACCGGGAAAGCTTTTATAAAAAAAAAAGAAATAAAAAACGAAAAAAAAATTGAACGAAAAGAAAAACAACCCTAAAATATTGCACAGCACACTTGACATGTTGTGACATCCGGTAATTTTCCGTTACCAAACTCCGTTTGTTCCGTTAAGTCTTGCATACACGTGTCGGGAGCACACACTGGTTGTCGTTGAACGTTGGTGACTTAACAATAATCAGTAATGTTAAATTGATGATAATTAAGTTAACAATGTGATTATTAAGTTATGCTTATGTGATTTGAATGTTAACTGTAATGTTATCGCGTAACGTGAAAACGTGCATATTTGTTCGTGTGTTTTGTGATAAATGGGAATTATGCATGATTGTTATTTGTGATTAATAATAATTGTGTTTAGTAGTTAAAAACTATTTAAATCTATTCAAAAAGCTTAATTTTTATAAAATACAAATTATAAGGGTTAAAAGTGTAATTATGGATTATTAATTAAAACAAAATTAAAAACCCTAATCCCCTAACCCTTTCGGCCGCGACTTGCATCCCCTCACCCTCACCATAGCGAAATCGATCAAGAACAAGCAAGAAACCATCGGATTTGGTCGACTTCAAGTTATACAACAAGTTAGAACCTTCAATTGCAAACTATTACACATCTAAAGGTTAGATTTTTATATGATTTGATGGTTGTTCATGTTTGGCCGAAAGTTCCATGCGAATTCTGCAATTGATGGCCGAAAGTTGCTTGATTGTTGATGTTAATGTGTTTGTTAGATAGATTACATGTTGATTAACGTTGATTATGCAAGAAAGTTTGGATTTTGGTTGTTTGTTCATAGGAATATCTTGGCCGTGAGTTTGAAGTGATGTTGGATCAAATTGGATGTTGAATAATGGTTGTTTGATGTTGTGATTATGTTAGTTGTATTGTATATATGTTAGTTAACGTCGATTATACAAGAAAGCCATGATTTGGATGCATTGTTCATAGGTTACTAATAATAGTAACTTTATTTTGCATGAATTGATGATTGGATGATGTGTGAATGTTATGGATGTGTTTGTGATGATGATTAGATGCTAGATGGTTGATATGAAGGTTAGGAATTCAAGAATGCATGTTGTAGTTTGTACCTTGCTAAAGATAGTAACTTTTGGGTATGGAAGTTGATGAATCATGATGATTAGGTGTTGTTGATCATGTTTAGATGTTGTCATGGACTTGAAATGGTATATAATTGATGAATTCATGAATGTTGTGTGAGTTTGATGAATTTGGGATGAACTTTCCCAAAAGGGAAACTTTAATTGTGCAAATCCTTGAATTGGATGATTTGAGCATGTTTGGGATATTAGGATCATGCTAGTGTGTTCATGGATGGGTTCTAAGGTGACTAAATGTGTTGTTTATGTTGTATGAATGTTGATTTGGGTTGTTATCTGTTTTGGCCTGTTGTGATTTGCATGATTTGTATGATATCTAGTTATATGATGATCTAGGTAGTACATGTGGTGGTGATGTGCTATATGTAATCAAGTGCTATGTTGATCATGTATGATATGCTGTTGTGTTAGTTTAATGAATTATCACCTATGATGTCACCAACGGGTCCAACGGGTCAACTGGGTCAAATGTGTCTTGTATTCTTAAACCTTGAGTTCCTTGGTTTGTAGAGCACTTAGGGTTTCGTGTTGTTTTTGTGCACACGTACTTATGTACTCTTGTATTCTAGGTGACCTTTGAAGGTTGTCTTTCCTTCTTTCTTTCAAGTTAAACTCTAAGTTAATTCTTGCGCGCATCAGGTGAGTTCTTGCCCCACTCTTTTTACATAATCTCTTTTGGGGGAGATGGTATACTGTTACAAACGCTTTTATTTACGAGTGTGTATAATATTGATATAGTGTTGTTTACCATGGAAAGTCCTCACACTTTCGGATTGTTAATATTGACTAGCGGGGAAATTTTGGGTAGTACTACTGGGTCTGACGAGCCCCACCTGTGCGACTCGAGGTCAAACGGGTGCAATTTTGTCCTATCACATATTCGTCACGACCTGGTAAGTCGTGACGGGAGGCAACAAACGTATCACAGTCAGCTTCAATCGCGAGATCACTATGATTAATATTTTTATGTTAATAGACTAGCTATCTATTGCAATACACTACTTATGCTCTGAAAACCATTGATTGGTTTATATTTTAACGCAAACTCTTGAACTCACCAACCATGTGTTGACTTGTTTAGTATGCTATTCTCAGGTTAAGGTTGCCAGATTGCCTAGGAGCACGCACGTCAGCATTGTTGAGTTGTCTACATTTGCATTGTTTACAAATTGGGATTATTTTCATTTTATACATTTGTGTTTGGGGCGCGTTTGTTTTGCGCATTCTCGTTACATATTACTTGTTTTGGGTGTTCTAGTTTTAAAAACGCTTCCGCAGTATTTTAAACGCTTCCGCAGTATTTTAAACGTTAACTCTGGTTTTGTTTATTTATCATATAGAGTCGTTCTTGGTAACTAATGACTGAGATCCTGGTATGTCACGCGCCTCGCGGTAAAACCCCGCTCGCGGATTTTGAGGGTGTGACACATGTAAAACATAGAAAACAATAACTAAGTTGATCTAGGATCCGCGTGTTATGATGAGGCCGTTAAACGAGAAAAAATAAACGTAACAACATTGAACCACGCACGCATGTTGCGGCTTGTTAACTTGTAAAATTTTGATCAAAACGAGAAAATAAAAAATTTATAGAAGATGAAAAGTATAGGGACCAAAGTTAAAAGTGAAAAATGCTGAGTTAGAAATTGTAAAATATCTAAAAGTATGAGATTGAATGTAAAAAAATAGAGATTAGGAAAAAAGAAAGAAAAGAAAAACCCAAGTGGGATGCAACCAAGTATACCAAAAGTGCAACTAACAATGCAATAAAAAGTTAAAAATTAGTATATAGTTAATATGTATCAATCTCATCATTAAATTTTAAAATGTTTTATTTTCGTCATTTTTCTATGAATTAAACAATTATAAATACGAACATGTGATATGGTATCTTGAGGAGAAGTTTCGAATTTTCAGTTAAGTTAATTCTATTTTCTAGTAGAATTGCGGTTGAGAAGGATGTAGTGATGAGAGTGTAATTTGTAAGGGTGGTCGTTCTTTCTACCATTTTGAATAGGCTTATGAATTGATTTTAAAAAATGTAATCACTCTATTCTATAAAAATTTTGAAAAAAACATTGATATGGGTTTAAAAATTACTCTGCTTTTATTATTAGTGAAGGGCCTTTGATACATCAATTCTAACTTTTTATCTATATTAAAGTGTGCATGACACTTAATATTTATTTATAAAAGAAGATATAAAATATATGTTTCTTAGTAGGCACCAAATTGAAAACCAATTATTGATGAAGAGAAATATTCCTAAGGTTCCATAAATGTAAATCCAATTAGATAAAGATATGGGCCATATTGCCCACCAACTCAATTCCCAAAAGAGCAACTCATTTATTTCAACATTGAATATTGTTGACCATTCTTTTGGTCAACGTTAATAGAAACTTTATAAAAATAAAAAACTGTAGCATGTATTAAATAGTGAAAATGATCAAGCAAAATGTTCTACCATTACAAGACCTTTTCTTTCATATACTTGTAATGTGTCAAAAAACATTAATGACTCCTCAATGATTTTGTCATGTGATAACATGTCAAACTGTATTTGAAATCACCGATTGTAAGAAGAGAAAATCATATGACATATAAACAACTTAATAAGTGTATATTCTAGCGGTATTAAAGTGTGTATGAAATATGTTTATATCGAAATAGTTTAGGGTGCAAGTCTTATATTAGACATAAGAATATATTAGAAGATTAGAGGGTATCCCAAATAATCTTTAGAAGGACAACTAAATGACTTTTTACTACCTTAAACGACATAACTTAAATGATGATACGTGACAATATGCACCGAAATTTTAAAAGAAAAATAAGATTTTAAAAAGTTTTATAAGTCCACAATGAAAAAGAATACACTTCAATCTATAAAATAGTGACGCGTAACTAGACCCGCAACGATATCTATATTCATGTGACCATCTATTGATTAGGTTATACTTTCATGTTATCATATCAATGGTCAGATACTCAAATAGTTATACTTTTATAGATCTTACAAAATGACTATTTAGGTGAAATGTTAAGAGACAAAATCATCATTCTAGCATCAAAGAATCATATATAGATTGGATCAATTTCTAGATTTACAAATTTTGTGGTATATAATTGAATCAGTTTAAAACTAAAACCTATCCTCTTTAGGCTGAGTCTTCAGCTTCACTAACTTTTATGATAATACATGAACATACAACAAATATATAAAATTTGTATATACATTATATAGTAAATATGAATACTTGCCTCTTTAATTAAGAGCTCAAATTCTTATGTATATATTTAGGTACGTCGCTGTTTCGTCACAAACAAAATATAATCCATCATTGAAAACTCAGAATTGTGTAACTATCATTAGAGAATATTAGTGACGAATTAACAATGATGTAGGAAAAAACCCCCCAAAAACAAGTCACTCGTCCCGGGTTGACGTGTTAACAAACCCTAACACAAGTATATCTACTCATGATCCATCACATCAAATACGTGTAATACCATGTCTTTTTCCGGTTAACCCACTTAATTTTCACTAACAAATATAAGTAATATCCAGTGACTTGGTAACAATTAAAACAACAAATTATTCCAACTTAGATGACACTATGTGTAATTAGTGTTCTTATAATTGAATTTGTTTCTTTCTCTTAGTTTTCAATTAACAATGTAAAGAAGCAATAGTTAACTGTACAAGTGTAAAACACTGTAATAACAAAGCAAAGAGCAAGCTCAAACAGTAGAAATTATAATAGAAAAGGCACACACAACCAAACTGGAAGCTACAGAAGCCATGGGTTCACGAACACATCACAGAAAACAATAGCACATCACTAAAAGAATACTACAAAATAAATACGTTAAGTAACCATAAATCAGCATACAGAAAGACGTATAGAAGCAACTGCGCGCTAAACACGTCTACGAAAAATCAAAACCAAAAACAGGAATTAAGAAAATTAACTTGTACAGAACATGATATTAACTCTACTAGTAACATAAGAACAAGTTTATGAGCTACAAGGATAAAACATTTTTTCATAAACTCCATGAACTCAACTAAATATTTTTCCCTTTTTCTTTTTTTGATAAAGTACAAGCTAGAAATGATCTCAGATCATGATATAGATCGAATTCTCACATTTTTCAGACATACCATTGTTATGGTTTGTGAAGCTTGAAGCCAAATACTCTTGGGGTGTAGCTCTGAGCAGCTTTTTGCGGCTTCAGGTGACCATAAGTCATCAAGAACAAGTGAGGAAATGTGGTTCCAAAATAAGCACCATCAATGTCTATTAAAAGTTAAAGAAAAATAAATTTATAATCTACAAAATTAACAGTTACGATTAATTAAACAAAATAATATTAAAATAAAAGGATACTGCCTTGATATTTGGATCGCGGGTAGTAAATATCTTCGCATTTTGGACAGTATATTTTCACGGTACTTGATCTAGGTATGTCTGATTGGCCAACAGGAAGGCAGGGTTGTCCGCAGCAATAAACCCTTGGGCACCTTCCAAAATCATAATTTTTGTACTTCTCCAACTGCAATTTTACAATATTAATCTTTAACTTTTTTGTCGTGAAATAAGGAAAAATAATGAGAGCGAAAGGTTTAGAAGTGGTACCATTGCAGACATTCCCCGGGTGGTTAATATGTAACGAACATGAATCAGACCATACAACATCTCAGCTGCTGATTCAACCAGCTCATTCTGCTCTTCAGTAAACATATCTCCTGCTCAAGCCAAATAAGTTAGATTCTAAACATTTTGCGGTATTTTTAGCTGTAAGTCTGTAACTGCGTTTTATAGTTTCTTAAATTAAAGTGATTAGCTATAGCAGTTACTTGGCATTCAACTGTGCTGTTAAGTTTTCAAAGTTTTTAGTTGTTAATAATGTCGATCTTTTAGTTGTTAATATTAGGTATCTTTGGATAGCAAATCACAACCAAACAATCACATGCACAAAACACAAATCAAAGAAACACAAGATTTACATGGTTCGCCAGGGTGACCTATGTTCACGGTTGCAACTAGCAGTTATAATTCTTATTCAGGTGCTCAAGAAATTTACAATGCCTAAGACTATATTTATAGAGTTACAATTAGGGCCACAATCTTGATTAGCAAGAAAACTTAATTATGGAAACATTCCATAAATTCTGCACAAGAGATTAGAGCCGTCTGCCCAACCCTTTTCACAAAGTCTTCACACCCCAATAGTCAGCATTGTAACTTTCTGATGGTGTGTTGAATTTATAGCTGTTTGTTAAAGGCTAAATGTTTCTTTTAGACTTTTATAGGTTTAAGTTAGCTCGTGCAGTGTCCTACCAACTTAAACATGTGGTGGTAGTTTGTTATGGTTCCATTGTTACAGTTTGGCTTCTGATAACTTTAGTGTTAGTGACTTAAGGGTTTCCATATTTTCCTGCTTTGAATTTTTATAAAAATTCTATTACAAAGCCTTATTAAAGGTATGTCAAAATGGTTGAAGATGATAAGTATGCAATTTTGTGTAAGGTATGCAAAAAAAAAGCAAAAAACAATGTAGCAGATGTATTCCATGTTTAAACAACATGATATATTAGTTAACAGTAATGTATTAGGATCTAAAGTTTGTATGCTCATGTAATTGTCAATATGGCGGACATAATCTCTCAATGATATCAGTAACATATACACACTTATTTGGTCTATTATAGCATATGTTTAATATAGCTAGGTACTCATTTATTAGAGCTAACTACTCATCTCATGATTTTATATTGTACATCTTAATATTTATTACATATTGAATGACATTACTTGCACAATTTAGTTTCTTTGTTCCGGTGCTGGATAATGGCATCCGCAATGTCTTGCACGTTTCCGCTAAAGTCGCACACGCACATTATTTTCGTAACCTATCTAAAACTTATTGAACACCCTTGATATAGAAAAGCTATAATGCATCAGCAACTTGCATAAATCATTTAACTAATTTCGTTGACAATGAAACCAGGACAGAACTTCATGGCATACAATCTAGATTCTAGTGCATGAAATTATATTATAATTAAAGCAAAGAGATTTAGAGATCATTAATAATACATCAACAACTTGCATAACCTCATTAACTATCAGGATCTCATTAGCAAAGTAGCAAAACAATATAAGCATAGCATACAATCTAGCATTTCGTCCATAAATCCATACTTTAAACAAAAATTAGCAACTCAATGTTTACCCTAGAACCTAGGTTTAATCGTATCATTAAGAGCATTTTGCCTCAGCATCACACCTTTATAGCAATAAGACACCATACTTATCCTTAAGAGATATCTCTATAAAAATTGACCGGAATATCTAATCAACAAAAGAATACTAATTAAATATGCAATGTGCTAACCAAGTAACTAGAACGTTTGACCTAACAACACTACCCAAAATCCCTACTTACCATAACCATAACCATAACCAAACTCAGTAAACCCCACTATATAAGATACATAATCCCATGAACTTCCATCATTCATTAATATTGCGGTCCTCAACAACAAAGGTTGCACTAACCACTATTCATGTCATTGTTTAGCATAAGACATCCACAATTTGTGATGAAATAAATCCAAATCCATAGATCAACAAAACCAACAAACTCAACAAGTCTTCTTAGCAGTATGCTAATACAGACTTTTTGTACGATTACGATTACGCATATAGCTAACATTAATAATATCATCCATCAAAAGATACGTTAGCAAATGTAGCTACTAAAGTCTCGATATATGCCAGGTCTCAATCTAGGTCGTAAATTCTATTCAATTATTAGCTCTTTTATAGACCTCTAACCTTATAACCACTCTTCAACTTTCTTGAAGTTTTAATAATATCCTCTTTTGCACAAAAGAAAAAGATTGAAGCAATTTTCCATATATATGAGATAAGCTCATGATAATAATGTGCATCCAAATCATCCTTCAATAGTATGTCAATAATTGTAGCTGCTAAAGTCTCAATATATGTTTGAAAGTTCTTTTCAATTAGTAGCTTTTTCATAGACCACTGACCTCGTAACCAACCTTTAGCTTGAAGTTTCAACAAAAATAATAATATTTTCTTTTGCACAGAACAAATCAATTGAAGCAGATTTCCACTTATATAAGAGCTTTCAATACTTTTGGAAAATGTACCGACATCAAATATTATGTTGCCAATTCATAATGAGTTGTTAATCAATTAGTTGCTTTAGCAGAATATCACCCAATAAACACGCTCACACAATCGATCTAAAAGGTATGTCACAACTAGTTAGCTATTTGAAAAACTCCTAATCTCCCACTTACAATATGAATATATGCTTAAAACCCACACACACACAATATAAAGTAGCCTAATATCCAAAGGTTTAAAGAAAAAGGTAACGGATATATCAGGAAGATAGCTTACCATGAGAGGACTCTGCATCTAGTATTAGATCAAGGGCATAATCAAAATAAGGAACTTGACTGCTTAACCCACAAAGATTAAAATCATCCTGAATATAGTCATCATCAACTTCACAGAAGAATTCATTTCCTCGCAAGTTGCAAAACCATGAAATCCAAGATGTATCATCCTCATCAGAACCACTAACATCGGACTCCTCACTGTCTGTTTCCGATTCATCTGCAATAAAAAGCAAAAAGTAAATCTACAATAGTTGTAGGAAAAAAAGATAGGCAGTGTCACAAAACATGTTAGGTAAATCAGAAAAAGTATAGAGCACACTGATGATGAGTTGATGTCGTGACAAAACAAAAGAAACTTGACTTTTTAGGTTCAACAAAAATATATTGCACAAGCGTATATAAAGTGGCATTCCAATCAAATCTACCATTAATTGTTGTATCTTATAGTTATACCTCATTTAATTGCTGCCGATACTAGTAGCAAAATGCGTACATCTTATTATACACACAAACGTGTTACCGCTAGTTGTATATATTGTATTACGCTATTTATTAATTTATGGCCCATGCCCCAACCCCAAGCTAGGCTTCTTTAGGGTTGTCTTCCGGTATATATTGAAAGTTCCACCTCCATAGTAAACATTCAAATATTTTCCTATTCACTTTGCGGTCACTAAATAGGTAATGTATATAATCAACGCACAAAACAGAAAACTGATCAAACAGGCTAGTATATACAACCAATTATGACCAGACAGTAAATCAAGCAAAACAGACATTAATACAAGTTCTTTAGAATGTGAAACAGCAGAAAGAAATATAGTAACTTAAGTTGCATATGATAATCCCGAGTCTATTCAAGTCATAAACTAGACATACTTTCAACCTTGATCATAAATATACATCTGGTGGCTCTATGCTTAAAATTGCCCCAAAACAAGATTCTTAACCTATAGTTACAATAAATGATGTAGTCATACTGTAAAGCAACACATTTGCATGAACATGCCGAATCTATAGCCATAAAAATACTAAATACAAGAAAAAAAACAAGTAATACAACATTAAAACCACAAACCAGCTATATTTCACAAAGGGAGCATCAAAAACAGTGAGAAAAAACAGTTCTTAAACGAAAACAAACCATCGGACTTGTTTTTGGGATCGACAAGAGTAGAGGATGATCGATTGTCACGATGATGATCCATATGATGAGATTTACCACCACCACCAGCTGCAGAAGTTGAAGGCATAGACAATCGCTCCTTCTCCTTGTTACTATTCAAAACCCTAGAAGTCGAAGATGACGATGTCTTCTCCAAATGTTTATCCAACGCATCGTTGATTCGTTTCCGATCAAACGGACCACCTCCTACGCCTCCAACCATCTCCGATTTCGCCGATGATCCACCTCGATCTCGGTACATGGGTACTGATATAATCGTATGTATGTGCAGAAAGTTGTGAAATTTCTGAAGAGATTATAGATCTGATTGTTGATTACGTTGATGAGATCGATTAAATTAAAGGAAAATCAAGAAAATGAAGATGATGAATTTGGGGATGCATACATGAAGATTGAAGAAAGAAAATTGAAAAAATTAGGGCTCGTGGGCACATGAAGAGAGAGCCAAAGCTCTTGTTTTCTCTCTCATCTTCTTCGTTTCCTGTTGTTGATTTTTTTAGAGGGAAATGTGTTTTGTTTACATATTACCCTTTTATTTCCGAATAAGTTACATTTAAAATTTATATCGAAACGTTGGGTTTATATTTTGAGTTTAAGATATTACAATCGGTTTAAACATCATGTGATGGTTCTTAACATGAATATTTCATTCAAACATGGTAGTGAAAACGTTTAAAAAATTCAACATAGAATATAGATGTTGGTTCTAAGCTAGAATGTTGGTTTTATTATGTTGGATGCCCTCCAACTCGTGTCATTTAGTATACACTTCATGCTCAACCTTATATGCATACTAAAATAGTGTATTTCTTTATGAGTATTAGTTTCCTTTATAAAAAGAAGAAATATAACTTTGATAGTTGTACAATGCAAATTAGCAGTAACAGTTATACCATGATAATTACTAGATAAATTATAATCATACTGTAACACGATCTAGAGGCGGTAACACCTTGATTTACATGCTTGCACTTTTATTGACACTCAACACAAGATAAAACTCCAGTAATATAGTTATACAAGACAAGACTCTAACGGTATGCATACACAAGCAAGACTCTATTGATATGCTTGCAAAACTTTAGTGATAATATTAATATGTTAGTGGGATTCATAACACATACATACTGACATACATCATTACATGAACATACTAAGGTTCATATACAGAGCATATTGATTAATCATAATCGTTGAGTTTCATCACTAAGAGATAATTATTAACTACCAATGAGTGTAACTTAGTAACAACAGTGATGCGAAGGAACATTTCAGTTACGGAGGTGGCTATCATGGAATTTTGTCCAAGTATGGGGAGTTGCGGATGTTCAAGTTAGCTATGGATGCATAATGCTTAGATACGAGGACAATGATTAGATTTAGAGGTACATAGCTTCAGTGAAACGGTTAAGTGTAATCTAATGCGAATAGGAGATTAGTTGTAAAGGTTATAGGCCGGGTGCGGAGAAGCAGTCACATGAATCCGTTTAAGTGGTCTTACTACATATATGACCCCTCGGTCTAAGAGACATGTTATTATGTAAATAAATGGGTCATAACAACATGAATAGAAAAAGGTTGGAAAGGAATTTCCTAAGAATTTGTGAATATGGCACCATAGCTAACTATGATGGGTCCAATTGGTGGGCCATAACAATTCCCCAAGGAAAAGGAGTCAAGACCAGGGATCGAGAGTTCATAGCGGACCGCCAAGGGAATGGGATAGTGGTCCGCCAAGACGTTCGCGGACCGCTATGATTGAGCATAATATTCAATTACACGTAAGATACATATAACACAACCCTTTGAATTTTATATTTCCAAAGTAAAGGAGCAAATCATCCATATCTAATCTATAGCTATTTATAAAAAATGAAAAAAATTAAAAAAAAAAATCATACATTTTATACGCTTCAAAACTCAAGACAAAGCTTCAATCAAAGCCACGATCAATGCACTTTAATTAACAACGATAGTTTTATCATCATTAAACACTAACAGAAATCTAGGTACAAAAGAAGACCACACCAAGTCATCCAGCAAGTAACTAGCTCTCGCGATGTCTGATTTACGGTTTCGGGTCCATTCATGGTTCAACAAACATGTACTACAACCATTAAGAAGACTTTATGTCGTTTTGTATCTATGCTAGCGGAAAACTAGTTATCATTTGTATACATCATCGAATACAAAAACAATACAGACAGGAAAAAATGATATTGCCCGGCTAATGTCTAGCTTTAAACTGCTCAAATAGTATCCAAATGTTGCTTGCTAATATGTATCACTACTGCACAAGCCTGTTTAGTTGCATGCTGAAAAGGTCGGCAAGAGCACCACGAATGTCCATCTGAGGTAAAATAAAGTTGTTAGGACAGTTCAGACTCACGAAAACAGTAAATTCAAACATTTTTTCACCCACTTATTTTTAAAATTATCTAAAAATAATCTGTGTTAAATATAACTTCAAAAATTATATTTTACAATGGTAATTGGAGTTTCTGAATGAAGTGATTTAGGAGGTTGTATAAATTAAAAACACACTTTGGACAAGTTTTTAGTTTGACCCGTTTCCTTTTTACCTGCTCACAGCATACAAGTTTGGTGATTAAAGGGTAGAAACTCCTGAGGTGTTTCTTGAATATCTGGTTGTCCATTATACACATGCCCTTAAGAACCTGAAACAAACGTGTGCGCACATAAATTGAAGCATTTGACCACGCTTATGGTTCTAGAGAAGCACTTCGGATATTTATTAGAATTTTAATGTACCCTTCAAGACAAAAGGTTCATGTGTCCCATGAACATTTGGATGTCTTATAACACAATGCAAAAACAACAATCTTCGTTCCATGAAAATTAGGACAATTTTCGATTGACACTAAAGTTTTATGAAAAATTCATCTTTATATCAAATTATCGAAAATACCCTTAAAAACAATTATATCCTTTGTCCCCTTAAATCGGTACATTTGACAGGGCACATAGTTTTAGAAAAGAGTGACCATTTATAAAATGTCTAAGATGCCCTTCAAAATAATTGCTGCTTTTATACTATGAAAATATGGATATGTTTAAAGAATGAATTGGCTATGTATCAGATGTCTAAAACATCCTTAAACAGAATATGATATAAGGGCTTCTAAGATTAGGGAAAAAATGGTGATACCGTAACAATGATTGGGGAACGTAATCCAAGAACTTGATGAATCTCCATGTTAGTAGTCTCTCCAATACTCGACTGGAAATCAGATGCTTCTTTCAGTACTTGTCCACAAAACGATACAAGTTTCTCTTCAGCATCAGTCTTGACTTTAGCGTCATCATCTTCATTAAGAGAACCATTTTGATTTGGTTCAACCCGAGAAGTTGTTTTTTGTAATGCATCTAAATAAATGCAAGTCCCGGCTAACTCCTGGCGTAGAAGGTTCAAAGGGGGCCTGGCCAATTACATAAGTGAACAACAAACATCTTAAAACAGGTCAAAAGATGGTCGGGTAGCTTACATATGCTTTTTTTTGTTTGCGTTTCTTAAATGCCTCTAAGTAACCAATGTATCAAATACAATTACTGAAACTGTACCAACAGAATTTTAGTTTTTATGGTAAAGCAATTTACAAAGTTGTAAGCATTAATGTGCACCATTACACCTTGGGTATCATTGATCAGTTCAATCCATTTCATTTTTTTAAAATTTGAGAGAAACAAAATATCATGTCCTATATAGTAAATCAATGTAAATTGCTATGTAATCCTTATTCAATCCTAATCTTAGTTATCTCAAACTAATAGTTTAATAATGAAATCTTGAAACAAAATGATGATAAACTTGTTTGTAGATTTAACTTTATCTGTTTATCAAGTTGAAGATAAAATACAACCCAAATGGAACTCATTTTAAAGTAAAAGGTCAAAATTGCCATTTGCACAGGACTAACCTTTCAGCGGGGAGGTGTTGCATCCGTAGTCTGAGATTTGTGAATGAATTATATGATGCCGAAAACTCCAACATGGAGAACAAAATTTCCAATATTGTGATCTTTTGATATGCTTTCAACTTGCTCCAATACTTTTTCTGCATGTTTTGACAGAAGTTAGTAAAATCCAATTTTCTTTCAAGTATTTGCCATGTTTGTGGATAAAATGACGAGGTCCCAATGTATATAAAAAAGTTGATGCTAAGATTTTACCAGAATCAGTTAGACATATGTAAACATGTAAAATGTGTAAAATGTCTACCTGGATGCTATCAATAGCACCTAGTAGTAGCAACTGTGTTACGCATTTGCCCCTTATGGTTCCCATGAATGGACTTTCAGTCACATCTTCAGTATCACGTTCCACAAAATCCATAGACTGAATAACCAAAATGAAAATTATATTAACATTTTCAGAAACTAGCTAGGGTGTGTTTCAATTATGTGAAATGAAACTGCTATCATCAATTAGTAATGGGCATAAAGGGTACATCTAATATAAAAACTTAATGAAAAGGAAACTGTGTCAACTATCCTACATCCCTACAAGGAAACAATCAAGCATTGATTTTGGGGATGGTGCATAACACTATGATGATAACTTATGAAGATAAAATAACAAAGAATATATAAGTATATAAATATGTTATAAAGTAAAGATGAATCTAATGTCATTCTGTTATAAATAAAAAATATTATTGAGCATCAATAGACAATTATATAGTTGTGATGAGTTACTTAAAATAAATAACTTTATAAAAACTAAACGAATTTATAAAAAGAAAACATAATAAAGAAAAATGGTTTATAGTCTTTATAAATAGTTAACCGAAAGCCTGATAACTCCTTTATCATGTTAAAAGAGCAGATTTGCAAGTAAAAGACTGAAAGCCTGATAACTCCTTTATAGTTTTACAATTATATCACTTCGGCACTTCCTTAGGTCTAAGAATCTTGTAATTGCTTTAAAAACAAAAGTGTAATAAAGAATTGCATTGAAAACTGAGGAGCATCATTATCATATTATTTATTTGACCCGATATATTTTTTTCAAGAGTTTAGTAGGTTATATATGATTGATCTCGACCGATATGATCATTACATTTCATTGTGTGGGTCCGAACTATACGACTTACGAAGAAATGGATATTAGATTATGGGTGCCGCTGACTTAATATGAGGATTTTTTTTAAAAATGGAGCCCACGAATCAATAACAAATTACCTTGGATGGTGAAGCTGGCGTCACAGCTTCTGAATCTGGATTCTTGGGCTTAGAGGTAAAAGATCTACCAAAGAGGTTGTCCATCATATTTCCCATTAGGCGTTGGCCAATTGTTTGACTTCTTTGTAAATCTGCAGATTCAGAAGCTTTCTGGATATTCCGAGGTGAAGGTGTTTGACCTGCAAAAAGTGACTGTCAATTGTGTTTCTTCTCAATCTATCAAGAAGACAACTTGCAGAGTTAACATAGTCACATAGTCATGCTATGTTTGATATGTGCCTTTTGAAATAGATTACAAGATATTAAATAAACAGAATTATATAATCAGTTGTATTGAAACAGATAGTAAAAAATAGTGTTTCAATATGCTTCTACTGTTTGAAACTATAAATAAGATGTTTAAATGTTGGAGAAATTCTGCTGACTTAAGGAATTAATAAATGAAATGACAAATATGACATTTTTGTGAGAAAAGAAAAGACTTGTGAAATAGGTTAAATGGAGTACATATGTAATCTTAATCTGCTTTTAATAATCAGCATTGCAGCAACTGTGTATGAAAGTCATTATTCACATTTAATCTTTTAAACCCTAAATTATAAAATTATCAGTAGCAGAATATGTTTATTCAAGCATTCAAACTGATTGTCGCAATTCCTCGTCACAATAATAAGATCAAATCCAAAATGGAATACAGAACAGGCCCATAATATAACATTATGAGTGTGTTTACTGGCTATTTAATTATTAGATATCAGAACATAAGATGAGAGTTTCATGGTTAAACACAAATTCTTGAAAGTTCATCTCCATTAAATGATATAATGAACTATAATTAAGGAAGTACCGTAGTACATGTAAAGCATTAGAAAGGATGCATAAGTCATCACCTTCAGATACATGCAGATCCATTGATGGCCTTCCTTCTTGAATGTCTTGCACTTGACCTGTTACAGAAGATCATTATTTGCAAAGATTAAGTGCAAATCTAGTTCCAAAAGGACATATTCCTTAAAGCCTATTCCAGTACTAATAACTTAAGAACCTTGTGGGTATTTTTGGCAAAAAAATTACAACCCATCACGTTCCTAGTTATAGCATTGACATTAAATTTAATGTACCAAATTCAAAATGAGAACTTAGCCAACTTGACATTTAAAGTGAAATGGTAGCTCTTTCTTTGGAGCAAATGGAACACAAACATGACAATCAAGTCACTTACCATTAGACACAACTGAGGAATTATCATTTGCAGGACCCTCTAAATCTCTAGAAATAACGGACGGACTCTTGCTACTTTCTATACCCAAAGCATTAAGTAGCTCAAGGGGTTGAGTTGTGTATGAAGCATCTCTGTGAAAACAGTGTATGTAAATATAAGCACAGAAACACAACCACAGAAATATAACTTAAACTTTTCAAAAAACACGCCTCATACAACAAATTACAAGAGATGCAATCAGAGAGATTAGATCCTATGCACCTTATGCTTTTCAACAAGGTATCCCAATCACTATCACTGAATTGGTGTCCCCCAACTTCTATGAGGTGAACCAATGCAGCAAGGGAAATTGAGGCCACTGATTGATCTGTCTTTTTGGCACAATCTAAGAGCAAATTTAGCAGTGGGGGAAGCATGAAACATACCTCCTGCAAGATAATTGTAATAATCTAAGAGTAATGTATGAATTAAAACTAAGTAAAAAACAATTAAAACACATGCTTCAACCTTCTACACACCTTGTAAAAAGTATTGAAGAGATTGCATAATAACTGTAATGAATGAACACTAGTTTCACGAATCCATTCATCTCCATAAGATGTAGTCTCTTTTCCAGCATGTCTTATGTGATCAAAAATAGGAAAGAGAACACGATGGAAAATACTTTCCCAGAAAGTTGAGGAGAATTTACTTCCTCTCTCATTCAACAAGTCAAACAAAACCTCTAGGGCACAGTTGCTGACTTCGGGTCGTGGGTCGGATGTCAGATCAGATAAACCAGCCAGCATTGGGAACCAATAATGCTCAGTAATATCAACACTTGCATCTGCATTGTCATCAATGGGCTTCAGGCTGCCACCTGGCACAAGGCCCTGAAAGATAAAAAAAAGTGTATTCATATTGGACTTCTCTCCAATGAAAATATGGTAAACGATAATCTCGATCGGTTAATTATGAAAGGGACAATATGGGTAATGCTTTTATCTCTAACGGGTAAAATGTTGTAAAAAGTAGCTTAAAAGTTAAAAGAAAACTGATAAAATGGGTCAAACAGGGTAAAAATCTACCAAATTGTATTTTTAAAGCATCAAATTTCCCAAATCATTTTACAAAAGTTCAAGTTCTTATTAATGTAATGTTATTTCCATAATCGTATTTTGGCACACTGCATAAAAATTTTGGAAAGATAAAATAATAGAAGAAATAAAGAATTTTTGAGAATGAGTGTTTGTGAGGTCACCCTGACCCAACTCATTTCGACTCGCAACAAAAATACCCATTAGGAGAAAACTTGGGAAAAAAACAAACCTCTGCAAGTCTGTCCTCACATATGCGAAGAAGGGCGATTGCCTTTAAGCTGATGCGGTGAGAAGTTTTATTGTTAGCAAAACCAATCAGACAATTGACACAGTCCATAAAACAGTCGCCAACAACTTGATCAAAGTGTTCCAGTATAACTGCAAGTTTGATATTTGTTGAACTCAAAACGATTTTTCTTTAAAAGAGAAGGTTATACATATATATAGTCACATAGAGGGAACCAGGATATCAAATTATTACAAGTAAAAATGTAAAATACCCTGTTCTACATTCTCAAAAGCACTTTCAACAATTGGTTCTAAGTCGTCGTCTGCAGCAGCTGTGAAAATCATGAAAACACTTCGCCAACCAGATTTAATGCTTCCAACTTTCGATTTGATCATCTGTTTTAGAAACCATCATAGGTCACTTTCAAAAATCCAGTTCCATGGCCAAAAGAACTTTTATTATTTTTTGGGAACATAGGGCACACTAAAATAAAGTACGCATACCTGAACAATGCAATCAACAATTAATCTTCGGATTGATTCACTCCGACTATTCCTCATAAGCACAACAAATGGTTTTAAGATGTCATTTTGGAAAGTGAAATTGGCAAGTTCCGCGCGCTCCAGGTATTTCATGCCAAGTTGTCTTAAAGAATCTATAGCATACATTGCTATTTTCTCTTCATGATGGCTCCCAGCTGATATGAAATGATTAGCAAGGACAGACCATATTCTAGCCCATACCTGCAAATTTTTATATATATATCGTTTTATCATTTGAAAGTGCAAACACTTGCGCATATTTCACATGCTAATGAAATAGAACCCAAAGATAATATGGCAGTTAATGAAATTAAATAATGAGACAAGTTTTCTTTTAAACTTGTAACTTAATACACTTCAATACAATAGACACATGAATGCATACAAACATATATATGCACACATACATTTGCATATACGTATCAAGTGGAGGTGAAAACTATGATCCGTTTACCAATGAACAAGTTGATCTGGGTTACGTTTGTCCCTAACAAGTCGAACTAAAATAAATAACTTAAGAAGAAACTGGTCAAATCAATTAAACGTGTTGAAAGGGACCCAAAATTCCTCTTGAATCTTTTTACTTTAGACATTTAGATTATTATTGTAAAACAGGTTTTGTAATCATGTTTAAACATTAGCTACTTATAAAATGAGCAAAATATTCTTTGTGGATCCATCCGAATCTGTATCCACCGATTAACCAAATCCATCGGACTGCTATTTTGTCACCTCTAATATTAAGCATAATTGACCGGATGAAGTGATTACCATACGAATACGAGCCATATTGTAATAACTGATCTCCACAAGTTTTTGCAAGCTATAAACACGAGCTGGGTTCTGCTTCAATTCTTCAGCAGAAACATTACACAATGCAGTAAAAAATTCAACCACCGACTCACTCGGGAGTTTAACACTATTCACAAAAACTTGCTCGGATGGTTTTCCTGCCAATTCCCTTAAAGACTGAAGTACCGCATCCTTAGAGATCTGATTAGAACCAAACATAACAGTTGCAGCCATAGCAGGAGTGGATACAATATATTCTAGCCTAGAGGTGCACTCCAAAACCGCATTCCAAGTGTCTTGGAGTGCATCGGGCTCTGAGTCACTTATATCAAGCAATGTTCGTAATGCTTCCACATTTTTACCGCGCATATCTTTGG
This sequence comes from Flaveria sonorensis, assembly GCA_025506505.1. NCBI lineage: Eukaryota > Viridiplantae > Streptophyta > Magnoliopsida > Asterales > Asteraceae > Flaveria > Flaveria sonorensis. Next base: position 7,543,982 of record CM046429.1, read on the forward strand.
GTGCATGTAAGAAAGTGTATCTGCAACACAGATAATGCATAACTTCATGAGGATATATGAAGATAGAGGTGGGAAAATGAGTGGGTTGGGTAACCAGTCAAAACAGGTTGGCCCAAAACACATCTTGTCCAGATTCTTTATTTTTTTTGAGGAATAAGGCACTTGGAGACCACCTAAGTATATATACATTTTTCTTTATACCGAGTCCAGCCAAAAACATGCTGGAATATTGCAACATAACATAATCAATCAAATTTTATTTTACATAAAATTGTTGCTTCTGGATATATGGATACAAGGGTGGTACCTTTGCCTTTCCAAAATCTTTTAACGTGTTTTCATTATTAATGGTGTTTTTGTAGGATTTGGTATAAGTGGCACTGGATACATGCTTGGGTAGCCTATACGTAGTTTGAATATATTGGTGGCCTTAATATAAATAGTCAAATACTTGAGTGGTGTCCCTATATTAGTATTTCCCTTTCTTTAACAAAATCTAGTGTATCAAATATGATTGAATGATATGATTTTTGAATAAAGTGATTTAAAGGTTTTATGCATTAAAAATACAGGGCGACTATCAAACCTATTGCCTTTTAGCTAATTGTTTATTACCCGCTAGAGATAAATACATAACTTGAATTGACCCACTCATAAGTAAATGAGTCAAAACACACACCTCTAAGTCTCTAACTGGGAGGTTTTTTTTGTAATAGCTATTAACTGTCGAATCAAAACAGAGTAAACATTCATTCATTAACAACAGATGGATGGACTGATATTGGTCTCTTTCCAGTCCATGAAAAGTGAAATGTTCTACTTGAAATGTACTTTCCAGAAATTGTTTGACTATTGGTCACATGTCTATAAATATCCTTCAATGAAGATAAATAAAGGAATTTTCTGGTCCAAATCAAGAACTATAACTGGTAGATAGGTAATTCGGCAGAATAAAATTACCTGATGAGTGATGTCAAAAAAGCATAGCGCATGGTATCCATCCCAAGCACATGTGTGATGTGAATTCCAGCTTTAAACCCTTCCATACATGAAAACACTCTATTTTTATTTTCTCTTTCCTCCATACTTACTGCAAATGTAGCAAGCAGTGGCCACCCTACAGCTTCAACCATGGGTCTTACAAGCTCAATCTTATACGATGTATAAAAGGTTCCCCTTTTTGCCCCTTGGTTCCTAAAAATTGCTTGTGTTTGTTTGATAATAGCTTCACTCTCTGACTGTGCATCAGTTTGACTTTTCTGTTTCGGGAGAGCCAAATTAAGAATACCAATAATGCCCCCACCTCTTTCCTCAGAATCAGGCTTTTTGCTGTTTCTTCCCATACCTGCAGTGTCATCTTTCATTTTTATCTCTTCATTAACAATAGAATCATAAACTTCCTCCAAAAGTTGTGTTGGTGCACTTTCTTCTGGATCATTTGTTGCATTCATTCGCACAAACTCGGGTTTAGTCATTTTTGGATACACCATTGGATTATGAGCGTCAGTGTTTAACATTATAACTGCATATGCGAGAACATAAGCAGTATCTGCATTCTTAAAAAGACCTGGATTATCTGCACAGTAACTACAAAGACAGCACACCATATAAGCGGTCAGTGGTTAGAAATAAGGGCATGCATGATGTTAGCTCTTAAAAAAAGGTCAAAGAAAAGCTAAATTATGTAACAATCTAGAGTTAAGTTTAACTAGAGGCATCTAACCCATCTTTCCTAATAATCCTTTATATTTTTTGACACATGTCATTCTCACATTTACTATCCCATTTATTTTCCCGCCTAAACTATTTATTACTTTTTAAAGTATCAAATAACTAATTTCCTAAACTTTCTCTTTCTCTCTCTATATTATAAATCTATGTTCTTTTTGAATCAATAATATTAAAAGAATATTTTTCATTAAATAAAAACTAAGTATTTTGATTAGAAAATACAATTTTTTAAAACCAAATTTTTGTAAAACTATAAGTTTTTTCTAAAATAACAACTTTTTTAAATAATAAAGTTATTTTAAATCATTCTTTTTATAAAATCAAAGTTTTATATATAAAAAGATTTACAAAACAAACCCAGAGTTTTTAATAGCGAAATATTGATAAAATATCAATTTTTATCAAAGCAATAACAAAACGAAAGTTTTAGAAATAATAAAAATATTTTATCAATTAATCAAAGTACTTACTAATACGCAATTTCAATTATATCTTATTAGTCGATATTCTTAAGTGGTGATTAGGCCCGGCCCTATAACATATATCAGCCGGCCCTAATATCTTCTTTATTGTTCTATATATAGGATCTTTGTTTTCCAATATTCAATCATCAATAATACAATCATTCCTTGTTTTACTTGGTACCAGAGCCTAGGGTTCTCTCCTGCCCTCTCTGTCGTCATCCTCCACAAACCACCAGCCGATCACAATCTGCTTCTTTTTTTAATTCTGATTGTTCCCACAATGGCTGCCGATCAGCTTGTTGCATTCACTACTGCTGAGAAAAATTCACAGAACTCACATAAGTTTGGATTCACTCTATCCCGGTTCCTCTGAAGCTCCAGCCGTTGTCACCAAACCAAACCCTGACTATACAACCTGGTTGTGTAATGATGCTCATGTTCGTATGTTGATTCTTTCTACCATCTCTGAAAAATATTTTCAACATGTTCAAGGCACCACTTCACGTGAACTCTGGCTTGGTCTTGAACAAGCTTATGCTCCACATACCTCTTCAAGAGAATTCACACTGAAAACACAGCTTCTCAAAATACAGATGAAAGGCGATGAGACCACAACAGCATATCTTGCCAGGGCACAAGAGTATGCACAAGCCCTTGCAAATATTGGGCAACCTATGCCTGAAAAAGATCTGGTTATGTTGGTTGTTGCTGGTCTTCGTGACGAGTACAATGGCGTCAAACAAAGCCTTCTCGCTACACAATTTACTGCTGTCTTCTCTGAACTGCCTGCTCTCCTTGTAGACCATTTTTAATTCAAAAGCCTCCTGCTGACATCTCCCCTGCCCAAGCTTTCACGGCTGCCACTGCAGCAAATCAATCTGCTGTCCGAATGATACTGTCCAGGTTCTTCAGCAACTGGTTGCTCGTCTAGGTTTTCAGCTGCAACCATCCTCAGGTTCGCCTCAAGCCTTTTACACTAACAGATCTGCTGGTCACTCCAATTTTACCCGCAGTCGAGGAAGCCGTGGTGGTCGTGGGGGCCGAATCTCCAACCGCTCTCAGAATAGCAACAATCGCAACCCAGGTCAGTTTAGTTGGGCCTCAAACCAAAACACTATTCACGGAACTTGTAACAGGAGCGGCATTGGTCACATACCATCTCAATGCCCAAATAGGGACCCGTCTACTTTTCGGACGCGACAACCGTCCGCCAATTATGCTGATTCTCGCTCACAGGTCTCTACTTCATGGCTTCCGGACACTGGTTCCAACAACCATGTAGCACCGGATATGTCAGGTTTTGACTCCGCCGAGTCTTACTTTGGTGATGACAATCTCCGTGTTGGTAATGGTAAGGCCCTACCCATTTTACATATTGGTACTTCTAAAAACATCCTTCATGTTCCTGCTATCAAAAAACGACTCCTGTCTGTACAAAAATTGTCATGATAATCATGTCTATTTTGAATTTCATGCAACTTTCTTTTCTATGAAGGACAAGTCTACACACACTACCCTCCTCACGGGTCCAAGTGACGATGGACTTTATTCTATCCAACTTCCAATAACACAGTCGATTCCAAGGGTTGCTTTTTCAACTGCTCGTGCTACAAAAACCACTTGGCATCAACGATTGGGACATCCACACTCCCAGTTGTTTCAAACTATGCTTTCACATTATCATTTACCTATTTCTGAAAAGACTTTAAATTTCCATTGTGATTCATGTTTAGTTGGCAAATCTTCCAAACTTAATTTATTGTCTTCTGATTACAAAAGTACCCATGTTTTGGATTTAATTTTTTGTGATGTTTGGGGACCAGCACCTGTAACTTCGTTTGATGGTCATGCTTATTTTCTTTTGTGTGTTGATCACTTCTCTAAATTTGTGTGGTTGTTTCCTTTAAAACGCAAATCTAATGTGTTTGCAACCTTTAAGCAATTCGTCACTATGGCTGAACGAAAGTTTTCCACTAAACTCAAATTTGTACAAATTGACTGGGGAGGGGAATTCAGAAACCTCTCATCATTTTTTGCTTCAATTGGCATACTCCACCGTTTCTCTTGTCCTCACACAAGCGAACAAAACGGTATCGTTGAAAGACGTCACCGTCACGTTGTTGAAACCGGTCTAACTCTAATGGCACAATCTCATGTTCCTCAACGTTTTTGGCACTATGCTTTTGAAACTGCTATTTATCTAATCAATCGAATGCCTTCTCGTGCTAACTCCAATATATCTCCTTTTGAACACCTATTCAAACGGAAACCGGATTTTTCTTTTCTTCGGGTTTTCGGCTGTCAATGTTTTCCTCACCTCCGACCCTATAATCCAAACAAAATGGATTTTCGGTCTACACCGTGTGTTTTCCTTGGTTATAGCACTTCTCATCATGGATACCGATGTTTTGATCCCGTCTCCGAACGCATCTACATTGCCCGTCATGTTCGGTTCCATGAACACACGTATCCTTTCCTATCCAAACCCACTACATCTTCATTCTCATCTAATCCTTATGTTTCATCTTACCCTACTGAATCCATCCCTCTACACACTAACCCCTCACCACAACCAGTCCACCCTACTTCTATACCAACCACGAAACAACCAACACCTTTTCTCGTCGGTCTAGCACACCCGACATCTTCAACTCCTGCCTTTGAACGTAACACCCAACAACAACCAAATTCCTCATTTACCAACAATGTATAGCCACCACTAGACCAGCCACAACCTGCTCAATCCCACCCTGTTCAATCGCCGCCCCTACACAACCAATCCGCCCCCACACAGACCAACACCACACCCCTACCATCCTCTCCACCACCACCACCCCCCCCCGCCTCCCACATACCGCCAACGCCCACCAAACCTACACCCCAAACCCAAACCCACTAAACCCTACAATGCCTCCTCTTTTCATACCTACACACCTCCACCTGACACTGAGCCTACCTCCTTTACCATTGCCAACAAAGAAGCTCACTGGCGTAAGGCTATGGCGGATGAATACTATGCTCTAGTCCGTAATGGTACGTGGTCCTTGGTTCCCTGTGTTCCAAACGCTAATGTTGTTGATTGCAAATGGGTATACAAAATCAAAAAAGACCAACATGGGAAAAAAACGCGTTATAAGGCGCGTCTTGTTGCCAAAGGCTTTCATCAACAACCCGGTATAGACTACACCGAGACCTTTAGTTTGTGGTGAAACCCACCACAATTCGGGTTGTTCTCTCCTTAGCTGTCACTAAGCAGTGGTCCCTCCGACAGCTTGATGTTCAAAATGCATTTTTACATGGGGACTTGAAGGAAACAGTCTATCTTAAACAACCATAAGGATTTGTTGACCCTACTAGACCGGACCATGTGTGTCTCCTACATAAATCCTTGTATGGTCTCAAACAGGCACCCCGGGCTTGGTTTGATCAGTTTTCCTCCGCCTTGATGGCCCTCGGTTTTAAAGGGTCTAAAACGGATCCTTCCTTGTTTATATACTCTCGTAATGGGACACTTATGTACATGTTGGTGTATGTTGATGACATCATTTTGACAGGTAATAACAATCAGGCTATTGATCATGTGATACAACGTCTTAGTACATCGTTTCCAATCCAAGACATGGGGCCCTTGTCTTATTTTCTGGGAATTGAGGTGGCTCGTAAAGGCTCTGACCTCATTCTTTCACAACGCAAATATATTAATGACTTATTGGATCGGGCAAATCTATCTCAATCCAAATCGGTCTCCTCGCCCTGCACAACAAGTGTTTCTCTTTCTCTTGGAGATAGCTCCTTATTTGACGATCTGGTCAAATATAGACAAATGGTTGGGGCATTACAGTATGTTACTCTCTCCCGACCTGACATTTCATTTGCGGTCAATAAGGTCTGTCAATTCATGCACTCCCCTACTGAAAACCATTGGTCAGCTGTGAAGCGCATTCTACAGTACCTCCATGGGACTACTGATCATGGTCTTTTGATTTCCAGATCCTCATCCCCTGTTTTGCATACATACACAGATGTTGCTTGTCCTCCCTTGACTGCCTTTTCAGATGCAGACTGGGCCGGGTGCCCGGATGACCGTCGATCCACGGGCGGATATGCTATCTATCTTGGGTCAAATCTGGTTTCATGGTCCGCCAGAAAACAAAAGACTGTATCTCGGTCATCCACAGAATCTGAGTACAAAGCCCTGGCCGACACACTTGCTGAATTGACCTGGCTTGAAACACTTCTGACAGAACTTCGTGCTCCATTGACTTCGGCTCCTGTTCTATGGTGTGACAGTTTGGGAGCTATGTACCTCTCTGCCAATCTTGTCTTTCATGCCAGAACGAAGCATGTGGAAGTGGATTTTCACTTTGTTCGAGACAAGGTTGCTCAAAGAAAGTTACTTGTTCAGTTTATCTCTACACATGATCAAATCACTGATGTGTTTACAAAACCACCGGCATCAAACCGTTTTCTCTTTTTGAAGTCCAAGCTAAGAGTTGGTCCCCGGCCTATAGCTTGAGGGGGAGTATTAGTCGATATTCTTAAGTGGTGATTAGGCCCGGCCCTATAACATATATCAGCAAGCCCTAATATCTTCTGTATTGTTCTATATATAGGATCTTTGTTTTCCAATATTCAATCATCAATAATACAATCATTCCTTGTTTTATTTATCTTATATCAAAAATAATGTTTTACAGTTACTGACTCTTTATAAATAAATATTTAGTATTTTTCTTATTTAACCCGTGTAATACACGGGATTATACCCTAGTTTACTTATAAACGGATCGATTTGGGTTGTGCCTTATCTATAACAAGTCAATTAAAAAGTTCAGCTAAGAGAGAATGGGTTGAAAGGGGTGAAAGTCACCCGAAATTTATTGTTAATGCAACAACCTCCTAAACATTTTATTCAAAGATTTAGTTTATAAGTGTAGCAATATTATATTTGTAATCACAATTATCACATTAACATTTATCAAAAATAAGTGTAGGGTCAACCAAATCAAAAAAATGTTTCAGCCTGAAGCCACTATGACCTCACTCCTAGCCCGCCCATCTTGCCACTTCTAAGTTTGACCATAAAACAGACTATTGGTATGATAACTTAATCAAATGAACATGTTCAAAGATGCTTACCGTTCTGCAAATTTCTCCATTATACGGTCTATCTTCTGTGCTTCACCAGGAAGCCGAAAACCTCTCAGAAATTCACGAATCGCGGCATGAAATTTCATTCCAGAAAAGTTCATAGAATCAACATAAGCATGCATTACAGCAAGAGGAAATTCCTCATGTTGACCCAAGTAATCACCAATCATCGCCTGAAAATCCAGAAAAATAAAAAAAATAATAAAAAGCTAATTCTGTATACATCTTAAATTGTCTAGACTTAATAATGGTACCTTGTCCAAGCTAGGGGTATTTCTGAGAAACTGAGCAACTGAAGTTGGTGTATTCTCCACCAAACTATTCGATTTCAGAAATTCAATACCCTTCACAGGATGACGGTTAAACTGCAAGTTTTTATTACTTAAGAATTACTATAAAGCTGAATGTGGTTCATTGAAACTCTAAGGTAAATTCATATAACTTTTGAGACAGAATAGAAGTCACTTTGACCTCAAAAGTCAAACCATATTAATTACCTCCGAAATTGCAGCTTCCAGTGTAGATTTATGAGCTTTGGTCTTCTCAAAGTTATTTGACACATCACCAGTGCCTTGAGACATCGTAGCTGTAGAATCTTCCTCAATTGATTTTTGGTCCTCATTCTGCTTTGACTCTCTTCGAAGCTTCTCCCAATCAACTAGTGATTTTAACACGCTCACAAGGCACTAAAACGTGAAGGGAAAAAAACGAGTAAATGTGATTAAAGAATAGACAACACTAGTGCCCTTGAAAAACAAGCACAAAAAAACTACTTTATACAAGATATATAGAAACCTGAAGTGATGAGCCTTTGATTAATCCAATCTGAGTAGCATTAACTGAGTTTGGATCCACACTTTGAGTCCCTTGGGCAATTCTTGAAAGGGTCGTCACCTAAATTTAAAGACAAATGACATGAAACATGTATACATCCAAGCACTAAGAAAATAAGCCAATGTAATTAGGCTAGATGGCCAGGTAGGGCTGGTTGTGTAACGAGCCAAGTGAAGTTCAAGTTAAAATGGGTCATTTATAGTAGATGTTAAAACATGCCATGGTTGGTTGTTTGACCCGCAAACACTTTTGTTCATTTCTTATTTATAAATTAATGTGTTAATTATTATAACAAAACCAATAACCTAGATCTTTGACTATATAGAGTTTGGGATGTTGTTTGCATTGAAAATAGACTCTTGGCAAGACCATTTGACCAGTTCCCCTACTCACTACTTTTTTTAAGTGGACCAGTTTGGGATAAAACATAACCTTAACCAACCCATTGGAAAATTTTCACATAATAGTAAGCAAGTTTTAGGAGTGTTTTAATTAGGTCACTCAAAATTTTATTTGTTCCAATCAAGTCAGTAATATTTTTATTTGTTCCAATCAGGTCACTAAAGTTTTAACGGTGTTCCAAATAGGTCACTCATATTTTCAATTTTTTCAAATAATTCACAATTTTTTTAAATAATTCAGTGTTTTATAAATATTGATAATTTTTTTAAAAAAACTTTTGCAATTTATAAAAGACCTAATTAGAACAATCCTGAAACTTTTGGGGACAAAAATATTTATGAGTGCCCTGACTGGGACAAAAAAAAAATATGAGTGGCCTGCTTGGGACAAAAAAATTTATGAGAAATCTAACTAGAACAATCATTGAAACTTGATTACTATTTTACAATGTTATCCCCAACCCATTCTTATGAGGGGGTAATTGCCACCTCTAGAGGAAGCAAAGTGACAAACTACCATTTTTTCAAATGAATTCGGAGCATCAAGATCACAATCATAATTCACATAGAGATCAACGAGCATCTGCGGATCCCTGCAAACTTTCTCCAGCATTCTGAAAGGTTTTACCAGTAAGTAAAAAAGATAAGGAACACATCTATTCAGGGATTTGAATAAATATTGCAGGAAAAAAGGTCATAAATTTAAGAAATGTGAGAGAAGCTGATTTGAATAGTATAAAAATCCAAGACTTTAAACAAATATGAGGTGAGAGTTAAGATAAACCATACCGGAGAACACTTAATTTGAGGTTGAGTGGGTATTCGGAGCCATCCAAAGATCTCAAAACAATCAACGGAAAGAAGATACCAATTTCAACCTGAAAATTAATATTAATGCAAGATGTAGAAAAAACATATATAAATTTGGGCTGTCTAAACTTTGTGGGTACCTTAAGGCTTTCCCTAAAACGCAACAATAGCACAGCGAAAATTCCTGTTGCGTACTGGCAAAATAGAATAAAAAGTATGTTATAAGCATGAATGTTACCATGAATTGAGCAAGAGAACTTCCTGATGAACTACACAAAAAATATGTAAGCATCCAACTTACCTGAAAGATAGCGGGGGATTGTGAAACTGATGCACGTAATAACACATATGATAGGTAAGCTTTAACAGAGTCGATGATGGTGAAGTTCTTAGTAAAGTAGTGACTAACCCCCTCCAACAACCCCTGCAAAATCCATCTGTCAGATTTTATTTAGGAAAAAAAAGCCAACATACACATGTGAAGTAAAAAACAGGCCAAAATTGAATCACCATCAGAATGAATAAGATCGAGGTCCAATTATCAGAAGCTAGGAGTAGAACATTAACCTGTAGAAGTTCGAGAGAGAGAATACGTGTCTTCACAGTAACTTCATCATTATCTTCCTTCATACCCATCTGTCATGAGCAAAATAAAATCAATATGTTCACTCAATTTGTAGCCAAAAGTCTACAAGAAGCATGTATAAAAGATTTTGAAACCTTGCAAAGGGTGCGAAAAAGTAACAAAGCATCACGTTGTCCAATGCTCATGCTCTCCTGATCAGTCCCACTTTATAATAATAAACAAGATAAGGTATAAATATTTCCCAAAATCCTATGACAAAATGAAATCAAATTTTCTATGCAACAATACATACCGAGTAGTCTTTTCACCATCTTCAAGCTTCACAGCCTTGTCAAGAACTGCCTCTAGACCCTGTATGACAAAAGACTTAACTTATCAGACAGAAAACACAAAAATATTGAAATCAAAACTAGATTTCTGGAATTGACCCAATTGAGAAAAATCACAGTTTGAAACCCGATTCTTAAGTTAATGGATAAATACTGCCACCACAATGAAACTAATTTCTGGAACGTGAGCTGTTAAAAGAATGAGCATCTAAGCACCTTTATGTCAGTTCCGCCAGCCAGATTATGAAGCTCCTCGAGAGGTGCAATAGGGGTGCCATTTGAAGAACTTTCTTCAACCTTTGTGGATGAAGCACTATGTTTATTTAAAGACATCTGAATTACAAACAAAGAAAGAATTTATTATAATATAGTCTTCTACTTTCTTCTTGCAAGTAGAAAAAGAACAAACATCAATGCAGAATTCTAGATTACAAACCAGATCCATTTCCATTCGCCTGAACACTATGCTGATCATTTGGGTTAGCATAGCCTTGGATGTAGCTTGGTTTATAGGACTTTTACTAAGCATTCAGAAGAGATGTTATTATTAATTCACTTGCCAAAAGTGAAATGAACTCTGGAACAGAATTTAACAGTTACCTATTAAGAGCGATGTTGTAACACACTCTAATTACCCCCAGCAAAGCTTCCCCATGAACTGCATACAAGAAAATGAATACAAATAAGGAATTACAAAAGAAAAATTCAGTGCATGTTCCTCTTATTGCATAGTGTCATTAATTCACAGCACATAACAAGAAAAAATTCTCTTCAAACATTTAGGTTACCTCTAAATTTGGCAGATGCAACAGCAGTAAGTAGCACTTTCAAGACTTGAAGAGTGGTACTGCATAAATTCCCTCAGACGTTTAAAAAAAAGGCATTGTTGTGAAAAATCATGAGTTGGAAAGGAAAAAAAGAAAGAAACAATATGAAAAACAATTTACCTGTCTGGTGAGGAATTATCCACACAGCTGCAAACCATATTCAGAATATCTGTAAACAGAGGACCATTTTTACCATTTTCAAGACCAGGATCACCCTCTAGATGGTCATATGCAATGAGTTTCTGCATATAAAAAAAAATATATGTAGGTTTAAAACAAATGATGAGAACCTATCTATGGTTAATTGTATTGTATAGCAACCACTATCACTTTGTTGCTAAGTTGGGTATTTTTTTTGCCATGTATACCCCTGAACCATTATCTTTTTTGCAACATAGGTCACTGGACTATCTTTTCTGGGACTTAGAATGACAACAAAATGATAATTCAGTGACTCTCGTAATTAAATGTTGATAGTTAAGAGTCAGTAAAAACCAAAGTTGTAATTGATTTTGATTGAATTGATAAAGATTACAGCAGATGTATAAATAGAATCAAAGTTACATAAGTGATCCCTCTAGAATGTAATAATTAAAAACAGGTTCTAATATTTTGTCTAACATTCCCCCGCAAGTTGAGGGCGGGGTGCGACCTGCAACTTGGACCGTAGAAAGAGAAATCTCTAAGAGGACAATGGCTTAGTGAACACATCAGCGATCTGATCGTGAATGGAGATGAACTTGACATTTAGTTGACCTTGAGATACCTGTTCTCTAACAAAGTGATAGTCTACTTCAAAGTGCTTTGTACGAGCCTGAAAAACTGGGTTAGCTGAAAGATAAGTAGCTCCAAGGTTGTCACACCAAAGTGTGGGTGAAGATTTGGTAGTAACACCAAGTTCACGTAGAAGCGCCTTTAGCCAAATTAGTTCTGCAACAGTGTCCGCAAGAGCTTTGTATTCTGATTCGGTTGATGACCTGGAGACGGTTCGTTGTTTGCGGGCAGTCCAAGAAATAAGATTAGAACCTAAGTAGACTGCAAATCCTCCCGTGGACCGGCGATCGACAGGGCAGCCTGCCCAATCAGAATCAGAGAAGGCCTGAATAGCGGTGTCTTGCCAATGAGCATCGCTGAAGGCGTGTAAAAAGGAGCCTGAATCATGGCGGATGAGAAGACCAAGGTCAGATGTACCCTTTAGATAACGTAGGATGCGCTTGACAGCAGACCAATGGTTCTCTGTGGGGGCATGCATAAATTGACACACTTTGTTGACAGCGAAGGCAATGTCTGGTCGGGAAAGAGTTGAATACTGTAAAGCTCCCACAATTTGGCGGTACTTTGTCGGATCAGGTAACAGAGGGCTGTCATCCAGAGACAAAACTTGAGAGATATTCATGGGAGAGTTAACGGGCTTGCAATCCGAGAGACCCGAACGCTGTAGAATGTCTAGGATGTATTTTCTTTGAGATAGGAAAACATTCTTTTGGTGATGTATAACTTCAATTCCCAGAAAATAATGAAGCGGGCCAAGGTCTTTAATTGAAAGCGAAGAGTTCAACTGTTTAATGATGCTATCAATGGCGGAATTGTTGTTACCAGTGATGATGATGTCATCCACGTAGACGAGGATGTAAACCAAAGTTGCACCTGCTTTAAGGATAAACAAGGATGGATCAGTTTTAGACCCGTGAAAACCCAGGTGTTGAAGGGCAGTTGAGAGACGATGAAACCAGGCCCGAGGAGCTTGTTTGAGCCCATATAGTGACCGATGAAGAAGACACACATGATTAGGTTTATTGGGATCTTCAAAACCTGGGGGTTGTTTCATAAATATGGTTCCTGAGACGTCACCGTGTAAGAAAGCATTTTCCACATCTAATTGACGTAGGGGCCATTGCTGAGTCACAGCAAGAGATAAAATCACTCTGATAGTAGTGGGTTTGATAACAGGACTGAAAGTTTCATTATAATCAATGCCTGGTTTCTGATGAAAACCTTTCGCCACAAGTCTGGCTTTGTAACGAGTAACTTTGCCCTGTGCGTCAGACTTTAACCTGTAAACCCACTTACAATCAATTAAGTTAGAACGATTATCATAAGGGACTAAGGACCATGTTCCGTTCTTAATAAGCGCTTGAAACTCCTGGTTCATGGCGTGACGCCACTCCGGAGATTTATTGGCAACGGTAAAGGTAGTGGGAACGAGTGGGGTGGAAGAAGTTGTGGAGAAGTAAGCTGATGGTTTGTAAAATTGTGTTTTTCTTGGGTTTTGTCAGAGATGTGATGGTCGTGGGCGAGGCGGTGGTGGTGGAGGGGTTGGTATTGTGGAGGGGGTTTCGGTGTGGGGGTTTTCGGTTGAGAAGGATGTTAGGGATCCGGGGTGTAGATCGACACACAAACACAATCAAACGGCGAGAGAAAATAATAATAAAGATGAACACGCGAGATTTAACGTGGTTCGGTCGATGTGACCTACGTCCACGGGCTGCAACCAGGATACTATTTTATTGCTTTCTGCCTCACTCGTGAGGAATTACAAGTACAATGACACAATATAAATAGAGAAAATTAGGGTTTACAACTTAATCCCTAAGAAAACCCTAATGGGCTAAAATTAAATGAAAACGGGCCAAGTCTTTAATTTAATTAATCTGCCACTGAGTTGTCTTTTGACCCGAGCCCAAGTCAAGACTCCACAAACCCAACAATCTCCCACTTGGAGGCTTGATCATCTTCAAACTGCCTTCCGATGTGAACACTTGTACCTCTTGTAATCTTCCTCGTCTTCCTGGTTGCAGCGGCCTTCTCATCAGTTAACCTGAAGGCCCGTTAAAGCTCCCCCGAGCTTCAATATATCAGTCACGGTTGTATCTGCCCCTGACCTGTTCTCCGTCCCTATCGGCTCCCACTGAAACAAACTGCCAGATCCTGGAACACCCTGAGAACAAACACTCTCCATATTCAGCAAGTAATCATCTGGAGAGGTTTTATTAGATGGAATATTAGTTCTTTTAACCCACTGTCGTTTAGGAACTATGACTGAAGCACAACCTGTGCTCCCACTACCACGAAATCCTTTAACTGGTTTTTCTGAACTCTTCCATGCACATTCATTCTGAATCTTTCTTATGACTCTAGGTTTCTTACTTGCAAAGCAAACCTTCTTCTGCCCATGAGATTCTGTGAACTGGACTTTGGTATTTTTCTGAACTGGAATATCACTTCCTTTAGATGGTAAACTGACCATATACAATGAACCCATTTTCTTTCCACGAGCAATGACAAGATTCCCTTTAACAACTTTCCACTGCTTATTCCCAAACTTAACCTTATGTCCCTGTTCATCCAACTGACCGACAGAAATCAACTGTTTCTTCAAATCAGGAATCACCCTGACATCTTTCAAAGTCCATGAACCAGCTGAAGTAACTAAATCCATGTCACCCATGCCCGTAACATCAAGAACATCATTGTTCGCCAGTCTTACCTTACCAAAATCGCTTTCTTTTAGATTCTGCAATGCTTTGCTGCTGTGGGTAGCATGAAACGAAGCTCCAGAATCCATGACCCAGGAATCCACACTGCTCTCCACGCTACAAATTAAAGCATCATCGTCTGAGTAGTCTGCTGCAGTGTTAACTTCTTTTTGATCATTCGGACACTGATTCCTGAAGTGTCCCACCTGTTTACAGTTTTAACAAGTCACATCATTTCGAGTCCTAGACTAACTCCTTTTCCTGTTCTTGCTCCCACTACCTCTGTTATTCTTTCTTCCTCTGCCAACATTCAATAGTTCACTTGAAGTTTTACCTGAATTTCTTCGTCTGGTGTCTTCGCCCATAATAATATCCCGAACCCCATTTAAAGTGAACGTGCTGGTGGAACTAGTAATTGCTGTAACAGTACCAGCCCAGCTATCAGGCAATGATGATAACAGTAGTAGAGCCTGAACCTCATCCTCGAATTTGATGCCAACTGACCCAAGTCTTGACAAAATCGAGTTCAAGTTGTTGATGTGCACTAAAATTGAACTTCCCTCTTTCATCTTTGTATTAACCAGCTCTCGAATCAAGAAAACTTTATTTGCTGCCGAAGGCTTCTCATACATATTAGCTAACGCATCCATGATACCTTTTGCTGTAGTTTCCTTCAGAATGTTGAACGCAACATCCTTTGTCAGCGACAACCTAATAACAGCCTTGGCCTTTTTATCCAAAGTTTCCCATTTAGCTGGTTTCATATTTTCTGGTTTCTCAACCAAAACAGCATCCAAGTCTTTCTGAACAAGCAAATCCTCCATTTGCATTTTCCACCAACCAAAATCGTTTCCATTAAACTTCTCAATCTGAAGTTTCCCGCTCTCAGCCATTATCCCAGACCACAGATGCTTAACAGTCGAGTCGGAACTGAGTTTTGAAATGCAGCACACAATCAAACTACCCAGTAAGTTCGATAGGAAACCCTAATTTGACAGAACAAAATGGCGACAGCAGAGTGACGGCGGCGGCAGAACAGCGGCGGCGGCGAAAC
This sequence comes from Flaveria sonorensis, assembly GCA_025506505.1. Taxonomy (NCBI): domain Eukaryota; kingdom Viridiplantae; phylum Streptophyta; class Magnoliopsida; order Asterales; family Asteraceae; genus Flaveria; species Flaveria sonorensis. The sequence goes on from CM046429.1 coordinate 7,559,645, forward strand.
GACGGCGGCGGGACAGCGGCGGCGGCGGAACGGCGGCGACGGCAGAACGGCGGTGGCGGAACAACTGCGGCGGCAGCGGATGCCGATTCTTGAAAACCTATATCGATACTTCTCTCGCGATTCTTGTTTCTTGCGTGTGTAACGAGCCAAAGTTCTGATACCACTTGTTAGGGATCCGGGGTGTAGATCGACACACAAACACAATCAAACGGCGAGAGAAAATAATAATAAAGATGAACACGCGAGATTTAACGTGGTTCGGTCGATGTGACCTACGTCCACGGGCTGCAACCAGGATACTATTTTATTGCTTTCTGCCTCACTCGTGAGGAATTACAAGTACAATGACACAATATAAATAGAGAAAATTAGGGTTTACAACTTAATCCCTAAGAAAACCCTAATGGGCTAAAATTAAATGAAAACGGGCCAAGTCTTTAATTTAATTAATCTGCCACTGAGTTGTCTTTTGACCCGAGCCCAAGTCAAGACTCCACAAACCCAACAAAGGAAGGGCTGGTTTGAGGTTGTTCTGGGTGAAATGTTGTTGTTGGAGTTTCAGCAGGTTGAGCTGAGGTTGATGGGGCTGGTGTAGAGGAAGACGGGTCATGAGAGGCGTGTTCTGTAGGAAATATAGGAGGTGGTTCTGGAAAAATGGAGACGAATGGTGGAGAGTTTGGAATAGGAGATGGAGTAGGTGGGTTAAAAGGGAAGATGTGTTCGCTAAAACGAACGTATCGGGCAATGTAGATGCGTTCAGTGGCGATGTCCAGGCACCGGTAACCATGATGAGATGGACTATAACCAAGGAAAACACATGGTGTGGATCGAAAGTCCATTTTGTGATGATTATAGGGGCGCAAGTAAGGAAAGCATTGACAACCGAAAACTCGAAGAAAGGTGTAATCTGGTTTTCGATTGTAGATGTGTTGGTAAGGAGATTTGTTGGAAGAAATGCGTGAAGGAAGACGATTAATTTAGTAGACGGCAGTTTCGAAGGCAAAGTGCCAGAATTTTTGTGGAAGATTGGCTTGGGCTAGAAGGGTGAGGCCTGTTTCAACAACATGACGGTTACGACGCTCTACAATGCCGTTTTGAGCACTGGTATATGGACAAGAGCGTCGATGGATGATTCCAAGAGAGGTAAAAAATGATGATAAGTTTCTGAATTCCCCTCCCCAATCAGTTTGGACACTTTTTAATTTTGTATGGAATTGTCTTTCAACCATTGTTAAGAAAGTTTTAAAAATGGCATAAACATCAGATTTGTATATTAAAGGGAAAAACCACATAAAGCGAGAGTGATGATCAACACATAATAGGAAATATCGATAACCATCAGTAGATAAAGTAGGCGAAGGCCCCCAAACATCACAATAAACCAAATCTAGAACATTATGACTACGAAAATTAGAAAGTTGCAAAGGAAGTTTTGATGATTTGCCTAATTGGCATGCAGTACATAAAGAAGAACAATGTTTGGTGGAAACAGGTAATGAAAAACTGGAAATAACAGAATCAAAAACGCGTTGATGCTGGTGACCAAGACGTTGATGCCAAACTGTAGAGGGTGCTTTGATGGCTGTGAAGGCAAGCTTTGGAATGGACTTGAGCCGAGGGAGCCGTAGAGTGTAGAGACCATTCTCACTTGGGCCCATGAGGAGGGTAGTGTGGGTAAACTCGTCCTTCACAATAAAAAAAGAAGAGTGAAATTCAAAGAAGACATTATTTTCATGGCAAAATTGTTGAACGGACAAAAGATTTTGTTTAAGGTTTGGTACATGAAGAATGTTGGATAGAGTAAAGGTTTTATTTGGGGAATAGAATTTTGAAGAGCCAATATGGAATATAGGAAGAGGATTACCGTCACCAACATGGAGCGAGTCATTACCTTGATATACCTCAGAGTGGTCAAGGCTTGATAAGTCTGGAGAGGCGTGACCATTAGCACCGGTGTCAGGCTTCCACATAGTCTCATATTGCGATCCAGCATCTGAAAAATTGGCATAGTTTGCCTGAGGAGACCGCCGAGAAGTGGAAGAACCAGACTGATTTGGACATTGGGAAGGAAGATGGCCTATGCCACATCTGTTACAATGACCATAGACCATGTTCTGAGTAGATGCCCATGAAAACTGTTAAGAGGAGCCGGTATCACGGCTGTCCCGGTTTCTGTTGTTGAAAGCACCGCGTGAGTTGCCCCGAAAAGTGCCACGTCGATTACCCCGATTGCCGTTAAAGGAGCGATTTGTATAATTGGCCTGTGATTGCTGAATTGAGGGTGAAATGGGGTTAAGTTGGTATCCGAGTTGGCCGGCTAAAAGTTGGAGGTTTGAAAGTTGGGTTTGAATGGCATTTAAGTTGGGTGAAGAGGGTTCGGTTGAGGCTGCAAAGGCCTGTGGAACAGCAGCAGGAGTAATAGAGGGGCTGCGATGAACACTTGTCATATAATCATGGTCATGAAGGAGGCCATGGAGTTCATTGAATGTCACCGGTGGTTGTCGGGTTAGAAGGTTGGATTTAAGACCATGATATTCTTCCTTTAAACCCGAGATAACTAGCATGACAAGGTCTTTGTCCTTCATGGGTTCACCAATGTTAGCAAGAGCAGTGGCATATTCTTGTGCCCTGGTAAGATAATCAGACGGTTTTTCGTCTCCTTTCATCATAATTCTAAGAAGCTGTGTTTTTAGAGTATACTCACGTGAAGAAGTGTTGGGTGCATATGCACGCTCTAGAGATAACCAGACTTCTCTGGATGTTTGGCCATGTACATGTTGGAAGGCAGCTTCAGAGATGGTTGAGGTAATCAGCATACGAACGTGAGCATCATTTGATATCCAGTGAGGATAGCTGGGGTTGTCACTGGTTGTGGTTCCTGATGTGACAGTTTTTGGTGGGCATGGTATGGTGCCATCTATGTAACCGAATAGATTGTTGGAAATAAGGAATGGTTCAATCATTTGTTTCCAGTATCCATAGTTTGTAGGAGTAAGTGAGAAGGCGAATTTATGGGAGTTTAGGGCTGTTTTCTCAGCAGTAGTTAGTGCTGCAATGGCTGCCATGGTTAAAAGATAGACTAGTAATGGGCTGTCGATCGAAGAGATGAAAAGATGATTAAGGTGACGACAGTAGGGCTGCTGCTGCTGCTGTTGGTGACAGCAGTAGGGTTGAAGAGATGAGAAGATGATTAAGGTGACGGCAGTAGGGTTGCTGCTGCTGCTGTTGGTGATGGCAGTAGGGTTGCTGCTGCTGCTGTTGGTGACGGCAGTAGGGTTAAGGTTGTGGTGGCAGCGGTCGGTAGTTGTAGAATTGTGGCGGCAGCAAGGTGTTTTAGGGTTAGGGTTTAACTTGGCTCTGATACCAAGTAAAAACCAAAGTTGTAATTGATTTTGATTGAATTGATAAAGATTACAGCAGATGTATAAATAGAGTCAAAGTTACATAAGTGATCCCTCTAGAATGTAATAATTAAAAACAGGTTCTAATATTTTGTCTAACAGAGACCTAAATGGCAATAAAAAATGGTGTGTTGCTATACCAAACAATTAAATACATATATACTTCTTTTCTATATATAAAGCTAGAATAGGACAAAATTGACATACGTGAAGACAATCCAACGCAAGCTCAAGGACTTTGGGGTTTTTGGTCTCAAATGCAAGCCTTAGTGGATTAAGAACAAGTTCAGACTCGGGTCCTTCCAAAGTATGGCCAGCACTAGCCAAAGTCGTCTTGACACTGCCACTTGAGGCCGCAAGACCACCGCTTTCCACTGCCTCAGTGTAGTGCGAAGCTGAAGGTGTTGCATCCACCTCCACTTCCTTCGTTGCAGTTCCATCATCAGTTTCAGGCACACTAAAACATGTACGTTTAATAGAAACAAATTCGTTTGTCATAATGATATGCAGAGAACATATATTATTAAAGTCAACTATAACTTACAAATTATACAAAAGTGTACACTATATTATATTTTATAACTGCTTTATGAAATGTTGAGAATTATTGTCTACATCAACTGGTTTATGTTGAAGTTTCCGCCTAAGAAACCTACGTTGCATCATCTGAAAATAGTTACATTTTATATAATAAATGAATTATTATGTACCTAAGCTAAATGCCTTTTTAATGTTTCAAAAAACACTAGTACTTAAATAGTTTATTATAAATGTGGCTCTTATTTCAATCATTCTAAAAGTGTTTATGATTGCGTAACTTATTTGAATTGTGTATGTATTGTTCTAAATCGTTAATTTGTCATTTTATTGCTATCTAAAACAGCTCAAAAGTCTACAAGTTCTGTTAAAGCACAATGTTTGAACTTGGTCTTTAAAAACGAGATACGTCGAAATATTGGATACGCAACAATTAAACATTAAAACAATACAAAAGCCGCTCATGATTTGTGTTCAAGAAAGCGATCAGTTTATTTTGGAAAGGAAGGTGTATATAATCAACAAATTTATAATAAATATAGCTATTCCAGATTTTAGGAAACTGAAATCCTAGATATCTATCCTTGTTGATTTGAAACCTATGTTGGTTTATCTACATTTCTTTCTCTTTATTTTCACATTTACTTATTTGCTTCTCTGTTTCTCTTTATTGAAACATGATCAAATTAAATGCAAAATTTTGTCTTTAAATGTCACAAATCCCAGCACAAGCATAACACACTAATAGAGTACAATGACGTACAACTAGGTGCGCAAACAGAGAACAGGATCAGAAACAAAAAATTCACAGTAGAAATTGGTAACCAAAATATTGCAAATAGTAACAGGCACATGCATCCGCCTATAACAACATAAACAGTAATCACCTCTTTTCTCCTCCATCTGAGGATGTCACTTTATTTGCATCACTTGATATTGACTCTTTATTAATCTCCTTTGAATTTTCTGAAAATACAATAGGAAACAGAAATAAATGTGTGATGAAATCACCAATAATACAAAAAATACTAAGCATAAATCCTATTCTATTGCGATTCATAAAGGAGCACAAAAACTAATGATTATCATATGCCTCCGCATTGTCAGCCATTGGACATGACTCTGATAATTTTTGTGCGTCTGTCCATGTATGCTAAGGGTTGCTTTGCTATCTGGTGTATGAACCGGTTAAACCATAGCCATAGCCATAACCATACCCAGTACTTCACATCCATAGCAAAGCTACTAACGGGATTTGGGAGGATGTAGGCAAACCTTACCCCTATCACAAAGGATAGAGAGGCTGCTTCTAGTGAGATCCTCGGCTCCCTTGTCCCCACAAGGAATAAGGTGTATGAACTGGTTAGGGTTCTTAATTATGAAACTTAGTTTAAATGGTTGTTTACCTCTGAAAACTCATTTCCAATTTTACATCAAGTGAAAATGTTTTACAAAAGAAACTGGTGATTAAAACTGGTTAGGGTTCTTATTTATGAAACTTAGTTTAAATGGTTGTTTACCTCTGAAAACACATTTCCAATTTTACATCAAGTGAAAATGTTTTACAAAAGAAATTGGTGATTAAAGATTAGCTTCTCAAGAAGTTTAACCAGATCAAAATTTAAACCATCATATGAAAGGGAAGGTCATAACACTTCCTCAGAAGTTTCTAAATTCAATAATAATCGTTCTAAACTTCTAATCAATGGTAACCACCTGATATTACTTTCTAGGTTTGTGACTTAGTGTTCACATGTATGAATAAATTCCAACAAATGGTACCTAAGACTCCAAGAGAAGTCCTTTCTAATACATAACTCCCAAATTTTGCCACCTTAAAGAAAAAAGTTGGAAGATAATAACACCAAATCAATGGTTTCTATTCTATACATATGTTTGTCATTGCTAATTTGACTTTTTTTACAATGATGATGACAGCCACAGTCCACACTATACATTTACTATCTCCGCAAGTACAGGAAAGGTTTGCCCTTCTACCCATATGAATTGACAGAAACAGCATTTGTGGGATTTTAATGGGTATGTTTGTTCATTTGTATGTATTGGCAATTCTTACCCATATCAACTAACATAAGCAGCATTTGTGATACCTACTTAAGTCTTTCTTTCTCCCCCTATCGAAGCGCATCATTAAAAAAACCATGATGGAATACCCAAGAATAACTAATAATTAACTTATTAGAGCTTCTAACATCTACTTATGAGTTATATCTAAAAGCAACAAACCTAAACCAATGTGTGATGGGACAAAAAACTGTCCCCTCATTCCTTAAAAATGACCAAGACTTTGACTTCTATGCCACACAGGTTACATTCCAAGTTCCAACCCCAAGCTAACATAGATTTCATAAGTTTATCTTTAACAGTATGCAAAGTGTTCATCTCCGTAACAAACACCAAATACAACAATGTTGATGTCAAACTAGCACATAGTAATCAGTAAACATTGAACAATGTTCATCATGTCAAATGAACATTCTGTCACGGCTACTGATAAACAGGAATTGCTTGTACGTTATGCATTAGAAGTTACACGTAGTTGCCTAGCCCTACAGCAGTCCCCAAAAACAGAACCACCCTTTTGCACCAGAGAAATACTAGGGTCCATGAAAAAAATCCAACGTAGATCCTTCAATCGCGGAACCGATGCAGAAATCAAATCCAATCACCAACCAAAACTCATAAATTATAACGAATTACACACACATTAACATTCAAATTCAAGATCTGAGCATCTGAAATCAAACAGCTGGATCAAACAACAAACCTAAGTAAGATTGGATTGCAGTCTGAAGCGATGTGTACTTCTTCCCGGAGCACTCCTTGAGCATGGACTCAAATGCTCGAGTAACAAACCCTCCGGCAGCACCTCCGGCCATCTTCGATTGACTGTATGAAATACTTCCGATTTGAAGTCGATCTTACAGCTCTCGATCAATCGGATCTTGATGAAGCTGTAGATGTTGGTTTCAATTGGAACTAAAGGCGATGAGTTGAGTTGAGGAGTGTGAGAGATCGAGCTCTCGTGCTGTGAGATCTCTGTGTTGGCTATGGTGGATCAAGTTTTAGCGAGAAAGAAGGAACCCCGTTAACAAAGTGAATAATGAACCCCCCAAAGTTGTGGGTTTAAGACTTTTCTTAGATCTATAGTTTACAATCCTAGCGTTTAGTTTCTAGTTTAATCGATTTTTACGTTAAACCGTGAGTCGAACTGTTAGTAATAGTTTTTATTGTTGAAACGTGACTTAAGGGTTGATTCTTAAAGTTGAAGTGAGCAGAACCGATTGTTACTAACGGTTGGTTTAGATTAAATATTAAAGCATGAATTTTATTAAGCCTTTTGATCGTGTGAGTTTGTTCATTCATTTCTATTGTTTTTTTGTGGGATTGACTGAACCTACAGTTATAAAGGCAAACAACCCCAATGGCATAGGGCTTCTAAGTACGTAGTTTTTTTCCTATCTGTGATAAGCGAATTGTGACAACCCCGAAAATTGGGCTTAAAATTTTTCTTGCGTTTGGCCCAAAATGTTGTACGGGATTCGCTTAAAGCCCGATAGTCAAACTGGCCCATCTAAGGCTCAATCTGGGAAATCTAGTCCCTTTCTTCGGGGTGTGACAGATTGGTATCAGAGCCAAAGGTTTTAGCGAATTAGGTTTCCTAAGGAATCCTAGGCTTTAACCTGAAGACCCTAGGGATTTGCCTTACAAGGCTCCGACATTATTAAGGTTATGACTATGATAGGTACCCATAAGAAATGATTCAAAACAACTTATAGTACACCTCATACTTGACTAGTATAGAGTATGGCCACTTGATGGGAACAATACTTGGTTTAGTTCTGTGCTTATGTGAATGATATGACCCTACATATTTCGGATATTGTTGCTTGCACACACAACTTTTCATTGTAAAGACATTGTTACGGTATTATGGTCTACACTTTTATTTGGATTTTATGACTTAGCCTACTCTAAACTTTTGAGTGCTACATTGATATACTATAGGACCTTAATCATTAGTTGAATTTTGGGGAGCAAACAAGTGCTAGGCACACACATATATAAAACATAATGCTATGAACAGTATAACATAAACAATAAAGAACTAATGGTAGGAAAATGCTAGAATGATCTTGCAAGGTAAGTTGACGATTACGGGTGGCCAACATAATGGTGAATTTACCAGTGCACGTGATTCTGGTAATGTCTGTTGTACAAACTAACATATAAAACCATTACAACTGACAGCATGGATTTCGAAACAAGATGCTATGAGAACAACAACCCAAAACTGTACAGTTAATTAACTAAAACTACTGGACATGTGGTAAGCTGCTAAGGATGACATCATAATATTTATTCAAATTCCATCCCATCTGTTTTGTCTTAATGAAATTAATACCTTCGTGCGATAGTTGATGCGAGGGTAGTCAAGTTCAAAAGTATATCTATACCTCACCTTGACATATCATAAGTCCAATAATTGGAGTGTCATTCTCTTCCATGCCCATACTATAAAGGACTATTAACCTCTTCTGAGTTGTAAGATGATGAATACTTTGTTTGAAACTCTAGCGATCACTTTCTTCGATCCAATCGACCACTCAATTTTAAAACACCATAGGACATTCGTGTGCGAATAATGCTAAAAGCATGGTCCCCTAAATAGATATATTACCCTATACCTTAAGCTTGTTTCTTCTCCATCATGGCATACAATATAATTCACTTCAATAGCTCATTAGGTGGACCTCCAATCGAAGCTTTAACCACTAAAGAAGTAGATTACTATGACAGACGCCCCACCTGAACAAGAACATTGAAGGCATATTGCATCCATCCTACCTAGTAACCTATGTCTCTGAATAAACTATTCTGCTCATAACCTCCTATTTCATAAAGGCACCAATACATATGTCACATATGTAGTTGATAAATAGGATTTTTAATAGAATCATTTGACTCATGATAATCATTTAATTTCCATTTTCTTACGCCACTTATTGGCCAATGATATCAACATGGACAAATTCCTAGTTACCCACTAACATTATTTTCAAGCGTTATGTGCTTCCATTCTTGATTCTGGTATTCCCTAAATCGGCCATTTACTACGAACCTCCAAGTGTCGTCACCATAGGAGTGTTGATCCTTAACTTCTTAAAGTCAAAAGCTGAATTTTTAGAGCTGATTGTGGAGGAGAAAACAACTTGATGGTCTTCAATTAGAAACTCGGTTATATGACTATACACTTACTAATTCAGGACAACTTAACCTGACCAATAAACTAATGCAAGAATATGAAGACAGAAGAATACTCTAAAAACCCTATACTCTACTACCGCCAATGGTAAAGGAAGAGCTCACGTGGTGATGGTTTGAGTGGAGATTGAGGAATTTTGTTCCCCATAATAATGATTCACAAGAAGGGCCGGTGAACAAAAGATGTACTCTTATTAGTAAACTTGACTAACATGACGATGGACGTGCAGTAGATAAAAGAAGAACCACACCCAAGGAAGCCATCATCAGAGTTATGACCCCTCACTTTCAAGAACCTTTACAGGATATAAACCTGGTTTTCTATTCTAGAGTTTAGAGTGAAGATCCTACTATCCGACATCATTAAAGCTATACTATTCATAATTCAGGAGTTTAATTGACCTGGAACTACCTACCTCATGGTAGTACCCACAACAAGACCTGAGCAAATCAATTGCAACTAAGGCAGAGATTAGGTCTTTTTAATATATCGACCAAACACGAAGTTATGTTCAGGAGATAGAAAACTAGACTAGATAATCACTCAAAATTCAAAAACTTTTAAACTAACTAGATAACTATGATCTCCTCCTTTTCCTCCCCTTATAGATCAACCTTGCCTCCCCGGTATGCTAATCGAATTAGGATTAGTATTACTTCATTCTCCCTCTTAATCCTGATTCGTTCCACCCAAATCTACCATACCAAGTAACGTTCTCATTTCCTCGAACTTAACTCTTAGTAATGCTTTGGTTAGGATATCTACTTTCTGCTTATCACCGTTTACATATTCCATAGCTACTTCTCCATGTTCGATGCACTCTCGAATAAAATGGAACCTCGCGTTTATGTGTTTACTTCTATCGTGGAACACTGGGTTCTTCATTAACGCAATGGCAGATTGGTTGTCAACTTTCAGTGTCACCTTCATAATCTTTTCCCCGGTTAGTTCACTCAATAAACCTTGCAACCATAACTCTTGACATGCTGAGGCGGCTGCTGCCATGAATTCAGATTCACACGACGAGAGGGCAACTATTTTCTACTTCTATGAATTCCACGCGATGAGAGAATTTCCAAGGTAGAAAGCCATTCCGGTCATGCTTTTCCCGTCGGTTAGATCTGTAGCATGACTACTATCACCGTAGCCTATCAAGATTTCTTCTCCTTTACTATACTTTAGCCCATAATTTAAAGTTCCCTGCAAGTATTGCAAGATGTGTTTTATTACTTGCATATGATTTTTCCGAGGTTCCTGCATAAGTTTACTTGCTGCTCCAACTGAATAGCTTAAGCCGGGCCTTGAGTGTAATAGATATCTTAAGCAGACTATAATTTTCTGGTATTCGGTTTCATTTACATGTTCTTCGGTCTCATCTTTGTCTAGTTTAAATCTTGGCTCCATTGGATATCGGGATGAATTGCAATTTGTCATACCTGCCAAAGCAAGTATTTTCTTGGCATAACCAGTCTGCTTTAGTGAGATTCCATTTAAGCTTTACGAGACTTTAATCCCTAGATAGTAAGATAAAGGTCGTAAGTCACTCATAGCAAACTCAGCATGCATATGTTGTTTGAATTTCCCGATTTCCATTATACTTTATCTAGTCACTATAAGATCATCTACATAAACTCCAAGTATGATTAGATTTTCTTCTTACCCGTGTTTATAAACAACTTGTTTTCTAGGGCATCTTACAAAATTTAACTTTTTAGTGTGTGATCAAGCTTTTCATTCCGGGCCCGAGGGGCCGGTCGGAGTCCGTATAGAGCCTTGTGTAATCGGTAGACCATATGTTCTTTTCCTTTTACTATAAATCCCTCCGGTTGCTTTACGTATACTTCTTCTTTGAGGTCTCCATTGAGGAAGGTTGTTTTTACATCAAGGTGGTGCACACCCCATTCTCGACTTGCCGCTAGTGCGATGATTAACCTGATTGTTTCGAATCTGGCTACGGGTGCAAAAACCTGGTTGAAGTCAATTCCGTATTGTTGAACATAACCCTTCGCTACTAACCTTGCTTTGTACTTTGTTATGATTCCATGTGTATCTTTCTTAATTTTAAAGACCCACTTAAGGCCAATTGCTTTGTGCCCGTGTAGAAGATCGGTAAGCTTCCATGCATTGTTTTCTTTGATTGACTCCATCTCGTTTCTCATTGCTTTTTCCCAATTAGGATCTATTCTTGCCTCGGTAACGTTTGGTGGTTCTTCAATGGTTGACAGGTCTTCATCTTTATGTAGTAATACGAAATCATCGTATCTTTTCGGTGGGTTAATCTACCTGGTTGACCTGCAAGGTAGATTTTTTTCGGTTGGTTCAGTGTTCTGTGCTTGTCGTGTGGGTTCTGCCTCAATTTTATGCTCACAATGCATGGGTGGATTCCATTCTTTAGGATCTCGTAGAGGGTGATTCATGTTCTATTTGCCTTGCTGGATTGGAGTTTTCATCTGTTGTGGTTACCACCGAGAACTCAACCCATTTGGGTTCCAATGAGCTTTTAGTGTCTTCCATATATTTTCTCCAATCTACTCCTTTGATTCATCAAAGACTACATCTCTGCTTGTGTACAACTGGTTTTGTTCAGGGTCATAGAGTCTATAGGCCTTTGAACCAGGCTCTGTCTCGAGATACACCACCATATTGCTTCTGTCGTCTAGTTTCTTCAGGCTTACGGCTGGTGTTTTCATATATGCTCGACAACCAAACACTCAGAGGTGTGCTATATTAGGTTTTTGGCCCTTCCATGCCTCGTATGGTGTTACCCGTTTTAATGACTTGGAAGGGAGCAGGTTCAGAATGTAGACTGCGTGTCAAACACATTCTCCCCATAGATCTTGTGGCACGTTGAGTGTCTTTAACATGCTTCGGGTGGTGTTCAAAACAACTCTATTTCATCGCTCGACCACTGCGTTCTGCTGTGGTGTGTAGGGGGCTGTGAGTAGTCTCTTGATTCCAGCTTGACTGCAATATTCATTAAACTGGTTACTTGTGAACTCACCTCCTCGATCACTCTTTAAAGATTTCACCTTTAATGATATTTCAAGTTCAACTTCTTGCTTAAATTTCTTGAAGACTTCAAAGGCTTCACTTTTGGTGTAGTTCAGCTTAGTTAAATTCAATCTTCCATCATCAACTCTTTGAATTTTAGTTTTACAATCATACAAGCGTGTACTACATATACGAATGAGATTTTGATTGTGGAAAAGAGTTAACCTTTCATTGAATTACACAACCATATATAATGGCATTACAACAATTTAGAGGGAGTACACAGGAGATAAATAAAGATCTACACCTAACTAATATTGACTAACTAATTTGAATACATTTAAAATACATTTGAATAATTTAATTTTCCCTCTAAGAATTATTATCGTGGGTAGTGTTTATACGCCCCCGCAAGATGGAGGATCGGTCGGATACACCAATCTTGGAACGTTTATGAAGAAATGGTGCCCGAGAAAGAGGCTTTGTCAGCATGTCAGCAAGTTAGTCTTGTGAGTGTATATGAAGAACGCGAAGTTGACCGGCCGTGACTTGTTCCCCGTACAAAGTGATAATCGAGTGCGACGTGCTGCATGCGTGAATGATAGATTGGGTTTGCACACAAGTACGTGGCGCCGGTGTTGTCACAAAACAATGTAGGTGTGGTAGAAATAGAAATTCCAAGTTCTTGCAGTAAGTTTTTAATCCAAAGTAATTCCGCCGAGGCATTTGCTATAGCTTTGTACTCCGCCTCGGTGGAAGAGAGAGAAACGGACTTTTGTCTCGTGGATTTCCAGGATATAACATTAGTGCCAAGGTATAATGTATAAGCTATATTAGATCGACCGGCATCATTAACACCACCCCATTCCGAATCTGAAAAGACCGAGAGCGTAAGAGGAGAATGGCGATTGAGAAAGAGACCATGATGGATAGTACTTTAAAGATACCGGAGAACACGTTTAAGAGCTTGCCAATGGGATTGACGTGGAGCATGCATGAATTGAGAGAGTTTATTAATCGCAAAGGAGATGTCGGGACGAGTAAAGGCTAAATATTGAAGAGACCCAACAAGTCGACGATATGGAGTTGCATCGACTGTGGGTGACGAATCATGGAGGACCAAGGGTTCTGTGGCACTGAGTGGGGTTATGACATCCTTGGCACCCTCCATTTTGAATTGATTTAGGACATCTTGAATGTGCCAGTGTTGTGATAGAAAGAGACCCGTAGGAGTGGATATAACCTCAACACCAAGAAAATGGTGAAGAGGGCCAAGATCTTTAATTGAAAATTTATTACTTAGAGCAGTAACAAATTTATCAAGGAAGGCGTGATTGTTGCCCATGAGGATAATGTCATCGACATAGACCATGAAATAACATGTAATGTGAGTGTGTTGGCAGACGAAGAGAGAAGCATCGGCTAAGGATTTTTTGAAACCGAATTGGAGAAGAAAGGTAGCGAGTTCAAGATACCAAGCTCGTGGAGCTTGCTTGAGACCATATAAGGATTTTTTCAGTTTGCAAATATGATTCGGAAATTGGGAGTTCTCATATCCTGGAGGTTGAATCATATAGACATCCTCATGAAGTGTTCCGTGAAGAAACATGTTATTGACATCAAGTTGACGAAGAGGCCAATTTTTGGATAGAGCGATGGAAAGAATAGTGCGAGTGGTGACGGGCTTCGTAACCGGGCTAAAGGTGTCAAAGTAGTCCTTACCATATTGTTGAAGGAAGCCTTGGCCTTATATTTGGCGATGGAACCATCTGGATGGCGTTTGATGCGAAACACCCATTTGCAACCAATGGGTGTTTGAGATGTGGGTGGAATGAGTTCCCACGTATGATTTTGAATGAGATCGTTGAACTTTAAATCCATGGCATGGCGCCATTTTAGATCTTTTAGGGCTTGTTTATGGGTGGATGGTTCAAGTGTTGACGGAAGCGGATGAATCGTGGTGGCATTTACGAAATTATTGTTGAAGTATTTGGGGTTGGGTTTGCGTTTTCAAGGGTGGGAAGAGGGTGGAGATATGTTGGAGACGTTTGAGGTAGTGTGAGAGGATGTCACAGATTGGTTCGAACCATAGTTTGTTGGTGATGAAGTGTTTGGTGAATTTGATAAAAATTGCATAGCAACTGGGGATGATAAGGTGGTGGATTGACTATGGGCTTGAGTGGAGGCGGATGAATGAGAGTAGGATGGATGTAAAGAAGTTGAAGGGGAAATGGAGTCCGATGGTTGGACCACAGAAGAGTTAGTGGGGTTTATGGTTTGAGATTGTTGGATTGAAGGTAGGTGAGTGGGTGCCATGTGCTGAACCGAATGATTGAGTGAATTAGGTGAAATGTAAATTGATGAAGGTGGAGTGATATGTGAGGAGGTGGTGGAATGTGATATGTGAGGAGGTGGTGGAATGTGACGTAGGATGTGTAGTGTCATTGGTAGGATGAGAAGAAGAGCAAGGGCCATTAGTAGGTGTGATGTTGTCAAAATGCAAAAATGAGTCAACATGTGGGAGGGGTATAACCGAGGAGGTTTCGGTTTTATTTGGGAAAATATGCTCCACAAATTGAACATGTTGAGAGTGATAGAGCCGGTGATAGACCGGATCATAGCATTTGTATGCCGACTTCGAGATGGAATAGCCAAGAAAAATGCATTTGATTGAACGTGGTTGAAGCTTGGAGGACATGTAAGGTCGCAACCATGGGAAACATAGGCAACCAAACGGTTTGAGCTTAAGATAAGATAGTGAATTGTTGTATAACTTGTCGAAAGGAGATTTAAGATCAAGTATGGGTGTAGGTAGACGATTAATGAGATAAACCGCGGTTTGGAATGCATGAGTCCGAAAGGTGAGCGGAAGTTGAGCATGATGAAGAAGAGATAAACCCGTTTCGACTATGTGTCTATGACGGCGTTCGGCTACACCGTTTTGTTCCGGGGTGTGCGGTGGAGTAGTGAAATAGGAAATTCCATGTTGTTGGAGGTATGGAATAAGTCCAATATATTCACCGCCATTATCGGTGAATAAGGAAACAAAAGATGTGTTAAAATATTTTCAACCAAGATTTTAAATTGAGGAAATAAGGTAGATACATCTGATTTACGTTTCATTGGATAAAGCCATGTGTATTTGGAAAAATAATCAACGAAAATTACATAGTAAGTGTAACCATCATTTGATTTGGTGACCGGGCCCCAAACATCCGAATAAACAAGTTCAAGTGGTTTGGTAACAGTGAAAGAATTTGTACCAAATGGCAATTTATGGCTTTTATTAATAGAACATGCATCACAATGAAATAAAAAAGACGACATTTTATTGAAATTAACGCCTAATTGCCGAAGTAGAAACTTGAGAACTTGTATCGACGGATGCCCTAACTTGTGATGCCATGATAAGAGTGACTCGGTTGAAGTAGTGGTGGAGTGAATGCGTGGAAGATTGAGAAGAGACTGAGTAGCAGCATAGTATATATCATCAATGTTCGTTCCCCGCATGAGATGCGCCCCCGTGCGAAGATCCTTAACAATAAAATGATAAGGAAAAAATTCAACAGAAACATTATTGGTTTACAAAGTTTAGCAATTGAAATAAGATTGTTACGTAAATGAGGAACACAAAGAACGTTATTTAGATGTAATGGACGAGTGGAAGCGGATAGTGTGGTGTGACCGGTGTGAGTGATAGGGAGAGTTTTACCATTGCCTAATACGATTTCATCGGGACCTCCATAATCGGATAGGGTATGTAATGCCGAGCGGTCCGAAGCCACATGATGAGAGGCACCACTATCAAACATCTAAGCTTGTGTTGGAGAAGTGGATCGAGCCGATGATGTGTTTACCATTGGAGAGCTTGGCGGGGTCATGGAAATTGTGATATTGTTGTCTTTGAGAAACCGAGCTAACTTCCTGCAATCTTTAGTGTCGTGACCTGGAATAGAACAATATTGACAATAAAGTGAGTTTCTATTACCACGCGGGAAATTAAAATTCCCAGTTTGATTTCCCGTTGCGCGAGCATTGCGTGGACTAGAAGTAGCAAAGCGACTTGGGCCACGAGCATCTGAGTTGGGCCTGTTTGCAGTGGGCCGAGAGGGCTTCATGGTTGTTTGGTTAACTGTTGCAATGGTTGGAGTAGCAAGTGAAGCATCTTTTAGAGAACGTTTGTGATCCACTAATTTATCAAAGAGATCAGGAAATTTAATTGGAGTATCTCTCATTTTTAGAGCAACAGTGACAACAGAGAAGTCTTCTCCAAGTTGGCCAAGGACATGAACTACAAGATCCTCATCGGAGATCGGACTTTGGGCTAATGCAAGATCGTCGGCTATGGTCTTCATCTCATGTAAGAACTCAGCGACGGAGCGGGAACCTTTTGGGTTGTGAGCAAGACGAGACATCAGCGAAATGATACGAGAGCGGGAATTGCTCGCGTAGCTAGCGGACAATAGTTCGAAGGCCTGAAACGATGTGTCTGCGGAGGAGATAACGTGCTGGATTTGGTTGGAGCAACTGTCGAGTAATGCACCGAGAAGGATCTGGTCTTGACGAAACCAGAGAAGATAGTCTAGGTTTGGCTGAGTAGCGGCGGCGGACAGTGTTTTGGGGGGAGCCTTGACAGAACCTTGAACGTACGCATCGAGTCCAAGACCGATTAGAGTGGCCCTGACCTGTTTGCGCCACACAGGAAAATTATTTGGTGTGAGTTTGATGGGGAAGTGGGTATGGGATTTAACTTCTATGATGGTTTTGGACATGGGGATGGTGATCGGAAAAAAAAATTACGGCAGAAATAAGATCGGAATATGATGGCTCGGTGGAGCTCCTTAGGCTCTGATTACCATATACGAATGAGATTTTGATTGTGGAAAAGAGTTAATCTTTCATTGAATTACACTACCATATATAATGGCATTACAACAATTTAGAGAGAGTATACAGGAGATAAATAAGGATCTACACCTAACTAATATTGACTAACTAATTTGAATACATTTAAAATATATTTGAATAATTTAATTTCCCCTCTAAGAATGGGTAGTGTTTATACTACAAACATTCTACTCGTGAACATGATAAACTATTTAGGTATTTTATTATTATTAATAAATGATTGAGTTAAGTATGTCGTAAAATACAAAAATGAGACATCCACAAATATGGTCAGAGTTGAGAGTTGTGATGACATGTATTATTTTCCCAAATATAAAATAACATAAGAAATATTTTACGCTATTGACATGTATTATTTTCGCAAATAAGCTTTTTCTCCTTCTTGGTCATTTCATGATCATGAAAACAATTGCGAATCAAGGAAAAATGTTTCCTTGATGTTCTTTTTTCACATCGACCTTAACTGAACTCATGTCGTTAGCCCGGTCAGTATCATTCGCCATTTTATTCAAAATTTGCTTATACTCTGACTCCATGTTTGAGATGATGGGTGTTTACCTTTTCCACACTCTCTTCAAATCGGGCGAATCGACACCTCTTGAACCATAATCTCGTCACTGGTGTCGTTGAGGTTAATATGGGTTCGGGCATCTAATGTGGCAGGGCTTGCTTGCGCGTTGGATTCCTTCGTTTTTTAAGCGCTTAGATAACGATCCTCCAACAACTGGAACCTTCTTCTGATCAGTACTATGCCGCATTACATCTGATGGGTTGAGTTTCGGGCACGAAGCCGACATTGAGAGGAGATGTGTTCCAATTGGAAAAAAGTGCACAATTGTTGGCATGGATTAATTGGTCGAGGTTCCATTTGAGGACATTAACATTCGGAGTTGTTAAAAAGATTTTGGGTATGTTGATTACGGGTTGTTTTGAATTATTGCGTTTGAGTTATTTTGGTTGAACGGTTTCTGTAGTGGTAGAATGGGTTGTCCGGGTCCATGATGATTGTCCAAGATTTGATGTAAAAATATGATATTATTTGAGTAGTAGGAGATGATGAAATGAGTTAGAAAGAAAGGGTAGTTATAATAGTTTCTCAAAAACTTATATTATTTAAAAAGAAAAAAACATTAATCACATTTTTTTGGTGTGAGGTACAATGGTAACATTTTAAAGACTCATAGGTGTGATCATACTCACACAGTACTTCTCCACACCCCATCACTAGCACTTGTGTGATGTTCTGGGCGTGACCGGTCTATGTGACCATGGTCACGCCACCCCTCACACATCACTACCGCTATGTTCTCGAGTTTACCTAACGAGAGAAAACAAAAAAAAAATATTTTCTTTTCCTTTATTCTCTTTTCTCTTCTTTTCCCTTCTTTCCTTTCTTTTCTTTTATCTTCATTTCCTTTCGGTTTGGAAAGATTGTTTTTAACCCTATTTTCCTTCTATTTTTTTTCTTTTATCTCCATAAGTAAACTCGGGAATACAACTTTTTTGTTTTCCTCCAGTTTTCTTTCATTTAAAAAAACTTAGGAAAACAACTTTTTATTTCTTTCCTTCTGTTTCTTTTTTTTTCTCTCCTTAAATGAACTCGGGAACATAGCAGTACATCCAACCTAAATAGGATAAGACTTCGGTCAAAAAATATAAATGGTTTTGCCGGTGATTACGTTGGAATCTACATTAAAAATGTAAGATGTTAGCTAGAATCCATAGTCACCCTTTTAAATTTTTGCTACATTTCGGTCTCATTTATCATTTATGAACAAAAGAACGAAAATAGTCTCTTTTTATTTTATTCCCAACCCACGTCTAAGGTGTGTATATGTAGTAGTGTCTTTGAATCTGTCTATCCACAAGCACATGGCCACCTATAAATGTACATGAAATCACATGTTGAATGTTCCCCAAAGAATCAATAACCACTACTCTTCTCATACTTATTTTCTTTTCCATTTCTCTTTAAATAAAAAAGTAATTACTTTCTTTTATTAGGATCAAAATTAAATTCTCACTTAAGGTTGTAGTGTTGTAAAATACAATTCTATCGATCGTACATGTTTATATCCATCGTGGATTTTATTTCCGTTTTATCTCTGCTTCTTTCCAATTCCGACCATGTTACCATGTGTCCATTGTTCGCCCCGTCTGCTTTGACCCGACCGGACTCATTTTAGTTTTAGAAATTGTAAATATATATTTTTTTAATTTTAGAAAATAAAAAATGTGGGTGGGTGTTTGTTCTATATTATATTCATCTCTCTCAATTGACAAGAATCCACCCATTATCAACCATAGTCATTGACCCCCACCCACTTATATTCCTCCACCTCTCCAGATTGGATCTTACACATTGTACCCTTTTTCAGCTTTATACTTCTAAATAATATATTCATCCCAGCTGTATATAGTTTATACCACCAATCATAGTCAAGTCAAATGCACCCCAAAAACACACTGCCATAAAAAGGTTTAAATTGCTAAAACAATATCCAATAATCTACAATCTACCTACAAACACAACATGCAAGATCAAGATAAAAGATCAAGTTTTTAAAAAGAGATTGATTATACTGCAGCCACTTCTTGGTGCTGTTGATGGTCATCCTCATAATGAAGAAGCTTTGTTGATATTGAATTATATGACGATGATGATGACGATGATGGCGACGATAATGGCGATAAGTTTAGATTATGGTGATCCAATGGTGGTTGAAGAAGCAACATTTCTCTTTGGAGATGTGAGAAATAGGTGTGGAATGTGGTGGGGTTGACATTCAATTGAAACCCTAATCCAAACAAGAAATCCACTTCAAGAAAATTCATTTCAGTTGTGCTAATTCCTCCTACTTTTGCATAATATGCATTGTTATAGTACCTACAGAAATAAAATAAAATTCAAATTCAATATTAAATCTTCAAAATCAGCAAGTACAAAGTCTAAAATAAATCAGTTGGCTTCAAGAAATTTTAAAACTTTAGATGCAAAAAAGACAGCTCACTTTAGCATAGTTATAAATTATGCTTAAATAGACCATAGTAGACCCATTCACCACAAATTGTATACAGCCAAACTTTGTAATGTACAAACGAGTGATAAGATTAGGTTAGTTATGCCAAATTTTGTATCTAATTAACCACCAATTTACCTCAATTGCCCAAAAAAAATACAAACTGTGACTACAAGATGTAAAGATACAACTTTTGATGCATAAAGTGCAAGTCAATAGAGTATGACTGTATGAGTGTATGACTACCCTGAAATTGATCACTAAAAATGACAAAGTGTGCAACAATAATATTGCACTCCAGTTGGATTAAAATTGAAGGCAATTCACAATCTTTTGTGTATTAATTAACATTATTTATATGTTTAATCAACCGCTAATCTACCCTGATTAACTTTACAGATTTGTTGGCCTTTAACTCCAAGATTCATACACCCATGATTCATTATGTGGTGGGTGCTAATACTCTTTCTTGGGGGTCATTCATGAGGTGGGGGACAAAAGAAGACCAATGTACAACTCCTAATCACATAAGTACAACCAACTGAAGCACATTGGTAGATTTTTCTCCACAATCATGATGATTGATTAGATGCCCCAAGAGTCTTAAACCAAAATTCAAATTACTAAAGGTAGCACAATTCTCATTCAAATATCCAATCATAAAAATAAAAAAGCTAGAAAATTGGTATCAATAAGCTCATATATTAAAGAATATCATATGAATCAAAAGCACATCACAGAAAACAGAGGCTTGAAGCAAAGAATCATACTATACTTCAGTAAAACCCTAAGTGAATTTCAATAATGTGATCCAGAGAGTTAAATCCTTAAATCTTAATTACATTCGTTTATCACGTAATTCGATGCTCAATTTCGCTAATCGCATACCCTAATTTCAACAAAAACCCTTAAAAACGATCCAATTTCAGCTCAATTCACCTCAATTTCACACAGAAACACCGAATTATGACTAAACTGAACTTACAAATCATCCATGAACTTGGCGGCAACCATGACACCCGTAATCAACAACCGATGAACATTGAACGAATTGATCGAGAGCGCGGGCTGCTGCTGCGTGAACCGATCGAGATACACATAGGCCACAACGTAGCACGAAGGGCTACAGTTAGCGTACTTGAAGATCCTCTCTAGGTAGCTCTGAATCGAGATTGTTGGTCTCGTAAGCCCGTGAAAGGCCGAGATCTTCTGGGGGTGAAATCGAGGGTTGAGATCGTTGGATTCCGCTACTCGTTGGAGAAGAGATGAGAGGAATGTGATGATGTTGTTCATCACTGTGGGGCACTCGAGGTCCGCCATTGATGAACAGAGGGAGTTGCAGAGAGGTTTGTGAAGAAGAAGAAGAAGAAGAAGGAGAAAGTGTTTTTTGGTGTATATATAAATTATTATTATTATTGTTGTTGTTATTATTATTATTATTATTATTATAAACCACCGTAGGGTGGTCGTTAGCTGGTAGGTGTACGGGAAGTTACGGTTTTGCCCTTGGAGAAATTTGGATTATGACCAGGCTGTCCCCCATGTGATATTTAATGGATGAAAAATTGTGTGATGAATTTAGGTTTGTGAAGTTTTTTTTCTAAACAAAAAGTGTGATTAGTGATGGTTTTGCTTTGAAGATTTATGGTTATTGGTTAATGATGTTTAAAGTTTTGGATGGGTAGTTTTTAAATTGAAGAATCACAATTGTAATTAAGAATGGGTTTTTGAAAATTATCTTTTGACTCACAATTGTCTGTCATTTTTAAAATGACAAACACATACATCAGATTAATCTTATTTTTATCTCTATTTATAACAAGAGTAACCATTTTAAGTAATCATGTTAACTGCGTTAATAGGTCTGCACAAAACGTCGGTGATCCATTCATCAAGAAGACGTAATATTGTGATTTTATAAATAATTACTCTCTTGTTCAATCCCCTAACCCTAATTTAATGCTTATAATATTGTATTAATTGTGCCAATAATTTTGTTAAATATGTTATGTGATTAGACTGCTTATATATTTCACAATTAAGTCTTCAGCTTTTTTTATTTACTTTCTTACATCTATTAATAATATATAAAAACAAATATTCTAACATTTATATAAGAAATATAATATGTAAATATTATTAATACTAAAAACGTATATATTTGAAAGAAAATTATATCTATAATTTACTCCCATATAAATTACTTTCATATGAAACTATTAAAGGCCACAAAATATTCATATGATGCTGGTTTTTTATATAGAAAAATTTTAAAATCTAAATTAAAAATGATTATGAAAAACATTTAAAAGTGTTGCCAAATGCAATTTATAGTTGAAAATGAGCAAACAAGAATAAGGAAAACTAAATGGAGAGTTTTGGGGAAAATGGGAAAAAATAACTAATTAAAAAGGTGACGGTTGCCAAAATGTTATCATGTGATTACATGTGGATTAAGGGTGATTATTGGTAGTGGGTCCTACTTGAGGAGGTTTTTGCATGTTATGTGATTCTTTTGTAAATTGACATGGAGCATCTTTTGATAAGTCCGAATTCGAGGGAACAACCCGACTTGAATTACTTTCTTTTTTATAATCGTTAGTTGCAAAATCACAAATTAAGACGAGTTTGTAATGGGTATAAGTAATTTCAGTCTCATATTCAGTAATAAATCTTGTTTCTTCACAAGCTAACAATTGTTGATACATGATTACTCTTACCCGCATGTGTTAAACATACATGTTAGTTTGTTAAAAATTATCTTATTTAGACTTTTACGTATATTTCTTACCAACTTTAATTTTTATACAGTTTTATTATCAAAGAAATTAAAAATATATAAACTAAAAAATTGGTGGACTAGTAGTAGATTGCTCTATTACTCTATGACAAAAAATAAAATAAAATATTTACTCGTATAGGTTGATTAAACAAGTACGTATGATTCAAGTAATCAGGTAAATTCAACTTATAATACTTCAATTCAACTAATACCATTTCCGTTTTATACTTATGAAATATTTTAAAATTAATTAATCTCATACTCCAATACACATTCCATTACCCTTAGTGAGTGTTCGTGTTAGCAGGTTTGTTTCCATACTACTACATGTGTAAGGATTTGATTGGCCTAGATCATTTAGTGTTGGTTAAAGTTAGGTTATTTGAATGAAAAATATATAGATTAGATTATTCGGTTGCCTTCTTTCCTATTCTGATCCTATTTATTTCAATATTATCATATAGTATAACAATTTTGTTGAAAAGATATATCATTAAAAAAATCCTTTTTATTGCAATCTGATTGAACTTATTGTTTTTTTTCTTGTTTGTGATTTAACATCATTGACAGAATATATATGAATATCAGAAATATTAACAACTAAAATATATATAACTTCTGAAATAAACACATTATATGGAATTAATAATTGTTTCTTATATCTTACGTTTAAGTTTGGATTACACCAATTTTAATAATAAGTAATTTGAGCTTGCTTATAAAAATTGTATATATTGCTCATTTAAATATGTGATATGTGATATGTGATGTAATCAAATTAGGTTGGGAGATGAGCACATATATTAATGATGTATCGCCATATATTTCAATGAGTGCTTCTTGCGGAAAAATTCACCGTAAAACTCATATTGTTAATTTTCCTAGTTTAGTTGTTTTATTATTTTCAATTTATACTTCAAGGTTTAATGATGTAACTTACGTTTATCTTGTTAACAAGTTGTGTATACATGGTGTCAAAGTGCATTAAAGCTGAGATACTATTACACATCACACTAAGTTAGGACTTCATAATGATATTGGTTGCATAAAATGTTTGTTATATATGAATATTTATTGGGAAATCCACAATGAAAACAAAACATTTTAGATTTAAGAAGAGTTTTAGTGAGTGTGTGAGCTCGTATTTAAGACGATTTCTTTCTTATAATGAATGTAAACATGTACCTATAATGTTATGTTAATGTCAAAAGGTTTAAAGTATATACGTTAGCTTTGACAAGATGATGTTTTTGTATTAGAAAATATTTATGAGGAGCTTTTAAACAACCTCACCAAATGCACTATAACATCAGCATCTAACTTATAGGCTGTTCTTGAAAATCTTTGAAATGTTTTGAGTTCTGAGCGAATAGAAAAAATGAGCCTTCTATAATATATAGTCCCTGGATTTTTTTAATTTGAGTATTAAATTGGTAAAAAGTAGTAGGCTAAACTAATTCAAATGTTAATGGGTTATAAGGTTTAATAGACTAAATATTTAAATTGTTATTGGGTTTGTTCATGACATGTAGTTTTTTTTTTAGATACATATACATACAATGTATATTTTTTTAAAAAGTTTCGAGCCCCTAAGGAGGTCGGATCCTGGTCAGTCGCCCACCTTTAGGGCCGCCCTTGCTTATATTAGAGAGAACCATCATTTCCCTATCCCGCCAACAGAATATGATCAATAAACTGATCAATAAACACAAGATTACTTTGATAAAGTTATAGAATAATGAAATTATCCTTAAAGGTATTTTGCTTACATGTTCAACGATAGACAAAAGTATATTGTTGTATAACTAGGCTAAGCCACTTAAAACCATCTATGCAATTGGTTGGGTTAACAAGTCTGAAACCCTAACTAGCACAATCTTTAAAACTCCATCACAGTTGAAACGGAGGTTAGAGGCTTAGTTTCGAGCAACGCAATAGATAAGTCAACGTAAGAGGAGCCTAAACATAATGAAAAAACAAAAACTTGAACAATAAGAAAACTAACCACAAAAGAACAAGACATGAGATCTACGATCACAGTAGAGGTGTAATCGAGCAAACCTAGTGCAAGAAACTCCCCTATGTGTGAGCCCGGGGGGGGAATTCGAGCATGATATATGCATTTTCATCATCTATTTTTGTGAGTCTGTTTTTAAGACTAATACTCAGTGTCCTGCAGGTTGCACGACAATAACTTTAACATTATAACATAGATGCAAATAATGATGCAAAATCAGCCTATAAGAACTGAAACTGTTTAACACAAAAATTAATATGAAAGTATAAATTAGAAAAGAAATGCTATATATGATATGGAATCAGTTGCAAAATTCGGTCAAGAAAAGTTAAGTCAACAAAGGTGGTTGGTGAATGCCTCAATGTTGGGTATGTATTGCGTCGACACAAAGATGCATAAAATGGGGCCAAAAGAGTCTTGTTTTAAGATAGCAATAAAATCTAGCCGACCAAAGATATTGCATAATAAAACACAACATAAACATAAACATTGTGAGGGGTGCATGCAAAAAGAGTTGTGAATGTAACGACATAGGCTGTACACAATATTATACATGTGATGATCACGATAATTAAAACTGTAACAACAATTAAACTAACACAAATAAAACCTTAATTAATATATGCATAATGGATCGTTAAGGAGAGTGAGAGAGAAGGGGAAAAAACCAGTGTCACAAGGAGATGACAGGAGAAACAGATCGGCCAGCATCTAAAATCTAGTGGCGGTAGCGGAGAGGAATAATAAAGATGAGAAATGAAGAAAATAATATTGTTAAAACTGTTCTATTACATAGGATATTGAAAGCCCGTAAGTATCCTTGAGTATAAATTTACTTATAAGAAAACTCCATTAGTATGCATGGAAATTACAAAAAATCATAATTTTTTTTAATTGCAAAGTTTAGACTATTTTACAAACATAACATCATAAATTTAAAATATATATAGGGGAATGGGACTTGCCGCGCAAATAGAACTAGGAAGTAAAAAACTCAAATTGTGATCGAAACCACTTATTTATTTGAAAATATATAATATCTTGACAAATCTTAATCAACATCACTTGACACATGAATAAATTAATTAATGGTTGTTACCTCATAATTATTGACAACAGCATGTGTTAGAAACCATTATTTAAAATATTTATTATTTATATGGATGTAACATGACATACAAACAAATATAAAAATCGATATATGTGTGCGTTTGTTGGTGATTAGATGCCATCAATCCATCAAGAAGATTTAGTTTCTGGCCCTCCTAAAAGAGTACATTTTTCAAAAGATTAGATGAGAACAGTGAAAACCCAAATATATATATCATCTGATATTATGTGCATACGATATTCAGAGCCAACAAATCTTTTATTCACTCATATTAGTTTTTTGAATTTTTCTAAAACGGATTTTTAAAATTAAACAAAATCCATTATTATCTTATATAGTAAAATACTAGCAGATTAGGCATGCGTTTCGCCGATGTTCGATTTTGAACTTATACAATGTTGTCTCAATGATATTTTTGGGACTATCAATCTATCATGGTTTTAATGAGTTCAATGACATAGTCATTCAGATTTTTTTAAATGCCTACAGAGGCTTTAACGATTAATTATTATACCATCATGATATAATTAACGAACATATGATATTTGATAAGTTGTGAATATTAGTTAAAACGAATATATTAATAGTATTCGAATAAAAAGTCTCATCAAATGTAGAACATTATAAGACGAACGATACATTACAAATAAATTATATACAATACTAATTATCAGATGGTTTGTACATATGGGTGTAGTACCTCATGCTTATCAAATGGTTTGTGTTTGAGAGTGATGTATCATGTGCTTAGTAGGTTGTACCCACTTTTTTATTTTTTATTTTTATTTTTAAATTTTATTTTTTTATTTTAAGTCAATGCTTTTACATCTTTTACAGTTTATCCCCAACATACTTTTACTTTCAACTATAGTCCCTTATACTTTTCATATTTTATAAAATTTCCATTTTTCATTTTCGTTTAAGTTTTGTGAGTTAAAACGCCACAACATGCTTGTGTGGTTTCACGTTTTGACACTTATTTTTTCCTGTTTAACGGTCCCGTTGCAACGCGCTAATTATAATAATGGATCGCTTACTTATCGTTTTATATGTTTTTACGTTTCACTTGCATGGTTTAATAATTTTACTTTTTTTTTTCTTTTATATTTATTTTTATCCATTTTATACGTTTCGTGTACGTGTTTCAACGTTTTTACGTATACTTTTCATTAAGTTTTATTCTTTTGTTTTTTATTTCTTTTTAATATTTTTCGATGTTGGTAGTCACTGGTGGTGATGTTATTGGTGCTATTTGGTACGGTTTTAATCCCATTTGCAACGCTAGGGGCTTAATACTAGTTGTTACCATTATTATTATTATTATAAACCTTATAATAATAACTATATTAGTAGTATTATTTATAATACGATTATATTTATTATTATTATATATATTTTCTGAAACATATTAAATAATACGTCATAAATTAATAAATTTAATCATTAATACTAAAATAATATAAATACCTAAAATGACCCTAAGAATATTATTATTATTGTTATTGTTATTATAATAAATATAAAAATATTTAATAGTTATATAATTAAGCATTTAAATAGAAAAATATTTAATTTAATAGTATTTAGTTATAAAAAATATAAGTAGTAAATATATGTTTAAGTGTTATTATAAATAAAATAGTATTAATGTAATCAAGTAAACAATCTCATATTATTAAATAATATACTAATAATATGTATTAAATAATGTATTAATTAGAAGTAGTTAAGTTATTGAACCATAATCACATCTTATAAACATCATCCATAATAGATTATAAATAACAAATCATTAGAAAAAAATTATTATAATTTAGAACAATATGAGATAATATCTATGAAGATCAATGCTAGACAACAAGTGATCTAGGATCCTAAACTCCTAGCCTAAAAAGCCTAGCTGGATTAATGTATGATTGTGTTGGAATAGGATTGGTCACAAATTTGTAAGCTTGTTTATAAGATCATATTGAATTTTTCATGGAATGCTTATATAGTAAGATTCTAAGAAAGAATTCAAAAACTTCAGGTTTTGGGTTGTGAAGATTAAGGCTATACGTTTTAGTTCAAACAATGATAAAGACGACGGTTTATATAACTTAAGCTCTCTTGGTGGTGGTACACTTGTTGATGGTTGAGAGTAGTAGACATGGTTCTTTCTTGTGTGTTTTCTTACTGTTTTTTATTCTACATTTACTTTATTTTTAAAATTATAACATTTACCCTTATCATTTGATTCTATAACTTTTAGTTGGGTATTCCATCTTATACCACCAAGACATCCTCTACGGACTCTTGAGTGTTTTTGTGTTTGTGAAGTTTATTTTAGCAAATCAAATTCAAGAGGAGTTTATAGGTATAAAACTAAAACATGAGTCTCTTAGTGTAATTCCATAACAAGTATGGATACTAAAAAAGGCAATATCATTTTTTTTTAACGGCTGGTTAGTAGTTAGTTGTTAGTATTTACAAGTTAGTAATATTCGTTAATGTTAAAGTTTGAACCTCGGACCTTCAAAAGAGACAAAACCTCCCACCTCTCCTTTGATCACTAGACCAAAAGATTATTGGCAAGTTAGTGGAATGGGTCGCATCTATATAAATGAATCGTGGGAAACCATTTTTAAAATCTAAAAAAACTCAAGGACGCGTGTAACTAACTGGATATTAAAGAGATGCGCAGTATTAAATTGGATATTTACGATTACCATACTATTATAATAGTAAAATGAAAAATTTAAATGGTGAAAATAAAAGAGTCGGATCCATCAATAATTTGATGATGCATAAATAAATTAGAGGATATACAAATCACCTATTAAATGTGAGTATTTAGAAACTAAAGCCATCAATGTCAACATCAATTTTAGATGAAAAAAACAAAAAAGAATAGAAGAGCTAAAGTACACTTTTATTATGAGAGGGAAAATAACAAAAATATCAATTGTAGTCCACCAATTTTAAAATTTGAATAAACATAAAAATTACAAGAAAACTTGTCACTATCTAAAAAGCTATATTAAAAACAAAATATCAAAAACTTTAAATATATATATCGATTCAACATCAATTTTAGATAAAGAATCGTAAGAATCTATATAACTACATAAGTTTTAACCGTACTTTTCTTCTCTATCATTTCATGCGAATATTTTTCATCACTTTGTCCGCTAATTTTTATTTTAACACTTTCGTACTACATATTTATTTGTAAGGTAATGCTTTAATTTAATAAAGAGTAAAAAACTTATAAAATGTTAATAAAATAAAATAATATTAGTGTATCATGTGTCTTTCAGCGTCCAATTGTCCATTTTACAAGTGATCAACTACTTGCACTCTTACACTGGTTTTCCATTGTAAAGAGATGCTTTTGTTGGGAAATATAAAAAAATAAATTTTGCATGAAAATACAAACAAATGATATAAAAAGACCATTAAATAATAATAATAAACCAAATGGTCATTTAAATTGTCGGTAACCAATGGTGACAAAACATTTTAAAGTTTTGTGAAGAACATGAGGAAGTGAGGAAGATGGTGACTTTACAACAAACTTGGAATTCCTTTTTAGCCCCTCCACAAGATCTCTCTTTCATTAAAAAGAGTAGACAAATTGTCAAAAATACCCTCCGGATATTGTGTAGAAATATAGATAGAAAATCGAGAATATATATAGGGAATCTGAATCTAATGAAAATACTCAAAACTCGAGACATTTGGGATGGTTAAGGGATGGGCAAACACGTATGAGATTATTTTTTATTATTTTCACGGGTATAAGACAAGTATTAGATTACATGATATACACATTTACACCCTATTATCCTATTAAACATATTGTTTTACTCGATTATATAATTGAAATAATTTTTGTTTTTTATTTTATTTTAATTACATTATACTTTTTTTAGCTATTACTATACATATTATCCCTAAATTACTTAATTTCAGTTTCCCTCTTATTATTTTTTCTCTCATTTTCCCTCTTATTAGGGTCATTTTCTAATCTCTTACTCGAATAACTTGACAATTACTTTTTTTGTTTTCTTTCAAGCCCTAGCCAAGGTTGAAAAGAGTTAGTGAGACAATGACGAATAGATTGGTTGAAGAGATACAACGACAAAGAGATTTTGACCGAAATGTTAAAGAGATACTCGATGAGTATTTTTATGAAACTAATAGATATACCTGATTACATGCGGTTATGCCCATACCCGACGGGTAAATACCCAATGGGCTCCACCATTTGGACCTCGCCAGAGGCGTGGCTCCTTGGACATCATTGGGCGCTACTTGAACCCCACCATGGGTTTATGTCCTATTGAACCTCCTATGGTCTAGAGGTTTACCTTAAAACACCTTAGCGCACAAAATGAAAAAGTTTTGATTGAGTTTGTACTTCACACCTTTTTACTCGTATCAATTATTTTAATTTTCATTTGGTCTTATAGTAAAATGACATTGATAATAGCAAAGTCACCAATATGTCCCTCACATCCCATACAACTATTAGTGTGGGTGAAATATAGTGTAAATCAAGTGTAAATATATGATAATTATATGAGTAGGATTTTGTCATCGAAATGAAGGTTATAATTTTCAATGGTCAAATTTCTTGTATGAATTATTATTAGCTAGTGAGTTATAGTTTAGATTATTAAAATTCTAATTTACCTAAATGTAATAGATCACCCAAAGATTTGATTTGCCCTTTCTTAGCCATCATCGAATACTAACAATTTGCAAAGCATGAACTTTAGTGACTATAGAGGTAGATGTTAAATTCCGTATACATACACCAAAAAATGACACGGGAAGTAGACCTTTAATACAACTCGACTTGCTCGAGAGGTAGACGTTAAATAATAATATTATTTTCTTAATTGGTGTTGTTAAATTGTTGTTGCTGTTTTTTATCAGACTCTAGCGATAACACACATAATAAATGAAAAGTCTTTGCTATATCTTTCATAGGCTAACGGAATGGGATTCGGGCACGTGCCGATATCTTTTTAGGTATGTTATAGTTTTATCTTTTGGTTACATGACAACACGTTTTATGTAATTAAATTTAATATTACAGTAAAAAAAACCTTTTATTTTGTAATATAAATGTTTTAGGTTTTAACGTGGGCGGATTCTTAGTTAAAAACAAAAAAAAAAAAGATCTTTACACAAAACTTTAATTAATAAAGTATAATATAAGGAGATTGATTTGATTTGGGTTTAGGGAACCATAATCTAATCATCTTTAATTGCTTTTTTCTTCCATAATACTTTGAACCAAACTTAATTATTGATCTTTGTTTGATGTAGTCGAAACTTATACACCAAATAAGTAAATAAATTACTTGAATTTCACTTCGTTTATTTATCAAATGAATAAGCATACAATTAACTCGCGTTTAATTAAGAGTGAACAAACAGAGACAATATCTCATTTTATTTATTTATTTTCATGAAACTCAATAATAAATTCATTTATATAAGGTCATTAACATTTTTTAATACTAATTATCCTTTATATGCTTAAATAACATAAATTAAAGGAAACCCTTCGAATCTACGATTTCCTCCTTGCTTCCAAATAGGATGGGGTAAAGGTGAGAATGTACATTTGCCAAACATGTGTATTTGTTTATTATCTTAATGTGTGAATATAAATGAATGCGAACAATCTTATTTTCTTAATAAACGAATATTAATTAAAAATATATTTGGTTAATGTTTTCGTGCTGATTGTAACCATAACTAAAATTCATGTTAGATTCAAATATCGAAACCAAGATGCAAGTGCTCTAAAGTCAAGCCAAACTTACCAATTCAGTTCTAATGTGTTCTCATTATGTTATTACACATGTGTATTATAACCATTTCGGTTAATAATGAAACAACTTATATAAAATAAAAGTGTTAGGTTTTATGGAAACGAAAGGGCAATTAAGTAAAATTGTAAAAGGGTGAAGGTATGGTCTAATAATAAAGTCATTTAAAGTTAAAATGATAAAGTTTCTCTTAAAATTTAAGAATTCAACTCTACTTATAACAATTAAATATAAATTAGCTATGACGTAAAAGTAAAAGTAATATTAGTTTTTTATTGGTACTCCTAGAGAAAAAAGGAAAAATTCTTAAAATATTCAATTTTTCACATTTTTCTCTCAAAATGTACCCCTAAAAAAGTATTGCTCAAAATGTCCCCATCAAACAAAATGTTAGCGTCTATACAAATGAAAGCGGACGCCTGTATAGCTGAACCAGCCACAAATGAACACATGTTCTAAGCAGACATCTACCTGAGAGAACAGGCTCTCGTTGCTCAGACACACGTATCTATTTGTGACGCGTCTGTTGTATAGTTGTCCGCACCTGTCTGTAGAGGTATCGATATTTGGAGGGGACATTTTGAAAAGTAATTTAAAAAAAAACATTTAGAGAGAAAGGTCGTGTAAAAATGAAATTTGGATAATAATAAATGAATAAGGTGGCAGGCTGGAAGCATGTTTGGGTATTCTTGGAGTGAAACAAGAGGAAAGCATGTCGTGCAACAGAGTTTGAGCAGCTAGCTGTTTTGTTGTTTTAATACTATTCAAATAAAATAAACAAATAATAATAATAATGATAGTAACATTAATAATAATAATAATAATAATAATAATAATAATAATAATTATAATAATAATAAGATGAAAAGCAAGAATAGATAAGAAAAAGAAAAGGTACTGTTTGATGCACGTACTCACGGCACCCAAGCCTATCTTTCACTCTCCGTACCAACCTGTCTTCCATGTGACTCTTTCTATTGGGTTGGGACCATCATCAACCCACGACCATTTTCCCAAAAATTAAAAAAAAATTGTTTTATAAATAATATCTGTTATGATTCACATGATTATTACAAAACTATGTTAACTGTAAAAATAAAATTGAGAGAAAATTTTAAGATGATGCTAAACATACCCTCTCCTCTCATATTTGGTGGGTCTCTCGGTCAGTTTGTTGTGTTTTATATCTTTCTCTTATGGGTTGTTTGGCAGCATCTGAATCAGTCTTTTAATGGTTCAAATGTTTTAATGGTTCAGCATTTAATGATTCAGACTGTTTGTTTCGCGAGCAAATGTCTGAATGGTTTAGACATTTGCCTATGAATGGTTAAGCATTATATTAATGCTGAATGGTTAAGAGGTCTAATGCTGAATGGTTAAGACCTCTTATCTGAATTCGTCAGACATTTGCCTTTGAAAGTTGAGCGATATACTAGCTCTTAATGGTTCAGACCTCTTAATGGTTCAGCATTTAATGGTTCAGACCTCTTATTGGTTCAGTATTTAATCATTCAGAAATTACCAAACAGCTCCTTAGTCCTGTGTACTTGTTTTGTATAAAAATAAACAGATCTTATACATTAATATACTAAATAGTTACAATTGATTACTATGTATAGTTCATGTGATAGGACAAATTTTACTTTTTATAACATTTATTTTGGGAAATTATGCATATAATCAAGTAGTATAACACACGTTGTCAAATAAATTTATCTTGATATTTTATTTTATGAGATGGTTGATAAATTCAAGTGGTAACTTCGTAAAATATTAACAAACTTTTAAAAGTATTTAAATTAGGTAACTTAAAGTTTTAAAAGTGTTACAATTACGTCATTCAACTTTCATGTTTTATACAAATTAAAAGTCTTAACATGTTTTTTACTATGTTATACTTTTTGTTTCAGTTACAAAATATTTTTTTCTTTCTTTCGATGTGATGTGAATAGTTACTTTTTTTTAAATTTTTTTCATAATTAACATGTTTTTTTATTTTTAATATAATTTTATATATTGAACATTCTGACTCTCAGGTCTTCTCCTCTGTTAGTAACTTGACATAAGAAAATTCGATGATGAATTGATTTAATCGTTTAATGGTCCAATTTAAGAAAAATATGCATAATTGATTAAAATATAGCATTTTTGAAACTTGATTACTATTCTATGACATTTTCTCTAAATTTAACCATATTTCACCAAGCGGAGGCTCCTTCCTCACCATTCATCTCTTAAAACATAATGCCGATTTTTGTCCAGAAAACTTCAAAACTCACATAAGAGGCTCTGATATCTAATTTTAGACGTTCATGGCCATAAGTATAAGTAGCAGAAGCATAAACATGCAACTAATTTAAATGATTTAAAACAACCCATCAATGGTCCCTAAGTTACAACTTACACGAACCTCAACCGTCTTTCCAACATTGTTAACCACCTCTCAACAATAATAATATTTCCCTTTGGGTATGCATATTTGGGAGTGATTCGGTGTGTTTATGCTCAAATTGACGATGAATAAACTTTTGGTGTGTTTGTGTTTTTGTGTCGTTAGAGCTGCGTTATTTGTTCTTTTCACCGGAGAAGACGATGTATGCGTGAAAAGATGGCCACTATGACTTTAAAATGACAAATATGTAAATATAAAAACTTGTGCTAAACATGTCACGCCTAGAGTTTAACTTAATATATGTTCTATACGCAGGTGAGTAGTTGAAAAAAAATGCAGGCGTATTGCAAGTCGAATATGGATATACATAAGTTCCGACAGTCATACACCTGCATATACAGGTGATTACGAATGTATACAGGTTCAAAACAAGCATATACAGACACTGAGACAC
This sequence comes from Flaveria sonorensis, assembly GCA_025506505.1. Taxonomy (NCBI): domain Eukaryota; kingdom Viridiplantae; phylum Streptophyta; class Magnoliopsida; order Asterales; family Asteraceae; genus Flaveria; species Flaveria sonorensis. Next base: position 7,594,373 of record CM046429.1, read on the forward strand.
ATACAAGTGCTAATACATAAACCATTTTTCTTGCGAAAATCAAAATCAATCAAATCAACATGATATAAAGAGTAATTAGCCGCATACTGTCATAACTACTTGTACCGTCTGCTTGAAAAGCTGTACATCGGTCCAGATTAGTATAGTTTAATCATACAATAAAATTATGAGAATCAACCTGTTATAGAAAGGTGTACATCACCCAGAATCAGTCAAATTAAAAACCACAGAATGGATGAGAAACAAATAATTCTGTAACTACTTGTACATCTGCATATATAGTTGTACATCACTCAGGAATTTGGCAAATATCACCATAAAAACATTGCAAAATCTAAAAAAAATCTCTGCAAAATCTTCTATAACACAAGAGGAAAACACAATTATACCTTCTTGGGCATAATTAAAATCTGCATCAATCTTCAATACACTCAACATACCTGCAGTTCACTTAGAAGCATATCTGCAGCTTCTTCACCATAATCACCCTCACTGTCTTTAACATTTTGCGGTCCATTTTCGGATTTTGATGGTTTATAAAAAGGAAAATGCGACATATAAACATCATCTTCAAGAACATTGGCTTTTCTCAACACCTCAAACAATGCCTCCTTGCTTTTTTCATCTTCTTTCTGTTCACACATGTTATACAAGTCTGAAATATTAGCAGGTTTCGGTCTCCAAAAGCTTGAACCTTCATTAGCTAACGCCTTTTCAAAGCAAGATAACGCATCAGAAACCCTATGTGCTTTAATATGACCTTCAGCAATAATCTCCCAAGTGCCTGAATTAAGTTTTCCAATTTTCAACATTTCTTCAAGAAAAGATTCGGCTTTTTCCATAAAATTTTTTCGAACATACCAACCCAGTAACAGATTCCCAATTCTCGGATCAAAAGCTGACTTCATTGAAACCCATTCTTCATAAAGACGCTCGCTTTCTTCAATATCATCCATCCGGATAAATGAAGAGATAACAGCTTGATAACCCGTATTTGGTATATATGGAAAAATTGTTTTATAAGATTCCCAGATTCTTTGAACTTCTTCTTTCTTCCCAATACTACCATAATGACTTATAAGATAATGATAAGGAATGCGATCGCGAGTCGTGATTAGGGTTTCAACTTTTCTAAGACATTCTTCAGCTTTTTCAAATTCTTGATTCTTGGCATACAAAGTAGCCATGGTGCTGTAAGTAGTCCAATCTGGATTAACCAGACCATCAAGTTGAAGTTTTTCAAAGGCTTCTTCCATCTTTTCGACAGATCCTTGAGACCCGCGTGAGGAAATCCAGATATTATACGAATATAAATCCAAATCAATGTTATTTTCAAACATTTCAGAAACCAGTGATTCCACTTTTTCTTGATTTTTCAGGTTCATGTAGAGGGTCATCATCACATTATATGGAAGTGCATGTCTGGCATAGTCTTTAGTTTTCATTTCATCCAATAAAGATTCGGCTTTTTTAGTCATTCTAGCACGAACATAAGCATTTAAGAGGGCCCCATATACGCGCTTGTCCATTAAATTATTGGGTAGGGTCTTGAAGTAATCTTCTGCAGCTGAAATGCCATGTGCTTTAGAAACTAGATCTAGTTGAATTGCAGCATCACTTGAGGATATTCTAAACCTCTCTGGTCTGTTATTCATCCACCTGTAGATCTGCGGGTAAGAAAATTTACATCAATAACCCTAAGATGATGTTCGTTATCCACAAATAATAATCAGAATTTTAAATTTCATTATAAGATGATGCTTGGCATTCAATCATATAAAGGGTCTCAAGGGATGTCAGGTCACTAGATGTGGCAATCTTAACCCATTTACATACAAATGAGGTAACTTGGGTTATGTTTTATCATTAACAGAGTAACAGGTCAGATTGGTGAAGCTAAACGATTCAACTAAAAAAATAAAATAGGTCCAAAGTCGCTCGAAATGTATTCAAATCATAAAACCTCACAAATCATCCTAATAAAAGTAATTGAGATTATTATAGTAACAATAGCTTATCCAATTATCTTTTAACAAATTAATTACTTATATAACTCAAAACAATTAATAAGAAAGTGTTTGTGGAATCGAGGGTCGACCCAAGCCCAACTTGTCCCTGCACTGAAAGTAATCACTCATTTTGACAGGTTACCCACCCATTTTGACATGCCTAACCACATCCAATGTAAGCTGCCATGAAATTAAGAAACAAATTGAATTCCGTATATGTTGAGCAGTATGCATAATTTATCAATGTATGTAACTATGTTATGCATATGTCTATTTCTTAGAACATATTACTTAAAAACAAAAGTACAAAACTAGAAAATGTACGTGTCATAAATGATGACCATGAGGGTGACAAATTAATAAAGTTACTTTTATTTGATCATGATGACACCAAAATATTTTTCTTTAAGCTCTACTGTTATTGCCTAGCTTTTAATAGTCATGGCAGTTACTCTTATGTCTAAAGTTCCTTTGGCTAAAGTAATCATGCTACAAGTACTATGATGCATTTTTCAGATACGAGTCTAATAATTTGATAAAGTTTCCTTGTTGTATTGAACATGTTCTCTGTCTCAAAAAAGAATCAACTTTACAAACCAAAAAAGCCATTTAAAGACAGATTCCGTAACAACTTTACACATGATTAAACACAAATTAATACTAGATTCTCTACCCAATCTCTCAAAAACAAAGGATAGTTTAGTAACATAAAATTTCCATGCTTTTCGGATTATCATAGATGTTGATAAAACCACAACAATAACTATCGACTACCGAGTGCTAAGCTTTCATCAATCACCACAAAAGGTCCGCCTATGATTTAGTCAGTATTCCTTGGAATGGAAGTTTCTGAATTCTTGAATTTTCTACTCAAAGATGCTTCCTTTCGAATACCCTTTTAATCAGTTCAATGTGCTTGCTTTAATGCTTCTATTCTTGCTTTAGATAATACCATTTCTATCCATTTTTAAGCTTAAAAACTAACTCATTTGACGCCACAAGTCAAACCTGGACCTTTTATAGAATAGGTAGTACACAAGTACAAAACTACAAACTTCAATGTTCAGCAATGCACAAATGAACACCAACTTACATTCAATTCAAGCTAACAGAGTGCTCTAAACAAGACAATAACACTAATCAACTCCAAGAAAACCAAATAAAATAGCATCATAAGCAAATTCATCAAACCCATGATAAAACTAACAAAAATAACACAACTTTAACACACACAAAAGCAAACAGTGAATCAATTCTAACTTGTAACCCATACATACCTCAAGAGCAAGCTTGTGACGACCATACTTCCTCATTTCCTTCACAACTCTACTAATCTCCCATTTCGTAACCTTCTTCCCTTCATTCTCCCACTGATTCAACACCCCAATCGCCCCCTTTTCAGGGTCACCCATCAATGAAATCCTCTTGTAGATAGCTTTCCAATTGATCGATGGTCCACGCCTGTTATCGTAGTCTCCTTTCCCATAGCTGCGACCCTTTGAAGCTGATGATGATGAAGAAGAATGACGGTTCTTGATGATTAACGGAACGAATTGGGACTTTTTGAGGGGTGAAATCCGAAACCCATTTGGGAAATTGAGAGATTTAGAGAAAGAAATGGATTGTGGGTGTGCTTGAGAATGGGGGATTGTTAGGTGGAGTAACATTATTATTCAAGAAATTGTTGGGTGAATTAGGGTTTTAGGAGTTGCAGTACATGAACTCGGTGGCAACGAAGATAAGAGTCGTTATTTTTGTATGTAGTCTTTTAGGTTATGATTATATCCATGTTAGTCCTTATACTTTTGGTTTCTGAAAACGACTATATTACTCTAGTTTATACCAAATTTGAAGTTACAGTCTAAATTTAATTTTAAGTTATATCCTTAAACTAATGAAATGACAAAAGCTATTTTTCATATTTTAAATAGTGGAATACCTTAAAGTTTAGATAACGACCCTGCAAGATAACGAGGTCGGGGGCAGCGCCCCTCGTAGAAAGGTTCAAGGGGCGGTAAAACTTGGTGGAGTTCAAAAGACAAAACCTCTAATTATGGTCAAGCTGGTGAAAAAAATTATTTTGACTAGCCTATAATAAAAAAAAAATAAAGAAAAACAAATTTTGGCCAGTAAGTTAATAAACAAGGACAATCTCTACCATTTCCGCTTGGAAGAATGACGATGGCATCATAACGAATCGTAACCAAAGCATGTTACAACCTGTAACCTTGAAGAAGTTCACAAATCATTTGGAGAATCGACATCTAAGCGTTCAAAATGCATGAATTGACCTTGCCTAGTAGCCCTGCCACATTTAGACACCCAAACTAAACAAATCAACCTCAATGACGCCAATGACGAGGTTGAGATTCATGAAGAGCCGATTCGCCCTAAAAAGAAGAGACCGCATCAAAGGTAAATGTCTCAAACGTGGAATCGGATTATATATAAAGTTTTGATAACAAAATTAGTTCCAGAAAGGTTGATGTAAAAAATAACATCAAAGAATCATCGACTTGCAACTACTTTGAACCAACATCGATTTAACAAGGCTAGAACGTGAAATGACCAATAAGAAGAGAAAATTTATAATTAAAAATTAATAAATAAGTAATAATTACAAACTTTATCATCATCACTTGAATATTGCATCCTCAAATGAGGGTGAGGTTGACTACGCTCACTATATACCTGACATGACATCACTCGTTGTCACCCTCATGAGGGTATTACACATGATCCTAAAAATCATAACAAGCTAATTCTTTGAGGGCATAGAGGGCAACCTTGTCCCGAATAAACATCATGCTCAAAAGCATTACAACATACTATATATACTCAACTGCTCATACATTCCAAAAGATATTAAAGTTTAATGAAGACGATACTGATCTCAGGAGTGAAATCTTCTTACAACTTCAATTCTTTATGCATTGGCATCAAAATTTAAACACATAATTTGTTTTGACATCTGTGAAACGGAAAACAAAATAATCCAATGTTTTGAGTAGACATGAAGTATTATTGATAAGAAAACAAAAGTACAAGTGAATGATATAACAAAATAAATAACATAAATGAAAGCAAGTAAATATAAGAAAACAAAACATAACAAAGGCTACAAATCAAACAAATCGTATTACGCAGATGTACCCATTAAACTGAAAACAACAAGCAACCACAGGTTGTAGATAGGGTTGCATATGTATTTCATCAATTAGATAGTTTTTGTAATTATATTTAACACATTAAATAGTTATATTATTCAATAAATAGACAAAAAGCTTTGCAGGATAACACAACTGGACCCGATCCAAATTTGACCCTTACCCAACATGCCAATTTTGACCATTCAATAACACAGGCATTCACATGTCAAGTTTTAGGAAAATAAGACTGATACATAATGATACAATTCTTTATGGTTCTATTACAGTACATCATTTCCACATTCATAAAGTAAATGATTCATACAGATCTTTTGTCACATTTTCACAATATTAGGAACTAGCAAGAAAACCCGAAAAACTCCTAGGACTCGAATCATACAATTGGTAGTAAAACGTTGATGTGATATCATGCACCATAATGATGTGATATTATTATACGGTAAACATCGATAGATTGTGACACTGTCTACTTTCTAGTGTCACTATGATCATGGACCATGTGAATCTTTTGCACCTTGCAACTGATAATTCTAGAACCAGACAAACTAACTGTTACCTAGCAAGTATGCATAGGAGGGTAACTCTTCGAGTCGCGTAATGTTTTCTTCCAAAAGTTCTTTTTCCAGCTGATGTCTTGTTAATTTCATCACAGCCTGCATAAGCATAATTGATAATATTAATATAAATAGTTAATGCATAGTGTTAAGTTGTAATGCTTTATTATATTCATGTTACATTGTTACGCATTGCTATCCACAAACGTAAAGAACCTATAAATAATCTGAAGAGGTTAACTTATAGGCCAATATGCCTGATCAATTCAAGTAATATGATCTTGTATGGGAAAGAGAGTACATACATTGAAATCCATGTAAGACGCATGTATGGCAAGCCACTGATGATCCATTAACGCGAATGCGATACAATACAGGAGATTAAATGCTGACTCATCATCTGCATAATAAATAAGGAAGCACATAATAAATATATAAAAGAAGAAATAATCAGTCAGCTTCATGCATAGCAATAAGCAATGTGCAACAAAGTAGCAAATAATTTACAACAAAAATGGAACCAAAAACCCCCTAACTGCAGGATGATCAGATGCCACTGAAAACTAATTTTATTCCTAATGTTTAGAGAAGACAATTTCGACTCGTCAATGGGTAAATATATATTTGGGTTAAACATTCTCCATCGGGTCAAATGGGCAAACTTGGAAAAATTTAGCTCAAATAGAAATGGGACAGATGGGTTGAAAGTAGTCCAAAGGGTATTTGAAATGTAGAAAATGTCATAAATCATTTTTGAAATAAATATAGTATCATTGTAATGAAATATAGTTTTTATATTGACATATAAGACAATTAAAATGTATGGCACTGTATTTACCTGCAAGAAACTTTAAGAAGGTCGCTCCAACCAAAGTCCGTGGTTTTACTGCACCGAGAAAACACCATTATCCCAAAAGAATCAAGATCGTGAACACATCTCTTCAAGAATTGTTTTTAGAAGCTATTGTATGAATTAGCATTCAGACTTTACTGAAAATTAGTTGGGATGACAACATAATCTGTAAATCATGATCTTTATTTTCTAGTTTCCTTTTCATCCAAACGGACTGTATTGGAGACTCCAAACATTTAAATAAACAAGTTCATCTATAGGGTTAAGAACCAGAAGTAAGACTTAAAAATTATAGCGAAATGCATGAATCAGATTTTCAACCACTGTCCTTTCCATTTTATTATGTAAAAAAAACAAAATTTGTAATTTCTTGCGTTTTAAACAATACATTTATCAAACCTGCTTCAAGGTCCAGCATTTGAATAAGCATGAATGTAATATTGACACCAGCTACAGCAAAAGGATATTCCCACATGGATCTGTCACCTTCCTGCTTTCTAAGAAGATCTTGAAAGGATTTCTGCATAAAATAAAAATTGAAGTATAAATTAAAAGCTGTTTAAACTTTATGTATTAAAAATTTGAAATAAAGGACATACTGGAAAATTCCTCGCAAAATACAATAAGTTCTCCAATGAGATAAATCCACCACCCCTATAATGGAACTCCAGGTGATTAGAAATTTAGAATACATAAAGATTAATGGTAAATTATATTGGAATATAACATAATAAAAAATTCGTACCGAAAATCAGTGGAAGGATCTTTTCCTTGCCAGCCCATTTCCTTCCACTGCTCAGAAATTAGACCATTGAGCTCTTCTTCAGGAAAGGCAGCTTTCCACAATGCTATCAATGATTCCTAAATTAACAATTAAATAAAATATAATGTGTGTTTATTCTCCTCAAACCTTATATAAGTATCAGCAGATAACTTAAATACACCTACTCGATGTTCGGGAATTGAACTATCATAGGCAATGTCTAGTCTGCTTTGCAGCTTCATTAAGCAATCCTCCTGTTATATTTAAGAAAAAAGTAGTATCAGAGTGAAAATATAGTTGAGAACATTATATATTAAAACCATGCACAGGCCAAACAAATTTTTATGATGATTAAAACCCAAATGTCTACTTTCTCTGTGCATATTACCAAGAAATAGAAATAGCCTTCAACGGTATAAAAGTTACCAAAAATTCAGATGCGCTTATGTTGTAAATTAGTCTAAAAACATGACCTGTGCAGGTGTCAACTCAAATGACGGGCAAGAATCTTCTTCTGTTCCCTGTGCACAAACGCATGAAAGGCCTCTGCCAAGCCATGCTGCTGATCCTGCCACAACCTCAGCTGTAATTTAAGAGATATAATGCACAAATGAGTTCCTAAGTCATTAAAATTTTACAGGCCTTGAAATATAAGAAGATTAAAAGAAACTAACAAACAGAAAAAAACATATATAAGCTCCAAGAAAGGGCAACTAAATGTCAAAATTTTTAACAAAAGTGGTTACAATTACAACTTACAACCACCCTTTTAAAGTTCAACTATCCATGAGACAAAAGCACCAACCAATTAATAACCATGAATGCATTTTCAGTCTAGGTTAACACTATTTATTGGATGACCTAAAGAGCAGGTCAAGGACTCACTGACTCAGAAGTCAGATGCATCAATATGCTTGATATTATTATGTAGGCCAACACAACTCAGCAACTCATAAAGGAAAAAGGTCTACCAAGCCAAATATGTATAGTTACACTCTGTTTCCATGATAAAATCAAACATCTACAATGAACAGCTTAAACAAGACACAACTTTGAGCATCAAAGAACAGATCCATACTTCAATTTTTTATTATTACTTATTCTTTTTTTTTTTCCTTTCTGTTTCAGTAACCATGAGAACCCATTACCGGAAAACTCAAGAGCATACAACTGCACCACCTATTGAAGGTTATACCCAATGTTTTTATGAAAAAAGAAATGGAATTTCAGATTTTAGATTCACAGTTATTTGTGCAAAATTCAAATTGGAGAGCCCTGGTAAAATTAACTTATTCTACCCCAAACTTAAAAAAAAAATAAAAAAAAAGAGAACCAAAACTGATAGAAACATAAGCAACCTCAAATCAATGCAAGTAATCATCTAAGTATCTAACATTCAATCAAAATGTTGATTTCTACAACTAAAACAACATACCTGAACTTGTATGACAAGTGTTGCTTCTATCAAGTCCTTGAGAAACCCTCCTAACCGCCACAAACGACGCACCACCACCGCTTCCTCTATCATCCATCACAAACAGCTAAAAACGCACTAGCTCGCCGTCATTCCGCCATAACTAACCTCAAAATTGAATAAAATAACTGAATCCGATCACTGCTTCAGAGATTGAAGAGATTAAACATCAAAAACACCAAAGAACGAACGGTGGCATTGATGCTTGAGAGAAAATTGTTGATGAAATCGGTAGGATTTTAGAAAGATCTGAAATTATGCGATATCTATTGTGCATCAGTGAGTGTAATGAGTGTGTGAATATATGTATGTATGTATGTATGTATCAAGGGAGAGAGAAGGCCGAAGGGTGAAGAAATATTTTATTTGGGTTCGTGTCTCTATATATCTATCTGCCTGCTGCTTATGAGAAGACGAGTATATGTGTGTATATATTAAGTGGTGTATATATTACGTGGACCGTGAGCAGTAGCGGAGGTTGAATCAAACTTTAGAGGGGGCGGGTGCGAAAGTAAACTATTTTAGAGATACGGACTTTATGTTTATTAAATAATTTCTATTATCGGACCGAAAATTTATACTACCGAGCCGAAAGTTTACATTACTGACGAAAAAAAAAGGGCCTCCTGGCCCCAAAGAAGCTTCACGAATGGTTGTGAGAGGGAAAAACACTAGATTGTAATTTTTGATTTATATTTTTAAGTGAAGAAAATTAAATTAAATTTTGATAATTTAAATTATTATCTATTAGTTGATAATAATAACGTATGATTAACTGGATTTATGTCTTACCAGTTGTAATTGCAGTAACATAATTATCATACATCATACTTGATTTGTATTTATTTTCCATTTGATTTCGCTTGTATGCTTTTTTTCCATTTCGTTTATGATCATTATTGTGAGTAAAATCTTATGTAAATGAAGTGGAAATGTTTGATGATTATGTTATTAGTTTGTTATTGGTAACGAAGGTAAAACTTGAAATTGTTATTAGTCAAATTGTTGGTATGATTATTATCGGTCGATAAATAATATTTAAATTAAAATATTCAATTTGCTTAATTTAAATTATTACTTATGAATCGATTATATTTAATGTTGATAATTCAATAATCTCACATATGACTTTTATTTGGTTTTCACTAGGATCTTGCTTGCACATAATTTATAAGTTATATTCCCTTATCTCACTCATAACCATCTTTCTATAAACGAAATTGAATGAAAATCATATTTGAGCCTAGATTTTTTTTAAACAACATATAATATACTAAGTTTAATCATCAATGTAAACTCTCGACTTCTTTAATAAACAAATGGATTGTTTGACAATTTCTGAATGATTAATTGTTGAATCAATAAGAGGTCTGAATCATTAAGTGTTGGACGATTAAGAGGTCTGAACTATTATGAGTTAGTATATCGCTTAATTATTCAAAGGCAAATGTCTGATCAATTTAAATAAGAGATTTTAACCATTCAACATTAGACCTCTTAACAATTCAGCATTAGTATAATGTTTAACCATTCAGAGAAAATTGTCTGAACCATTCAAACATTTGCTCGCGAAACAAACAATCTGAACTATTAAATGCTGAATCATTCAGACATCTGAACTATTAAGAGGCTGATTCAAATGCTGCCAAACAGCCCTTAAAACACATTACCATTAACATGTACATGCGAGAATGAATATAAGTTTAAGATGATTATGAATTGAGACTGTCCTTAAATTATGATAATTTAATATTCTAAAATTAATTTGATGAAGTTTATCATGAAAAGAAAGAGAGAGTATATTAGTTTTTATGATATCACTGAAACCATCGTTGGAGTTCTACTTTAAAATATATTCAAATATGCAAGTATTCACATTTCTCAATAGTGTATAATCAAAATCACTAAAAATTAAGCTTGAATGTTGTAATATGGATAATCCTAGTTTTTTTTATATTTTGTCACGATGAGTTTTCTTATTACCTCGTGAGGTTTATCTCGACAATATATATCCAGAAAGTGACAATAATAATTTAAAAATATATATATATATATATATATATATATATATATATATATAATGGAATTAGGTATCCTATAATGAACATGGTTCGAAACCAAACCGTGTTTAGGCCTCGATCAAATCCCAAACCTTCTTTCATGTCATCCAAACACACCTCTATCTTACTTCATGTATCTCATGATTTAGCATAGAGGCCAAACTTTTGGGCCTCATATGTGGATTGTGAGGGCAATATAGGTATAGATAAATTTAATTTGGTGGTTGATGCATGATGGAATGAAGATGTTTAAGAAGAGAATATGGATGATAATGAGTCAGGCTCGGAATGAGTTTGTATTCTATGGCGCAAGCCTGATCGTAAAACTAGTTCTCACTTGCAGCTTAGTAATTATCGGGTTTCTCGATTTCTTACGAGATCCTTATGTTGTGTTTGGTGGTTTAAACACGCTTGTTACATTTGTGTCATCAGAAATCCTAATCCTAAACTTGGCATAGAAAACTCCGCCAACTTATAAAAGTAGAACCAATAGTTTTGTGATTAATTTCTATCATGTTTAAAATATCATATACATTGTCACACGTCATATATAAAATAATATAGAAAAGTTTAAATATAATGTATTGTAGTATAAATGGTTTTGGTACGAGTAATCACTTTTGGATAACTAATAAGATGATTGGGGAATTTACATGGCGCACTACTTAAACATTTGAACGTTTCTCATTTCACATGAATATAAATATACGAGTTTAGGGCTGTAAACGAGCCGAGTAGAGCGGAGCCTAGCAAGGATGGGCTCGGGCTGGGCTCGTTTAAAAACCGAGCTAAGTCTGCTCGGCTCATTTATTTTAACAAGCTCAAAATCCGAGCTCGGGCTCGACTTGTTTATAAATTAGCCGAGTCGAGCCGGCTCGCGAGCCAATTTATTTATTTATTAAATTTATTTATGTGTATATATTCTCATATATATAATAATAAATAATATTTCTTACATTTGTTTATCTTGATTTCTTGAAAACAATTATACAAGGTTGTTCTTTCAAGAAGTATAATCATGTTTTTATATTTTAATAATTAGTTTCTCATCATAAAATATAAAAATAACCTTATGTGTATGGTGTATTTTATATAATATGTCATAATTTTGATTTAAAATTTATATAAATTATAACTTAGGTTTAAATTTTAGCGAGCTAATGAGCGAGCCAACGAGCCAGTTGACGAGCGGGCAACGAGCCGAGCTGACCTTGGCTCAGGCTCGGCTCATTTACAAAACGAACCGAGCCAACTTGGCTCTTTATAACGAATCGATTTCGAGCAAGCTTCAAACGAGTCACGAGCCACAAGTTTTTTGAACAGCCCTACCTCTAATTTCGATCGAAACTCATAAGACCCTTTATGCAAACGAACCCGTCCATATCATGGGATCTAGTATCCAAGATTCATTTTCACGTGACCTTGATATCCGGTTAACATGAAAGTTAACAAATTTTTGGAGATCATAAATGAAACTTGTTGGGCCTAACATTGATGGTTAATTGGTTAGGGGTGGTGAAAAGAAACACAAAGCACTATGATATATTTTCTTTTGGAGATTGTGAACCAGATCACTCGTTAACTTTGAGAAATTTATATGATCCCGTGATTAAGTCGATCTCTATAACAAAAATATGGATATTAAAATACCAATTAAATATGTATATTTTTGTTTACAAATCTTATATTACATAAAAAAGCAAAACATATTTTTGCTAATGAAGTTACGAAACTAGCAACATTCACGATTGTATGGTTGTACTATATATTTTAGCGTAACCTCAGATGTGAATCTTTAACCACTTTGAAATATGACGAATGAAAAATTATTTTGTCTTCGAGTAGAGTAGCATAGAGTCGGAACCAAACGATCATGGGTGAAACTAGAGGGAGTTCGTATGATCCATTAACCCTACAACCAACCAGGGTTTCTATTAACAAGAATAACTAGTGTCTTCATTTCTTATAGTTCGACTTTAGATAGCATTAGCAAAGCCGTTGAAACAAATGTAATTTTATCTATTGTAAACTAGTTGAAATACCATTAACAGTTGTCTTTAAGTGCATACGCGATATGAGAGATCATGGTTGGTTTAGGCAAACTTGGTACTAACTTGTGAGTTGGGACTTTTATTTGGAAAGCTGATTCCATATAAATACCTTAGTTAATTTTGATGCATATATTTATGGAACCTAACACGAGTATGTCAAATTGAAGACTAGAGGCGCAAACGAGTCGAGACGTTTGCGAGCTAGTTGAGATCGAATCGATAAAAAACTTGAAATGAGCCGAGCCTTATTTGGAAAGCTGATTCCATATAAAATACCTTAGTTAATTTTGACGCATATATTTATGGAGCCTAACATGAGTATGCCAGATTGAATACTAGAGGTGCAAACGAGTCGAGACGCTCGCGAGTTAGTTGAGCTCGAATCGATAAAAAGCTTGAAATGAGCCGAGCCTTATTTAGCCCGAGCTTCACATATTGAGCTTGAGCCTACTCGCGAGAGTAAACGAGCCATTTTTTTTATATATTTTAACTTAATTTATTAAATATATTATATAAATAATTATTATAATTATAAAATTATAATAAAAACAAATAAATAATATGTATAATATTATATATAAATTACATAATTATATATATATATAATTAAATATAACGATATTAAAAAATAATATTTAAATAATAAACGAGCCAAACCCGAGTTTGAAAAATTTTTGACGAGCCGAGCTCGAGTTCGAGGTCTCTTAAATCAAAACAAGCAAAGCTTGAGCCTGTACGAGCTCGGACTCGACTTTGCTCGTTTGCACCCTATTGACCAATCCCACTCGGGTCTGCCCCTACCTGTGAAAGTTTGTGATATATGACTTAGTTTAACCCAAATTGCTAAAATCGAAAATTGTTGATTTAATTGGTAAACCTGAAGCTTGAAAGTCTTAAAGTGTATATTAAACTGAATTTCATTGAAAAAAGAATAGTATAGAAATGAAACTCAAACGTGATGTATTCTTTTATGGCTGTAATTAGGGTGAGGGTAATTATGATGATAAGTTTGAAGCTTTATATATTCCCCTAATTATTTGTTGTGGTGGTTGATATCAATGAAGATACTCTAGAGCGTTTGAGAAAATGTGTAGTGGAGGATGAATAAAGTTGGAGCATTTGGATTCACTACATGTCTACATACGTTATGTCATTGGGTTCTTGATTCCCATTTCACTCAAAACTAAAGCTAATAGTATGAACAACCTTTCAATAGATCACCTCCTAAAAACCTATAGTCATATTCAGAAAGAGTGCTAGCAATGAGCGCTTTATTAGTCAGTTGTAAATCACTGAGATTGACTGGTATAAACCTAAATCGAGACCGGTTCTTATAAACCTATTAACTAAATCTAAATTGTAAAAGCAGGATAAGAGTTGGGATATTCGTTGTCACCTTTTTTAAGTTTCTAGATTAATAACTTCTTTGCATGATTATTCATTTTGTGTGCTTGGAGAAAGTATAACTAGATAAGTTAAAAGAACGTACCCAGTACTTGACTTTAACACCTGTTTTGCGCAAAGTCTGGGGTTGGATTATTGGAAATAATCTGTTTATATGGCATGTCGATCATTTGTATGACATAAATGGTCTCTAAAATTTATTTGATAAAAGTTATTGTAAATATTAACTAGTTAAAATGGTTATTATGATTTTTTTTCGGTCACTTTCTAATAGAGAGAATACATGGATTCTCGTTAACCTATCATAATCATCGATAGTCACAACAATCCCAAGAGATACCCCTCAAGAGCACCAATAAAGTTTCTTCCTCAAATCTCCAACAATTCAAGGTATCAAAACAAAATCATGACATCATCATCCTTATCAAACATCTCAATCTCTACAACTAAGTTATATTAATTTCGATGTCTAATTTCCTGTTAGTGATTGAAGAAACATGTTTAGAGTTATATATGTGTTCATGTTTCTAGATATAATCTACATGGATCGTTTCACGATCAAATATACACACCATTATCATCCATATTTATGTTAGAGGCTACAATGGCTTAAAAATATGACCTCAAAGTTACAAAATAGTTAAATAGGGATGGAAAGACTTTTGTGAGAAGAGATGGTAGGCTTGATACGGATATGACTGCTTATCACTCACTTTAGAATCAACCAGTTCAACTATACCCGTCTTAATTCCATCATTCAGGACAGATGGAACCAGGATATGGATGTGTCAAGTTGGTCGATCAATCCCTCCTTTGTTTCCCCTACCACCAGGCACCTTAGAATAGATTTGATTGGAAGGAGGGTGAGGAACAAAGTTTGACTACTGGGATCCCAATCCGTCTGCATCAGCGGAAAATGAAACTATCGAATCACGTGTGACTCCCTTTATCGTGATGAGAGGAATTGCTTAATCAGCATTTTTGTCAATCGACGAATAGTAACCTTACCAGTTGCTCTAAGGTTCGCTCTCATCATAGAAAAGTTAGAGCAATCAAATAAAAAGTACGGGGCTAAAATCAGTTAATAAAAGTTTTGTGGTCAAAACATGAAAAAAAACATAAACTAGTGTCCATTTTTCAAAGTTTGCACAAATCAAACTCTATCCAGACTCTATACCGTTTACAGCAAAACTCAACAAACGAAGAGGAAGAATGCAATCACCATTAATGGACGCTACAAGGACATTCTGGAGAAATTCAAACTCACAATCGCTAGGGTTTATACCATCTTCATCATCTTCGTTTACCTCAACCAATCTCCGGCATCCATATTCGCGTGTTTGGTGCAACAGCACTAACCCTAACAATCGCCAGAAAGCGAGAGTGACGACGGCGAAGGTGAAGGGGAAGGATAACGTTTGGAGCATCGATAACGACGCTGCGAACGGAAGACGCGGAGGAGATCGGCGGAAGAGCGGAGATAGACGGAGGGCGAAAGTGCGGAATTCGACGGTGAAAAGACGGAGAGCGAGTGAGAGTGATGAAGGAATTATGGTTTCTGGACCGATGTTGATTGAGACGGAGAATGTTTTGCAGACGCAGGTGTTTTTGTTATTCTTCTGATAAATTTGTGTTTATAATATAATTTTGTTTTTGGGATGGAGTTAGTGTAGCTAAGGTGGAAGATCAGTGAATTATAGTTTAATAGATTGATTTTATGCTTCCAGAAGCTAAATAGTTAGAAGTAGATGTAGTAGGTGCACTTTGAAGTTTTGTTGCCTTAGGTGGCCATTGGTAACTTACTAACTTGACATATGATGGTTGTAGGATGCTGGGATGTCATATTAGTTATTAGGTTTATGTTTCAGCGTATTTTATGCAGCTTATGCTTCAATATTGAACCTGTTTTCTCCAAATTGTTTAGAGCTTAGCTGTGTAGGCAAAGATCAAAGAGTGAGAACTTGTCAGGTGTGACCGTATGAATGGTTATGTGTTGGCTTGTTCTAATGTAATATGGCTTTTGTCTTTCAGGAACCTGTGATTATGCCACTATGGAACACATTTGCAAGTAGTGTTAGTGGGATATGGAAGGGAGCGGGAGCAGTTTTCTCGCCTATCACTGCTCAGATGGAACCGATAGAGGTTGGAAGAAACAACGAGCATCAGTTTGACTGCTATACTCTTTCTCGCATTGAGGCAGTACCATCCAAAGATGGAGGACAGAAATTTCATATTCTTAGGACAGTGAATTGGGTGACCTTGAATCCTTATGGTGAAAATAAACAGTTGCACAAACGTGGAAACAAAAGTAAAGAAGTGTCTGTGCTTGATGGAAGTAAGGGAAACTATGTACTGCCAAAATTTGAGTCTTTTGACTTTGAAACAAGTGATGTGATGGAAGAAGATGTTATGGGTATGGAGCCTGGTCTTGTGTTTTTTGAGGTAATGAAACAAACAAACAAGTTATATGTGCTTCTAATGCCTGTTTTGCCCATTATCAAAGAAAGCTTCTAGTGGTATTAGTTTTTTGTTGAAGGATGACATCTACAGTGCAACTAGAGTATGTGATGGTCAACATTAACATTAACTCTCTTGGCATCGACACCACCCAAGATGCGACAAGACTGGTTGACGCCTTTTGTAATTACTAACAAACTAGTGGTGAATTATTGGCTCCAAAATGGTGGTTGTTTCCTGATACATACAAACACACATCCTTGATTTCATATTTCTCTAGATATATCCTGGCATCCTCTAGAAATAAAAGATTTCAAACATCACAAAAAAAACCATAAATATTTCATATTAAATTTTCCAAATTAATCTAATTGTGTATGTTAAGAAGAATCTACATACACGTGGTTGTGTCTGTGTAGTACAGTATATAAGAATATTGTAAGTTCCTGATATTAGTGAGGTGAATAGAGAAGGGGCAATTCTTCAATCTGTGTTGAGATATTTGTAGTCTTTTGTAGAGATATGATCCAAACACCCCCAAGATGCAAAAAAAGAAAGGAATTAAATCTACGAAATAAAGGATAACAAGATGATGTTATGAGCATGACGGATTTCTATGACTTTCTGCAACAGTATCTGGTTGTTCTCATCTGCTCAAGTAGTATTTCTTGAAGAACATTAGTAGTCACTACTCAGTTATTTAAGTTCTAAAGTATGGCTCAATTCTGGGTTCCTGACTTGAATTTCAGTTGGTATATAGAATGACAACATAAGGCATTCCATGAATTTTTATATGCTGTAGGTTGATGGTGTTCCTAGATAATTTTGAATTAAACGAGTACCATATCAATTCCACACACCAAACCTTGTGTTTTATGCTCCCATATACTACTTAGTGTTACAATATTTCTTTTCTGTATGTTCACTAACATCAATCACGTTCGCTGTTATGCAGGATGGTTCTTATTCAAGGGGTCCAGTTGAAATACCTGTAGGAGAAGTCGATGATTCCAATTACTTTCTATCCCCAACATTCAAGTTTGAGCAAGTAAGTTCTTTTTGGCGGTTTTATCATGAAGTTAATGATATATTTTATTCTTTATGCATTGTAAGTGTTATAAATATGTAGGGGAAAGTTCTGGTTTGGACCTTAAGATTCAATACCAAAATTTAACAACTGGCTTAAGATTCAGTTTTCGAATCAGAGGTTTTCAAATCGATCCAAAATGTGTGTGTGTGTATTATGAAAATAGTAATATAGTCTACTAAAGGCTAATTTTAACGTAAAACTTATCAGATTGAAAATCCGGTCTCATCACTAAGAAACCAAATTTAAACAGAAAGAGTAAATATGAATTTGGTATGTTGTTTCTACAAAATTTAATGAATAATTAATTAGATTTTTGGTTTGGGTACAAAAGCATGTCAAACCGAATCAACTGAACTTAGAAACCCGAAAACCAAACTGATGAACACCCCTAGATTATTAAAAGACGTTCACAAAATATATTTTGTTCTCTTTGGACGGTCCACTGACTAAAAAGAGATTCACCTTTTGGAATTATTAACGATCTTTTTTTGGCAAAAGGAAGCTATTAATTTCAGCTTCAACATAGTTAAGAGGAAAATAAACGATGATTTTGGTTATGTCCATGCTTCAACAAACTTATACATTCACTTGATTGCCGGTTTAGAACTAATCATCAGAACAAAACCAATGTTTTATTAAAATATCATCATGGGCTGCAGCGCAAAGCATGAATATGAAGGTCTGTGTTTACAAGTGTGTGCATTATATTTTGTATCAAGTACAATTACAAGTTAAAGCAATAAGAAGAAAAAGGTTTCTTCAAAGTTCATAAATTGAATATTTGAAAATCATGATTTAAGTCTTTACTTTTGGATGGAGATATTTGTACAACACAAAAAACTAAAAAAAGTAAATAAATCTGTGAAAATAGATAACTTAGTATTCTTGTCCAAGTTGTTTGTATCATATTGATTAAAGTACATTACATGGTAAATGGTATATAAAATAAGTCCTCACCTTTTCTATAGTATTTTGTCCGAAGTTGTTTGGTTATATTGATCAAAGTACGTTACATGGTATATGGTATATAAAATAAGTCCACACCTTATTCTAAGCATTTATTGAACTATTGCTTTGGAGGGATAGCTAAGTAGCCTAAATTAGATAGCGTAGTTTGCTTTTTTTACATCCATAACCAGTTTATGGTATTTGACAACCTTGATTTTTTTTTATTCCCTCAGTTGAACTGTATTGTTCAACAGGATCAAGACCACTTACATTATTTTGCATTTCTCTATATACTGTATGTCTAACTATTTACTATTCCATCTGTTAGTGTTTGGTTAAAGGTTGCCACAAGAGACTGCGAATTGTTCATACCATTGAGTTCAGTGATGGGGGTTCAGATATCCAGATCTTGAGGGTTGCTGTTTATGAAGAGCAATGGGTCAGCACTGCTAATCTTCCTGACAAGAGGTATCATTACCTTACCTATATTAGATTACTAACATTTGAAATTAGATTATTTGTACAATATGGCTTTTGTAATCATCTAAAACTTTGAGTATTTATAGGATTGATTCAGAATAGAAAACAAAAGTTTACGAGCCAACCTGACCTGATCTGACCTGGACGGTGTAGCGTTTATAAGTCAACCTGACCTGACCACCGTTCCACCATGTCTCCCCAGTAAAAGCTATAGAGTTGATTCACAGCTGTCAAGTATAACTGTAAAGATTTTAGCGAGTATATAATGAATAACTTCCACTAGGCTATTAGAACCTTAACATTGAGTCTTTGCAATCTACTTCTGCCCCATGATTAACAAAATGGTATTGCTACTAATTCGACCTTTTTTATTTATTTTTGTTTGGCCATGCAAATAGTGACGTGGACTTCGACGTGAAGCCATTTTCTCAACGTAAAAGAGTTCAACCATCAGAATTGACGGGATCATGGAAGGTATTCGAGACTAGCGCCACTCCAATCTATGGTGAAGAAACAATGACAGAGGAAAACAACGATCCCCCATACGTCTATCTTTGCACAGAAACATTAAAGAAAAGAACCTCGCCGGAGAGTGCCGTCTACTTTGGTGAGGAAGAGGTGCTAGACATGGTGGATATCACAATGCTTTGGTTGCCAGGTGGTGTTACGGCTTATGTTGATGTCAACAAAGACGGGATCTTGTGTATTGGTGTTGGGTGGTATTCGGATGAAGGGATCAATCTTGTTATGGAACGGGATTATGGAACCGATGGAAAGCTTAAGGAGGTTCGATCAAAAACCGAAGTTAAGAGAAGATGGTCTTAACCATTTAAGTCATTTGTTGTGGTGTTATTCTAACGTGCATTACTTGTGTACATATTGTCTTTTTACCGTAAGTGGGTTGGATCATTTAGTGATACAATCAGATCCATGATCCAATCATCACTTTCAACAACTGACGTTCACAACAAAAATCAATTATTTAGGTTTGAACAATATTCATTCTTTTATTTGGAGTGTTAAGAGTATATTAACAATATATATAGATTCTTTTTTTTAAGTTTTAACAAAACACACGGGTCTATAACATGATAATTTTGTATAACTAGAAATTAAGCACGGGCGAACGGCGTGTTTGTAAACCTTGTTATGTGTGTGGTGTTGGTGACATTTTTACGGTTAAATATGAAAAAAAGGCACGAAGTTACTACAATTTGGTATAGATATAAAAAAGTTATATGTTTGGCATATTGCGACGTAGACAAACCTAACATTGAGTTGTTAATAACACTTAAAGAAAAAAAAATAACTGAGAAAAAAATATAAAAAGTTCAAACAGAAAAAAAATATGAAACAAAAAAAAAAAATACAAAAATCCAAAGTTCTAATCACACAACCAAGCAAATCTTTAGCAATAGTATTAAAACATTACATTACAAATTAATTTACTAAAGTAAGCCCCTTTTGTTAATGTACAACAATAATAGCATAATGTGCAAACAATATGCATAAGTTAGTAATTAGTATTATTTAAATTTTATGAAATTACATGCATAAAGCCATAGACACCTATCTATCCTTTAAATACATTTATTTCCTCTCTACTCCATCTTTCTTGATAAAAATTCTTTCATCTTCACATTGTTATACATGTGTTAACTATCTATTATTTGTTTCACTTGTTGCACTCCTTCAAGTTATTACAGTCTAATTCTCCTTTATTCACTTGTTGCACTCCTTCAAGTTATCACAGTTAAATTCTCCTTTATTCAATCCAAAAGATGTAATTCTCCTTTGCAACATCGTATACTTTATTAAACTTCATGGAATAACACATCTTAAATGTGAACTTAAAATTAGATGTTGGTATAATATTAGTGTTTCTTGTTATTTAACAAGGGTGAGGTTATTTTATAAAGTGTATTTTTGTTACAAAGTGTATTTTTGTTATAAAGTGTGAGAAGACATAATGAGGCTAACAAAATCACAAAAAAAAATTATATCTCACAATCTAAATCGCATTTCAAAAAAGTACTTCGGAGTCTCTGTTCCTCTCGTCGTCCTCTTTCATAAAAAAAATAAAAAAAAATTCATTGTGTATTTTATGACACAATGACGTCATTGTGTCTTTCATAAATGATACAATAAAAAACGTTAATTTTTTTTATTTTTTTTTAACTTTTCGTTTATTTTTTTTTCTTAGTGAGAACGGCTAGGGGAACAAAAGCTCGGAATTACTTTTTTGAAATTCGATTTAGATTGTGAGATATAATTTTTTCTGTGACTTTTTTTGACTCATTGTGTCTTCTCACACTTTGTAGCAAAAATACACTTTGTATTTGAACTTCTTTCTATTTAACAATACAAAGAATATGCTTTATCACGCACCCAATATAAATCTACTAGATTGAAATATATGCTCCTCTACTCAATCTTTTTCTTAAAAGAATAAAACAACGGCAACTATTATGACCGACTAGCAAGTTGTTAGACAAAAACAAAAGTTACAAAAGTATAAAAGTAAGTCGGAGTGCAAACTGAATAAACTTTAACCATCTTAGGATTTCCAATACGACTCCTAATAATCAGTCAGTTTTTCTTCCTCAATCTACTACTCAACTCAAAACTCAGTACTCAACTACTCGTCCAAACAGTTTTATTTAGGATTATAAACGAATCGAACGAACACGAATGTGGCCTTGTTCGTGTTCGTTCATTAAGAAAATAATTTGTTCATGAACTATTCACGAATGCTTACCGAACAAGATTTCTCGTTCATGTTCATTCATTCTAAAACAAACAAATACAAACCATCATATATGGATTTTATAATTAAAATCACAAAAATGATGTAATATCCACTGAATATAAATAATTACTTAACATAATCATTTCCAACATAAATTTTAAATGAAAGGACACAAACGAACGTTAACGAACACATTATCGAACGTTAACGAACATAAATGAACGAACGCAGTCTCTGTTCATGTTTGTTCATCTGACTAAACGAACAGAATTTTCTTGTTACTATCCGTTCATTTATTAAACGAACGAATATAAATGAACTTTCCGCCGAACGATTCACGAACTGTTTGCTGAATATTCGGTACGTTTACGGCCTAGTTTTATTCATATCAAACTAAAAACCCAAAATAAACGCCCAACACTAAGCCCATATATATAAATACCAAAAACCCAAAATCTTGAAAATAGCCCATATTGGCACTGATGACCCACTTAAGGCCCACATGCTACAAACTTCTTACCCTCTCAGTGTTCTCAGCACCTAGCCTCCTCTGCCACCGGCTCCTGACCACCGGACCGCCGTCGCCGGCGACCACCGCCGTTGTTGCCTCTGCTCACCGCCTCTTACGTCACACAACACCACCGCACCGCCGCCATTCTCCCCGTCGCACCGCCGCCCTCCGCCTCTCGGTCGTCGTCTTCTGCTAGTGTAAATTGAAATTAAGGTACTTTTTTATATCTGTTATTGTGTTTTTATTCTTTTAGTTTTGATTTCGGATGTTTAATACGTGACTATGTTATATGTCAGTATGGCTTTCTTAGGTGAATATCAGAATATGTGAATATATAAGTGTTTCATTTAGGAATTCAGGTTTTTCAATATTAATTGTAGATTATCAAAGTTCAGTTAATGATTTGATTGATCGTTTATTGTAAGGAATTTGTCAATTATATCATTATGACTGCTTTATGTGTTTAAGAGACTGTTTTAGGGGCTTTTTTTATATGTGCATTGTATTCGATTGAATACGCATAACATTTTCAGTCAATTGAAACATCAATACATCATATTTCAAGTTTTGAAGATATTCTGAATCACTTTAAAAGTATGAAACTTGAAAAGAACAGTTCTAAGCTAAAACTGTATACTTATTTTGAACTATTGGTTTAATATTATGTATCTTTGTGTTTTTTTTTTATTGTAAAGAATTGATTGTAAATTTGGGTTGTATGGTTTGATTTTGTTACTGACAGCAGATAGTGGATACTTTGCTTCAGCATTGTGGATCTGCCACTGTTCGGCAGCAATGGTGAGTTTTGTTTGTTTTGCTTGTCTTAAAATCTTGTTTTCTTTTCAAAAAGTGATTTTTAGGATTTTTTTTTTATTTAATTACAAAAGGCACTGGGACTCTGGGAGGAAGAGGAATGTATGGAGAAAAGATGATGCCTTGCAGCTTATTTTAATTGCAATCTGCATTTTAAGTTGTGTAATCAAGAAATATATATGTTTGCTTTAGGTTTTTGTTAGGATACAATTGATGCATAGCAATGTTTTGGTGTTTAAGACATGTCACAAATTGAATTAACCAAGGTTTAAAAGTACGGAATCGAGCCTCGAGGCGTTTTCCCTTCGCCTGATGAGGCGTAAGCCTCGAGGTGAACCGAGGCGTAAGCCCGAGGTGGAATTAAAAAATAAATATAAAAAATGTATATTTTATAAAAAATAAAATACAGACTAATTTCATCATCGGATTCATCAAAAACATCAAAAACACACATTAAAAAGACATGGAATGTTTGAAACTGACACAAATAGTCTAAAACATCGAAAACAAACACTAAAACCCCTTGAGGCGCAGGTTTTCTTACTGCCTCAGCCCTATGAGGCGCACATACAAAATAACCCCTGAGGCGCCGCCTCATGTTTGTTTTCTGGGCGCCTCGCCTCGAGGCGCACGCCTCAACCGTTTTTTAAAACTATGGAACAATCATTTTAAACCTTTGCATCAGATAGTTTGCCACCAAGTACACAACTACCGTCTCCATTTTGGGTTTTCAATATTGCTTAAGAAATTTCCCACCACTTTCCAAGTTAAGGCGGTCATGGTGAAGGTTTCTTTCGTATCTTATCAAAGCATAAGAATTACCCAATAAACATACAGTGATACAGATACAAGTTTTCAGAATATAGACAACATCAAACATTTTTTGTGGTGTTTGGATGTGCATTTAAACTGATTATGTGATCTGAAGAATCAAAATCAGATAGTTAGTTGCTTAAGCCTAGGGATAGTTAGGTAATTATACATTTGTCACAATAATCAGTACTGAAGACATGGGTAAAATTGATTATGATTGTTTAAGTTCTAAGTTCATATTAAGAAGCGGGAAAGGATTTTTTTCTCAAGATAATCCACTATTGTGATGAATGTAAATGTTCCTATACATTCCTAGATTTAACCAGCTAATTATCTGATTCAGATCACAATAATCACTTTAATAATGCACCTTTAAAGGTGATAGTTCAAACTCATTTTCCCTCGCCTTCTCTTTTGAATATATAAAAGTGTTGACTGTACCTTCAATGAAAAAGGTCCTGCTTTTACTTTAATGGGGGAGTCTAAACGTGTTTCAATATCACCCAGCTATCTGAACATGAAATAGAAGAAAAAGAAAAGCGATAGGATACTACTTAATAGTGCAACCGCATAGAGAGTTTTATACTTTTCTTTGAAGTTCTAGTTTTATTGAACATAACATGCGGGAAAACAGAATATGTAACATCATCATTTGAACTTTAACAATTTCCTCACCTAGTTTGGATCGGGACATGGATAACTTGAGTCAAATTTGGCTTTCAGTTACCTATTTTTTCATTTGGCTTATTTTCGTCAATGAAGCATGTTAACTGTTCAAAATATTATGATTTGGAATTTCATTAATAATTTCCGATCAGTTGCACCAATTACTCCATCTATATGCTGATATAAATCAACCAATCACCTTGAAAAATGTTGGAACCTGATAGACTGCAATATGGTTAATATTTGCTTCGTTTGACCTAATCTTTTCACTTATTTGAATCACCAGAGCAGGGCATTGCATAGTTTATCAGGCACACGTCTATGCTGTTCTTCTGGAGGTAAGCATACATGTGAGCGCCTTTTTGAAGTTGATTTTAAAAGGGGTACAGTATCTTTTATTTTTAATGGTGGACGTGCTAAAGCTTCAAACTTCAAGCCTCTGAAAACTTATTTTCATTTAGGAAGCCACATTAACCGGTCTTATTCAGCCTTCCCCTTTCAACCAGCTTTTCGAAGTAGTTCTCGAGATAACATGTTACCAGTGAATTCAATTAGCTATGGTGTAACCAATGGTGGATTTGGAATTTTTGCACCCAATAAAAGCGTTCTTTCCAAGAGGTTTTTCTGTCAGTCTCCTAGAGCAATTTTACCAAAAAATGCTGTCGCCGATGGAGAAAAAAGAGGGAAAAGCACATCTTTTCTTGCATTTACTAAGCATTGGACACAATCTAAGAATTTGAATCACAAGAAGCGTTTAGGGATTGAAGGAAAAACATATGCGAAATCTAGTTCAAAAGCTATTGAGAACGATGATATGTTAACATTAAAAGATCCACCTGTTGAAGATGGCAAGAAAGAAGGGGATTTAATAGTAAGTGAAGGTCAATTGGCTAATACTAAACCGAAAAAAAAGCAGCAACCCAAAACTAAAAAAAGTCAAGAGAAGTCTACTGTCACTTCTGAGGAACCAACTGCCCAGTCAAGTTCTAGAAATGTTTCTCGATCAAAGAAGTCAAAGTCCTCCAAAAATGATTTAGGCACTCCTGCTTCAGAGGTTAGTAAAACCTTAATTTTTATATGTATGCAGTGCTGCATGTAGAGGTGGCAAATGGGTGGGTTGGTAACAAGTGAAAACACATAACTTATTGCACAGGTCAAAACTGGGTTAAAGCTAGCTCTTTTGCTTTTACTCTGACCTGATACTGATAAAACATAACTGAAATGATCCATTTGTATGTAAATGGGTTAAAATTGATTGTATGTTTATTAGCAACATGTTAATAGAGTGCTAACATTTTCAGGTTACCGCAAACAGCAAGCCTGCTATTGAAGTGAATTTGGAAGAGGAACAATCCAAAGGGGCAACAAACAAGAATAATAAGAGAAAATCCAAAACTCAGTCCAAATCTTCTACAAAATCAAATGAGGCAGTGCAAGTATCGCATGTCACTGAATCACCTATGAATTCAAATACCAACACAAGTGTCAAGAATAAGATAATAAAGCCCTTGTATCCTCCCACTGGCAAATCTGTTGTTGTGGTGGAATCTGTGACAAAAGCAAAAGTGATTCAGGGGTATCTTGGGGATATGTTTGAAGTTCTTCCTAGTTATGGTCATGTAAGGGATTTGGCTGCCAGGTCTGGGTCTGTTCGACCTGATGATGACTTCAGCATGGTTTGGGAGGTTCCTTCTGCTGCATGGACTCATCTTAAGAGCATTAAGGTCGCATTAACCGAGTATGAATTCTATTCTCTCACAAATTGTATTTAATGTTTGTTTCTAGTTAATAAATAGAATTTACGCATTGTTAATAATTTATCATCATCTAAGTATAAATCTATAATAGTTCAATTTAGGTTGTGTTTTTATCTCAGACGGGTCAAAGAAAAATTTAGCTAAACGGGAACAAGTTGAACGTCACACAAAGCTTATTATCAACCTTCAAGATTTTTTTATTTGAAAATTTGAGATTTTTTTGTAATAATGTTGTTTTTGCAATCATAATTAGCATGTTCATTCCCTAAACCATGCTTTGAGCAGGATCTTATTGGGCATATTTTTAATTAACATGCTCATTATTTAAAGAATAAGGACAAAAAATGATAGCGGGTCAAACCAATCTTATCTGCATTCTCAAGGACCCATTTTAATTTGAAACCGTATGGCCTATTACCAATCCTACCCGGCGTAGATGTATTGGCATTTCTACTTCTAAACATGATAAGAGTGAGTGTAGTTTTAACCATTACATATTGTTAGAAGGTGTTTGGATGTGCAGTTATTGCAATTTGAGATCATTACTTGTTTATAGGTTTGGATAGATAAGTAATAATATAGATGCCTTATTAATCAGTTTGCTTACAGCAACTTGTTTATAGCTTGGGATAGTTAGAAAGCATCATAGTTTGTTAACACCATCTTATCAACTACAATAATAAATGCTATTCACTAAAATCTAATACAAACATGTTTCATGTGTCTTTTGTTTACAAGCTTTTTTAAAAGAACTGGCAAGAAGAGAAAATAATCTACTTTTCTAATTTTAAGAGTTGTAATGTGTTAAACAAATTATTACAACATCAATTTGATGATTTCTGAATAAAGTCATTCTGGAGGGTAATTTTTGCATGTGAATACACTTTGTATGACTTTTGACCTTTGACCTGTTTGACCCATTCACCCCTTTGACTTATATGCTTCTTAGTTAAATCTTTTAGATTAGACGTTAGAGATAAAACAACCTGGTGCTCACTTGTATTTGTATTACTTATCATCTTGTTTTCTTCTTTTCCAGAACTGAAAATCTTATCCTTGCATCTGATCCCGATCGTGAGGGTGAGGCTATTGCTTGGCATATCATTGAGATGTTAAAACAACAAAATGCTTTGCCTGAAAGTATAAATGTAGCGCGGGTTGTTTTCAATGAGATAACTGAATCCTCCATTAAACAAGCCTTACAGGCTCCAAGAGAAATTGATTTTAACTTAGTTCATGCTTATCTTGCCCGCCGTGCTCTTGATTATTTGATCGGGTTCAACATTTCACCATTGTTATGGAGAAAATTACCTGGTTGCCAATCCGCTGGTCGGGTCCAGTCCGTTGCTTTAGCCCTTATATGTGACCGAGAGACTGAAATTGATAAATTTGAACCACAAGAATATTGGACAATTGAAGGCTACTTTAAGCACGGAAACGGTTCTAGAAACTTAACATGCCCTTCACACTTGACACATTATGACTCCAAAAAGCTAAGCCAAATGTCAATCACTTCTCGTTCAGAAGCAATTGATATTGAAAACAAGATTAACTCTTCGGAGTTCAAAGTTGTTGGATCGAGCAAAAAAAACTACAAAAAAACATCTTCACCTCCATATATTACATCCACCCTTCAACAAGATTCCGCAAGCAAACTACATTTTCCATCATCATACACAATGAAACTTGCTCAAAAGCTATATGAGGGGGTTAAGTTGCCAGATGGCAAATCAGCAGGGTTGATTACATACATGAGAACCGATGGATTACACATGTCTGATGGAGCTGTTGAGGAAATTAGGTCATTTGTTAAAGAAAGATATGGGCAAAATTACATCCCTAATATTGCCCGGAAATTTTTCAAGAAGGTAAAAAATGCTCAAGAAGCCCATGAAGCGATTAGGCCTACAGATATAAAAAGACTTCCCTCGATGCTTTCTGGAATTCTTGATGAAGATAGTTTAAAGTTGTATACTTTAATATGGGCTCGTGCAATTTCATGCCAGATGGAACCTTCGGTTACCGAACAAATACAAGTTGATATTGGG
This sequence comes from Flaveria sonorensis, assembly GCA_025506505.1. Classification (NCBI taxonomy): domain Eukaryota; kingdom Viridiplantae; phylum Streptophyta; class Magnoliopsida; order Asterales; family Asteraceae; genus Flaveria; species Flaveria sonorensis. The sequence goes on from CM046429.1 coordinate 7,623,043, forward strand.
AATACTAATGGGTCGATTATCTTTCGGGCCTCGAGCTCAAGAAAAGATTTTCTGGGCTTCCAAGCTGTATATAAGGATGTTGAAACTAAGATAATTAAAAATGATGAAGATCAAGAAGATGAGCATAACATGTCTTTTGAGGTTCTTAATAATTTGAAAATTGGAGATCAAATGAATCTTGGGAAATTAGAACTTAAAGAACATCATACTCAACATCCTCCTCGGTATTCAGAGGGTAGTTTGGTAAAGAAGATGGAAGAGCTTGGTATTGGTAGACCGTCTACATATGCAACCACAATTAAAGTCTTGAAAGATAGGAATTATGTGACTTTAAAAAACCGGGTACTTTATCCTGAATTTCGTGGGCGTATGGTTTCTGCATTTTTGCTTCATCATTTTTCTGAGGTTACAGACTATAGTTTTACTGCTGATATGGAAACTGAACTTGATAACGTCTCGGGGGGTATGACAGAATGGAAAGGTCTTCTTAGAGATTATTGGACAAGATTTAGCAAGTACTGTGAACGGGCAAGTAATGTTCATATTCATCAGGTGGAGAAAATGTTGGAAAAAACATTTGGTGATTTTTTGTTTGCTTCTCTTCCTGATCAAAGTAGAACATGCCCAAGCTGTAAAGAGGGTACTTTAATTTTCAAAGTTAGTCGATTTGGTTCGGGTTATTTCATTGGTTGTGATCAACATCCTCAGTGCAAGTAAGTCCTTTTTTTATATAAACATTCCCATAATCTTTGCTAATTTCTAGTGTTTTTTATTGCATCATGGGCGAAGTTTGCTTGTGGTCAACTTTTGTCTGGTTGGCCTGTAAACATCCCCCCATAATTTGGACTTTTTTGTATAATTTAGCGGGCCAAATATCATTCTGAAGTTGTACTAATAATAACTTTTTAAAGGTATATTGCTAAGACATTATATGGTGAGGATGATGACGATTCAACCCCAGAAAACGGTCGAGCTGTAGAAGAGCCAAAGGTTCTTGGTCTGCATCCTGACTCTAATGAAAAGGTTAACATCTCTCTTTATATCTTTTTTGCTTATTAAATTAATCTTTTGAGATATGTTTTACCCTAATAATTAAGTGTAACATAAATTCATACCATTACATCTCACCCTCCACTGTTACTTTGTTTCACATCATTCTAGATTCTATTAAAGGATGGCCCATATGGTCACTATGTTCAGCTTGGTGAAGACAAAAAAGGACACTTGCCTAAACGAGCTTCTGTTTCCCAGGTATATCGACTAATTTGATGAATCTCTGAATTGAAAGCAACTTATAATCCTGTTATTTACAAATCCTAATTCTTATGAAGATGTTTTATATATGATATACTGATCATTGCTGGGCTGTAAATGAACAGTGAACTGCATGTTCTGTGAACCATTCAGTAGGAAGTTTGTTTGTTTATTAGATAAACAAGAACATGAACGAATAGACGTTTTGTTCGTTCATTTACGGCCGCGTTGATAATCGATATATACATATTTTCAATAAAATAGTATATCTGCACGAACAAATTTGAACCAACTTATAGGAAAATTGATATTATTTGTATTTGAATTAATTTTTTCAAGGGCTAGATTTTGAATATATTAAGCTTTTTCGTGTATGATATGTATGACCTGTGTTTATAATTAATATCTCTGTTTATGAGTTTTAATTTCGAGGTAATGTGAACACAGATTTCGGATATTAGCTCTATTACCTTGGAAGATGCTCTTCAGTTGCTTCGCTACCCCATCACTTTGGTATGCTTTTTAACCAGATTAAATTGTTTTACATTCCATTTATTTGTATCAAGTTTGTGTTGTTATTTGTGAATAGAGGTGACAATTTTAACCCATTGACTAAGAAACTAGTCGATTTGCCTTTTTTGTTTTGTTTTGTATCTCTAACGAGTCAACAGGTAAAACCAAAGAGTTTATGGTCAAATGGATTAAGAGTCACCCGAAGTTTATTTCTTATGCATTCAACCGATTAAAATATGATAGTTCTTGTATTCATATTTACCCTGCTGTTTAAACTAATCTGATCTGGAACTATTGTTAGGGAAAACATCCTGATGATGGCCAACCAGTGGTACTAAAGCTAGCAAGACATGGGTTATCGGTAAAACATAGACGCACACAAGCACCAGTACCCAAGGTATGCTAATATCTATCTACTCATCAAAATGGAACAACTTAAAAATAACTTCAAATGTAATTGGTCTAATGAGTCAAACGGTAGAAAAATTGTTGAAAGTATAATTTTAATGCAAAAAAGTCAAATGTATCAAAAAGTTGTTGGTTTTATTAATAAAAGGACATAATGCATTTGCGTGTCAAACAACCTTGTTTTGACATGAGCCTGTTCTAAGCACTTGCTCAACTTTGGACAAATTTTGAGCCGTTTCAATACATTGATTTGTATGCATTAAAAAATATACACGCTCGACAGATTTTGACCCGTTTGACCAGAGCTAGTTTGACTTTTCCTAAAGATCCATTTTACATGTTTATTCGTTTAAAGTGTTCAACTTTTAACATTTGAACATGGATGCAGAACACGAATCCGAATGAGGTAACCCTCGAGAAAGCTTTGAAGTTTTTGACGGGTAAAGATGCAAAGCAAACCGGGCGGCCGAAGAAGAACAAAGATAAGGAAGCAATTGAGGTTTTGTAGCTTTAGGTGTATACTCCTCACAAAAGAACCAAAACTATCATTATATTTTTAATAATTTATACGAATTTGTTTTCGTCTTCATGAGCAATTTTGATATTCTTGGTTTGTTTATTTACAAGGGCATTGTTTCTGAAAAGTCTCAGGGCATAGAATTATTGTTTTAGGCTTTTAGTGACACATTTCATGCCAATGTATTAGGTTGATTTGTACCCTTTTGTTATCTTGTGTACAAACATTCATCATCTAAAATAAAACAAATTTATATATAAGTTAAAACTTTGCTGTTCTTATTTAAAAAACAAGAATAAGCGCGGTATAAGTGAAGATTTTCCTTCCTGTTACAAGTTTCTTCAATTCTCTAGCAAATATTGGTGTTTTATTAATGATCAAAACAATGATGATACAATGTAATCAATTATGCATTTTGTTGAGGGGACATAGGTTATTTATATTTGAATTATGTGTGCTTATTTGGTTCTTGAAGTTTGAAGTTTACTATCTTCAACGGTCTCTGGATCGAATGTGCTCATATATGTAAATATATCGATACGCGGTTGTGTTTAGTAAAAACCAGCTTTATAAACTATGAGAACACATGAATATTCTTATGTAATGCTTGTTACATGAAGTGTATGAGAGAAGAATTGGGACAGGTTGAGTTTACAAAACCGTCCTATGTAATATAGTTAAATGTTTATGTAATTATCCTGTGTATAGAGCATAGATATAATGCAATATGAATTTTCCATAGAGTATTGTGAAATCCGTATTATACGTTGTGCTTGACTGCTCAATGCGTATAATGGGAAGAGAGAGAGAAAGTAATGGTTATGTAGTGTTAAAAATTTTGTATGTATCATAATTAAAACAATAAGGACATACAAGTTTTTTATATCAATTATTAAATCATTGTGTTTGGCCTTTTCTTATATTTTACTTCGAACTAATTTACCTAATTATAAAAACTTTGGCAGGTAATTTTGGTTCAATTAAAGTATGATTTGGATTAGATAGTGTTTGAACAAATAAAACTAAATTTAAAAAACTTGAAAGCTTAATTTGGGTTGGGCCCTCCTAAGGGTCCCACGTATGAGATTCTTCGCGATCCGGTTTTTCCGGATTCTACGCAAAGTGGGAGCTAAGTCAAACACTAGACATGCCTTTTTTTATTGAAATTTTTTATTAACGTGCTGGTTCGATGATCAAGCTTCAAATTAATGTAATTTCTTTCTAATTGACTTTAAGAAAGCATATGATTCTTTTATAAGGTTTTGTGATTGATGGCTTCATTGGATTCATGCTTGTTTGAGGTCGGTTAGGGCATCGGTTCTTGTGAATGAGAGCCTAACTATGAAATATGAGCTTGCTAGAGGTCTTAAACAGATAGATATTCTTTCTCTTTTCTTGTTTATTTTAGCTATGAAGGGGCTCCATACTGTCTTAGAGGATGCAATGGCTATTCGTGTTTTTTGAGATGTTCGGGTTGGAAATGAATGATTGTCCCATTTATTTTATGTGGATGATGCGATTATGATAGGATAGTAGAATCTTAAGAATTTTAGAAGAATTTTTACTTGTTTTATTTGGCTTTAGGTCTGAAGATCAATCGATTTAAATCAAATTTTTTTACGAGATGTTAAACAGATAAGCTCCCTTTTACTTTTATTGGTTTACCGGTGAGAGCTAAATATTGACAATTTATCATTGATAGATTTCATAATAAAGTTTTTAAAATGGAAGCTAGTATGCTATCCATTGGACGGAGGTCAATGTTGATTTCCGCTAGGTATCTACTATTTGTCTCTTTTTAATAATACAACCAACTTAGGAAAATTCCTTAACCCAAATAGAATTTGGTTATGGCATCTAAGGAAAAGGAGGGATGGGGATAGGAAGCTTGCTCTATGAATGGAGATGAAGATTTGCTACTTGTAAAAATGATCTTTGGGTAAATGTTATAAAAAGTTCGAATTGAGCCAAGTTTAAACGACATCGAGCTCATATTATGGCTCGTTTACTAAGTGAGCTCGGGCTCAAGCTTCAGATTTTAAGTTCGAGCTGTCTCTTGAGTCGAAACGAGCTTTTTGTTTATATGATTTTTTATTTACATATTAAAACATACAAATATATGTTTACATAAATGTTCTTATTATATATTATTATGATAAAAATAATTAATATTTATTATGCTATATATAAAAGGTATGATTACAAATAAATATAAAAGTAATCAATAAAATAAAATTTTAATAATTTAATGATAAATGAGCCGAGCCCGAGTCGAGCTCGAACTTTAAAAATTTCCGACGAGCTGAGCTCGAGCTTTAGAAATAAAACTACAAATGAGCCGAGCCCGAGTTGAGCTCGAACTTTAAAAATTTCCGACGAGCTGAGTCCGAGCTTTAGAAATAAAACTACAAATGAGCCGAGCCTAAGTCAAGCTCGAACTTTAAAAATTTTCGACGAGCAAAGCCCAAGCTTTAGAAATAAAACTACAAATGAGCCGAGCTCGAGCCTTCTAAAACCAAAACAAGCTAAGCTCAAGCCTGAGCAAGCTCAGGCTTGGCTCGGCTCGGCTACCCCCTAAATTGACAGGTGACATGAATGTCAAGAATTCGATGGTAGGAGCCTCTGCAAGAGCTTATGCAAAATGCCTTTTGTTTTATTTCTTTTACATTATACAGGAGAACATATGGAATAACAAATACAAAATGGAAAACTAATAAACGTAGGTAAGGGAATTGGGGAGTGAATGATGCTGTGAATAAGGAATGATGGAGAGAGAATCATCAAGAAAATATATAGATTCCAATATTCCCCTTAAAGTTGGAGTATGTAAGTTTTTAATGTCCAACTTTTCAAGTAAAAACCTTAGTTTTGCATTCCTAATCCTTTAGTAAAAATATCAGCTATTTGCATTTTGTTATCAATGGGCATGGGTTGAATTTCATTTGACTCCACTCTTTCTCGGACAAAATAACAATCCATTTTCACATGCTTGGTTCGTTCGTGGAAAACCGGGTTGTTAGCAATGTGTCTGGCTGCCTGATTGTCACAAAATAAGGGGGTAGGGCCGGTAGATTTGACATCTAATTCACTTAGCCTGTTTCGGGATTTTCTAGTAAATGGATTTTCAAGAGATAGGGGCGCCACCGAGGAGGACAACATAGCCTGTTTCGGGATTTTCTAGTAAATGGACATCCAAGCCATTCAGAATCACTATAGGCAGTGAGGTTGTATCCCCCTTCGCTGGGAAGGAGTATACCTGGTCCTGGTGTCCCCTTTGTAAGATGCTAAAAGACTGAATTGAATATTATTGATAGGTTTGGTTATAATATATAGATAATATAATGCAAACCCTAAAACCTAACTGGGCCCGTGGGCTCATACTAATAACCCTAATAATATCGTCTAATACTCTCCCGCAGTCGTAGCGGAAGTAACCTGATGCTATGACTGGGAAACAAAAAAAAACATAAAACAATAATAATAAGATAAATATGCTTTGATCGACTTGACTATCCAAGCTATTGCCAACAAACGATATTGTACTTGATGTTGTCATCCATATTTCAGTTGATTGTGCTATCCATAGTTTGCTTGATACTTCATGGTTCTTGATTCTTGGAATAATAAGTTGAGACCCGGCGACCATAGTCGTTGGCGATGTCTCAAGGCTAGCAAGAGGCACTCTTTTGGATCCATAGATCAAAAGATGACATAAGTAGATACAATAAAAATAAAAGAAAGCAAGACCGGTGACCGTGGTCAGGTGGCAGTCTCTTGGATCCGTAGATCTAAGAATAATAGAAATATTTAATCAAACCGTAGTTTGAGATTGGCGGCCGTGGACCGTGGTCCTTGATGCGGCTAAAACACCGATAAACGAAAAAATAAAAAGAACAAAGAAAACATAGTAACCGCTGCAAATTGGGAGCCATAATCCAGAAAAAACCAAGAGAATGGATGTAAACGAACCAAGAGAATGGATATGGGTAATAGGTTTGAATCCTCAACCGATAACGAAGAAACTAGAAAATAGATAAGAACGAAACAGAAGACGAAGGTGGGACAGGGCGGCGGCGGTGGCGGCACACCGCCCTGTCTAGGGTTTGAACTCGATGGCGAGGCTAGGGTTTGTATGTTTTTGTGGTGGTGCAGCGAAGAAGAAGGTAACCAGAACCCTAAGGCTCTGATACCATGTAAGATGGTAAAAGACTGAATTGTATATTATTGATAGGTTTTGTTACAATATATAGAGAATATAATGCAAACCTTAAAACCTAACTGGGCCCGTGGGCTCATACTAATAACCCTAATAATATTGTCTAATACCCTTTAGGTATCTCAAAACTTGATGCACGACGTCCAAGTGAATCTGTTTCGGCTCAGCAACGAATTGGCTTAGAATGTTGACGGAGTAGGCAATGTCGGGTTTGGTTGCTTGTAAGTATAGCAATCGCCCAACTATGCGTCGGTATCGGGTAGCATCGACCTTGGGTGTGTTGTCTTCTTTGTCTAGTTTTAGGTTCTAATCCATTGGAAAAAGGGCTCGGTCAACATCCTTGTAAACCAAAATCCTCCAAGATATCCAATGTGTACTTTCTTTGGCTTAAGACAATGCCCTCAGATGTGCGGGCCCCTTCAATCCCAAGGAAGTATCTTAAACTTTTTAAATCTTTGATGTTAAATTCCTTGTTGAGTTTGTCTTTTGTATAACGAATTTTTGAAAGGTCATTGCCCAATATTACCACATCATCCACGTAAATTAGAGCTGCGATGAATGTTTTGCCCCTCTTGAAAATGAAAAGGGAATGATCAGCTTTAGATTTTTTGAAATCAAGGCCAAGAAGAAATGTGGTGAACTTTTGATACCAGTTACGAGAGGCTTGTTTTAAGCCGTAAAGGGACTTTATTAGTCTACAGACCTTGGTCCCACCTTCCTTTGAAAAACCTTGTGGAACCTTCATATACACCTCTTCATCTAAGTCTCCATGTAAAAAGGCGTTGTTGGGTGGATAGTCCATTTCTTGTTAACTGCAATAGCGAGGAGTGTTCTCACCGTGACAATCTTGGAAACAGGTGCGAAGGTGTCATGGTAGTCCACTCCTTCCATTTGAGTGAAACCTTTAGCAACAAGGCGTTCCTTGTATCGTTCCACTTCCCCATTTGGTTTGTACTTTATTTTGTACACCCATTTTGAGTCAACAGCACGTTTCCCTTCTGGCAAATCTTCGAGAGTCAACATACCATTTTCTTCTAGAGCTCGAATCTCTTTCATCATAGCTTCTTTCAATCTTGAGTCTTGTACAGCCTGTCCAAAATTTTTTGGCTCATTATTAGAATTAATGGCCGCTAAAAAAGATTTGCGAGTTGTGGAAAATCTATCATACGAAACGAAATTAGAAATGGGGTGTACCGTTGATGGTTCTTGAGTTGGTGCGGGTTTGGTGTGATCAACCGATGAGGGGAGGTTGACATTGTAGTCATTGAGATGTGCTGGTTGTGACCGACTTCTTATTAGTCGAATTGGTTCTTGAATGGGGGCTGTGTTCCCATCGCCTTGATTAGTAGTTGAGGCCTCGATGTTAGCATTTGTGTGGCCCGGTTCCTTGTGGCCCAAGGAGTTGTCCATAGTTTGACTTTCAGGCAAGACCTCATTTTCTTGTTGGGCTGTTTCTTCTGAAGTAGGCATGGCCCCATCCATTTCTTCACTCACTTTGGTTTTGGGCTTACTTTGGTTTTCATCACAATAAGATTTGTTGGGCCACTCTAGAATGTCTTTCCTTTTCAATGTCATCAAAAGGGAATCGTTCTTCATGAAATTTTATAGGTCTGGAGATTATAATTTTTCCTGAGCTGATGTCAAGAATCTTGTATCCCTTTGTGCCTTGTAGGTAGCCTAGAAATACCCCAGGCTTCCCCCTCAACTCGAGCTTGTCCCCTTTGGTGTCGGTGTTCCAAAAATAAGTCAAACAACCAAAAACCTTAATGGGTTCATAATCCGGTTTTTGTTTGTATAAAAGTTCGTATGGCGTTTTGTTACCGATAACCTTAGAGGGAAGTCGGTTAATGATGTCGGCTGCTGTCATAACACATTCACCCCAAAATCTTTTGGGTAAATTGGCTTCGAAACGTAATGCCCTTGCCATTTCTAGCAAGTGTCTATGTTTTCGCTCAACGACCCCATTTTGCTGAGGGGTGTGAGGGCAAGCTGTTTCGAGTAGCATCCCTTGTTCCGTATAGAATTGTAACATATCATTTGACGTGAACTCACCTCCATTATCACATCTTATTTTTTTAATTTCTTTACCGAATTGTGTTTTAACCATTTTGTGAAAAGATTTTAAGCAATCACTTGCTTGATGTTTATATTTTAAAAGAAATACCCAAACACTTCTACTATGATCATCAACAACAGTTAAAAAATAACGTGCTCCTGAAAACGAAGGTGTACGATAACTTCCCCAAATGTCACAGTGTAACAGTTCAAAGTAGTCATTTGTTTTAGTAGTACTTATTGCAAAAGGAAGTTTTGTATGTTTAGCCTTAGAACAAGGATCACAAACTTTATTTAAAGAAATACTTTTAAGAAAATCAATCCCATTAAGAACCTTTTATGCCAATCAGCGTAGTTGGTGTCGGTAAGGCTATCATTGACTCCCTCGTTCGTCGTGTTGGTTTCATTCTTGTTGACAGCCATTCTTGGTTAGAGACGACGAGGTTTAAGTTTTGCTTCTTGGTTACGACCACTCTGATACCATCAAGAATTCGATGGTATAGTAGGAGCCTCTACAAGAACTTATGCAAAATGCCTTTTGTTTTATTTCTTCTACATTATGCAGGAGAACATATGGAATAACAAATACAAAATGGAAAACTAATAAAAGGAAGGTTGCTAAAGGTAGGTACGAGAATTCAGGAGTGAATGATGTTGTGAATAAGGAATGATGGAGAGAGAATCATCAAGAAAATATATAGATTCCAATAGAATGTGGTTCGGGGCAATCAGGTTTAGGGTAGAATTGTTAATTCTTGTGCCAGTCTTATTACCAATGGCTATATCTAGGCTTTTTTTTTTTTTTTTTTTTTTTTTTTTTTTAAGAGGTTCAAATACAAAGTGTGTTTTTGTTACAAAGTGTGAGAAGACACAATAAGTCCAAAAAAAGACACAATGAGTCCAAAAAAAGACACAAAAAAATTATATCTTACAATTTAAATCGAATTTCAAAAAAGTAATTCCGAGCTTTTGTTCCCCTAGCCGTCCTCACTAAGAAAAAAAATAAACGAAAAATAAAAAAAATAACAAAATTAACGTTTTTTTATTGTGTCATTTATGAAAGATGAAAGACACAATGACGTCATTGTGTCATAAAAGACACAATGAAATGTATTTATTTATTTTTTATTTTTTTTCTGAAAGAGGACGACGAGAGGAACAGAGACTCCGAAGTACTTTTTTGAAATTCGATTTAGATTGTGAGATATATTTTTTTGTGACTTTTTTAGGCTCATTGTGTCTTCTCACACTTTGTAGCAAAAATACACTTTGTAGAATAACCCCACCTTTTTTTTGTTGAGAAAAAAATGACAAATGGTGATAATACTTTATTTTGGAAAGACACTTGGTTGGGATCTAATCCACTTTCTTCTAAGTATTTTTATCTTTTCAAACTTGAATTTCATAAGGAATGTGATGTTACAGACCAATGAGCCAATAGGTTGGCATAAATGGGTTGGATAACTTAAAAGGTGAAGATAAATGGTTGTGGATGTTGGATGATGATGTCTTCTCGGTTAAATCGGTCCGTGAACCGTATTCATAGGTTTCTTCTTACGGATGGTTTGGTGCCCGCTTCATGGAATCGTTTTGTTTCAAGGAATAATAATATCTTGGCATGGTGATCCTACTCGAATGAATCTAAGTATTGACATTCCTTCAACTCTTTGGTTGCTTTTGCTTCAAGAGTGTCGATTACGGCTCAATGGTAGATCAATATTTAGTTTCTGACTTCTAAAACTCTGGCTTCTCTTTTGGGTTGGGTTAATTCGACTTCTATGTAAAGGAATAAGAAATTGATTTGTGATGTGATCATTTTTCTCTCTTGGTGGTCAATATGGAGGTTTTAGAATGAAGTCATCTACAATAGTAACATCAAGTTGTGAAATTTTCTTTTTGATATATAGTTCAATTTCGTTTCAATGATACATTAATAGGAATTGTAAATCGAATATTTCTAAGTGGTTACAAAACCTGACCATTTTATTGTAATGTTGTTTTTCGACCTCTTCTAGCATCTTGCTAATTCGGTGTGGATTTATTATTGCCCCAACAATTCCAAACATATTGAAAATTAATCAGGATAAAAATGTACTTTGTGTGTTTATTTTGTTATTTATTAATCCTTTAAAAAACAAAATTTGTGGCATGAATATTGATATTGCATCCATATCTATGTTTAATGTGTAAAAAAACTAATATCATTTTGGAGATCTCCAAACACCCGTTATATTGCTATGTTTGGGCATTAAACCTTAGTCTATGTTGTAACACAAGAGTGTTCTTTGATTAGTGGGAATATTTTCTAATAAAAGATAATCCCAACATATATATTAGAAAATGATAAATCTGCAAGTTCGAGTCTAGCCAAAAGTAGCTTGGATTTGAACCAATAAAAATACACACCAAGTTGGCCGAACTGCAGTGTGCATTTCAAGTCATGCCGGTGCAACCTGTAGTGTGCAATCTGGAAGGCGGTGTGTATTCTAATCAAGACGGCTTATAGATTGATGAGTTGGCTCATTTTATAAGTGTTTTTGAAAAACATTTTTGCAGTCTTTAAGGTTTAATGTTCTGTGTGTTCCTTTAGCTTTTCAAATCAAGAATCACGACAAGGACGTCGTGGTATTAAGTGACGAAGAATATCACGACGCGGCTATATTTTAAGACACTACACCAAATTTATGAAATTTTCTAGGTCGTTTAAAAGGCATTACGGGTTCTTCAAAAAACAACATACAAATCTGGTTTAATGTGGAACTCTCTAGAAAGACCAAAATTCCACTTCTAGGCTAGAAATTCAACCTTAAGCACCATTCAAGAACAATTTAAATTGTCTTGAAAAGGCTTGATACTATCATAGAAAATTCTACATATTTATATGTATATTTTGTATTTAGAATGATAGGAAGGCTCTAGATAAGCCTCTGACTAGTATAAATAAGCATTAAAATGCCTAGCAACATTCAAAATATACTTGTACATTCCTTGTAATATAATCATAAATATACTATTACATTTTGTGTAATATAATTGTTGTCCCTTATTCAAGATTTTTGTTACGTTATCAAGTAACTTTGCTACCAAGAAGACTAACTTAATATAAATCTAAGATTACACGAGAGTTGAAGAGATCATTCCTTGGCCCAACGCTACCTCAACATAACTTCGTTAATTAAAAATAAAATACGTACAAATTAATATTTTAAATCACTAAAAATAAAAACCCAAAAATTAGAAAGCCAATCATATTTAACCGTTATGTCGCGTTTGCATTGAAGGGAGATTTGCAAGAATGCATCGCGTTTGCCTTGAAGGGAGATTTGCAAGAATGCTCTGTGAAATTGTCATGCCCTAGATATCGATACTGTTACCAACTTAGCTATTGGTAGATTTTTCTTGGGTGCTGGGGTGTCGTTGGATACGTTGAAGTCTACGTATTTTCAATTGATGGTCGATGCTATAGCTTCACAAGGGCCATGAGTTGTAGCACCCTCGTATCAAGATATTCGGTACTAAATATTGAAGGAAACTCTATAAGAAATGAAAAGTTATGAAGACCAATGCAGTCAAAGTTAGGGAAAAACTGGTTATTCTATTCTTGCAGATGAAGGGGTATTAGATAATGGTAAAGTTTCACTATACTTCTATGTTCATTCCCATGCAGGGCTAACTTTCCTTAAGTCCCTTGATGCAACCGAGATCACGATCTCTAACTCTGTAAGATCATCTGAAGATTATGAGGCTGATGCAACCAATAAGCCAGAACAACCAAGTCTTCCATGCATGCACTAAGGAACAAAGATGAACTAGCTTTGGAAGTCTTACACTCTCAAATGTGTTCAAGTGTAAGATCTTCCGAAGCTAACAGTTCAGAAGGAGTTACTTCGGAAGTTTCACACTCAAACAGAAAAATATTCTAAGTGTGAAATCTTCCGAAGCCAAAGACCAGCATCTTCCGAAGCCAAAGATGAAATCTTCCGAAGCTTCAGAGACAAAGTCTTCTGAAGCTGTGAAGACTGATTTCTTCAGAGGACAGATAAAATATGCTTTCTCTGAATCAACTTTTGATAAAGCTGACACACTCTCCGCTGCCTGCTCTGGTGGTTCACCTACTTTACACAAGTTGGTGAAACTTCCATGCTTTATCAAAAAGTAGGAATGGTCTTTGTCTGTAACTTACCTTACTTGTTTCTGTAGACTTTTTGTATTAGGAAAAGTCAGTGAGCTATGGCATGTCATAGTCACTAGTTAAAAGACAATCTGCCTTTTGACTGTAGATTGATCTTGTTGTCTAGATTAGTCAAATCCTAACTGTCTTTACATGTAAGTGACGGTTGTAGGTTGTAGTATAAAAGTGTCTCATGTCCTTGTAATTTCGATGGATGCTTTGTAACACTTGTAAAAGAACTTGAGAACAATATACAACATCCTTGAAAACCAATCTTGTGTTCTTGTGTTTTTCTTAGTTCTGTCTCTTTAATTTACTTGTGTTCTTAGTTAAGTGATCTAAGATCTCTCCTCAGTGGGAAACTAAGTGTTAAGTACCCGTACCCGGTCCTGCAATAACTCTTATAGAGATTTATATGCTTTGTTTGATCAATTTATTAAAGATGGTGGTTCAACTAATGTGGTCCAAGTTATCATAATAGATAAAGTGATCTACAATGAAGTAGGGAAACAAATTGCTACTAGTTTTCCTAATAACTTTTGGACCCCATATGCAACTATATGGATTGACATACTTTTAAAGGACTTCAAGAAATTTAAGATTGGTATAATAATGGATCAAGCTAGATTGATATCAATATTTTACAATAACAGTTACTTTTTGGGTTTATTAAGAAAGATGACAGAAGGGTTTGATATTGTTATAGGCCAGTAAGTTCTTCTATGGATTTTTGCACCCTAAAAATAATTGTTAGTGTCAGAAGTTGTCTTGAAGTTTTGATAAGCACAAGTGCATGGGCGAACTCTCCTTATTCGATGGAAAAAGAGGGGATTGACTGTCACATCCTTAATTTCCACCAACGGGGTATTACTGTTAGGCGTGTGACATACTAGGATTTCAGCCACTAGTTACACCAAACGACACATTAATTACAAAACATAATCGTTCGTTAATGTTGAATTCTCAAAAACAGAGTTGATAATGTAAACATAAGAATAATTGCAGAAGCATAATCAATCTAAATTTTAAAATGACGCAACAAGCGCAAACCAATTAAATAAAATTCATAAAAATGTAAATGTATCATGTGACCCATATGATGATAAATGCATGAATAAGATGATCCTAAGCTTGTGCATCTTGAGAACCTGAAATAAACATGCTAAAGTGCAATACAAGGTTGGTGAGTTCACAAGTTTTGATAAACAGAACATAGTAGAAACCGATACAGTAAACAAAGTAATATGCATAGATAGCTAGTCTACTAAACATGCTACATAGTGTATGAAGTTCGCAACAGAAGCTGACAACGTAAATGAAGGCCTCGGCTGTGGCTACCAAACCACAGCAACAGAAATTAGGTCAATTAAACACACGCTTGACATGCAGTCGTGCTAGCGCGACTAGCCCGGGTGGGGTTTGTCAAACCCAGTAGATCTACTCAGAATTACCTCGCTAAAGAACATACATTAACAGTTTGAAATGTGAGGACTTAAATTGGTACAACACTAGTAATCATGCGATAATTCCTGCAATTCCTACAATTCCTGCAATTGCTTAGACAACACTTGTAATTCGTTCGGTGCCAAACGGTATAGCGCCCGAGCGATCGGAGCAGCTCTTGGTGCCAGCTCAATTTGAAACTCTACTTGCCTGTGTGGAGGAAGGCCAGGCAAGTCCTCGGGAAATACCTCGGGAAAATCTTTAACAATAGGGATATCTTCAAGTCGCTTCTCTTCAGTGATCTTCTCAGTAACTAAGGCTAAAATTGCTAAATGCCCTTTCTTCAAACACTTTTGAGCCTTCATGTAAGAGATTATGCAGACCACAGCACCACTCTTGTCGCCTTCCACCGTGAGTATCTCTCCATCAGGCAAGGGTAGACGGATGAGCTTCTCACGACAAATGATTTCTGCCTGGTTCTTATACAACCAGTCCATGCCGACAACTACATCGAAGCTACCGAGCATAATAGCTAGAAGGTCAATATCAAAATCACGCCCAGACAGACTTATCTTACAACCCCGGTATATATGAGAAGACTCTATGATTTTACCATCAGCTATTTCTACTGTATAGTTCATATCTAAGGCTGTAGAGTTAACATCTAGAAATCGACTGAACTTATGCGAAATGAAGCTCCTATCGGCACCAGAATCAAACAGAACAGAGGCAAAACAACCATTGAAAGGAAATTTACCAGTTACAGTAGAAGGATCATTTCGAGCGTCACTTGAACCCATGACGAAGGCTCTACCTTTGGCACCACCATTTCCATTACCATTTCCATTTCCATTCCCGTTGCCGTTGCGGTTGTAAGTACCATTACCACCGCCATTGTTTTTCCTCAGCTTTGGGAAGTTCCTCTTGAAGTGTCCAGCTTGACCACACTTGTAGCAGCCTCTTTGTTCCCCCTGATGTGCTGGCTGTTAAGCTGCTAGGTTCACGCGACAGTTTTTAGTAGCGTGGCCAAACTTACCACACCTTTCGCATGTATTCTTGCTGCAAGGCCCGTTGTGGTGGTAGTTGCACTTATTGCACTTTGGTAACGTTCCAGTATAACCGCTACCATGATGAGATGTTGAAGAAGCTTGGTTGGACTGGCGGAAGTTGTCAAACTTCCGGGACTGTTGTGGTTGTTGCTGAGGAGTATTCTGCTTGTTATTGGGACCAGAATCCTACTTTCGTTTATTGTGGCCATCAGTAGTGGTTGAAGCAGAACCACGAGGAGGTAGTTTTCCTTGTGTGACAGCCTGGTCAATTAACCTGTGGGATATTCTGATCGCCTCTTGTATGGTGTTTGGTCTTGAAGCAGTGACCATACCCTGGATTTCTGGAGATAATCCATGCAAATATCTTTCGATCCTCAAATAAGGGGGGTTGACCATGTTAGGGCACAGGGTAGCAAGCTCATGAGAACGAGTGGTATACGCCTCGATCTCAGAACCCGTCATCTTAAGGTTCCAGAATTCCATTTCCAGTTTCTGCACCTCATCACGAGGGCAGTATTCTTCCTTTATCAGATTTTTAAAATCCCCCCAGGTAGTCTGGTTAGCAATCTCGACACCCAACATTTGTACCTGGGTGTTCCACCAAGACAGAGCAGCTCCGTCCAGAGTGCCAGTAGCGTACTTGACCCGATTTTCCACCGGACAGTTGCATATCTCAAATACTGATTCGAGCTTCTCGAACCACCGCAGGAGTCCTACGGCTCCTTCCACTCCCATGAACGGATTTGGTTTGCAGTCCATAAAGGACTTAAAGGTACAGACTGCTTGACCTGCAACAGATTTAGATCAGGACTTTGGATTTTAGATGAATGTTATAGCTTGACAAGACTGACTGAACGTTAATGTCAGGAATGAATTTAGTATAGCTTACCAATCCGAGCGAGCTGAGGGTTAGGGTTGTGGTTCGCCAGTGCATCAGCCACGTGCTGATTTATGAGGGCGGCCAATTCCGCTGGCGTCATGTTGATGGTACCACACCCACGTCCATACATTCTTAACAATCACAACAAACAAAAATAAGTAAATATGCAACATATCAACTTCATTAAGTATAAGTAATTAAAAGAATTTAGCACACACAACTAAATATTCAAATAATAATTCCTGGCAAAATAAATTGTAAGTACGTCTACAATTAATCAAACCAAATATCAAAATTCATAAACCTAAGTCGGAGGGGAAACAACCCTTCCCATCTAGGTGTGAAATAAACGAAAGTCTGAATAACGAATAAAATGAACGAAAAGGAGAATCAGTGTGAATCGACGGATCCGGTGCTATCCTCAGGCTCGTCCTCAGGCTGCTCATCCGGTTCCTCTTCTGGCTCTTCCTCTGGATCTTCCTCGTCAGGCTCCGGTACTGCGTTCAGTGCATTGACTTGACCCTCGAGAGTATCAAGTCGCTGACTCTTAGCAGCGATGTCCACCTCGTCGCTAACCACACGCTCAAATAGACCAGTGACGCTGTCCACATGCTTGTTATGATAATCCATTAGTACATCGAACCGTCTCTTCAATTCCTTGATGTCCTCATTCGATTCCCGCACTATTCTCTTCAACACCCTGTTATCTGCCCATAGCTCGGTGACGCGTTTCCGCTCGAGGTGCAAAGTAGCTGCCATAGCAGCCATGGCCTGCTCGGGAGGACAGGGAAAGGGAGGTAGGGTAGGGGCATCAGGGTTCCTAGCCGGAGTGGACCTAGTGCGAGGCCGGTTTTCAGGAGGTAAAGGAACATTTCTCTCCTGAACTAGACTGGTCACATACAAAGGATAGTTTTCCCACTTATGAACCAGTGGGTACTATGGTAAAGCAAACGGCTGGTCATAATCGATCTCCTCATTACTATTTTAATGCATGGGCCACTCACACGGACCCGTAGGTGAAGGTATATAATCGTAATAAATAGGTCTCTTTCCTCGAGAAGGAGAAGAAGAAGGTGCAGATGATGATGAAGCCATCCCTGCAAATAACCCCTCACAGGAATGAGAAACAGCAAGCAATCCAGCAAGGCAAAGCAAACAAGGCCAGCTAACAAAGCTAAACGTGTCTATATGCGTGTAACTAAGGCAAAAGGCTATAGTCTAAATGCAAATGTTAATTTAGTTCGCTATAACCATTGGCTCTGATACCAATCTGTCACATCCTCAATTTTCACCAACGGGGTATTACTGTTAAGCGTGTGACATACCAGGATCTCAACCACTAGTTACACCAAACGACACATTAATTACAAAACATAATTGTTCGTTAATGTTGAATTCTCAAAAACAGAGTTGATAATGTAAACATAAGAATAATTGCAGAAGCATAATCAATCTAAATTTTAAAATGACGCAATACGCGCAAACCAATTAAATAAAATTCATAAAAATGTAAATGTATCATGTGACCCATATGATGATAAATGCATGAATAAGATGATCCTAAGCTTGTGCATCTTGAGAACCTGAAAGAAACATGCTAAAGTGTCAACACAAGGTTGGTGAGTTCACAAGTTTTGATAAACA
This sequence comes from Flaveria sonorensis, assembly GCA_025506505.1. NCBI lineage: Eukaryota > Viridiplantae > Streptophyta > Magnoliopsida > Asterales > Asteraceae > Flaveria > Flaveria sonorensis. The sequence goes on from CM046429.1 coordinate 7,641,193, forward strand.
GAACATAGTAGAAACCGATACAGTAAACAAAGTAATATCCGTAGATAGCTAGTCTACTAAACATGTTACATAGTGTATGAAGTTCGCAACCAAAGCTGACAATGTAAATGAAGGCCTCGGCTGTGGCTACCAAACCACAGCAACAGAAATTAGGTCAATTAAACACCCGTTTGACATGCAGTCATGCTAGCGCGACTAGCCCGGGTGGGGTTTGTCAAACCCAGTAGATCTACTCAGAATTATCTCGCTAAAGAACATACATTAACGGTTCGAAATGTGAGGACTTAAATTGGTACAACACTAGTAATTATGCGATAATTATAGTAATACTGATTAAATGAAAATACGTTTTGAATACACGTTTCTTTCCCCCAACGAAAACAGGTAAAGTGGGGCTGAGAACTCACCTTATAAGCACAGCACAAGAGATAATGCAGAGAGCAAGTAATTAAGTTTCCGAATAACCTGAATTTCAATTAATATATAATTAATATTAATTATTAATTATAAACATAAGGATTGTACGATGTCGCGTTCTCGGTTCGGTTTCAGGCATGACATTAACATTACCCCACAAACATGCGCACACATACAACCTTAGTAACCAAGGTTTACATACCTAACACACATATGCACCATAGACTCCCATACAAACATCAAACCCCATGACCCCATGCTCCCAAACAGTTTCCATGCTCCCAAACAGTTCCCATGCGCCCAAACAGTTCCCATGCTCCCAATACAGTTTCCATGCGCCCAAACAGTTCCCATGCGCCCAAATAGTTCCTAAGCTCCCAAACAGTTCCCATGCGCCCAAACAGTCCCATGCGCCCAAACAGTTCCCATGCTCCCAAACAGTTCCCATGCGCCCCAACAGTTTCCATGTTCCCAAACAGTTTCCATGCTCCCAAACAGTTCCCATGATCCCAAAGAGTTCCCATGCTCCCAAACTCAACAGAAAAACACACACACACAAAACACTAACTCGAAGCATAAACCAACCCAAGCAAGCCTTCGACCCACCCAAAACACACATTGATATATATATATATATATATATATATATATATATATATATATATATATATATATATATATATATATATATATATATATATATATATATATATATATATATATATATATATAACATTAATGCATGAAATTGATTGATATAGAAGTCTTCCGGATGCATCTTCTGTAGAACTGGAAACCTACAAATAACAAAAGTTTGAGAAATTAGAATAAATCTAAGAAGTTTTGCAGAGGTTATATATCCCCGGTCATGGTTGAGTGTATAACCTCTTAATACAGCTCCACCATAGCAACCCAGTGCCTGATGTATGAATCTTCAAACCCACCTCCACAGTTATCCAATAACTTCTTTATAACTGAGAAACACTGCACACAAGATGTAAATGAGAAAGATGTTAATAATAAATTGGATACATTTTGAAATTGAACATCTGAAGACATGAAATACAGAGAAAGCCCATCTTTTCTTAGAAGCTAGTTGTTTAACATTACTAAGTTGGTAGCTGTGCAACTCTTAACAAATAGCAACATACCTTTATCAGCAAGTCATCATAATCTGCCCTTTTTAGGTGAAGAATATTAGCAGTAAAGCCTATAAGTTCCCAAAAAATCTCATCAAGAACCCCGGTACAATTAATGGCACCAGCAGCCACTAAGTTTGAAAGAATTTTCAAAGACTGGTTTGCAGAGAGAACATCTTGATCCCTGAACATTTTTGTGGTGAAAAGATAACAAGTAGATAATTAAGAGTACAAATTCAAAAACCAAAGAGTAACAGTATGTTAACACTTCCCTACAGAAAATATTCAGGAATTTTAAAATACTGTCTTACCTGCACTGTTGATTTTTAAGAGGCAGCAAGATAACTGATAGTGCTTCATTATCTTGGCCTATGAACTTGGCACCCTTAACAGTGTTAGAGTTATCTTCCAATTTGTTCAGTTGCTGGCAACCTGATAAAAGGATAGCACATATCTGAAATAACTGTTTTGAACTATATAAGTGCCTTGTTACTAGAAGGTATATTCAAATAAGAGTAATTGTGGAAGATGCAAAATTTCCCGTGTCCTTGGTTTTAAAAAGTGTGTGGCGCTACGATCCACTTTGATCCCATTGATCCCAAAAGCCGATGCATTATGCGCACCCATCACGTATGCAAGGTGTTCATTATTTAAAAAGATACTTCAAAACTATTCATAGATGATATTTTAAGTTGTTAACTTTTAGACTCTAAAAAGATAAGACATCTTCATCACCTCTGGTTTGATTCATTCAATCGGTGGTCTAACTTGTTCAAACTATTGCTCAATCTATGGTTAGATTTTTCAAATAATGGTCAAATTTGTTCAATAAAATTAAAAAAACTCACACCCACTGCAATTGATGGTTTGATTTGTTCAAATAGCGGTCAATTGCATGATGAGTCGCATCAGATCGCATCACGCATCAAAGTACATCAGGCGCATCGTGGAATCGCAATGCATCAACTGCAACGATGTGATTACATCATCGCGTTATGTGCTTCTAATGCGCGCATTTTAAAACCAAGCCCGTGTCATGTCCTTTCTATGGCTTCCTTCTCATATATTCATTATATCCCACCTCTTAACTCTATTTTATCATCCTCTTTAGACTTCCAAGATTACACATTTTAGTTGCATTATCATATTAGTTCCATTTAGTTACTAAACAGAACAATTAAGGTATGCTCTAAACGTGATAAACAATCAAAAAACTAAGACTCACAAACACTAAAAAAACCACCATAATTACAGCTGCCCCATAATCCAAAAGATCAGTTTCAGGATTCAATCTAACAAAAAGAAAGAAGCATGTACTTATTGCTGAAACAAATACACCAATCACAAGTAGGAGTTGTGAGCAATAATCCACTATTTAAAATTTGGCAATTCTAGAGCACAGACTTCACTTAGTTTTTGAATATCATCATGTTAAACCCGAATATGAAAATACATAAATAAGATTAGCATGAAAAGAAAGTGAAGTTATGTTATGAGCTCATAATTCATATAAACAATCTACACTTGAGTTGTAGTCTACCTGATGGTATATTTTCACCTTCTGTAACCCTTTGAGACTCTGGTTGTGGTGATGACCAGTCAATAGTTGAGTGTTGACTCAGATGTATAGTATTTTCATCCATAGTTGTGAGAGGTTGTCTTTTACCTACAGGTCTTTTAGTTTACTAGTGCTTATTCAAGGTCACTTACTCAGGTGATTTAGTACTTTTTTCATTATAGGCCTACCTTCAGGACTTGCAGAAACCAGACCAATTGTTTGTACAAGTTGTTCCACTTTCCAAACAGCAACACTTCCTCTAGATGCAGCAGTATTGGCACGAAGCTCCTTGTAATCAATTAACATACTTAGGATGTCATTTTTCACGATTAGGCTTAAGAACGCGAGTTAGAAATAATTAAGAGAAGATAAGTACCCTAGCCTCAACATCTTCAAGAGTTTCTGCAACAAATGGATGATCAAGAAGCTTGGGCCATGTCAACCTGCTTTGAGGATCCTGCTCTCACGATTTTGATAAATGTTGCAGATTGATCATAATTAAACACAAATGCATACGTATTACAAAATTACAAAATTAAAACTATTTCAGGGAGTTATAATTATACCTTATTAAGCAGCCCCCTAAGGAAGCTTCTGAAGTTTGCACTCATGGTTTCTGGGTAATTTACCGGACCCTGGAAGTAGCATAAAAATGACTTTGTATATCAAAGAATTATGCTTTACAACTGATTTAGTTTAGAGGACCATACATTGATGATAAGTTGGCTAAGTGCATAGACTGAATTAGTGTAAAAAGGAGGTTGGCCAACAAATAATTCGTACCTAGAAATATAACAAACGAATTCAGATTGAAGAATTTGAATCCAGTTCAGAGTCATATTTCATGGATAACTTACAGCAAGAGAACATACACACCAGGAAAAGGTAATATTTAGTCTACTTACCACACATTTAAGCTTCATCCTAAAAAAACAAGAGTAATAATTTCTTATTGGTACAACTTAAATTTTTGACGTGTGTATATCCCCACATAGTCTGAATGTAAAGTAAGCCAATGCTAAAAAAATAGCATAAAGCTAAGCTTTCCTTTTAGAAAAACTAATATAGCTTTTCAATAAGAACTAACTTACAGAATGACCCCAAGGGACCACAGATCAACAGTATGGTTGTAGAGTTGCTCTAGTATAAGTTCCGGGGCCATGTACAATGGAGTACCTGAAAGAAAAAAGATTGCATGAATAATTATTTATTATTTAATTAATATATATACAAACAATCATAAAAGAAAGGTAATAAAGCTAATTGTACCTTTAATTGAGCGTAGAGCAACTGTATTATTTGACATAGCACGTGCGAACCCAAAATCGCATAGCTGTTTCAAAAGGGAAAGAGGAATGATCAGAGTTATGCTTAATTGATTGATATGCAAATGTTAAACTTATAACAAGTATTTGTGTCCATAAAAAAGGCCTTCATATGTATTTACAAAGCCTGTCTTTTAGTAATTTCCAAGGCTAGTGTGCCTAGAATAAGAGTGACATGATAAAGAAACGACCTTTACTAGCTAGCTAGCAGGAAAAAAAGAATATATATATGTGCACACATATAATTAATCAAAATGACTCATATGTTTGTGTTATAAACATAGTTGTTCTGAGGGCCAACCAACCAACCTTAATGACTCCCCCTGCGCAGATCAAGATGTTCTGTGGCTTCATATCACGGTGAATTATACGGTTGGAATGCAGATAATGCAATGCCCTCACCTGAAATTATCATAAAGCATAAAGTATTTAAAGATTGTATCATACAAGTTTTATAAAGAAATACCAGAAACATATGAACTAATTAAGACTTAAAGCAGCTAAAGCATATGAACCAGTACATCAAAAAGCATAGATCCTATTATGGATGATGCGGTGATGAGATCGCATAAATGCGATTCATGCTGCACACGTGATGCAGCTGACGCAATCTGATGTGTGAGAATATCTTGTATACTAGTGTTTAAAAGTTAATGAGTTAAAATATTATCTATAAACAATTTCTTTGGTTTTTTTAATAATTAATGCCTCGCTCATTGGAGCACCACACGCCCTTTGAACCAAGGGATGGACACATTTCAAGCTTTTAAAGCCAATTGTGCGAATAGCATGTACAGCTATAGTATATATAAGTTGTACTCAGAATAGCATCTTCAGGAAGGCACTCGTCATCTTCGATAATTTCAAACAATTCACCCTGTATCAAAAATGCATTCAATCAATTAGAAGTAAAATCTTGCAAAACTAGCTGTAATGTATGTATAAAGGAGATCATGAGAAACAGAATAAAGCTAGTTACTTGAGCAAATTCAGTAACAACACAGAACTCTTGTGGACTCTCAAAGGAATCTAACATCTGAATAATATTTTCATGTTTCAGTTTTCTCAAGATCTGCAAAAAGTAAGCATACAATGAGTTAAAGCCCAACAAAAATACTCAACAAACAAAATACATAAACAATAATATTGATACCTCAATTTCTTGTCTAAGATTTTGAATGTCCTTTTCACTTTTACCATGCTTCAGTATGAATTTCATTGCAACAATCTATAGTAAACAAACAACAATACAATCAAATGAAACCCAATACAACTATCATACATTCAAAGGGATAATTCTCGCGTATACCTGGCCGGTGAACTTTCTTCTTCCCTTGTACACTTTACCAAAAGATCCTTCTCCTACAAGCTCTATCACGCGATAATTCTCCACTCCCATATCTATATCTCAGAACTCTACTGCTAACAACAACTGTAAACTACACAAATTAATCACTCAATCAATAATAACACCAATTCAATGGACCAAAAGTGACCAGTGAAGATGTATCTGAATGATAGCTAAAATCTGTAAAAGATCATCAAAATGGAAAGAAATTATATGGAAAATACAGTGTAACCGTTGGGATTTGAAATGATACTGTTTCCCGCTTGTTATGCTATTCGATTTAATTTGACAGTGGTGGAAACAATAAAATTTAAAGTGTAAGTTACAGTTGCTATGAATATCAGACATTATGCTAGTGATTTATCTCCTTGATTCTTGCAGTTTCTGTTATACACTTTAAGTTACTATTGTTCGACTTCTGGCTTTTGATGTTGGCTGCAGGCGTCAAACCACCGTCTTTAGGTGTTGTCTGAATGTAGGTATCGACGGTGGAGATGGAGAAATGAGGGAAGATTCGAATTCGTCACAGTTTTATACTCTCGGGTTTTAGACCAAAAGAAGCTTTATATTATTAGAAACCGGTGTTGTACCGTTGTGTAAGACAAATTGAATTTTGATAATACAAATCCGGTAATAATTCATGTTATTAGTTTGGTTAATAATAATCATAACTTTTATTTTTATTGTTAAGAATAATTCTAGTAACATAATTTTTCATTTGTTTACACTTGATTTTCATTTGATTTTGCTCCGAGTATTGTAAATAGAATATGGAGATGCATGATGAAATAGAATGAAATGAGTGAAAATATGTGTAAATCAATAAAAATTACGCTGTTAGAATTGTCATTAGGTGAGATTATTATCGGTCAATTTAATAGTATGAATTGTTATCAAGCAATAACTCATAGTTTTGATTATTAAAATCTTTTATGGGTGAAAATATAATGATGTTTGACCGGATTAAAATTTTTTTTTGGGTTAAAGTAACATGTTCCCACTATGGCTATTTCATTTTATATTGAGTTGTATACAATCATAGTTTACCTATGGATTGTGATTCCATCCCAATACTATACGAATTTTGGGCAGTTTCTTAAATGTTGTTATAAAAACATAATATTGTTTTCATAGTTTTCTAATTAAGTTATAACATATATGACTCTCTTTTATTAATGAAACCTTATCATTTGAACCTTATCATTAAAGCACAAGCGAAGTTGATGTATTTAAATCTTTTTAATCAATAAATCATTGTTCACCCTGCCACTTGAATTCTGCTAGTTGTGTTAAGACTGTTCACGAACCGAACTGAACTGAGGAAAGATCTTCTCGAACTCGCTCGGTTTACAAATAGAGCGGTTTGGTTCGGTTTATAACCAAACAAACAACAACTCAGTTTGACTTGGTTATAGATAAAACTTAGTACAAACCTCAAAATTGTCTTTTATTCGAGAGATCCAAGTCAAACTTAATATTTAATTGAAAAAGCAACACTAGAAACGGATTTTTGTTGTATCAAACTGCACAACATCTAACACATTGTATAAAGAATTATACTTAAAAAAAATAAAATATATCAAACATAATATAAAAAAACTACAAAAAACATAGTCAGACACATAGAAAAACATAGTATAAAACTCATAATAATTGTTAACTGGAGAAAATAAATAACGTAATCAAACAGAAAGAAATAAATAAATTAAATAAAAATATAAAAAAATGTTATATTATTATAAAATAAATAAATTGATTAATTAATTATATATATATATATAAATCTTGGAAGTCGGTGTCTACAAGAACCTTTTAAAGATTTTGAAACTTACCACCAATTTTTAAGAAATTGCAAAAAGGCTCCCGCTCACTTTCAAGAACCTTTTAGAGTTTTTGAAACTTACCACCAATCTTTAAGAAATTGCAAAAAAGACCCCGCTCACTTTTCATATTTAGTTTATCACTGTTACACCACCTCCAACTACTAGATCCAACACACGAGACAAAACAAAATCAGAATTAACGAGAAACGTAGAAAAAAGTTGTTAGCTACGATGATACCAGATTTAGGGTCGTTAAAGTCGTCGGTTATGGTGAACGACGGCGGCTCAATGGTGTGTCTGGAGTGGGACTGTTGTCCGTTAAGGAACTTAGGGTCTTTAATGGCAGGAACGAGTCGTTTTAGGATGGAAAAGTTGGATATAGAAGATGCGTTTGGCCGGACAACCGCGGGGAAGGTGGTCGGTCCGGTTGAGCACACTTAAGCCGTCTTCCAACAAACCGGCCTGTTCGACAGAAAGAAATTGTAAATCCAAAATGTATTAAACTCAGTTTTATAGTGAATTTGAAATCCGAAGTTATTCCCGCTACTTTATATTCACATAATTTACTTATGTTATAGTTTTTGAGATTAAGTGCTCATATTTTAATACAACATATATTTAATTGTTTTTAGGTCTAATCGACTTTACATTATACACAGGTTTATATTCTTTTTTCCTCTAATTCTTTCTTTAATATTTTGTTTTAGGATTGCTAATAAAATTGCCCAGTTTATGAATCCCGTTTGACCGGTGCAACCAGTGAACCAGTAAAATATCCGGTTCGTTGACCGGTCCTGTTATAAAATAAATATCTTGCTATTTTATACTAATATGGTTACCAGTTACCACGGCGTGCCAAGAAGACCCCGCGACAACGCGCAGGGTTTCATTCCTAGTTAATAAAATTCTTAAAAAACGCTATACAATAAAAGTGAAAAGAAATAAAAAATAAAAAAAAGAGTAAAAGAATTGAAAAGAGAAAAAAAGAATAAAAGGAAAACCTTACCATTTACAAGAGCAATAATACTTATTTAGTTATTTATGAGTAAAAAACATTTAAAAAAAAATCTTACTTTTCGCTTACATTTAGCATCCGCTTGTTAGGACTGATCCCGTAAGAAATTACAAAAAAAAACGTTTATTTTTATTTATTTATATATTTTTTTAACGGTAAATGTGTGACCCTACTTCAGAAAATAGGTGTTATCTTAATCGGGTCCACCTATTCGTTTCCCAGCCAAAACCGCACCCCCAACCCCCTCAGGAGGAAACCCATTGTTGAGAAAAACCTCTCGCTCAACTCCGAACATTTTGCTCAAAGTGAAACTTGAAACCATAACCTTCCAATATTTACATATCATGAATATCTCATCTTAACTAGTTAGGCTAACGAACACTAGTAAAACAACGTTTATTACAACTCTTTTTTCCAAAGGATCAATTTCATAATTTCACGTAGATTTTATTCCTATAAATTCTAAAACCCCACCAAAACCCTAGCTTCGTGAAAAGTAATCCAAAGTAAAACTCTAAACATTCTCCTCTGCGATTCAGGTTAGTATTTAGTAATCATTATTCTTCAAAACAATTTCATCTTCATAGATACATAATATTCAGTTGTCACCAAAAGTGCTAATTATTCGTCACCAATAATCCATTAATGCTCCCAACTTGTTGTTTACAGACATGACGTTTAAAAGGTTACATGAAGATGAAACAACAACGATGGTGGACAGATTATCAGACATGCCGGAACTCGTGCAGCTTCGAGTTCTTTCTTTTCTCGACGCCCGACATGCCGTCGCAACATCGCTGTTGTCGAAAACATGGGCTTCGTTATGGACTTGTGCTCCGGTTCTCAACTTCAGTTCCTGTGGTTTTACAAACCTCCATGTTTTCGAAAACTTCGTCGCTAATGTTTTATCTCGTCACCAGCCGGTGAAGTGTTCAAGCATAATGGAGTATGCAGTGAGAAGATTATAGAAGAAGTTTTTGGTTATGCGTTTTCACACGGTGTAGAAGAATTGGAAGCAGATGTTAACGCGACCGAGAGGTGGCGGATCGGGTTGCATACGTCATCGGATTCGTTGACACGCTTGAAGTTAGAGAGCCCGCTGGCGGTTTGCTGGTTTTTTAAAGCAGGGTTAGGATCATTTAAGAATCTCGCCAGTTTACATCTCAAAGGGGTTATTATTATGGATATTGATCCCTTCTCAGGGTTTCTGATGCTGAACAAATTAAGCTTAATGTATTGTGTACTTAGGACAAAGGACAATGCTTTGAATGTACACGCGCCCGAGCTTGCAGAATTTAGCGTCGTGTACCACAACCAACATGTCAGTCGATGTGAGTTCACGACGCCAAAACTTAGGTATCTCGAGTGGCGAGGGAGTAACTTCCCGCGGTTGAAAACACATCAGGGTGGTTTTCCTGTTCTCGAGACGGTGATTGTTGATTACAATGGTGATGTCCTCAAAAAGGAAGATAATAAGATGATGTTTGATAATCTGCTGATGCTGTTTGATGCTCTATGCAACGCCAAATCGCTTACGGTCTTCTCGTCTGTTGTTCATCTGCTCACATTGTTTCCATATGAGTTGGCGAACCGATGTTCACCTTTTCGGGGTTTGAAGCGTTTGAAGATGGATTTTACGTCGTTTTGTGATAAAGTTTTGGTTGATGCACCGTGCAAGTTATTGATGGAGTCGTTACAGTTAGTTCGGGTGGCGAAAGCTTACTTGCTACACAAGTCACAAGACGCTAAGTGTATCGTTATGGTAAATGGATACCATGAGCGTTCTTCTTGTTCTTCATTCTACATGATCTAAAGGTTGTTACTTGTTAGGTTACTTGTTAACAAAGGGCTGATACGGTTGAGGGTTTTAGTATTACGATAAGAAAAATGTTCAAATACAAAGTGTATTTTTGCTATAAAGTGTGAGAAGACACAATGAGTCAAAAAAAGTCACAAAAATAATTATATCTCACAATCTAAATCGAATTTCAAAAAAGTAATCCTGAGCTTTTGTTCTCTTAGCCGTCCTCATTAAGAAAAAAAATAAACGAAAAATAAAAGTAAAAATTAACGTTTTTTTATTATGTCATTTATTAAAGACACAATGACGTCATTGTGTTATTATGAAAGACACAATGACGTCATTGTATCATTATGAAAGACATAATCACGTCATTATACCATAAAAGACAATGAATTTTTTTTTATTTTTTTCTGAAAGAGGACGACGAGAGAACAGACTCCAAAGTATTTTTTTGAAATTCCATTTAAATTGTGAGATATAATTTTTTTGTGACTTTTTTAACCTCATTGTGTCTTCTCACACTTTGTAGCAAAAATACACTTTGTAAAATAACCTCACCCTTATGATAATTACTGATTTAAATTTAAGTGATTCTCTCTTTGCATGTTTAAACTTGGGTTATTTTGTTCAAATTTTAGTTATGTTTGTTTAAATGTTTATCTATGTAGTTTCATAGATATTAATTTTATTTTTTGAATATTTTATTATTAGAATAGTCGATATATATATTAGAATTATATTTAGAGTCAAAGATGTATTTAGAATTAAACATGTTTTGATTGAGTTAGTATTTGAATGTATATCAAGATCCCAAAATGAAGGATCTCCCAAGTATTATTAATATCAATCAAAACACCTCAAGGGAGGTAATTAGTTCAGTTTATCACATTTATATTATTTATGACGCAATTCACTTCATATCTGATTCGACCATGTTCTTGGCCTAGGCTCTTTTAACGTCGGTATGAAATGAAACGTACATTTTCCTCTTTTCTTCTCGTGCGATAAACCAAAAGCAATTACTTGGATTTTGTAGTTATGACAAACAATGTAACGTTTTACACCCTTATGGAATCATGTTTGTGATTTGATGTCTGTAAAGGTGATACATTGGCCACTAAACCAAACAAAAAAGGAACCATAACGGTGCTGGTTATGTACGGTTATATTCTTGGTCCATGGTACAAAAACTTTCTGGTTCTCAGCTCGGCCTCGTATCCGTACGGTCCAATCCAGATCCGGGTTTAACTGGCAGGAAAGGCTATAAACTTCTGAAAACAAAGGATACGATGGAACGTAAATGAACTAACAGCATAGCAGCTAGAATCATCTCTCAAAAAGTGAACAGATGAGAACCTACACTCTAATCTCTACAGGAAATTAAGCCAATATACTTGATCTAAAATGGATATAAATGTTACAAGAAAAAATTATTTCAGCACCGTATAAACAACGCGTTAAAAAAAGGGCCGCTATGCATGGATACCTCAAGGTCAAAATCCTGGCAAAACTGAGAGGTCAACTATTCCTCTAGGGAGTTCAGATATTTCTCTAAGCAGTGCAAGTCTATTTTTTCTGATCTTTTCATCATCCTGCAATGCAACAACAATTTATTAGTTTTTTTTTTATCTAAATAACCTACTTTTGAAAGGCAAGATGAACAGTGCAGTTGTGATCCCTTCTACAGCAATATTTAGGAATATGTTGACCTTTTAAAGTCAAACCACGCACTATCAAAAGTTGGATATTTTGATGTGGATCTTGGGACAAGTTTAATAACATTTCTCTAGGTTCAGTATTCATATGAAGTGAAAAATAATAACCAGATTTTTTAACGAATTCGTTCACTTTAAAGAGATAAAACCAGTTTGGTTGCCCTATAAAGTCAAAGTTGCTGAACTTACCACCATAACAAAGACATGAGCGAAGAAATCTTCAAGTGGCTGAATTAGTTCCAATGATGTTTCCATAAAATTATCCACCTCGATACCTGAAATTGTTAAATAAACAAGTTCATGAGAACTGCAGATTCTACACATAATTAACTAGGAACTATGCAACCACAAAAAAAAACAAGGGTCAATACGTCATTTTAGCTGGAACTTTGAGGATCAAGAAAGGTTACCGGGGTGTATTTTGCTTCTAATAGACAAGAAAGTGCTCCACAAATTTTTCTCTTCATTTGTCTCAAACGAAGCTTCATCCACCTAATAGAAGCCAATTCTCCAATACGTTAAGAGCAGATGATGTTTGATGAAACATTAGAAAAGAAAATAGGTGACAAACAGGCAGGTTAGATAACGTGTCAAGCCATTTTTGGGTCGAAACAGGTTAGGTTGACCAGAAACACTTTTGTTCAATTTTAGCAGCCTTTTCACAAATGTGTTGTAAAACACAATTTTCACATCCACATGCAAGTACTAATGATAGTTTACTACCTATGTAACAAGATGTACCTTTGTGTCAACATCAACATCCTTTCCACGAACAATTCTTGTTGGTCGAGAATATGCTTCAACCACCTTTGGCAAAAGCTCTCCTCTTGACAATGCATCCATCTATATATTATATGTTAAATTGGAAGAAAAAAAAATTCTTGGTAAAACCTCATAATTTGTAAGTGAAACTTGCATGAAAATAAGTAAAAAATTGGGAATGTCTTGTATAAAATTGCACATTTGCACATTATCATCGTTACATAGTGTACCACTATTAATTTTAGGCTACAAGATTCTCCTATTTTGTATTTATTCAAGGACTTTAATTTTCACGGGATAGAGAATGTACAGTTAAAAATGGTTGCTTACTTTATATGCCGATTTTGCTGCCAAAGCAGGTTGGTTTGCACGCTCCAATAATACTGCACGAACCACTTCGGGGTTTATTCCCTTATCGACCTAACATTTTCAAAGAAAATGGAATGAATCATGTAAACATTTCATCACAATTAAATGTTTTGAGTCAAAGAAAAATGAACTAAATCATGTAAACATTTAATCACATTCAAGTGTTCGAATCAACATTTAACTTCTGAAAGTTAAATGAGTAGCTTATTAAACTTCATACTTGACAAAAATCATGTTCCATGTGTATATACATTTACAGTGATAACCACCTTTAGATATATGTATATACATTTACAGTGATAACCACCTTTAGATATATACACAATCAATTGGAAATAAAAAAAATTAAATGTCATGTCAACTTGAAGTTGGAATGAAATGTTAGAATCTTCAAAACTGTAAGAATGAATAGATAAGTGGACATACCAGAAACTGCTCAAGTCTTCTTGTAACAAACTGATGTACCTAAAATTGGAGAAGAAAAGTAGTTTCATAAATAAAAGAAACTCTGTATGAATTATATAGATATTTAAATTTGGCATTTAAAGAACATAAATGAAGAACAAAATATAAGAAAAAGAATTAAATAGTTCACCAGTCAATGCACAATACCAGCATTTCGTCCCAAAATAAACGCAGTATTCGAATAAGCATATAGTTAGATAGTTTAATCATCGATTAAAATCCCATATACTCCCCCTATAAAGACAAAATACTGGAAACTTTTTGATAATGGATATAATCCCCTGATCTTCTCATAAACGCCATCATATAAATACACGATGTACCCTAACTATTTATGACATATTTACAGTTTTGGTACCCAAAATATATACAAAATACAATCTGGACTAATACTTTTAAATCAAACTCAAAGAGGTAAAATATAGTGTGACAAGAACTAGAATTTGTTGTATTTGTTCTGGAACAAAGAAACTTTTAAAACCCCAGTAACGCTGAGAAAAAAAATACTATTTAATATGAAAAATATTATAAGAATCACAAAAGAGTTGCATCCTCCTTCAGTCCTTTGTTCTTCTTATCCGCAGGGTGTATGGGTATTCAACAAATAGTATCACTTTACTTAAACCAATGTGTCGAAATTAAAAAGTGCAAATTTCTGGAGGCGGCCAAGATAGGGTCAGGTAACGTGTCAAAACACCTCATTTAATTTTGTCCAATTTTTTTTAAAAAATGTATAAATAATTAATGCACTAATAATGATGTCAAAAACAATATCATTACATTAATAATCTAAATGTTGGATAAACGTGATTTAAGAGGTATGCATTTAAACAGACTTTGGGCGATTAAAACATGTTTGACACGTTTCCTTTTCACCTAAAATATGTTGATTTGACACGTTGAGATAAAAACACAACCCAAATTGATCAATAACATAAATAGGTTGAAATAGCCACCTCTACAGTTGGCGTACGGCACTGGGCTGCTAAGAACTACAAAGGATAGTCTTACCTCAACAAGTGTTGCTGGATCTATTTTTATGGTTTGAACAGAAGCGGAAACTTCCAAAGCACGTTGTAAGTCCAAGTTTCTATCTTTTTCCACTAAGACTTGGACCTGGAAGGGTCAATACTTGGAATCAATCCAAAAGTCAACAGATAAGGAGTTGGGTAATGCAAGAATCAGATGACTCACTAGACCATAAGAGATTCTTCGAAGACCAAATGGGTCGTTAGTCGAGCTTGGTTGACAACCGGCTCCAAATAAGCCAACTAAGCTATCTAACCTGCCAAATTATAGGAAAACCAATTGAAAATAATTGCATTTCAAGAACAAATGTAAACTTCGACACTTGTAGTCAAATGGGCTGAATCCAACTTCAAAACACATTCTTCATTCTTTCAGGGCTAAAAAGTAAAAAACCATGATAACTACTGATTCCGCAGTTGATAAAAGTGAGAAAATAATGCAGTGAAAAATATATAAAGTCTTTTAGAATCAATTTTCGTTTGATCAAAAAGGCAAATTCCCCATCCTCCTTTTCTTCATTCTGCATCCCTTTATGTTTTGGACGATGAATGAAACATAATAACTTCTTAAAAGCATTTTACCTGTCTGCAATCGACAATACAATTCCTGCATCAGTTTCTGGAAGTATATCCCCAGAAAATCGAGGGAGTGTAATCTCAAACAAAGCTTCAGAAACCTGATACATCAAAAGTCACATGAGCAGTAAAAATCACAACTTTATTAAAATTGTATAACACTCTTTGAATCTCTCTCTCTCTCTCTCACACACACAGTCTGCTGCATGCATTTATCCTCGCACATATTTTTTTTACTTGGCTATGAGTAAATATTGTGGAACAACAGAATGCTGTTGAGTATTACAAATTCTATATCAAAATATGAACAAAAGTAGATATCATAGAGAAAATATTGATGGGGTGAAATTGATAACCTGTTGTGAGTATCCTTCACGCAGAGCATAGTGGCGGGCCATTATTCCTGATAGAGAAGTAAATTCAGTAACAACAGCAGTTGAGAGGTCAGACATAGCGAGTGATGCAGCTTCACAAGCAGTCTGGAGCTTATCTTCACTTAATCCTAGGGCCAACCCGAGTTCAGTAACAGTACTCTCAACTCGTATCATTTTGTCCTCCATTGTTCCAAGTTTCTCCTGCACATTTCATGTTCTATAAGAGAGAGAGAGAGAGAGAGAGAGGAGAGACAGCAGACATCTACACAAACATTTTACCCTAAATTTGGAGTAGAGGCTGAGAAATGGGCTGGTCGTATGGGTCATGGACAAACAGGCCATTTTTAGTACGGGTCAGTTGACATGCCTATATTTCTTTCGCCATTCTTTCAACTTTATACACTATTAACTTAGTAAATGTGGTTATAAAAGCTATATATTAATATAGAAATCCAACTTTTTTTAAATAAAAGATATAGGAGGTTCTAAGCATTTAAATACATATTAAGCAACTTCCAAATCATTTTGGCATGTTTCCCTTATAGTTGATATTTTCTATTTTACCTGCTTGATCTGTTATCAAAAACTCAAACCCAAGTTGACCCATTCTCATATATACGGGTTGGAAGTGCCATGTCAACCCATTCACAAATATATACAAGTTACATGTAACTAATAGTAACACAGAATCTATAATCAGGGTCAGTAATCTAAACAGTAATTTCAGCATCTCCAACTCTGAAAAACACAGTAATTTCAGGGTCAACAGAAAGAGTAGGAAAAACTTACATGAAAAAGAATTCCATTCAGCTGACCCCGAAACTCTGAAAACCTTTTACTAGTGTCTAATTCATAAAAGAACTTAGCATCTTCATATCGAGCTCTACATTGAAGAAGATTATTCGGCTACTTCAGTTAAGTATACATCTGTACACACAAAAATAAGAAATTGAAACGAAGAAAAGAAATGTGAACCTGAGTACAGCTTCATTTCCTTTCCTAACAACTGATTCATTAATTGCTCCATTTGCAACCTGAACAGAAATTAATCAGAGAAAGCCACCCATATCCATCTTCATCACAAATATATAGAGGTGGCAATTAAACCCCTTCGATTATATATGGTTTGACTTGGGCTGTATATATCTTTTGAGACTCAACTAATGGATTAAAAACATAATAAAATAATTAAAAAGGAAACAGGATATATGGGTATTTTTAATGCATTCAACCATACAGCCAACAAAAGCACTCTATTTAAAAACTAGATAATAATATCATAATATATTTCTTGTAATCATATTACACACAAATTATTAAAAGAAATTTAGAAGAAGGTGTTTCAAATCAGTTCAACCCGTCAAAAAATTTGAAAGATGGTTTTTCAAATCAGTACAAAAGATTAAGCATTTTGACGAGTTACTCAATCTGTCTAACCCATCTATTTGACACCTCTAGATATATAACTTCAAATACACTAACTGCAGTTCAGAGCTGATGATTATATCTTACAGCAATGAAGTATGGCAACAGACTTCCTTTATCGTCTGTCAAGGCAAAGTACTTCTGATGCTTCTGCATAACCTGCAGGATTAACTTAAAAATTAACCCAAAAGTGCATGCTTTTGTTTTATTTTGTTTTAGAACAGCACAAGATATTTTTATTCCTGTACGAATGAAGAAAGACGAATACATTTGATCTCATTGACAATGCACATACATATTTTGGTTAGCTTTAGGCTTTAGCAGTCAAACGAGTGCATTATTGACATGTATTTGCTTGTATGATCATATAATGTAGAAGAAAACGGATGTGTAAAATCCTTTTAAACAGCATAGGATGAAACAGAGAAAATGAAGTGTTTGACTATCAGCCATGTGTCTGAAATACCCCTAATAGTGATTATACAGAGGGATCTTCTGGATCAAAATCAAGGTTATCAGGTTGTTGCAAGAATTAATGATTAGTCATATGCAGATGAGCAAGAAAAATATACATTTGACCATGGAATTAGAACAAACTGCACGAGTAACTTCATGTGATGACATCAAGAACAATTTTTTTGACATAATTTATATTCTCTTCATTGAATTTTTTTTGGTAGGGCCATCGGCTGGTATATAACATAAAATTTTAGAAACAATAAGAAAATAAAGGATGGCAATATACAGACCAAATTCAAACAGAAAATAGACAGCACACGATAATTGCCTTTATAGTTGATCGTAACAATATTTAAATAGATTCTTAAAAGAAGAAAACCATACCATCACTAATAGATCTTTCGGGAGCACTAGGAAGGACTCTGAGAATTTCCCAAGCACAGGAACAGGTGCCTCAACAAGGTTTACAACCTAAGTTCATTAACACAAACAATCAGTTAAATTATTGAAAGAAAAAAACTGAAATTGAGGAAGGAATCTTTAAAATCAGCTACCTCATCAAGTAAGTTGCTTTGCATCACAAGACATCCATCAACACTTTTTGCTAAATCATTGGATTGTTCTAGAATTATTTTCTTTCGTTGCTGCAACAAGATAATAATTCATGCATGCACCCTTTCTTTATAAATGAATGACAATAAACAAGATATGCACTTAAGTTACCTCAGTGTCAACAGAAATTCCAGCTTGTTGCATTACATTAGCATAAGACTCTGCACTGTTAACCTGCACAAAATTCCAAATATAATAGAAATGAAACAACTATGTTTGATTTAAACATAAACAAGTCATAAATTTAATCATATTACTGAATGAACATTAGTGAATTGAGAAGAATCTAAATAATCTTCATTACAAGAAATAAGGGAGATGCATTATGAGTCCTATGCTTTTTTAGTCCTAAGCTTTTCTTCACAACTACATATAATCCATTTTCTATGTAAAAAATAGATTTTGTTTGCTTTTTCATTCAACATATTTAGCTGGAACATTTAGGTCCTAGTTGTTGAGGGAACTTAAAGTTAATATATCACACATACCATGGTTGTAGCTGATGTTGTATTCCGGAGACCATGAGAAATATTACCACTGCAGTAAGAAAGGATGTGAAAAGTAAGATCAAATATAAATTAATGCTATGGTTTTCATTATAATGAGGTTGTTGTACCTTGGTAGGTGTTCATTTTATAAATACATACAATAGGTCTATTGAAACAGACTCACGTGTCATAAAAAAATTATATGTTTTATTTTTTAAATCAACATCTTTTAAAAGCTATAATACAAAAACAACAGCTGAATAGAATTTTCTTTTGAAAATCGTTCATAAGCCGCCTATTGTTAACATAGCTGCGGTATCAAGACTGGCTCAATAAAAATATTTTAATAAGTGAAGAAATCGATACGAACAATTATAAAAGTTCACGTATATTATTACAAATATTAAGCATAAAGAAGGAAAGATTATCAGACTTAATTAGAACCTCATATTCCTCCAAAACCAAAATATGTCACATTTCCCCTCTTGGCATAGCCTCATATCTGAACTCACATTTTTGCCTATTAGTAATGAACAACACATATAAAATATTCGATTTTACTCCAACAAACCTTTATTTGTAATTACCAATGGTATTCGTCAATACACCCCCTATTCTATGAGTGGGACTTTGCTGGGTATGTTTGTTTGTTTGTTCATTAGTCAAAACACTACCTGTTGACAATGTACCTAGTAAGACATTACACTTCTTAGAAAAAAATGGTACAAATGGAGATACCCTTGCAAACTCAGCAATATGATTTCGATTCTTCTTTCGTTCATTTGATATATTAATCTTTAGTGTTCACAATCATCCCACCATTAAGTATTTAATTACAATTAATAAGTGTCAGTCCAAGGCTAATATCAGAAACAACATTCTTTACTGGCTTATATTGTCTCTAAATATGGACACACATGCATAAATTAATAAAATGATATAAACGTAAGGAAAGCATGACGTGGCCCTTGCCTTACAATACCAGCAAAAGCAAAAGGAACAACTGCATCCCCATGGAGTGCCAAAATCCAACGTATAGGTCGGCTAAACATGACCTAGATGAAAGAAATTGTCTGTTATTCACTTGTCAAAAAGTGAAAAGTTCAATAAAGCAGAAAACTAACTTGAATTAATAAAGTTGTGCTTTGAGAAAAAAAATTAAAAAAAATGACATGGTTATGATTAGGTAAACATCATTCACTAAGATTTGAAATTCAAATT
This sequence comes from Flaveria sonorensis, assembly GCA_025506505.1. Classification (NCBI taxonomy): domain Eukaryota; kingdom Viridiplantae; phylum Streptophyta; class Magnoliopsida; order Asterales; family Asteraceae; genus Flaveria; species Flaveria sonorensis. Next base: position 7,661,116 of record CM046429.1, read on the forward strand.
TAATTTAAAAGATAAATGGAAAGTCTATTTAACGCAATGTTAAAGATATGAAACTCGTATCAGGATATCTAGATTCCAGGAGAACTGGTTGCTTGCATGTATGTACAGGGCTTTTAGAAGTTTAACATTTCAAAAGAATACATTTTAAATCCGAAATTATAGCTAGCTAATCCATAAATGAGTTATAATAACACCATTAAGCCATTATTATATCTTGCGTTTTTTTAATAAAGACGGATAAGAATATAAACAAAAGTAATATCATGATGGATGATTTTGTTAGACAAAAGACGATACACTTATCAAAATATACGATTTTTATATAGTAAGTGTTTTACATAACAATATCAATCACTTACAGATGTAATTTGTATTTCATAATATTCTATAAATTAGAAACCTAAAAAAGCAATCAAAAGTTGACTACATTTAGTGAAATCTTAATGGACCAACCAACGATCAAGGTTTATTCAGAAGGGAATCCATTTATATAAATAACGCACATTTTTATTCAAAAAACATGGACACGTCAAATAACTTGTATATAATGATTAGTCATTTATTGTTTTTAGGTAGATAGTTAGAAGGGACGTACCTCAGAATTCCAATGCATGGACTTTGGAAATGACACTTTAGCAATTGCACCAGGCAACTCCTTTGACAAAACCTGTAGGAAATATATACAAAACCAACTTCCTTAAGTTGATATGAAATTTCATGTAGTCCAGAATCACGTGTCCAAATACAAAGGGCATTCCATTTATTCTTCTCATATCTCTGAAATTGGCCAATCTCGGCATTTATAACAGTGTAAATCCAAATTACTAAGGGGTCTGCAATTTCTTTTTCTGTTGAATCTCCTTATAAAACACGCCGTAAACATTATTATAACTCCATCCTTTCTTAAACATATTTACCGGAGAAAATGTACATTAATATAAGTGAAAGTTAGGAGTTATAATATACTGTAAACAATGTCAAGCTATTTTTTATTTTAGCATAGATACCTCCAAAGCAAGCTGTTCAGACTCCATCACACGAACATAGACATACTCTGTCTTACCTAAAATAATAACAGAAGAGTCACATTAGCATAACTGACTCACTATGTCACTATTCTATTGTCAAATAAAAGGCTTGACTCACTGAGATACTATCCTGTTGTCAAAACAGAAGGCCTAAAATTAATGAATTTCTACTTGATGTCAGCAGCCTAAATACATGTCAAGTACTTCAGTTATTCGCGGAAGCAAAACTGATCCAAGATAAACTGTTTTTAATCACAAAACTGTTGATACGGGTGGACTCAATAGCATCATGGCAATAGGCTCCTTAATTGTTTTGGAGGACAGGAAAATCAATTGCTTGAATGTATATAGAAGTAAGTCGCATGAAATTTTGACCCAAAAAGAAAGAAGGAAAGAAAGTATACATAATATCATCAACATGATACAAAAATACCCATCTATAAGATCATGTCTATAATTTACCATCTAACCTCGATAAAAAGAATGCATCAAGAAAAATTGGCATGCTGAGTCCCTTTGCTTTAAAATTTAAAAGGGAGTTGATTCTATTAGGTTTACATAAACTTCAAAAAGGTCTGAACATATTACATATAGATTTATTGGGCAGACCTCTGGCAATGTCTTCCAAGATGCAGCAAGCCAAAAAAGCAAAACATGAAAGGAAAAAAACTTTCCACATATGCAAAGGTATTACCTTCGGTCTTCTTATACAATGAGTCCACTGGTACAGAATTTCTACGGCAAAAACCTTCAGCCGCCTAATAAATGAAAAAGAAAAAAAATAGAAATCATTGATCGGTTCAAGCTCTAGCAGGTTGAGAGATAAAAATCAAATATGTAATGGTAGCCATGCACATTACGTTACAAACCATTCAAGATACAAAGGAAGCAAGACAACTAGGCCTGTCCAAAACAAATGGTAGACCTTTTTTAAATAATGCATATGTGTGTTGTGTGTGTTTGTGTGCTCTGATGGTCATTGTCTATGCCTCTATGGCAACAAACCAGTAAACACACAAAGTCCCATCCAACAGATGAAGAAAAACAGAACACTTCTCCCCATTTTATAACCTTTAATTGTAATAGTAGTGTGTTACAAATGATCACCAACAAAAAAACAAAGAGAATCCTAATACTATAATAATTTAAACAGATGTTGCCCTTTTAGCAAATTTTTTCCAGCGACTTATTTGAGATAGAACACAACCTGAATTCACAGATTCGTAAGCAAATAGATCAACTTTGCCACCACTCATTCTTACCACTGCTAATTTTAATTCACTGAACTAAACAAGCATAAAAAAAGCACTGTTGATTATAATTCAAAAGAATGTGATTAATTCATATATCATACACAACATCTGTTTCCTTAACCATAGATTCAACAACTTGATAGTCATTTTCTTGATATGCATCTTCAATTTTTTTGAAGCTTGGAAAAGGTTTTTATTTTGGACTCTCTATGGCTAGCAACAAGAGGATTTCAATTATAGTAAATTATATTAAATTTCTACCCAGCAAGTATGCAGGATATATAGAACAGAAATATACAATATAATGAACCTAAAGAAGAAATATTAAAGGTAAAAACTTTACATGACAAAAGTACCTTAGTTGGATTTCCTAGATTATCAAAAGCTTTTGAAACTGGAGGTCCTCGAACCTCAACTTCATTAGCTGATTGCTTAGAGCATAGATTCTCAACACTAATCTGCAAAGGCAAACCCAATGAAGTTGAAATAAAGAGCAAGTTTAGACAGTCAATAGTAGTATCATATAACAAAACAATATTAACAATAAAACCATAAGAACATCATTATTAACTGATTAAAGAAAGGATGAGGAAACCATACTACTAGTCTCCTCGGGGTGCCAAATACATGAACTTCACCATGAGTCAATCTTTGTTTTCCAAGTAATTGCACAATTTGATCTTTCAACTGAAATAAATACACTATAGTCAGCACTACATAATTACAAGCAAGTTACAAAATAATAATAATAGAGAATGAACATCAACTAATAGATTAATTGCAACTTATGATACTTATAAAAGTTGAGAAAAAGAAATGATCTAATTTGACCATAAGGTACATACTTGCTGGCCTGCACTAGCAACATCATTTGGTGGCAACTCTTCTGTCCCGATCTCAAGAAGAAACAATCTCGGTTCAGCAGACACCTATACCTCATAAGAACAGTAGAAAAGTTATGCTACAGTCATAAAATATTAAATTAGGTATTTAATTAACAATAATATTTATCATTATAGTATGTAATTATATTATGTGCAACCCACAAAAACTTCATTGAAAGGTCTTTTGAAGATATGGCAAATATTAAAACATTTTAATTAAACTATTTTTTAAGCAAAACCATCAAATTTTCATAAAACAAGGTTAGTATTAACTGGCAAAGCATAATGATTGAAAATAACTGTATAAAAAATAATGAAATATACATGTTTGACATAGATAGATGGAGATTCATTAAGACTAGAATAACATAAACATTAGTGTTGCCGTCTCTTGTATATAAAAGTATGTTTGAATTAGCTAATAAATTTAAAGAAAGAAAAGTAATATAAAAAAGTACTTTTGTGGCTTCTGATTCTAGAACCTCCTTTGGAGCAACAAGGTTGTTAGCTTGAGAAATAACGCCTAATGGATGTCCAAGTGACTCTCTTGTATTTGACCAAAGCAGGGCACATTGTCGAGCTAAACTGATGGAGATATAAAGGCAACAAATGTGGCATATTAAAGGTAACTACATAATATCCTTTTATGTTCTTAAACGAAGAGACATGAAAATAAAATGTTAGATGTGGCAATTTCAACCCATTAACTTAAGAATAAACAAATTCGGGATATGTCTTGTCTCTAACGGGTCAAACGAGTAAGGAAAGGTAAGAAGGAAAGGAGTCAAAAGTAGCCTGAAGTGTATTGTTACTGCATAGAACCTACCAAATAAGTTTATTAAAAATTATAATAAATATAAAAGCTAAATCATAATTGACACACTAATTAGTTTTACTTTTATTTTGTTTGGAAAAAATTAAGTTTTTTTTAGTGAACCCAACCTATACCAATTTAAAACGACATGCTACCCAACGCATTTGACTACCCATTTTGCCACCTCTACACGACATGTTCAAAGAAGAAGGTACCTGCGCATCCGCCCAAAATAACGTGCACGTTCTGTTACCCCAACAAAGCCTCTAGAGTCTAAGATATTAAACGCGTGAGAAGTCTTGAGAAGCTGATCATACCTAAGATAATTTCAACAAACATGTTCTACTAAATTACAGGGAAAACAAACACGTTTGCCTAATAAAACAGAAATAAGGCATAATAACATACGCAGGTATTGCAAGGCCTAAATCAAGCAAAGCACGTGCTTCCGCCTCAAAAAAGTCAAAGTGTTTCAGAATATGATCCACACTTGCATGCTCTAGATAATATGCACTCATTTCTTTCCTACAACCCAAGTATATGACGTTAGCCATGACTATCATCAGCTCATCATTAGAGAAGAATTAATATTTGATTTTTCCTTTTAATTTGAAAAAATAATAATTATCTTTCTTTTAAAATCTATGTTATATATCCTAATATTTCCCATCCTTGAAGTGAAATCATTTCACCATAGCAAAATTCGACAAAGGCTAGCTAGTAAAGACCAGATAGCTTACTCATTCTCAGAGAAAAGCTCCCCATAAGTGATTCCATCAGCATATTTGATTTTCTTGAAATGGTCAACTCCCTAAAAACCAAAATTTCATAGAAACATATTATATGAAGTAAGCATAGGATGAATGGAAGTATAAAAAAAAAAAAAAAATCTTTCATAGAAACATATTATATGAAGTAAGCATAGGATGAATGGAAGTATAAAAAAATAAATCTATATGTTGACCTGAAGTAACATTAGAATGCGTTCAAGACCATATGTGATCTCAACGGATACCGGCATCAACTGAAGGCTTCCGGCCTTAAACAAGAGAACATAACAGAAAAAGAACAATAGAAAATTAGAACCGAGATAACAGATATTAGGGTGTTCATGAGGCAAGTATGGTACCTGTTGAAAGTAGGTAAATTGTGTAATTTCCATCCCGTCCATCCAAATCTCCCAGCCCAATCCCCAAGCACCGAGTACCTAAAAGTAAACATAAGGAAAGACCACGAGTCAAGAATTAAAATAAATATACTGTATATTAAAATATAAATAAATCTTAGTAATTCCTTTGTACAAGATTCACAATTGAGCTTCTACCTTTTGAAATTACTTGTTGAAAGCAAACTGTTGTTCATGTGGAAGTGCAGAAAAGATGCTACAGTTATCAGAATGAGTGTTTTTGGACAGAGATAATTAGCTAAGGACTACTTTTTTCATTCACAATTTTAAGATTTGTTCAAGATTGCACACTCTTGTGAAAAGCATGTCTATTTTGCATTTTGCAAGAAGATGGTTTGTTTGCAACAAAAATCAGATAGGCTGGTTGTGAAATTAATCACTCTTCAACTAGATTTACCTTATTTCTAATGTTTCTTGCATGGTTCAATTCAGTTACCATTTTCATATAAAAAATAAATCACGGACACTTTGTCCCACAAAAACAGCAAACTTGTTCCTTTTTAGGATGTCTTGCTATAACTGTGACGTTTCTCATTTTGACAAGTTTTGAAGTAAACACTAAACAGACCTATTTTCCCTCTAGTAGTTGCAAGTTTGAAACAAAAGCAGTAATTGGTTCATTTGGTCCACAAGATTCACTATAATTCTAATTTTATGGTTCACTGGAAGATACTGGTAATCTACAACTATTACTTATAAAGTCTAACATCGCAATACTGTGGAACAGCTAAGTATCAAATCACGTTAAAAACTAACTAGCTGGACTCTCAAAACGGGGTTTCGAGACCACACGTTGAATACAAAAACTAAAGAAAAAACGATTCAGCTTACCGGGCTTTCCCAATTGTCTTCCACAAAACGTATATCATGTTCATTGACATCAATACCTGTGCCACAACACAAAATTATCAATTATTGTTTAACTGTAAACCAGAAAACGACTATATTATCTAGGTGAAGAGACACAAATACAGAAAAGTATCAACTTATAAAGGAAGTGTTATAATATGAAAATCAAAACCTATGGCTGATAAACTCCTGATGAAAAGGTCTTGTGAATTTCCAGGATCAGGCTTTAATATAACCTATGAGATAGATTTCCGGTGAGACTTAATGCTCTTGTTTGGATTTTATTACTAGAAAATAGAATCTGAAACTGATTTAACCTGGAATTGAGTATGGCGTTGAAGCCTATTAGGGTTTTCACCATAACGACTATCATCAGGCCGGATACTTGGCTCTGCATACCTTCCACCAGAAGCTACCAAATCAGCAATTTCATCAATCAATAGAAACCTCATTTGACTCATAAAAACACGGAATTCAACTAACTGAGAGTAATATCGCATGTGCACACGATGAATACGAGAACATCATATAATTAAGGTTGTGGTGGCATATCCCTTAGTCATGCAACACTTTCCATTGTTTGGGTCCATTAACATTGTCAGAAGAGAGATGTAATTGCGGGTCCCACTTAAACGATATGTCGAGAAACAAAAATAATACCCGCAACAATGAAACGATTTAGGGGATTTTTTATGCATATGAATACATATCAGTTGACTTATAACCTGTTACACCCACATGATTCCTTTTTAGTCAAATGCTTTAGCTCAACTCATTTAATCAGGCAGAGATAAAACATAACCTCTATGTAAAACTGATGGACAATTGTAAACATATATATTAACATTAAAAGCAAACTTACGCAACATTCCATGGTTCTGGACCAAGAACCCTTAAAATGTTAAGGGATTCATAGTCCCAGCTCCAACCTGGCCAATACAAACGAACAATAAGCATGAGAACCAGTTGGTATATCCATTTAAAGAGCATGCGTTATTAACCATACACAAAGAAACAAATAACCTGAAGAGACTACAACCTCAATGAAAATGAACAACGTTCTAAACTTTTCATACTGTCAATCACCCTCATAATTAAAGATCTAGCCTAAGAGATGTGTTTTTAAGAGTACCTCGGTGTTGCTGCATTGCATTATAGTACATCCAACAGATGCCCAATACTCCTGCAGCATGAGGAAGAAACATATATAAAGAAAAAAGCACAAAGAATGCTAAAAAGAGTAACTAATTAGATAAGACAGAAATTCTAACGTTATAGCAACGATTGACTTAATTCTGCTTTGTACGTTCAAATTCTTTGAGTATTAACCTATAGGTATTTCCATCACATGGTCAAAAAGATTACAACGTGTACCACAAAACAAGTAGTAAGTGATATTAAACTAAATTTGGCTATCAATGCATTCTCAAAGATTGCACCTTTATATGAGCTAATAGAACTTATTTGGGATTCTTTCTATGCAAACAGTTACTTCAAGCTAATGCAAATTCACACAAAGTTCTCATTGACTAACCCCTGAATCCAAAGCAAGATTCTTCATTTCACACCCAAAAATTGAAAACCGACATTCAATTAGCCAATTAATCAACAATCCATGACCCCATACATCCAAATTGAGTAATTACACACAAACTACAAAGTGGGTACACTTCAAAACCGGTCGAAATCGTAATTACCTGCAGCTGTTGGATGGCTTGTTGAAACGTTGGTATAGAAACCTTAATCGGCCGTTCCTCTGCATTCGAATTCGTTAAATCTGCCGTTAACGGAGATTGATCGTGTTGGGTAGCTGCGGAATTAGTGAAAGAACAACGAGGGATGGCGAAACTGCTGAAAGGGGTTAGGGTACGACGGTGGTGATGGTGGTGGATAGCGGTGGTGAATCGAAGAGAAAATTGGAGCTTTTGGGGCCTGAGAAGAGAGGTCACCAATGGCAGTGTGAGTATCCCCATGTTCAATCACTGGTTTTGGATTCTGGGGCGTGAAAGATTTGTGGGTTTTTGTGTTATCTGTAGGATGACAATGGACCCGATAATCTTGTTGAGGTTTCGAAGTACGATGATAGAGTTCAATTGCATCACCCATTAACATGGTTCATGAGTAGATGATTTTTTATAAAGGATGATGTTTTTTTTTTTTTTTGATGTTTTTAATTTTTATTATTTTTATTGGTATGAGATATAGTATCTTTAGTTTTTATAACTACTTATTGTGTATTTGTTCTTAAATCATTTGACTCCTTGCGACTAGCGTTGATTCCTGAAACTCGTCCAGAAGTGTTAAAGGTAGATACGCGGTCGAACAGGTTGGTTGATGGTGGTGTTGATGTGTTCAGTTCATAAGCCTTTATCTTTAAGTTTTCTTGCATTGTCGTTGATGCATGATTTGATCTTCTAACTAACGAGGTTTTGCTGCTTTAGTTTTAGCAGAAAAATATTGGTCAATCTACGTAATCGTGACGCCTTTGTTGATATTTGATGGTTTGCTCGTTGCACAAAGTTGTTAATTTTATCATATGAGATGTATAATTTGCGAACATGTTGACATCATAATTTAGACCTATATGTTTAAATCTCTAACATAGATCACAATTGAGTCCATACCACTTGATCTCTCTTAACAAGGCAACATGATTTTGAACTGCTTCCTAAACTCATTATGCTTAAATTTACCTGTGTCTTCAAAGCCCTTAATGAACATGTTGACTTGGTAAGCATTGGGTAATGCATTGGAATTTTTTTTCATCGACCATTTGTACTTCTCCATTTGAATATGTACCATGTGGAAGAGTTGTTTCCATCATAACTAGCCTTGGCATATACGTGGGCATACACAAGGTAAATTAGTGGCTCTGTTACCACTTGTTTGTTACTCAATTAGTTGTTTTGAAACTTCAAATAAGGTATATTTCGAGGAAAGAGGTATAAAAATGAGACTCGAATGATGAAAGTAGCAAGTTAAAATTAGAAGGATGAAGCATGAAGGATAAAACTATTCTGGAGATGGTGGAATCAAAATTTGGATATTCAATGTTGATTACTTGGCTACATTACATGAATGAACACTAGTTTATATTTATACTAAATCTAAACACTAAATGAAGACTAAAGAGTGAGGGTGGTCGAAAGACGTAAGTGATTTTTTCACTACTCCTAAAAGGATGAGATTTTTGAATCGTTAAGTCTTTGTACTTATATAAGACAGGGGTCAAGCCCATAATAGTAAGTTTGATTACTAGAGACTGAGGTTAAAATTGATTTGTGATACTAATCTTTTTTTTAATGTATTTAAGGTGGTGTGTTGTATGTTTTTTAATGTGTGATATATGTGATATATATGTTTAGGCAACTTTTCCATAATTATATAATTTTAAATAAACAACTATAATCAAAAAATGTAACAAAAATATAGCTTATTAAAATAATGTGCAAATCGTAAGCTTTAAAAAAAATTCATTACTATTCATAGAAACTATTGTATAAAAATACATTATATATGTATATATATAGGGGTGGTTTCTAAGAAAACTATGATTTACTAGAAAACTGTAAAAACCAAATCTAAACCACTAATCTATTTGATCAATGGTTGATATACAATATGACATTTTAGTAAATAATCAAAATCTTAAGGTGATTATATTAATGATATAAGGGCAAATCTGAAATAATATTTTTCTAAGTTTTGAAAACAAGCACTAAAATTCCTACATTCATTCTTCTTTATCCTCTTTCATAAATTACATTTATAAAAAAAACCAAGAGTTTGACTTCATTTTATTATCTTCATATACGTCAACAATTGATTTCATCTCCATTGTCTTTTAAATAATTCAAAGGTGAACTGATACCATCATATGTTAACATGCTTACATATACGTAAACACATAAGTAGTTTGCTTACCAAATCTAATTGCAGATCTTCAGACAGTCAACCATGTTGATACATCTTGTTACATATAAGCAACAATTTGATACATCTTGTTACATATAAGCAACAATTATCAGTTAGGTACATATAAATATAATGCAAAACTAGTACAAAATAATTTATTAAACTCATTAGTTTACATATACGTGGACATGGTTCCGTATATGCAACCTAATGGGTCATTTATGAAACTATAACACATATGTAGACGTGGCTCCATATATGTAACCTGATTTCATATACATAACTATAACACATATGTAGCCATGGTTACCTATATGTAACTTGATTACATATACGTAACCATCGTAAAAATAGAGCCAAACTTAAGTTGTGAAAAAAATTCCAAGTTAAATATATGTAAACATAAGTGAGATTCCATAAGTATGTAAACATAACTTGATTATACATACGTAACAATCTAAAAAGCAGAACACAATCATTCCACTTCAAACAAACCTAACTTAAATTGAAATCATCTTAAATTTGGATGCAATCAAACAACACTATTGATCTTTTTGTCGACCGGCTTGAATTTATTGATGGTTTCTTGTCGATGAATTCATTTATGGTTGATGTCGTATCATCTCGATGATGGTTTCTTGTCAATCTGATTTATGGTTTCCAGTGTTGCTTCATCTTATTTTGGTAGACCTCCTCCATCCATCATCGTCGGTTGATGTTTTAGGAGAAAACAAAATCACCTCCATATGAATGATGGAATGGATGAAAATAATCCAGAATTTATGATGTGGAAAGGATTGCATCATTAAATCAGGAAGAATAGATGGTTGAAGAATTAAATTAATGAAGATGAAAAAGATTGATGCCTTTTGTTTGAATTAGTCTAAATTATTCAACAATGGACTAAAATAAGGAATTCTAGTCAACAATGATTTTTTACTAAAAATAAGTTACATAGACAATTACTAAAATACTCTTTAAAAATAGAGAAAGGTTCAAATACAAAGTCTTATAAAACTAAAAAGTCTAAGAAGTAATCTCAACCATCCATCTATTTAATCAATAGCTGAGATCAAATTACAGAGAAAAATTTGTTATGGGGGTATTTTAGAAATAACCACTTTTGTTGACTTTTTACAAGTTCTTCTATTTTTTTAAACGTTCATAACTTTTATGTATGATATTATTTTTTTTATAAAAATTACACCATAAAAATAAGCATTTTTATCTTTAAAACGAGTACAATATTATTATATAAAAAAAAAAATTACATTATTAAGCTCACATCTTATCATTGTGTCTTTAGTGCAGTTCATTGTGTTTTTTTGTTAGTTATTGTGTTTTTCTGAATACTATTGTATCTTCCTAAATGACAAATTTTAAAAAAATATAATGATGAAATAACATTGTTATATATCTCTAATATGTAAAACATAATAATAAATTAACAACTAATAATAAATTAACAAACTAATTAAAAATAATAACAAAATAACATAATATCTCATTGTGTCTTTTGATCATCATTGTGTTATCTTAAACACTATGAGTTTTAAAAAATACATTGGTGAAATAACATCATTGTGTACTTCTAATGATAAGACACAATGATAGATAACAAAAATAACACATTGTGTTATCTTCAACACTATGAGTTTTGAAAAATTCATTGGTGAAAGTATGTCATTGTGTACTTCTAATTGTAAAACATAATGATAGATAACAAATTTATAATCTATAAAAATAATAACAAAAATACACAAAATAATCTAAAACTTAAAACATAAATGATTAATACACATAACAAATGGTGTGTGACATCCGGTAATTTTCCGTAACCAAACTCCGTTAGTTCCGTTAGGTCCTGCATACACGTGTCGTGAGCACACACTAGTTGTCGTTGAACGTTGGTGACTTAACAATAATTAACAATGGTTAATAGATAACAACATGATTAATAATGTTGATTATTAATTTGTAGTTATGTGATTTGTGAATTTAGATATTATTTGTGAATTTTATCTTGTAACGTGTAAACGTGTTATAATTAGTTCATGTGTTTTGTTGTCAGTGGAAAATATATATATGATTAATATTTTTGGTTAAAAATACTTGTTGTTGTGTAGTTAAAAGTGTTGAAAAATGCTAAAAGATTAACTTTTACGAAAGGTGATTAAGGAGGGTTTATTTTGCAACTACCATAAAACTAAATATTAACTAAATTAATCCCTAAATCCCCTCCCCACCCCTTGTTTGCGGCCGAGAACCCCCCCCCCCCACACACACACACACATTGCGATTTTTTGATTAAGAACAAGCATCAAGCATCGATTTTGATTAGTTCCAAGTGATTCCAACGTGTAGCAAACATCAATTCTTGGTCATTACGCGATTAAAGTTTAGATTTTGATTAGTTTTTCATGGATTTTGATCATGGTTAAACCCTAGTTCGCAAATCATAGTAGATGTTGAAATTGATATTGTTTGATGATTTTAGGATGTTAGTTGGATAGTATTGATGATAGTTTACATGGGTTATGCAAGAAATTCATGGATTTGATGTGTTGTTCATGCCTTACTATTAATAGTAACTTTTATGCATGAGATTGATGAATTGATGATGGATTGATGATGTTATGATGTTAGTTATGTTGTATGAATGTTAATCTATGTAGATTATGCAAGAAATCCATGATTTATGTAATCTAGTTCATACATTACCAAAAGTGGAAACTTTTATTCATGAGAATTTGTGGTTGGATGAATTGTAAGTGTTTCATGGATTAAGATTGCTATGAATTAGATAAGGTATGTTATTGATGAACTTGTGTTGAAATTGATGAAAGGATAGATTTTAGGATATTACTTTCTCAAAAGAGAAACTTTAATTTTGAAGATCATTGGATATTGTGAGTTAGATATGTTTATGAGGTTAGGATCATGTTAGAATGTCTCTGGATGATATCTAATGTGTTGGATTGTGATGATTAAGTCATATGGTTAGTTGGTGCAACTATGGGGACATATGAGCTTTCTTGAAAAATGTGCAAGTGTACATGTTATGTGTCATGATGAGTTGTAATTATTGATTACTCAAATGCTAATGTCTTGCTTGTATGAATTACATGGGGAATGTTGAATTATTAGTTGTTATATTTGATCAAACAAGAACTTAATTTGACATGTCACCAACTGGTCAACCGGGTCTAATGTGTCTTGTTTTTCCAAAACCTTGAGTCAATGTGTTTATTGAGCACTTAGTGTTGTTAAAGATTCTATGTACACGTACTTATGTACTTACGTGTTCTAGGTAACCTTTGAAGGTTGTCTTTCCGCTCACTGTTAGCTTTTATTATCGTTCGTTTGCGCACCAGGTAAGTTCATGCCCCACTTTCTTATACACTCTCGTTTGGGGGAGATAGCATGCTCGTTTACAAATGCTTATTAATTGTAAGTGGTGTATGTTGTAACATAATGAGATATACCTTGAAAGTCCTCACACTTTCGGATCGTTAATATTGGTAACTAGCGGGAAATTTTGGGTAGTACTACTGGGTTTGACAAGCCCCACCTGTACGAATCGAGGTCAAACAGGTGCAATATTGTCCTAACACAAATGGCGTCACGACTTGGTATGTCGTGGCGGGAGGAAACAAACGAAACACAGTCAGCTTCGATCGCGAAATCACTATGGTTATTACTTATGAACATAGACTAGCTATCTATTTCAATACACTTCTTATGCTTTACAATTGCTACTGATTATGTTTAACGCAAACTCTTGAACTCACCAACCATTATGTTGACACTTTTAGTATGCTTTACTCAGGAAATTACTAGCAGCTGACATAGGAGCACGCACATGTCCAGCATGCTTTGTTCAAACAGTGTTCTATTTTCTTTAGTTCTGCATATATTTACGCACTTTGGTTTGGGCGGGTGTTTTTTTGCGCAGTTTACATTTAGTACCTTGTGTTTGAATTATTTACTAAACGCTTCCGCAAAAGTTTTAAAGATTTAAACTCTGATTTAATTTAAATGTTGCAAATAGAGTAGTTTTGAGTAACTAATGACTGAGATCTTGGTTTTACTCCCCGCAAGTTGGTTTTGAGGGTGTGACAGATTGGTATCAGAGCCATTGGTTGTAGGGAACTAGGTTGCATACACACTAGACTATAACCGCATAGTTTGTTAGTTACTAGTTACTTATCCCTTATTGTATACTCATCGGCATACACATCACGTACCTCGTAGCATGGCATCGTCTTCACGGGCTTTGGGCAAGAGGCCTGCACGTTCGGAGTCACCTACTCCTCCTCCTATACCTGATAGGGAATCTGACTGGCCTTGACATCCCTACCCTTCTGAAGAGATAAACTGGGATTAGCCTTTTGCACTACCTGAGCGCGATGCTCCACGGAACTAGAATTTCTACCCTACCTATATTCGCCGCATGGTCTACAGGGAGCGAGTACCAGCTGTAGCTCCTACCGGACCTAGGACTAGGTCAACGACAACCTCTACATCCCCTACTCTTCCTTCTATGGATATCCCTCTCTAGCAGGCGATTGCAGCTTTAGTGGCTACGCTAGACACTGAGCGACAGCGCATTAGAGGACTCACTAATGAGAACTGTCACCCCCCCCCCCCGCTTAAAGCGGAAACACGAGGATGTAACGGACTGGATCGTCATAACACATTGTTAATTAATAGAGATGCATTAAATAATGAAACGTCAACGTGTCATGACGTCACCCGACACAAATGGAGACTTGTGCCGTGGCTAGTCAATTCCACGACAAACATAGCCAAAGAATTAAAAGAATTGTAAGTCCCACAACCCAGGAGCAAGTTCACAAATTATGAATAATAAAGAAAATCCAATGAAATTATCATAGACATTCAATAAGTTTAAGAATGCAAATCCTAAGGTCGTCTCTAAGGCAGCATCCCTAGCTATCCTCAATGATTGTTACCTGAAAAAGGTATGCTCAGAAGGTCAACATATTGTTGGTGAGTTCGCAGGTTTAAATAGTAAACAAATTGATGTTGTGTAATAGTTTTGTAGGACATAGTGTAAACAGTTATAAGCAAACAATATCACATGTAAACATGTGAATCACAACTAAACCTACGACGTCCACACAGATCTTGTCGGAACATATTCACCCTAGGGCCCGTTCCTGGCCACTGTCAGTCCCAACTAGTATACCAACAAACACGGGTGGAGGTGTCAGCCCAATAGCACTATCAATACTTGTCCATCGGTTCTAACACCAGAATTAAATAGTTGTGAATAAAGAACCACACAGCAAACTCATGCATGTACCATATATAAACTTACAATATAGTAAACACAACAGTCCCAAAGAATAATTGAGTCCACGGCATAAAAAGGGTGAGCATACTTTTCCCCCTAAGTTTTATAAATAGTTGAAATGAAAATGGGACCGCGAAACTCACCTTGTAATGATACGAAATAAAGTGAACAAAGCCTTCAAAGAATAAGAGCAACGCACGATCAAACACCTATTATTAATTGTAATTAAGTCTTAAAAATGCGTTCAACGAGGTTAGATGCATTCGGTCGGTTCGGGTATGTTTGGGTTCGTCGCACGACACACTCACAAATATCTATACATATATAACACACCTTAAAATAATAATATTAATAATAATGATAGTAATATTAATAAAGATATTGTTTTTACCATTAATCATATAAATTGATATCGGTATCACTTATAATGATGATATTAATAATCATAATAATAATATTAATATTAATAATGATAATATAAATAATGAAACTATTGTTATTATAAAAGAATTACTTAATAATAATCATAATAATAATACAATAATAATAATAGTAGTAGTAATAATAATAATAATAATAATAATCCTTATAACAATAATACAACCCACACGCACCACAGGCACACACGAAACATACACTTAAACTCAAGCACACGTGAGTAATATATAAATATATATATACATATATATATATACATATATATATACATACATATATACTCACACTATATATATATATATATATATATATATATATATATATATATATATATATATATATATATATATATATATATATATATATATATATATGTATCCATGCACACACATTTTCAAAAATATATATACATTCAACACACACATAATTAACCGTTTAAACACACACGCAACATGCACGACACGAACCCAACAGCGGTCATGCGCCCACCCAGCAGCCATGCGCTCCAAGGGGGCTGCCACGCAACTACACCCACAATACACACAATCATATACATAAAAACCCCTACATCGGCACACACGTACATATACATACATACGCAACACACACATACATACATATGCATATATACACACATAATCGCATACATACACCCACATACTATATATATATATATATATATATATATATATATACACACACACACACACACGTATATATATATATACACACACACACACGCAGGCACACATACATACACCCATACAACAACCCTATACGCATACCATACATACATACATATGTACGGATTGAACCCGGAACCGAGCACCGATGATAACAACCGAAAGGAAGCGAAACGAAACGAAACAAAACGAAGTTCAAGATGATCGGTTACCTGCGAAACGAGTAAACGGCGAGATGACGGTGACAAACGACGGCTAATGGCGGCAAAACGGGGCTGATTTCGGTGACGAAACGGCGGCGAAATAATGACGGCAGCAGTAGGGTTTCAGTTTGGGGGCTTGGCCGAGACATGCATGTGATTTATATTTATATTTGGTGTATTTACATCTAGGCCCCCGAACTTTCAATTAATTAATCTCTCAAGTTCAGTTAAATTGTAATTTAGACCCTGAACTTATTAATTATAATAATAATAATATTAATAATAACAATTTTATTAATAATAATATTATTAATTGTTATACTATTAATAATAATAATAACCATTATTAAAAGTTAAAAGAAAAGAAAGTATTAAATAAAATTAGTTGTATTATTAGTTGCTAATTTTATTATTTATTGTTTATATAGTATTAAGGTCAAGGCCAAGACGAATAAGGCAAAAAATTTTGAGATCAGAACGAATTAATTACACGACAAAAGTAAGTACACAAGGAGAGTTAACGAGCTTAACGTTATTTGACGGACCTGTTCGTGACAGATGTCACAGTATCCCCCAGTTGAGAGAATTTCATCCCGAAATTCAACTGGAGTTAGATCCTGAAGCTCTATTAGCAAACAAATGCGGATATTTGAGTTTCATCTGGTCTTCCCGTTCCCACGTTAATTCTGGCCCTCGCTTAGAGTTCCATCGTACCCGGACAATTGGAATTTTGTTACGCTTCAATCGTTTAACTTCCCGGTCCATAATTTCTATCGGCTCCTCAACGAAATAAAGTTTCTCATCAATTTTGATCTCCTCAATCGGCACATGAAGGGATCCATCAGCTAAACATTTCTTGAGGTTCGATACATGGAATGTATCGTGCACACTACTAAGTTCTTGAGGTAATTTTAGTCGATGACCAATCCTTTCAGTGATCTCGAATGGTCTCACATACCTTGGAGCTAACTTTCCTTTCTTCCCAAATCGTATGATTCCTTTCCAAGGAGAACTTTCAGTAAGACTCGATCACCCACGCTAAATTCTAGAGGTTTCCGACGGTTGCCTGCGTAACTTTTTGACAGTCTCTAGCTGCCTTAAGTCTATCCTTGATTTGAAATATCTTGTCAGTTGTTTCCTGAATGATCTCCGGACCTGTCAATTGGCTTTCACCTATCTCCACCCAACATACTGGAGACCTGCACTTTCTTCCATAAAATGCTTCAAAAGGAGCACATCCAATACTCGTATGGTAACTATTATTATAAGAGAATTCGTTCAACGGTAAGTGAGTATCCCAGCTACCACTAAAGTCAATCACACATGCCCTAAGCATGTCTTCTAGAGTCTGTATCGTACGTTTGCTTTGACCATCCGTTTGAGGATGATAGGCAGTGCTTAAATCTAATCGAGTGCCCATTGTATTTTGTAGAGTCTGCCAAAACCACGATGTAAATCGACTATTACGATCTGATATAATTAACACAGGCACTCCATGCCTTGCCACAATTTCATTTACATATAATCTCGCTAGCTTTCCATCGTATAATCCTCACGAATCGGTAAGAAATGAGCGGACTTCGTCATTCGATCCACAATAACCTAAATTGAATCATGCCCGCTACTTGTTCTAGGAAGCTTAGTGATAAAGTCCATCGCTATATTTTCCCATTTCCATTCGAGAATTTCCGGTTTTTGTAATAATCCTGATGGTTTCTGATGTTCAGCTTTGACTTTCGAACAAGTCAAACATTCACTTACATACGTGGCAATGTCCTTTTTCATACCTGGCCACCAGTACAATTCCTTGAGATCTTGGTACATCTTGTCTGCACCAGGATGAACAGAATACTTGGACTTGTGCGCTTCATTCATAACCACGGTTCGAACATCTCCCCACTTAGGTACCCATATACGATCCACAAAGTACCGTACACCATCCTCCTTGCAATTCATCTGCTTATCCAAGCCTCGAAACTCCTCACTTGCAATATTCTCTTCCTTTAGCGCTTCACCTTGTCCTGTCAGGATCTGGGTTTTCAGATTCGATTTAATGGTCATTCCTAACGCTTGTGCACGTAAAGGTTTCACGCGTTTCTTCTTACTCAAGGCATTAGCCACCACATTTGCCTTTCCTGGATGATATCGGATCTCGCAATCATAGTCACTAAGAAGTTCCACCCGTCATCTTTAGCGTATATTAAGTTCCTTTTGATCAAAAATGTGTTGAAGACTCTTATGATTCGTGTAGATAACGCACTTAGTCCCATACAGGTAATGCCTCCATATTTTAAGTGCAAATAACACTACGCCTAATTCCAGATCATGTGTCGTATAGTTCTTTTCGTGAACCTTAAGTTGACGCGAGGCGTAAACAATCACCTTACCTTTTTGCATTAGTACGCATCCCAATCCTTGATGTGATGCATCGCAAAACACCTCAAAGTCGTTGGATCCATCTGGAAGAGTTAATATCGGGGCATTACACAGTCTTTCCTTCAATGTCTGGAATGCCTCTTCTTGCTTATGCCCCCAATCAAATTTCTTATCCTTCTAAGTTAACATTGTCAATGGTTGGGCAATTTTAGAGAAGTTTGCAATGAATCGACGGTAATAACCAGCCAACCCTAAGAATTGCCGAATCTCCGAAGGCGTCTTAGGTGTATCCCATTTCTTAACTGCTTCGATCTTTCCAGGATCAACGTGAATTCCATTTTCATTCACCACATGTCCTAGAAATTTCACTTCTCGCAACCAGAATTCACACTTTGAGACCTTGGCATAAAGTTTTTCTTCCTTTAATAGCTCCAGTATCGCTTGTAGGTGCTGATCATGGTCTTCCTTCGATTGAGAGTAGATAAGAATATCGTCTATGAACACGATTACAAACTTATCCAGATAGGGTTTACAAACCCGGTTCATCAAATCCATGAACACTGCTGGAGCGTTGGTCAGTCCAAACGACATGACTAAGAACTCATAATGCCCATATCGAGTTCTAAACACTGTTTTTGGTATGTCGTCCTCATGAAACCTCAATTGATGATAACCTGATCACAGATCGATCTTAGAAAAGTAAGAAGCTCCTTGTAATTGGTCGAATAGATCGTCGATTCTAGGGAGAGGATATTGATTCTTCACAGTCAACTTATTCAGTTCCCGGTAATCGATGCACATTCGGAACGATCCATCTTTCTTCTTGACAAATAGTATCGGTGCTCCCCATTGTGAATGACTTGGTCATAGGAAACCCTTATCCAATAATTCCTGCAATTAACTAGATAACTCCTGCATTTCTGATGGTGCTAATCAATATGGTGTCTTTGCTACGGGTGTTGCTCTAGGTATCAAATCTATGCGGAATTCTACCTGTCGAGGAGGAGGCAAACCGGACAAGTCGTCGGGAAATACTTCCGGAAAATCTCGCACCACCGGAATATCCTCCGGTTTCTTTCCTCTGCTTTCTTTTCCACCACATGCGCTAAAAACGCATAGCATTGCTTCTGCAGACATCGACGAGTCTTCATACAGGAGATAAGCTTTAGGTTCCTTCCTAGTTGTTCTCCTTGTATTCTAAGCACATCACCGTTAGACATAGGGATTCGCACCACCTTTTCTCAGCAGACAATTTAGGCTCCACGTTTAGATAACCAATCCATTCCCACTACCACGTCAAAGCTTCCCAATTCGAAAGGTATCAAATCTATATAAAAAACGTGGCCCTCTAACGTTATTATGCACCCTCTAATTATCTCACTAGCTTTCACAAACTTACTGTTAGCCATTTCTATGGAGTAACGTAACAAATTAGGATCCTGACGAGCGTCGTTTGCTCAAATCACGAACGCACGTCCTCGGGTAGCATTTCCTTGATTCGCCTGACCTTGATTGCCAGCTATCGCCATCACCTGATTTTGATTATTCCCATATTGACCTGGTGCCCGATTTAGTCTAGGGCATACATTCTGATAATGGTCAGGGCTTCCACACTCATAGCAAACCCTGGCATTTCCTGCTGGATTAACTGCATTTACCGATGCAACCAAGTTGGGCACCACCCTACAATCCTTCGCAAAATGCCCCGAGCGCCTACAGTTTACACACACCCGGCACGACATCGCTTGCGGATGATGAAAATTTCACTTACCACACTTAGGATGTGGCCCAACATATTCTCTCCTACCTTGGTTCACCGCCACGAAGAACCTTCGCCTTCTTATCAAACCTACCCCCGGTTTGCTTGTTCGACTCTCCATCTTCTTTCTACTACTAACAAATTTTCCCAGTGTCCATCTTAATCCCCCTTTTTTTATCCAGATGCCATAAGGTGTGACACCAGTTTTGCCAACTTATGAATTATGACCGTATAAAGAGCATTACTAGACCCTATTATTACACAATTTCATAATTCCAACTCTAACCTCTTCATCTTATTTATCGGGAAGTAGTCCTCAGTCACCAAAGCTTTGAGCTTATCTCAAACCATGGCTATCACAGCCACACTACCTTAGACTTAAGCTTGGGCATTCTACCATGTCAGTGATTTACCCATTAGTGAGTAAGCAATATACTTCATCTTTTGGTTTTTAGCATAGTTGTTGATACCCATTATAGTTTTCATTTCTCTCAGTCCAATAGGTCAGACCTACTATTTCCCTTTTCCTGTCATATTCTTTTGACTATCAAGTCAAGAATCCCTTGTATGTATAACCAACCTTGTTACCTTGTCATTTCTACCATTTCCTACTTCAATTAATCAAGATCATCACATAGCCAAGTCCAAGCATATTCTTAGAATACCGGTGATGCATATATAGGGTTCCCTGCAGCGTTCCCACCACATCCACGATATACCTAGAACAATGCTTAAACTGGTCATGTGACATCTGATTACTCCATCAAGGCAAACTGCTAATGTTCCAAGTTTTACGATCAATCCATTGAACAAGATAATACATGTGAAGGGAGTATCATTATTCTGCTGCAACTCTCTAAAGGCCATGTACATTCCAAACAAATAGTCAATTGCATAATTTCTGAAATGCTAAAAGCAGCAATGTCTCATTGGAAATAGGTCTAGTGTCATAATATGAATCCCATGTAGATCTTTCCTCATCATTAACAAAGTCTTATAAGGATTGAGGATCCAGTGTCCCAAGAAATAGAATGGAAGATTTGTACTAACTATGATCGTTATCTCACGAAAGGGTTTGCCAGATTTCGTATGCACTACAAATTGTAATTACATGTGCACCCGTAATGGTAATTTTCTTTGCATGGTCACCCCTAGCTCCTCCTGCCGCAGTCATCGCATCTTGCCAAGTACAGAGTGTTATCCATGATCGGAGAATCAAAGATATGGTCACTAACCCAAGGTTAAGTAACCGAATTATACAGAGGAATTGATTGAGAAAGCATTCACTTGGGTAAGGAACAGTTAAAGGAATCCATTCCTATAAATCATAATACTCCAATCATAACCAAATACTAAAATCAAATTCAAACACACTAATCTCGATAATCTCAAGCCAACAATTCTTAAAAAGAACCTAATTATAAGTAATGATCAATAATAGCATAAAACGTTCCTAGCTCAATCCTTCTTGTTGCTCCATGAGCAGAAAGCGACAAGTCCTCCTGTCATGCGACGTGCAAACTCTCTCTTGCCCTTTAGAGCTGAAGGGGTAGGCAGATGGCCACCATCATCCTGAATAATCGGTGGGTACATAGCCGCCTCCCGTATAGGCCCCACACGACTCTCACAACTGCTAACGGATCTAGGAGAATCAGGTGGTGATTCGGGAACGTCCCTGATATCTCCTTGGAGCGGTACCATGTTCCCTGGTTGAGGGAAGGTTCTCTTCATAGCATAAGCTCTCCTGGGTGCTCTGAATCCATAGGGTCTAAAGCACTTCGTCATGAATCTCGTCTTCGGTCTACGCCTTCGCACACCTACTGCTAACTTCACTTGTTTCAACAGACCAGGTGATGCCTTCTCACTCTCCGAGTCAGAAGAAATCACAATGATAGAATGGGGAACGGAAGAACCAGTAGAAGACATCCCATAAGGAAAAAGTAGGAGTACTTTTCCTCAGGTGAAGTAGATCAAATGGTAAAGAAATAGATAAATAGAATAAGAGGAACATACATGTAATATCAGATGCACACAAAACCCTAGTATGCATTCTACATGAAGGTTCCTAGGTTATAGTCTAGGTCGAGTGATTCGCCTAATTCTCTATAACTAATGGCTCTGATACCAATCTGTCACACCCCCGCTTAAAGCGAAAACACAAGGATGTAACGAACGAGATCGTCATAACACATTGTTAATTAATAGAGATGCATTAAATGATGAAAAGTCAACGTGTCATGACGTCACCTGACACAAATGAAGACTTGTGCTGTGGTTAGTCAATTCCATGGCAAACATAGCCAAAGAATCAAAAGAATTGTAAGTCTCACAACTCGAGAGCAAGTTCACAAATTATGAATAATAAAGAAAATCCAATGAAATTGTCAGAGACATTCAATAAGTTTAAGAATGCAAATCCTAAGGTCGTCGCTAAGGCAGCATCCCTAGCTATCATCAATGATTGTTACCTGAAAATATATTCTCAAAAGTTCAACATATTGTTGGTGAGTTCGTAGGTTTAAATAGTAAACAAATTGATGCTGTGTAATAGTTTTTTAGAACGTAGTGTAAACAGTTATAAGCAAGCAATATCACATGTAAACATGAGCATCAAAACTAAACCTACGACGTCCACATAGATCTTGTTGAAACATATTCACCCTAGGGCCTGTTCCTGGCCACTGTTAGTCCCAACTAGTATACCAACAAACAAGGTGGGGGTGTCAGCCCAATAATACTATCAATACCTGTTCCAACACCGGAATTAAATAGTTGTGAATAAAGAACCACACAGCAAACTCCTGCATGTACCAGATATAAACTTACAACACAGTAAACACAACAGTCCCAAAGAATAATTGAGTTCGCAGCATAAAAAGGGTGAGCATACATTTCCCCCTAAGTTTTATAAATAGTTGAAATGAAATTGGGGCTGCGAAACTCACCTTGTAATGATACGAAATAAAGTGAACAAAACCTTCAAAGAATAAGAGCAACGCACGATCAAACACCTATTATTAATTGTAATTAAGTCTTAAAAATGCGTTTAACGAGGTTAGATGCATTCGGTCGGTTCGGGTCGGTTTGGGTTCATCCACCCAGCAGCCATGCACCCTGAGGGGGCTGCCATGCACCCATGGGGAGGGGGCTGCCACACAACTACACCCACAATACACACAACCATATACATAAACACCCCTGCATCAGCACACACACGTACATATACATACATACGCAACACACACATACATACATATGCATATAACACACATAATCGAATACATACACCCACATACGATATATATATACACACGCAATCGCATACACACTATCATATATATATACACAGGCACACATACATACGCATATATACACCCATACAACAACCCTATACGCATACCATACATACATACATACATATGTACGGATTGAACCCGAAACCGAGCACCGACGATAACAACCGAAAGGAAGCGAAACGAAACAAACGAAGTTCACGACGATCGGTTACCTGCGAAACGAGTAAACTGCGAGACGACGGCAACAAACAACGGCTAACGGCGGCAAAACGGGGCTGATTTCGGTGACGAAACGGCGGCGAAACAATGACGGCAGTGGTAGGGTTTCGGTTTGGGGGCTTGGCCGAGACATGCATGTGATTTATATAGATATATTTGGTGTATTTACATCTAGGCCCCCGAACTTTTAGTTAATTAATCTCTCAAGTTCAGTTAAATTGAAATTTAGACCCTAAACTTATAAATTTTAATAATAATAATATTAATAATAACAATTTTATTAAATATAATATTATTAATTGTTATACTATTAATAATTATAATTTTGATAATAATAATAATAACCATTATTAAAAGTTAAAAGAAAAGAAAGTATTAAATAAAATTAGTTGTATTATTAGTTGCTAATTTTATTATTTATTATTTATATAGTATTAAGGTCAACACCAAGACAAATAAGACAAAAAATTTATGATCAGAACGAATTAATTACCCGACAAAAGTAAGTACACAAGGAGAGCTAACGAGTTTAGCGTTATTTGATGGATTTGTTAGTGACGGATGTCACAAGAACTCCATTCTACGATATGAGATGCGTTAGTTGCGTTTCCAGGTAGAGTCGCCTCAGGAGCGACTCTCGATGGCCATTGGTGGGCATCATACCTTGGCAGGTAACGTTCTAGCATTTACTGAGCGCATGACCGCGCAAGAGCATCACAACATAGTGACAGACGATAGATTTGCTGATCTGGAGGCACAGCTAGCGGCGCTTCAAATTGCCGAAGCCCCTGCACCTGGGGAAGATCCTGTTGAAGAAGTCCCTGAAGAGGAACCTGAAGAAGAGCCGGAGGAAGCCTCGGAAGAAGAAGAACCAGAGGAGATGTGTGGCATCTGGTCAAAATCAGGTCAACTCCAGTTCGACCCAGTCTAATAATAATATCTGTTTATTATTATCTGTTGCGATTGACTATCTGAAACCTAGATCAAAGTTTCTACCGAACCTCGTTGTCAGTTAACCGTTTGAAACAATAATAATAATATTAATAATAATAATGTTAATAATAATAATATTCATAATAATAATAAAACTAATGATAATCATATGTGGGTTATGTGCATGGATGACAACTCATGATAGCCTAAATCTTTATAAACACACTTTACACACACTATTCACACACACACACACTAACACCCAACTCTTCACCTTCTACCCCTTATCCCTTCCCCCCCCCCCATCGGCCTCTCTTCAACCGAGAACCACTCCACCGCCACCCTCCCTTCCACCACAGGAGACCGCCGGCAGCGACCAACCGCCGCTGCACCACCGTCCGCCATCACCAACAGCAACCACCATTCATCACCGAAGACACAATCCACCGCCCCCTCCACCGCTGAAGACCACCGCCGCGACCATCATCCGCGACCGCCATCTACCACCGCACCATCATCCGCAGCCGCCAACCACACCGCAGCCATTCCCCTCCCATTGCTGCACCGCACCGCGACCACCAACCCATCTCCTCACCACCTTCGGTCGCCACACCACCCCCCTCACTCCATTTGGTTTTCGTAAACACCATAAGGAAACTTCATCTTCTTCCACTCGAGTATAAACGAGAGAGTTTTCAAGTAAAGTTGAGGTAAGAGCTTGAAGGTGTAACCGGGTTTCGAAGATTCTTGTGCTAGCACTAGAGATCGTTGGTTTAGGCTTAAGGTGTACTTGTTTGGGTTAACTTGTCTTTATCACTTCATGCATGGGTGATCAAGATGGAGATCTTGATGAACCCTAGTTCACCCGCTTAATGTTCTTGAAAGTTGATGTTTTGATAAAAAAATGGGTTTTGAAATGGATTATAATCCGAAAATGCATGTTGAGATGGTTCTAGCTTGATGAAATCTTATTATTTGTATGATTTGGGTTTATAAGAATGTGCATAGATGTATGTACATGATTGCGTATGTATGTTTGAATGTATAGATGGAAAGATTAGTTTAACATATCTTATAAGAATGATTAGTTAGAATTTTGGATCAATGAAAAATGTTGGACATAATGTCGTAAGAGGAACCTTTGGATGTATGAGGATTGTTGAACAAAATAAAAAGATGACTAGGTTAGGAGAAATGGATGACGTTGTTGGATGTAACATTTCTAGGAAAAACGACTAAGTTGAAATATTAACACAATAATCAAAATATGTTAGGAAAAACTTCAACGTAGGATTTGATTGCCAAAAATAAGTAGAAGACTTTAAGACTATACCTAAGACTAACGGAACGTTATGACAAAGTAACTTGACTAAAATGACGTTTTAAGACTCCAAGACTTTTTATAAATAAATTTATTTAAAACTGATAAATAATTAATTAGAGTTTCACGACATAAATTGTTAGTTTAAGAAATTATGATAGTCTTCATAAGAAACAAATGTAGAATTAGGGATGGACTGATGATATTATTAGATATTAGTAAGTTAAATTATGCGTGTTAAATGATTTATTAAACATATTAATTCTCTTTTTCTATAAGAAAAACGTTTAATAAATAATAAACCTCTCAAAATTATAAAAAAAAAGATTTCTTAAAAAGACTTGCAATAATTTAAGTACATTTTTACCATTAAAAGTCAAATAAGTTGGGTGAATAGCATTCTTATAAACAAGCTTTTAGATTATTAAAAGCAAGTCTTTCACATTTAGGATCTGATAAGATCGGTGCAAGACGCTTTAGATCTGATATTTGATCGCGTACGAAGGTGAGTTCTTTGGCCCTATTTTAAATATTGTTTTATTTAAACAGTTTTGGGGGAAAAGCATGATTGTTCAATTATTTTTATATATGATGGGTAAAACGAGATTAATATATGTTATGATGGTATAAGTTGAGTCAATAGTATAGATGTATACTGTTGAGCTCTAAATCCCCCTATAATCATTAACCTCGGGGAGGCCGCAAACTATTTTGGTAGATCTATCGGGTTAGAAGGCCCGCTCTCGCGACCAGTCGCGCTGGTCAGGTTGTAGCGAGGGAGTTTATATGTTTGGACTGTTGTGGGCAACGACGTGTTTCTTGGCTTGATTATGGACTTATGACCTGAATTAATCATAGTAACTAGCTAGTCTATGTTGAGTATATTATATCTCGCTACATCATATCATTTTTCTTGGAAATCCAAATGTTTGTAAATTGTAAAACCCGAATGCTCATCAACTTTATGTTGACCAATATTTTTTTTTATGCTTTTCAGGGATGTAGGTATGCTCGGTTGGAAATGATGGAAATGTGTTTTTGGAAGGCCAAACATTTTTGGGTTGACTACTGTTCAGGATTTGTAAAAACAAAACTTGTCGTTTCATAAACTAAACATGTTATTGTAATTAAGCTTGAGTTTCTTATTATATAAATGTAGTCAACTTATTAAATATTAACGTTTGACTATCAACTTCCGTTATCACCACGTCACGTGACTTTCCGCTACGATTTTCGGGGTGTGATAAGATGGAAGAGGACAGTGATGGATCTGACGTGTTGGATTGATTTCACATTCATATGATTTGGACTATATAGTGTTTCTTTACTTTTGAAACCTATGTGGGAAGGGTTGTTTCCCACCTAACTGAAAAACTGAAAATTTTGACATTGATGGAATATTTTATGAATCGTTTACAATTTATTTATCTTTGATTATTATTTTGGTTATAAATGTTGTGGTTGTGAAAAATTCATTATTTCTTATTATTTACTGTACTTTAATGATATTAATATGTTGGATGTTACTCATTATTGTATTTGTGAATGTAAAGTGAAATATGGATGGAAGCGGTAGAGGACGTGGACGTGGCCGTGGACGTGGTGTCGGTGGGCATGGTACCGATGCTATAAACATGACCCCCGCTGAATTAGCCGCCTTGATCAATCAACATGTGCAGGCAGCAGTAGGCGCACAAGCTGCCCAATTTGGAGGTAAAACGATGACCCTAGTCATCAACTGCATAACTATTCTCCTAGATGGTTAATCTATTTGATTTGACTAAACAATCTGAAACGTTGAAAACAGGACCGCCAGCATGCAAGTATAAGGCGTTCATGGACTGTAAGCCCCACACGTACAGTGGAGCTGAAGGAGCCGTAGGGCTCGTGCGTTGGTTTGAGAAGACCGAGAAGGTCTTCTCCAAGTGCAACTGTCCAGTGGCAGATCAGGTGAAGTATGCCATGGGGACACTCTAGGGTGCGGCACTCATGTGGTGGAATGCTTAAATGCAAATGCTTGGCCAGACGATGGCAAATGCTTTACCATGGGATGAATTTAAGGAAATGATGATGGAGGAATATTGTCCTCGCAACGAGGTCCAGAAGCTGGAAGCTGAATTCTGGAAATTGAAAATGGAAGGATCTGAGATCGAGGCTTACACTACGAGGTCTCACGAGTTGGCGACACTTTGCCCTGGCATGATCGACCCACCGATTAAACGAATTGAGCTTTATCTGCGTGGTTTTGCCCCAGAGATACAGAGTATGGTGACTGATGCGAACCTCACTACTATCCAGCAGGTTATTCGATTGGCTCACAAGCTTACTGACCAAGCGGTGGAGCAGGGAAAGCTACCCAAAAGGGGCACCGTGGCAAGCGTGCCCGAAAACAAGCGCAAGTAGGACAATTCTAGCAGTAAGGGATCATCGTCAAACAGCCAACCTCAGCAACATCAGCAGCAACAACAGCACATTCAGCAGCATCAGCCTCATCAACAGCAAAGGAGGTTTGACAACAACCATAGTTTCAATCGGTCAACTTCCTCAAATCAAGGATAAGGCGGTTAGGGGGGGAACCATCCAAAATGAAACCGGTGTAACTATCATCACGTCGGCAGGTGTGACAACTTCAAGTGCTAGCGTTGTGGGAAGATAGGGCATGCAGCGAAGGACTATCGTGGCAAACTGATGAAAAGGCCACAACAATCACAAGAAACGCCTAAGGGCTGCTTTGAATGTGGAAAAGAGGGACACTACAAGAGGAACTGCCCTCAACTAAGAAAGAATAACAATGGTGCTGGAGGCAATAGAAACAACAATAATAACTCTGGTAATGGTGGCAACAATGGTGGAGCTAAAGGGAGAGCCTTTTTCATGGGTTCAGGTGAGGCTCTAAACGACCCCACTATTGTTACTAGTAAATTTCCTGTTAATGGTCGTTTTGCTATTGTATTGTTTGACACCGTAGCCGGTAGAAGTTTTATCTCTACTAAGTTTAGTAGTCTCTTAAGCGATATGCCTTCTACGTTGAAATCTAGATACACTGTAGAATTAGCTGACGGTAAGCAAATTCACGTGACGTGCATCCTTAAGGGATGCAAGATAGAACTTGTTGGTCATACCTTTGACATAGATCTCATGCTTGTTACACTTGGGAGTTTTGATGTGGTAGTAGGCATGGATTGGTTGTCCGACAAGCAGGCGGAAGTTATATGTCGAGAGAAGATTATACGAATTCCTGTTGGTGGAGAAATTCTCTCGGTCAAATGCGAGAGGTGTGGTGCAGTGATTGGTATCATATTATACATGAAAGCTCAAAAGTTGCTATGTAAAGGTCGCTTAGCCATATTAGCCCTTGTAACTGATAAGCAACAGGAGGAAAAGAAGATAGAGAACATTTTGGTAGTTCATGACTTTCCAGAGGTGTTTCCTGAGGATTTTCCTGGACTACCACCTCATCATCAATTTGAGTTCCAGATCGATTTGACTCCGGAGCCGCTCTGATTGCGAGAGCACCTTACCGGTTAGCTTCGAATGAACTACAGGAACTATCTACACAACTGCAGGAGCTGTTGGATAAAGGTGTTATCCTACCGAGCTCATCATCTTAGGGAGCACCTGTTCTCTTCATAAAGAAAAAGGATGGCACATTTCGAATATGTATCGACTACAAAGAACTGAACAAGGTTACAGTCAAGAATAGATACTCTTTACCTCGTATAGATGATTTGTTTGATCAACTTCAAGGATCAAGCTACTATTCTAAGATTGATTTGAGGTTAGGGTACCATCAACTGAGAGTTCGAGAGGAAGACATCTCGAAGACCGTATTCCGTACAAGTTATGGTCATTATGAGTTCTTGGTCATGCCATTTGGGTTGACAAATGCACCAGTAGTATTATGGATCTCATGAATCGTGTGTGCAAACCGTATCTTGATCAATTTGTTATTGTGTTCATCGATGACATATGGATCTATTCAAAGACCAAAGAAGAACATGAAGAACACCTATGCTTATTCTTGGAATTACTCAGAAAGGAACAATTATACGCCAAGTTTTCCAAGTGTGATTTCTGGATACGCGAAGTACAATTCCTGGGTCACATTGTTAACGAGAAAGGAATACATGTTGATCCTCCGACGATTGAGGCGATAAGGAATTGGTTGGTTCCGAAGACGCCTAGCGAAATACGATAATTTCTTGGGCTGGCAGGATACTACCAGCATTTCATTGAGGGATTCTCTAAGATCGCTAAACCTCTTACAGCCTTAACTCATAAAGGGACAACGTATAAATGGGGTGATAGTCAAGAGTCTTCTTTTCAATTGTTGAAACAGAAACTGTGTAGCGCACCGATATTGGCATTACCGGAGGGAAGTGATGACTTTGTGGTTTGTTATGATGCCTCTATCCAAGGACTTGGTTGTGTTTTGATGTAATGTGAAAAGGTTATAGCCTACGCTTCGAGACAATTAAAAGTACATGAGAAGAACTACACGACCCATGACTTGGAAATGGGTGCGGTAGTTTTTGCCTCGAAGATCTGGAGACATTACTTGTACGGTACCAAGTGCACTATTTACACCAATCATAAGAGTCTTCAGCTTATCTTTGAGCAGAAGGAGTTGAACATGAGGCAGCGACGCTGGGTGGAATTATTGAACGATTATGATTGCGCTATCAAATACCACCCTGGAAAGGCAAATGTAGTCGTTGATTCGTTGAGTAGAAAGGAGACTGCTAAGCCCCGACGAGTGTGAGGTCTGCAGCTTATGATTAGCACTCAATTGCTTGAACAAATCCAAGAAGCTCAGACAGAAGCCTTGAAAGCGGAAAACATCGGGTCTGAATCTTTATGTGGAATGGACAAACAGTTTGAAGTGAAAGCGGATGGGATTTGTTATTTCATGGACAGACTTTGGGTACCTTTGATGGAAACCTAAGAGACTTGGTTATGAGTGAAGCACACAAGTCTAAGTACTCTATACATCCTGGTTCTGACAAGATGTATCATGATCTGAAGGCACACTATTGGTGGCTTAGTATGAAGGCAGACATAGCTGCGTATGTGTGCAAGTGCCTAACTTGTTCGAAAGTTAAAGTTGAATATCAGAAGCCATCTGGGTTACTACAACAACCTGGGATTCCTATGTGGAAGTAGGAACAGATTTCTATGGACTTCATCACCAAACTACCCCGGACTCCTATTGGTTATGACACGATATGGGTGATCGTGGATCGATTAACCAAATCTGCTCATTTATTGGCAATCAAGGAAACTGATAAAATGGATAAATTTTCCCGAATTTATCTGAAGGAGATAGTCTCGAGACATGGTGTACCGGTCTCAATTACTTCTGACCGTGATGCTCGTTTTACATCATATTTCTGGCAGTCGTTATAGAAATCTCTGGGTACACGTCTAGATATGAGTACTACTTATCATCCACAAACAGATGGGCAGAGCGAGCGTACTATTCCGACATTAGAGGACATGCTACGTGCTTGTGTGATTGATTTCGGGAAATATCTGGGAAGTTCACCTACCATTGATGGAATGTTCTTACAACAATAGTTATCACTCTAGCATTAAGGCAGCACCATTTGAGGCTTTGTACGGATGAAAGTGTAGATCACCAGTTTGCTGGGCTGAAATTGGTGATAGTCAGTTAACAGGTCCCG
The DNA here is from genome assembly GCA_025506505.1 of Flaveria sonorensis. NCBI lineage: Eukaryota > Viridiplantae > Streptophyta > Magnoliopsida > Asterales > Asteraceae > Flaveria > Flaveria sonorensis. The sequence continues at coordinate 7,693,277 of CM046429.1, forward strand.
AGTTGGTGCATGAGACTACTGAGAAGATCGTACAGATACGGAACCGTATGGCTGCAGCATGTGACCGACAGAAAAGCTATGCAGATAAGCGACGGAAACCTTTGGAGTTTTAGGTCGGCGATAAAGTTTTGCTGAAAGTCTCACCGTGGAAAGGCGTGATTTGATTTGGTAAAAGAGGAAAGCTAAATCTGAGATACGTTGGACCATTTGAGATTTTAGAAAGAATAGGTCCAGTGGCGTATTGATTAGACCTACCTGACTCGTTGAGTGGAATTCATAATGTATTCCATGTTTCAAATCTGAAAAAGTATTTATCGGACGAGACGATGGTTGTACCTCTTGAAGAAGTACAAGTAGATGAACAATTGTGATTTATTGAAAAACCAGTTGAGGTGATGGACCACGAAGTCAAGGCTCTTAAGCAAAGTAAGATACCCATAGTCAAAGTTCGTTGAAACACGAAACGTGGACCGGAATTCACGTGGGAACGTGAGAATTAGATGAAGCTGAAGTATCCTCATCTGTTTAAAACAGTCTCAATGGCCGACGAAGGTAATGATTAAATTTCGAGATGAAATTTCCTTTCAACATGGGGATAATATGACAACCCACCCGAAACTCATTTGATTTCTGTGTTCCAATGCAATAGACCAGTGATGTAATACAATCCTGTAACGAAATTTTCGGGATGAAAATTCTTTCAACATGGGAATAATGTGAAATCCGGTAATTTTCCGTTACCAAACTCCGACAGTATTGTTAGGTCTTGCATACACGTGTCGTAAGCACACACTAGTTTTCGTTGAACGTTGGTGACTTAACAATAATTAACAACTTGATTAATAATGTTGATTATTAATTTGTAGTTATGTGATTTGTGAATTAGATATTATTTGTGAATTTTATCTTGTAACGTGTCAACGTGTTATAATTAGTTCATGTGTTTTGTTGCTAGTGGAAAATATATATATATATGATTAATATTGTTGGTTAAAAATACTTGTTGTTGTGTAGTTAAAAGTGTTGAAAAATGCTAAAAGAATAACTTTTACAAAAGGTGATTAAGGAGGGTTTATTTTGCAATTACCATAAAACTAAATATTAACTAAATTAAACCCTAAATCCCCTCCCCACCCCTTGTTTGCGGCCGAGAACCCCACACACACACATTGCGATTTTTTGATCAAGAGCAAGCATCAAGGATCGATTTTGATTAGTTCCAAGTGATTCCAACGTGTAGCAAACATCAATTCTTGGTCATTACGCGATTAAATGTTAGATTTTGATTCGTTTTTTATGGATTTTGATCATGGTTGAACCCTAGTTCGCAAATCATAGTAGATGTTGAAATTGATATTGTTTGATGATTTTAGGTTGTTAGTTGGATAGGATTAATGATAGTTTACGTGGGTTATGCAAGAAATTCGTGGATTTGATGTATTGTTCATGCCTTACTATTAATAGTAACTTTTATGCATGAGATTGATGAATTGATGATGGATTGATGATGTTATGATGTTAGTTATGTTGTATGAATGTTAATCTATGTAGATTATGCAAGAAATCCATGATTTATGTAATCTAGTTCATACATTGCCAAAAGTGAAAACTTTTATTCATGAGAATTTGTGGTTGGATGAATTGTAAGTGTTTGATGGATCCTTATGATTGCTATGAACTAGATAAGGTATGTTATTGATGAACTTGTGTTGAAATTAATGAAAGGATAGATTTTGGGAAATTACTTTCCCAAAAGGGAAACTTTAATTTTGAAGATCATCGGATATTGTGAGTTAGACATGTTTATGAGGTTAGGATCATGTTAGAATGTCTCTGGATGATGTCTAATGTGTTGGATTGTGATGATTAAGTCATATGGTTAGTTGGTGCAACTATGCGGACATATGGGCTTTCTTGAAAAATGTGCAAGTGTATATGTTATGTGTCATGATGAGTTGTAATTATTGATTACTCTAATGCTAATGTCTTGCTTGTATAAATTACATGGGGAATGTTGAATTATTAGTCGTTATATTTGATCAAACAAGAACTTAATTTGACATGTCACCAACGGGTCAACTGGGTCGAATGTGTCTTGTTTTTCCAAAACCTTGAGTCAATGTGTTTATTGAGAACTTAGTGTTGTTAAAGATTCTGTATACACGTACTTATGTACTTTCGTGTTCTAGATAACCTTTGAAGGTTGTCTTTCCGCTCACCGTTAGCTTTTATTATCATTCGTTTGCACACCAGGTAAGTTCAAGCCTCACTTTCTTATACACTCTCTTTTGGGGGAGATAGCATGCTCGTTTACAAACGCTTATTAATTGTAAGTGGTGTATGTTGTAACATAATGAGATATACCTTGAAAGTCCTCACACTTTTGGATCGTTAATATTGGTAACTAGCGGGAAATTTTGGGTAGTACTACTAGGTTTGACAAGCCCCACCTGTGCGACTCGAGGTCAAACGGGTGCAATATTGTCCTAACACAAACGGTGTCACGACCTGGTATGTTGTGGCGGGAGGCAACAAACGAAACACTGTCAGCTTCGATCGCGAAATCACTATGGTTATTCTTATGAACATAGACTAGCTATCTATTTCAATACACTTCTTATGCTTTACAATTGTTACTGATTATGTTTAACACAAACTCTTGAACTCACCAACCACTGCGTTGACACTTTTAGTATGCTTTTCTCAGATCGTTACTAGCAGTTGCCATAGGAGCACGCACATGTCCAGCATACTTTGTTCAAACAGTGTTCTATTTTCTTTAGTTCTGCATATATTTACGCACTTTAGTTTGGGCGCGTGTTTTTTGCGCAGTTTACATTTAGTACCTTGTGTTTGAATTATTTACTAAACGCTTCCGCAAAAGTTTTAAAGATTTAAACTCTGATTTAATTTAAATGTTGCATATAGAGTCGTTCTAAGTAACTAATAACTGTGATCCTGATTTGTTCACTCGCCTCGCGATAAACCCCGCACGTGGATTTTGAGGGTGTGACATGATGTAAAACATATGACACAATGAACGTATAAGACACAATGAACTGATGTATTTGACACAATGATTAAAATGTCATTCTCTTTAAAATAATAGAACGACACGTGTCAAGCCTACAATCTTTCTTAGTATTTTTAGATTAAATATCATTTTTAGTATAACTCTGGCCTTAAAATTATTATAAATTAATAATGAAAATTTTTGATCTGCTAGAATAGGCTTTCTTGGTTTTCTTAAAACTACATGTTTTTCTTAATATCTCTCCTTTATATATATATATATATATATATATATATATATATATATATATATATATATATATACACACACATCTAAAACAACTTATTTATGTTTTGGAAAAACTTAAACATACACATTCATCGTTATATTTTCTCTTTCTACAGGTAATGAGGAAAGCATAATATGAATTGTGATAATAGCAATTGTAATTGTCATGGTCTTTGCTACCATAATTACTTCAGTGGGTATGTTTACGAGGCTTAAGAAGAAGAAAATGCACATTTGGTTATCACCTTATGAATGTAGTCAAAGTAAGTTTCATGTTTGCACCTTATAATTCATTGTTTTGATTTGAACTAGAGAATTACGAAGTTTATTTTATGCAAGAGCCGTCTTTTTTCACTAATACTCCAACTTTTGCCTTACCTTATTTAAACAATGTAGCACTACCATATGTATTAGCTGTAGTTGCGGCATTAATAAAAGGTTCATTGCCAAAGAAAGGTCCAACTCATTTTTGTTTCTACTAGCTGAAATTGTGGACATTGGCAAAAGTAAATGGTTTCATTACCACTTTAATACAATCAAAGCACCAACTAATGACTTTTCTCAAGAAAATAATCTAGGACAGGTGGATTTGGAGCAGTTTACAAGGACTAAACAAATTTAAAGATGGGAATGAGATAGCAGTAAAAAGGCTAGCAAGGAATTCTCAACAAGATGACATAGAATTCAAGAATGATGTTTTGCTAGTTTTGAAGCTTTAACATCGTAATTTGGTTACGCTACCTGGTTTTAGCATGGAAGGAAAGGAAAGACAAACTTATTTATGGGTTCTTGCCAAATGCAAGTCTTAATCAATTTATATTTGATAAGTTATTAAAGAGGACCCTAAATTATATATCATAAGAATATCATAACTTTATATTTGATATGTTATTAAAGAGGACCCTAAATGCGATACAATATCATCAAAGGCATTGCAAAAGGGTTATTTAACCTTCATGAAGATTATCATCTAAGGATAATTCATCGTGATATAAAGGCTAGTAATGTTCTACTGGATGCGGAAATGAACACTAAAATTGCTGACTTTGGTATGGCAATATTGTTTACACCTGGGGAAATTTCATGGAGACACAAGCCGTATTGTTGGAGCCTAGTAAGTCTACTTTAGTTGAAATTCACAATAGAATATAACAGAGTTATTATAAGTTCACTTCTTGAATGGTGTACTACTCCTTTTTATGTCTCGAAAGTATGGTGTAGTTGTTGCTACAATTTTATTTATACCTTTTGTGACAGAATGTACACTACCAAATTAAAAATTTATAATGTATCTTTCTAAAGGTTTCAAATAATAATACAAAATACTTTTAGTAACAACTAGGGATTTATTGTTAGGTCACAAACATATCTATCATTTTCATAACAGAAGATTTTGTTAATAATACGTAAAATGTACAATGAAAGATCAAATTAGTGAGAACTCGATAGCAAAAATGCTTTTTAATCTTGTATTCATTTTACCTCTCTACATACTGGTGCTTGCTAAAGTAACATGGTTCAATGCCTTTTTTCTATCATGACAAGATTTTCTTAATGACTGATTATTCTAGTACCAAACATAATTTCAAAATATTCATGTAAATGTGTTGTTTTGTTTTTGCATATGCTAACCTTTTCTCTATTCTTTGTGCTCTTATAGTGGTTATATGACACCTAAATATATTCGTCATGGCCATTTCTCAGTAAATTCAGATGTCTTTAGCTTTGTAATGTTAATACTAGAAATGATAACAGGACAAGAGAACAAATCTTTTCAAAATGGAGAGAATTAGAAGATCTTCTTAGCTTTATAAGTATCCACCGCCATTTCGAAACTGAAACAACATATTTATGCATATGTATTATTTGTGTGGATATATTTCATTGCAAAAGTTTTTATATGTACTGTTGTCATGCAGACACTTTTGGATTGGAATGGTTTACCTAAATAACTCAGTAGAGTAAAACTTATACACGATCAAAAACAAGTAAAATTTTATGTGTGTGATTTTCAAACTAGAAGAAGCATTTACTCTGTATCTTCTAATTTTTTTTGATAAATATTATGATTACATTGTTTAAAATCTAACTAAACTTGAATATTTAACATACACATATATGTTAATCATGCTATGAGTTTGTCAAATATATGTGAAGTAATTATAATGGATGCATGGTTTGATTTTCAGTAGTTAATATGAGATGAAAAAACATAGTTATATATTGGAATTATAATAAAGAGTATCTTAAAGAAAACCAAGAAAGCTATGGGTAGTATATACATCATATTCATCCGTATACTTATCTGGGAAAGATATCAGATATTGAAACTTCATTTATAGATGTTGATGTGTTGGTTTTTTTAAAACCAATTCTATTCGTAGAAGTACGAAAGAATGCAGGTTCTGATGGCACAGGAAGAGTGACAGAGAACTTGTGGAGCATATTAACCACCGAATCCATGGTTGGCCTATTGATAACATCTTCTTGAACACACAATAACCCAATGCATATACTCTTGATGATGTCATGTACTTGTAAATCTGATTCAGTCTTCAACATGGGGTCAATGATATCTGATGCCATCCCATTCCTCCAGGTTTTCCATGCCTAATGAAATTAGCAAATGATACATATATATAAATATGTTGTTTCAGTTTAGACTTGGCAGAATGACGATGGATACTTACAAAGCTAAGAAGATCTTCTTGAGTCTTATCATTTTGAAAATGTTTGTTCTCTTGACCTGTTATCATTTCTAGTATTAACACTCCAAAACTAAATACGTCAGACTTCCCAGAAAAATGACCATGCCGAACATATTCAGGTGCCATATAACCACTAAAAGAGCACAAAGGATAGGGAAAAAGTTAGCATATGCAAAAACAAAACCACACATTCATATCAATATATTGAAATTTTCAGTGGATTAGCCATGATAAGCTATGATAGAAATAGACATTGAACCATGTTACTTCAGCAAATACTGTGTATAGGGGTAAAATCAATACAAGATTAGAAAGTCTATTTGTTGTCGAGTGCTCACTAATTTGACCCTACATTGTATTTTACATATTTTTAACAAAATCTTTTATTATAAAAATAATTCGTGACGTTCATGACCTAATAATAAATAACTAGCTTCTACAAAATGTATTTTGTATTAATATTTAACCTTAAAAATGGGACATTAGAAAATCTTAGTCTGTATATTCGGTCACAAAAGGTATGATTAAATTTGTGGCAACAACTAGACTATACTTTAGAGAAATAAAAGGGCATAGCACGCCATTCAAGAAGTAAGATTATAAGAACTCTAGTATGATCCCATTGGTGAATTTCAACTAAAGGAAGACTTACTATGTTCCAACAATTCGGCTCGTGTCTCCTTGAGTTTCCTCATGCTTAAACATTCTTGCCATACCAAAGTCAGCAATTTTAGGGTTCATTTCTGCATCTAGTAGAATATTACTAGCCTTCAAATCACGATGAATTATCCTTAAACGAGAATCTTCATGAAGGTATAATAATCCCTTTGCAATGCCTTTGATGATATTGTATCGCATTTCCCAATTAAGAAGCGTACGTTTAGTTGGATCTACAAGTATCATCGTTTGGGTATTAGTGACTAAAATCGTCGTTTGCTATGTGCATTGATGTTTTCAAATATCACTAAGTTCTCTTTAAAACTTTTATGGCGCAATCTGTAATGTTATCGTGAAAGAGAGTTTTTCAAAAAGAACTTACATGATGTAAACTTATCATTTGTCACATTTGGTTGCTAAATTGACTAAATTTCTTACTCAAATACAATATTTAAGTTATAATTATCTTAGGATATACATTTTATATAATTGAAAAAAGGTGTCCTCTTTAAACTTACCGAATATAAATTGATCAAGACTTGTATTTGGCAGGAACTCATAAATGAGTAGTCTTTCTTTTCCTTCTATGCTAAAACCAAGTAGCCTAACCAAATTACGATGTTGAAGCTTCAAAACTAGCAAAACCTCATTCTTGAATTCTGTGTCACCTTGTTGAGAATTCCTTGCTAACCTCTTTACTGCTATTTCATTCCCATCTATAAGCGTACCCTAAATATCACATGATAGCACATTTTAATGTTTCTATCTTTAAACACATAATAAGCGATTTAATTTGTTTATACCTTGTAAACTGCTCCAAATCCACCTTGTCCTAACTTATTGTCTTCAGAAAAGTCATTAGTTGCTACTTTGATTGTACTAAAATTGTACTGTAATGATTCAACAGTGCCGATGTCTATAGTTTCAGCTATTAGAAAGAATTTAAAGTTAGACCTTTCTATAGCAACAAAATTTTCTTTATGCTATAACCGCAACTAAAACGTATTATAGTGCTACGTTGTTTAAATAAAATAATGCAAGTTGGAGTTTTAGTGAAAAGAGAAGGTTGTTGCGTAAAACAAACTTCGTAATTATTTAGTCCAAATCAAAACTCTAAATTTTATGGTGCAAATATAGAACTTACTTTGATAAGAATCAGAAGGTGATGACCATATTTGTCGTTTCTTCTTTCTTAACACCATAAAGGATCCCACTGAAGTAATTATGATAGTAAAGACCATCACTATAATTATTATTATCATAATTCGTATTGTGTTTTTCTTGTTACCTGTAGAAAGAGAAAGTGTAACAAGAAAGATGTAAGTTTCAATATTTTTCAAAACAAAAATATGTTATTTTAGATATATATATGTGTGATGAAAATAATTATATTAAATTACGGTAATTTTTATAAATTACGAAGGTATTTTTATTTTTTAACAAAATTTTGTTTTCATAAATCATTTTAATAAGTTATTTTGGTGTCTTTTTTACTTAAAGTTGTTTATTTAAAAATTATAAGATTATAGAAAAATTGCCTAAACACACGTATCACATATCTCACACATTCATAAACATACAACACACCACACTCTCACACATTCATAAACATACAACACAACACACTAAATACATTATAAATAAGCTTAGCGTCACAAATCATGTGAGCCTTGGTCTCTAACAATCACACTTACTCTTGCCCTTGTCTCATATAAACACATAGACTTGATGGTTTTGAAATCTCCTCATCTTTATGGGTTTTAGGTAAACAAAAATTAAATGTGTTGGTTGGTCATGTTTGTAACTATTTTATAAAGTATAAACAAGATCTTGGTCCATGCTAGAAGAAACTTGACAGTCATTGAGTTGTTGAGAAAGTTTACTGTATTTCAACAAGTTTTACAACTCATATGAGTAGAGAAGAATCAGTTACATCTTTCTACTACCCTTATTTTCTAGTCTTTATTTAATGGTTTGTTTTAGTATAAATAGAATCTAGTATAAAGATGAGGAGAATCTAACACGCACTAGTGATGAGGAACCTAAAGGCTATCTCAATTGTAGCATCATACCCACAAATTGATACTTGAAGAAAAGAAGCTTGTTGTCAATCTTCCACCGAATGAATAAGGTTAGAGTGATTCTAACTAGTAGTACTTTAACAATGGAGCAAACAATCACATAACGGGGACAAGATCGTTCTATTTATGATATAGACGCAAAAGTGACATGTCAAGTCTAGTTTGGAGATGGATCCATGATTGAAATTATATGTAAAGGTTTGATTTTGTTTGATTGAGAAAATGGAGATTAAAAGCTGATAATTATTATGGTATATTAAAATCCTAAACTTAGAAACAACATTACGAGTCTTGGGCATCTAATAGAAGGCCTTTAGATAGACCTACTTGAGATAAATTTACTTATACTAAACCATAATAACATGTAGCTCCTTAATGTATCAAGATCAGGCCATTAAATCAATTTACAAAGCTCTTGTGAAAATGGGTCGACCAACCTGTGTGAAATCAAGAAGATTTTAATTGGTTACAACATAAAAAGCGTAGGCATGCCAACCTCTATGCATAAAAAGACATGGGAAAGAAATATGGCTGGTGGATATTAAACACCCAAATAAGCTTTGTGAAGTATGCATAGCCGTAAAGCAACCACGACAACCTTTACCCAAAAGAACACACACTATCGAGCGAGGAAGCCACTCGAAGTGATACATACAGATGTGTGGCCCAATTACTAGTCTATCTATATCAATAAAAGAATGTTTTGTATGCCACTTGTCACAATTCTAAAACTCCTAAATTTTATTTTTTCGCTCCTCTCTCCTAATAAATATCACATTAACTACAAATAATATTATTTAATTTTTTAAATTAAAAATATTTTTTTATCAAATTAAAAAAAGAGATCTTTCTACAAATACAATTTGTAAAGAAATAATATTTTATAATATAAAAATATATCAAACTTTTAAAAAACACAATATACTTTAAAACCATAGTTTATAAAAAATAAAATTCATATGAAACAAATAATTAAATTGCAAAGTTATAATAAAAATTATTAAAAATAAAATTTTTAAAAACGGTTTGTTTTGAAACAATTTGTTTAAAAACCATTTTTTTTAAAACAAAAAAAATTAAACAAAAGTTTAAAAAATGGTATCGTCCTTTTATCACTCGTACATAATGTGAATCATATCTTATATCAAAAGATCGTTGTATAATTCTTTAATTTTTTATTAATAACTATTTAATATTATTCAACCCGTGTAATACACAGATACTAAGCTAGTACAATAATATGTGAAAGATACATACTTTTTCATTCTTATGGTTGATAAATCTTCAAGGATGGTGTGAGTTTATATGGTGCTGGGAAAACATGAGGTGTTTAATGTTTTTAAAAAATTAAAGCACTGATTGAAAATTATATATATATCTGACTAAGAAGATAATGGTTGAAGATGCATATATGTTACTATTAATCAAAAATATTCATATACAAATTTCAATTAAATAATTTCTTAAAAGGATGATATACAAAATCAAAATAATTATAAAATTCCAAAAAATTATAATTATAATATTAATGACGTTTACAACATTTAATTCCTTAAGAAATATACAATTACTAAAGAAATCTTATAAAATTATAATTAGCATATATATAATTTAACAATAATTAGTTTACAAGCATAAAGTAAGGATGAGTACATTAGAACGTGAAGCGATCAATGCACAACACGAGTCAAGTCAACAACAACTACGTTCAAATTTTTTTAGTTTACATACATATAAATAACAAGTCAAAGCATATGATTATAAAAACAAAAAATAAGTATGTTGTTTTTCTTATTTTCCCTGTTACTTTCTGTTTGTTATCCATCCTCAAAATTCAACACGGTTGAAAAACATTCATAAATAAACAACGACTTCTCCATTTTATAGTGTACTTTTGTTAATGAGGTTTTTTCTATCTCCATTATTGATGAAGTCACGAGCGACCCAATGGGACCTATCACTTTTGAAATATGTATTATAAGGACCGTGTTGAATTTTGAGGATGGACAACAAACAGAAAGTAACAGGGAAAATAAGAAAAACAACATACTTATTTTTTGTTTTTATAATCATATGCTTTGACTTGTTATTTATATGTATGTAAACTAAAAAAAATTGAACGTAATTGTTGTTGACTTAGACTCGCGTTTTGAATTGATGGCTTTACGTTCTAATGTGCTCATCCTTACTCTATGGTTGTAAACTAATTATTGTTAAATTTTATATATATTTCAATTATAATTTTATAAGATTTAAATAGTGCTACCTAACTTTTAAATGATGATATTAGCATTACTGAAGTTTTAAGTTCGTATTGCTCTAAGAAATCAACGTAACAGAGAGATATTCAAGACAATAATCAATTGTTAGTTCTATGATAGTCAATCTTGTCTGTTTTTAGAATTAGATCTACCACTGTTTTAAAAAATCAAAACCTGTAAATTCATTGTTTTCAAAATCGAACATGTCACCTTATAGGTCTCTGGTCTGACCGGTCCAACCGGATTCAATATAGAACGACATTATAAATAAATAAAAAACTAAAATTATTTATATATCTAAAATTAAAAAATAAAACTTGTATATCTGTTGATGTAGACTTGCATTTTTAATAGAATATAAAGACGTAAATGTATAACATATGGATTTTAAAGAGAAATTTAAAAAAAAATTGAAATCCCGGTTCGACCAATCGGTTTCTAGATCAACTGGTCCAACCTGACAGTCCGATCCTGAAAACAGTGCATATAATAGAAAATGCAACTCAAGATACCTGGTGGTGGTTGAATTGAGGGAGATGGTGGTGGAGTAGCCACACTATCAACATCGAAAAAACCATATATCTCAAACCTAAAATTACATGTAGATTGAAGAATTCTCCCACCAACTTTCCCATTCATAATAGAACTTGGTATTCTATCAATTGCATCCTTTAAGCAACTACTACATACTTGCTCCAATAAGTCAGGAGTACACTGCACAAGCCCATAGATCGTCGAGAAGTCCGGACCTGACGGTACGCTCCCGGTGGCAAACTTAAGTAGCGGACCGCCAGGGGCCGCCTCCGCGATCAACCGCTCCATCAACCGTCTAAGATCCGAGTCAAACCGACCGACATCTACAGCATTTTGGGGGTTATCCAAAGCCACACTATTATTATTTCCCATGACGTTGGAGTATTTCAAGAAACACTCATTGTAGTATCCTATTGCTTCTATTTGATTAGGGCATTCATGTTGCAACCTAACAATGGAGTTGTTCACGCAACTAACGCATAAAGCGGGTTCAATGTCACCTCGGCAGAGGGCGAATGAGATGACTCGATCGCTGCCTCGGCCGGTGGTGAAGTTGAAGTAGCCAGAGCCGGAGTTGGTGGCGGGGAGGGCGGCGAGGGCGGCGTTGAGGTTTTTGTGGTATGGCTGTTTAGGGTGTAGTTAGCAGTGTTTTGACATATGTGGTGGAAGAAAGGTGGTGGTTGAGCTATGATGGTGGTGGTGGTGGTGGTTAACATATGTATGAGAGTAAAAGAGAAGGTGAAGTAATGTTTTGTGGTGAGCATGAACATTTTTTTTCTCTTTGTGGTGATATTGTGAAATTTCAAAAGTTGGGTGGTGGATGGAGTGTGAATATATAGGGGAAATGAATTTGTGTCTCATGACATCTCAAATAGTCAAATGCTTGTTTCCATGAATATATAATCACAAAAAATCGGAGGAAGATTTTTCTTCGAGTGAAGATAAGTATAAACAGGCATTTGAAAGAAAAAGTAATTTTAATTTGTATTTCAATTGATTTTTTTTAAGGCAAACGGTTGTTGAATCTTAGAAGAATCTTTTCATTTTCATATACACGAGTGTTTTCTTCCGCGCTACGCTCGCGGAAGTTTGGTTGTTTCCCCCAGTCTTACGCTACCATGACTTTCTTCGTTGTTGGGTCGGCTTATCGGAAACCACAAAATCGTAAATCGATACCGGTTTTCGATAATACTGAATACAGGTACCAATATTTGACGCAAAAAACACAACAAATAAACTTTTGTGGTCAAAAAGCAAAAATAAACTTTATTGTTAATCCTAATTAGAATTTGAGTTTTATATACATTTTGTAAAAATATGTGGTTAATATATTAAAAAACAAACTTCATTGAGCAGTGAAGTTGCTTTTTAATATATATTATAATTTTACGAACAAGAGTGCATGCACTAGACAAATGTAATGAGTTTGATCACTTTATTGACTTTGATAAAAGAATTACAAATACAGAGTTTTCTTGATCGAGAAGAGATATGTAAAGAAAACTAGAATTTTACAACCATGTTGTTGTGAATCTTTAAGTTAACTAGTTTTATATCCTTTCGCGTTTCGCCGCGGATTTTTGAAATCATGATCAATGGCTATTTGCCAAGCCTCAAAAGTTAGCATTGAAAGGCTCAGAAATCGTTATTTAGTGTGGCTGCAAAAACGATTGTCACGTCAAACATTGAAAACGAATATTTATCATCCGCTATTCAATGTATCTGACAGCCTGTTTAGCACGATAGGTTTAAATCAAAATCAACAAAAGCAGGTGGCAAAGTTGTAAATTAAAAGGCTCAGAAATAGTAGCGGTCCACTGTGGCTGTAGACACTTGTCTACCCGCCAGGACAATGAACAACATCAATTTGTTTTTTTTATCCTCACATGTCATCTATTGGAAAAAAACCATCTCGTACGTAATATTATAAACTATTACAAAGTTCAGACGAGAACTGTGGTCATCATCATAACAATGAATACTAAAATCTATCAGGCCACAACAGAAGCACTCTCTATCTTTTAGCTCAAGACCATCATGGTTACTATCACCGCCCTCAAACACAACATTAAAACTCCAAAAAATCTCAAAAGAATGCAACTGGTAACAAAAATCTCGGATAAGCTTACACTCGTCGTCATCGACTTGAATATAAAACAATACATGCATTATCAAATGGTACCACACTATAAAGAGTTGCAAACCTAATTTTCAATACATTGTCAAACTAACATATAGGATTAATACCCATTAGCTAAAGATGGGCAAAACCTTTGGAAAATATCAAAGACACTGAAGAGGTTAAAGGTGTAACAGCCAGATGTGCTAGTTCAACAGCAACCACAACCAAGGCCAACAACAACCAAGCCTTAAAGGTCCAAGCGGTAACATCAAAGCTAAAAGATGTAAACCATAGAAGGGGAGGAGGTTCCACCACCATCGCAAGGACCAACGCGGTTAAACAACCGTTGGCCGACCCAAAGGCCCGGAAGCAACGGCTACACCCTACACTGTTGGAAATTTACAAGATATAAATGTGCAAGTTGGCATGTTTATTTCTTGTCCCACATTAGTGGGGGAAACAACTTTGAGTGACTTATAAGGGGCTTTCCCTTATGGGTCACCAAAGTGGTAGTTGGGCCAAAAGAAGGGCAAAGCCCACACGTGCGCCGAGCCGAGACGGAGATGCGAGCTCGCGAATGGGCGCGTTTGAGGCGCACTTTGCACTTCGCACGTACGCATCGTCGCTAGGAGCTAAGGAGATTTATTTTTAGCTAACGTCCGGTTCAGAGGCTTGCGGATAGCATCGGAAAAATAAACTACGAGATAAATACGGTGGATAGAGTCGATCAATAAGCAATTCGGGTTATCTGCGTAACCAAATTCGCGAATTGGTGGGGGTCAACCTCACCCCCCGTTTTTCTCATTGTTGGTTACGGTTTGAGTCTATAAATATAGAGCTCCTGGCTCGAGTTTATGCATCTCAAAAGCTACAGCTTTTCTCTGCTACACGTTCTCTGCATCTGTTTCCTCACGAGCTTCACGTTAATCTGCTTCCATTGCTGTTGGAACACCAGATTCATTCTGTATTAAATCTTGGAAATTTACGCTGTAGCTTACAGCAAATCGGGCGCGTAAAATCCTTTAAGGACAGGAATAGGTAGGGCTGCAAACGAACTGAACGTTTAGCGAACAGTTCGTGAACCGTTCGGCGGAAAGTTCGTTTATGTTCGTTCGTTTAGTAAACGAATGAACACGAAAAAGAAAATTTTGTTCGTTTAGTTAAACGAACGAACATGAACACAAGCCGCGTTCGTTCATTTATGTTCGTGAACGTTTGATATTGTGTTCATTTATGTTCGTTAATGTCTGTTCGTGAACGTTCGATAATGTGTTCGTTTATGTTCGTTAATGTGTTCATTTATATTCTTAATTGATTATTATATCAAGTATTTTTTTATATTTATGTTAAGTACTTATTTATTTTTGATTGATTTGTGTAATGTTTGTAATAAAAATATAAATTTTATTCTAAAATAAATTTATAATATAAAATAAATTTATAATCATTTGTATCCGTTTGTGTTTATGAGTTTTTTATGTTCGTCATGTTCATGAACATTTGTTTGTATTCGTTTGTTTTTGTTTGTGTTCATTTGCGTTCGGTAAGTGTTCGTGAACAGTTCACGAAATATTCATTTTCTTAATTAACGAACACGAACAAAGAATCTCGTTCGGTAAGTATTCGTGAACAGTTCATGAACAATCTTAACGAACGAACACGAACAAGGCTTTGTTCGTGTTCGTTCGGTTCGTTTGCAACCCTAGGAATAGGAATACATTCTGTGCAGTTCGTCATCTGAAGAACCAAGTATAACAGGTTGGTTTTATATTATTGCGTGTCTTTAATTCATCCGATAACGGGACACTCTCCTTCTACCTTTCTTATAATCAGTTTCGGTCACGCAGGATTAAACTGATTTGGCCAATAACTTGGTAATAATTAATAATAATTAATTGATCTCTATTTGGTCTGATCTTTTTTCAACATTCTTAAAGGATTTTATTTGTGTGTTAAATATAACAGACCAAATGGACGCTGAACTTCCTACCGCTAATCTGAGATTCATGAATCAAGAGTTTGTCAAGTTGGACATATTCGACGGTCAGAACTACACCCGCTGGGCTGATAAAGTCAAATTTATGCTGATTGTTCTGAAGCTATATTATGTTCTTGATCCGTGCTTGCCCCCGATCCCAAACGACCCGGTTCCTGAAGAGGGAAAGGAACCAGATCAGAAAGTGATTTCTGATCTGAACAAGCGAAGACTCGTCCAAAAGGAACTTGAAGATCTTTGTCTTGGTCACATCAAGAACTCACTTTCTGATCGCCTTTATGACTTGTACTCGCAGGTTACAAGTCCGAGGGATTTATGGAAAGCTTTGAAACTCAAATACAAGGCTCATGAAGAAGGTACTAATAAGTACTTTATTGCCAAGTATTTAGATTTCCAAATGGTGGATGAAAAGTCAATTTTGGAGCAGGTGCATGAACTTCAAGTACTTGTTAACAAACTGACTGCTTGCACCTAAAAAGAAAGAATGAGAAAGTGAGTTCTGGATGAAAAGTCAATTTTGGAGCAGGTGGATGAAAAGTCAATTTTGGAGCAGGTGCATGAATTGAGGAGGAAACGCGCAATAGGACAAAAGAAGTAAAGTCAGGTCGAGTGTTAATCATGTGGCGACCAGGGGGTCTGGGCAAAAGGGGAAGTATGGATCAAAACAAAAAAAATCGCTTGCACCTAAAAAGAAAGAATTCAAGAAGCCCATTCAAAACAATAACCAACAGCCTAAAAGATCTGGAAAATGCCATGTTTGTGGAGAAACGGGTCATTATGCACGAGAGTGCCCTCACAGGAAATCTGGTCCTACGGCTGGCTCCACAAATGCGGTTGATAATCTTACCAACCTGGTACCAAATGTAGGAATTGGTGATGTTAATATGCTTGCTCAGCCTACACGAGTGTTGGCGTGTAGAGGATGGTTTTTGGATTCTGGAGCTACTGTTCATATTTGTGGGAACCAGTACGCTTTTCAAACCTATGGTCCCGTACCTGAGGGAACTGTGGTTGTATGTGCCGACGGACATCGTGTAGGAGTTCGTGGAAAAGGTACGGTGCGACTAAGCTTCAGAAACGGTCAGACGGTGACCCTTCAGGATGTGTTGCATGTTCCAGGTATATCAAAGGGTCTTGATTCAGCAGATAAATTTGATCGGAATGGCTACAAGCTGGTGCTTAGGATCTGCGTGTGAAGTTTTTTCTGAATAACCTATATGTGGGTCAAGCTAAAAACACATGTGGAATGTATCGTCTTGACTTAGCTGAAAACGGGAATGAAGAGGAAGAGATTGAGAATGTTGGCATCCCTGTGCTTGATGGTTTTGGCAGTGAAAGTGATAGTAATAATAGTTTTAGTGGTGATAGTGGTAGTGTTAGTATCTTTGCTAGTGATGTTTCCGATTGTAATGTCATTGGTTATGAATTGAATGAAATAATGTCTTTGATTATATCACTTGTTCAATTTCTTTATGGCATAACGTTTGGCACATACAAATATTAAAAATATTGAAAAAATGAAACTAAAGGTTTAATAAAATTAAAAGATAAAGATTTGAAAAATGCGAAACTTTTGTAAAATCAAAATTTACACAGAAACCTTTTTCCGAGTGTTCAGCAACGCAATACCTCACTACTAGAACTAATCCATTCAGATATTTGTGAACTGAATGGAATCCTTACCCGCGGTGGTAAGAGATATTTCATCACGTTCTGCGATGACTCGAGCCGTTATTACATTTTATTTATTGCGTACAAAAGATGAAGAATTTGACGCATTTAAAATTTATAAGGCCGAGGTTGAAAACCAACAAGAAAAACGTATAAAAATTCTTCGCTCAGATAGAGGAGGAGAATATTTTAACCGGGAATTTGATTCATTCTGCGAATAGAATGGCATCATACATGAAAGAACTTCACCATTCACACCGCAACAAAACGATTTGGCTGAGAGAAAGAACCGTACCTTGGTAGAGATGGTTAACTGTATGTTAAACCAATCAGGTTTACCAAGTAATTTATGGGCAGAAGCTTTACTCACCGCTTGTTATGTTCACAATAGAATCACTAGTCGTGCGATTCCTACTAGCCCATATGAGTCTTGGAAAGGAAGGAAACCAAACTTAGATCACTTAAGAGTTTGGGGATGTGTCGCTTATTATCGGACACCTGATCCTAAGAGATCCAAACTCGGAGCACGAGCTATGAAAAGCGTGTTTATTGGATATGCTCAAAATAGCAAGGCTTACCGACTATTGGATGATGAATCAGGAACGGTTGTAGAATCCAGAGACGTGGAATTCTTTGAGGAAAAGTTTTCCAGAGGTGATGAAAACTTAAATCCCACCACAACTCCCTGTACTTCTCGAGAAAGTATGCATCCTTCACAAATTGTTGAAGAACCAATGAGAAGTATTAGAGTTAGAAAAGAGAAGAATTATGGAAAAGATTTTATCTCTTATCTAGTTGAAGGAAAACACAAAGGAAAGTGACAAGAGAGGTCATTTTTGCCATGATTTGAATGATGATCCAAAAACGTATAATGAAGCCATGTCGTCGAGAGATGCTCCTCTGTGGAAGGAAGCCATCAACGATGAAATGGATTCAATCATGGGAAATGGAACTTGGGAGTTAGCTGATCTACCTAAGGGAAAGAAACCATTTGGATCTAAATGGATTTTCAAGAAAAAGTATCGTCCAGATGGATCCATCTCTGCCTATAAAGCAAATTAGTTGCTAAAGGTTAAAGACAGAGAGAAAGGAATAGATTACTTGATACCTATGCTCCAGTTGCTAGAATTAGTTCTATAGAACTCTTATAGCAATCTCTACGTGAAGGTCTATACATCCATCAAATGGATGTGAAAGACAGCCTTCCTGAATGGTTACTTGAAAGAAGAAATTTATTTAGAGCAACCAGAAGGGTTTTTGATATCCGGACAAGAGACTAAAGTGGTGTAGACTTATTAAATCTCTTTATGGTTTGAAACAGTCCTAAACAGTGGCATGAGAGGTTGATACCACTGTGACTGCATTCGGGTTTCAACACAACGGTGCTGATAAATGTATCTATACAAATGCAAACCCGAATACACAGTCGTGATCTGTCTTATGTTGATGATATGTTGATCATTAGCACTCACTAGAGGGTATTTCTGAAACTAAGAAATATTTATCTTCTAACTTTAAGATGAAAGACTTGGGAGAAGTTGATACCATTCTTGGGATCAAGGTGAAAAGAACAGATAGTCAGATTTTCTTATTCAATCATATTATATAGAGAAAATTCTGACAAAGTTTCAAAACTAAACATCAAAGAGTTAATACACTGTTTGATCCAAGTGTAAAGCTAAAAGTGAACTCTGGGGAGAACTGTGGCTCAACTAGAGTATGCAAGTGCAATTGGTAGCATGATGTATGCCAAACATTGCAATCGTCCTGACATTGCCTTTGCTGTTAGCAAACTAAGTCAGTACACCGTAAACCCATGTACTGAGCACTGGAACGCAGTAAGTAGAGTATTTGGATACCTGAAAAGGACAAGTAATTTTGAATTGACATACACGTCATCATCAACGGAATACTGAAGGTTATTCTGATGCCAGTTGGATTGATCAAAATAATGCTTCAAAAATCCACAAGTGGGTGGATCTACACTCTAGATGGAGGAGCTATTTCTTTGGGCGAGCAAGAAAAGACGTGTTATTGCACATCGACATGGAAGCTGAATTCATAGCATTAGCTGCTGCAGGTAAGGAAGTAGAGTGGATTAGAGATCTACGTACAGACATCCATCTTTGGGATGTACCAAGGCCCATCAATTCCTATGTAGTATGATAGTGAGGCCACACTATCGAGAATATACAACGCAGTGTATGTCACACCCTCAAAATCCGCGAGCGGGGTTTTACGCGAGGCGCGTGACATACCAGGATCTCAGTCATTAGTTACCAAGAACGACTCTATATGATAATAAACAAAACCAGAGTTAACGTTTAAAATACTGCGGACGCGTAGCGTTTTAAAACAGAAAAACCCAAAACAAGTAGTATGTAAAGAGAATGCGCAAAACATACGCGCCCCAAACACAAATGTTTAATATAAAAAATCCCAAATTGTAAACAAACAAATGTAGACAACTCAACGATGCTGGTGTGCGTGCTCCTAGGCAACTGGCAACCTTAACCTGAGAATAGCATACTAAACAAGTCAACACATGGTTGGTGAGTTCAAGAGTTTGCATTAATATATAAACCAATCAACAGTTTCCAGATAAGTAGTGTATTGCAATAGATAGCTAGTCTATTAACATAAAAATATTAATCATAGTGATTTCGCGATCGAAGCTGACTGTGTTACGTTTGTTGCCTCCCGTCACGACTTACCAGGTCGTGACGAATATATGTTAGGACAAAATTGCACCGTATGACCTCGAGTCACACAGGTGGGGCTCGTCAGACCCAGTAGTACTACCCAAAATTTCCCCGCTAGTCAATATAACAATCCGAAAGTGTGAGGACTTTTCATGGTACAACACTATATCATATTATACACACTCATATATAAAAGCGTTGTGAAACAGTATGCTATCTCCCCCAAAAGAGATTATGTAAAATGAGTGGGGCAAGAACTCACCTGGTACGGCGCAAGAATTACTTAGAGCTTAACTTGAAAGAAAGAGGAAAGACAACCTTCAAAGGTCACCTAGAATACAAGAGTACATAAGCACGTGTACACAAAATCAACATGAAACCCTAAGTGTTCTACAAACCAAGAGACTCAAGGTTTAGAAAGACAAGACACATTTGACCCAGTTGACCCGTTGACCCGTTGGTGACATTATAGGTGATAACTCGTTAATACTAACACAACAGCATATCATACATGATCAACATACCACTTGATTACATGTAGCACTTCATTAACCACATGTACCACCTAGATCATCATACAACTAGATATCATACAAGTCATGCGAATCACAACAGGCCAAAACATGTAACAAACCAAATCAACATTCATAACCTAAACAACACATTGATCACCTTAGAAACATCCATGAACACACTAGCATGGTCCTAATATCCCAAACATGCTCAAATCATCCAATTCAAGGATTTGCACAAATAAAGTTTCCCTTTTGGAAAGTTCATCCAAATTCATCAAACTCACACAACATTCATGAATTCATCAATTATATACCAATTCAAGTCCATGACAACATCTAAACATGATCAACAACACCTAATCATCATGATTCATCAACTTTCATACCAAAAGTTACTATCCTTAGCAATGTATGAACTATAACACATCTTCTTGTTTCAATTGTTCATACATCAACTTAGCATCTAATCATCATCACAAAAACATCCATAACATTCATACATCACCAATCATCAATTCATGCAAAATAAAGTTACTATTATTAGTAACCTATGAACAATGTATCAAAATCGTAGCTTTCTTGCATAATCGACGTTAACTAGCATATATACAATCCAACTAAATCATTACAACATCAAACAACCAACATTCAACATCCAATTTGATCCAAAATCGCCTCAAACTCACGACCAAGATGATCATATGAACAAACAACCAAAATCCAAACTTTCTTGCATACTTGACGTTAATTTACATGTAATCTATCTAACAAACATTAACATCAACAAACAAGCAACATTCGGCTCCAATTATCCAAATCGCAAAAGCTTTCGGCTAGAACAAAATACATGAAAGAAACACGAAATTAACCTTTAAAATCGCAAAGAGGAACAAGCTTTGATGCTTCTAATGTCTTCTACCCTTGAAATCGATCCAATCCGAGGTTACTCACTTGTTCTTGGTCGAATTCGAAGAGGAGAGGGAGAGGGAGTGCAAGTCGCGTCGCCGCGATTTGGGTGATTGGGTTAGAGTTTGATTTTTATTTTATTAATAATCCATAATTACCCTTTTACCCTTATAATTTGTATTTTATAAAAATTAAGCTTTTTGAATAGTTTTTAACTACTAAACACAATTATTATTAATCACAAATAACAATCATGCATAATTCCCATTTATCACAAAACACACGAAATAAATATGCACGTTTTCACGTTACGCGATAAATTACAGTTAACATTTAAATCACATAAGCATAACTTAATAATCACATTGTTAACTTAATTATCATCAATTAAACTATAATTATTATTAAGTCACCAACATTCAACGACAACTAGTGTGTGCTCACGACACGTGTATGCAAGACTTAACGGAACTAACGGAGTTGGTAACGGAAAATTACCGGATGTCACATTATCCCCATGTTGAAAGAATTTTGTCCTGAAAATTGCGTTACATGGTGAGTGTTCCATCACTGGTCTACTGCATTGGCACAAGGAAATCGAAATCGTGTGAGTTTTGGATGAGTTGTCACATCATCCCCATGTTGAAAGAAATTTCGTCCCGAAATTTAATCAGTACCTTCGCCGGCTGGCATCGTCCTTTCGAATAGCTGAGGGTACTTAAGCTTCATTTGGTCTTCATGTTCCCACGTGAATTCTGGTCCACATCTCGAGTTCCATCGAACTTTGACAATGGGTATCTTGCTTTGCTTAAGTGTCTTCACCTCACGATCCATCACTTCGATCGGTTCCTCAATGAAACGTAACTGTTCGTCTACTTGAACATCTTCCAGTGGTACGACCATTGTTTCATCCGTTAAACATTTCTTTAGATTTGAAACATGGAATACATCATGGATTCCACTCAATGAATCAGGTAAGGCTAGTCGATAAGCTACTGGACCAATTCTTTCCACTATCTCAAATGGTCCAACGTATCTCGGATTTAGCTTTCCTCGCTTACCAAACCGAACTACGCCTTTCACTGGTGAGACTTTCAACAAAACTTTGTCAACTGTCTGAAATTCCAAAGGTTTTCGTCGTTTGTCAGCATAGCTTTTTCTGTCTGTCTCGCGCTGCGGCCATGCGGTTCTTATCTGAACAATCTTCTCAGTTGTCTCGTGTACTAACTCGGGACCCGTTAATTGACTATCACCAATTTCAGCCCAGCAAACTGGCGATCTACACTTTCTCCCATACAAAGCTTCAAAGGTGCTGCCTTTATGCTAGTGTGATAACTGTTGTTGTAAGAAAATTCCACCAATGGTAGGTGAACTTCCCAGTTATTCCCGAAGTCAATCACACAAGCACGTAACATGTCCTCCAAAGTCTGTATAGTACGCTCGCTTTGACCATCAGTCTGTGGATGATAAGCAGTACTCATATCCAATCGCGTACCTAAAGCTTTTGCAACGACTGCCAGAAGTGTGATGTGAAACGAGAATCGCGATCAGAAATGATTGAGATTGGTACTCCATGCCTCGAAACGATCTCCTTCAGATAAAGTCGGGTTAACTTCTCCATCTTATCTGTTTCCTTTATCGCTAGGAAATGAGCAGATTTTGTCAATCGATCCACGATAACCCATATTGTATCACAACCCGTAGAAGTACGAGGTAACTTAGTAATAAAATCCATTGATATTTGATCCCACTTCCACATAGGGATCTCGGGTTGTTGTAGCAGACCAGATGGTTTCTGATACTCCACTTTAACCTTCGAGCAGGTCAGACACTTACTCACATAAGTAGCTACATCTGCTTTCATGTTAGGCCCCAATAGTGCGCCTTCAAATCGTGGTACATCTTGTCAGATCCAGGATGTATAGAATACTTGGACTTATGAGCCTCACTCATGACCAAATCTCTCAGATTTCCGTGTAGAGGTACCCATAATCTGTCCATGAAGTAACGAATCCATCCGCTTTACTTCTAGTTTCTTTTCCATTCCTCGTAACCCTTTCTAAACTCATATTTTCTACCTTCAGAGCTTCAGTTTGAGCATCACGGATTTGTTCAGGTAATTGCGTACTAATCGTTAGTTGCAGAGCTCGCACACGTCGAGGTTTAGCAGTCTCTTTTCTACTCAGCGCATCAGCAACTACATTTGCTTTCCCCGGGTGGTACTTAATAGCACAATCATAGTCGTTAACAATTCCACCCAGCGTCTTTGCTCATGTTCAACTCCTTTTGCTCAAAGATGTGCTGAAGACTCTTGTGATCGGTGTAGATGGTGCATTTGGTACCGTACAAGTAATGTCTCCAGATCTTTAAGGCAAAAACTACCGCACCCAGTTCCAAGTCATGGGTGGTATAGTTCTTCTCATGAATCTTCAATTGTCTAGAGGCGTATGCTATCACTTTATCCCGCTGCATCAGGACGCATCCAAGTCCTTGAATAGAGCATCGCAGTAGACTACGAAGTCATCACTACCATCCGGTAACGCTAATATTGGTGCGCTACACAGTTTTGTTTCAGCAACTGAAAGCAGATTCCTGATTCTCACCCCATTTGTATGTTGTTCCTTTATGAGTCAAGGCTGTGAGAGGTTGTGCAATCTTAGAGAATCCTTCAATGAATCGTCGATAATATCCCGCTAATCCAAGGAATTGTCGTATCTCACTTGGTGTCTTAGGAACAGACCAATTCTTTATCGCTTCAATCTTAGCAGGATCAACATGTATTCCCTTCTCGTTGACAATATGACCCAAGAATTGTACCTCACGTATCCAGAAATCACACTTAGAAAACTTTGCATACAGTTGTTCTCTTCTAAGTAATTCCAAGATCAAACGTAAGTGCTCTCCATGTTCTTCCTCAGTCCTTGAGTATATCAGTATGTCATCAATAAAGACGATAACAAACTGATCAAGATAGGGTTTGCACACGCGATTCATGAGGTCCATGAATACTGCTGGTGCATTCGTCAACCCAAATGGCATGACCAAAAATTCATAGTGACCATATCGTGTACGGAAAGCAGTTTCGAGATGTCCTCTTCTCGAACTCTCAGCTGATGATACCCAGACCTCATCAATCTTAGAGTAAGCTTGATCCTTGCAGTTGATCAAATAAATCATCATACGAGGTAAGGGATATCTATTCTTGATAGTAACCTTGTTCAGTTCCCTATAGTCAATGCACATTCGAAATGTACCATCCTTCTTCTTCACAAATAGAACTGGCGCTCCCCAGGGCGACGAACTCGGTCGGATGAACCCTTTATCCAACAACTCTTGTAATTGGGCAGATAATTCCTGCAATTCATTCGGAGCTAACCGGTATGGTGCTCTCGCAATTGGAGCGGCTCCTGGAGTCAACTCAATCTGGAATTCAACTGACGATGAGGCGGTCATCCAGGCAGGTCTTCCGGAAACACCTCAGGAAACTCACGAACTACGGAATATCCTCTATCTTCTTTTCCTCAGTCTGTTTATCTGTGACGAGTGCCAATATGGCTAGTCGACCCTTTCGTAACAACTTTTGTGCCTTCATGAACGAGATGATGCCTATCACCGCACCACTCCTATCACCTCTGACCGTAAGGACTTCTTCACCAAGGGGAATCCGTATGATCTTCTCGTGGCATATGACTTCTGCTTGTTTATTGGAAAGCCAATCCATGCCTACTACCACATCAAAACTTCCTAGTGTAACAGGCATGAGATCTATGGTGAATGTATGACCAGCAAGCTCTATCTTGCAGTCTCTAAGAATATGCGTTACGTGAATCTGTGTACCGTCAGCTAACTCTACGGTGTATTTAGATTCTAAGGCTGAGGGCATATCACTTAAAAGACTACAGAACCTAGTGGACACGAAACTTCTATCGGCTCCGGTATCGAATAATACGGTAGCAAAACAACCATTAACCGAAAATTTACCAGTTACTGTTGTAGGGTCGTTTAGAGCCTCACCTGAGCCAATGACGAAGGCTCTTCCTTTGGCTCCATTGTTGTTTCCACCATTGTTGTTGCCATTACCATTGTTGTTGTTATTGTTGTTGCCATTGTTATTATTGTTGTTGTTCCCATTATTGTTGTTGCCATTACCATTCCTCTTGAGCTGGGGACAGTTGCGTTTGTAATGGCCTTCTTTTCCGCACTCAAAACAACCTTTCGGAGTGTCTTGTGATTGTTGAGGCTTCTTCATCAGTTCACCCCGACAGTCTTTGGCTGCATGACCAATCTTCCCACAACGTTGACACTTGAAGTTATCACATCGACCCACATGGTGGTAGTTACACCGGTTGCACTTCGGCAGTCTTCCACCATACCCACCGGGTCCTTGATTTGAGTGAGTCGCCTGGTTGAAGCTTCGGTTGTTATCGAACTTCCGTTGCTGTTGCTGACTTTGCTGCTGTTGTTGAGGTTGAGATTGGCTGCTGGATGACGATCCCTTGTTGCTTGAACCATCCCACTTGCGTTTCTGGTCGGGCACGCTTGCCACCGCACCCCGTTTGGGTAACCGTCCTTGCTCAACTGCCTGGTCAGTCAGCCTGTGGGCTGTTCGGATAGCTTGTTGTATGGTAGTGGGGTTATAAGCAGTTACCATACTTTGAATTTCGGGCACCAATCCCCGTATATAATGCTCCACCCTCTTGTGCATTTCATTCACCATCCCTGGGCATAAAGTGGCTAACTCATGAGTTCGAGTTGTGTAGGCTTCAATTTCTGAGCCTTGCATTTTGAGTTGCCAGAACTCAATCTCCAGTTTCTGCACTTCATTTCGGGGGCAGTATTCTTCAGTCATGATTTCTTTGAATTCATCCAAGGTAGTTCATTGGCCATGGCTTGACCCAGCATTTGTACCTGAGCATTCCACCAGGAAAGTGCTGCGCCTTCCAATGTCCCGGTGGCATACTTCACCTGATCAGCAGGCGGGCAGTTGCATTTCGCGAAGACAGACTCTGTCTTCTCAAACCACCTTACAAGCCCTACAGCTCCTTCCGTCCCACTGTAGGTATGAGGTTTACAGTCCATGAAGGACTTGTAGGTACATGGTGGTGGTCCTGTTTTGACAACCCAAACATTAGTCAGATATCCTAGATAAATAACTAGGATAATCAGTTTAACCTCTTGTTATCATTTACCTGCTGGTTGTCCCGGTTGGGCAGCAGCCACTGCCGCCTGAACATGTTCGTTAATGCCGCCAATTCCGCAGGCGTCATGTTTATGGCTCCGGCTCCACGGCCTCCGGCGCCACGTCCACGACCACGCCCACGTCCTCTTCCACGTGCGTCCATATTTCACTTTAAAATTCACAATTACAATAATGAGTAACATCCAACACATTAATCTCATCAAGGTACAGTAAACAATAAGAAATAATGTATTCACCACAACTACAACATTTGTAACAGAAATAATAATCAAAGATAAATAAATTGTAATTGAGTCACAAAATATTCCATCAATGTCAAAATTTAAGTTTGTCAGTTGGGTGGGAAACAACCCTTCCCACATAGGTTTTAAAGAAAAGAAACACTACATAGTCTAAGTCATTTAAAAGGTAGGATCAGTTCAGTACATCAGATCCGTCACTGTCCTCATCCATCTCTACTGGTTCTTCTTCGGGGGCTTCCTCGGGTTCTTCTTCTGGATCTTCCTCATCAGGGTCCACCAAAGGTGCAGGGGCTTCAGCAATCTGAAGTGCTGCTAGCTGTGCCTCTAAATCAGCAAACCTATTATCGATCTCCATATTATTGTGATCCTGTGCGTCCATGCGCTCACTAAGTGCTACCACGTTGCCTGCCAGAGTATGATGTCCACCAATGGCCATCGAAAGTCGCTCCTGAAGCGTATCTACCTGGTAACGCAGCTGACGCATCTCAGATCGTAATGCAGAGTTCTCATCAGTGAGTCCTCTAATCCGCTGTCGCTCTGTGTCCAGTGTGGCTACCAAAGCTGCAAATGCCTGCTCCAGAGGGATGCTCAAGTAGGAAGTGTAGGCAAAGTAGAGGCGGTTGATGACCTAGTCCTAGGTCGTGTAGGTGCTATGGTGGTACGCGTTCTCTATAAGCCATACGGTTTATGTAAGTGGGGTAGAAATCCCAGTTACGCGGAGGATCGAGCTCAGGAGGTATGAAAGGCTGATCCCAGTCTATCTCGCTAGGAGGATAAGGATGTCGTGGCCAGTTAAATCCCCTATCCGGTACGGGAGAAGTAGGAGGTGACTTAGATCGTGCGGGTCTCTTGCCTAAATTCCTGGACGACGATGCCATGCTGCGAAGTACGTGTTGCGTATGCCAATGAGTATACAGTAAGGAGAGTAAACGATAAGTAACTAACAACTGTGCGGTTATAGTCTAGTGTGTGTATGCAACCTAGTTCCCTATAACCAATGGCTCTGATACCAATCTGTCACACCCTCAAAATCCGCGAGCGGGGTTTTACCGCGAGGCGCGTGACATACCAGGATCTCAGTCATTAGTTACCAAGAACGACTCTATATGATAAATAAACAAAACCAGAGTTAACGTTTAAAATACTGCGGAAGCGTTTTTAAAACAGAAAACCCAAAACAAGTAGTATGTAAAGAGAATGCGCAAAACATACGCGCCCCAAACACAAATGTTTAATATAAAAATAATCCCAAATTTGTAAACAAACAAATGTAGACAACTCAACGATGCTGGTGTGCGTGCTCCTAGGCAACTGGCAACCTTAACCTGAGAATAGCATACTAAACAAGTCAACACATGGTTGGTGAGTTCAAGAGTTTGCATTAATATATAAACCAATCAACAGTTTCCAGAGCATAAGTAGTGTATTGCAATAGATAGCTAGTCTATTAACATAAAAATATTAATCATAGTGATTTCGCGATCGAAGCTGACTGTGTTACGTTTGTTGCCTCCCGTCACGACTTACCAGGTCGTGACGAATATATGTTAGGACAAAATTGCACCCGTATGACCTCGAGTCACACAGGTGGGGCTCGTCAGACCCAGTAGTACTACCCAAAATTTCCCCGCTAGTCAATATTAACAATCCGAAAGTGTGAGGACTTTTCCATGGTAAACAGCACTATATCAATATTATACACACTCATATATAAAAGCGTTTGTGATCAACAGTATGCTATCTCCCCAAAAGAGATTATGTAAAATGAGTGGGGCAAGAACTCACCTGGTACGCGCAAGAATTAACTTAGAGCTTAACTTGAAAGAAAGAAGGAAAGACAACCTTCAAAGGTCACCTAGAATACAAGAGTACATAAGCACGTGTACACAAAATCAACATGAAACCCTAAGTGTTCTACAAACCAAGAGACTCAAGGTTTTAGAAAGACAAGACACATTTGACCCAGTTGACCCGTTGACCCGTTGGTGACATTATAGGTGATAACTCGTTAATACTAACACAACAGCATATCATACATGATCAACATACCACTTGATTACATGTAGCACTTCATTAACCACATGTACCACCTAGATCATCATACAACTAGATATCATACAAGTCATGCGAATCACAACAGGACAAAACATGTAACAAACCAAATCAACATTCATATAACCTAAACAACACATTTGATCACCTTAGAAACCATCCATGAACACACTAGCATGGTCCTAATATCCCAAACATGCTCAAATCATCCAATTCAAGGATTTGCACAAATAAAGTTTCCCTTTTGGGAAAGTTCATCCCAAATTCATCAAACTCACACAACATTCATGAATTCATCAATTATATACCAATTCAAGTCCATGACAACATCTAAACATGATCAACAACACCTAATCATCATGATTCATCAACTTTCATACCCAAAAGTTACTATCCTTAGCAATGTATGAACTATAACACATCTTCTTGTTTTTCAATTGTTCATAACATCAACTTAGCATCTAATCATCATCACAAACACATCCATAACATTCATACATCAACCAATCATCAATTCATGCAAAATAAAGTTACTATTATTAGTAACCTATGAACAATGTATCAAAATCGTAGCTTTCTTGCATAATCGACGTTAACTAGCATATATACAATCCAACTAACATCATTACAACATCAAACAACCAACATTCAACATCCAATTTGATCCAAAATCACCTCAAACTCACGGCCAAGATGATCATATGAACAAACAACCAAAATCCAAACTTTCTTGCATACTTGACGTTAATTACATGTAATCTATCTAACAAACACATTAACATCAACAAACAAGCAACATTCGGCCTCCAATTCATCCAAATCGCAAATAACTTTCGGCTAGAACAAAATACATGAAAGAAACACGAAATTAACCTTAAAATCGCAAAGAGGAACAAGCTTTGATGCTTCTAATGTCTTCTAACCCTTGAAATCGATCCAATCCGAGGTTTACTCACTTGTTCTTGGTCGAATTTGAAGAGGAGAGGGAGAGGGAGTGCAAGTCGCGGCCGATTAGGGTGATTAGGGTTAGAGTTTTGATTTTTATTTTATTAGATAATCCATAATTACCCTTTTAACCCTTATAATTTGTATTTTATAAAAATTAAGCTTTTTGAATAGTTTTTAAATAGTTTTTAACTACTAAACACAATTATTATTAATCACAAATAACAATCATGCATAATTCCCATTTATCACAAAACACACGAAATAAATATGCACGTTTTCACGTTACGCGATAAAATTAAAGTTAACATTTAAATCACATAAGCATAACTTAATAATCACATTGTTAACTTAATTATCATCAATTTAACATTACTAATTATTATTAAGTCACCAACGTTCAACGACAACTAGTGTGTGCTCACGACACGTGTATGCAAGACTTAACGGAACTAACGGAGTTTGGTAACGGAAAATTACCGGATGTCACAGTGTATAATGGGAAGTCAAGACATATTGGTCTTCAGTACAATTTTGTGAGACAACTACTTGAAAGTGGTACCATCAAGGTTGTCTATGTCAAGACGTGTAAGAACTTGGTTGATCCTCTTACCAAACCTCTGACGAGAGATTTGGTAGTAAATACCACGAGAGCCATAGGTCTAAAGCCACAATAGAATTGTTAGTGATGGAAACCCAACTTGAACTTAGTGCCCCTATTTCTCAAGTTTAATGGATAACAACAAAGTCACTAAACGATAGAAGGTACTATCAATTAAGTTGATAGATCCATGCGAGGTAAGATAGTACGTCGTTGCCGAGAACGAGGTTGAGCTAATGCTCTTAACAAAGTTTTGGAGGCATCTAAGCAACGAGGATGTTGATAAACTTTGCCTATATGATCTAGAGGTGGTGCCGCCTCAAATGAAGATCTGTGGTTTATCTTCTAGAGGGTCATGAAAAGGATTTATAGCGCACGACCATATTCGTGCTCAGTGAGAACGTAAAGACGGCTGGTGATGTGTGGGGGTAAACCGAAGGGGGTCATCAGGTTCTTGGTTTAACTCCATAGGACACCAGTGAATCTGTCTCTTCTTTTTTATCCACATAAACTGGGTTTAATCTCCGTGACACCCGAGTGACATCATCCGTCATAGTGAAAGGAAACATTCCAACTTGGTGGGGGATTGTTGGAAATTTACAAGATATAAATGTGCAAGTTGGCATGTTTATTTCTTGTCCCACATTGGTGGGGGGAAACAACTTTGAGTGACTTATAAGGGACTTTCCTTATGGGTCACCAAAGTGGTAGTTGGGCCAAAAGAAGGGATAAGCCCACACGCGTGCCGAGCCGATACGGAGACGCGAGCTCGTAATGGGCGCGTTTGAGGCGCATTTTGCACTTCGCACGTACGCATCGTCGCTAGGAGCTAAGGAGCTTTTATTTTTAGCTAATGTCCGGTTCAGAGGCTTGCGGATAGAATCGGAAAAACAAACTACAAGATAAATACGGTGGATAGAGTCGATCAATAAGCAATTCGGGTTATCTGCGTAACCCAATTCGTGAATTGGTGGGGGTCAACCTCATCCCCCGTTTTTCTCATTGTTGGTTATGGTTTGAGTCTATAAATATGAAGCTCCTGGCTCAAGTTTATGCATCTCAAAAGCTACAGTTTTTCTCTGCTACACGTTTCTCTGCATCTGTTTCCTCACGAGCTTCACGTTAATCTGCTTCCATTGCTGTTGGAACACCAGATTCATTCTGCATTAAATTCTGGAAATTTACGCTGTAGCTTACAGCAAATCGGGCGCGTAAAATCCTTTAAGGACAGGAATATGAATACATTCCGTGCAGTTCGTCATCCGAAGAACCGAGTATAACAGGTTGGTTTTATATTATTGCGTATCTTTAATTCGTCCG
Organism: Flaveria sonorensis; assembly: GCA_025506505.1. NCBI lineage: Eukaryota > Viridiplantae > Streptophyta > Magnoliopsida > Asterales > Asteraceae > Flaveria > Flaveria sonorensis. The sequence goes on from CM046429.1 coordinate 7,725,091, forward strand.
ATAACGGGACACTCTCCTTCTACCTTTCTTATAATCAGTTTCGGTCATGAAGGATCAAACTGATTTGACCAATAACTTGATAATAATTAATAATAATTAATTGATCTCTATTTGGTCCGATCTCTTTTCAACAAACACTCCCATCGTTCACTCTACCCGGAAAGTTCTCTTTCTAAAAATTACAATATAGGATGGAGAAGAGAACTTAAAGACCCATCAAATACCACCATAACAACACCCAATTGTACCCAAGGCAATTAAGGTTGTACACACATTAAACAGTTGTACCAAACGCATAGACTGCTACAAACTACTATTCATCACCTTGTAAAGTCAACATATAGGTAAATTAAAAAGGACTAAAATATATATGTGCAAAACCATTATGACGAAAATGCTTGTTTAAATTAACTTTAACAATGAATTCCTTAGAAACATTTTTTTTACTATGAGTTGGCTTAAATGGCATTGGTGTATTTTTTTAGCTTTTATCAAGAGCTTAATGTTGCTTAATGTCACGACTGGTTATTAGATTATACATTCTAATCGCTTTTAAATGTTACAAAAATCGTAAGAAAACTTTGTATTAACTAATTTGTATTTTAAACACTGACCAATGTGATTTTTCTATTTCAAAAGTCCTCACATTTCGAAGAGAGAAAAGTTGGTGATAGATGTTAGATATGCTATGTTTGTTGATTAATTACGGACTTGATGCGTCAATGATAAACAGTTTTATACCTCATATTATAATTAAGATAATACCTTGTATTTATTTTGACATCCTAATACGTTCTACATTTCTACTTGCTCAACACAACTTAATACATACTATAAGGGATTCAAATTTAGTATCACAGATAATCAGAGAGTCATGTAAAACACTTTAAAATTGAAATGGTTCACCTAAATAACTCAATAGAGTAAAACTCAAACGAGAATAAAAACGAGTAAAATTTTATGTGTGTGATTTCAAACTAGAAGAAGCGTTCACTCCGCATCTTCTAATTTATTTTGATAAATATTATGATTATATTGGTTAAAATCTAATTACACTTACTATTTAACATATACATATCTATAAATTATGTTATGAGTGTGTCAAATGCATGTAAAGTAATTATAATGGATGTATGGTTGTGATTCTCAGTAGTTAATATGAGAAGAAAAAAACATAATTATATATTGGAATTATAATAAAAAGTATCTTAAAGATGACCAGAAAGTTCCGGGTAGCAAACACATCATATCTATTCATATATCTATTTGGGAAAGAGATCAAATATTGAAATTATTTTTGTAGATGTTCATGTGTTGATTTTTTCTAAATCAATTCTATTCGAAGAAGGACGAAAAAAATGCAGGTTCTGATGGCATAGGAAGAGTGAAAGAGAAACTATGCAGCATATTGACAACCAAATCTATGGTTGGCCTATTGATAACATCTTCTTGAACACACAATAACCCAATACGGATACTCTTGATAATGTCATATAAACTTGATTCAGTCTTCAACATAGGGTCTATGATATCTGATGCCATCCCATTCCTCCAGCTTTTCCATGCCTAAATGAAATCAACTTTGTTACAAAAATACATATAAAAATAAATTCTGCAACGGAATATATCCACACAAATGATACATATACATAAGTATGTTGCTCAGTTCAGGCGTGGCAGGATGACGATGGATACTTACAAAGCTAAGAAGATCATCTAGAGTCTCTTCATTTTGAAAATTTTTGTTCTCTTGACCTGTTATCATTTCTAGTATTAACACTCCAAAGCTAAATACGTCAGACTTTTTTGAGAAATGGCCATGCCGAACATATTCAGGTGCCATATAACCACTAAAAGAGCACAAAGGATACAGAGAAAGTTAGCATATGCAAAAACAAAATCACACATTCACATCAGTATTTTGAAATATTCCGTGAATCAACCATGATAATCTATAATAGAAATAGGCGTTGAACAGTGTTACTTCAGAAACACCAATATGTAAAGGTAAATCAATACAAGATTAGAAAGCTTGTCTGTTGTCGAGTGCTCACTAATTTGACCCTTCATTGTACATTATACATATTATTAACAAAATCTTTTGTTATAAAAATAATTTGTTACGTTCATGACGTAACAATAAATCCTTAGCTGCGACCAAGGGTATATTGTATTAATACTTAACCTTAAAAAATGGGACATTAGAAAACTTTAGTCTTCTGGTGTACATTCGGTCATAAAAGATATGATTAAATTTTAGTAACAACTAGACTTTACTTTAGAGACACAAAAAGGCATAGCACACCATTCAAGAAGTAAGCTTATAAGAACTCTAGTATGATCTCATGGTGAATTTCAACTAAAGGAAGACTTACTAAGTTCCAACAATTCGGCTCGTGTCTCCTTGTGTTTCCTCATGTTTAAACATTCTTGCCATTCCAAAGTCAGCAATTTTAGGGTTCATTTCTGCATCTAGTAGAATATTACTAGCCTTCAAATCACGATGAATTATTCTTAAACGAGAATCTTCATGAAGATATAATAATCCCTTTGCAATGCCTTTGATGATATTGTATCGCATTTTCCAATTAAGAAGTATACGTTTAGTTGGATCTACAAATGTCATTGTTTGGGTATTAGTCACTAAAAATGACGTTTTTAATGCGTTTGATGTTTTCAAATATCACTAAGTTCTCTTAAAAACTTTTATGGCGTAATCTATGATGCTATCATGAAAGACAGTTTTTCAAAAAGAACTTGTAGGATGTAAACTAATCATCGGTCGCATTTGATTGCTAAATTAACTAAACTTCTTAATAAAATACAATATCTAAGTTATGATTTTCTTGCGATATACAATTTATGGGATTAAGAAAAAGTGTCCTCTTTAAAACTTACCAAATATAAATCGATCAAGACTTGCATTTGGCAGGAACTCATAAATGAGTAGTCTTTCCGTTCCTTCTATGCTAAAACCAAGTATAACCAAATTACGATGTTGAAGCTTCAAAACTAGCAAAACCTCATTCTTGAATTCTATGTCACCTTGTTGAGAATTCCTTGCTAGTCTTTTTACTGCTATTTCAATACCGTCTATAAGCTTACCCTAAATATCACACGATGGCACATTTTAATGTTTCCAAGTTTTAGCACACAATGAGCAATTTAAATTTGTTATACCTTGTAAACCGCTCCAAATCCACCTTGTCCTAACTTATTGTCTTCAGAAAAGTCATTAGTTGCTTCTTTGATTGTACTAAAGTTGTACTGTAATGATTCAACTGTGGCAATGTCTATAGTTTCAGCTAATAGAAAGAATTTTGAGTTAGACTTTTCTTTAGCAACAAACTTTTTCTTAATGCAATAACTACAACTAAAACGTATTATAGTGGTACGTTGTTTAAATAAGATAGTGCAAGTTGGAGATTTAGTGAAAAGAGAAGGTTTTTGCGTAAAGCAAACTTCGTAATTCTTTAGTTCAAATCAAAACTCTAAATTTTAACGTGCAAATATGAAACTTACTTTTATTAGAATCAGAAGGTGATGACCCCATTTGTCGTTTCTTCTTCCTTAACATCACAAAGGAACCCACTAAAGTAATTATGACAGTAAAGACCATCACTGTAATTATTATTATCATAATTCGTATTGTGTTTTTATTGATACCTGTAAAAAGAGAAAGTGTAACAATAAAGATGTAAGTTTTAGTATTTTCCAAAACAAAAATACCTTATTTTAGATATATATGTGTGATGAAAATAATTATATTAAATTACAATAATTTTTATAAATTACCAAGGTATTTTTATTTTTTAACAAAATTTGGTTTCATAAATCATTTTAATAAGTTAGTTTGGTATCTTTTTTACTTAAAGTTGTTTATTTAAAAATTACATAATTATAGAAAATTTGCCTAAACACGCGTATCACATATCTCACACATTCACAAACATACAACACATCATACGAAATACATGAAAAATAAGCTTAATTAGTATCACAAATCATGTGAACCTCTTTGTCTCTAGCAATCACACTTAGTCTTGTGTGTTTAACCCTTGTCTCATATAAACACACATACTTAACGGTTTTGAAATATCCTTGTCTTCTATGGGATTTAGGTAAACAAAAATTAAATGTATTGGTTGTTCATGTGTATAACCGGGTTATCTATACTAACAAAATAAAATAAAATTTTGTCACATGTCATATTCTTACATTCTCATTGCCACATGTCACAAGTATAAAAAGGTAATGATAATGATCATATTAAATGCTAAAGATATTATTTATATTCTTTTCAAATAATTAAACACATTTTTATTAAAGAATGTAATTTTTTTAAATATGATTTTTTATATAGAGAACTTTTTTTAAATGACGTTTGAAAAACAAATTTAAAAAAACTGAAATGTTTAAAAAGCATTTTTTAAACAAATTTTTCTAAAGATGAAAGTTAAAAAACTATTGTTTTTACTTTATTACTTAAGGTAGTTGATTATAAGTTTTCAAATTATATTTCTATCTAAAAATTATTTTATAATTTTTAAATATTAATTATTAACTATTACTTTAATATTTTAATTAAATTCGTGTAAAACAGGGGTTTTTAAACTAATAAAGTATCAATGAGATCTGGCTCTATGCTAGAAGAAGCTTAACAGTTATTGAGTTGCTGAGAAAGTTTCCTATATTTCAACAAGTTTTTCAACTCATAGGAGTAGAGAAGAATAAGTTACATCTTTCCACTACCCTTATTTCATAAATGTAATTTAGCAAAATAATCATTCAATTTTGAGTCCACCATGAGGTTGAACACAATCATGACTCGTGTTCATTCACTCAGAAAAAAGTTGATGAGATTATGGTGGTGAAGAAGTTTCTTTGAGTTATCCCTTTGAGACTAATGCAAAATTGTAACCTTAACTAAGCAATTAGACGATCTAGGGAATATGTTGGTTGTAAAACTCGTAGCTCGTCTAAAGGTTCATGAAGAGAGGCTTCGTGGTTTCTGGGAGCGAGATGGTGAGCAAGTTTACTTCCTCGCTTGGTGGATAGTTTGATATGACAAGACGAGTATGACTCTTCAAATAACTTAATGTGAATAAATACAAGTCACACTTGGAAGGTATGTGGTCAAGGTCTAGGGCGTTGTAGAGGCTGAGTTTCTTTTCAGCCTCGTTGCAAACCCACAAATTGATACTTAAAGACAAGAAGCTTGCTGACGATCTTCCATCGAATGGATAAGGTTAGAGTGATTCTAACTAGCAGTACTTCGAACAATGGAGCAAACAATCACATGACGGGAACAAGATCGAAGTTGTATGATATAGATGTAAAAGTGACCATGTCATAGCTAGTTTGGAGATGGATCCATGATGGAAATTAAAGGAAAAGGTTTGATTTTGTTTGATTGAAAAAATAGAGATTAATAGATGTTAAATATTGCGGTATATTAAAATCCTAAACTTGGAAACAACATTGCAAGCCTTGGGATCTAACAGAAGGCCTTTAGATAGACCTACTTAGGATAAGGCATATATAGGCATGCCAAGCTCTATGCATTAAAAGACATGGGAAAGAAATAAAATAAAAATCCCAGTTCGACCAACCAATCTGTCTGATTCAACCGGTTCAATTTAAAATGGTCCAAACAGGCATAAACCGACCGTTTTATGACTGGTTTATTAAAATGGTCCATACAGGCATAAGCCGACCGTTTTATGACTGGTTTCCAGTTCAACCAGTCTAGTTTTAAAAATAAAAAATACAACTCATACCTGGTGGCGGTGGTGATGGTGGTGCTTGAATTGACAGAGATGGTGGCGGAGTATCCACACTATCAAGATTGAAAAAACCATATATCTCAAACCTAAAATTACATGTAGATTGAAGAATTCTCCCACCAACTTTCCCCTTCATAATAGAACTTGGTATCCTATTAACTGCAGCTTGTAAGCAATCACTACACACTTGCTCTGATAAGTCCGGAGTACACTGCACAAGCCCATAGATCGTAGAGAAGTCCGGCCCCGACGGTACGCTCCCGGCGGCAAACTTCCGTAGCGGACCGCCAGGGACCGCCTCCCGGATCAACCGCTCCATCAACCGTCTAAGATCCGAGTCAAACCGACCGACATCTACAGCATTTTGGGGGTTATCCAAAGCCACACTATTATTATTTCCCATGACGTTGGAGTATTTCAAGAAACACTCATTGTAGTATCCTATTGCTTCTATTTGATTAGGGCATTCATGTTGCAACCTAACAATGGAGTTGTTCACGCAACTAACGCATAAAGCGGGTTCAATGTCACCTCGGCAGAGGGCGAATGAGATGACTCGATCGCTGCCTCGGCCGATGGTGAAGTTGAAGTAGCCAGAGCCGGAGTTGGTGGCGGGGAGGGCGGCGAGGGCGGCGTTGAGGTTTTTGTGGTATGGGCTGTTTAGGGTGTAGTTAGCAGTGTTTTGACATATGTGGTGGAAGAAAGGTGGTGGTTGAGCTATGATGGTGGTGGTGGTGGTGGTTAACATATGTATGAGAGTAAAAGAGAAGGTGAAGAGATGTTTTGTGGTGAGTGTGAACATTTTTTATTGTGGTGATATTGTGAAATTTCAAAAGTTGGGTGGTGGATGGAGTGTGAATATATAGGGGGAATGAATTTGTGACTCATGACATCTCAAATAGTCAAATGCTTGTTTCCATGAATAGATAATCACAAAAAATCGGAGGAAGATTTTTCTTCGAGTGAAAATAAGTATAAACAGGCATTTGAAAGAAAAAGTAATTTTAATTTGTATTTCAATTGATTTTTTTTAAGGCAAACGGTTGTTGAATCTTAGAATAATCTTTTCATTTTCATATACACGAGTGTTTTCTTCCGCGCTAAGCTCGCGGAAGTTTGGTTGTTTCCCCCGGTCTTACGCTACCATGACTTTCTTCGTTGTTGGGTCGGCTTATCGGAAACCACAAAATCGTATATCGATACCGGTTTCCGATAATACTGAATACAGGTACCAATATTTGACGCAAAAAACACAACAAATAAACTTTTGTGGTCAAAAAGCAAAAATATAAAACTTTATTGTTAATCCTAATTAGAATTTGAGTTTTATATACATTTTGTAAAAATATGTGGTTAATATATTAAAAAACAAACTTCATTGAGCAGTAAAGTTACTTTTTAATATATATTATAATTTTACGAACAAGAGTGCATGCACTAGACAAATGTAATAAGTTTGATCACTTTATTGACTTTGATAAAAGAATTACAAATACAGAGTTTTCTTGATCGAGAAGAGATATGTAAAGAAAACTAGAATTTTACAACCATGTTGTTGTGAATCTTTAAGTTAACTAGTTGTATTTCCTTTCGCGTTTCGCCGCGGATTTTTGAAATCATGATCAATGGCTATTTGCCAAGCCTCACAAGTTAGCATTGAAAGGCTCAGAAATCGTTATTTAGTGTGGCTGCAAAAACGATTGTCACGTCAAACATTGAAAACGAATATTTATCATCCGCTATTCAACGTATCCGACAGCCTGTTTAGCACGATAGGTTTAAATCAAAATCAACAAAAGCAGGTGGCATAGTTGTAAATTAAAAGGCTCAGAAATAGTAGCGGTCCACTGTGGCTGTTGACACTTGTCTACCCGCCAGGACAATGAACAACATCAATTTGTTTTTTTATCATCACATGTCATCTATTGGAAAAAAACCATCTCGTACGTAATATTATAAACTATTACAAAGTTCAGACGAGAACTGTGGTCATCATCATAACAATGAATACTAAAATCTATCAGGCCACAACAGAAGCACTCTCTATCTTTTAGGCTCAAGACCATCATGGTTACTATCACCGCCCTCAAACACAACATTAAACCTCCAAAAAAATCTCAAAAGAATGCAACTGGTAACAAAAATCTCGGATAAGCCTACACTCGTCGTCATCGACTTGAATATAAAAACAATACATGCATTATCAAATGGTACCACACTATAAAGAGTTGCAAACCTAATTTTCAATACATTGTCAAACTAACATATAGGATTAATACCCATTAGCTAAAGATGGGCAAAACCTTTGGAAAATATCAAAGACACTGAAGAGGTTAAAGGCGTAACAGCCAGATGTGCTAGTTCAACAGCAACCACAACCAAGGCCAACAACAACCAAGCCTTAAAGGTCCAAGCGGTAACATCAAAGCTAAAAAGATGGAAACCATAGAAGGGGAGGAGGTTCCACCACCATCGCAAGGACCAACGCGGTTAAACAACCGTTGGCTGACCCAAAGGCCCGGAAGCAACGGCTACACCCTAACACTGTTGGAAATTTACAAGATATAAATGTGCAAGTTGGCATGTTTATTTCTTGTCCCACATTGGTGGGGGGAAACAACTTTGAGTGACTTATAAGGGGCTTTCCCTTATGGGTCACCAAAGTGGTAGTTGGGCCAAAAGAAGGGCAAAGCCCACACGTGCGCCGAGCCGAGACGGAGATGCAAGCTCGCGAATGGGCGCGTTTGAGGCGCACTTTGCACTTCGCACGTACGCATCGTCGCTAGGAGCTAAGGAGCTTTTATTTTTAGCTAATGTCCGGTTCAGAGGCTTGCGGATAGCATCGGAAAAACAAACTACGAGATAAATACGGTGGATAGAGTTGATCAATAAGCAATTCGGGTTATCTGCGTAACCAAATTCGCGAATTGGTGGGGGTCAACCTCACCCCCCGTTTTTCTCATTGTTGGTTACGGTTTGAGTCTATAAATATAGAGCTCCTGGCTCGAGTTTATGCATCTCAAAAGCTACAGCTTTTCTCTGCTACACGTTTCTCTGCATCTGTTTCCTCACGAGCTTCACGTTAATCTGCTTACATTGCTGTTGGAACACCAGATTCATTCTGTATTAAATCCTGGGAATTTACGCTGTAGCTTACAGCAAATCGGGCGCGTAAAATCCTTTAAGGACAGGAATAGGTAGGGGTGCAAACGAACTGAACGTTCAGCGAATAGTTCGTGAACCGTTCGGCGGAAAGTTCGTTTATGTTCGTTCGTTTAGTAAACGAACGAACACGAACAAGAAAATTTTGTTCGTTTAGTTAAACGAACGAACATGAACACAAGCCGCGTTCGTTCATTTATGTTCGTGAACGTTCGATATTGTGTTCATTTATGTTCGTTAATGTACGTTCGTGAACGTTCGATAATGTGTTCGTTTATGTTCGTTAATGTGTTCATTTATATTCTTAATTGATTACTATATCAAGTATTTTTTTATATTTATGTTAAGTACTTATTTATTTTTGATTGATTTTGTGTAATGTTTGTAATAAAAATATAAATTTTATTCTAAAATAAATTTATAATATAAAATAAATTTATAATCATTTGTATCCGTTTGTGTTTATGAGTTTTTTTATGTTCGTCATGTTCATGAACATTTGTTTGTATTCGTTTGTTTTTGTTTGTGTTCATTTGCGTTCGGTAAGTGTTCGTGAACAGTTCACGAACATATTCATTTTCTTAATGAACGAACACAAACAAAGAATCTCGTTCGGTAAGTATTCGTGAACAGTTCATGAACAATCTTAACGAACAAACACGAACAAGGCTTTGTTCGTGTTCGTTCGGTTCGTTTGCAACCCTAGGAATAGGAATACATTCTGTGCAGTTCGTCATCTGAAGAACCAAGTATAACAGGTTGGCTTTATATTATTGCGTGTCTTTAATTCATCCGATAACGGGACACTCTCCTTCTACCTTTCTTATAATCAGTTTTGGTCACGCAGGATCAAACTGATTTGGCCAATAACTTGGTAATAATTAATAATAATTAATTGATCTCTATTTGGTCTGATCTTTTTTCAACATTCTTAAAGGATTTTATTTTTGTGTTAAATATAACAGACCAAATGGACGCTGAACTTCCTACCGCTAATCTGAGATTCATGAATCAAGAGTTTGTCAAGTTGGACAGATTCGACGGTCAGAACTACACCCGCTGGGCTGATAAAGTCAAATTTATGCTAATTGTTCTGAAGCTATATTATGTTCTTGATAAGTGCTTGCCCCCGATCCCAAACGACCCGGTTCCTGAAGAGGGAAAGGAACCAGATCAGAAAGTGATTTCTGATCTGAACAAGCGAAGACTCGTCCGAAAGGAAGCTGAAGATCTTTGTCTTGGTCACATCAAGAACTCACTTTCTAATCGCCTTTATGACTTGTACTCGCAGGTTACAAGTCCGAGGGATTTATGGAAAGCTTTGAAACTCAAATACAAGGCTCATGAAGAAGGTACTAATAAGTACTTTATTGCCAAGTATTTAGATTTCCAAATGGTGGATGAAAAGTCAATTTTGGAGCAGGTGCATGAACTTCAAGTACATGTTAACAAATTGACTGCTTGCACCTAAAAAGAAAGAATTGAGAAAGTGAGTTCTGGATGAAAAGTCAATTTTGGAGCAGGTGGATGAAAAGTCAATTTTGGAGCAGGTGCATGAATTGAGGAGGAAACGCGCAATAGGGACAAAAGAAGTAAAGTCAGATCGAGTGTTAATCATGTGGCGACCGGGGGGTCTGGGCAAAAGGGGAAGTATGGATCAAAACAAAAGAAATCGCTTGCACCTAAAAAGAAAGAATTCAAGAAGCCCATTCAAAACAATAACCAACAGCCTAAAAGATCTGAAAAATGCCATGTTTGTGGAGAAACGGGTCATTATGCACGAGAGTGCCCTCACAGGAAATCTGGTCCTACGGCTGGCTCCACAAATGCGGTTGATAATCTTACCAACCTGGTACCAAATGTAGGAATTGGTGATGTTAATATGCTTGCTCAGCCTACACGAGTGTTGGTGTGTAGAGGATGGTTTTTGGATTCTGGAGCTACTGTTCATATTTGTGGGTACCAGTACGCTTTTCAAACCTATGGTCCCGTACCTGAGGGAACTGTGGTTGTATGTGCCGACGGACATCGTGTAGGAGTTCGTGGAAAAGGTACGGTGCGACTAAGCTTCAGAAACGGTCAGACGGTGACCCTTCAGGATGTGTTGCATGTTCCAGGTATATCAAAGGGTCTTGATTCAGCAGATAAATTTGATCGGAATGGCTACAAGCTGGTGCTTAAGGATCTGCGTGTGAAGTTTTTTCTGAATAACCTATATGTGGGTCAAGCTAAAAACACATGTGGAATGTATCGTCTTGACTTAGCTGAAAACGGGAATGAAGAGGAAGAGATTGAGAATGTTGGCATCCCTGTGCTTGATGGTTTTGGCAGTGAAAGTGATAGTAATAATAGTTTTAGTGGTGATAGTGGTAGTGTTAGTATCTTTGCTAGTGATGTTTCCGATTGTAATTTCATTGGTTATGAATTGAATGAAATAATGTCTTTTGATTATATCACTTGTTCAATTTCTTTATGGCATAAACGTTTGGCACATACAAATATTAAAAATATTGAAAAAATGAAAACTAAAGGTTTAATAAAATTAAAAGATAAAGATTTGAAAAATGCGAAACGTTTGTAAAATTAAAATTTACAAAGAAACCTTTTTCCGAGTGTTCAGCAACGCAATACCTCACTACTAGAACTAATCCATTCAGATATTTGTGAACTGAATGGAACCCTTACCCACGGTGGTAAGAGATATTTCATCACGTTCTGCGATGACTCGAGCCGTTATTTACATTTTTATTTATTGCGTACAAAAGACGAAGAATTTGACGCATTTAAAATATATAAGGCCGAGGTTGAAAACCAACAAAAAAAACGTATAAAAATTCTTCGCTCAGATAGAGGAGGAGAATATTTTAACCGCGAATTTGATTCATTCTGCGAATAGAATGGCATCATACGTGAAAGAACTTCACCATTCACACCGCAACAAAATGATTTGGCTGAGAGAAAGAACCGTACCTTGGTAGAGATGGTTAACTGTATGTTAAACCAATCAGGTTTACCAAGTAATTTGTGGGCAGAAGCTTTACTCACCGCTTGTTATGTTCACAATAGAATCACTAGTCGTGTGATTCCTACTAGCCCATATGAGTCTTGGAAAGGAAGGAAACCAAACTTAGATCACTTAAGAGTTTGGGGATGTGTCGCTTATTATCGGACACCTGATCCTAAGAGATCCAAACTCGGAGCACGAGCTATGAAAAGCGTGTTTATTGGATATGCTCAAAATAGCAAGGCTTACCGACTATTGGATGATGAATCAGGAACGGTTGTAGAATCCAGAGACGTGGAATTCTTTGAGGAAAAGTTTTCCAGAGGTGATGAAAACTTAAATCCCACCACAACTCCCTGTACTTCTCGAGAAAGTATGCATCCTTCACAAATTGTTGAAAAACCAATGAGAAGTACTAGAGTTAGAAAAGAGAAGAATTATAGAAAAGATTTTATCTCTTATCTAGTTGAAGGAACACAAAGGAAAGTGACAAGAGAGGTCATTTTTGCCATTGATTTGAATGATGATCCAAAAACGTATAATGAAGCCATGTCGTCGAGAGATGCTCCTCTGTGGAAGGAAGCCATCAACGATGAAATGGATTCAATCATGGGAAATGGAACTTGGGAGTTAGCTGATCTACCCAAGGGAAAGAAACCCATTGGATCTAAATGGATTTTCAAGAAAAAGTATCGTCCAGATGGATCCATCTCTGCCTATAAAGCAAGATTAGTTGCTAAAGGTTAAAGACAGAGAGAAGGAATAGATTACTTTGATACCTATGCTCCAGTTGCTAGAATTAGTTCTATTAGAACTCTTATAGCAATCTCTATAGTGAAAGGTCTATACATCCATCAAATGGATGTGAAGACAGCCTTCCTGAATGGTTACTTGAAAGAAGAAATTTATTTAGAGCAACCAGAAGGGTTTTTGATATCCGGACAAGAGACTAAAGTGTGTAGACTTATTAAATCTCTTTATGGTTTGAAACAAGCTCCTAAACAGTGGCATGAGAGGTTTGATACCACTGTGACTGCATTCGGGTTTCAACACAACGGTGCTGATAAATGTATCTATACAAAATGCAAACCCGAATACACAGTCGTGATCTGTCTTTATGTTGATGATATGTTGATCATTAGCACTCACCTAGAGGGTATTTCTGAAACTAAGAAATATTTATCTTCTAACTTTAAGATGAAAGACTTGGGAGAAGTTGATACCATTCTTGGGATCAAGGTGAAAAGAACAGATAGTCAGATTTCTCTTATTCAATCACATTATATAGAGAAAATTCTGACAAAGTTTCAAAACTTAAACATCAAAGAGTTTAATACACTGTTTGATCCAAGTGTAAAGCTAAAAGTGAACTCTGGGAGAACTGTGGCTCAACTAGAGTATGCAAGTGCAATTGGTAGCATGATGTATGCCACACATTGCACTCGTCCTGACATTGCCTTTGCTGTTAGCAAACTAAGTCAGTACACCGTAAACCCAGGTACTGAGCACTAGAACGCAGTAAGTAGAGTATTTGGATACCTGAAAAGGACAAGTAATTTTGAATTGACATACACATCATCATCAAGAATACTTGAAGATTATTCTGATGCCAGTTGGATTGATCAAAATAATGATTCAAAATCCACAAGTGGGTGGATCTACACTCTAGCTGGAGGAGCTATTTCTTGGGCGAGCAAGAAACAGACGTGTATTGCACACTCGACTATGGAAGCTGAATTCATAGCATTAGCTGCTGCAGGTAAGGAAGTAGAGTGGATTAGAGATCTACTTACAGACATCCATCTTTGGGATGTACCAAGGCCATCAATTCCTATGTATTATGATAGTGAGGCCACACTATCGAGAATATACAACGCAGTGTATAATGGGAAGTCAAGACATATTGGTCTTCAGTACAATTTTGTGAGACAACTACTTGAAAGTGGTACTATCAAGGTTGTCTATGTCAAGACGTGTAAGAACTTGGCTGATCCTCTTACCAAACCTCTGATGAGAGATTTGGTAGTAAATACCACAAGAGCCATAGGTCTAAAGCCACAATAGAATTGTTAGTGATGGAAACCCAACTTGAACTTAGTGCCCCTATTTCTCAAGTTTAATGGATAACAACAAAGTCACTAAACGATAGAAGGTACTATCAATTAAGTTGATAGATCCATGCGAGGTAAGATAGTACGTCGTTGCCGAGAACGAGGTTGAGCTAATGCTCTTAACAAAGTTTTGGAGGCATCTAAGCAACAAGGATGTTGATAAACTTTGCCTATATGATCTAGAGGTGGTGCCGCCTCAAATGAAGATCTGTGGTTTATCTTCTAGAGGGTCATGAAAAGGATTTATAGCGCACGACCATATTCGCGCTCAGTGAGAACGTAAAGACGGCTGGTGATGTGTGGGGGTAAACCGAAGGGGGTCATCAGGTTCTTGGTTTAACTCCATAGGACACCAGTGAATCTGTCTCTTCTTGTTTATCCACATAAACTGGGTTTAATCTCCGTGACACCCGAGTGACATCATCCGTCATAGTGAAAGGAAACATTCCAACTTGGTGGGGGATTGTTGGAAATTTACAAGATATAAATGTGCAAGTTGGCATGTTTATTTCTTGTGCCACATTGGTGGGGGGAAACAACTTTGAGTGACTTATAAGGGACTTTTCCTTATGGGTCACCAAAGTGGTAGTTGGGCCAAAAGAAGGGATAAGCCCACACGCGTGCCGAGCCGATACGGAGACGCGAGCTCGCGAATGGGCGCGTTTGAGGCGCACTTTGCACTTCGCACGTACGCATCGTCTCTAGGAGCTAAGGAGCTTTTATTTTTAGCTAATGTCCGGTTCAGAGGCTTGCGGATAGAATCGGAAAAACAAACTACGAGATAAATACGGTGGATAGAGTCGATCAATAACCAATTCGGGTTATCTGCGTAACCCAATTCGTGAATTGGTGGGGGTCAACCTCATCCCCTGTTTTTCTCATTGTTGGTTATGGTTTGAGTCTATAAATATGAAGCTCCTGGCTCAAGTTTATGCATCTCAAAAGCTACAGTTTTTCTCTGCTACACGTTTCTCTGCATCTGTTTCCTCACGAGCTTCACGTTAATCTGCTTCCATTGCTGTTGGAACACCAGATTCATTCTGCATTAAATCCTGGAAATTTACACTGTAGCTTACAACAAATCGGGCGCGTAAAATCCTTTAAGGACAGGAATATGAATACATTCCGTGCAGTTCGTCATCCGAAGAACCGAGTATAACAGGTTGGTTTTATATTATTGCGTATCTTTAATTCGTCCGATAATGGGACACTCTCCTTCTACCTTTCTTATAATCAGTTTCGGTCATGAAGGATCAAACTGATTTGGCCAATAACTTGATAATAATTAATAATAATTAATTGATCTCTATTTGGTCCGATCTCTTTTCAACAAACACTCCCATCGTTCACTCTACCCAGAAAGTTCTCTTTCTAAAAATTACAATATAGGATGGAGAACAGAACTTAAAGACCCATCAAATACCACCATAACAACACACAATTGTACCCAAGGCAATTAAGGTTGTACACACATTAAACAGTTGTACCAAACGCATAGACCGCTACAAACTACTATTCATCACCTTGTAAAATCAACATATAGGTAAATTAAAAAGGACTAAAATATATATGTGCAAAACCATTATGACGAAAATGCTTGTTTAAATTAACTTTAACAATGAATTCCTTAGAAACATTTTTTTTTACTATGAGTTGGCTTAAATGGCATTGGTGTATTTTTTTTAGCTTTTATCAAGAGCTTAATGTTGCTTAATGTCACGACTGGTTATTAGATTATACATTCTAATCGCTTTTAAATGTTACAAAAATCGTAAGAAAGCCTTGTATTAACTAATTTGTATTTTAAACACTGACCAATGTGATTTTTCTATTTCAAAAGTCCTCACATTTCGAAGAGAGAAAAGTTGGTGATAGATGTTAGATATGCTATGTTTGTTTATTAATTACGGACTTGATGCGTCAATGATAAACAGTTTTATACCTCATATTATAATTAAGATAATACCTTGTATTTATTTTGACATCCTAATACGTTCTACATTTCTACTTGCTCAACACAACTTAATACATACTATAAGGGATTCAAATTTAGTATCACAGATAATCAGAGAGTCATGTAAAACACTTTAAAATTGAAATGGTTCACCTAAATAACTCAATAGAGTAAAACTCAAACGAGAATAAAAACGAGTAAAACTTTATGTGTGTGATTTCAAACTAGAAGAAGCGTTCACTCCGCATCTTCTAATTTATTTTGATAAATATTATGATTATATTGGTTAAAATCTAATTACACTTACTATTTAACATATACATATCTATAAATTATGTTATGAGTGTGTCAAATGCATGTAAAGTAATTATAATATATGTATGGTTGTGATTATCAGTAGTTAATATGAGAAGAAAAAAACATAATTATATATTGGAATTATAATAAAGAGTATCTTAAAGATGACCAGAAAGTTCCGGGTAGCAAACACATCATATCTATTCATATACCTATTTGGGAAAGAGATCAAATATTGAAATTATTTTTGTAGATGTTCATGTGTTGATTTTTTCTAAATCAATTCTATTCGTAGAAGGACGAAAAAAATGCAGGTTCTGATGGCATAGGAAGAGTGACAGAGAAACTATGCAGCATATTGACAACCAAATCTATGGTTGGCCTATTGATAACATCTTCTTGAACACACAATAACCCAATACGGATACTCTTGATAATGTCATATAAACTTGATTCAGTCTTCAACATAGGGTCTATGATATCTGATGCCATCCCATTCCTCCAGCTTTTCCATGCCTAAATGAAATCAACTTTGTTACAAAAGTACATATAAAAATAAATTCTGCAACGGAATATATCCACACAAATGATACATATACATAAGTATGTTGCTCAGTTCAGGCGTGGCTGAATGACGATGGATACTTATAAAGCTAAGAAGATCATCTAGAGTCTCTTCATTTTGAAAATTTTTGTTCTCTTGACCTGTTATCATTTCTAGTATTAACACTCCAAAGCTAAATACGTCAGACTTTTTTGAGAAATGGCCATGCCGAACATATTCAGGTGCCATATAACCACTAAAAGAGCACAAGGATACAGAGAAAGTTAGCATATGCAAAAACAAAATCACACATTCACATCAGTATTTTGAAATATTCCGTGAATCAACCATGATAATCTATAATAGAAATAGGCGTTGAACCGTGTTACTTCAGAAACACCAATATGTAAAGGTAAATCAATACAAGATTAGAAAGCTTGTCTGTTGTCGAGTGCTCACTAATTTGACCCTTCATTGTACATTATACATATTATTAACAAAATCTTTTGTTATAAAAATAATTTGTTACGTTCATGACGTAATAATAAATCCTTAGCTGCGACCAAGGGTATATTGTATTAATACTTAACCTTAAAAAATGGGACATTAGAAAACTTTAGTCATTAGGTGTACATTCGGTCATAAAAGATATGATTAAATTTTAGCAACAACTAGACTTTACTTTAGAGACACAAAAAGGCATAGCACACTATTCAAGAAGTAAGCTTATAAGAACTCTAGTATGATCTCATGGTGAATTTCAACTAAAGGAAGACTTACTAAGTTCCAACAATTCGGCTCGTGTCTCCTTGTGTTTCCTCATGTTTAAACATTCTTGCCATACCAAAGTCAGCAATTTTTGGGTTCATTTCTGCATCTAGTAGAATATTACTAGCCTTCAAATCACGATGAATTATTCTTAAACGAGAATCTTCATGAAGATATAATAATCCCTTTGCAATGCCTTTGATGATATTGTATCGCATTTCCCAATTAAGAAGTATACGTTTAGTTGGATCTACAAATGTCATTGTTTGGGTATTAGTCACTAAAAATGACGTTTTTAATGCGTTTGATGTTTTCAAATATCTCTAAGTTCTCTTAAAAACTTTTATGGCGTAATCTATGATGCTATCATGAAAGACAGTTTTTCAAAAAGAACTTGCAGGATGTAAACTAATCATCGGTCGCATTTGATTGCTAAATTAACTAACTTCTTAATAAAATACAATATCTAAGTTATGATTTTCTTGCGATACACAATTTATGGGATTGAGAAAAAGTGTTCTCTTTAAAACTTACCAAATATAAATCGATCAACATTTGCATTTGGCAGGAACTCATAAATGAGTAGTCTTTCCGTTCCTTCTATGCTAAAACCAAGTAGCCTCGATGTTGAAGCTTCAAAACTAGCAAAACCTCATTCTTGAATTCTATGTCACCTTGTTGAGAATTCCTTGCTAGTCTTTTTACTGCTATTTCATTACCGTCTATAAGCTTACCCTAAATATCACATGATAGCACATTTTAATTTTTCTAAGTTTTAGCACACAATGAGCAATTTAAATTTGTTATACCTTGTAAACCGCTCCAAATCCACCTTGTCCTAACTTATTGTCTTCAGAAAAGTCATTAGTTGCTTCTTTGATTGTACTAAAGATGTACTGTAATTATTCAACAGTGGCAATGTCTATAGTTTCAGCTAATAGAAAGAATTTTGAGTTAGACTTTTCTTTAGCAACAAACTTTTTCTTAATGCAATAACTACAACTAAAACGTATTATAGTGGTACGTTGTTTAAATAAGATAGTGCAAGTTGGAGATTTAGTGAAAAGAGAAGGTTTTTGCGTAAAAAAACTTCGTAATTCTTTAGTTCAAATCAAAACTCTAAATTTTAACGTGCAAATATGAAACTTACTTTTATTAGAATCAGAAGGTGATGACCCCATTTGTCGTTTCTTCTTCCTTAACATCACAAAGGAACCCACTAAAGTAATTATGACAGTAAAGACCATCACTGTAATTATTATTATCATAATTCGTATTGTGTTTTTATTGATACCTGTAAAAAGAGAAAGTGTACCAATAAAGATGTAAGTTTTAATATTTTCCAAAACAAAAATACCTTATTTTAGATATATATGTGTGATGAAAATAATTATATTAAATTACAACAATTTTTATAAATTACCAAGGTATTTTTATTTTTTAACAAAATTTGGTTTCATAAATCATTTTAATAAGTTAGTTTGGTATCTTTTTTACTTAAAGTTGTTTATTTAAAAATTATATGATTATAGAAAATTTGCCTAAACACGCGTATCACATATCTCACACATTCACAAACATACAACACATCATACGAAATACATGAAAAATAAGCTTAATTAGTATCACAAATCATGTGAACCTCTTTGTCTCTAGCAATCACACTTAGTCTTGTGTGTTTAACCCTTGTCTCATATAAACACACATACTTAACGGTTTTGAAATCTCCTTGTCTTCTATGGGATTTAGGTAAACAAAAATTAAATGTATTGGTTGTTCATGTGTATAACCGGGTTATCTATACTAACAAAATAAAATAAAATTTTATCACATGTCATATTCTTACATTCTCATTGCCACATGTCACAAGTATAAAAAGGTAATGATAATGATCATATTAAATGCTAAAGATATTATTTATATTCTTTTCAAATAATTAAACACATTTTTATTAAAGAATGTAATTTTTTTAAATATGATTTTTTATATAGAGAACTTTTTTTAAATGACGTTTGAAAAACAAATTTAAAAAAACTGAAATGTTTAAAAAGCATTTTTTAAACAAATTTTTCTAAAGATGAAAGTTAAAAAACTATTGTTTTTACTTTATTACTTAAGGTAGTTGATTATAAGTTTTCAAATTATATCTTTATCTAAAAATTATTTTATAATTTTTAAATATTAATTATTAACTATTACTTTAATATTTTAATTAAATTCGTGTAAAACAGGGGTTTTTAAACTAATAAAGTATCAATGAGATCTGGCTCTATGCTAGAAGAAGCTTAACAGTTATTGAGTTGCTGAGAAAGTTTCCTATATTTCAACAAGTTTTTCAACTCATAGGAGTAGAGAAGAATAAGTTACATCTTTCCACTACCCTTATTTCATAAATGTAATTTAGCAAAATAATCATTCAATTTTGAGTCCACCATGAGGTTGAACACAATCATGACTCGTGTTCATTCACTCAGAAAAAGGTTGATGAGATTATGGTGGTGAAGAAGTTTCTTCGAGTTATCCCTTTGAGACTAATGCAAAATTGTAACCTTAACTAAGCAATTAGACGATCTAGGGAATATGTTGGTTGTAAAACTCGTAGCTCGTCTAAAGGTTCATGAAGAGAGGCTTCGTGGTTTCTGGGAGCGAGATGGTGAGCAAGTTTACTTCCTCGCTTGGTGGATAGTTTGATATGACAAGACGAGTATGACTCTTCAAATAACTTAATGTGAATAAATACAAGTCACACTTGGAAGGTATGTGGTCAAGGTCTAGGGCGTTGTAGAGGCTGAGTTTCTTTTCAGCCTCGTTGCAAACCCACAAATTGATACTTAAAGAAAAGAAGCTTGCTGACGATCTTCCATCGAATGGATAAGGTTAGAGTGATTCTAACTAGCAGTACTTCGAACAATGGAGCAAACAATCACATGACGGGAACAAGATCGAAGTTGTATGATATAGATGTAAAAGTGACCATGTCATAGCTAGTTTGGAGATGGATCCATGATGGAAATTAAAGGAAAAGGTTTGATTTTGTTTGATTGAAAAAATAGAGATTAATAGATGTTAAATATTGCGGTATAATAAAATCCTAAACTTGGAAACAACATTGCAAGTCTTGGGATCTAACAGAAGGCCTTTAGATAGACCTACTTAGGATAAGGCATATATAGGCATGCCAAGCTCTATGCATTAAAAGACATGGGAAAGAAATAAAATAAAAATCCCAGTTCGACCAACCAATCTGTCTGATTCAACCGGTTCAATTTAAAATGGTCCAAACAGGCATAAGCCGACCATTTTATGACTGGTTTCCAGTTCAACCAGTCTAGTTCTAAAAATAAAAAATACAACTCATACCTGGTGGCGGTGGTGATGGTGGTGCTTGAATTGACAGAGATGGTGGCGGAGTATCCACACTATCAAGATTGAAAAAACCATATATCTCAAACCTAAAATTACATGTAGATTGAAGAATTCTCCCACCAACTTTCCCATTCATAATAGAACTTGGTATCCTATTAACTGCAGCTTGTAAGCAATCACTACACACTTGCTCTAATAAGTCCGGAGTACACTGCACAAGCCCATAGATCGTAGAGAAGTCCGGCCCCGACGGTACGCTCCCGGCGGCAAACTTCCGTAGCGGACCGCCAGGGACAGCCTCCCGGATCAACCGCTCCATCAACCGTCTAAGATCCGAGTCAAACCAACCGACATCTACAGCGTTTTGGGGGTTATCCAAAGCCACACTATTATTATTTCATGTGACGTTGGAGTATTTCAAAAAACACTCATTGTAGTATCCTATTGCTTCTATTTGATTAGGGCATTCATGTTGCAACCTAACAATGGAGTTGTTCACACAACTCGCGCATAAAGCGGGTTCAATGTCACCTCGGCAGAGGGCGAATGAGATAACTCGATCGCTGCCTCGGCCAATGGTGAAGTTGAAGTAGCCAGAGCCGGAGTTGGTGGCGGGGAGGGCGGCGAGGGCGGCGGGGAGGTTTCTGTGGTATGGGCTGTTTAGGGTGTAGTTAGCAGTGTTTTGACATATGTGGTGGAAGAAAGTTGGTGGTGGTTAATATATGTATGAGAGTAAAAGAGAAGGTGAAGAGATGTTTTGTGGTGAGCATGAACATTTTTTTTTCTTTGTGGTGATATTGTGAAAGTTCAAAAGTTGGGTGATAGATGGAGTGTGAAAATATAGGCGAAAGAATTTGTGTGACACATGATATCTCAAATTGTCACATGGTTGTTAAATCTTTATTTTATTTTATTTTTTTTGAAAGGCAAATGGCCGGTTGTTGAATCTTGGAAGAATCTTTCCATTTTCATATGGATTTAACCAACAAGAGTGCATGCGCTAGATAAATGGAATGGTTGATACAATATAATCACTTTATTGACTTTGATGAGAGAATTACAATTACAAATACAAAGGGTTTTCTTGACTGAGAAGAGATATGTAAAGAAAACTTGAATCTGACAACCATGTTGTCGTGAATCTTTCTTGGTTCTGGAAGTTATATAAAATTTTTCATTTGCATGTTACTACGAGTAACATGAAACCCTATTAAATAAGAAAGAGTCGACGTCTTAAATGAAACTATTAAAAATAACGTTTAAACATTAGTAAAAATAACCATAAATCAACATAAACAAAATTAGTAGAAGGAGTGAAAGTTCATAGAAAGAGGAGCAAATTTTTAAAAGAAGATAAATCTTTTTAAAGTAAAAATGGTTTGGAAACTTTCTTTTTTAAAGCAACAAAACTTTAAAAAAAAATGAAGTGAGAAGACAAGTGAGTTCTCTCACTCCCAACGTGTGCAAACCAACTTCTTCAAGCTCTCATTATATAATATAGAGTAAAATATTTTTTTGGTATCTGGTTTTGTCTCGATTTTGCTGTTACGGTACCTGTGTTTTTTTTTCGGTTACAGTACTTGTTTTTTAAAAAAAAGTCACTAAAACGGCCATTCCGTCTATTTTCCAAGTTAATGCCGTTATGTTCCAGGGGTATTTCCGTCTTTTCATGTGTGTGTCTTTTTAAAACCCTTGTTTAATAAAAGGGGAGATCATAGTCGAGGCTTTGGCCAAGAAGAAACCTCTTCGGAGATCAAAGGCGAGCAGTAGCACCGCAGCCATGGCCACTTCATCATATAGCTCTACCGTCCACCACAGAAACCGTCGCACCAGAGCATCACTCCAATTTCTCTGGTGATTTGTTCATGTGGGTCTACAACCGAGGTTCGAACCTCCTGGACTGATGCAAACCCAGGTCGAAGGTTCCATTGTTGTGTTGTAGGATGTGTTTTCATTACCTGGGTTGATCCTACCATGTGTCGAAGAGCAACCCGTATCATTCCGGGATTGTTACAGTCGGTGAACAGGCATGAAGCTGCTAAAGATTGAGAAATGAAACAAATGTCTTAAATTTGCTTTGGTTTTAAGTTGGGAACAAAGATTGAGAACTGAAGCAGTTGCTAAAAGATTGAGAAATAAAAACAAAGATTTAGAAATGAAGCAGTTGCTAAAAGATTGCTAAAAGACTGATGCAAACTCAGTTGTCTTCTACAACTTAATGCATAAGACTTCACCAAAGATTTGATCTTCACTTTCTGTGTTATTGTTTGACCAACATAAAAGGGACATGGAATTTCGTCATGCTTTCTACTATTTATTTTTTTAACCTTCTTCAAAATTGACTTTATAGGGGGGTTATTATCTTTATCACTTAAACTTTCAAAACCCTCTGAATCACAGTTACCCTCATCTTCTTCACTCTCCTCGTCACCATTCATCATCTACAATATATCTATATTCAGCCATGTCAACTTCCACACTTTCAACAATGTTATCTTCATCTTCATCTATTCGGAAGTCAGAGTCATCCATATCTGATCCACGATCTTCAGTCCCTCCCTCATCATCGCCCCTTTCATCAACAGGTTCTTCACCTGTTTCAACATCTCTTTCATCACCTGCTTCATCTCCTGTTCCATATCCTGTATCATTATCAAGTAAATGTTGTTCAGGTCCGCCCTCATCATCAACTACTTCTTGTTCAATCTCAACGTATACCTCCATTACTTTATAATGGTCCACAAATCGACACATTTCAGAAATATCTCTTTCAGACAACAGAGGTCGAAGACCAAAATCCAAGTCAAATCCGGGAATCCTATAATGATAGTAAACAACATGATCATCCAGATAACCTAAAGTCCTATACATCTAACCTAATGCAAATATGGAGAACTCATTTGCATCTATCGAATCAATATAGTTAATTTTACCATTAACATAACTCTTTCTAGGCAAATCAACAAAATGACCTCCATGGTAGATTTTTATGGTAAACCATGTCGGGTCTTGTGCTATGACGAACAAAAAAAACATATATCAACTCAAAAATTAAATCAATTTCTACATAGATCATTGAAGAAGGAAAATGGAAAAAACAGACACTTAAAGTACATTTCAAAAGGATCAAAATCATCATGTGGATGTGAACCACGAAGTTTCCACTAGAACTCCATAGATGCAGCGACTAGTTAAGGACGATGGATGCGACAGGATGCAGTGACTGGTTGAGGATGATGGATGTGACCGGAACACCCCTCGACTGCGATGACTTACCACTGACTTCAGAGTGCTTCAACCACGATGACTAACCGGTGGACTTATTAAACAAGGGTTTTAAAAAGACACACACATAATACCCCTGGAACATAACGTCGTTAGCTTGGAAAATAGACGGAATGGTCGTTTTAGCGATTTTTTTAAAAAACAAGTACTGTAACCGCAAAAAAAAAAAAGCACAGGTACCGTAACCGTAAAATCGAGACAAAACCAGGTACCAAAAAAACATTTTACTCTATAATATATTAATAAGCAACTCAACAGCTACAATATATATTTAACTTTTCACACTTTGAACACTAGACTTTAGGTTTTTATAGATTAAACACAAATTGTTAATTTAATATTTATTTATATGCTTAAACACAAATAATTTTTTGACCCCCTAAATTTCTATAATTCTAGATTTTTGCCATACAATTTTTACTTAAAAAAGCTAATTTTTACGTTGGTTTTTTTAGGTACATGTCGGTATGAGTTAGGTCAAAAATAAACCTTTTCTGTGTATATTTTTGTATAAGCTTTAAGATGATTATATTTCAACGTTCGAATTACGTTTTGATGTAAGTTTTGTTCAGAAATAAGTCGGGTCAAATATAAAAACGTTTTCAGTTGACGAAATAAATCCGAGTTACTTTACGTTTCAAAGTAAGTTTAGTTTGGAAACGAGTCAGGACGATTGTAATCTATATGCTTTTTTAATGTACGCTTTGATTTGATCTACGTTTTGACTTAATTTTATTTGGAAAAGAGACGGGCCAAGTATAATACGTTTCGTTCAACGGTATAAATTCAAGTTACTTTACGGTTCGACGAGATTTCAGAGATAGGTTAGTTCAATTGTTGGTTTATACTTTATTACGTAACGTACAATGCCACCGCAACGTGTGGGTGGTAAAAACTAGTTTGATTAATCTTCTAACAATTAGTATTTATAAACTCAAAAGAAATTGAATTAAACTAAAGAAACAACAAAACCGCTTAAAGGAAGGAAATGGGGATCGGACCTGGGTGGCTTCCCTCGCCCAGCTTGCAAACCAACTCCTCCAAGCTTTCAGATTATAAACCTTGTGACAGTTAATGTTTATAACCTCAAAATAAATCAAATTAAACAAAAAAAGAAAGAAAAAAAAAACAATAAAACTGTTACGAAACAACTACATACTAACAACTAATATATGGAGTATATAAACATAGAAACAATATAATTATAGGGAGAAAAGGATATGAAAAGTAGAACTCTTTCATATTGAGAGATAAAATGTCAAAATACAAAAGCCACTAATTATAGAGCTATAATAATAATACAAAAAATAATAAATTTGAAAGTTACAAAGTGGTATTTATAATCACATTTATAAATTAATTATAACACTCCCCATTGGTTGTCAATACACATAGAGATGTTGGCTCATTAAAAGCCGTGTTAGGAAAATCCAGTGGGATAAAACTATATCTAAAGAAAAAAATGCACCGCGTATTACTCCCCTTGATTTATATAACATCGATTGATGAGTTCTTAACTTGAACGAAAACTTTTGTAAGACTTTTTGTAATTAACAATTCATCGCTTGATTGTAACATCTCGTTTTGTGAATAAAATAAAATATTTTAAAATTGTATTTCAAATTTTATTAAACGAGTAAGTTTCGGGTGAAATTACTATTGAATTATGGGACGTTTAGACAACTATTATGTTGTCAAATAATAATAATAATAATAATAATAATAAAAAAACAACAACAACTCTAATAATAGTAGTATTAATAATAATAACAACAATAATAATAATAATAATAATAATAATATAATTATATATAATATTAATTTTCAACTATGTTATACATTAGATGGTTGTAAGTTATGCTTTTCAATTTTATTTGGCATTAGATTGTTTTACCATAAGCTTATCAACTTTACTTTGACATTATATTAATTTACTATATACTAATTTGCAACATTTGTATGAATCATGGGTTGTAATATATGTTTTAGTGGTTTGTATGTTCTCACGTTCAACAACATAATAATTATAATAATTAAAATATATAATAAATATTATTAAATAACCTAAATACCAAATGCCAAAGTAGGCATATGTATGAATATTTTAAAAATACATATACAATATTAAAAAAAAAATCTTAAGATAGGCCGGTTAAGAAACATATTTATGTGTGTATGTGTTTAATAGTTTGAAAAACAAAATGCTAGTTGAGATATTTCGAGTAGGTTCGTGTATATTTTGAAGTTGTTTTTAACCACTTCAATTAATGGGTATATTTTGCATGTAAATTAGTGACATAAACTCCTAATTAGATTATGTTACATCTTTAATTTCATCTTATATGTTTTATTTATTATAAATTTGTATGAATTCCGTGAAGATAAAACATGTTTAGTTACATGCAATATATGTTTATTTATTATGATAAACATGATCATGGGGGGAAATGGTTTATAAGATTACGGGTCCAAGTGTGTTTATTGATATTTTAAAAAAAAGTAGTTATAATATATGTAAGGATTTCGGGTGTTGATATCCTAAGGGGTTCGGATGTTAAACTCCGCAAATATAAAAGGGGGAGTTAAATATATGTAAAGATTTTGGGTGTTGAAATCCCAAGGCGTTCGGATGTTGAAATCCCAAAGCGTTCGAGTGTTGAACTACACGTATATAAAAAGAGAAGATAATGATCCTCAAAGGTTATGAATAAATCCACAAGGAATTCGGGTGTTGAATTCCAAAGAAGTAATGAGGATTAAATATTAATAATAACAATAATACAGAATTTTGGGTATTAAACCTCAATAAATAAAAATATATTTTTGAATTAATGATTTGTACTTACTTAGCTAAAGCTAATAAAAATATGTTTTAAATGTTTTAAAAAAAAACGCCCATAGATGGTTAAAGCTTCACGAACGTGACTGGATTGACGAAGAAAACCTACTCTCGTTTAATATTTAATATAATAAATATTGTATAAAAAGTTTGTAAAACAATTATGTTTCCTTGTACTACTTTTATATTTGTTATGAAATGACATATCACTACAAGTGACAAGTTTGTTGTGAACTGTGACCTAACTCTGATTTGAATAAAGTATTTTATAATAAAAAATTAGGTGTGTTTAATTGATTTTCAATGTCAATTTCTTATACAGAGCAATGATGTATTATCTTCATGCAAGACTTGAATTGACTCATCTCATAAATAAATATAACAAGATTCATGCAAAACTTGAATTGACTCATCTCTAGTAACTTAAATATATATATGTATTCTTTCACATGTATTCACAAACTTATTTTCATTTGAGATCCCATCTTTGTGCGTTATGGTGGATCAATTACAACTTATATCTCACAACAAAAAAAACTTGTATGGGAAGTGCTCGGTTGCCGACTAAAAAACCATTTGTAATGTGGAGAAAACACAATAACTTGTAAGCTTGATTTGAATTACCATTGAAATAAATACATAACATGGTCAAACACAAAAATGAAATGTTTCTCTCATTATGATTGGCTTTGCAATCAATTGGACGTTTAGTGTTTGTCTCGACAAAAACAATTTGTGTATGGACATATGATATTGACCACTTTTTCTAACAATCATTAATAACTTGAGATTAATCTTGATGTATTACCAAAATAAATATGTTATTCTGGAATAATATGATTGATATCTTATTTGGTAAGTCACATATGACGCAAATGTCAAGTTGCGAATTTGATAACCATTTAAATGATGTATCAATTTAAAACACTAAATTCCATAACATTTAGAAATTCACACCCTACTCTAGTTAGTAAATAACTAACCTTCCTTGAGAGCAAACATTCATATACAATTTATCACTTTGAAGAATACTTGATTCCCCAATATATTTCACATCATCATTGACTCGGGATGGTTTACCCGAGTCATGCCAATAAAATATTTACATTCAAAAACTTCTAGTTATGATCATATATCTTTTACTCGTGCTTGTTTAATACACGGTATAATATACACGACAACAACGTACTATTAACTTCAAACATATTTCCATATTTAATTTATAGAACCACTCTTTTAGTGTACCACTTCTTGTGATTAGTTTTATTATTAACATGGTTGGTTTTATTAACATGATTATCATTATAATTTCCTTAATCACTTACTTGATCATGAGATCATTATATAAATCACATTCGTGTCACGAAATGAATTAGAACCATACAACTTTCATGGTGGTTTCAAACTTTTAATAATATTATCACTTATAGAGCATATATAAAAATGGTATTATTTAACTTTTGCTCATAAAATAATATTCTCATCACATAATATCAATTGAAAAATGACTGAGATCGAGTTATGATCATTTTTATCTTTCCAAAATCTTTCAATTTTCTGTAATTTTATAACGACCTTTAGGGAGTATGACACACGAGATGTCCTTTCTTTATACTTTATTCCAGTAAATTGATGGATCAATTACTATAAGCAAAACATATTTATAATCATTCATGATATTGATAATAAACACAAGTTAATATTTATTTTCTTTATTCAATAAGTTATAATAATTAATCTATAATATATATAAAAGACATATACCTTAAAGTTAAAATTATGTGATTTTCAACATTAAACATACCATCATGCATACAAATTATATTTTTACAACATGTTAAGAATACCAACTACTAAATCATACGTTCTACCATCATTTAACATGTTGAAGACAACTTTAAAACTAAAAGCAAATTATATATATTATTATAATCTCCTTAATAAAATTGCATTTATGATATTCTTGAAAAAATCCACTAGGCTTCATTTTTAATATGTCTTGTATCCAACAAAAGTTACTAATAATAAATCATCGTAGAATATGTTCGTATGAGAGATATAACATATTATTATAAACAATGCATATAATTAATTTAAATCACATGAACAAGAAATTAATCACGTGATATATTTTGTTTTTAGTTATATAATATTATAAATAACAATAATAAATACGGTTTAGAGAGGTGACTATTGAAACACAACTTTTAGTTTATCTTGACACTTTAAAGAGATGTCAAATTTAGTTATATGTTGAAATAATGTAAATCCTCACATCAAGACGACAACATAAGTTATAATTTATAGTAACATAAGATTCATAAGCTCATAACATGATAATCAATTTGTAATTTGCATTTATTCTATATTATCTTACTTTTAAAATCTTCACAATTAGCCAAAGAATTCAATATGCTAAAACAAACATATTCAATTCCCCTACATTGACTTAAATCACTATTATCTTTTTATAATATAATTGTTTTCTGAAATATTTTGTTAAACAAACACAAACATGATAGTTTATTAAATTAGAAAATAAATTAAAGTTATCATATTTTTCATATATTTAGCACGTGAACCAACAGCGTAACAATATCATACTTTTTGAATACATTATGTAACAATTATAATCTAAGTAATCTTGATAACTCTCTTTTAATGTTAATATATGTATAACATATGTAACCATCATTCTAAATTTTATTGATAAAATAATTATCACATTTGAAACTACCATGCTTTATATGGTATTGAATATTATGAATATGAAACATCATAATTATTAGTTTATTAAATTTTTTTATTATTATAATACTTTTCTTTTTCTTTTTAGTTACTTTTCATAACAAAAAATTTAATAAGTATATTTACTAATACATGAAAATTTTAATGATATGGTAAGTAAGACATAATTAATATAAAAAATCATTATGCAAAAAAATAAATACATCAATTCATTATTGATAAATAATAGTTTAATATCATTGTTTGAGATAATCCTGCAAAAAATATATATGTTTTTTATTCGGATTTAAAATCTTTATCAGTAATTTTAATTTCTTTGATAGTAAAAGATGATGATTTTAACAAATATAAATCTTTCTTTGTTCAAGAACCGATTATTACTAATTTATTAAAATAATATATATAATTCTTAACATAACTCAAAAATTATATGAAATATAATATGGATTTTATATGGGAAAATCAAAACAATAACAATGATGCTAAATCCAAACATAATCTAAAATTGTATGAATGGAGACAAGAGTATAGATTTTTACCTTGTGATAATAATCCAACTCCAAATATAACTCATGCTGATAATGTTTTGTGAAACAACGACCTGCTAACAACTAATATATGGAGTATATAAACATAAGGACAATATGATTATAAAGAGAAAATAATATAGAGAGTAGAAGAATTCTTTCATATTAAGAGATAAAATATTAAATACAAAAGTCATTATTTATAAAACTATAATATTAATACAAACATACTGAATTTAAAAGTTATAAAATGATATTGATAATCATTAACCACATTTATAAATAAAAACAACCATTGGCGGAGGTTTATAGGGGGGGGGCGCCGCCCCCCCCCCTCTTTTTTTCTTCGGTAGTGTAAATTTTTAGTGCGGTAGGGTAAATTTTTGGTCCGGTAGTGTAAATTTTTATATATATATCGAGTTCGCCCCCCCTAAGAAAATTTAATTTCGCCTCCGCCCCCCTGTGGGAGTGTTCAAGCTCCGCCACTGAAAACAACTAAAAAAGAAAAGTGGGGATCGAAAGAGGCTGGTTCCCTCACCCCAGCTGGTAAACCTTTATGATTATTCTATTAATATAAATAAGCTTAATTGAGAGTAATCAAAATCAATACATCAACCTAAAATAATTAAATTTATATAATTAAATTTAAACAGAAAGAAAAAAACTTAACGTATATTAAAAAGACTTTAACTTTCATTTAAAACGCCTACTTGGATCACTAACAGGCTACTGGCCCACTAATCATTTTCATTACTTGAGTACGAAATCTTGAAGGCACTACGCTGCCACGTCTTCGAAGGGAGGCTCGTACATCAGTTCGTCCCCATTAGTCTCGAACTTGAAACCACCCTTAAAAAAAACTCACCTTAGAGCATTAAAAGTAGAGCTGGTAATTTCTGACACGGACATGTTAACACGACACGACACGAAGTTAACAGGTTTCGTGTTTGACCTAAACATGTTTCGTGTCTTAAACAGATCAACTTGTTAAGACATGATAAATTTCATGTCTAACCTGGTTAAAAACCTGTTAATCTGTTAAGATCTGTTAAAAAACCTGTTTATAATTATATATATTCTAATTACCAAGTTGTATGTACACATTCTTATGCATAGTGTACAACTATCTAATTCTTTTATTTTTTTAAACCCAATACTTTTACACATTTTACTATTTAAGCATTGCAACTTTTTACATTCAACCTTGGCTCCCTATATTTTTCATCATTTATAATTTTTCGTTTTACATTTCGCTCGGAATTTTGAGAGTTAACACGTCGTAAGGTGCGTGTGTGGTTTAACGTTGTTACGTTTATTTTTTCACATTTAACGGCCTGTCGGAACGTGCAGGTCTTGGATCAAATTATTTATTGTTTTTAATGTTTTATATTTCACGTGTGTGGTTTACATCTACTTTTTGTTCGATTTTCTTTTTTACGATATTTTCCGATTTTGGTGGTCGCTCATGGTGATGTAACATTGTTACTACTTGACACGGTTTTACTCCACCATCGTAACGCGGGAGCTTAATACTAGTTATATATATAAACAAAACCCTAACTTCATTAAACATGTTCTTAAGTATGTGATATTACATGTGTTTCTAAACAGGTTTCTAAACATGTCATTTCGTGTAACCTGTTTCTTAACAGAATCGTGTTCGTGCTTTAAAAAAATAATACGATAAGTTCTCGTGTCGTGTTTATGTCTGGCATGTCAGGTAATCGTGTCTTATCGTGTCTTGTCTGACATATTATGTCAGCCCTAATTAAAAGTAGGTTCCCCATTTTGATTTTAATTTGTGTCTTATATTATGAAAAATGGTTGTGAGTGGTTGTGAGTGAAGGGGAGCGAAAATTTATAAGGATTGTACTGTGATTCCTCATATTTAGGCAAACCTGATACAATCCTTATAAATTTTTTAATATTTTTAAAAATGATTGTGAATTAAAAAGAAAAAAAAACTAATGATAAAAATATAAAAAAAATTATTAAATTGAAATAGATTTTAGTGTAAATACAATGATAGATGATAAAATCAGTGCGAATGTTATTAGATAAGAAAATATCTAATCTAATATTCAAAAGAATTGGTCTTGTTGTTAATAGTATCTCCTGTAGTGAAGAAAGTGACGCATCATTATATTTTAAATCAACATTTATAACTAAAGTAGGAAAAGATGAAAACTGTGTACGCTATTAGTTCTTGACTGCTAAAGTTTGTTTGAAAAAATGCAACCCATTTGATTGATTGATTCAAAACCCCATAAACGATAAAGAAATGTATTATAAAGATTTAATTAGTTGAAGGTTTTTTAATAGAATCATCTAGGAACCTCAAATTCATGTATATAAACCTATATTCTTTAATGTGTCATATCTAAGCTTACACATATATGATTCATTATATTTACTTTACAACGTATACAAGCATATATTTAATTCAGAGCTAATAACATATAAAACGTTTTCGTAACAGTTCAATGAAAATAATAACTATAAAAAATTGTTTATTTCTCTTAATTTTATCTCAAAAGGAACCGTAACTACACGCATAAATGCATGTAGCGTTTACGTATATGTGCAACTAGTGTATACACATATGCATATGGACAAAATGTTATTAATACCATATCATAATTTTTTAAAAATCAATATCTAAAATACTAAAATTTTGGTGCGTGCCCAAATGTGAAGTAGCAACTTATCTTGATTTTGGAGGCTTATAATCGTTTGTCCAATAGGTCTTCACTAAAATAGCCATAATTTGGGCTAGAAGGCTCCGTTTTTAGAGTGCGACCAGTCAAACGACCATTGGATCGAGCAGCACGTTTCTACAAACCGTCGTTTGGGTCGTCGTTCCTGCTAAAAAAAGGCTTATTTTATGAGTTTTTTTAACTTTTTGTTTTAATCTAGATTTTGTTTATGGCCTAGTTTTTGGCCCGTTTATTTTTTATTGCCCATTCAACATTTGGCTTGCTTCTTATACTCATGTAAACAATAAGAGAAGATTAGTTTTGAAGTTTATAAAAAAATAAAATTTTCCCTATCATAAATGTGTGTTAGTATGTGATTATCCTGATTATCGGTATTACGTGTGAATCAATGATAGTTAGAAGAATTGTTCATGATATTCTTTAAGAATCAACAAGTTCAATTAGTTAGTTATCTTACGCTTCCGCCCACATCAAATCCACATTTTATTTTTTATAAAAGGCTTTTAAGTAAATTTTGTTTCCACTATTTTTGGTAGTAATCATTTCATTAACTAATATTCCTTAATTCACTCTATAATTAGTTTATATGTTGACTAATTAATTTTTTTCCCTCCGATCAAAAGAACATTGGGGAAGCCAAATTCACATCAAGGATTTTTAGAGGAGAATTAAAAGAGTATATAATCGTTGATTTTTATTAATTATGTAGAATTTATAATTTGTATTTATGTAGAATTGCAAATAGTGCTTAATTGGTATATAAATTAAAATCTTGCATAACTAAATCTCCTCTTTAAAATAAAGGGTAATTTGAGTTATTTTTTTTCTAGTGTTTTTTATCATTCTTATGTATCAACTTACATATGCGTAACGCAATACCTTATCAAAGCTACGGTGTTTTTGTGATTATTACGTACATGTAACTCTATAGTTTTTATTAAATTTAGTGTTTTGTTGTTGTTTTGGGTGATTGTTATCAAGTTCCATATGCTTAGTATGTTATCAAAAGTTGTGGTGTTTTGAACATTTTCTTTACCATATGGTGTTGTTGTAATTTTTAACAAGGTGTAACTTCTCAAGTTAAACATACGTAACTTAGTACAAGGGATGGTTATTTATTTTCCAATTGTGTTTAAATATACGTAAATACTGGTTTGAATATGTGGAACCATATGCTTATATTGGCGTAAGCATGTGCGGTACATATACGTGAGCATGTGCGGTACATATACGTAAGCATGTGCGGTACATATACGTAAAATAGGTAGCTTTTAATTTTGTATAGATTCTCGCAGGTGTAATCTTTTTCTTTTATTTTTTAACTCGAATATTCTTAGACTTATATTTTATTATGTTAGTTTTTGAATGAATATTTAATAAAAATGAATATTTAAAATGGAGAGAGAGAGAGTATGAGACATCGGAAAGAGAATGAGAAATTTTAAGGATTAATTTAATGCTTGTATATATATATATTTGATCTATTATACCCCTACATATTTATAATTTAATCCCTTAAACATCATTAGTTTACATTTTTGCCATTAGATGATCTCAACCATTGATTAAACAAATCAATGGTGAATTATTGGTTTTTATGGTTTTCTAGTAAAAAAATATTTTCTTTGAACTCTCCCCTATATATATATATATATATACACACACACACACTCACATACACACACACACATACACACACATACATATCTATATTATATATAAAGCATATGAGAGGGGTATTTTAAGATATCATAAAATTAAAAACAATTACTTCATTAAATGCATAATATACAACCACTTTGGAGGGTAAAATAATATTTATAACATTATTTACATATTACCACTTACAATTAATTACATAATAATCTTACACTTACTAAAAATTGCATAAAATTTTATATTATCTACCCATAAACCAAAAAAACTTAATATGTTTTAAGATTTCAGCTATATCTTTTAATCTATCATATTTAAAAACGTTTTGAGATTACAACTTAACCTGTGTTTTTTTAAATGTTTTGGTGTAAACTTTTTGCTGAACAGATCTGTATTTTATGATGTACAATAAGTTAATGCGTATATGTACAAGTAGTCATGCAGAACCCATTTATTTGATGTTTTAAATTTTAGTTTAGAAAAAACATAATCGATTTTTGTAAAACTACTACAAGAATAACAAAATATTAAATGCACGTGCCGGATATAAGATGACACCCGCCGCATTGCGCAGACGCCCTTTTAGTATATGATTAAAGTATCAAGAAACATATGATGGCATATGTTTTTCGATTCACGTTTCCTAAATCCCAAGTAGTTTATAAAGTTTGAGAGGCCATTTTCTGCATGTGCTTATTGTTTGTCAAACGTTTCTCATAAACTTGTCGACATTACTATACAAGAAGCCCATGCACTGTGGAAGAAATAATGGGCAAATGGGCTGATCCACCAAGGGAAAAGGAGTATCACAGGCCCGTCATTTAGGCCCATTTGTTAAACACTATTTCAAAGCCCGTATAGGTCTACGGTCTACCCACCCAGTAATGATAGTGAGTTAGTGACCCAGCCCACTTCTATGTGGATGTTCTCTCTAACTCTAGAAGTCACAAACTCATGATTATCGCCGTTTAGAGGTGCACGTTCAAAATTCAAACCAGGTCAGGTTGAATCCAGTTCTTTTCATGGTTAAAATATTTCAAACCGGGTTTGACCAGGGTTTCGGGCGGGGTCCAACCTGGGTTCATATTACGTAACTTTAAATAATATGAATCTATAGCAGGTTGAACCAGGTTGGGTACAGGCCGGATCGTAGAGAGGTTGAAACTAGGTTGTCGGACAAATGAGGGAACCCGGTTTGGAACCGCCGGTTTCTACCGGGTCAGAACCGGGTTGGGACACTAGGTTGAAGTCGGGTCGGTGTTGGGTCGGACCCTGAACCTGGTTTCATTGTGCACCTTTATCGCCATTGGTCAATGTTAAAACTATCGTAAGACGTAAAGCTGTTGAGTTTAGAATTTAGATAATAGATTTATAGTGTTTATGTTGCAAGACAATTTATAAAGAAAGCTTTAAGGATTAAATGTGAAGCAGGCTATTCATGAAATTTTAGGGGTTTTGTGCGAATAATAAAAATTAAAAATAAACATTTAAGAAATAAACTTACATAAATTAAAAATCTTCAACTAATGGATCTTTGTTATTAGCATCATCAACCTTGACGTCATCAACCTGATCTTCATCAACACCCACATTATCATTATCAATATCACATTATCGTTATCAATATCATTGCCCTCTTAAAAATGAAAAGAATCATGAGGTTTTGGATAAACTTATCTAGAGCTTCAATTTGAGAATTTGTTAATTCTTCTTATATTTTTCTCCTTTCATGTTTTTAATTATCGGATGATTGCCATAATATCTTAAAACCGTATAAAGAAAACAAATATAGAGGAAAACAAAAATAGAGTCTTGATCTCATAAAATCATCTAATTATATAGAGCACACAGTAAGCTAAATCAAGCAAATAAGATCATGAGAAGTAAAAAAAAACAATTTGAATAGTTAACCGTTAGATTTGCTTAACGACTACTCGAGGCATCAACTGGGCAACTGGCTTCAATCAGTACAAGTTACAAACAATCTACGATTGATTAGTGAACGATCATCATGCGATTTATTTTTATCGTAATTGCTATACAAACAATTAAAGAAAACATTAACGAACCGTTAGAACTAAAACTATGTGCGAATTGTGATATTTATTTACTTATTTACTGCAAATCTGAACTTGCCATTTAACTTTTTTTAACTCTTGAACTGATTGCGATTAGTCGAGGGAGTGTTGATTTTAGAGTATTGAATTGAGATAAACGTGATTCATATTTCTGTGAAGTGACAGCAATGAGTTTATTCTTTTTTCAACAGAGTTTGAAACTACCCCTAATACCCGAGTGAATCTTCCTGAAACCAGATGTCAACCGTTCCTACTAATTTTGAAGCTTTAGGCTTGACTAACTTAATAACACAATCAAGGAGAAAGTCCACCACTATAGAAAAACCCTCATTAAAACCAATGATCATTAGCGCGTGTGGTTAAGATGAGGTACTTAAGACAATTAGTAATAAGAACGTTTTGGGTTCTAACTCTTACTCTAAGCAAAAACATTTAGGGTTGAGCCAGATATTTTTCCCAGGTGTAGATCTCTCCTGAGGGGATTGGGGGGTATGGTCCCAATTGAAAAACAAATATATGGCCCGATTAAGATATCCTTAGAAGCAAAGTCGTATATTTACCAAATAAAAAATAAAGAAAAACCTCATTGAGTTAGATTTTAAAAGATCACAAACTCAAATCTTCAGTCCATATTTTCATGAGGTGACTACATAGGCTCAAGGTTGACTCTGTGATGGAGCCAAGTGCTAGAGTGCTGCAACTAGATTCTTGTGTTTATATAAAAAAGGCTGGAAAATTTTTGCAAGTGCATTTGTACTAGTCATAGGGGAAATACACATGTTGGTGAAACTATTCCTTGACTGGAAACACCATTTCCACGATTCTCAGAGAAATTTAAGCCACTAAAGTTTGGTGAATTCTCATATTTTCATGGAAAAAATGAGATGTTACCCCACTTGTCCTTATGTATTAATAGTTCAAACATATGATTATGTAAGAACAATAAGAAACGATTAGCTATGAAATGAGAAGAAAAGGAAAACGGAGAAACTACTGATATGGTATATGAGGAAATCGAGAATATGAGACGACTACAAATGGCCTAATACACATAAAGATTGTAATTTTGAAGTTAGTAAAAAGATTATTACAACATATTCTTTATGTTCCAAGAATATCAGTTCAAGACTCTTTCTCAATTAATAGTGGATGGCACCATGAATAATCAAGATACGAGTCTCTTTTTGTCACACCCCAATAAACATTGCGGAAGATTTAATAATACAAGACCACAAATCAAGATTAAATTAAAACCTTAATAGTGTTTACATAAATCCACGTGTTCTTTGTATTTACAATCCCAAACATAAAAGAAAAACTTATACACCGCCTCTGATTGGTTAATCTAGTCAACGTCTTCTACATGAAGTGTAAGGTCCCGTTCCCGAAGACCTCACAGTTGGACATTCACAGCACTATTCATAAAACATTTTATAAATCATTATCACGATGCAGCGGAATTTAAACATTTAAAAGCCATTCATTAATTTGTAAACGTTGTTGCTAAGTAAT
Organism: Flaveria sonorensis; assembly: GCA_025506505.1. NCBI lineage: Eukaryota > Viridiplantae > Streptophyta > Magnoliopsida > Asterales > Asteraceae > Flaveria > Flaveria sonorensis. Next base: position 7,763,445 of record CM046429.1, read on the forward strand.
ACATGTTTGGTACAGTTACAAAAGATCATTAGTTTGCATTACAAAACAACAATGTTATATTCATGAATAGATGTCAGCCTTGTCCCGACGAGTAGCCTCCCCGAGTGCCATCCTCAGCAATATTACCTGCCAACTGAAAAAGCATAAAAGTCAGCTTTGCTGAGTGAGTTCTAGTTTTAAAATCATAAAAATATCTTGATAGATTTGTATACAAAATACTTCTTAATAAAATCTTATTTTTCTTTCGGATGTGATCACACATCATACATACAAATCATATCCATTACATCATCACCATTCTCTTTCTTGCTTATTTATTATTATCTTTCACTGTCGATATGGACCAAAGTGCTATACCCCCATATAATGAGCATAAACCTGGTACTGGGCCTTGAAGTCTATAAATAGACTCCATCCGTGGTGCACATATGCTGGCACCAGTACCGGGGCAGCAACAGTGGTCCCCTCAATCTTCAAGATTGACCCTGTGTACATCCTTTGGGTTAGCTAAACCGTACACAGTTGAGCTAACGACAACATGGTCGTGCACCTCCTGTAAATTTTTACTTGCAAGTCTTTCATTCTATAAGTTCCACTTTTCGTTAATATTAATCTTTCACTTGATTAATAATACTTTATGATTATAGGCAATCCACATAAAGTCACATAATAGTATCATAATAGGCACATAAGGGCAGCCCACATCATGCATAAGATAACCAAATAAAAGCATCAAGTCAACCGTGGTCAAATCCTAAATTCTGATCTTCCAAAATTCCAGAAAATTTCTTAAGTCCTAAAGAAATGCGGATGAACAGAACCAATGCGGGTGAACAAAACTAATGCGGATGAACACTTGCAAAATGCGGATGAACAACTTGCAAATGCGGATGAACAACTTGCAAATGCGGATGAACAAAACCTAATGCGGATGAACACTTGCAAAATGCGGATGAACAACTTGCAAATGCGGATGAACAACTTGCAAATGCGGATGAACAACTTGCAAATGCGGATGAACAAAAACTAATGCGGATGAACACTATAATTATTCTGTCGTAAAAGAAATGCTGGACACTGTAGCAAATGCGCATGCATAAAAAGAAATACTGATGGATACTGTAGCAAATGCGCATGTATAAAAAGAAATGCTGATGAACACTTAGGCTGAATTTAGGCAAATGCGGCTGAACAAAAGTGAATGCGGGTGAACAAAACACTTAGGCAATTATCACGGTGTAAATGCGGATGAACCATCAGACCTGTAAATGAGACTTATGCTATAACCAGTTCTAAAACCTCATTTTCATACATTCTTAACATCGATCTATCATGCTAAACTCTTAGAGCAGGCTTACAACCTCATAAAACACAGAAATTCATACACATACATAAGCAGTCAACATACACGACGGTTGTAAACATTTTAAATGCATTTTCAGCCCCAAATAAGTTTAAAAACAGAGAATCGAGGTCCTAGAACTCACCTATTGCAGCAAACAAGTGAATCTCCTCCCAACTTGCGTGCACAAGAGTTCAAACACCTAGAACAAGCCAAAACAAACACCAAACACCAAGAACACATAGAAATCAGTTTCTAAGGTTGAAACCTCACAGAAACCAAACCAATTAATCACAAAAACCTACTAACCTTGAGGATTCTTCTTCTTCTTCACAATTCGACCGAGAGAAAACACAAAACCCAGCTTTCTTTCTTTCTTTTCTTCTTCGGAAAGCAGCAGCAGAAGAGCATGGGCGACCATGCTCTTTATACACCCACTTTTGACTTTTGTACTATTTTACACTTTTCACCCTTCAACTTTGGCCTTTATAAAAATTCGGGTGTTACAAGTCTACCCCCCTTAAAGAGGTTTCGTCCCCGAAACCTGTCATTCTTCAAATAACTGAGGGTAGTGCTGCCTCATTTCTTCTTCAGTCTCCCACGTAGACTCAGAACCCTTCTGGTGTTTCCACTGCACACGTACAAGCGGAACCACTTTATTTCTCAATCTTTTCTCCTTCCTGTCTATGATGGCCACTGGTTGCTCCACATAATTGAGTCTTTCATCCACTTCGATATCCTCCAGTGGCACAATCATATCTTCATCGGCTAAGCATTTTCTCAGATAAGATACATGGAACGTCGGGTGAATCCCACTTAACTCATCTGGCAATTCCAGACGGTAAGCCACCTCTCCTACTCGTGCAACGATTCGGAAAGGCCCTATGTATCTTGGACTCAGCTTACCCATCTTCTGGAATCGGATGATCCCTTTCCAAGGCGAGACCTTTAACATAACTTTATCACCCACGTTGAACTCGATGGGTCTACGCCTCTTATCGGCATACGACTTTTGTCTATCCTTCGCCGCCTTCATAAAGGCTTTGATCTTTTCCAGCTTCTCAGTCGTAGCCTCAATCACCTCGATGCTTCCCAATTCTTTCTGCCCAATGTCTCCCCAACACACGGGCGTTCTACACCTCCTACCGTACAGCATCTCGTATGGTGGCATACCAATGCTGGCATGATAACTGTTGTTGTACGAGAACTCCGCCAACGGTAGGTGATCATCCCAACTCCCTCCAAAGTCGATCACACATGCCCGGAGCATATCCTCGAGCGTCTGAGTCGTCCGCTCAGACTGACCATCTGTCTGAGGATGGTAAGCCGTGCTAATGTGTAGTCTCGTCCCCATGGCATCATGGAATCTCTTCCAAAACTTCGATGTGACCGGGTGTCACGATCTGACATAATAGATACCGGCACACCATGACGAGCTACAATCTCTTTGATGAACAGGTCCGCTATTCTCTCGGAGAAATATGTCTCGCGGATCGGTAGGAAGTGAGCACTCTTTGTTAGACGATCAACTATCACCCATATGGTATCATACCCCCTCGCAGTACGGGGTAGCTTCGTGATGAAATCCATGGTGATGTGCTCCCACTTCCACTGGGGTATATCCAACGGTTGAATATTCCCGTATGGCTTTTGATGCTCTGCCTTCACTTGTAAGCAAGTAAGGCACTTACTCACATACTCTGCCACATCATGTTTCATACCCGGCCACCAGTAGTCTTTCTTTATGTCTTGATACATCTTGGTAGCACCGGGATGAATGGAGTATCGAGTCTTATGAGCTTCGTCCATAATTCGCCCACGTAGATTCCCATATCGAGGAATCCACATTCGCCCAAAGCGGGTTTTAACACCGTGGGTATTCTCCCCCAATTCTGCAACTAGACCTCTCATTCGTTTGGAGTTGAGGCGATCTTCTTTTAAAGCCTCACTTTGAAACTCTTTAACTTGCGTCATCACATCTGAGGTCATCACCAACTGATACGCCTTTACCAGAATCGGTTCGGGTCTCTCCTTCCGGCTAAGGGCATCGGCCACTACGTTGGCCTTGCCCGGGTGGTAATGGATCTCATAATCATAATCCTTAATCAGCTCTAACCACCTCCTCTGCCTCATGTTGAGATCTTTCTGCTTGAAAAAATATTTTAAGCTCTTGTGATCCGTGAAGATTATGCACTTGGTCCCGTATAAATAGTGCCTCCAGATCTTCAACGCAAAGACCACCGCAGCCAATTCTAAATCATGAGTAGGGTAATTAACTTCGTTGGTCTTTAACTTTCAAGACGCGTAAGCTATCACTCGTCCACGTTGCATTAGCACGCAACCTAGTCCCGAATAAGATGCATGTGAATACACCACTAAGTCTTCACTTCCTTCGGGCAATGTTAAGACAGGAGCTTGAGTTAATCTTGCCTTTAACTCCTCAAAAGCATCCTCCTGTTCTCGTCCCCACACAAACTTCACATCCTTGCGTGTCAACTTAGTCAAAGGTGAGGCTATCTTGGAAAAGTCTTGGATAAACCTTTGGTAGTAACCCGCCAAACCCAAGAAACTACGAATCTCGGATGGCGTCTTTAGAGACTTCCATTGCATTACCACCTCAACCTTTGCCGGGTCCACCATAATTCCTTCGGTATTCACCACATGACCCAGAAATTGAACTTCGCGCAACCAAAAAGCACACTTAGAGAATTTAGCATACAACTTCTCCTTTCTAAGTGTCTCCAACACTTCACGTAGGTGGCCGGCATGTTCTTCTTTGCTCTTCGAATAAATCAGAATATCGTCAATAAACACAATCACTGATTTATCTAACATCGGCCGACACACTCGGTTCATCAGATCCATAAAGGCAGCTGGCGCGTTAGTTAAACCGAATGACATAACGAGAAACTCGTAATGTCCATAACGCGTGCGGAACGCTGTCTTCGGGATATCTTGTTCCTTTACCTTCAGCTGATGGTAGCCAGATCGAAGATCTATTCGGGAAAACCAACTGGCACCTTGAAGCTGATCAAACAGGTCATCAATCCTTGGTAGGGGGTATCTGTTCTTCACTGTTAATTTGTTCAACTCTCGGTAGTCTATACACATTCTCATACTACCGTCTTTCTTCTTTACGAATAATACCGGAGCCCCCCAAGGAGAGATACTCGGTCTAATAAACCCCTTATCTATCAGTTCCTGTAGCTGATCCATCAGTTCTTTCATCTCGGTCGGAGCTAACCGATACGGTGCCTTGGCAACGGGTTGCGCACCGGGCATCAGGTCGATCTAAAATTCTATCTCAAGGTCCGGTAGCACACCTGGTAGATCTTCGGGAAACACATCCGGGAAATCACGTACCACTGGCACTTCTGATAATTATGGTATCGACGCATCCACATCCTTTACGCCAAGTAGGCACAACATCCGCGCCTCATACACTTCTCTGCCACTGCCATCGAAATCACTTTCGGAACCGTAGTGACGCGATCACCATAAACTATCACTGAACTCCCATCGGGTGCAACTAACCGAATCATCTTCTTCCACACACGATGTTTGCCTCATAGGCTGCTAACCAATCCATCCCTAGAACTACATCAAATCCGCCTAGGGGCATCACAAATAGTTTAGCAGAGAACCTATGGCCTTCTAACTCTATGCCACAATCCTCAATCATATCAGAGATTCTAGTAGACTTACCAATAGCAGTTTTTACATCAAATGACTCATCAATTCTTCTACTACTAACAGGCAGCTTAGCACAGAAAGTAGCAGATATAAAACTCCTACTAGCACCAGAATCAAATAATACAGAGGCACAAGTTTGGTTTACTAGGAACACACCTGACATGACGTCGGGGTCTACCCGGGCTTCCTCTCGGGTCATCGTGAAGGCTCTTGCACTTGCCCTCTGCCCTCCTTCTTCTTGCCTCTTCTTCAACCCAGAACTTTCAGCCCTTGGCTTCTTGCAATCCTTGTTCATATGGCCGACTTCACCACAGTTAAAGCACCGTGGGGATCCACACATCTTTGAAATATGACCGGGCTTGCCACATTTGTAGCAGACATTCATTCCCAAGCGGCATTCCCCGCTATGTTCCTTCCCACACTTATCACACCTCCTCAACCCTGAGCTTGCAGTAACCACTCGACGATCATCCACCCTCGGCCTCTTACTGTTCGGGGTGAAACCACCACGCCCGAATCTCTTCCCGTTCCAACTCCTGTTGTTACCACCCGTCTTCTTCACCTCCACCACCTCCACTTCTCTTTCATCATACAGTCTCCCAGCTAAATCCACCGCTGACCTAAAAGTGCTCGGTCGGGCAGCGATCAAGTGCCTACGGATGTCACTAGGCAACCCCTGAATATACGCTTGATCTTCCTTGAAGTCGGTGTAACTTGTTCGGGAACCAGCCTTGCCATTTCGTTAAACTTGGTGGTATATTGCTGGTGGGTCATGGTTCCCGCTTCAAGCTGTAGGAACTCTCTCTCTATCTTGTCGAGTTCTCGATGAGGACAGAATTCCTCAATCACTAACTTTTTCAGTTCACTCCATCTCATCCACCCGACAGCCCTGTTGCCCTCGGCTTGGACAAGATTGTCCAACCAACACAGAGCCGAGTCGACAAATGAGTGAGTGGAAAATTTCACCTTTTGATCCTCCCTGCACTCACTAATATCCAACACTGCCTCCATCTCTCTAACCCAGCGATGGGCAGTAGCAGCATTACCGTTGCCGTCAAAAGTAGGGGGTTTACACCGTTGGAATGCCCCGTAGCTGCATCCCCTCGCGGTTTCCCGCACCTCTACATCTTCTTCATCACTGGAGGCTCCCCTTTCGATATTTATCTCCTCCTCAACATCATGATTTCCCTCATTCTCTCTTCTCCCAGTAGCAGCCCTTCTCTCTTCCTTCTTTTCTTTCCTCTCATCCTTCCTTACGACCCGGATCACCTCAGTCACGACAGAAGGTAGGATCGTCTGCATGACTTGGTGAACCTCCTCCACCACTGCCTCTTTCACTGAGGCCCTCAAATTGACACTCTCATCCACTCCCTCCGGGTGGTGAAGCTCAGGCTCAGCAGGAGCCGTCTCTATAGTTCTTGCCTTGTTCTTTGCGGCCCGGGGTCTGCCAGCACGACCACCCCGTACACCACCTCTAGAAGCCTTAGATGATCTACCTCCAGCCATCCTCTAACACTATAAGATTCAAACACTCACACGGTCATTCAAGGTAATAGCTCAGTTAATGTTAAGTATAGTAAGTCCCTAATTACAGTGGCCAGTTGTGATTAGCCACTTACTTTACTCTTCGTTCCCCGAGCATTTCCTATCCTGACTACATCAGTATTCAAATCTACTAAAGCACATAAATCAAATAGCATGCACACATAATACCGGTTATCATAATAAAAGAAATACCTGATGGCACGTAGCTACTCGGGCTGGCATCCCTCCATTCGGTCCCATTTTCAGTTTAAGTTTAGGTTTTTGAAAATAGTTACCCATTTCTCTTAAACTTTGGCTCTGATACCAACTTGTAAGGCCCCGTTCCCGGAGACCTCACAGTTGGACATTCACAGCACTATTCATAAAACATTTCATAATTCATTATTACAATGCAGTGGAATTTAAACATTTAAAAGCCATTCATTAATTTGTAAACGTTGTTGCTAAGTAATACATGTTTGGTACAGTTACAAAAGATCATTAGTTTGCATTACAAAACAACATTGTTATATTCATGAATAGATATCAGCCTTGTCCCGACGAGTAGCCTCCCCGAGTGCCATCCTTGGCAATATTACCTGCCAACTGAAAACGCATAAAAGTCAGCTTTGCTGAGTGAGTTCTAGTTTTAAAATCATAAAAATATCTTGATAGATTTGTATACAAAATACTTCTTAAAAAAATCTTATCTTTCTTTCGGATGTGATCACACATCATACATACAAATCATATCCATTACATCATCACCATTCTCTTTCTTGCTTATTTATTATTATCTTTCACTGTCGATATGGACCAAAGTGTTATACCCCCCATATAATACGCATTAACCTGGTACTGGGCCTTGAAGTCTATAAATAGACTCCATCCGTGGTGCACATATGCTGGCACCAATACCGGGGCAGCAACAGTGGTCCCCTCAATCTTAAAGATTGACCCTGTGTACATCCTTTGGGTTAGCTAAACCGTACACAGTTGAGCTAACGACAACATGGTCGTGCACCTCCTGTAAATTTTTACTTGCAAGTCTTTCATTCTTTAAGTTCTACTTTTCGTTAATATTAATCTTTCACTTGATTAATAATACTTTATGATCATAGGCAATCCACATAAAGTCACATAATAGTATCATAATAGGCACATAAGGGCAGCCCATATCATGCATAAGATAACCAAATAAAAGCATCAAGTCAACCGTGATCAAATCCTAATTTCTGATCTTCCAAAATTCTAGAAAATTTCTTAAGTCCTAAAGAAATGCGGATGAACAGAACCAATACGGGTGAACAAAACTAATGCGCATGAACACTTGCAAAATGCAGATGAACAACTTGCAAATGTGGATGAACAAAAACTAATGCGGATGAACACTTGCAAAATGCGGATGAACAACTTGAAAATGCGGATGAACAACTTGCAAATACGGATGAACAACTTGCAAATGCGGATGAACAAAAACTAATGCGGAAGAACACTGTAATTATTCTGTCGTAAAAGAAATGTTGGACACTGTAGCAAATGCGCATGCATAAAAGGAAATGCTGATGGATACTGTAGCAAATGTGCATGTATAAAAAGAAATGCTGATGAAAACTTAGGCTGAATTTAGACAAATGCGGCTGAACTAAAGTGAATGCGGGTGAAGAAAACACTTAGGCAATTATCACGATTTAAATGCGGATGAACCATCAGACCTGTAAATGAGACTTATGCTATAACCAGTTCTAAAACCTCATTTTCATATATTCTTAACATCGATCTATCATGCTAAACTATTAGAGCAGGCTTACAACCTCATAAAACACAGAAATTCATACACATACATAAGCAGTCAACATACACGACGGTTGTAAAACATTTTAAATGCATTTTCAGCCCCAAAGAAATTTAAGAACAGAGAATCGGGGTCTTAGAACTCACCTATTGCAGCAAACAAGTGAATCTCCTCCCAACTTGCGTGCACAAGAGTTCAAACACCTAGAACAAGCCAAAACAAACACCAAACACCAAGAACACATAGAAATCAGTTTCTAAGGTTGAAACCTCATAGAAACCGAACCAATTAATCACAAAAACCTACTAACCTTGAGGATTCTTCTTCTTCTTCACAATTCGACCGAGAGAAAACACAAAACCTAGCTTTCTTTCTTTCTTTTCTTCTTCGGAAAGCAGCAGTAGAAAGAGCATGGGCGACCATGCTCTTTATACACCCACTTTTGACTTTTGTACTATTTTACACTTTTCACCCTTCAACTTTGGCCTTTATAAAAATTCGGGTGTTACATGAAGACTTTTATTCAACTTAAACTACTAAGTCTACTCGACCTAGCTTATTGCCTTTTGACATTCTGCTCCTGTATCACGAGCTAAAACACGTCAACAACGATGTTGTTGGTGAGTCAAAAACAATAACTCTATAGCATTTAGATAATCATGGCAAGTATGCAAGTAATTTTCAACAAATTAAATCTACACCGAAGCCATCGCAGTGAGCATCAGTTTGACCATATACGTGTCACTCTAGGCTTAATATATATAACAATGAGATGGTAGGTTATAGGCGTATAGGCCGACTGAGTCCCTTGCCATCAAATCCGCTCAACCCTATCCACAGTCTCTGTTGTGGCCTCCGGTTAGCCCTTGTCCTATTGATAGATCTCTGCTATAGCCTTAGACTATCATTATCCTCTAGTCCTATCCATAGTTTTTGATGTGGACTCTAACTAGTCCAATCATATCCACAGCCTCCTCTGTGGCCTTGGATTGAGTATTCACCATAGAGTATGGCTTTCTAACCTAATTAGATCCAACTATGCGCACATATTCACCGAGGTTTGAGCTAAGCATTACATACCAATAACCCTCTTTTACCTTAACTATTTGCTCATGCCTGGTGCTTACTATTGCTATGAACGTACCTAAGACCATGGCTACCTAGGTCTTTGGATTGTTTTACTTCTCCTCACACTTTCCAAAACATTTACAAGTTCAGATGCAACACAAAAACATTTAAGAAAAAAAGGGAACAGTTAGATTCACAGCGATGAGCTTCCCGAGCGCTTCTGTCATACAACGGCCGGCTAGCGTTAATATTCCTATATCATACAGACACGTACACACACGACAAGTTGATATAACTTACATGTCCAAACCCTTGGGATTCTTCACCCGAGTTAATCTATTTGACCGACTCTAGTCATGTCAATTACCTCAGGCTAGAGTTTTTCACAACCCCATGTTGTCATTTCCCATCACCGCTCGTGATGAACACACGTCGAAGAGATAAGGTCTATGCATATGCCCAACATAGTGCCTAGATGGACCTATCTGACTATGACCCCAAAATACTTTACAAGTTTATTTTTTGTGATAACCACAAGGTTAAGTCACCCTTTTCTCATTACATCCAGACTTTTTCACGTGATAGATCCATGTATCCATACGTGATCATTCCTAAACCATGAAAATCGTATGCATCCTAATTATTATCTACCAGTTTGGTTTCTTCCAAAAGCCCCGGTTGAACCAATAATCTATGATTATGCATAATGTGATAGTTTTCGAGTCTTACCACAATGAATCTGAGTTCACGATCGTTCCTTGACATCCACAAATGTACCACTGAGCGATCCAACACAAAGCAAACCGAGCTCCTGAGCTCAATGATGGGCCAAACCAACCACAACGAATGCAGCCACACATTCCTTTAGTCACGTAGAGCCTTCCAACATGTTGATATCGTAGAGAGAGAGAGAGAGTTAAGTTCGGGTAAAGAGAGAGAATCGAGAGTGAGATGGAGGAAATGAGTAGAAATTCGGATTTTCGGGTTTGATACCATTTTTTCCTGAGTGGGGTCCTTAGCGGAGCGCTACCCTAAGCTTGGCGGTCCGCTACCGCCTTAAAAAGGCATATTCGAATATTCCAACTTAAAAAAGAATATTCCTCGCGGACCGTTAAGCTCGATCATGGCGGTTCGCGACCACCTTAGCGGACCATCACCATGTTTCCTTAGCTGTCCACTAGGGAACCTTGTGTCTGGATCCCGGACTCCTTTCCTTGGCGGTCCACTATGGTTGTCTCCTGCAACCCATAGCGGTCCGCTATGGCCAAAACTCCTTAGAAATTTTCTATTTTTAAGTCGTTTCAATTACGCCTACGACCCATATACTCGAATGTCGACCCATCCATTAGGCCGAGGGATCACACTCTCTACAGCCAATATTATTTATTTTGATCAGCCAATATTATTTATTTTGATGGTTCTTTTTTCTTTCAAGATAATAATTTTTGGTATATAACTTTTCTTCACTATATATGCGTTATAAATTACATTTAGTTCGAAAATCCTAAAATCAAATTAAAATTGAAATTTAGTTAAAAATTATATATCGAGCCTGATTCAAATCTCAAAACCCTAGTGATTCATCCACATTTTGCATGTGAGTTGCTATTGTTATAATTGTGGATCTATGTGATTCCTGTTGGATGCATTCCACAAGAAGAAACCAATCATAATCTTCAAACGTGAAAGAAGCTTCACAGGCCCTCTTGCATGTTAAACATGGCACTTTATTAAACATTTTACTACCTCTTTTTTATTCCACTTATTAATAAATATATTGTTAGTCCTGAAGTGCTTTTAAAATATATATAAATGGGATGAATACACTATAAATTATTTATTTACTATTAATTAATCCGTTTACCAATAAATCAATAAGATTTATAAGACTTCTTATGAAAATAACTATGCTAAACAAGTATCACTAATATAACAAATCCCGTATTTTAATTCACACATAAAATCATCTTTGAGACTTTGACACACCAAATTGTTACTGATTATATATGGTAAATGATTTCTAAAGATACTAATGCAAATCAATGAAAACTTTACTTCTGTTTTGTACATGTGTTTTATAGACTTATGATTGATGAAGTACACCGTACCACAAAGGTGCATATTAGTTCACATGTGATTAAGTTCAATTATGTATCAATATTATTCGAAGATCAATAATAGACGTAAAGGAGTTTAGAAAAAAGCTCTAACTACAAAAGATTAAAAACCATAAATATTAAGTTTTTAATTTATATATACTTATATGAAATATAGAGCGCAAGGTATGAACAGACAAAAATAAGCCTCGTAACTATAACAAGGGATAGATATGAAGTGACAATAATGAGCATTATTACTGATAAAAATAACAGTTATACCAAAATAATATGTATAAAGCTATCATATGTGAAGTAGTTTTAAAAAAAAAATGGTGTTTTTATGTAAGATGAAGAATGAAACATCCATTGACAAACAACAAATGTATAGCAAGGCAAGCGTGTTAAATTATGAGAATACGATACTAAAGCTTTTCAATGTTATGTTCTTAATTTATAATACTTTTTCTTAAAAATACCATTTATATATCATTCTATAAGTTCATAAATGTAGTAACAATGTTGAGATCACACAGGTATGGATGTATCATATCTCAAACCATCAAATTCAGATGCGACGTTATAAAAAAGCACAAGCCGAAGATATTTATTTAGTAAATGTGGTAACAAGTGTGCTTTTATAGTTTCTCAAAATATTTAAGTTATTAAAATGTTTTCATGCAACTTATATACATATTGTGATAATGTAATCATCGTCTTTTTTCTTTGGTATGTATTAATTATTATAGGATGAAGATGCGGTAGAAGTTCGTTAAGTGATGTTTTATCTTATACTTCTTACGTCTTTACTTAAAAAGTATACATGATCAAGTTATTTATAATTTGGTTGTGTTTGACTTTGTAACGTACTTTATTTGGTTGGTTGGTTTGTTACGCTTTTTAAATGCTTGTATACTTCTTATTTACAACACTAAACATTATCACAAGCTTGTCGTTGTATTGGATGTATGTGTTACATGAAACTTTACATACATGCTACTCTATTTCAAAAGTTTTATGTTTAATCTAAATATAGTAGACAATGTCTCATGTTTCAGTTGTTTATAATTCACTAATTTTTTATTGATTTTTTGTTTTTTTACTGAACTCAATTCTCTTCATATTATTATAAGTAAAATAAGTTATACTTAGATCTTAATCAAATACGGTTTTGCTTAGAATGCAGAAAATTAATATAGTGTAATGATTATAATATTAAACTATGAGCTGTCCGTCCCCTAGGTGGGTTAAAAAACTAGTTCCATTGGTCATTGAACGCATGTAAGAACAAACTTAACGTGAATTGACATGTACTTCTGTAATACTTACAACTTTATAACTTCTTTTATATGGTTCTCACAATTCTCTTGTTTCATGTGATTTATTGTATACGCTTTGCGTCTTGTGAAGCATAAAACCCGTGGCATGTGTTTATATCGACTATATGGATAAGTACACATATAAGTGATGACATATGTTCGTACATGTGGCTTGTTATCAGTCTTGTTATCAATTCAACACCACAAACTACTAGCAAATACCATTAGATGCACGTTCTATAAATAGAAATCTATCATTAGCTTTAAAACATGAAACGTGAGCCACAAGTGCATCCAACATTTAACTCGTTTTCCACTTTTCTGCCTAAAACAAATTAGCATATGTTTGTACATATTGCTTTCTATCACTAATCTTGCAAATTAGAGACACAAAATATTACTTTCAAATATAGTTTTTCTAATTTTCTAACACTGAATTCCTCTTTAGTCTCTATGAACTTTGAGTGATAGATCTCATGAACATGAATTTAAACAAGAATTACTAAATGGTTAGGACCCATGTTGGCTTTTGGATCTTGTGTGTTTCATTTGATCATTCATTCAAAGACGATGCAAAGATCGTTAAACTATCAACCCCACTCTAAAAACGTGTTATAATTTCATTAGATTGATGGTTCGTTGTTAGTTATCATTAAATTTCATGATAAAGTGCTACTTTATATCCTCGTCATCGTTCTTTTGCACTTTAACTACTTAAATTGGAGTATGAGTCTATTTGAGTGGGGTTGTATCGACCTTTTTGTTGTACGCCTAATCGGTTGTTTCATCGGTTGCTCTTCAAGTGGGACCGACAAGCTTATGCTCGTACCATCTTTGTCATATTCATCAGTACTATGGGAGATGATGAACAACGGTTACGAGCCAAACAATTCAAGGAGCACAATATACTCACCGATCTTTAAATGCAACAAATGTTGTCATCATTAATTAGCAAATCTTTGAATTTAGATGTATAATTACTAATTATCTTTAATTAAAATAACAAGGCAAAAGGATATATCAATTTATCAATGCAGGTAGTTCTAAAATTGATCAACTAAGCTTGGCTCTCAAGATTGTGTGGATTAGGGGTGTTAAAATATATCCATATCCGAAACCGAAACCGAATCCGAAATGTCCTAATCCAAAATATCCAAAATTTCGGATTCGGATAGTGTTTTTGAGGATTTTCGGATATTCAGATATCCAAATTATATAAAATATTTTTATAGAACTTATTAAATAATAAATATTAATTAGAAATTTCGGATATTTTTTTGGGTATTTCGGATATTTTTATAAAACACTTCAGATATCCGAAAACATTTTAAATCAATAATATTAGTTTTTATATGAATTATTAAAATACATATTTTTTTAAATTCGGATTCAGATAGTGAAATCATCCACTATTCAAAATTTTTGGATATTCGAAATTCGGATATTGTATTTAGCTCAATGCAATTATTTATCTGTTTATTTATTTATTTACTTACGTAACCATGCAATTGGTGGCAAATCTTGACATGACACGATATGAAATAACCGTAAGGAAAACACTGGATTTTTTAGTTAAAGTGAATTGTGGGACAAGCTCATAGTACAATAAGGTTTACAAAACAAATGAAATACGAAGTGCGTATTCTACCAAAAAGAAAGCATGTAATCGGTTACTTCATCACAATCCTCCAATGCTAAGATTGTACGAACAAAAACATTAGAGTTTTTGTTAAGGCGACGAGTTTACACATTTCCCTCAACACAACATCCGACCTCTCACAAACTTGTTTCCCAGATTACAATAACAAGAAGCAGTCCGTTATAGACGACAGCTAGTACAGTACTACTGAAATTCATTAGCATGTTGCTTGAAAAACGTTTGTATTTGTGTGTTCGAGAATGCCTTAGAGTATAAAAAGTCTCTCTACTAACACTTCAACCCTCTCTCTAAGACAAAACCTTAGTTTTATAGTTCATCAAAACAAAGAAACCTCCAATGCATTTAACAATATTAAACAAAATGTATTAAACAATTTAATAGGTTTAGTAACGAGTCAAATTTGATAATTTCTTTGACTTAAATATTCTTATCCCACTATTGTCGATTGTAGTCATTGTGAGAAACCTAGTTTGATGACTACACACCAGTGGCGGGAACCGATCGAGCTCATCTCTCACGATCTTTTCATTTCAAACACATCATCTTAAGCTTTTGTATCTCTTTCATTTTAGTTTCATTTTGAACACACGTTCATTGCAAAGCTCTCATCAGGGGGTTCACAAGCATGTTAACTAATAACTAGTTTAACAATAATTATGCAAAATTATTTTTGTCCAAAATTAGTGAAAACCTTATATTTCATTCTTTTTATGATAATTAATTCTTCACATGAATGGATATCACATATAACATACATATGTCTCGATGCAAATTAAAGAATGGAGTCTTGTATATGATAAGTAGTTGTAATCCTTTGAACATTCCCTTGTGGAATTAAAAGCAGTGATCGATGAGCAAGCATGACGACAAAGTGAGGACTTGTGTGCAAATTTTAAAAGTTTAGTGGCCAATCTATGATAATTATTTATGTTCAAAATTAGTGAAAACCATATATTTCACTATTTTTGTGATAATTCCTTGCATGAATGGATATCAAATATAACATACATATGTCACGATGCAAATTCGAAAAAGGAGTCTTGATTAAGTAATTGATATCCTTTGAACATTTCCTTGTGAACATTGTTCTAGTTGTTATATTCAAAAAGAAAGTCGTGTTCATCTAAACACAGATGTGATCGAAATCTGTTTTAAGGATCTGTGTTGAACATGAAGCTCTGATTAACGCTAATTAGTCAAAGACAACTCTTTGAAGACTTTGGTTCGGATCTTTTCAGATTTTGCTAACTATATTGTATTATATATTTGTCAAACTACACAAGAAAATATCATTGGCTATTTATTATTCTATTTAATTTTCTTACAAGAAATTAAATTATGTTTTAAACATCTAGTGAAGAAGAAACTAAATATATATATTTATAAACCCTAACCAGAAATGACATTATTATGTTTTTAACTTATAGTGAAGAATAAAATATATAGAGCTAGATATTAAAGCAGAATAATAGATAGATCAATCATTGCCATGCATGTTAAACTCTTATTTTTGAGTGAATGGAACACACCTTGTAATATTACAGAGTTGAAATCGTATGAATTTAAACAAGCAATATAGCATGGTGGGATCATATGCATATGACTAAATAACATTATAAGTATATTTTTATATATCTATCTTTTGTCATTTACCTTGTAATGCATAACAGAAAAGATATTTTAAACGTTATGACTAAGGGTGCTGTTTTTAATACTAGTTATATTTCTTTGCTTTTTAATCATGTTGTCACTTGGAAAAAGTTGATAAGTAGTTTTAGTTTCCCCTTTTTATTTATGGTACTACCACATGCAACTATATTTAGTTTAGAACTGAACCATGAGAATTGAACATTGACGTTTATGACTCCAGAATATAATATTAACTATTTTCATTCTTTGAACAAAATTGTTCACTTCCTAGATCCTTTCTGTTTATTATTTACATGATGAAAATCAGCCTTTTTTCAAAAAAGAGTAAACCATAGAGTATATAAGTCGAGTTGTGGAGTCTTATGGTTGTCGGAAGGGTTTAGTCACTGCTATGATGGCGGTACTAAGAAGAATATGTGTTTGTTTATATTCTTGTTAAACTTAAGCGTCTTGCAATAATCTGCGAGTGTTTATTCGAATTAGATTTATGGACAATATATGTTTTGTAGAATGCATGCAATAAACATACATGAGCTTTGATATGCATAGAGATAAGGTAAATGAAGATGCAAAAGTTGGAGGCATTAAAGCATTAGCTATAACAAATACATATGAAGTTGCACATGTTTAAATAAGTATTTTAAGTGTGATTTACTAACAATATATGTTTTGTAGAATGCAATAGACATGTATAAGGTTGATATACATAAAACTAAGTTAGATGAAGATGCAAAAGTTGGAGGGATTAGATCATTAGCAGTAACTAAAGATATTTAAAGTTCCACATGTTTAATAAGTACTTTAAGTGTGATTAGGGATGTTTTAAGCATGTGTTTAGATCCTGAGTTTTTTTTCCAAATTGTTTGGTGTACTCATGAAGGATTTTAAGGAAATTACCACAATAAGAACAACTTGCATACTTCTTTAGAATTATATACATACATATATATACATACATACATACATATATCTATATACATACATATATCTATATACATACATATATCTATATATATACATATATATATATACATATATATATACATATATACATATATATATACATATATACATATATATATACATATATACATATATATACATATATATATATATATATATATACATACTCATGAAGGATTTAAGGAAATTAAGAACAACTTGCATACTTCTTTAGAATTATATACATACATATATATACATACATACATACATATATATACATACATACATACATATATATACATACATACATATATATATACATATATACATATATATATACATACATATACATATATATATATATATATATATATATATATATATATATATATATATATATATATATACACACACACACACACACTGATCTACATTGATTACATGTTTTACACATTAACAAGTTCGATCTTATTCTCATTATTATTATTACTACTATTACTGTTATTGTATTATTGTTATTGTAATATTTTTATTAAGAAAATAGTTTGATTAATTTTAATATGTTTGTGTGCCACAAGAGTTTATGGCCCATTTGCCTACTTAGATGACCCATGACAATTTTTTCCAACATATGAACTTTGCATCTTGTTATGAAAAGGGAGAAACATTCATAACTTATCAAAGATAATACACAAGAGCACCCCAAAATTAGTGCTATAATTTTAAGTAACACACACTTCACCACTATATATTTCTCCTACACTAATTACACTCACAAACCTATCTTGAAATCTAAGTTTGATTTTGAAAATTAGCACCATGAGACTTGGTATCAAACCGGTTCAGCCATTCACACCCATGGCTAAGCCACCGCTAGAGCCATTGTGTCAGTGGCGTTGTGCCATTCCCATGGAGGCGGCCCAACAAACGAGTGGTAGTCGAGCATCGAATAAATGGGAAAGATTGGTCAGTGAAGCTAGAGAAGGTTGTCATACAAGGTCGTTTCGTGTGCTTAGTAAGAGGTGGAAGGAGTATCACGGGTCGAAAGATTGGGAAGGCTTGTTGGACCCACTTGATGATGGTTTACGTAGCGAGATTATGCGGTATGGGAGTTTTGTCGAGGCAGCGTACCAATGCTTCGATACTGATCTGTCGTCTCGAAGTTACGCCACGTGTCGGTACTCGAGAAACTCAATGTTGGAACGAGCAGGCGTTAATGGAAGTGGGTACAATGTGACGAAAAATTTACACGCCACGTCATCCATTTCAATGCCATCTTGGATGGGTGAAATTGGAGTGCAATCAAGTTGGATTGGTTATGTGGCGGTCTGTGATGATGAAAATGAGATATCAAGGCTCGGTAGACGAGATATAGTCATTTCATTACGTGGGACCGCAACTTGTACAGAGTGGCTCGAGAATCTTAGAGCCACTCTAACAAGTTGCCCATTCGGTAATGCAAACAACACGAAAGAACAACATGACAACCCGATGGTGGAAACCGGAGTTTTAAACCTATACACCTCGAGCACATCCGTATGTCCAAGCTTACAACAATCATTACAACACGAGATCCTAAGAATAGTTCAGAAGTATAACAACGAACCATTAAGCATCACCATCACCGGCCATTCTTTAGGAGCTTCATTAGCCATTTTAGCCGCCTACGACATCAAAACCGCCATAAAACACTGTCCACATATCTCCGTCATCTCGTTTGGAGGCCCTCGGGTCGGTAACCGGACTTTCAGACACAACCTAGAACAACATGGAACCAAGATTCTACGAATAGTGAACTCAGATGATCTAGTTACAAAAGTACCAGGTTTTTTCGTGGAAGATCATAATGACGTGGCACAAGAAAAGAAAGCTCACTGGATGCACAAACACGTTAGAGACAACCGATGGGTGTATGCTAACATAGGCCATGAGTTACGACTCAGTAGTCGAGCCTCATTAAAGTTAAACAGTATGAATGTTGCCACGTGTCATGATCTGAAAACATACTTGCATCTGGTAAATGGTTTTGTGAGTTCAACTTGCCCAGCTAGTGCAAGAATGATGCTTGAACAAGCTACTACTGTTCCTTCTACACAATAACTTTTTAAATTAAATTATTTTTTTTCTTTTAAGTTGGTTAGATATACCCTTGCATATATATTGTGAAGTCTTATAGTTAGGTATCATTTTTATTAGTAACAGTCAATTAAATGGTGTCCAAAGACACATTTTGATCATCTTGGTCATTTTACATTCTATCTTGTTTTCATAAATGTTTGTACTTTTGGGCCTCACACGCATAAAGCGCGAGAGATGAAAACGTCGTGATTATCTTTATAAATTTGTCATTTAACTTGGTAGATTTAGGAATGTGACCGATTGAGTAAACGACGCGTAGGACAACAGATGTTATTAAACAAAGTTGTCCGAAATTACGTTCAAGTTATATGCAATGCATATATGTTTGATTTTCTACAAGGTATCAAACTACTAGTGATTCGGTAGAGCTGTTCATGGGCCTTACACTGGACTGAAACAGATAAGTGAAAAGAAAAGGCAGCCGTGAATCGGACTTAGATTCTGCATGCAGTCTCGGACTGCCTTATTTTAGTAGATCTGTTTATCGGATCTGGCTCAAACTATGACATTTGAACTAGGCTTGGACTTGGGATCAATAAGGAATAAACCTTACATCAAACTAAAGTAAAGAATTATGGCAACTGAAGTGTAATCAAACAAATTAGTTTATGTAAACCCAAAGAATTGAAATTTTATTAACTCAAGATGATATGAATATGGGTAGGACAACACAAATTTGGAAACTAATATCTACCTTGAATAATAGTGCTCTTGTTTATTCTTGAAGACATGAGGGTGGAACTCTCTTCCTTTATATCATCACTGATTTTTACCAGTCATACCTGCTACCACCTGCATTTTTTAGTAAGACATGGATTAAAAAATATATCAAACTATTCAATTCATTTGTGATTTTCATTTGACACGCACAAACACATGTTTGTATGTGTATATGTGTGCTACCATCCTAAATCTGTATTCATGTTTGTTATATGTATGTGTTACATATACATATCACCCATATTCCCCAAAGTCGATTGACCCTGTAGATTTTTTAACAATGACCCTGTATATTGGTAGTGAGATTTAATCAAAGGATGATATATGATTGGACTGCTTAACCCGATCCATTTTCAAACCCGGCTCGCTGCATATTCTATTTTTATTCTATTGGGATCTTCTATAAAAGCTTGGCACTGTGCAGCTACAGAATTACTTGGGGGTAATTGTGCAGCTACAGGTTTTATAGTTGCTTTTAATTATTTTTAGTCTTGTATTTTGGTTAAATAGTTTAATCTAAATATTTCTGGTTGGTCTTTGCCAGTGAAAGATGGTAGATATTTCTTCATTCTGTCTCAGTTTAGCAGAAACTGCCTAGTTTAAGTTAAATTTTCAACAGTAATTAAAAATGCAAAATTTGATTACATAATGTCATAAAGGTCCTAACATTTTCTTGAATTTGATTAGGTGAATCTAAAGGTAGCAAGACGGGTGGGTCAAGCAGGGTTACATGTAAAAATAGGTGCATCCTCCCTATGGTTCAAACTCATCATGTTGGGTTGAGCCAATTCTGAAGAGTAATTAGCATGTCAAATATGATTTAAAAAGTCATGTTATTTCACTAATAATGTAGTGTTTCAGATGACTTATGAGATTCTATGCATTTAAGCTAGTTTGACCCGTTTACAAGCCATTTAAGTTTCTCTTTTTCTTTAATCTTACCTGTGTCATAAATAGAACATATTCAGAATCTACCTGACTACCCATTCTAAACAAAATGAGTAAAATTGCATGCTCTAGGTGAATTGCATTTTAAGCCAGATATCCACACTTTTTGCATACTATGACTAGTATTACTTCGCAAAAGTATTTGCAGGTTTCACCATTTTGGCTTGCATTAGTGGGTGGACTCACTTAGTGAGTTTGTTTTACGATTAAATGTTAAAGGCTTGAGTCTATGTCAAAATTGATATTTGAGTCAAACCCGAACTAAAAAATATTTAAATCAAGTTGAGAAGTCCAAACATCATAACACCAAAACATAGTGAGTGACCTTGGTGAAAAAAAAAAATCTCTAGGTCCATACTCCTTGGTATACATATACATAACGTTGTTCAATACATAATTGATTTTAAGTAGAAAACTGCAAGAACTGCATAAACACATGTACATAGTGCTTTAACTATGATATATAAAGCAGCTATGTAACCGCATAACCACCTCTTTTCTCTCTCCTACCACATCTTACCATCACTAAGTACAAGTGTTTATGAGGTTCTCACGATTGTTACTTAAATTTGGTTGGGCATTAAATGAGCACCTATACATGCTATAGTGGTGGGCGACTAGCTTTAAATAAGAACCACAGAATATTTAAGAACCACACTATAAGGGACCAATTTCTAATGGAATTGGAATGTTTCAAATGAATTTGAATTTAAGGGAACTGGAATAAATTTATATAATATTTTGTATGGTGTTTGGTTTATATATTTGTAAAAATGAGAATGGAATGTAATAAAGTTAAATTGTTGACAAAACTGTCCTATCAATATCCAAAAAGTCCCCAACTGCGAACCTTGTGTGTTGTGTGTGTGTGCAACCAATACGTAGTACTCACATCTTTTAAAGCAGGCTGACGAACTTGCTTGGATGGTTCAAATGAGTCCAGCATAGGTTTCACCACAGCAGGAAGGAACAGGCCTAATAGTAACAGTAACAATTAGGTAAATGAAACTAATTTGAAAATCAGGAGGTATTTGCACACAAAAATATTGAACCACATTCCAGAAAAAGAAAAAAAATCCATATTCCATGCCAAAACACAGCACTGAAACACAAAAATAGTTCTTTTTAAAGACAATAAGCAAAAGAGACGTTGAAAATCCTAAAATACAATGCTTTAGATGATAATGAAGATAAGCCTACAATTGTAACTCTCCACTTAATCCTTAAAGTCTTATCCAGTGATGCTTACTTAGCCCCCCAGACAGCAAAATTTGAGAAAAACTGCATGCTAAAAAGTACAACGTTTTGTAGTGCTGATTTTGGGCCAGACTCCACAGTAATTTACTTTAATTTGAAAACCAAGATCCCATTCATAATACTCTTACCTTTTTTCGCCATGACTAAAGGATACTCTAGGCATACATATAAACAAAGTTGCTAAACCATGAAAACTCAAATAAACTGAACTAGAGTTACAGTTTTCAACTAGATAGATATTTCATACAGATGAGTATATGACCACCGTAAATTGCATTCAAAACTTGATTAATTTCAGGAGTGTGCGTACGATGGTGGTGAGAAAGTAGAATTAAAGCAGATCAGGCACCCAAGACAGGAGGCACACTTCCAACAAGAAAATAGGAGGCATGCCACCTATGAGAGAAAATGCTACTGCGGTACTGCCATTACACTTTAACTTACAGATCATGAAACAAACACAGAACCGGGCTTCAGGGACTGCACATTGATCTTACCTCGTCTTAGAACTGGTCCTTGCCCATGACCAGTCTGGTAGCAGGGCTTTCAACTTATATTATAGGATTGAACAAGGACCATCAGGTTCAGTCGGGCATAGGAGGCTGGGTGTGGGAGCAATTGCGCTATAGTAACGTTCATATTTTAATTGGTTAAATTGTTTCGTCAATATTATTTTGTCAAGCCATTTACTTGTTTTCATTGGTTGAAATATTTCATCATTATTATGCTAAAATTCCTTCCCGGAAAATGGGTACCCTTTAAACTCCCAATTGACATGGGTCTAATTCAAATCAATGCAACTGTTAACAACGACCGGTTAGCATAACCAGCTGAAACTTTTAAATCTGAAAAATACAATCAACATGGGTCTAATTCAATCCACAAGGTTAACTTAATGTACATTTTGTTTCTTAACTCTTCCATACTGATGCATTTCTAAACAGAAAGGCTCAAAAACCACATTGTTTTGACAGCATTATATATAAAAACAGCAACCTTTTCGGTTATATATGAACATAAGATCATAAGTGCTTTATGGCCCCACAAATTTGAAATTCCACCCATCCTTGTGGTGAAATCAATTTTTGGGGCGAGATGATAGCAATCAACAATCAGAAAGGATGATCAACGATGAAACAGATTGATGCTGAATCGTAATATATATTGAGAGAATTGCATCAAAATTAGAATTGATGGAGAAAGAAGAGATGAATTAGGGTTGGGATGAAAGGTACCAACGCCACCGATGAGACACGAAGCAGCAACAATAGGCTCTTGAACAACGAACATCTTTAGCTTCTCCATCACCGCCATTATTATTCACCTTTGATCTCTCTCTCTCTCTCGCTATCTCCCCTGCGTGTGATCGGTGGTGGCAATGGTAGTTATTGTTTGCAGGTAATCTCGTTCGCTCGGGTCGGGTCAGGCTCTAGTGCATAATCCCAACCCGGGTCCAAATTTTGGATTGGGCTTGAAAAAGGTGTTGGGCTGCTTTGGGCCGAATGTCAGTTGTTGGAATTGATGGTTTAGAGAAAGTTTAGACTGGGCTCTAGTAATAGGGGTTGAGAATTACTGATAAAGCGATTGTAAATGGACCAAAGCTGAAGCCCATTTGTCTACATTTTGAATAAGCCTGTTGACCAAAATCATGTAATATGGGTTTGGGTCCTTTGGGGTAATTGAGATGATCATATATTAATTCATATTATTAAGTTTGATTTAATATGGGTTTGGGGTCCAATGATAAAACCATTAAAGTCGGAGAAATGTAGCTCATTATGAGGTTGAGGCCTCCGTCTAAGATGGATTGGTGTCATTTAATCGTGGTACAGTTAGGAGTGAGGTAGCATGTGTCGGTAAATAATGTTTGATTTATTGAATAAAAACTTGGTTGATTCTATGTAGTTTATTGGTGAAAAAGATATCAAAAATAAAACAATTAGTTTTTTTTTTCTCATCTTAAAGAGCTGAAAATTTAAGTTATGTTACTTTTAGGGCAATGTCCAAGCTCAAACTACTTTCGTGCTTGTCGAAAGCTAATTTTTACTTAAATTTTGGCTACAACATGACTTTTATCGATATCACATCTAACATATGTACGGAGGTTATTTGTATATTGAAAGTTCGATTCTATGCTAAGAGTTTATTGTTAATAGCTTGTTATTAAAAAAACAAAAAAAAAAAGACAAAAAAAAAAAAAAAAGACAAAACAAAACTAGACATGTAATTATAGCTCTTTCGAAAAAGCGAATTAATCAGTCAAAAGAAATGGAAGCACGCATTGTTGTTATCTTCTCTTGAGGGTTGTTTGGTACATGAAGATCGGAAAGTAGAGAAGCGGAACCGCGCTTTTCACTTTTTTTGTTTGGCATTACTCGATCCAAATACGAATCGATCAAGAAAATAAGTTCACAAAAATAAAATGAAGTATATTATTATTATAATTTTTAATACGATTAACCCACACAGCCACACCCAAGATCTTCCCTTAGCTTCTTTGTATTTTTGAATACTATTCCATAAATGCGAAAGTGTTGCTTTTCGCTCCTCATCAATATGTTTACAAACATACTCTTTAATGTGTTTCATACGAGCTTTACACACATTAGACGACCCAACTTTAACAAGAAGAAAGCTTTCACTAATGTTTTCATTTTTTTTTTTAAAACTGTGATCTACCCTGAAAAAACAAAACAAAAATCTTAAATATCAAAAAGTTATATAGTGCAAATTAAACTCATGAATTCTATAGTTTCATAAAAATCTTATCCCTACAATATTATTATTTTTATCGTTTATTATTGTATAAAATATGATATATTATTAGGAGTAAGGTTATCTTGAGAACCACATTTTTTGTAAGAACTTTAAGAATCAATATGAGCCACACGTTTCTTATCACATGCAAGTTACATGTCATTTCCACTTTTTTTTTAAAAAAACGTTTATAACTTTTTTTTCACGATATTGTTTTTTACAAAAAAAACACCATTAATTTTTAGTATTTTTTCATCTCTCCAACGCCTACCATATTGATATACTTTTTTTTTTAAATCGTCCACCCGTTATTTACATATGTGTAGATCTGGTTATACGCATGTGTAATGCCAGATTTACACGTATGTAAATCCGGTATTACACATGTGTAAAACGAATTTCGTAAAAATAACGAGAAATTCTTTATTTTTTATAAGTTTTTTATTAAAGAGGGAAACGAGAGAAACATTTTTATGTTTTTATTTTTTTTTATTTTTATGTTATTATTCGTTTTATAATTTTTTTATTATGTTTTTTTAGAGTAAATTACATGGATGGTCCTTGTGGTTATGTTGAACTTTTAGATTTGGTCCTTAAAGTTTAATTTTTTTGAATATAGCCCATAATATTTTTTTTCTTTTTCATCTATGATCCCTAGGTCAGTTAGTCAACGGTTAGTGATATTAAATATTGTCAAAATTAATATTTTACTCGCATTAACCATCTATTTAATTTACCTTTTAAACTAAAGTATAATTTTTATCAAAGAAAGTTTTATAATTTTGTTTTTTTTAAAGTTTTTTATTTTTATATTATTTCATTATTAATATGTTTTTTATTTAATAAAATATGTTTTAAATACACAAATTAAAATAATTAAAAACATGTTTTCTGACCTGTTTGGTTTTTAAACCGTTCATTTTCTAAATGTCATTCTTAAAACCATTTAACGTTTAAACGTCTTTTTAACTAGTTGGTTCTATAAAGTTTTTTTTAAAACATATTTAAACAAAAGTTTCTCAGAATTTTAAACATCTTTTTTAAATCAATTCAGTTATAAACGTCTATTTTAATATTTTTTCAAACCATTCAAAAAACAAACATTTTTAAAATAATATCTAGAAAATAAATAATTTTAGAAATTACACTTAAAAAACTAAATGATTTTAAGAAAGATAATATTATTAAAAATACCTTTAAAAATAGAAAAGGTTTGAGAAAGACGTTTAAAAGTCAAAAGGTTTACAAAAAAAATTATAAACCAAACATTAAAAAGAAGACTTTTTTAACAATATTTTTTTATTTTTGTATTAAATAATAAACATATTTATAATAAAAAAAGTAAAATAAAATATAAATTACATTGATGATCCCTACAAGTAAAATAGTCATTTTAAAAAATTAATATTACTAAATGAACTAACAGCGTTGATGAAAGATAAATATAAGATTAAGGACTGTATTCGTAATTTTAAAACTTTAAGGATCAAATTCAAAATTTTAACGAAAACATAGGGACCATCCGTGTTAATTTACTTTTTTTATATTTACAATTTTATCATTGAAAACTAGTAGATCAGATTGGTTTCTAAAGTTTAAAAAAAAAAAATTTCTCATTTGATCGTTTCCCATATTATTAGATAACTAAATAGAGGTTGGGCTCAAGATCCAAGAATAGGTTTAGATGCTAAAAAAGATTACCTAAGTGTATTAAATATTAATTATTATATATAAAACAATGTAAGTTAATTAGATACGTTAAAAGACCAGGTACCTAACCACATCAGACCTACACCCGACAATGTGTGCGTTGTCGTACATCGTATCACATTTTTTTATTTAAAGTTTAAACATACACATTAAATATCTATAGAAAGTATTTAGGGCCTCTAGTTTTATTTTATTCTTGTGGGAAGTACAACTTTACTCCAACTAAAATAATAATACAAGATGCACCGAACAACAATCTAAACATCCCAAATTTGAGTATTAGAAAATAGAAACACTAATATATGCATTAACGTCCTAAAGAGAAAACAATACTTACCGGAGTCATGAAGACAATCATTTAATATCCTTGACTTTTCAATAAGGGACGCGTTAGCTAAGTCATTTTTTTTAGGAGTGCCGAGAACAATATGTGACACATGGTAATCGTTACTCTCATGTAAATAAATGGGTTAATGTGAGTAACTTTTTACCTTCGGTTGGTTAGTTAAAAAGTTGAGTTGGGTTACTACAATTATACAATGGGTTAAAATGTAAGAGCCTTATAAACAAGTTTAGAATGGATCCGAATGGGTTTGACGAGTATGCACATTAACGTTTCAGTTAGTAGTTTCGAACTTGACACTGAGAGATTGTTTTGTTTTATTTGGGTTATGCTGGTATGTATATGTATTATATACACAAGCAATGTTTTTTAGGTTTTTAATATAAAGACATTTAAACCTTGACACCATCAAGACCACACGTTAAACTACAAACAAAACCGCTAAAAACAGCTTGTTCGACCGACGGATACAAACCGACCAGTTTTGTTGGACGTTCTATGAACCAATATTTACTGATTCAACCTATACGTTTCTTTGAATTGTCCTAACCACACAGGATACACTATCAAATCATTCTAGGATCATGGGCGGTCCGAAGTAGAGTCCAATGTCAAGTTTTTTTTTTAAAGAAAGATTTAACTTACGCACCCCCAAATGTTATTTCTAAATCTATTTCAATTTGTATTATGAGACTAGAACACTAAACTATTGAGAACTGATGCTTTTACAACACATGTTAGCATGAGCATGTATATTAAAAGGTTGTTTGGTATCTTTTTAATGATCATTAAAACACTATCTTAATAGTTTATATTTTTAATCGTTTATAATATATTAATGGTTAATAAGAGATAATCATAAGTCTGAATGATTAAAAGCTAATCATTAAAATGTTATTTTTTAACCATTTAAATTTGAGCTTACATATTAATCATTCAAACTTAAACTTAACTTTTAACTATTAAGAGAATAAACTATTGAGAGGTAGGTACCAAAAACTCTTAAAAGTCCTCTAGGTCTCCTTGGTTATCGAAATTATAAGACCGTTTATTACCAAAATTTAATTTATCCTAGACTCCTAGTCTTTTTGGATCACCCGAATGAAATTTGTGTCCCCGAATTGAATAAAAAAAATGAATAATGTTTAGTAAATTATTCTATTTAAAAAAAACTCCTAAGACCAAATTAAATATATATATTTATTTTAAAACGCCAAAATTGTCTCATAATATCACCCCTAAAGTTTATACAAAATAGCAATTCAATAAGTTTTAAAATCATTAAAGTTGTAAACAAGAATAGGTCGAAAACTAGTAAAAAGAATCAACAATTTGAAGTTGTGTAGCGAGTATTTTTCTGTTTTGTTTTTCTTTTGTTTAATGATTAAATGATTACTAAATTATACTATTATACTATTAATAATAAATAAGTTAATGTTTAAAGTTATATTTAGAAAGTTGCGATTATTATAATATAGTTAAGGTGACTTTTAACTAAGTAAAAGATTTTTTTAATATGAATTAGTTGCAAGATACCTTCAAAAAAAATCATACAAAGTAGCAACTAACAAGATTAATTTAATCGATTAGAAAATGGTGTTTTAAGCATATTGGGGCATCTTCCTCTATTTGCGATGTTAGTTGCTCAATAAGACCGCAAAAGTACAAAAGGTGTTTATGTAGTTGTCTAGGTCTCAACATATTAATATAAACCACTTGTTTTAAGAAGTATTTATTTAACTGAAATAAATCTATATTTTATAAATAAAATCCCTTGTCATGTTGGTCTTTGGATGACACTCGATCTCACTCCCCACTCTCATTTGAGGTTGCATCTTTATCATCTTTCTCTTCTTAAGTCAGAGATTCATTTACCTTCTTTTATTATCTATAAAAACGTAATATTTAAATAAACTCAATGATTATGATGTGGATGATAGTTCCTCAAGAATCTAGATTCATAGTTGTAACTGGATTGGTACGCAGGACTGAAGTAAATTTGTAGGACTTGAACCCGTATCATTTCAACGGAAATAAACACCATGTGTCTCTAGATTAAGAGGCCATCATCAATTTATTCAGTTTCGAGTAAGTGATGGAATGGTAGATCCAGATTCTCATTCGTTATCATTGATGATAAGAGAATTATTTTTGCTAGAGAATAGGTGTTACGACATTTGATCTAGTGTCTCAACCTTCAGTAGTTTGAGTCGATGGTAGGAACCATCCAAATCAAGCATTCTTATCATAGATTTTTGAAAAATTTCAAGCAATTATCCAATTTGAGATGTAAATGTTATAGTTGATTATCAATGTCAATTTGAATATGTTGACGGAAATCAGAAAACATCACTAGACATGAACGAACTTCTTGTTGCGATACATCACCATGTTTGAATATATAAATATCCAAGCAGTATTAACACTGATACCATTGATGAGAACTCATATAGATAAAATAAATAATTTGAAAACTACATGAAGATGTTAAGTATATCTAATAACACAAAATTAGTAAAGCAAGACGTACATATTATACAAAATATATAAAACTTCTGTATCATATGGAAAAAGTCAAGTTCTGATACAAAGCATGTACAGGGAGCTATAGCTCTGTCTCCTCTCCCCAACAAGAACCAAAAAAGCTGCCAAAAACCCAAAAAAATTCCCAAATTTATATCTACATTTAATAACATCTCAAAAAACCTCTTCAAAAGTTCAAACTTTTAGCTCCTTCTGCCATCAAAAACATCATAAAATATATAATTCTATGAATTATAATCTATTTTTGCTCTTAAAACAGTAACCCACTCCAACTCACTATTTGACTGCATAAGATTTGTTGCAGACAACCTCAAGTGCCTCCGTTATCAAGCCCGAAAAGCTTGTCATAGCTTGAAAAACTCCGGGCAAACCTGTCTGGATGTTATTTAATGTCATAGATCTTGTTACCTCAACTGCCTTTGAGTGCCTGACCATTTCATCCTCGACCCGTCTTTGACATGCCACCAGTTCAGTCTTTTTTTCAGAAAGTGGGTCTCGGGCATCCAGCCCGTGCCCGTCATCCTGCCCACTGCCCGGAAGCCCGATCCCGACCATGGAGTATGAATGGTAGTATTTCTTCTCTATGTTTCTTAAAGATGATGCTTTTTTCTCGAGTTCTTTTGATGCTGATTCTGTGCGTTTTTTCACCTTCATTTCTTCTGCTTGTTTTAGAGAAATAGAGTGGACGACGTTTATGAAGCTTTTAATGGCTTCAGATGCCACTGTGTCGGGCAAGCGATCAAGAGCTAGTTTCCACTCATCGAAAACTATGTAAACATCTGAGGGCTGTGAGCCGTTGATGTTCGCATCTTCACTGTTGATGGGGAGAAGAGTGAGTTTGAACCATCCTTGGAGAGATTTGATGAAGTCTCTTTGAAACTTTACAAGGCGGCAGAAACTGCTGTGCCAGGCGGACACTGCTGCCTCAAGATCACGAGTCGCTTGGCGGTGGAGGTCGGAGGTTGACTCGCCTTTTGTTGACCGGTTGACTAGACCCCGAACTTGTTGAACAACATGGTTTTGGACTTCATGACATTGGTTCATAGATCTCCACATGTACATAAACCTGCATTAACGTCATATTAATATTGTTCAAATTCAATCATTCAATACTCTCTCTATTTCATTAAATTCACAACCAGTCATTTTTCAAAAGAAAAAAAAATCACAAGTATTACGCAAGTGTAATTCCTGAAAATATTGTAATACTGTAGAATAGGCAAATTTGGCCCATTACTTACAACTGGGTTTGATTTGGTATGTGTATTATCATCAAACAGGTAAACTAAAGTTTTTAACTAGAAAGAAAAAAGGTTAAACGGGTCAAACGGGTTGAAAGCAACTTAAACTGTATCGTGTTAATGCAAACAATCTGCTAAATTGTATTATCGTCAAAACAATATTATTATTGTACCTATATTTTTAATACAAAAATTATTTGTAAAAAAGTTTAAATGCTTACAAAAATGTGTTTCAAGCCATGCTAACCGACCCGTTACCCAACCATCCCATACCACCAATTTTTTCACCTCTAGATTTGGGTCCACAGAAGCACACAATATCATTTGTCATTATTGACAGGTATTTGAGACAACCAGCTGGAACACTCTGTGGAACTATGTACTCCATACAACATTGTAAGTTTCTAGTTCTTTTTTCAGAAATCAAAAGTACTGGAAATTCAAAATATAAAAGGGTAAAAGTTAATAACAACAAAATATCAAAAAACTCTTTAATTGATAGGTCGGTTTCACAGATTATTAAAAAATACTAAAAAAAATAATGAACAGGCAGGTTTGGAGTTTGGACCATGGCACTTTACTCTGGTCCTTGACAGTTGGTCAGCTACCATAGAATGGTGCTTTTAATAAAGCTTCATGCACTTGATCTCCCCACATAAACATGCAAATAATTTTGAACTGTAGTCTGTAACATTCCAATTGTTTAAATGTGTTCCCTCCAAAACATATCCATTTTCAAGCAACATAATTCGTTTAAGTTGGAACCGAGTGATTGAATTTTCTAATCAATGTAATTCTTTTAGTTGCAAAATCACAAATCTGAGTAAGAATATGAAGGTTTTCAGACCAAAAAGAGCAAGATACATTTTTCACCGACTTCCCAAAATGTTCAGTTTTAGCAAATTATTTGCAAGCCAAACACGATCGTTCAACACTTCATTTTTTAGTTTCACATCTAAATGGATAAAACACTTACTTTTAAACAGATTGCATAATATAGCAAACTCGTGTTGTTAAATTCTCATTTCAGGCAAACATTTTCTAAGTTCAAAATACAGAATTCATACTAAAAAAGGGTCTAGGCATATGTGTGTATGAAATTACTTACCCGTGACAAAGTTCAATAAGTTGTGGGACAAGCTCAGCATCTCGTAGGCCAACAATGGCCGTAGAGGTGGTTGAGACGGCCTGAGATGTCACGACTATTAGGGACTGAAGTTTCTTTATGGAAGCTTTTGTTTTGTTTAATTTACTTTCTTCTTCACCTTTGTATTCCTGGCTTTGTAATGCAGATAACTTCTTCTCATGCTCGATTTTAACTCCTTCTCTTGCCTAAACAATTCAATTATATTGAACAAATATGTAAATTTAACTTGCATATATTCTATAATTTAAAAAAAAAAAGAAAAAAGAAAAAAAAGGAATTGTTGCAGACTACATGGTAACCTTATAAGAACATAGCATATACTGAATATGACCTATCAATCATTTCAAGTTCATGGTTTTATACAAAATTACAAACTTCTGCCAAATATAAAAACAAGATAAAAGGCTATTTCGTTGTATCAGTTAACTTTGTTGTTGCCTGCTAGTGATGTAAAACCAAAAATTACTTTTGTATTCTAGCATGCATAGCCCACTGGCCTTCTTTTCCACATTTGATGACAGACAAAGATTGCTCCAGGTTGTCATAATTGGTCAGACTCTCAGTACTACTTACAGGGACAGTTTGGTCATTGCACGACAACCTTTATTCTATCACTTATTTCCAACCTTTGCCCAACCAGGTTTACCAACATGGACTCTATTTTCATTTTCATATAGACAAAATGCTTCCAAATAGTTGGCATGGCCCACAGTCTGTCATAAAAGATAAGACTGTCATTTATCACCTACCAGGGGCAATTTGGTCATTACCTAAAGCTTTATATTCAATAATACAGTATGCCTTATACATACATAGCAGTATAGCACTATGTGTCATCCATGGGATGGGTCAGGCTACTAGCTAAAACCTTAAAGCAAGTTTTGAGAAAATATTAACTTTTTCTACACACCTTTTCCCATGGCTCAATGTGTCATTTGGTGGCACAAGATAAGGCTAACAAGGGCATTTTGGGCATTTCACAACAAAGCATAATCTTGATGCAACAAGATTTTTGTTTCCTTTTTTCGTATGATCTCTTTTGTTGAACTATTTTCATAAAGCTCTTCTTTTAAGGCACAAAGTTATGCATGAATAGACTGTAAATTTCTTAAATTTTGGTCTAAAACAAAGTGAAGTTTGAAAAATAATAATTTTTTTCAATTACCCTTTTGTATAACACAATGGATAAAGTCATAAAACCATGCCAAAGTGATTTCACATAGGTAGATGGTCAAAATCCATGACCGGCTATTGACCAGGGGCATTTTCGTCCTAAAAAGACTCCCCCCACTAAAGATTACCATCATCATCAAAGGCAACATTTTTCCACCATTACATATCTTTATTTCAAGATCTTGTTTGAAAATATCGGACAAAAGGGTCCCCAAAACAAATAAACAAAATCAATTTCACACTCATATCAAAATAATCTTTAGTGTATGAATAATGCCTGTGTTCATAACTTCATCAGGTACTTGTCAAGTTGTAATGCATAAACAACGTATGCAATTTAGGCTAGCATTTCTTGGTTAAAATGTTAATTTCATACCTTCACTTCTTGGTAAAGCTTCATCTCCCAAGCCATGAGCCGGTCCAGAGTTGAACATAGACTCTTCGAGCCACCTGGTTCACCAATTGAACCGGGTTCAAACCGATACTTTATCGCCAATGGTGGCTTCGACGTCCAGCTTGAGCTCAAATTACTCAACACCCCACTTGAATGATACACGGTTTCTGCAATCCAATTTCAAAATCAATAACAAATCACACCCAATTTGATCAAACTAAATCAAATCTATTGAGATAAACAAGTAATTCACTAATTCTTACTCTTCAATTGGCGAAAACTGCGATCGAGCTGAGCTCTACCCGTTTCGAGCATCTCCGACACCTGTTCACCGGAATCAGCAGCTTTATCAAAATACTCCTTAATCGAAGCAACGATTTCCGACAGATCTCGATGCCTAATCACCATCCTCATATCGGAATTATCATCATACCGACCCGTTTTCCAGCTTGCAGACGATGATGCACCATCGTTTTCAGACTTTTCGGATTTACCCATTGTTGAATACTTCGATTTGGGGGCGGAGGTGAATGCAGACGGTGGTCGAACCACCGATTCGTTATGAACCGAAGATCCGAAGTTAGATCGACTCTCCATTTCGGATCTTGAATCTTCATCAATTTCTTCATCGGATGTTGAGCTTGTGGTGCTGTAATGATCCCCCCATTCGCTGCATTGCACCTCTTCTCTCTCCTCTCGATCTTCATCATCTTCAGTTTCCACATGATGGTTCTGCTGATGATGGTGAGAATAAGTTGAATAAATGGAACCCTTATCGTCATTGTTATCCCTGTGATTCCTCTGATCTTTGTAACCTGAATAGATTGACGATTTGTCATCTTCGGTGTCGAAATTGGGTTGCCGATTGTTGAAATACTCAGAATCAGGTGGCGATGGGGGGTAGAAATTCTCCCAATTCCACACAGACGAAGCTTGTGAAGGCGTAGATGCATAATTAGCTTCAGCATTGTAAGTGTACTCATCGCGATTAGACCCATAACCCTTTTGGGGGTTTTCACGAGGCGAATAAGAAGCTTCACTCGATTCAGACAGAATATGCGGAAGCTTGATTGTAGGTTTAGGGCGCCGTTGTTGGTGGTTCACGGTGGCCGTCCGCCGCGGCACGGCGGAGAGTATCGGTGGGAGTTTCGAGCTTGTAACAGACGGAGATCGGGGCACCGGTGGCTCCGGCGGCGGCGGCGGCGGTTGGTGGGGATGAAAGGAAGGGGGTTTGATGGTGGTGGTGGTGGTGGGGGTGGGGAGGAGGACGGCGGGGGTTTGGTGGGCGACGGCGAGCGGTTCGCCGGAGGCGAAGAGGGAGAGGGCGGATCCGGTGGTTTTAAGGGAGAGACAGTAGTCGGAGTGGGCGGCGGCGAGGTGGTGGCGGGCGACGACGGCTTCTTTCATGAGACGGCGGCGTTCTTTGCAGCGTCTGACGGAGTCTTCGTTGCCGAGCTTTGACGCCGTGCAACCCATGGTGGCCGGCGGTGGTGCGGTGGTGGTTTTCCGGCGAACTGGCGCCTGATTAGAAAGAGGAGAGTGACAGAGTAAGGTGAGAGTATGTGTATTCAACTAACGAAAAGGGGGATTTATTTGTATGTTGTCTTTTTACGTTAAAAGACTAAAAAAAAGTAAAAAAATAAAATTACTCCAATCTATTTTAGTTTAAAGTATGTGCGGATCAAGGGAGTGCTTGAGGGAAGGGTCGGCACCAACGACTAATGCGGGGGGAGTATGCCGATAAAATAGCTCGTGATTTGAAACTCGTTCGAAAAAAATTTGAAAATAGTTCACTCGAAATGACTTGATTTTAAACTGAATCGAACCAAGCCGGCTTGGTATGAAAACGAGTTGAACTCGGTTCAGTTCGTGACAAGCCGAGCGGGTTCGATTTAGCTCGTTTGTTAACTCGACTCGATATGGCTCGAATTATTTTTCTTATAATATATATTATTTTTATGTATATAACATATGTCATTGCATTTACTCATTTGTTAATTAATAAATATAACTTTTTAACCACTTCTTATATCAAAATATTAAACTATAATGTTAGTATTGAATCGTTTTATGTGATTCTTCTATTTTTTTGTATATTCAGATGAATTATTCAAACACACCTTCATTTAATATATTAAAAAGCAGATTACTGGATGTTATGTGTGTCGCAGGTTTTATTCGTTCGATCTAGATAATGATAAAGTTATTTGTATTTTGTTGAAGTTGAACTTAGTTTCTATAAATTAGTTTATAATTTGTGAAATTTGAAATAAACCAGTTATGAGTTATATAGTATGTTGAATTTATTTTGCATCTGACTTTTTAATTGTGTCGATAAAATCAAAACCGAGCCAAAACGAGCCGAGCTGAGCCAACTCGGTTAAAAACTGAGACGAACTCGAGCCCAGACATTCAGCTCGGTTTTAAAACCAAACCCAATCGAGCTGGCTCAGTTTAAATTCGAGCCGAGTTTGAGCTTGTCGTGGCTCGGCTCGTGAACAGTCGTAGGTGGGAACATCATCCCACCCCTACGGGTTTGATGATACGGGTTGAGGTGCTGGTTTACTAACTCGAATTAAAAAGTTATTAAAAAGAAAGATGGTGTGTGTACCGAGAACGCTATTACAGCTTGCTTGGGATGATGGTAGGAAGGTGCTTTAGTGGGTTCATAGGTTGCACTCTGCCTGACCTTAGTGTTTATTTTATTAGGTTACTATACAAATTGAACATTTAGTAACTTGTTTGTTAACCATTTGTTGACGGGCTGTTTATTTTCATTCATTTGCACATGTAAATGCATGTTTATGTTTTGTTAATTAATGTTTGATTATGTTTGTTCATTTACAGGTTAATTATGTTTGTTCATTTACATTCGTTTATATGAATTTATTTATCTTTGTTTGTGTATCTTGGATGTAATGATAATGATGTTTTAGATTTCAATTTGGATATTCTTATATAATTTATAGTTGGTTTTGATTTATGTTTGTTTACACGCCATAAAAAATATTAACGAAAAAACATAAACCACACGAACACGCTCAATTGTAAGTCTAGAATTTACTGAACACGAACTTGAATAAGCCAAAGCCATTTGTCTAAATATTTGTGTTCATTAGTTTGTACATCATTCGTGTTTGTTGAAATTTATTTAAATAACTAGTTTTTATTTTAGTATTAAAGATATGATTAAAAGTGCCAATTGTAACACAACGAATCAAGGTGTACGTTTTAGCGGTAACCATTACCACAAATACGGTTGTATACAAGCTACTAAATTCATTATGATCCAAATAATTTAAAATTTAAGGAATGAAACTTTGGCAACAAATATCACTAAACATATTCGTCTAAACACATACAACAATCAACCAAATGATAAGTGTTGGAGGCTTGTTAGCAAGGATGATGATCTGAATATAGAGATCAATCGATGTTTGTGGTTGGTATGTATTAATATATGGACCCACCATTGATGTGGTGGCAGGGACGGAACTAGTATGTATTCACCAGAGTTACTGGAATACAGTAAATTTTCTCGTGCATATGTAAATAAATGTAGAAGTTTTACGAGTGACAACAATGTTTTTTTAGACGGTCACTTCATTAGTTATAAAAAAATATAAACTCAAACTTTGAAAAAGTCCACGAGTTAATAATTAAATAACTACATAAATGCGCTCCAACTAAATACCCAATGCCCGTAGAGCCCAGGTTATAATTAATGAAATTAAGTTCACTCCTAATACCCACTAAATACACAATAATGATAAAAGATTAAAACCTAAAATACTCTTGTGTCTAATACTTTGAAATCTTGGACTTAAGATCAAAGGCAAGAGCTATTCATGATTTGATATTTGGACAAAAGAGACAATACGTAGAGCTAAAGATTTTTTCGACTCAAAATCTCAAAGAAATATTATGTATTTTTTACATTCGGATGATGATGTTTTTTTATTATTGAATTGCACTTTTATTATATGACCTGACCTGAATCGACCTAAAAATTTTTATGTTCACATCTATAAAATTGAGGCATTTAAAAAAAAAACATTAGTGACTCTATAGGAACAAATTTCTGGATTCGTCACTGAGTAATGGTATCATAGAAACCTTTTAACTTATCAAAAGATGGGAGCAAAACCTACCTAACAATATCTTTGTGAACATATTGGTTCACTAAACCTTTTTGAAGTTCTTACCTTTTAGTTAGTTTTCAGTTTACTCACATGCTAAGAACATCTAACTCATATTTATGCAAAGAGTTTCTATACATCAATAATCCTTTTATTATAGTCATGCTTTCTTTAGTTGTAGAATTACAAATTAAAGATGTGGACTCATTTTAATAACGTATTGTATTAGGTTATACACTTATATGTACAAGATAAAAAGTTTTGTGTAATTTAAAGTTTTACCAAAAAAAATTCTTATGTGAATTTTTTTGGACAATAGTTTTATTTCTTGTGAATTCTATCTATTCTTGAATTTAAACACACATCATATTAATAATTATAATCTTCAATTTTACTAGCCCAAACCACTAACAAAAATCCCAAATTGATTGCAAAGAATATGCACTAAACAAAGTAGACATCGAAGGGGCATTTTGGTCACCACCAAAATACAAAAGCATAGGCAAATAGGAAAGTGATAATAAAAAGAGGAGGCCCAAAGCATAAAAGTCATTTTTACCCCTTTGAAGTGGAACCCACAAAAGAAGAGCCAATGGTGTGTTGCAAATTTGCAATAAAGGAAGGGCCATCCCCATTTGTGCTTTATCAAAAAAAAATATTTTTTTTCTTTTCCTTTTCTTCTAGAGTCAAACAAAACATACATCATACATAACAATCAATCCTTTCCCCTTTTTGAAATTTGCTAGGGTTTTGTTTACACTTTGGCATGTGCCACTCACGTGACCTATGCAATTTAGGTCATTTTTTAAGGTTATTGTTTTCATCTATTAATTAGAGTTCGTTTTATCTTTAACTATGTAATCTTCTCTTTTGATTATGGTTTGTATCCAACCTGATTTTGATATGTACACTAGCATTACATATGTACATTATGTGATACACACAAAAGTGATACCTTGATTGGATCAGTCTGTAGTAGAAAGGTGTTCTTTTATCACAATAAGAGATCAAGTGAGATCTAAAATGTCATTTGAGCATCATGTTAACAAATTTGTGCACATAGAACAAGAAACAAAGAACCCAAATTTATTTTTGTGTAACATGCATCACAGATTTAAAAATTTGTAATATACGCACGCACATTATCTATACTATATTATAATGCACGAAGGAAGGATTCCGGCTAAAATTAAGAGATTTGTAAATTTTAAGCATAAGGTACAACTCAAAAAATCAATTTAATAAGGGTATATATGTCTTTCTAGCGCTACTACAAAAGTGGAACTTTAAACTTATTTACACTTAGACCCTTGTATCTTTAATTATATATAATTTTTTTCATGTTTGTTACAATATGCTTAAAAGAAGGAATTCAGTTTTTTAAATATAAAACTAACCAGAGACGAGTACCATAATGAAAAGTCTTGCACGCGCCGCATCGCTCGGGCACGTTACTAGTATTGTACAATACAAGTGTGACAACATGAAATACAGAAAAACTAACATCTTATGCATGTATATAGTTGTAAAAGAAACTCAAAAAACCAGAGTGAATTCAAATTAAATAAGCAGTTTCGGTTGCATTGGATGAACAAATTTTAAAAGTCTATACGTACACCCATGCATGAGGTGTTTCTTTACTTAGCATCATTTCAATGTATATAACCCTTCAACTTTGGATATCTTTGACTTTTGAAAGTCAAAACAAGCATTTAGTATACTAAATATGCGTTTGGATGCCAGCAGAATTTTAGCACCATAATTTGATCACTTATGAAAATCTTCAAAATTACACTAAATTTTAAAAATTCTTCATTTCTTCATGATGTATTGATATGCCATTATTTCTTCAAATTTCATAGTCCGGCTCGACCCGTTTGACCATAGAAATGACAGATAAACAGATAAGATTTATACTGAAAACATTCCAAAAAGACATCAAAAACGATATCAAATGAAACAATGGATAGAAGGAGCAAAAGGGGTGCCCAAAAGAATAAGGAAAACAGGAATAACATTTATTTGTATAGATCAAACTTTAGAATCTCATAAAGAGAAGGCTTTTTGCCATAGAAGGAACCAAAAGCTTACGAAAAACAAAGGGTTTTTGCTGCTTTTGCTAAGGCATTGATGCTTGATCATGCATGTATGGGAGTCTGAAACTCAACAACCTTGAATTGAATATATGCAGGCATCTTATACTCTCGTGAGTCGTGATTCTTCTGGCTTAAGTTTGGAACATTATCGCCTTTTGTTACGTACCCTTTATGATTTTAAGTAGAAGAAACTCAGATGTGTTTGAAGAATCTAAAGTTGTTTGTAAAGTAGATTTACAAAATGTGTGATGCTTGTGGAAAGTTGTAACACCATCTCACACGTAACAGTATATGTTCATGAATCATGCATTTCTAGAGGTATCATTTTTAATCAGTTTATATATAAATAAGAGGTTACATATAAAAAGTTAGTTAAATATGAAACGAGTCGAATGTGTTTTACATTTACATGTCAAAAATCACTAGAGACGATAACTTTATAAATTCAGTCTCACATTGCGTATGTTTGTCAACATAAAAAAAGGAAATTGTTAGTGCGTGCATACATAACCACACGTTATAAAATGCATTCCTTATTTTGATTACATTAATAAAAATACAATAATGTGATACAAATATTAATTATAACTAGGTTTTTAACCAGCGCGCGTTGCGCCGCGGGGAATTTTAGCGTGCAAAGTCCATTAAAAATCAAATCCAAAGAGATAGAGCCTATAATTTGCTTTTTCATATGGCATTCGCAATGGATGTATAAGGCTAAACGTGTGTATCCTTCGTTTTTTATGGCAAACAATGACTTATTATTTTCTAAAAATGGATATGAAACCAGAGGAACAAATAAATCAAAAAAACCCATGAAATACCCTCATCATCTGCAAATTAAAGAATATAACATTGTCGAAACTCCATCAGATCCACATAACAAAACAAATTAAAGAATATAACATTGTCGAAACTCCATCAGATCCACATAACAAAACACAAAGGATCAGATCATTATCGAAAGATGAAAATAAAACCATAAAATGGAATCAAGTCACTAAATTTCTTCAAACTTGAATAAGTTTTCAATAGAAAAATGTTCATACAAACCAAAATACTAAGATGACGAAACAAACCTTCATGTAGATGGAAGATGGCGATGCTGGTATCGTAGCTAGGAATTCATTGCGGGGAAGGCCACGACGTAAAACGAAACCTGCAATAACACGAAAGAAACCTATGTTGTTATATTGATTTATTTTAACTTTTTGGTAGTGGTTGTTACATAAATCATTTTCTATCTTTCATTCAAAGACTTAGTAAAGAATTCAAGAAATACACATAACTTAATGTGCTTTAGCTAAATAACCTACAACACAGATTACTACAGTTGCTCTAGCTAACAAACTGGAATAGTGCTCAAATAATTATATTTGTGAAAACATCATATACATTTTAGAATTTAGAAATATTGCATAATTAAACAAACCCCTATTAAAATTCTATTTTTTCTAAAGAGATGTCAGAAAACTAGAAGGCAATAGGTTGGAATCTCACTTCACAATGGGTTGTATATTAGTAAGTATATATGATGGAAGCAGGTGAGGGGTTTGTGAAAATTATCAAGAAAAAAATATAAAAGTAAGACAATACTTAAAACCTTTCATGGTCTTCTCGTATATGCACGCATTAGTTGAATAGACAACCAAACATAGGGGTTAAGAATCCAAACACCATGAGGGCATAAAACTTGAATCAATTAAAACCCTGAAAAAAAGAATAGTTAAAAAAAACCTCTCTTTTAAATGAATCCACATGTGAGTAGTTTTAAAAGTGAAAGCCTTGCAACTCATGTTATTTAAGCTTCATCTAATGTTTTAATGGTTAATGGCTATGAATGATGCAATCACGTGTTTTAAACATTCATATAATTCAGAGATATTTTACCTGACCACTACTTTGAAGTCATCCTCTATATACACCAAAATCACCCTGCCCTATATTTGTTGAGCTGTAAGTTTATAGGATGTGAAGGTTCGTGTAGCAATATAACCATTTAGTGAATCCTTTGGCACTGATGACTCTCTTCGTAGGACATGAAGGTTTGCGCAGCAATATAACCATTTTGACCTCCAAGATTGGCTTGTTTAGACCAGTTGAAATATGATGCAGCCCAAATCTCGCTCAAGTTGAGTACTAAACCTGTGAGCAAGACCTTTAGTCTGAGAAATAGAAGGTAATGTTGTGTGTGCTGGTTTCATCAAATCACCCTTCTGATGCACCATGTAATGAAGTATGGCACTCAATTAGCAAAGGAAGAACACTAAGTAAAGCGCTCCAACCAAAGGGGCGATCCATTCATGATAGCCAATAACAGGCACGACAGAAGAGAGAAAGCACAGATAAGGTAGGAGCCGCCCCCTCCTAAAGCCATGAGAGTTGGTCAGAAAAACAAACGTTCTCATAGACTATATTGAGGAGTAAGGAAAGGGCTTCCATGACAATAAAGCTTTCTTACGGGGGCTCGGAAGAATCAAGTTCTCCCTTCTTCATTGATCCGGGGGAAAAAGAACCGTCAACCAGTTGGGAATGAAGAAGGGGTAGAATTACTGAATGAATATGAGTTGTAGCTAATACCCGAGGCATAAAAGAAGTATTTTCCACAGGATCCCAAAACCACCAGCCACCTCGACCTAATTCATGATGGGCCCACCAACTTTCAGCTTTGATGATC
The DNA here is from genome assembly GCA_025506505.1 of Flaveria sonorensis. Lineage (NCBI taxonomy): Eukaryota > Viridiplantae > Streptophyta > Magnoliopsida > Asterales > Asteraceae > Flaveria > Flaveria sonorensis. The sequence continues at coordinate 7,805,822 of CM046429.1, forward strand.
TCCCCATCAGGGCACGCCTAAACCACACGTCAGGTAAAATTGAAATCTGTTGGATATACACATAATATCGAGCACAAACTATTAGTATATTGGTTCATTGGATAAAATAACATATAAATTAGGTGTTGGTTGTCAAGGGTATGACATAAGCATGAATTAAGAAAAATAACAGAGAAGTATGCCATTAATCCAAAATTAATCAAGTCAACTTGTCAAACCATAAATCTTATAAAAGATACAACGTTTAGTTTTTTTTATTTAAAAAAGAATAGAAACTACCTTGAGCTAAGCAATCAGTTTGGACATCCCCCACCCACCCACCATAAAAATGTTCAAGCCCCGACTGCATAATTGCATGTTATGTTATTAACTTACATGTACATTTCAATAGAAATAACTAAAGCAATGCAAAAAAACAAATAACTAAAGCATTTAGTCATAGGGTCTCAGAAATGCAAACAACCAAAGCAAAACACAGGTGTAGCCCGGGTTTAGAGACCAAATTATATCAAAATCTGATTCAAGCAATTCGACTCCATTAGCCATAATCATGGACAGGAAGGTCATATATTTGAATCAAAGATGAAATCAGTTGGAAAATTGGTGTTTCATTGTGATTTGAACTTTGTGCATAAATATTAGAGATAAATAAACTACATAAAATAAGATGCATGTGACAAAAACACAATAATAAAGATTGTTAATTTCCTTTAATAAAATTCAAAAACTTGGATATAATTTCAGTCGTGTGTTTTTCACTTTTGCAGACAAATATTAAACCTATTACCTTCACTTTGTATCATGTATGTGCTGGAAGTCAAAGAATCACACAGGAATGTACCATAATTGAATAAAAAATACACAAATGAATATGTAATTACTCGAGAACAAAGGAGCATGCATATATGAAACTATAGTTATTATTTCACTGACCATCTGTGTTTTGAAGATCGTGTATACGTTAGAAGCTGAAGAACACCAAAACATTTCCAAGCGCAAGCACTAACAAAGTAGGCCGTCAAATGAATTAGCAATGCAAGAGCTATACACATAAAAGAATAATTAATATCACATAGTTTAATATCAGTGAAACTAACTGCATGATGAAATTGGATAAAAACTAAGCCGAACAACTGACCTGGGAGTAGTTCGAACGGGGAAAGGGTTAGATGAAAGTGACGGAAGTTCTCCTCTAGGTAAAATGCAAACAAACCAACCCTAGGCCGGAACACAAACACGAAATCAGGTGAAAAAGCAAAGGTAAATACTCTAAAGATGGAATCGACGAAGGTAATGGTAGAAATCAAACCTGATTGTTGCAACCTTCCACCGAGAATGAACTAAGAGGAGTGAAGTTAACACATAAACAAAAAAGATATTATTTCGCCGCTTCCACCTTTATGTTCATCTTCTTCGTTGTATCGATTCCCGAAGCAATCGCGTCTGACGGTAAAAACAGCCAAAGCCGACACCGTGTCCACCTCTAGAGTCTTTACCGCCGCCACGACAGGCGGATCTGTCACCATTGTTGTCGTCTTTTTGTTCTTCTGAACACCAGTTGGTGGATAAATTATTAGGGGTAGACCTCGAGAAATTAGGGTTAGATATTTTTTCATGGATGTCTTCAGATGTCACTATAACCCAAATCAATCATCATCTTACCTGAATATCACCTGCAAAGATCGCCGGTGTAGTCTCGCAACACCCCAGAGCCACCGCAAGCCTGCAACCCCCGGTCGAAGACCCAATCATGCCTCTGTTTCTACAGGTACGATGACAGCTTCAACACCACCGGCGACTTTGCCACTAACACTTTCCGAAGAAGCCACAAGCATGTCTCCTCTCTCCCATGGGGAATGATGGGCAGCAAACCATTGAAAAGGGAAGCCGGACGCATGTGATCTTCACCCAAGATACGTGTGAAGCTCCCCTCAATTTGAACACTACTGTAAATCTACCGCCGTTGATATATAAATGAATAGCTTAAAATCATCAAATTACTGTTTCTCAACTTCCTTTATTAACATATAGGAGAATAACACTCGTATTTTCATATCATACATTCTATATATCAACAATACGTACGTTGCATTATATACGAATTCAATAAGACTGAAAAGTGTTGGTGGGGCACCCCGAGTTGCTCTACTTGCATATAGTAGTTTCCCGCTTAACTAATCACCAAAACTACCCTAACCCCTCTTTTTATTTTTTGTCACTAGTCGGAGTGTCTTATGTGATATGGTATTTCACAAGGCCAAAACTTATATAAGTCCCTACAATCACATGCACATGTACATACAATTACGCATGTACATACATATATACGCATAAGTTTATTGAACTATGGATATATATATATATATAGCTATACACACACATTTCTACCTATATATACACAAGCACTTGTGCATATATAAATAGTTAAATTACAAAATCAATGCATATATCCAGCACCAGTACTTCAATCATGAATTGAAGTGGTCCGAACAACATAATTTAAAGCTGTAGGGTTCGCAATGTTATATCACCAATTAATCTAAAAATTCTGGCTAGTAGATATATGTTGTACACAAAAAGTAGGTTTGTAGGTAGGCATTTATTAAGTTTTCTGTATGGTGGTTTTTGTCCATATCACTCAAAAGTAAATCACTCGATCTAGTTTTATGACATAAAATGATACAACTTGATCCCTTTAGGGATTGAGGGATGGCCTACATATTATTTTGATTTATGACGAAAAAATCAACATTTTGATTCCATTATTGCTAAAGGACAGATTTTGATTACCATTGATGTGATTAGTTAAATATTTCACCTTCAAGTACAAAATCAATTTGTGGAATTTAGTTGTCATATTCCATTAATGTTGGATTAATTGGTAAAGACAATTCATTTAGTGGTTCGTGGTTAATTAAGTGGTAGGTATGTGAGATTAAATGTTTAGAGTTTAGGTCTACTCTAAATGTATCTGTGGGTTGTTGGTCACTCCTTTTAATCTTTTGGGAGCATCTCAACGATTAAGAAATGGATGCAAGATGTGCTTAAACTTCTCGACATTCCACTGGTCGGGAGTGGAGGCCTCTTTCTTGATGAATCTATTCAAGGCAAATTGAAATATGTAGACCTCGATCATATCCAAGACGAAATGATTGATTCTTCTACGATTGTAACATAGGGCACATGATGGTGGAGTAGATTGACTAGGAATTGGCAGACTTACACATCTCTAAAAACATGATCGGCTATATGAGTTATTAGAAAGACCAGATAAAGGTTATGGACTTTTATGGGAGCTTGTAGATTTAGTATTTACTTGGACTTAGTATTTAGACTATATATCCCAGATGTTTTTTATAGTCGTAGGTGTTGGTGTTAGTTACTTTCTAAAGAGAGTTTTTTTTTTTTCCTAAAATGGTGTAGTTGTAATAATTATTTATCAAAATGATGTAGTTGGTAAAATATTTATCAATATAGTGTAATTTTGAAATTTTATTGTTTCTCACTTCTATTTTCATTGGCTACTTAAAAGGAATTTTATTTATAATCTTTCTTCTCTAATCTTCCTACTCTAATAAAAGAGTAAATGAGGGTGCCACGTGTCAGCACCACATTCATTTTTATCAAACTTTTTCCGCTTTTCTCTCCGATTAAAAAAACAAATTAATTACTAATAATATTATCTATTTATTTTTACATTATACTTAGTTTCTTAATAAATTAAGAAAGAGAACTTTTTATTAATGTTATTTCTATAAAGATAATTTTTTTATAAAAAGAATTTTTTCGAAAAATCAAACTATATTTACATAATATTTTAAAAATGGCTTTTTAAAGTAATTTTTTATAAAAAAATAATTAAAACATGGAGTTATAGTAAGGAAATTTTTAAAAATAAAAAATTTTAAAACTTTATTATAAAACAAATTGTTTAATTTATCTTTGAAAAAAATAAAAAAAAAATTAAAAAATTCATATTATTATTTTATTACTTATATTTATTATTCATACATAATTTCAGTCATATCATGTCTTAGTTTATCGTTTTATAATTCATAATTTTTATTCTATTTAATATTTTATTTATTTAACCCGTGTAATACACAGATTTACTAAAGCTAGTGTTATATAATACCTTCAGGGATAATATCTTTAAATTCTTAGAAATGTTTTCTTATGGAACTTATTTTATGAAATAGTTTCTAATTTCTTTCTAACAGTATAAGAACAGTGTTTTTAAATGTTTGACTATTGTATTAAAATATAATTTTTTGGTTTCTTTTAAAGTTTTAAACTCGAGATGTAATTATTTTTGTTTCTTTTGTTCTTTTATGGTTTATATAGTAATGTTTTTCCATAATTTTCCCTTTTTTACTTGTGTGACATTATGTTAGTAATTTAATATATTTCATAACTATATAAATAAAATACATATTATTAAAAATTATTTCTCGCGTTTTCTTTTTCAAGGTTTTGTTTACAATAAATTGTTTAATTTATAATATTTTGATGACTATAGAATAAGCTACTTAAAAAAGATTTTTTCTCTCTTTTTTTTAAATGTTATGTAATGCTTTTAGTGAGGGGATCATACCGACTCTTACGTTATGGTTTTAGAATCTGTATTAACTTTAAATTTCTTTGATATGTTCTTGGGATGGTACAAAGTAATCCCTAACCCGATTAGTCACCACAGTCGAATATAATCTTAGATTTTTAGCAATATTTTTTTTAATTGAGCTTATTTTATACTTATAAAAAAATTAAATTAAACAATTTATTGTAAACAAAACCTTGAAAAAGAAAAAGCGAGAGATAATTTTTAATTATATGTATAATATTTATATAGTTATTAAATTAAATATATTAAATTACTAACAAAATGTCACACTAGTAAAAAAAGGAAAAATCTGGAAAAACTTTACTATATAGATTGTAAAAGATCAAAAGAAACGAAAACAATTACATCTCGATTTTAAAAAGTTAAAAGTAACCAAAAAATTATATTTTAATATACAATCAAACATTTATAAACACCGTCCTTATACTGTTAGAAAGAAATTAATTAGAAACTATTTCTAGAAAACTATAAAAAAAAAGTTCCATAAAAAACATTTCTAAAGTTTTATGGATATTATCGCTAAAGGTATTATATAAAAGAGAAAGGTTTAATGGTTGAGATTAAATTGTAGGAAAAAGTTTGTTAGAGTGACATTTTAAAAAGTCATTTTTGTTAACTTTTTGTAAGTTCTCTTATTTTTTTTAAACGTTTATAACTTTTATATACGACTTTATTTTTTTTATAAAAATTACACCATAAAAACGAGCGTTTTTTATCTTTAAAACAAGTAAGTATTATTATATAAAAAGATAAAAAATGACCTTTTTAAACTCATATCTAGTCATTATCTCGTCATTATGTCTTTAGTGTAGTTCATTGTGTCTTTTGGTTGGTTATTGTGTAAATTTTGAATACTATTGTGTTTTTTTCTAAAATGATGAATTTAAAAAATATAATAATGGAATAATATTGTTATGTATCTCTAATATGTATAATACAATAATAAATTAATAACTAATTAATACAATACATTAAAAACAATGATAAAATAACACAATTTCTCATTGTGTCTTTTGATCCTAAATGTGTTATCTTGAATAATATGAGTTTTGAAAAATATATTGTTGAAATAACATCATTGTGGTAAAACACAATAAATATAACAAGTTTATATAATCTATTAAAAAATAATAACAAAAATAACACATTGTGTTATCTTCAACATTATGAGTTTTGAAAACTAGATTGGTGAAAGTATATCATTGTGTCTTCTAATTGTAAAACACAATGATAGATAATAAGTTTATAATCTATAAAAATAATGACAAAAATAACACAAAATGATCTATAACGTAAAACACAATGATTAATACACATAACAAATGATGTAAAATATATGACACAATGAACTAATATTTGACACAATTAACATATAAGACACAATGAGCTGACGTATTTGTCACAATGACCAAAATGCACTTCTCTTTAAAACAAAATAAGGACACATGTCAAGCACACAATTCTTCTTAACCTTTTTAGGTTAAACATTCTTTTTAATATAATCCTATGCTATATAAAATTATAAATGAAATTCTCTTTTAAGTAGCCAATGAAAATAGAAGTAAGAAATAATAAAATTTTAAAACTACACTATTTTGATAAATATTTTACCAACAGGTGTGTGTTTAGTCTTAAGTGTGTGTAGTCTTAGCTGCTTTATTAGTCTAGCCATATAAGTTCTTTTATTTTTCTGCCAGTAACAAACTATATTGAGTTATGAAACATGTTTATTTCTTATATGTATATGTATTTTCATTATAAAAAAGAATGATAGAGCAATGTATCTATATCAAGAGAGCAATGTAAAATTTGTTTTCAATCTCATATTATCCAGACCCTCTTATTAAAATAAGATTTTGCTGAGTATATTTATTCTTTGTTTTAAAGGTATTTTAAGAGAATTGATTTTTTTTAGTTATTGAAAACTGGCATGATCATAAACAATCTTCTAAAGTCTTTCAATCTCTCTCTTATCTTACTTTATATATGTTTTTTAAGAAAAGAAACCTCTAATTCACACCATTTTTCGTATATTGTAAAAATCTAAAGGGAACAACAGGAGGAGGAAGAACAACTTAAAGGTCAATTGTAGTTGCATATTTATGAATTGATAGTGGCCATTTGTTAACATACGTATAAATTTTGGCAATGAATATCACTAAACATACTTATATAAACACAAAGATTTCCCAAAACTTTCATGATTTTATGAAAAATATTATCTTCTAGATGTTATTAGTTATTGGTGAAATAAAAATATAATGAATATTTAAAATTTGTAACAAATAATAAAATTAGAAATTATTACTCTATATTTAAAGATAAAATATGTCTGAAATCATATAATTTAGTATATATTAATAAATTATTAAAATAAGAATATTTATATTTTAGATGTTTAATAGTTTAGTTTACTTATTTAAAATAATTATCATTTAATATGAGAGACAAGAAATATATATATACATATATTTGTTTTAACATATTTTGATAAAAAAATAAAAGTCAAATTGATTGTTTTTATGATCTTCGTATTTATTATGAGAGACAAGCGGAAAAATAGTTTTTTCGATATGCTAGAATGATGACACGTGTCATTTGATATGCTAGAATAATAAATGTGTCTAAAAAAACCTTGTTTTATTATATGTTATAGATAATGTTAGGGATCCGGGTGTAGATCGACACACAAACACAATCAAACGGCGAGAGAAAATAATAATAAAGATGAACACGCGAGATTTAACGTGGTTCGGTCGATGTGACCTACGTCCACGGGCTGCAACCAGGATACTATTTTATTGCTTTCTGCCTCATTCGTAAGGAATTACAAGTACAATGACACAATATAAATAGAGAAAAATTAGGGTTTACAACTTAATCCCTAAAAAAACCCTAATGGGCTAAAATTAAATAAAAACGGGCCAAGTCTTTAATTTAATTAATCTGGCACTGAGTTGTCTTTTAACCCGAGCCCAAGTTAAGACTCCACAAACCCAACAGATAATACCAAAGTTGAGCTTATGATCATCTGCTTTACTCCAATTTAAACACTTCAAATATTATACATCACTTTGACATGCTTTCTCGGACGTTATAAAAGTGTTTTCCTTTATATAATTGCATTTGAAATATCTGCTAACCACACGATACATAAAATTTACAATAACATGTTTCTATTTTTTCTACATCTATTTACTTGTGCTCCTAAACTGTTTTAATTTTTAATTTACCCTAAAGGATTTAAATTATGATATTCTTCACAAGAGATAAGAGTCTCTACCATCCGGTTGTAGCTGAAATGACATAATATCGTTTTATCTTTTGTCACAAAACACATATATGGGGACACGGGACACTAGAGATGATAACGTGAACATAATTGGTAAGGAATGAAAATGAATAATTGATAAATTATATAGGACCAATATTAATTGAATAATGCAAATACAAGAAACTGATTTATGTTGTTTAGTTGCATTATTAGATAATTTGGTGTAAACATTGGAAATGTATTTCTATATTTATTTAAACAAATCATGAAATTAAATGAGTTGCAAAACACTATAATTACATTAGAAAAGAATTATTGAACTTAATCGAACATTGTAGGAAAGGCAACAATTGTGAAGACAAAATATGATATAGGATAAACATAGAACTGAAACTATAATCATAAATGGACTTAATAATATCATATTATCATATGATAAGATCATAACTCATAAGAGTGAGCAGATTGGGCTTGGATAGTGGCCCTTTGTATTTATGGGTTGGGCCGTTGAGGCAACATCTTAAATCATAACCCTTTACACATTCAGTTGCCTTTTACAAGTAAAACTTATATAATCCCAAACTTTCCAGAGGGTTCTCTGGTTGTGCTTGAGGTGCACAATCATTTAGTTTGGTTCGGTTTGTTGACCGGTTTTGAACCCGTTCTGAGTTGCTTTGTCCGGTTTAACCGGATCAGTTTGGTTTCTAACCGGTTCCAATAGAGAGAATTAAAAACGGCCCCAAACCGACAATTTATACTTAGTTTCAAACTGGTTTCTAATATACCGGTTTCAAACTGATTTGATTGCTGGTTTAGGTTCACGAACTGGTTTTTTATGCACCTCTAGTGTGCTACCAAAAAAACCCACTCAAAATGTTCTTTTTTTGTTTTTTTTCTTTTTTAAAGTCACATAACTTTCCTTAGTTATTTCAATATCGTAAAACATTTTATAGACGTTAAAATTTTAAATTTAAGTGGTAGAGATAAAATGTTTATAAATCTTGGTTAGTACTTAGAGGAGACATTTTTCTACAACTTGATTTAAATCGATCAATTATAAACCTTCATAAACATTCAGTGAAAAAATTTCACGATTGCCTTTACTTTAAGTTAAATTTTAATAAAATAACCAATAAGGCAATAAGTATAAGAAACTTCATATATAATTCATTTAGAAATGTTTTATCCTGTTAAGTACAATTTGATCGTTGCATTATTATCACAAGAAAGCTTAACTTGAAAAGTTAAATATGACAAAGAAGCTACACTCAACAAAACTTTTGTTTATATATTTTTTAGTTATTAAATTAAACTAGAATTAAACCATGTAAAATAACACCAATGTCACACCACCATTAATGACCATCAACAATGAAATTGCGGTGTGTTAATACGAAGAAATAAAACCAAAGCGTAAAACATATAAATATATAACTAAGTTGATTTAAGACTCACGCGTTGCGACGTACCTGTTAAAGGGGGGAAATATATGTAAAAATGATAAACCACGCACGCACGTTGTGCTCATAGAATTTAGAACTAAACGTAAAATTGGTGAATCGCACAGGCATGTTACTGTCGTGTTAACTTGCAAAACCTATAACGAATGTAAGATGAAAATTTATAAAATATAAAAAGTATAGGAGACCAAAGTTGAAAGCATAAAATTTTGTGAGATTAAATTGCAAAAGGTAAATAGTTTTGGGTTTTAAAGTAAAAATAATCAAATTTTGAATGGTTACTTTATAAAATATGAAAACCTTTGGGTTAAAGTTGAAAGGTCAATTTTTTTAAAAACCCCTCTATACATAAAGTACAGCAACATTATAAATAGAAAGATTGGTAATTAGTATAATATAAATTATTTATTGCATTATTTGTTCTTGAGACCGATGACCAAAGCGGTCAAATACAAGTTTTTTTTATAACAAATTTTGGCACACTCAACACATTGAAAAGGTTCTGGAAATATTAGAGGGTAAAGGTTACCATAAGATTTCAATATCTAATTGAATAAAACCCATATTGATCCTTGGTAGATAATATTCTAATAAAAAAAATAAACGTTTAATTTAACTATTCATTAATAATTGAAAGTACTTCTTTAATATTCTTGTAATCTTATGGCACCTAAAATACTCTTTCCCATATGCTATATTTAATAACCATATTCTCACATGGTTTATTATGTATGAACTATATTATCATTCCGAGTAATTAATTTCATTAAAATATTTAAATGACATGACACAAAAGTTAAAAAAACAAACGTTCTAATAATAAAATATATTTGCTTTATTTTGTTTTCGACGTTTCACTATAAAACAACGAGGTATCGATGAGTTATTGGTGATACTACTTCGTAACTATGGACCTAGCTTTTGATCCATAGAATGGTGTTAGATTTTCGAAAGTTGTTTGAACATTTATCGACATTGATATATAAAATGATTTCTAATATTTTTTTATCTCATGATAATAATAAATATATAAATTATGATATTAAATTTAACAATTTTTTTCACAAAACTTATACATTTGAAAACGACATAATGTGGATGAGAAGGAAATTTATGGACTGTATTTGCACGGAACTCCACCTTGAATATTTTTTCCTTTTTCCAAAAATTTATCAAACTTTTTTTTTATTAAAAGTCCAGATGCAATATTAGAGCATTCGCATACTGTTCCATATATTTTTATGAGTGTATTTCTTTTTATTTTATGGAATTATTGTGAGTGTAGGAGAGAAAAAATATAATTATTCATTTGTATATTTAGTAATACATTGTTCAACCGTTATAAAATTTGTAATATTTTTGAAAATGGTTGTAATTAGAGTAGAGAAAAAATGTAATTATGAATGTATAAAAATATTATTTAATTGAGAAGAAAAGGAAAAAAAAATTTTAATGTACTTATAAAAATAAAGATAAGATGGTGATGTGAAAGCGAGCGATAATTGCTTGTCGCAAATGATCTTCTAGAATATAACTGAAAACCTTAGTTATTTTTTTCTTGTTTTGTCTTGTAGTTCAAAAGAAAAGCTATGTATTCTTTTTTTGAACGACAATTGAATTACTGACAGGTCACTAGTTTATTCGATTATCTCTATTGTTTGAGCACGAAACTCAGGATCGCCCTCAATAGCAAACTCACCATACGTGATGGAAAACAGCCTGACCCAACCTAAAAGTGAAGTATTGATACCTAAACTCAACTATTTGGGTTAAAATTTATTGATAAAAACTACATATTCATTTTAATATGTTTCCATTCTTTGGTTAAATTATATTCATATTAACCAACGTCCTTATATTTGACGTCCCCTTTAAATAAAAACCGTAAAAGACTGGAAGTATACATCGTATCTATTAAGTTTCCATACTTAAATAAAAAAAATATGAAATCCCAATTTAGAAATAAGAAATGAAAGCGGAAACTGGAGTTTGAATAAGTTTAGTAAAACACTTGAAAAAGGTTATCATTGGTTTAAGGTTTTCCTTTTTTCATGTAATTTACTCTTATTTCGTCAACCATTTATTGTATTTTCAATTGAAATTAAGAAAAATAGTAGATGTACTCTTTTTATTCGTATAGGAGATATGTAGTGTTATACCGTCAATAAAACGTATTGCACGAAATGTAAACTAAACAATATTACATAAAGAGCAATGATCTACTTAAACCGGTATTTCTAAAAATGTACCCTGTGATATCCTTGACTGTAAGAACAAAGAAATTAGATCGTCATTGTTGACAAAACTTTGTGTTCTGCATAAATCCTTTAAAATAGAGCTTCAAATCTACTATAACAAAGTTTATTTATCTCTAAAGATACAACAGTCAAAACAACTTACTAGTATCAAATATGAATCATATGTGACACATGGTAGATAGCTCGACTTTTTAATGTTTAGGTATCTAGTGTAAAAGGAGTTAGGTAATGGATAAATAAAAGGAATTAGAGAGTCTTCATCTCTAGTTTTCTAGACTGTTTAAGAACGGTTTTTACATTTTGATTTTGGATATTGAGATCTCATTTATTTTAGTTTATTTTAAACATAGTTTGCTTCGTTACAAAGTTCAGTTTTTAATAAAAAATCATATTATCAATAATTTTTCCCTTAACGTTTATTATCCTCTTACATCCTTGGCTTTAGCTTATGGTTCATATAATTTTTCTTCCAACATGAAGTTGACAAGTATAATATTTTACATCAAAAAAGCACAAAAAAAACTATTAAGTGCAGCCACGAGCTTTAAATCATGTTAACTATTTAATCATACCTCAAACTTTACCTATAACAAATACTCAATTTTCCTTTCACTACTCCTAACACACCACCACATATGGGATTTCAAAGGACAAAACCAACACCGGAGCAACCGCGGCACCGCGAAGTCGAGTGGCGGCGGTACCGAGGCGTGAGGCGACGCCCTTGGGGCCGGTTCGCAGCAGAAGTAACCGACCCCGAGAAGAAACGAAAGAGAATATGGTTGGGAACTTTTGACACACCAGAGGAAGCAGCATTGGCTTATGACAAAGCAGCTTTCAAACTACTCGGGTCACGAGCCAAGGTCAACTTCCCCCTCTTAATCGGCTCAGAAGATTCACTAGCCGTCGCCACCGCCAGGCGGCTAGCTCTATCCACCGCCAGGACACGGAGGACCGCGGCGGCGGACCCACCAACCACCACCACAAGAATGGAGGAGAGGGCCACTTTATGCATAGATGAGGGTAGTAGTGATCAAGGTCCACAACTTATGGTAAAGGATAATAAATGGTACATACCACCATCAATATCATTGCTAGAGTCACAAATGACTACCAATTACAAAGGTGATCATGATGACTTGAGTATGAACTTTCAAATGTTTATGATAAAACCTGAAGAATTATCTCAAGGTATGTTACAAGTATCAGCTACCTCAGGTTCATCTATTGTGGAGGAGGTGGGTAGTGATCTTGATGTCTTGTGGAACTTTGATGCAACCACTCCTGATGATTTTCTTTTTCCTTGAATGTTTTAGAAATTAGAATATAAGAAAATATCTATGTATATCGGTATTTCATGTTTTTTATTTTAGACATGGTTTATATATGGTTTTTTAAACAATTTTGGGTTTTGAGTGATTCGCTAGTTAAACTGCGAATGTGGATGATGGCATGGTTAGATTCACTCTTTGAAGAAGTGGATGTAAGTCCTTTTTTAATTTCATTTTTCAAGAATTAATTTTTCTATGATTTGATTTTCTTATAATAATTTTCAACCCTTTAATTTTTCTTAAAAGTTTAAACAAATATTTTTGTTTAGTTTTTTTAGATATTTTTAATATAAATTTTATTTAAAACCAAGATCATTCAAAAAAGTTATTAATAAGTCAATGTTTAAGCAAAATTTAAATTTAAAGTTGACAAAAATATAAAGAAGAATGTTTATTTAGATTTTTTAAAATAATTATATATAACAATCTATAATGGAAAAATCAAATTATAGAATATAAATTCATGAAAAAAAGGTATACTCAAGTCTGTTACTTTCACAAGTGGGTTTCATATGACAAATCTACTTTGTCAACTAGCGGAGATGCAAAAGTGGTTAACAAGAAAAATTCCGACATTTTCTTGAACGGATTAATAGCGTGTTTTATTACTTAATTAGTTTTTTATGGATGAAAATTTTCATCGGTAAATTAATTTTTTAATAATAACTAAAATGATATTATTTTATTTAAATTTTTGTAAATTCAGATAATTATAACTGTAATAAAAATAGTTTATTGTAAAAATTAACTATAAATATAATATATGTTTATATATTATACATATACAGAAGGAAAACTAGCTAAGGAGACAAACGGTCATTAGAACTTTGGACAAAAAAAACCTTGATTGATTGAAAAGTCGGTTGAATCCGAACAAATATGCCTGAGCAGGAATTATTTTAGTGTTTACTTAATTCCATCGTTAATGCTCGTTTGACTTTTGTTGGGAGTGTTTGACTGTTTCTAAATTCTAACGATCACTCGTACCTTATTCTTGAATGATCGATGATCTATTTAAGAAAAAGATTTACTTGCGTAAATTACACTTTTCATTTTTTATGTTTGGGGTGATGAAAATCTTGTCCTTGAAGTTTAACAAATACAAAAACGGTCCTTGAACTTCATATGCTATCACAATATTTCTCGTCCTTTCCCTTAATGTTAGGGCAAACATGTAATTTACTCCCACCATTTTAAGTTAAATGAAAGGTAAACCCCTCTCGCTTGCACGTGATTAGGGTTCCTCCGTTCTTTTTAATCTTAAAATGTTATGATCAAACTTCAACAACGGTGTAATGATGATTTGTGAGACAAGTAACCGTTAGAACATCATGGACTTCTTTATAGATAGGACAGATTTTATGCTAGTAATCAAAAGGTATGTCCTTGTTAACATTCATTTCTTCATATCAAGTTTCTTACCTTAAACTTTGTTTACTATAAACTCAGGGATCACAATGTAGATTCATTGGAAGGTTTGCCTTGCCTCTAAATGTGTCCACGATCTTTGGACGTTATTCATGATTTAATAAAGTTAGAAGAACGTTATCGAAAACAAATTCAAAGCAAGTCAAAATGAAGTATTAAGGTTGAAGAAGTATTTTACTCTTGATTTTCATAATATTTGTTAACTTTAACTAAAAGAGCTGCAATTAGGGGTGTTTAACAAAAATGTATTATTCGAATTTTGATGTTTCAAACCTAAATTTGTACTTGCTTCAAATTCGAATAAGATTCATACAATTCAATTTGATTTTGAATCTCAAATTCACATCCAATTCGAAATTGGTTTTGTATCTAATTCGAATTGATTCGGTTTGACTGAAATCACCCGATAAAAGCTTATTTTATTTTTACTTTAAAAACTACTAAAAACTTAGAATTATCTTTATAAAAACATATTTATAAAACTAATAAATCATCAAAATGTCAAATGACCAAAATCATAATTGTAAAATATTAATTAAAATATCCGATTGAAAAAGAAAATATTCAAAGTGGAAACATTCTAATTGGGAGTTTATATTATGAATTAACAATTAAAATGTTCAATTAAATATGTATGTATATATATATACATGTACATATATATATGTATATATATATGTATATATATATGTATATATATGTATATATATATGTATATATATGTATATATATGTATATATATATGTATATATATGTATATATATGTATATATATGTATATATATATGTATATATATATGTACATATATATATATATATGAGAGATCCTAAGAAAACCACAATGTTACGTGAAAACTAGAGAAAACCAATAAAACCGGCCACGTAATTTATAAATTTTTTATCATCACCCTTTATATTTGTGTATGCGTATATATAAATAAGGGTATGAATCAAATAAAAAACCGTAGCATTGTTTTACATATACGTCACATATAGGTTACGTATACGTAACCGTTTTTCATTCGACATAGTGTTTACATATACGTAAAAATCTTCATTCTCGTATTTATGTTCAACATATATGTAACAAAAGCTTAAATAACCTTTTAACAATTAAAATAACAAAAAAATTATGAATTATGTTATTGATTTCCGTGGTTTTTTTTAGTTTTCATATAGTCGAATTTTAAAATATATCAAAAATCACAAATTCAAAATTTGATACGCTATCAAATTATGAATCATATCAAATTCAAATTTGAAAATTTGAATCGAAATTTGAATTAGTGATTTCTGTACCAAATCGAATTTCGAGTTTTTTTGAGACCGACTAGGATATTGAACACCTCCAGCCAAGGTAATTATTGTTTCGTATATATTTGCCACTTGTAATGGAACCCATATAGCATTATGTGTATCTGTATGGTTTGCAAGTTTGTAACATAAAAATGCATTTTAACAACTATTGTTTCAACCCATGACCTAATGGTTTAGGGGTATAATATTTACCTCACAAAAGTGATATGTGTTAAATCTTTGCACGTCCAATGTTAGGTGGAACTTTATTGGTGTAAAAATAAATTGTTGTTTACAGAGAAACAACCATTGTTCCAAAATTGCACATAAACCATTGTTTGGAAAGACTTCAAGTTAGCCAGAAACCATCTAGAATTACATACAAAAGGCACCACATGACAACTACATAGCTAATTACATAAACCAAATTAAAATCACAACAAAAAGTTTCATACAAAAGACACCACATTACAACTACCTAATTGCATGCACCAAGTTGCATAAAACAAAGCATGTACCAAATTGCAATCACATGGCATAAAACTAATTGCATTAACATGACAAATCAAATTAAAAAAACGCACTGCAGTCACATGACAATATGACATACATATATCATTAACTAAAGTGCATTGGCATACAATAAACTTCTTCATTATGACGGTCAAACAAATGGAAATTGTTTAACTTGTATTTAGTTTGAAATGTATATCCTTCTGTTCTAATAAAAGGGTAACTAATATTGACACATGACATCATCATAATACTCCTCATCAAAATTTTCTCGTTTTTCTCTCCTATTAAATAACTACATTAATTACTAACAACTTTATTTAATTCTTTTTTATATTAAAAATAATATAAATAAATTAAGAATAACATCCTTTTATTAATGTTATTCTAAGGAAACAATTTTTTATAAAAAAATAAGTTTTTCTAAAACATCATACATTTTTAAAAATACAAAATATTTTAAAAATAGTTTTCTAAAAAGTAAAAATTTTATAGACCAAAAATATTTAAAATTGAAAATTATAGCAAGAAAGTTTTTATAGATGGCATTCTTTTAAAACGGTTTGCTTTGAAACAAAATGTTAAATTTATTTTTAGGAAAAACAAAGAAAAAATTTAAAAACAAAAGTTTAAAAAGTTGATATCATTGTTTATTACTTATAGTTCGTACACATACGTAACTTCATTTGTAATTTATCTTAGAATATTTTTTATAGTTAATAAATTTTATTTCATTTAATATTTTATTTATTCAACCCTTGTAATACACGGGTTTACTAAAACTAGTATTATTCGTATAACTTGAACCCAAAACTATAGTTACCTTTTATCCTTTATCCACCTCATTGGAATCCTTTTATGTTTTCAATTAGAGTCCATAACTAAAGTTTTTAAAAAGATTAATTAATGGAGCAGAGAGATATGATTTCAATATCTAAGTGACTAAGTCCGTGCGCCATGATCCTTACTAGATACTAAATGATTAGCGTTAAATATTTTTTATTCATCAATAAATGAAATTAAAAACGTTTTTAGTTTTCGTGTAATCTTATGGTACCTAAATCACTCTTTATCATATGTAATACTTAATAACCATATTGTCACATGGTATATCCTGTTAAGTAAACTTTTTATAAATTTTATGAAACCATATTAAAAAATGACACAAGCTATTTCATAATGTACGCTTTCAAAATCAAACTACTAATGTGACTCTAAGTCTATATTTTGATGGAAACTAACAAGGTAAAAACACTTACAACAACAATAGCAAGTAACAACAAGAATAATTTCACAACATTTAGTGAATATGTCACAACATTAGTGAATATGTCACAAGAACACTAAAATCAACAAGTAGCTTCATTGCCTGTCATAAGAGATCAAACAAGTATATGCATTAAAATAAAAACACTTATAAGAAAAAGAAAAAAGAAACGCAAATTAAACATCATTATGCCAAAGGTTAAAATGAAATCAAAGGATGCTAAGCACATACATGATCACGAATTCAGAAAGAAGAACGAACACACAATGAAGGAAATATGAGAGTAAAGAAAACAAAAGAAAGCGGATCATAGAGAGAAATAAGATTGACAAAAATCTTTTTAACTCTCAAATTCTTATTCTTAATGAATCATTAAATCAGTACTTTAGTATATTAGTAGAAATTAGCATTTAGTATTTTTTTTGGTAGGTAGAGAATTTCATTAACTATAAAACCCACTCTACTAAGGGGCTGTATGGTAATTTTTGAATAATTAGGTGTTGAACCAATAAGATGTCTGAACCATTAAGTGTTGAACCATTAAGATATCTGAATCATTAAAAGCTAGTATATCGCTTAACTATTCAAAAGAAAATGTCTGACCAATTCAGATAAGAGGTCTTAACCATTCAGCATTAGTATAATGTTTAACCATTCAGACATTTGTTCGCGAAACAAACTGTAACCTTTCGTGTTTTCGTTAATTAATAGTTAACCCTGTTATGTTCTTATAAGGACCATTTATGTCATTTAAGAAACTATATGGGTTATTTATGAATGTTCCTCTTATTGTGCATTAATTCATTAATTTAAGAGTTAATAATTTGTTTTTACTATACTAAACATAATAATAATAGTCAAAATAAAATAAAAATAATAATAATAATAGAAATAATAATTTGTAAAAGTTAACTAATTAATAAGTTAGAATAATGTTTAAAAACTTAAAGTTTAATTAAGTTGAGGGGGCCTTTGTGATAAATTTGAAAGTTTTAAGCATAAAATAATAAAAATTAAAACTGCAGGGACCAAATGTGTAACTTTTTAATAAATCAACCCAAAGCCCCCCCTCACCGTCGACCTCACTCCGGCCACCCTCGGCCGACTTCCGGCGAAGTCCAAACGCGAGTAAAACGCGTAAAATCGAACCCCGATCGTTTCTAACCGTTTGGTGGGCGTGATTCGAACTCATTGAAGGACTTTAATTGGGTTTTAACGGCGGTTAAGAGAGTATTCTAACTCGAGTAACCGCCGATCATCAAACACCCAACGTTCGGGAATTAAAACCCAATAATAATCCAATTAATTGAACCTAAACGACCGTATAACTAAACCTAAGTTGCTATCAATCTCAATTTCACCTGAAACTCACACGAACATCACATTCGATCATCCTCTTCATCGCGACCTGCAACCGTAGTGTTCTTCAACCCTCGGTCGTTCTTAAGTGACATTGATAAAGGGCTTTCAATCATCGAGACCAGTAGAAGCTTTCTGTGCAACGAATTTGATTATTAACATCATTTGCAACCTGAACCAATCTCGACATAGCCACGACTTGTTCTTCGTCTTGCTCATCATCGATTCGAATTCTATTCGGGTAAATATACATATTATCATGTTCGTATGATCATTACAAACAAAAGCCCTAAGTTTAATTCGGCTGAAACATACGAATTATCGATCAATTGATGAAATCCGAAGTTAGGGTTCATGGGATTTGGGGGTTTAGAGTAGTTAATGCTTTTAACAATTAAAAACCACTTTCTGTCAGGCATAGGCGCCCTAGCCTAATGGTAAACCACTCCCATGTCATCCTTGAGGTCCCGGGTTCGAACCCGGGCAACCTCAAACATTTTTAAGGCTTTTCAGCCTTTAAATAAATTATGGAAAATTTTTAATAATTATAAAAATTATTCTTGTAAACTTTAAATATTTTTAAGGACATCAAATTATTTTCTGTAAATTTGTTACTTTAATATTTTTTATAAAATATTTTTAACACATGTTATACTTAGTTTATTTTTATAAAAATAAACTTTAAGTAATAGTTTAAATCACTAAATTATTATTGGTTAACACGTTACCTTTAATAATAGTTTAATCATGATAATTATAAAATTTATTTACATTTTATAATTTAACTTTACAAATTATTATAAATGATTTTATTTCCTCTCCATATTAAATTACCTAAATTGTATTTTTCTTTCATTGGATTAAAATATATATATATATATATATATATATATATATATATATATATATATATATATATATATGATTTTCATAGTTAACCTTATTTGTAAAAACCCCAAATTCTTATTGAAACCCTAGTTCACGTTTAATCGTTAATATTACCTCTAATCTTAACCTTGAAATATATACGTTAGGTAACTTGAAAAAAGAATCGTTGGAGCACCGTTTATTTCTTGTTATCATCCTATATATATATATATATATATATATATATATATATATATATATATATATATATCATGTGAGTTTTTCCATGCCCCTTTTTTACTTTATTTCACACCTTTTGGGGTGAAACATGTTAACTTTATAAACTTGCACTTGTAAACATCTTGATACTTGTAAACGCACATGCAATTCATCTTTACTTTTTTTCATGGTTATTTGTAATATTGTGAGCCTTATATGATGAACATTATATGTTGACAATCATTAACTATTGCTAGCCTGGCGACGTCATAGATCTATGGGCCTGACAAGCCTATTTGGTGCTAAAGCCGAGGTATTGCCGGCTCCTAGTGTCGTATTCTTGAACACTATGGGAACCGAGTACACTTAGCTAATCGTTTAATATTGTAAACTTGTAATCTGTCAAGGTTTGATTGTAGCTATATGTTATCTATAAACTTGCTTTATTCGTAACCATTGACATGAATTGCTACTTGTAAATTTTTATAAATATATGTATGCTTAACCCATGAAAACTCACCAACTTTCAAAGTTGACCCTTTATTTTTAACATGTTTCAGGAAATGCACAAGGTTGATGATTATCTTTTGAAGCATGCTTACATCTAGTATTTGGACCTAGGAAAATAAATAATATATCTCGAAACTTGGAAACTGGAACATTTGTTATCTTTATTTCGTTGAGACTCTTGGATGTAATGTTTATTTAATCTTATGATAATCATATTTACAATTAATGGTAGCGTTATATGGCTGTGAACAATCTTAACCCTCACATCTCGACGTTTCCGCCCTTAAGGTTGGGGTGTGACACAAACAGTCTGAACCATTAAATGCTGAACCATTCAAACATCTAGACCATTAAAAGACTGAAACAAACAGTCCCTAAGTCACTAGAGAGCAGAGTACACAAGAGAGTAGGGTACACAACCAAAAGAAATGAACAAAGGATAAATCAGTAAATTGGCACATAACAGAAACCAAAGAAATGAGTAAAATAAGAAATGTAATAGTTACACCTGAAGTCTAAAGAATAAAAGATGATATTACGATAATTAAGTGAGAGGGATTCGTCCTGTTTTTTCACATCTTTTTCCGGGTGACGGTGACATTAACGCTATTAGTACTTAGAGAAATAATTGTGACTTTGTGACGTGTGAGAGGAATCAATCATTAAGTTGATTATTACAATTTACTTTTCGAGACCTCATAAATCATGTTATGTGACCTCATAAATCATGTTATGTGCTAGTGAGAAACTAAATAGGTGAGTGTCGTACTTGATCTATAATCGAGAAGGTCTTGAGATTCCTAAAACCTTAGGGCTCAAGACCAATTTTATGTTATTTGGTAAGTGGGTTATATTAAAATGTGTTAATAGTAAAAACAATTTGTTTTGGTTCAGGGCCTAACTAAATTTCGTGTACCCTTAACCCTGATTCTAACAATAAACTTAAACACTATTATTGAAGAGAGAAGAATGAAGATATGTAATATTATTGATCTTCGGCCAATGACCTCTTGTGAAGTGAAGTGAAGAAGAAGAAGAACAACAAGAATTAAAAAGATAAAAGAAAAATATAAAAGACATAGAGAGTTGAGCAACATTACAACTAGGGGTACCCAAAAGTATTCAAACCCGAAACCAACCTGAATTATCCAAAATCCCAAACTCCAAAATAAACACAAATTTTATCCGAATGAATTTTTAATATAATTATTAAATAATATATGTATTTTAAAATTCCGATATCCATTTGTATACGTATCCGAATCTGAAAATTATGATATACGAATTTAAACAACTCTAATAACAATACACCCCAATAAGAGAAGTTAGGTTGTACTTTTGTGTTAAACGTGTTGCAAGGAAAATTGACACAAATAATAGATTATTGGCTAGTTGTTTAATGAATTTTAATTATTTATTAGTTTATTTAGTGTATAATGAAATGAGCCATTTTTCGTTTACGTATTACACGAATTCAAACATGACAAGAAATTAAAATTTATGTTATAGACCAAGCATGACTCGTATAGTCATTATGTGTACACTTGGTTAGCTCTAATGATTTAAATTCTTTTACATATGTACACCCGCCCAAAGAGACAAAAATATGTACAAACGCTTATGCATATTATAAACTACACTCGTTTCTCTTTTACCTTTAAGATTTGACATGATATAGTTGATTTTGTTTTGAAATAAAATACCCTTTTAAACATTTAAAAATAAAAGTTCCACATATAAATCTGTAACTAGACAGTCCATTTAGCTAAATGTGTGTAATGCAACTAAGACGAACATTCTATTACCGTTTAGCTCTACACTCATTTCTCTTATATCTTTAATATTTGACATGATTTAATCGAATTATGTTTTGAAATAAAGCACCCTTTAAACATTTAAAAATAAAAGTTCCACCTATAAGATCTGTAACAAAACCGTCGATTTGTTTAAATGTGTATCATGCAACTAAGACGAACATTGAACTCCCATTTAGCTATAAACGTGTGTCATGAAACTAATACATTCAACTCGTGAAAACCATGTTAGGTTACTATCACATTTTCGATAGGGTGTGAAAACGTCAAATATAGCCGCTATGGAGGGTTCTTTTCATTTAATGTTGATGACAATATTATTATAGTTTTAACTTAGACCTCTAATTACTTTTTAGTGTTAGGGTAATGTGGTCCATTCAATTAATATTTGACGGACTATAAGGCTGGGTTGCTTTCTAAGTTATTACTTCTTATTAATGTGTCTTATCTTGTTCCGATTAAAATCTCTTATCTGGATCAAGGATTTTTTATATAATTTTCTATAATATTAGACATGATCCCTTGAAATAATATCCCAAAAAAGTTTAATCCGCCCCCAAAAATCCATAGGTTCCGGGGTGGTGTTCCCACTCCGGAAATCCCCCCACCCTTCCACGGGATTGACACCGTGTGGCCTTAGACCACTAGGTTATGCTTACATTGTGATATATAACTTCCAATTAAGTTACAATAATAATCGATATAAATACACAAATAAATAAGAGTAAAATGTCTTTTTGATCCATGTGTTTTCATAAAAATTATCATTTGAAAGTTTTAAATTTTACCATTTGCATTCAAAGGTTTTGTAAAAATTATCATTTGAATTCAATTAGTTACATCTAATTAACACTACTAATTTTTTCATTAACCTTCTTACATTAGAGGTACTTTAGTCAAAACATGTAGAAAATAAAAAACCAGCCAAACATGAGCGGTTTTATAAGTTCAGTCTCTTTTATAGCCACCATTACGATTTGAATTCACTTGTTACATAAAACAAAATATAATGATAAATACCTAAAATTGACTTATTTTTAACTTTATAAAAAATACATCACAAAATATATAAATAAACAAACAAGTCATATGACACAAGCCTTCTGAATCATATCATAAATTATTATAAAGTAAAAGAATAATAAACAGTGACATTAAAAGTACCCAAATAATAATAAAAAGCAACAATCATCATAATCACAATTAAACTTTAAACTAAAGAACTCCTATGATTTAACAAAACGGACAAAAGTAACATGTCTATTAAACCAAAAGACATTAACAAAACAAAATAACTAAATAATTCTGTGTCGTCAATTAATATTGAAATTACTAAAAAAGACAGAATACATAAAACCCCTCACGTGGGGCTAGTTTTTTATTTTGTTATTGTTTTGACTAAAATACCTTTAATGTAGGAAACTTAACGGAAAAATATAACAATGTTAATTAGGTATAGTCAAATGAATTCAAATGAAATTTTAATAAAATATTTGAATGCATATAATAAAATTTAAACTTTTAAATTCAAATGACAATTTTAATAAAACAGGATAAAAAAGACACTTTACTCAAGTTAAGCTGGTGCAATGTATACTATGTTATTTTTCATTTGATGGAGAGAAAGAAAAATGATATAACCAACGCTATTAGAAAACTGCTCTGTTTGCTACGCAATTTTGCGACGCCAAATTTTGTGTCGTAATTTCCGATACAATTGTGACACATATCCTACAAAAGCTAAAACCTTACATTTCCATTAAACTTTCGACAAGAAAGCGACAAAACTTTATAACCTTCAACTTTCGTCACCAATGCGTAGAAAAATTGAGACACAATACCGACCCAAGTTAATTAAAGTCGAATTATTCAGCGACTTCGTCGCAAATGGGTAGTAAAACAAAATTAATAATGCTACACTTGGTATTCTTGTGTTATTATTAACTCTATTTTGTTTGTTTTCTATCGTTAAATTGCGTCACAAATACGTAACAAGATTTGCTACAAGTTTGCAACGCTATATATTTATTTATCATTTTTATCATGTTATTATTATTTTTGTTCTTTATTTTCATATATATATATATATATATATATATTTATATATATATATATATATATATATATATATATATATATATATATTTGCACGAAAATTTAAGGCAATGATTCGCAAAGGGTCCCCTGCCATCTGCTATATAAACTTAACTTTCAATTTTAAATATTGTTTTGAAATTTTGGATTAAAGTTTTATTACACTTTAATTATGTAAAACACGAATCCCTTTTATATATAGTCCCTAATTCTTTCTTAAAAATGAAATCAAGCTCAATTACCATGTATACATGTTTTCTAAAATAATCCAACGATTTTATTTTTGTGACCTCTCGTGTAATTGTTAAGTTGTTGTTAATTCTGTTATTTCTTGTAAGAGCTTGTTTTGTCATTAATACAAGTACGAGGGCCCATTTGTAAAATTTATTAATCTTGATTTTATTGGTATTTAAATCTTTATAACTTGTTTGTTATTAAATAAATAAGTTATAAAAAATATATAATAATAATAATAATAATAATAATAATAATAATAATAATAATAATAATAATAATAATAATAATAATAATGATAATAATAATAAAACAAATTAAGCATTTATAAAGTTTGTGCTTAAAATAATAAAATTTAAAACTCCAGAGATTAAACTGTAAATTCGTTTTAAATTAGAACTTAAACTTTGGGTTAGTAATGTAAACTCATAAAGCACAGGGACCAAAATATAAATTTTTTTTATTCAAAATCCCAAACACTCGATTTCCCGGTGAACCTCCGGCGGGGCTCCTGCCGAGCTCCGGCCACCCCCGAAACGCCCGAAATACCCCAAATTTAACCGAATTAAATCCTCCATTTCAATCACAAGTCAGTTTCGAACCTCACCATGTAGTTAATTCGAATTTTAAGTGTCGGTTTCATCCTTCTCAGCCGAAACCGAAGCTAATCAAATCGTGGGTTTCAACGGCTTGAAACCGACACATTCAAGTGAAATTAAGTGAGGGGTAATCATTCTAAGAACGTTTCTAAGCTAAACACACCTCTATTTTCACCTGAAATCGACAAAATTATCAAAGAGCACACTCACGAACATCGAACCTGCAACTTAATCGAATTCCAACATACGGGCATCATAAGCAACGATTGATAGAGGGCTTTTGATCTTATACAATAGACGAAGCTTCTGGTACATCGAATTTGGTTATAATCGACATTAACCTCCGGAACTGAAGTCACCCCAGTCGCGACCTTGTTCGAATCTGTTTCAACTCATCCTACACCAAATCAGGTAATTAAACTGGGGATTAAGTTCGTTCTTACATGGGGAACAAAAGCCCTAACTTTAATTTCGGTATCGAACTCGTTTTGCGGATCAATTGGTTCGAATTTGGAAATTAGGGTTCATGTAAATTGGGGAAGCTTTTGAGCTATAGTTTTTAACATTTTATCCACGAAATTAAACACAAACCAGGGCTTTGGCCCAGTAGTTTAAGTGTGGGGAGGTGTGACTAGGGACCCGGGTTCGAACCCGAGTCCCAGCTTTTATTTTAAAAAGGTGTTTTAATGTTTTTTTTTAGGCAGAAAATATTTTGTATTAATATTAATTATATAAAAACCATTTCTACTCAAAAACCAAATAAAATTAATTTCTTTTAAATTTTCTTACAAATTCAATTAATAAATCCTTATTCTTTTATTTTAAAAATTATAAAAATTGTTATAAAATATAAATTATTATTAATTTTAAATTGTAATGAATCTCCTTTAATTTTCAAGAAATTCAATTTGATAAATTCTTCATTTTAGTTTATTTTATAAAATATATTTACAAATTTAATTATATATATTTAAAAGTAAATAAATATATATACGTACTTATTTAAATTATGCATCTATTGTGAATAGTTTTAATCAATTAAATCTACAAATTTACTATGTTAACAAATAGTAAATAATAATTCTTTGATAATAAAAGTTAACTTTTTATTCTATCACAAAATTCTTATTTAATCATTTAAATATTAAAATATATCTATTTTAGAATTTAAAATCGTGGACTAAGCGATATAAAAATAACATCGTTATAATATTACATTGCTATCCAAAAAAATCCCAAATTTAAATCGTGAATTCCCGCATACCGTTAACATTATAATAATCGTTGTTAACTTATGACGTCATTCATTTAGGTTGAACCTTATCAAATCGTCGGCATTTAATACAAGACATCTTATATATTTATCTTTATAAGTCATGTGAGTTTTTCATACCCCATTTTATATTATTTCACACTTTTGGGGTGAAACATGTTAACCTTACTATAAACACACTTGTAAATACATTTTACTCTTGTAACACTTGTGCAATTCATCTTATTTTGTCATGGTTATTTGGACTTTTGTAATTATCATGCGATAATACTTGTAAGATACAATCATTAACTATTGCTAGCCTAGCGACGTCATAGATGTATGGGCCTGACAAGCCTATTTGGTGCTAAAGCCGAGGTATTGCCGGCTCCTAGTGACGTATTCTTGATCACTATGGGAACCAAGTACACTTAGCTAATCGTATAACTATGTTGTGGTCATATTTGTTGAGGTTTGATTGTTACATTTGGTTATCCATTTATTATTACATTATTTTATAACCTATGACATGAATTGCCAACTTATTGTTTATATATATATATATATATGAGTGTTAAATCTATGGGAAACTCACCAACATTATATGTTGACATTATTTTTAACATGTTTCAGGAAATTATTCCGCTTAATTGCTCATGAAGACTTGAACACATCTAGAATTGGACCTAGAGAATAATAAAAATGACATATTTTGTCACATGATGCTATTTGAATTCTTGTTATATTGGTTGTTTGAAACTCATGCTTTACATTTATGTATTTTTATGAAACTTGAAATTTAATAATATTTACACTTTGAAATAGTGTTGTGTGGCATGAACAATCTTAACCTTCACATCTCAACGTTTCCGCCGTTAAGGTTGGGGTGTGACAATTTTTACTTTAAATTATAATTTTAGAAGAAAGGCAAGATAAACTAATAAAACATATAATTATGTTATTTTATTATACAAGCATTGTTACTTCCTGTAATATTAACAAGAATTACACGTATACCTTAAAAGATTTATCTATACTATATAATTAATATATAAATAAGGGCACACGTGAAGATTTTTGGCGAAATCTAAATTTTTGTTTCATGTCTCACTTGTCCTATTAAATAATAATTTTAAATAATTTAATTAAACAATATAAATATTATTTTTCTAATATTTTATTAAAAGTTACTCAATAATAAGATTTCATTTATATATATATTATCTTGAAATATAGTTTATAATTGTTATCTTCTTTATCTTTTATGTATAATATCTTAAATATTTATTATTTTTTATTTCACCAATGATTGATATCTAACATACAAATCATTTATTGAAACTAATGGTTTTAATATGTTGGATTCAATTCACACATATAATTCATGTGTTTTTAACCCGTCATCAAGAAAATTATGCATAATATCTAAACAGGCTATAACTCAATGACCGGCACAAGTAGTGAAGGGTAAAAAGACAAGAAATGTGATGTGCATGTATATTATGTTGCATAATATGATCTTAGAAGATGATACTTATCGACATACATAATAGATCGTCCGACCAATGAAGTTGTTTACGATGTATCTTTTGGGAGTTGCGGGATAAATATACACATTGTGGACTCCAATAAGATTATATGAGACACATTGCAAATCTAATAAACGTGAACGTCCTAGATTCGGATGACGGCAAGTTAAATTCTAATTTTAATTTTTAATATTAATGTAACTATTTATTTTTAAGGAAAGTTAGGTTTTCTTATTTTAATGTTTTTAATATATATATATATAATAAGTAACACTACTTAAAAAAGAATTATAAACTTCACTGTAAAATTGTATTGAAAAATTAATAATAAAGTAGGTTAATGTGAAATTTTAAAGTTTTTAGAAGTAATTTGAATTGTTCTTTCTAAAATAAATAAAGATAGCTAAATCTATCATTTCAATTATTAATATAACATCCCGAGTTTCAGGGTCAAATGTAATAGTTTAAATAAAAGAAATAGGAACTTTACATTTTGTATATTGTTAAACAAGTAAGTAACGAATGAAATGACTATTTTAAATTTAAAGTTTTAGACGAGTTTTAGTGTTGTAAGAGACCATTTAGATATATATAAATATAATAATATATTATATTTAAACGCGCTCCGCTTTTAACGAAACTTGGGTCGACTCGTAGAGAAAAATAAGCTCGTCTCAACGGCATATTTGAAATTTTATAAGACGTTATATTTAAAAAGTTATAAGAGAAAAATAAAGTAAGCATCTAAATTAATTATAATGATATAATAAGAATATTATTAAAATGATAATTAAGCTAGCAAACAGGCACGTCAATTTTGCCTCCCACATCACCTGCTTAACTTTTTCACCTGCTTGCGTGCTTTCTTATAAATAGAGACCTTAAGGATGAATTTAAATTATAAGTATTTTTTTTGAAAAGTTCTAATATAAAGAGAATCCCGAGTAATCGATACCCCATTGGGTATTGTTATTAGTCGTTTTTAGAGCTCGTGTAGGAGCGCGAGTTGGGGAGACTATACATCAAATTGCCGTAGATAGTTTTATAATTATGTCAAGTTATTTATAATTTGTTTTCGCTAAAGACTATAATTTGTTTTAGTACTATACATCAGGACGCATCCAAGTCCTTGAATAGACGCATCGCAGTAGACTGCGAAGTCGTCACTACCATCCGGTAACGCTAATATTGGTACGCTACACAATTTATGTTTCAGCAACTGAAAAGCAGTTTCCTGATTCTCACCCCATTTGTATGTTGTTCCCTTGTGAGTCAAGGCTGTGAGAGGTTGTGCAATCTTAGAGAATCCTTCAATGAATCGCCGATAATATCCCGCTAATCCAAGGAATTGTCGTATCTCACTTGGTGTCTTAGGAACAGACCAATTCTTTATCGCTTCTATCTTAGCAGGATCAACATGTATTCCCTTCTCGTTGACAATATGACCCAAGAATTATACCTCACGTATCCAGAAATCACACTTAGAAAACTTTGCATACAGTTGTTCCTCTCTAAGTAATTCCAAGATCAGACGTAAGTGCTCTCCATGTTCTTCCTCAGTCCTTGAGTATATCAGTATGTCATCAATAAAGACGATAACAAACTGATCAAGATAGGGTTTGCACACGCGATTCATGAGGTCCATGAATACTGCTGGTGCATTCGTCAACCCAAATGGCATGACCAAAAATTCATAATGACCATATCGTGTACGGAAAGCAGTTTTCAAAATGTCCTCTTCTCGAACTCTCAGCTGATGATACCCAGACCTCAGGTCAATCTTGGAGTAATAGCTTGATCCTTGCAGTTGATCAAATAAATCATCGATACGAGATAAGGGATATCTATTCTTGATAGTAACCTTGTTTAGTTCCCTATAGTCAATGCACATTCGAAATGTACCATCCTTCTTCTTCACAAATAGAACTGGCGCTCCCTAGGGCGACGAACTCGGTCGGATGAACCCTTTATCCAACAACTCTTGTAGTTGGGCAGATAATTCCTGCAGTTCGTTCAGAGCTAACCGGTACGGTGCTCTCGCAATTGGAGCGGCTCCTGGAGTCAACTCAATCTAGAATTCAACCTGCAATGAGGCGGTAATCCAGGCAGGTCTTCCGGAAACACCTCAGGAAACTCACAAACTACGGGAATATCCTCTATCTTCTTTTCCTCAGTCTGTTTATCTGTGACGAGTGCCAATATGGCTAGTCGACCCTTTCGTAACAACTTTTGTGCCTTCATGAACGAAATGATGCCTATCACCGCACCACTCCTATCACCTCTGACCGTAAGGACTTCTTCACCAAGGGGAATCCGTATGATCTTCTCGTGGCATATGACTTCCGCTTGTCTATCGGAAAGCCAATCCATGCCTACTACCACATCAAAGCTTCCTAACGTAACAGGCATGAGATCTATGGTGAATGTATGACCAGCAAGCTCTATCTTGCATTCTCTAAGAATATGCGTTACGTGAATCTGTGTGCCGTTAGCTAACTCTACGGTGTATTTAGATTCTAAGGCTGAGGGCATATCACTTAAAAGACTACAGAACCTAGTGGACACGAAACTTCTATCGGCTCCGGTATCGAATAATACGGTAGCAAAACAACCATTAACCGAAAATTTACCAGTTACTGTTGTAGGGTCGTTTAGAGCCTCATCTGAGCCAATGACGAAGGCTCTTCCTTTGGCTCCATTATTGTTTCCACCATTGTTGTTTCCATTACCAT
Source organism: Flaveria sonorensis (assembly GCA_025506505.1). Classification (NCBI taxonomy): domain Eukaryota; kingdom Viridiplantae; phylum Streptophyta; class Magnoliopsida; order Asterales; family Asteraceae; genus Flaveria; species Flaveria sonorensis. The sequence continues at coordinate 7,836,478 of CM046429.1, forward strand.
TGTTGTTATTGTTGTTGCCATTGTTATTGTTGTTGTTGTTTCCATTGTTGTTGTTACCATTACCATTCCTCTTAAGCTGGGGACAGTTGCATTTGTAATGGCCTTCTTTTCCGCATTCAAAACAACCTTTCGGAGTTTCTTGTGATTGTTGAGGCTTCTTCATCAGTTCACCCCGACAGTCTTTGGCTGCATGACCAATCTTCCCACAACGTTGACACTTGAAGTTATCACATCGACCCACATGGTGGTAGTTACACCGGTTGCACTTCGGCAGTCTTCCACCATACCCACCGGGTCCTTGATTTGAGTGAGTCGCCTGGTTGAAGCTTCGGTTGTTATCGAACTTCCGTTGCTGTTGCTGACTTTGCTGCTGTTGCTGAGGTTGAGATTGGCTGCTGGATGACGATCCCTTGTTGCTTGAACCATCCCACTTGCGTTTCTGGTCGGGCACGCTTGCAACCGCACCCCGTTTAGGTAACCGACCTTGCTCAACTGCCTGGTCAGTCAGCCTGTGGGCGGTTCGGATAGCTTGTTGTATGGTAGTGGGGTTAGAAGCAGTTACCATACTTTGAATTTCAGGCACCAATCCCCGTATATAATGATCCACCCTCTTGTGCATTTCATTCACCATCCCTGGGCATAAAGTGGCTAACTCATGAGTACGAGTCGTGTAGGCTTCAATTTTTGAGCCTTGCATTTTGAGTTGCCAGAACTCAATCTCCAGTTTCTGCACTTCATTCCGGGGGCAATATTCTTCAGTCATGATTTCTTTGAATTCATCCCAAGGTAGTTCATTGGCCATGGCTTGACCCAGCATTTGTACCTGGGCATTCCACCAGGAAAGTGCTGCGCCTTCCAATGTCCCGGTGGCATACTTCACCTGATCAGCAGGCGGGCAGTTGCATTTCGCGAAGACAGACTCTGTCTTCTCAAACCACCTTACAAGCCCTACAGCTCCTTTCGTCCCGCTGTAGGTATGGGGTTTACAGTCCATGAAAGACTTGTAGGTGCATGGTGGTGGTCCTGTTTTGACAACCCAAACATTAGTCAGATATCCTAGACAAATAACTAGGATAATCAGTTTAACCTCTTGTTATCATTTACCTGCTGGTTGTCCCGGTTGGGCAGCAGCCACTGCCGCCTGAACATGTTCGTTAATTAATGCCGCCAATTCCGCAGGCGTCATGTTTATGGCTCCGGCTCCACGGCCTCCGGCGCCACGTCCACGACCACGCCCACGTCCTCGTCCACGTGCGTCCATATTTCACTTTAAAATTCACAATTACAATAATGAGTAACATCCAACACATTAATCTCATCAAGGTACAGTAAACAATAAGAAATAATGCATTCACCACAACCACAACATTTATAACAGAAATAATAATCAAAGATAAATAATTTGCAATTGAGTCACAAAATATTCCATCAATGTCAAAATTTAAGTTTGTCAGTTGGGTGGGAAACAACCCTTCCCACATAGGTTTCAAAGAAAAGAAACACTACATAGTCCAAGTCATTTAAAAGGTAGGATCAGTCCAGTACGTCAGATCCGTCACTGTCCTCATCCATCTCTACTGGTTCTTCTTCGGGGGCTTCCTCGGGTTCTTCTTCTGGGTCTTCCTCATCAGGGTCCACCAAAGGTGCAGGAGCTTCAGCAATCTGAAGTGCTGCTAGCTGTGCCTCTAACTCAGCAAACCTATTATCGATCTCCATATTATGGTGATCCTGTGCGTCCATGCGCTCACTAAGTGCTACCACGTTGCCTGCCAGAGTATGATGTCCACCAATGGCCATCGAAAGTCGCTCCTGAAGCGTATCTACCTGGTAACGTAGCTGACGCATCTCAGATCGTAATGCAGAGTTCTCATCAGTGAGTCCTCTAATTCGCTGTCGCTCTGTGTCCAGTGTGGCTACCAAAGCTGCAAATGCCTGCTCCAGAGGGATGCTCAAGGTAGGAAGTGTAGGCAAAGTAGAGGCGATCGATGACCTAGTCCTAGGTCGTGTAGGTGCTACTGGTGGTACACGCTCTCTATATGCCATACGGTTTATGTAAGTGGGGTAGAAATCCCAGTTACGCGGAGGATCGAGCTCAGGAGGTATGAAAGGCTGATCCCAGTCTATCTCGCTAGGAGGATAAGGATGTCGTGGCCAGTTAAATCCCCTATCCGGTACGGGAGAAGTAGGAGGTGACTCAGATCGTGCAGGTCTCTTGCCCAAGTTTCTGGACGACGATGCCATGCTGCGAAGTACGTGTTGCGTATGCCAATGAGTATACAGTAAGGATAGTAAGCGATAAGTAACTAACAACTGTGCGGTTATAGTCTAGTGTGTGTATGCAACCTAGTTCCCTATAACCAATGGCTCTGATACCAATCTGTCACACCCTCTAAATCCGCGTGCGGGGTTTTACCGCGAGGCGCGTGACATACCAGGATCTCAGTCATTAGTTACCAAGAACGACTCTATATGATTAATAAACAAAACCAGAGTTAACGTTTAAAATACTGCGGAAGCGTTTTTAAAACTAGAAAACCCAAAACAAGTAGTATGTAAAGAGAATGCGCAAAACATACGCGCCCCAAACACAAATGTTTAATATGAAAATAATCCCAAATTTGTAAACAAGCAAATGTAGACAACTCAACAATGCTGACGTGCGTGCTCCTAGGCAACTGGCAACCTTAACCTGAGAATAGCATACTAAACAAGTCAACACATGGTTGGTGAGTTCAAGAGTTTGCGTTAAAATATAAACCAATCAACAGTTTCCAGAGCATAAGTAGTGTATTGCAATAGATAGCTAGTCTATTAACATAAAAATATTAATCATAGTGATTTCGCGATCGAAGCTGACTGTGTTACGTTTGTTGCCTCCCGTCACGACTTACCAGGTCGTGACGAATATGTGTTAGGACAAAATTGCACCCGTTTGACCTCGAGTCGCACAGGTGGGGCTCGTCAGACCCAGTAGTACTACCCAAGATTTCCCCGCTATTCAATATTAACAATCCGAAAGTGTGAGGACTTTCCATGGTAAACAACACTATATCAATATTATACACACTCATAAATAAAAGCGTTTGTGATCAACAGTATGCTATCTCCCCCAAAAGAGATTAGGTAAAATGAGTGGGGCAAGAACTCACCTGGTATGTAAGATAATTACTAAAGAGAACTGGTGATAGGTGCAAAGACAACCTTCAAAGGTCACCTAGAATACAAGAGTACATAAGTACATGTACACAGAATCAACATGAAACCCTAAGTGCTCTACAAACCAAAGAACTCAAGGTTTTAGAAAGACAAGACACATTTGACCCAGTTGACCCGTTTGACCCGTTGGTGACATTATAGGTGATAATTCGTTAATACTAACACAACAGCATGTCATACATGATCAACATACAACTTGATTACATATAGCACATCATTAACCACATGTACTACCTAGATCATCATACAACCAATTATCATACAAGTCATGCGAATCACAACAGGCCAAAATAGATAACAAACCAAATCAACATCCCTATAGCCTAAACAACACATTTCATCACCTTAGAAATCATCCATGAACACACTAGCATGATCCTAATATCCCAAACATGCTCAAATCATCCAATTCAAGGATTTGCACAATTAAAGTTTCCCTTTTGGGAAAGTTCATCCCAAATTCATCAAACTCACACTACATTCATGAATTCATCAATTATATACCAATCAAGTCCATGACAACATCTAAACATGATCAACCACACCTAATCATCATGATCATCAACATTCAACACCAAAAGTTACTATTTTTAGCAATGTATGAACTATATGACATCTTCTTGATTTTAAATTGTTCATATCATCAACTTAGCATCTAATCATCATCACAAACACATCCATAACATTCATACATCATCCAATCATCAATTCATGCAAAATAAAGTTACTATTATTAGTAACCTATGAACAATGTATCAAAATCGTAGCTTTCTTGCATAATCGACGTTAACTAGCATATATACAATCCAACTAACATCATTACAACATCAAACAACAACATTCAACATCCAATTTGATCCAAATTCGCCTCAAACTCACGGCCAAGATAATCATATGAACAAACAACCAAAATCCAAACTTTCTTGCATAATCAACGTTAATTAACATGTAATCTATCTAACAAACACATTAACATCAACAAACAAGCAACATTCGGCCTCCAATTCATCCAAATCGCAAATAACTTTCGGCTAGAACAAAATACATGAAAGAAACACGAAATTAACCTTAAAATCGCAAAGAGGAACAAGCTTTGATGCTTCTAATGTCTTCTAAGCCTTGAAATCGATCCAATCCGAGGCTTACTCACTTGTTCTTGGTCGAATTCGAAGAGGAGAGGGAGAGGGAGTGCAAGTCGCGGCCGATTAGGGTGATTAGGGTTAGAGTTTTGATTTTTATTTTATTAAATAATCCATAATTACCCTTTTAACCCTTATAATTTGTATTTTATAAAAATTAAGCTTTTTGAATAGTTTTTAAATAGTTTTTAACTACTAAACACAATTATTATTAATCACAAATAACAATCATGCATAATTCCCATTTATCACAAAACACACGAAATAAATATGCACGTTTTCACGTTACGCGATAAAATTACAGTTAACATTCAAATCACATAAGCATAACTTAATAATCACATTGTTAACTTAATTATCATCAATTTAACATTACTGATTATTGTTAAGTCACCAACGTTCAACGACAACTAGTGTGTGCTCCCGACACGTGTATGCAAGACTTAACGGAACAAACGGAGTTTGGTAACGGAAAATTACCGGATGTCACATTATCCCCATGTTGAAAGAATTTTCGTCCCGAAAATTGCGTTACATGGTGAGTGTTCCATCACTGGTCTACTGCATTGGCACAAGGAAATCGAAATCGTGTGAGTTTTGGATGAGTTGTCACATCATCCCCATGTTGAAAAAATTTCGTCCCGAAATTTAATTAGTACCTTCGCCGGCTGGCATCGTCCTTTCGAATAGCTGAGGGTACTTAAGCTTCATTTGATCTTCACGTTCCCACGTGAATTCTGGTCCACGTCTCGAGTTCCAACGAACTTTGACGATGGGTATCTTGCTTTGCTTAAGCGTTTTCACCTCACGATCCATCACTTCGACAGGTTCCTCAATGAAACGTAATTGTTCATCTACTTGAACTTCTTCCAGTGGTACGACCATCGTTTCATCCGTTAAACATTTCTTTAGATTTGAAACATGGAATACATCATGGATTCCACTCAATGAATCAGGTAAGGCTAGTCGATAAGCCACTGGACCAATTCTTTCCACTATCTCAAATGGTCCAACGTATCTCGGATTTAGCTTTCCTCGCTTACCAAACCGAACTACGCCTTTCCACGGTGAGACTTTTAATAAAACTTTGTCACCTGTCTGAAATTCCAAAGGTTTTCGTCGTTTGTCAGCATAGCTTTTCTGTCTGTCTCGCGCTGCGGCCATGCGGTTTCTTATCTGAACAATCTTCTCAGTTGTCTCGTGTACTAACTCGGGACCCGTTAATTGACTATCACCAATTTCAGCCCAGCAAACTGGTGATCTACACTTTCTCCCATACAAAGCTTCAAATGGTGCTGCCTTTATACTAGTGTGATAACTGTTGTTGTAAGAAAATTCCACCAATGGTAGGTGAACTTCCCAGTTATTCCCGAAGTCAATCACACAAGCACGTAACATGTCCTCCAAAGTCTGTATAGTACGCTCGCTTTGACCATCAGTCTGTGGATGATAAGCAGTACTCATATCCAATCGCGTACCTAAAGCTTTCTGCAACGACTGCCAGAAGTGTGATGTGAAACGAGAATCGCGATCAGAAATAATTGAGATCGGTACTCCATGCCTCGAAACGATCTCCTTCAGATAAAGTCGGGTTAACTTCTCCATCTTATCTGTTTCCTTTATCGCTAGGAAATGAGCAGATTTTGTTAATCGATCCACGATAACCCATATTGTATCACAACCCGTAGAAGTGCGAGGTAACTTAGTAATAAAATCCATTGATATTTGATCCCACTTCCACATAGGGATCTCGGGTTGTTGTAGCAGACCAGATGGTTTCTGATACTCCACTTTAACCTTCGAGCAGGTCAGACACTTACTCACATAAGTAGCTACATCTGCTTTCATGTTAGGCCACCAATAGTGCGCCTTCAAATCGTGGTACATCTTGTCAGATCCAGGATGTATAGAATACTTGGACTTATGAGCCTCACTCATGACCAAATCTCTCAGATTTCCATGTAGAGGTACCCATAGTCTATCCATAAGTAACGAATCCCATCCGCTTTTACTTCTAATTGCTTTTCCATTCCTCGTAACCCTTCTAAACTCATGTTTTCTACTTTCAAAGCTTCTGTTTGAGCCTCTCGGATTTGTTCAGGTAATTGCGTACTAATCGTTAGTTGCAGAGCTCGCACACGTCGAGGTTTAGCAGTCTCTTTTCTACTCAACGCATCAGCAACTACATTTGCTTTCCCCGGGTGGTACTTAATAGCACAATCATAGTCGTTTAACAATTCCACCCAGCGTCTTTGCCTCATGTTCAACTCCTTTTGCTCAAAGATGTGCTGAAGACTCTTGTGATCGGTGTAGATGGTGCATTTGGTACCGTACAAGTAATGTCTCCAGATCTTTAAGGCAAAAACTACCGCACCCAGTTCCAAGTCATGGGTGGTATAGTTCTTCTCATGAATCTTCAATTGTCTAGAGGCGTAAGCTATCACTTTATCCCGCTGCATCAGGACGCATCCAAGTCCTTGAATAGACGCATCGCAGTAGACTACGAAGTCGTCACTACCATCCGGTAACGCTAATATTGGTGCGCTACACAATTTATGTTTCAGCAACTGAAAAGCAGTTTCCTGATTCACCCCATTTGTATGTTGTTCCCTTGTGAGTCAAGGCTGTGAGAGGTTGTGCAATCTTAGAGAATCCTTCAATGAATCGCCGATAATATCCCGCTAATCCAAGGAATTGTCGTATCTCACTTGGTGTCTTAGGAACAGACCAATTCTTTATCGCTTCAATCTTAGCAGGATCAACATGTATTCCCTTCTCGTTGACAATATGACCCAAGAATTATACCTCACGTATCCAGAAATCACACTTAGAAAACTTTGCATACAGTTGTTCCTCTCTAAGTAATTCCAAGATCAACGTAAGTGCTCTCCATGTTCTTCCTCAGTCCTTGAGTATATCAGTATGTCATCAATAAAGACGATAACAAACTGATCAAGATAGGGTTTGCACACGCGATTCATGAGGTCCATGAATACTGCTGGTGCATTCGTCAACCCAAATGGCATGACCAAAAATTCATAATGACCATATCGTGTACGGAAAGCAGTTTTCGAGATGTCCTCTTCTCGAACTCTCAGCTGATGATACCCAGACCTCAGATCAATCTTGAGTAATAGCTTGATCCTTGCAGTTGATCAAATAAATCATCGATACGAGGTAAGGGATATCTATTCTTGATAGTAACCTTGTTCAGTTCCCTATAGTCAATGCACATTCGAAATGTACCATCCTTCTTCTTCACAAATAGAACTGGCGCTCCCCAGGGCGACGAACTCGGTCGGATGAACCCTTTATCCAACAACTCTTGTAGTTGGGCAGATAATTCCTGCAGTTCGTTCGGAGCTAACCGGTACGGTGCTCTCGCAATTGGAGCGGCTCCTGGAGTCAACTCAATCTGGAATTCAACTGCGATGAGGCGGTAATCCAGGCAGGTCTTCCGGAAACACCTCAGGAAACTCACGAACTACGGGAATATCCTCTATCTTCTTTTCCTCAGTCTGTTTATCTGTGACGAGTGCCAATATGGCTAGTCGACCCTTTCGTAACAACTTTTGTGCCTTCATGAACGAAATGATGCCTATCACCGCACCACTCCTATCACCTCTGACCGTAAGGACTTCTTCACCAAGGGGAATCCGTATGATCTTCTCGTGGCATATGACTTCCGCTTGTTTATCGGAAAGCCAATCCATGCCTACTACCACATCAAAGCTTCCTAACGTAACAGGCATGAGATCTATGGTGAATGTATGACCAGCAAGCTCTATCTTGCAGTCTCTAAGAATATGCGTTACGTGAATCTGTGTGCCGTTAGCTAACTCTACGGTGTATTTAGATTCTAAGGCTGAGGGCATATCACTTAAAAGACTACAGAACCTAGTGGACACGAAACTTCTATCGGCTCCGGTATCGAATAATACGGTAGCAAAACAACCATTAACCGAAAATTTACCAGTTACTGTTGTAGGGTCGTTTAGAGCCTCACCTGAGCCAATGACGAAGGCTCTTCCTTTGGCTCCATTATTGTTTCCACCATTGTTGTTGCCATTACCATTGTTGTTATTGTTGTTGCCATTGTTATTGTTGTTGTTGTTTCCATTGTTTTGTTACCATTACCATTCCTCTTAAGCTGGGGACAGTTGCGTTTGTAATGGCCTTCTTTTCCGCATTCAAAACAACCTTTCGGAGTTTCTTGTGATTGTTGAGGCTTCTTCATCAGTTCACCCCGACAGTCTTTGGCTGCATGACCAATCTTCCCACAACGTTGACACTTGAAGTTATCACATCGACCCACATGGTGGTAGTTACACCGGTTGCACTTCGGCAGTCTTCCACCATACCCACCGGGTCCTTGATTTGAGTGAGTCGCCTGGTTGAAGCTTCGGTTGTTATCGAACTTCCGTTGCTGTTGCTGACTTTGCTGCTGTTGTTGAGGTTGAGATTGGCTGCTGGATGACGATCCCTTGTTGCTTGAACCATCCCACTTGCGTTTCTGGTCGGGCACGCTTGCCACCGCACCCCGTTTAGGTAACCGACCTTGCTCAACTGCCTGGTCAGTCAGCCTGTGGGCGTTCGGATAGCTTGTTGTATGGTAGTGGGGTTAGAAGCAGTTACCATACTTTGAATTTCAGGCACCAATCCCCGTATATAATGCTCCACCCTCTTGTGCATTTCATTCACCATCCCTGGGCATAAAGTGGCTAACTCATGAGTACGAGTCGTGTAGGCTTCAATTTTGAGCCTTGCATTTTGAGTTGCCAGAACTCAATCTCCAGTTTCTGCACTTCATTCCGGGGGCAATATTCTTCAGTCATGATTTCTTTGAATTCATCCCAAGGTAGTTCATTGGCCATGGCTTGACCCAGCATTTGTACCTGGGCATTCCACCAGGAAAGTGCTGCGCCTTCCAATGTCCCGGTGGCATACTTCACCTGATCAGCAGGCGGGCAGTTGCATTTGCGAAGACAGACTCTGTCTTCTCAAACCACCTTACAAGCCCTACAGCTCCTTTCGTCCCGCTGTAGGTATGGGGTTTACAGTCCATGAAAGACTTGTAGGTACATGGTGGTGGTCCTGTTTTGACAACCCAAACATTAGTCAGATATCCTAGACAAATAACTAGGATAATCAGTTTAACCTCTTGTTATCATTTACCTGCTGGTTGTCCCGGTTGGGCAGCAGCCACTGCCGCCTGAACATGTTCGTTAATTAATGCCGCCAATTCCGCAGGCGTCATGTTTATGGCTCCGGCTCCACGGCCTCCGGCGCCACGTCCACGACCACGCCCACGTCCTCGTCCACGTGCGTCCATATTTCACTTTAAAATTCACAATTACAATAATGAGTAACATCCAACACATTAATCTCATCAAGGTACAGTAAACAATAAGAAATAATGCATTCACCACAACCACAACATTTATAACAGAAATAATAATCAAAGATAAATAATTTGCAATTGAGTCACAAAATATTCCATCAATGTCAAAATTTAAGTTTGTCAGTTGGGTGGGAAACAACCCTTCCCACATAGGTTTCAAAGAAAAGAAACACTACATAGTCCAAGTCATTTAAAAGGTAGGATCAGTCCAGTACGTCAGATCCGTCACTGTCCTCATCCATCTCTACTGGTTCTTCTTCGGGGGCTTCCTCGGGTTCTTCTTCTGGGTCTTCCTCATCAGGGTCCACCAAAGGTGCAGGAGCTTCAGCAATCTGAAGTGCTGCTAGCTGTGCCTCTAACTCAGCAAACCTATTATCGATCTCCATATTATGGTGATCCTGTGCGTCCATGCGCTCACTAAGTGCTACCACGTTGCCTGCCAGAGTATGATGTCCACCAATGGCCATCGAAAGTCGCTCCTGAAGCGTATCTACCTGGTAACGCAGCTGACGCATCTCAGATCGTAATGCAGAGTTCTCATCAGTGAGTCCTCTAATTCGCTGTCGCTCTGTGTCCAGTGTGGCTACCAAAGCTGCAAATGCCTGCTCCAGAGGGATGCTCAAGGTAGGAAGTGTAGGCAAAGTAGAGGCGGTCGATGACCTAGTCCTAGGTCGTGTAGGTGCTACTGGTGGTACGCGCTCTCTATATGCCATACGGTTTATGTAAGTGGGGTAGAAATCCCAGTTACGCGGAGGATCGAGCTCAGGAGGTATGAAAGGCTGATCCCAGTCTATCTCGCTAGGAGGATAAGGATGTCGTGGCCAGTTAAATCCCCTATCCGGTACGGGAGAAGTAGGAGGTGACTCAGATCGTGCAGGTCTCTTGCCCAAGTTTCTGGACGACGATGCCATGCTGCGAAGTACGTGTTGCGTATGCCAATGAGTATACAGTAAGGATAGTAAGCGATAAGTAACTAACAACTGTGCGATTATAGTCTAGTGTGTGTATGCAACCTAGTTCCCTATAACCAATGGCTCTGATACCAATCTGTCACACCCTCTAAATCCGCGTGCGGGGTTTTACCGCGAGGCGCGTGACATACCAGGATCTCAGTCATTAGTTACCAAGAACGACTCTATATGATTAATAAACAAAACCAGAGTTAACGTTTAAAATACCGCGGAAGCGTTTTTAAAACTAGAAAACCCAAAACAAGTAGTATGTAAAGAGAATGCGCAAAACATACGCGCCCTAAACACAAATGTTTAATATGAAAATAATCCCAAATTTGTAAACAAGCAAATGTAGACAACTCAACAATGCTGACGTGCGTGCTCCTAGGCAACTGGCAACCTTAACCTGAGAATAGCATACTAAACAAGTCAACACATGGTTGGTGAGTTCAAGAGTTTGTGTTAAAATATAAACCAATCAACAGTTTCCAGAGCATAAGTAGTGTATTGCAATAGATAGCTAGTCTATTAACATAAAAATATTAATCATAGTGATTTCGCGATCGAAGCTGACTGTGTTACGTTTGTTGCCTCCCGTCACGACTTACCAGGTCGTGACGAATATGTGTTAGGACAAAATTGCACCCGTTTGACCTCGAGTCGCACAGGTGGGGCTCGTCAGACCCAGTAGTACTACCCAAGATTTCCCCGCTATTCAATATTAACAATCCGAAAGTGTGAGGACTTTCCATGGTAAACAACACTATATCAATATTATACACACTCATAAATAAAAGCGTTTGTGATCAACAGTATGCTATCTCCCCCAAAAGAGATTAGGTAAAATGAGTGGGGCAAGAACTCACCTGGTATGTAAAGATAATTACTAAAGAGAACTGGTGATAGGTGCAAAGACAACCCTTCAAAGGTTACCTAGAATACAAGAGTACATAAGTACATGTACACAGAATCAACATGAAACCCTAAGTGCTCTACAAACCAAAGAACTCAAGGTTTTAGAAAGACAAGACACATTTGACCCAGTTGACCCGTTTGACCCGTTGGTGACATTATAGGTGATAATTCGTTAATACTAACACAACAGCATGTCATACATGATCAACATACAACTTGATTACATATAGCACATCATTAACCACATGTACTACCTAGATCATCATACAACCAATTATCATACAAGTCATGCGAATCACAACAGGCCAAAATAGATAACAAACCAAATCAACATCCCTATAGCCTAAACAACACATTTCATCACCTTAGAAATCATCCATGAACACACTAGCATGATCCTAATATCCCAAACATGCTCAAATCATCCAATTCAAGGATTTGCACAATTAAAGTTTCCCTTTTGGGAAAGTTCATCCCAAATTCATCAAACTCACACTACATTCATGAATTCATCAATTATATACCAACTCAAGTCCATGACAACATCTAAACATGATCAACCACACCTAATCATCATGATCATCAACATTCAACACCAAAAGTTACTATTTTTAGCAATGTATGAACTATATGACATCTTCTTGATTTTAAATTGTTCATATCATCAACTTAGCATCTAATCATCATCACAAACACATCCATAACATTCATACATCATCCAATCATCAATTCATGCAAAATAAAGTTACTATTATTAGTAACCTATGAACAATGTATCAAAATCGTAGCTTTCTTGCATAATCGACGTTAACTAGCATATATACAATCCAACTAACATCATTACAACATCAAACAACCAACATTCAACATCCAATTTGATCCAAATTCGCCTCAAACTCACGGCCAAGATAATCATATGAACAAACAACCAAAATCCAAACTTTCTTGCATAATCAACGTTAATTAACATGTAATCTATCTAACAAACACATTAACATCAACAAACAAGCAACATTCGGCCTCCAATTCATCCAAATCACAAATAACTTTCGGCTAGAACAAAATACATGAAAGAAACACGAAATTAACCTTAAAATCGCAAAGAGGAACAAGCTTTGATGCTTCTAATGTCTTCTAACCCTTGAAATCGATCCAATCCGAGGCTTACTCACTTGTTCTTGGTCGAATTCGAAGAGGAGAGGGAGAGGGAGTGCAAGTCGCGGCCGATTAGGGTGATTAGGGTTAGAGTTTTGATTTTTATTTTATTAAATAATCCATAATTACCCTTTTAACCCTTATAATTTGTATTTTATAAAAATTAAGCTTTTTGAATAGTTTTTAAATAGTTTTTAACTACTAAACACAATTATTATTAATCACAAATAACAATCATGCATAATTCCCATTTATCACAAAACACACGAAATAAATATGCACGTTTTCACGTTACGCGATAAAATTACAGTTAACATTCAAATCACATAAGCATAACTTAATAATCACATTGTTAACTTAATTATCATCAATTTAACATTACTGATTATTGTTAAGTCACCAACGTTCAACGACAACTAGTGTGTGCTCCCGACACGTGTATGCAAGACTTAACGGAACAAACGGAGTTTGGTAACGGAAAATTACCGGATGTCACATTATCCCCATGTTGAAAGAATTTTCGTCCCGAAAATTGCGTTACATGGTGAGTGTTCCATCACTGGTCTACTGCATTGGCACAAGGAAATCGAAATCGTGTGAGTTTTGGATGAGTTGTCACATCATCCCCATGTTGAAAAAAATTTCGTCCTGAAATTTAATTAGTACCTTCGCCGGCTGGCATCGTCCTTTCGAATAGCTGAGGGTACTTAAGCTTCATTTGATCTTCACGTTCCCACGTGAATTCTGGTCCACGTCTCGAGTTTCAACGAACTTTGACGATGGGTATCTTGCTTTGCTTAAGCGTTTTCACCTCACGATCCATCACTTCGACAGGTTCCTCAATGAAACGTAATTGTTCATCTACTTGAACTTCTTCCAGTGGTACGACCATTGTTTCATCCGTTAAACATTTCTTTAGATTTGAAACATGGAATACATCATGGATTCCACTCAATGAGTCAGGTAAGGCTAGTCGATAAGCCACTGGACCAATTCTTTCCACTATCTCAAATGGTCCAACGTATCTCGGATTTAGCTTTCCTCGCTTACCAAACCGAACTACGCCTTTCCACGGTGAGACTTTTAATAAAACTTTGTCACCTGTCTGAAATTCCAAAGGTTTTCGTCGTTTGTCAGCATAGCTTTTCTGTCTGTCTCGCGCTGCGGCCATGCGGTTTCTTAACTGAACAATCTTCTCAGTTGTCTCGTGTACTAACTCGGGACCCGTTAATTGACTATCACCAATTTCAGCCCAGCAAACTGGTGATCTACACTTTCTCCCATACAAAGCTTCAAATGGTGCTGCCTTTATACTAGTGTGATAACTGTTGTTGTAAGAAAATTCCACCAATGGTAGGTGAACTTCCCAGTTATTCCCGAAGTCAATCACACAAGCACGTAACATGTCCTCCAAAGTCTGTATAGTACGCTCGCTTTGACCATCAGTCTGTGGATGATAAGCAGTACTCATATCCAATCGCGTACCTAAAGCTTTCTGCAACGACTGCCAGAAGTGTGATGTGAAACGAGAATCGCGATCAGAAATAATTGAGATCGGTACTCCATGCCTCGAAACGATCTCCTTCAGATAAAGTCGGGTTAACTTCTCCATCTTATCTGTTTCCTTTATCGCTAGAACGTATATAAATAAGGTATATATTAAGCATGCGGATATATATGAAGTTCATTTGCATATAAATGATATGTAGAACGTATATAAAGATGTATATGATATTTAGAATTTGTTTGAATACATATGGCATTTAAAAAAAATTAAATTTGGATGTATATGATATTTAGAAAGTTTATACATGTAAGCATATAACAGATTTATTGTAAAAATTTGCATGATGTGCTAAAAGAGAAAATGAATAAAATCGTTTGTTTAAGTTGCATCAAAATTTTCTATTGAACGTGAAAAATAAGGATGTTCATTAAACTGATTACAAAGCTTGCATTGAGTTTAATCAGTTGTTTTTGCTTGTTCGAGATTTTTGCGATTGAGCTAATGAGTTACTGTTTGAAAAATCAAGTTTCACAATTTGCTTTAGGATTTGAAACTTAGAATCGGTTCATTGAATTTATTATTCATTATTGTTATTTTATTAATAGAATATAATATTATGCATATGTATAACATGTCTTTATAATTTTTAAAATATTTAATATAATCTAACACTTTTGTAATTAAGAAAACAAGAGTTGTGTCACATAAGATACAAATAAATGTTTTTTACCACTAAAAAGATTTGGGTCACATCAGATACAAGTTTCAAAATAATTTAGGAAGACCATAGGAAAAGAAATAACCAAGCGTCTCTTTCTCTATATATGCACACATATGATTCAGTTGAATTTGTTTCTATTATACGTTACTAGATTAAAGATCTGTGTATAATAAAGAAAAACAATACAAATTTTGAGTATATACCTGATTGTACGTCTGAAGCTACTATGACAATATAAAAGCCCCAACATTGTTTTAACACATTACTTTTTAACGTATTTGTCTCATCAATATTTTAAGCGATAAATAAATCGATATGTCAATTCTCTAATTTTTTTCAAAACATGCATAATTACAAATATTTTGGTTCACAAAGTCATTTAGATTTATTGACGTTTTGACACGCATAGATATAGATAGGTATACACATTCACATATATTTGTTTGTGTGAAGATATATATTGGAAGAGGTAAGTCTATGCAAATGTTAATTTCACCCGATTGAATTGGTATTTGTATGTGTTTTGCAACAAATATAACAATATTTAATGCATTACTTTTGAAGTATTTGATTCATCAAATTTTAAGCCAGAAACAAACCAATATGTCAATTTGTATATATATATATATATATATATATATATATATATATATATATATATATATATATATATATATATATATATATATATATATTGTTAAATTTAAAATGTTTTGCTTCACATTCTTTTAGACTAATTTACAGAACCATTTTATGTACAACCATTAAAATATAAAATATAAAGTACATATTTGTATTTATAAAGATTTCATAATTCTTTACAAAAATAAACGTGCAAAAGTAGGATGGAGTTTTAAAAGGTTATTTATTCATAAATATCTATACTTACTACGATGTCTAAAAAGTAATATATATCTCAATCAAATCTTTATAAGTTTAAATTATGTGAAATAAAGATATGACTATAGAAGTAGAGTATAGAAAATCTATATGAATTTCACACTTCTAAAATAAATTGCACCATTTCTAACCATTTGAGCAAACACTAATCCGACCAATAGAAAATGACAAGTTGAAAATAGAAGACGTTAAATAAAAAACTAACGTTTTTCGAATCAGATCAGACAGTAAACCAGTTATTTTATTAGTTTACAGTAAACCAGTCATCTTACTAGTTTACTAGTCAGATCAGTCGTACCGTGGTAATATGTAGATAGATAAACCATTAAACCTACCAAACTTTAACACACTAAAGCAAAAGCAAATCATCATCTGTCAATGCATCCATACGAAAATCCCAGAACAAATCATGATCAATTCCCACCTCCGATCCTCTAGTGGCGGTCGCCAGTGGCGGTTCCGCCACCGGAAACCGGAGCTCCTCCGGTGCCACGGTGTTCATTTGGAAATCCCACATCAAATCACGTTCAGTAGCACAACTACTCTGCATGAACATCGACCACAAAGAATCATTGCTGCTGCTGCTGCTGCTGGTGTTAGGTGGCGGGTCAGCCACGCTGGCTGTTGCGGTAGCAACGGTCAACGGTTGGTCCGCCACGTGATTCGTTGTTCTTTGAGGTCGATCTTCGTTATAAGACGAAGAGGAAGACATCGAAAGGGGGCGGTTATCGCACCCGATTAAGAGAGGGAAGTTAACCTTGGCTCGCGAACCATGGGCCTTAAAGGCAGCTTTATCATAAGCCAATGCAGCCTGCTCTGGTGTGTCAAAAGTCCCGAGCCACAGCCTCGATTTCTTCTTCTCGGGGTTCCGTATCTCCGCCGTGAACTTCCCCCACGGCCGCCGCCTGACGCCTCTGTACCGCCGCCACTCCACCTCGTTCGACCGCCTATTCTTCTTCTTGCTTTCGGCTTCTTTGGAGCGCGATAGTTTTTCGCTACGCATGTCTTCGGGGTGTTGATCGTTTTGAGTACGCATTCGGGATGTTTATCGATTGACGAGAGTAAAGATTTTATGTGTTTTCGAGTTATATATATATGTATGGTGAAGTATGGGTGTAGGGGTGAGGGGATAATAACGTGTAGTATTGATGGTGGTTTTAGGTCTGCACTTTTATGTTATGTAACAAAAGGTTAGTGAAGCTTTATATGAATTTAAGAGGATTAATTGCTAACAAAGAGTCGTTGTTAGTTAACAAAATACCTGTACTCTACACCTATTATTTGGTCTTCAAATTAACTTGTGATTGAAAAAAGAAAAGAAAAAAGAGAAAATTGGTGAATGTCACATCATTATTGAAAGGTCAAATTACATAAAAGAAAACAATTAATTATACTTGGCATAAATGGTTAAGTGAGGTATCTTAAAACTTAATTAAAATAAAAAAGATATTGGGTTCTAATAACATATGTAATAAAAAAAAGTGTTATGGTTTTCTCATCTAGGATGATTTTCCTTATGAGTTTTCAGGTATGGAATTGATGAGGACGATCGTTGTACGAATTTTTTTTTCAAGGACATGTCAACCTAGTGTCTTAAGATTCTATACTTGAGTAATGAAAATAATTAGGTGAGATAGTGGCCGTTAGTGATCCAATTAGCTGTAAAAAAACGAGGAAAAAACATATAAGGACACCTAATTACGCAATGCATACAAATGATATATGGCTTATTTGTAGGTGTTAATTATACCAAACTATATGTTCTTAGCTTTATTTATGTATAAGCGGTTCATATTTAGAGTTTTGATCGTTAAAGAGACTACAAACGAAAATGATGTTGTTTTGATTTAAATTAAAAACCAGTGAGTGGTTAGAATTATTTATTTTAAATATAAATTTGGAAAAAAAATAAAACATAAGATAAAAATGAATATAATAAATATAAATCAACTTAACTTAAATTTGAATCGAATGTTATGAATCATATTATTAAAATATAGATAACTTGTTTGATTGTTGTCTGAATGCAATGAAAATGAAAGTGAAGAAATAAAAAAAATGTATATTAGAGGCCCAAGTGCAACATATAACTGGTGAGTTAAAACAAATACAAAAAGTGGCTGATGTTTAATTGTGGTTTTCTAAGAAAACAGACATGTAAAAGTTAGAGTTAGAGTAATAAAATTTTCAGATTAAAAGTTCAAGTCTTATCTATTAGAATGATGGAAGCCGAGGTGTTTCTTTCCTTATCCTTCAATACCTTAACATTCAACTAGTAAAATTTAACCACCTTTAAATGTATACCAAACTATCCTAAAGTGTCTAATTGGTGGTGCCACAACCCTCTATTACCTTAGTCCATTTTTTAATTAAAATTATTAGATATATGAAATTTAAAAGGTAAAAATTTTATACATCCATATTAAAGCCTCAAACGGTAATATTACCGTTGGAATCATTTGCAACTTTCAAAATTGGGATTAACTGATGCGGTTACATGTACCTGCACCCAGTACTAAGCATATCTGCATAGGTGGTAGTGGTGTAGCCATGATACCCGTGGTACCCACGATGTGTGAAAATATATATATTAATTTATTAAGAAAATGTTTTTTCACAAATAAGTTTTAAAATGGAAATTGCCAACTAAACTTTACATAAACGGCACGTGTCATGATCGTGATATAGTAAAGTTCAAACAAATCCGGATATCGAACCCTAAAAACGCATTTGACAGCTTTCATTGTTAAACCTCTATTGTCTTCTAACAATAATTTATTGGATTATTTTAAGTAATTGTTAATAAACAAGTTAGCTAAAACTAATTAATCTAAACACGTCGAATGACATAAACGAATAAGAATTCAAACTTGTAAACTTGAATACGATCAAATATGTGAAATAATTACTTAAGTAGGAATCCAACTAACATGTAATGACACAAAGACAATAACTTGTATGATTATCTATAAAAGTACGGATCTAGGGTCAACTTGGTATGTTACTACTCCCTAAGAAAACCAAAAACATGTGTAAAGCATTAGATTGGTTTATTAAAATGTCTTTAAGATTGTATTCTACAACCCTAAGACAAAGGACAACCTAATTAAATCTAATTAAATACCTTAAAATACTAACATCACAAATGAAAGGCAAACACTCTCTCATAAAATCTAAACCTAATAAGCAATGGGTAGGAGTTTTTAAGTAAAATCTATCACCCATATGTTGTAGACAAGGTAGTACACTTAAAAATACAATTAAAATTACAGCCAATGCTTCTTAAATTATCTCTAATCAAAGTCTAAAACTAAAAACACAAAGTAATTAATTTTAACGTGCAAACCTAATCTAAATATCACAAAATCATTCAAGATCAAACATACACGAACATGACAGTAACTTCTAAATAAAAAACAATACACATATTAATTTAGTTTTATATACATTATCTTTACTCATTATCTCATGGATGTTATAAAATTCAAATATGAACCAATAAGTGTAATATCCAATAGTAACTAAAAAGTAGTTAAAGTGTAGGAAAATATTTATATAAATATATATTCACTACCCACGGGTGCCCCACCACACTTGGTATAAATTAATTGTGAGAGTTGCATATTTTATTGGTCCTTGGTTTTTATATCATTTTTGTCATTTCAGTACTCGTGTTTCATTTTTTATTGTTTCAATACCTGTGTTTTTAAAAAGTTATCGAAACAACAATTCCGTCCCAATCTCTAGATAATGTGTGTTACCACTAGGGGCAAAATCATCATTTCCTTTAATAATTTGCTATTTTCGTCTATGGTTTTATATCACTTTTGTCATTTCAGTTTTCGTGATAAATCATATTTACGTTCATCCTTTCTTCTTCTTCATCACAATCCTTTCTTTTTCTTCAACACCACTTATGATAATTTAGGTATGATTATTATCTCTATTTGATTTTAAAACTTTTAAAAACAGTGGCACGCTGCTGGTTTTTGTTAATAGTTGTATAATTTATAGTTAGGCTTTGTATCAATTTGTTTGTCTGGTTTGTTGGTTAGGTTTTCAATTTCTTTTTCGCCTAACTCATTTTCGAGACTGGTTTCATATGTCTTTTGCACCAATTTTTTTTTCTTACAAGGTTTTGCCTTGCGTCCAGGTATGTCGTTTCTTTTTCTTCATTTTTTTTTCTGGTTTGTGCCTTTGTCGTTTATCTCTTTATTTTCATTAATAATTCACGAAAACCCTTATAAAGGGCAGGAAATCGACAATGGCGAAAGACTAATCCGATTCCCCAAGTATAATTATTA
Source organism: Flaveria sonorensis (assembly GCA_025506505.1). Classification (NCBI taxonomy): domain Eukaryota; kingdom Viridiplantae; phylum Streptophyta; class Magnoliopsida; order Asterales; family Asteraceae; genus Flaveria; species Flaveria sonorensis. Next base: position 7,856,689 of record CM046429.1, read on the forward strand.
AGGTTATTTGAAAGTAGTCTAGAAGAAGATGGTGGCAACAGAAGATTGGTTAGGTACTATGGGTAAAGTTCGTTTTTGTTATAACTAGTAAGTTCACACCCACGTGATGTCATGAATAAATTGCATATTACAAAATAAAAAACTTTATTTATACTGGAATATAATGCAAAATAAAAAAATTTATTTACAACAATATTAATTTTGGTAACAAGATAAAACACTAACATATTCAAAAACAAAAACATATCGCAACATTATAATCTAAAAGTTTTTGTACTTAATATAAAATTTAAATTCAAGTAAAATAAAAAACATAAAAGCAAAAGTTAGTTAAAATATATATTGCTAGATTGAAGTAAAACATAAAAATAGATAAAACAAAGATCAAGTATCATTTTGGGCTTTGACATATCACACAAAAAATCAAGATCGTGTATAAATATGCGTGGAATCAAATGATATAAGAATATATGCATATGAATAATCTGAAGGGAAGAATTGTAAACATTTGTAAAGTTTGATGGATCGTGCTGAAGAAGAAAGGATGAACGTGAATATGATTGACCGCAAGTATTGAAATGACAAAAGTGATATAAAACCAGGGACGGAAATAACAATTTACTAAAGAAAATCACGAGTTTGTCCATGGTGGTAACATACATTATCTAGGGATTTGAATAGAATGACTGTTTTGACATTTTTTTTGATACACGAGTATTGAAACAATAAAAAATAAAACACGGATACTGAAATGACAAAAATGTTATATAAACAGAGACCAAAAAATCATTTAATTCTTAATTGTGATGTAGATATATAAATATATTAATTATTAAAGAGAGTCAGTTTTCTTTAAAAGAAACTATGGCCCAGCTGTCACTTGAAGTTAACTTAAATCAATAACTGGACCAACGTGTGAACTCAAAGAACAGGCCCATGTGAAGAGCAATCTGAATGCCATGAAATCATGAATACAAGTTAATTGGGCTAAGGCCCAGTGAGATGAGAACCGCATAATAGTATGCATCGGTTTTTTTGGGGATTTATTCGTCTTTGTTTGCTTTTGTTTGAACTTGATTGGTTGATTAATCGTTGTAATCTGTGATGATTGATTATAAATTATCGTGTTATCTTGTTTTTAAAAAAATATTGGTTTTTTATTTCATTTTATTGATAATCATTAGTATTTTGGTGTTATCAATTATTTATCGGTGATAGTTTTTCCCATTTCATGAAGAATTAACAAATTCTCATTAACGTGTTCTTATTTGGTTACGGAGCGTTAGGTCAATAAGTCCAGCTTCATTTGTCTTGTGATTATCCTTTTTTACAAGGTTTTATCAAGTTACGTCTACGTAAATTCCAAAGCACGCAACCTGAAACTTGGGTGATCATACTTTTCATAATTGTTTGCAAACTTCAATTTCATTTTCATATTTTAAGTTCTATTTTTCTAAATTCAAAATTTAAAATCATTTTAAATTAAGTTTACTGTTCACAACCCATCCAAAGTTCAAAGCAATTTACGAGTAGCAATTAATTGTGCTTCAACAACGATCTTACTTACTTTAGCTAAGACGAATAGGATATAAATTTTACCCGATCTTTCGAAACCAATCACTTAATCATCCCTAACTATGACTAAATTCCTGCAATGCATCTTTCTTATTTTTAAACCATGTTTTATATTAATTAAAAAAATAAATAACAACTAACTTAGAATATGCAGGCAAGAAAAAAACTAACTTAGAAAGTATGAGCTTATTTGAAAATATAGCACTTGCAAATAAAATAACATATCATTATATTAAAAAATAGCATTTCCCTAAACTAAAAAAATACAATTTAATATCATAATAAAAAAAAAGAAAATTAACAACATTTCATTCTCACCCCTAACGTTTTGCTATTTACGCTTTCATGCTAACTCCATATTCAACATCACTTCATCAAAATGATCAAGCGTCCATCTCATTATAATATTTATGCTTTTTTTGCAATGCATCTCATTATACTCTTGTTCTTATGTGGTTCAACCATTGGAATTTGAGATCGAAAAACAAGAACACAAAGTCTACAAGTTGCCTAAGGCCTTGTATCTGCGGATTTTTCCCTGCGCTGATTCAGGAGCCTTCTTCTTTCTAAAAATAAAAAGTTTGGTTACGGGACCGGGAGGGAACGTGTCACATTAGAGGTGAACGATCAGAGGTGTCCTCTAATCACTACGATGAGCTGGTCCCTCTTTTAGTAAAACTCAGCTATGAATATTCAAAAATGAATGCCGGGCTCTTTTTATGGGTTGAACGAGATTCAAGCCGGGGAAATGGTTGAATTTGTCAGTGGTGTGAAAGGAATAGCCTTGAATCTTGAGAATGAGAATGTAGGGATTGTTGTCTTTGGTAGTGATACTGCTATTAAAGAAGGAGATCTTGTCAAGCGTTAATTCTCAACTGAATCCATGGATTGCATGAACGAAATTATTGCTCCCAGTGGACCATTTGTATCTATATGCATCAGGATCCCGATTCATGAATCTCTCGGTTAGAAAAAAAAAAAAAAAAGGATCGAACCATCTCTTCTGACTCTTTTTCAAATTCGATGACATGAACTACAACACATTTTCTATTTCGACAAATTCTTTGTATCAATTTGGATCTACAGTCAAAATTGTATTTTCTTGGTCGAAATGGAAAAGTCTAAAGTTGTTATTCCACGAGAAATTTTCTATTATTAATATAATCTTGTACTACTTTCTCAGATATTACAAAAGTGAAAATATATGCATAACAACTTAGAATGAGTTTTGATAAGTATATACACAATGAGATCGTTTGACGTTTGTACTTAGGTTTGCTAGTAGTTAATATCTTGGGTTATCTCTCTCCATCATGTACATCACTATCAAATATTATTGAATTATTTCAGTGATACTTTCGAAATTTAATAGGATAATTAAAGAAAAAATTAAGAGCAAGTAAGGATTTCTATTTTGAAAAGTATACCAGAAAAAAAGATTAAATACTTCCATCTTACTGGTAGGTAACAATCATAAATTTTAGTTGAATCTAACATAATGATTTTCATGAAATAATGTATCTCTTTGACCAATATTTTGAAGATCAAATCGGTTTTTTCTATCCGACCGGGAATCGGAGAGGGACCGATCCGAGTAGCCAAATTCGTTTTCTATTGGTTTGACCGGCCGATTCGTCCCGGTTTAGTAGTCGGACCATGAATCGGTTCGGGGGTAGGACCGGTTTTTGGGTTTTTTTTTGAACTTTTAAGAGTTTAACGGTTGAGTTGAATGATAAATTGTTGTGTTAGACATAAGATTATGATGAGTATTATATATAGCTATAAAATACACATATAAAATACATATATTGAATTATATGTATAACTATATATATGGATAGAGATCAAATGTTAACCCTTGTTTATTACGATAACCTATTAACTCAAACTAGTGGTTCACAACAGGCCACCTCGCAACTGTAAGTTAGAGTTACAATGATAAAACTAGTGCTCCACAACGAACGTTAAAAAAAGCTAAAAAGATATAGCAACTCGATTAAAGATATTAAAACGGTCTATTTAGTGGTGCAATTTGTATAAAAAAAATAACATCATACAAAAAAATTAAGAAAGTTTTAAAAAAATGATGAAGTTAATTACACTACATAATTATGGTGTAAGTGTTTGCTACATTAGAATTAACTAGTTATAGCAATAAAAGTGGGTTAACAACCGGTTCTTAAATCCCCTATATATAAGATTATATATATACATATAATCATGGCGTCATCCGGTTTTTAAATCTGGTCCGATAAGCAGACCGGTAAGACGCCCGGTCCATCCGGTTCTAAAACATTGTTGTTGACGGTTAAAATGGTTGGCAGTTAATTTGATTTAGTAACTATATATAAGAAGTTTCTATGTACCGTGATAATTTCTTTAATTTTATAAGCAGTAACTAATTTAAGGCTAAAGAATTGCTTAGGTGAAAAGTAACTTAGCTACTTCATGTTGATGGTAGTTTCTAATGATCAACACACATGTTAGTTTTTTCAGCAAATTCATCTCAACCAAGAGTGCACTTCACACACATTCTACTCGTATTGATGTTTAATCGGGCTTAACTAATTTAAACCTCTTAATTACTAAAATCAACAACACTATAAGAATTATAATTGTCGGATATTCCCAATGTGGCTTAGGATCGATCACATCATTTACAAGAAAATTAATTACAAGAGAGATCGAGATAAGTTTATTTATTATGATGTAATTCAAGATCATATACATACCCAATGTCAAAATTTGCTTTCAACTTATGAATTCTGAATGGTGCAATATAGGCATTTTATTATAGTTCTTCTTTGTTAATTTTTATTAGATCTGCTCCTAATGTACACTTTGTAAGATTCAAACCTTTTATCTTTCGGATAGAATGATGACATCTTACCATCAGCATGTGATCTTTACGTTGTTTTACTTATAAGCGCTAATTAAGAAGTTCTGCTCCTCTTCCTATTGCAAAATCCCGAAGATTTAAATGAAGAACATGATGATGAACACTGGGATTTCAATGTACGCCTCTTTTTGCTAGCAAATTTCTTGACATTTTCATCGTGTGACCCAACCAAATGCGGGAAATTAAGCAAAGCATGAGACCCACGATGCTTAAAAGCCGCTCGATCATACGCCATCGCGGCTTCCTCTGCTGTCTCATACGTCCCTAGCCACAATCTCGATCCCTTCTTCTCCGGATTCCTCATCTCCGCAGTGAACTTCCCCCACGGCCTTCGTCGTACTCCTCTATACCTCATGCTACGCGCTATCGATACCTGTTTATCTTGACCAAAATCACCCTTCATAGATAACGGAGCTTCTTCACCGCATGCTACCACATGCCCTGTGGAAAAATCTAACTTTAGCCGTGTGTTTGAAGCTTCTATTATAGTATCAGAGCAGGTCCCTTGAGAAAACTGTTGTGTTTCTTCAAAAATGTTTGGGATTTCAAAGAAGTCAATATTGTTGTCTTGAAACATTTGTTGGGTGTCATTTTGATAATGACAAGAATTTGTGACTTCAAGATTTTGGTCGCTTATTGGGTTTGATGAACACAAGGCCATATAAAACATGTTTATTGTTGATTCGTCGAGAAAATTACTCGAATCATCAAGTTCGAAGCTCGAAAAACTACTAGAGTTTTGATAGTTATGATCAGGAACAAAATCTAAATGATCATCAAGGAGATGCTTTCTAATGGATTCTAAATTGGAAAAATTGACATTCGGTTGTGTATGCATTTTTGTTTATGTTTAGGAGTTGGGATACGAGAAGATAGGGGTTGGAGTTAAAGTGCTAGAAAAACGAGAAAAGATATTTGGGATTTGCAGCTATATAAAGGCTAAAACATCAGTCGATTGTTGACTAATATAAATATGCATGTGCCCCTTTATTACTATTATTTTTTTGTTATGACTAGATAAACACCCGCTGAATAAAGTTCTCTTAACAAGTCTGGTGAACTCTTCAGACCTATTTCTAGATTCACAGCAACTAGTAGAGTAATCTCTTGTGTTGCGGTTGTGATGTTGATAATATTCAGAATTATTGAAACGAAACTGTGTCTTAAACACGTAGCAGTGGTGGTGTTGATAATATTTGAAATTTTATAAATTCACATCAACTAGTAAAATAAACCCTTGTGTTGCTGCTGTGATGTTGATAATATTAAGACGAAACTGTGATGTAAACACGTAGCAGTGATGGTGTTGATAATATTCGAAACTTTATGTAAAACAACGTATTAAGATTCGCGTCGAGATAAAAATAACCATGTCGCTGAAGCACAAACATACGGGCCTTCAAATATGTTTTAAGGTTACGATTTCTTTTATATTTTTTCTTTTGTTTTCCTCTTACCCTGAAAGCTCCAAAAAGGTTGCTAAAAAATTTAAAATAAATAGAAAATTTGAGGTAGATTTGAAGGTTCATACACTTATGTTTCAGTGACTTAAACATTATTACACTCAACTCGATTTAAATTAAAATTTACAACGAAAAGTAGATAAAAATAAAAAGATTCGTTATTTCGAAAATTTATAAAACATCATATTTTAAAAGTCATAGGAGATAAAAAATTATAGTGAGTGGGTCATGTTTTCAAAGGTGGTTGGGCAAATATTTATAAAAAAAACAAATGCAAAAGCATAGGTTATAAAGAGTAAGGGCGTAAACGAGTCAACCCGGCTCGCAAGCTACTCGAAAAAAGTTCGAATCGAACCGAGCTTAAACGAGCTCGAGCTCATGATATTACTTGTTTACTAAAATAATTATGATAAAATAATTAAATAATATGTATTAAGTTATTAAAAGTTAAAGGAAATTTGAATTTTAATAATCCAAACTATTGACTATTGGCAATATTAATCTCAACTAACAAACTGACCGGTATTCATTCTAACTTTTAACTTTATTACTAATAACAGTTCCAGTCTAAATATTTGTTAACTTCGTTAGGTTTTTATGATGTGGCACGTAATGTTACTCGTGACATGTGACATGACATATTACAAAATTAAAATAAAAAATATAAATATATTACTATTTTTTGTGTCTTTTTGTATTTAAGCTACTAAACCATTGACAAAAACGTTACGTTGAATAACTTCAGAAATGATCTTTTATAAAAAAGAATTGAGTACTACATATTTATTTTTAATTATAACTATGTTAAACGTCACATCATGACCCACGTCACATGATACATCATAAAAAACTAATGGAATTAATGAACAGTTAGATTACGACTGTTGTTAACAAGAAAATTGAAAGTTGGAAATATTAGTTAATAGTCAATAGTTTGGATCATTAAAATTCAATTTTTTAAAAATAAAAAATTAATAGTTTATTATTAAATTAGCTGATCCCTAGTCATAATTAAAGGATTATAATACATAGAACACTTATGTAAAAGAGTGTTTAACTAACCTTAGACCACTAACAATTATATTATATGATATAGACAAACCAAAAAAGATTTTTGATACAATGTATAGTGCTACTCATGTAAAAGAGTTTTAAACTAGATGTGTATTGAAGTTAAATAATAGCATAATGTCCTAAATTTGAATATTTGGTCAAAAGAAATCAGTTTGGATAAATAATTAACAAGTAATAGATGATTACTCTAGATTTCTACTATTGTATTATTCATATCATCAAAAAAAGACAAATATATAGTTGAAGTAATAAGTTAGATATTAATTTTTTTTAAAGTAACTTGAAAAGCAATACTTTGTCATTATTTTTTTTTTAAAAACAACGACTAATCATTGTACAAGGTAGTTTAATAGAGAACCCTAACATAAGGGAATCGGGAACACTATTAAGAGTTTTTGTTTTTACATGAATGTAGATGTCACTTGGTGAGATTTTTGAAATAAAAAAAATTAGTATAATTGTTAGCCATCGTCTTTAGAAGTCGTCATATTTGATTTCAAACATCATATTATCATAATTTTTTTAACTAGAAGTTTTATTGTCTTAGCAACAAAAACTTTAAAACACCGTCATTTAATACGATGGCAAACATTGCCTATTACATAAAGTAAACATTGCCATCGAATAACAACATATAATCTAAAACAAGATGCTAGTCTTTATTGTCGGGTATGCTTCATCCTGCCATGTTGAACCCTAGCTCAGCAATCTTTTAATTACCTGACATTTATACTAAAAAGTCCGCTTTGTTAAATGAGTTCTAGTTTTTCTTTGAAACATAAATGGTTATACTTTGAAGGTCTATATAATCTTTGAGCAGTGATAATAGTAATACTATGATTATCAATGACATATCATAACAGTGATGCAATGACATACCATTAACATACCACAAACATTCCATGATGTAACCATATTGATTGACATCTAGTCTACATGCTTGTGCTAATACAAGACTCCACGCTTGCACAAGGCAAGACTCCACTGACTATGATATGCACAAGGCAAAGAAAGGAAATATTTTGCATAAAGCAAAAACCCTAGTGGCATGCTTATACAAGGCATAATTTCAGTGAAATGCATGTAAAAGGCAAGACTCTAGTGACCATGTTATATATGAAGCAAAACAATCATATGCTTTCATAAAGCAAGAGTTCAGTGACGTGATACCCATATTAGCACACATTTATACATATACATAACTTTGAATGAACCTACACTCGACCCATATTATATAGCACATTGACTTTAAGCAATCAGTGACATACTTTGAACTATTGACATTCTTTGATCTTTACTTACTATAACAATATTCATTAGTCATTATATAAGGGAGAGTATCTTTAAACGAATAATGACTAGACATAGGCATCATAACATGTATGCTTTAAGCTAAGTCAATGATTAGTTCTTTGAAACATTCTAAGTGTTAGGGGTTTCAAAGGTGTAAGGGTAGTTGCGGGATACTATCATTACAGAGGCTTTAGTTTGGTTACGAGGGCATTGGTTCAATATGTGAATCTGATAAGTGTCAATAGTTATGGATGCTCCACGTATGGAGGTGTAAAAGGATACTTACAAGGACCTTAGCTATCTTCTGGCTAAGTATCTAGTTACTAATGCTCTGGTTTGTTGTGGGGACTTGTGGAGGGTCACATAGTCAATTATACTCTAAGTATTGAATGTTGCAGAGGCATGAAATGCACTTATGAAAGTACACCTGTTCAGGATAAAACTAAATCTTGCTACCAAGGTGAGGGCCAGTTGCGGAGTCATGGCTGATTACAGAGGTCTTTGAGGCTCATATATAAACCATGTATAAATGCATACCAGGGCATTGACTTAGTTGTGGGAGCATTGGTTACTTGTGAAGGAAAAACTTGGTTACAAGGAGACGATGATGGTTACGTAGGCTTTAGGGCCACTTACGGAGGTGTTAGACCTCTTGTTTGCCTATTCTGAACCTCATATGGGGTATAATTAACATATTCGTTGTACTTCTATAAATAAAAATCACATTTTATAAGGTTTCATATGTAAACATTTACATGCATGCATTAAATGTCTTAGAACATAAACCATAGAATCAAGCTATCAACTTTAACATGAAACATGGTAGATCTATGGCTAAAAACATGTAGTGTGTGCATATCATCCCCAAAAAAGTAAAAAAAAAAAACATGTAATATAAGAGGATCTAGAACTCATATTAGTAGATCGACGAAGAAACCCTAGATCTTAGTCTTTTTACTTGAGATCCAACCAAACACATCAAGCATGAACTTTATTAGTTAATTCTCCTTTGAATCACATCTATGCATGATTCCATTTATAGATCTAAACATTGAACATGAATGAAAGTGAAAGAGCTCACCTTAACAATTTCTCTTTCTAGCTCGTCTCTCTATCTCTATCTCTATCTCTATCTCTCTCTTTCTCTTTACGATCGACGCCTCATTCCTTCTTTAGAAAAACTTGAGTAGCAAGCAAGGGTAAGGAGACAGCCAACTTCTATTTATAGGGAGAGAACGGGGATTTGCCATAATAACCCTATCTAGTATTTAACATTGATGTTTTGGCAAATTTAGTGCCCAACTTTGATCTTTTTATTTTATTTCTTTGGAATTTTAGGATGTTACAAGTCCTCAAAACCTACAAAACCTGTCATTCGTTAAACAACTAAGGGTAATGTTTCTTCATTTCTTCCCTGGGTTCCCATGTTGCTTAGATCCCGTAGACCAACCATTTTATCTACTACGTCATCGTGAGATCATTGTTTTCGTCTTTTAATATACTTATTAATGGATTGGCCCCATATCCTGATTAGGGGGATATGATAGATGCAAGCACTTCTCCTATGATTGAGTAATACCGCTCATATAAGCATATTTATAAGTAGATATAATTTTTAAACATCTGGCCTTTCTCATAAAGATACACTTGACTACTAACCAGTGTGATAAATAGGTTTTTGAAGAATTAAGAACTCGTACCATAACGTAGTCAATATCCGATCACATGAAAACCAAATACTACATTGCTTCATTGATATTATAATAAACAAACGGATCCATAACTACTCTAGAATATCTTGAAAGTTGTCTGCCCGAATATACCATGTGAATAGTGGTTTGCATTAAATTAAGTGAACTAGCTTTTTTCCCCGCGCTACGCGGCCAAACTTTGGTCTTTTTCTACGCGGTGTGAGTTTGGTTGTTATCTTCTCAGCTTGTCGAAAACCATAAGAGCAAATACCAAAACCGATTAAGATAATATCAATGCCAGCAACAATGTTTTCCCCTATAATCGGTTCGGGTCATCATAATAATAATGCTTAAAAAATAATGTAATTAAAAAGGCTAAAAATAATGGATTTATATGATTATATAAAAAGTGTTATTTTATATTTATAGAAAAATAAAGGGACCAAAAATGGCATTTTACCAAAAATTAGATGCCAACAACTAAAAAAAATCTATACGGCCAAAAATAGAAAACTACAAAGGTAGAGTGTACGGGCTAGATGTAAATTCTTAAACTTTAGTAGCCAATATTAAAACAAAAATACTTTCTTGTAGCACATGTATGGCCAAAAATTAAAAAAAAAAAACCACAAAAGTAGAGTGTATGGGCTAGTTGTAAGTTCTTAAACTTTAGTGGCCAATATTAAAACCAAAATACTTTCTTGTAGCACATGTGTTGCCATTTAATAAATAATAATAATAATGCATTGTGATAGCTTGAAGATACAATGTTGAGATAAGTATAGACTATCATGAAAGCAGGTGGTCTCTATCTCGGGAAGATAACTTGTCCAAACCTCTGAGGTTAAATTAAGAAGGTTACTACTAAATAATTTTTGTCACAAAATCTGAAGAGCTAGAGATAATAATAATAATATCATTAATGCATACAATAAGATAACACGTTATTGAAGCTTAACAATAAAAAAATTAACCCGAGTTTTATATCATACTCACCACCTCCATTTTTAGCAAGTAAAGCTCGGTTGTTTAGGTAGAATTTGAGTTTTAGTTCTTTCAGCGGATACATACCAAATATCTACGAACAAATCACGTATTTATATATTTGGCACCAATTTTTTATGCACAAGAAATAGATTTTGATTTTTTAACTAGAAACCAGGTTCTATATCTTTGAAGCAGAGGGTGAAATATTATTTATTAAAAATTTGTATTATAATAATTTAAACTATTATCTGCTCGTCAAAATTAATCCATATAGGTAATTTGATTACTTCTCAACTTTCACTTATATCATAATTCTCACTCACATATTTATCGTAAGTTTACACTCAACTTACATTGATTTTCACTAAATTTTGCTTAAAAGAACGACATGCTCCTAGGGGGTTGTAAAAACCAGAGGGAGGGGGGGGGGGGGGGGGGGCTCTTATTTTTTTTCGTCGGTAGTGTTAAATTTTAGTCCAATAGTGTAACTTTTTGGTCCGATAGTGCAAATTTTTATATAAATATCGAGTTCGCCTCCTCTAAAAAAATTAATTTCGTCCCCGCCTCCCCTTACGGAAGAGTTCAAGCTCCGCCACTGTGTGAACCCGCGTTTTGCCGCGGGTTGTTAAATTTTATAACACTTGATTTCAAGTACTTATACATTAGTATTCAATCCGATTTCAAGTACTTATACATTAGTATTCAATCCGTAGTTATAGATAAAAATTATATTGACAACTTTGTTTTGGAAATAAAAATCATGTTGAAATGTTGATTAATTTAGCAAATCGTAACGACAAATTTAGATTTTATAAACATCATATTTTTATGATTATAAGATAAAAACGTTATACGATTCAGAATCTTAAAACAGTTTTGAGAGCTTGTATATTTTTATTTGATAACTTGTATATTATCACATATTATTACTTATTACTAAAACTATTTTTATATTGTAAATAGCTATTATAATTACTTTAAACACTATTACTATTATTATTATTATTATTATTATTATTATTATTATTATTATTATTATTATTAAATTCAATGAATTCATATGGATTAAAAGAATTAAATTAAAATCCACCATAATATTACCATACTAACCTTACAGGTGTCGTAAAAATAAAATTATTATTTTGACATCCTAAAATACTTTATAAATAGTATATATATTTATTATTGCTTTTTATATGTTATGTATAATGAATTGGCTAGCGTGATGCGCGGGTGCTACTGAGTCTCTTTTTCGACCAGCCTTAAATACTGATTATATTATTATTATTATTATTATTATTATAACTATGTAAATATTTGGTAAATAGTATTTAGTTAATAGTATAATACTTAATTTAAATAGTAAAAATATAATAAAAAAATATAAATATAATGTTAATTTAAATCTATCTATACTAATAAAAGAAGGTTTTGTATGCCACTTGTCACAAATCTAAAGCTCTTATATTTTATTTTACCACTTCTCTCTCCTAATAAATATCACATTAAATACAAATGATATTATTTAATTCTTTTCATATTAAAATTATTTTTATTAAATTAAAAAAAGATCTTTCTATAAATGCAATTTGTAAAAAAAATAATTTTTTTATAAAATAAAAAGCTTTTTCAAAAAAATTATCAAACTTTTAAAACACAGAATATATTTTAAAACCTGTGCCTTTTAAAAAAAATTCTTATGAAACAAAATTAATTAAATTTCAAAGTTATAATAAAGAAATTATTAAAACTGACATTTTTTTTAAAAAAAATGGTTTGTTTTGAAACAATTTATAACCAAACTTTTTTGAGAAAAACAAAAAAAAATAAACAAAAGTTTAAAAAATGATATCGTTGTTTTATCACTCGTATGTAATGTCAATCATATCGTATCATATATCAAAAGATCGTTTTATAATTCATTAATTTTTATTAATAACTATTTAATATTTTATTTATTAAATCAGTGTAATACCCGGGGCACTAACCTAGTTATTATAAATAAAGTAATACTTAATATAGTGAGTTAAATCATATGCATTAACTCATGTATTAATTAGAATAAGTTTGTCAAATGATGGCAATTTAGAAACACTTATTTAAAACACTTATACCATATGATTAAATAGTTGTTCTAGACGTCTTACAAAAAATAAGAAATCACTAATCTAAGCATGAGTTTTGTATTATATAGTAGTAGAGATTATAGGGGTGAAATTACTATTGACAAAGGAAGGGAAATTAGGAGTCGCCAGTAAAATTACCGCCATTAATTATTATTGATTAATGACAATAGTTTAAGTTATTAAAAACTAATTCCTAAAATATATGAGATTGATTTTACAACAGAATGAGTACCTCTTGCACATCATAACTCATAAGAGTTCACGAGACGCCTTCAGTAAAACGGATTAGGTGGTTCGGGTATTTCGGTGACACCTCCGGCGACGGTTTAGTAAGGGCTACGTGTAAGTAACTTCGGGGGGTAGAACATGAGGGAGGGTGCCGTTGCACATCGGTCATTCGATTGTCAAAATAAAGTAAATTATTTTATTCTAAACCTATAAATACTACCATTTTGTATAAATATCATTACACCAAATTTAACACATATTCCTTACTATAAAAAATATTGGACTAAAAAAAACTAAAGTTGGTTCTAGAAAAAAAAACTTCTAGATGCGGTTCAAGCAAAAATGCCCTCATGCAACAATCGATACAACCCCAATTTCAATATTCCCAATACTACACACAAAGAATATAAAGGACCAAACATGCATATTCGAGTGGTCAAATCGTTTATCCAAGAGAAAAAGAAAATGACTTTGATCCTCTTGCATTCTGCTATAAAAACCGACCTTAATGATGATGAAGCTGATGAAGAAGATGAATAACCACAACTTAAGGTTGAGATTGAAAAACCAGAAGGTGTTGAAGACAAAGATGAACAACAACTTGACAAGAAAGGAAAATTCAAATCTCATGCGGCCTTGATGGTTTGAACAAATAAACAAGAAGTTGTCTCATATAAGACTTGGGTTCACATTTTCACCAACAAAAACATGAAGGGTTTTAGGGTCGAGTGTTTGATCACTACAAGCATCAACGTGGTAGAAGTAACCAAAGCATCACCAATTAAATTAAAAATGACAAACTTTAACATGAAAGACGAATTGTTTCAACGTTGTACATCCAACTATCCAAGCAGTAATTTTATTTTGTGTTATAATATTTGTTTTTGTTTTTATTTTATGTTTGTGGGTGTTTTTAATGATGCATATATTCATATAGGATCTTCTATGAGCCAGTGGACGCTCCTATCTTGATGCGATGAAGAAAACGTTAAAAGATTACCAAATTAACATTGGGCGTAATGTATTACCCACATAGATTTGTGGGAAGTGGTTGGGGTTATGGCAAATGGACAACCATCCCGTTAATGGGTGAAGAGTTTTCCAATCAATTCGAAACAAAAAGAAAGTTTTCGAATTCTAGAAACCACATAAAGTTTAGTGATGCATTTAGTAGCACAGTCCCGAACTTTAACGAAGATTCAATACCTACAGGGCCGATAAGAAAACGAAAGAAATTTGCTAAGTCATCAAGCAAAAGTGATTTGGCCCACACGTAGCTCTCTACACATCCTTGTAGAAGGAACTTCTATAACTTATATGTACTTTATATTTTTTTTATTATATGTAATTTGTTAGTTTAACTTTTAAGTTAATAAAATGAGATAACATTTCAATTGTTAATTGATCTAAATATTTTAATTACTTTATTAAATGCTCATAGTACTCTAAGTTTGCAATGATAAAAATCCTTCAATTTCCCAAAAGATATAAGTTGGCATTTTGGAAAAAGAGTGGCTTTACCATTCGCCATTTTTTTTTATATTTTAAACATAAAAAACTTGACTGATTTCTAGCTCGTAAAACAACCAATTTATCATAATTAAAAATAAAAGTGAACACAATTTTCAAATTTACTGATTTCTAACGATCAACTTATTAGTTGCTTTCTCCGAACAATATATTGTAAACTACCTTTAGTAAAACCGTATATTACACGTGTTAATAAATAAAATATTAAATATAATAAAATTTTATTATTTATAAACAATATTATAAGATAAAATATGATTGAAATCACGTATAAATAAACATTATAAGTAATAAGACAATGATATCAACTTTTTAAACTCTTGTTATTAAACTTTCTTTGATTTTTCAAAAAGAATTAGAATATTTTCTTTCAAAACAAACCGTTTTTAAAAAATATCATTTTTATAAAAAAATTTATTATGACTCCCAATTATAATTAAATTTCGTTTATAAAAAATACTTTTTATAAACATCAATTTTAATATATTTCATATTTTTAAAAAGTTTGATGTTTCAAAAAAATTTATTTTATAAACAATATTTATTTAGAAATAACATTAATAAAGATTTTTTTAATTTATTAAAAACTATTTTTAATCTAAAAAATTTAAATAATATTAATAGTAATTAATGTGATTATTTAATAAAAGTGAGAATCAAAATTTTTTTTATAAGAATAAATGTAGTGGTACTAAATGTTCTTTGTAGTTACTTTTTTTTATTATAGTAGGTAAATTTTCTTTCTAAATTTCTTTGGAATTTAGTGATTTTGTTAGTTACGTACACTTCATTCCATCCTATATTGACTCGTATGCATGTGTGCACCTCATAGAAAGTAGTGAGAAGCTTCAAGTCACGACTTAGTAAAATATAGACAAACACACGTTGTTAACTTCTACATGTGTGTTAGAAGATTAATTATGTATCTATCGTACGTAACATATATGGGAAATTAATTAATTTTGAAGTCCTTGGACATGACACGCAATATTCCAAATCTACACATAAGTTGATACATTGAAACATATGATGGATGTTGACGGATGCAAGATGTGGTTGTTGGTTGTTTATGAAGAACTAAAATTATGTACAATTTTTTTATAACCAATAACTCATACACACACTAAAATTACCTATTTTTTCAGTGCTTCGTTTAAATCTTTTGTACTCGGACATGTATACTCTGTTATTATCTCTTTAAAATGTGCCCTACTTTAGCCCTTTTAACAAGAAAAATATCATTATATTGTTAAAATTAAAATTTTATATTATTGATATACTCATATATTGAATTGAGATTGAAATACATATTAATATTATAAGTAGTTGATAATATAAGAAATAATACTAAATACTAATTAAAGATAATAATATAGACGATACTTTTTCATTTTCAACAGTATATTATATATAGAAGATTCAAACATATTGAACTTAAATATGTTGACTATTCCACTCCCTATTAGTCTATTGTTAAATAAAATAATAAATCTAAAAAGTGTAAAAATAATCTTAATCATCAATATTTTTAATTAATTTTAAAGATTAAACTGTAAAAAAAAGTTTGTTAAAGGTTATTTCAGGCATGACTATTTTAATTGACGATGTTTCAAGTTCCTTCACTTGTTAAACATTTATAGATTTTATATACGATATTATTTTTTTAAATAAAATACAAGTAAAACAAGGTTTTTTATCTTTAAAACGAGTAAAGTGTCATTATATAAAAAGTTAATTTTTTTTCTTATGTTTTTTAACTCATATGCGTTTATGTTCATCGTTGTGTCTTTTCGTTTGTTATTGTGTTTTTCTTTAGTGGTGAATTTAAAAAAAAACATATTAATAAAATAACACTATTGCGTATTTCTAGTATGTAAACATAACAATTAAATAATCTAATACATTAAAAACAATAAAAAAATTAATATAAAATAATATAAACCATAAAACACATTTATAATATGTCTCATTGTGTTTCTTCTGTTCGTCATAATGTGTTTTCCCGAACACTATAAGTTTTGAAAAACACATAGGTGAAACCAAATCACTATGTATTTTTAGCTGTAAAACACAATAATAAATAATAAATTTATTTCATATATAGAAAACAATGATAAAAATAACAAAAAATAAATTAAAATTAAAACATAATGATAAATGCATATAACATATGTAAAAAATACTCGATACGATAATCTGACATATTACACACAATAACCTGACGTATTTGATACAATGACCAAAATATCGTCTATTTTATAAATAATATGACACATATCAAACATAGAATCCTTCTTAGTTTCTTTTTTAATATAAATACAATTTTTTACTATAACTCTATCATATATTAAACTCAATAAAAATAACATCATAGCATAAAAACAACTTTTTTATATTTAATTAATGAATAGGATTGTATCACCTATGTAATTTTAGAAAATATTTTATTATATTATCTTACGTATTATATTATATTCGATAAGCTTTCTTTAACAATAAGTTTCCGAATTTTCTAAAATAAATATATCACAAACTATGTTTTATAAAAATCCAAATATTTAACTTTTATGTTGGAAGCCACACCTAGCACATCTACACCATCTCTCCATCACATCTACATAATCTCTCCTCGAGAACATATATTACAAGATAATCTATATTATATTATAATACATGAAAGAGGAATACCAGTCAAAGTTAAGAGTTTTATGATTTTTAAACACAATATACAACCCAAAACATCAAATTTGCAAGGGTATTTATGTCATTATAACGTTCCTAAATAAATGAAAGTTTAAAATATTTACAATTACACCCTTGTATCTTTAATCATATTTATTATCTTCATGTTTGTTACAATTAGCTTATAAAAAGGAAACATGGCTGTAAAATTTAAAACGTAAATTTGGTATCATTAATAATAACAATTAAGTTAACAAATGCAAATATAAATGTAACTATTTAAAAAAAAAAATACATATCTACATGAATGTTTATTTTTTAATTAATAGTCCCTATTACAAAAAAATAATAACATGCTTTTTCACCTGTAAAACTTGAGCTTCCTAACTTGATATTAGCCTGACAAAAAAATAATAACATGTTTTTTCACATGTAAAACTTGAGCTTCCTAACTTGATATTAGCCTGACAAATGGAAACAAACGTAAGCCAGAAACCAAAAAAAAAAGCCTAATATGAAGGTGCATATACAGATTTAAAGAAAAATACAAAAACTTTTAAATAATTACCTTTTTCCCCGTAATATGTGACATCCGGTAATTTTCCGTTACCAAACTCCGTTAGTTCCGTTAAGTCTTGCATACACGTGTCGTGAGCACACACTAGTTGTCGTTGAACGTTGGTGACTTAATAAAATTAATAATGTTAAACAATAATTTCTATGTTGATTATTGGTTGTGATTATGTGATTTAAATATTAATTGTGAATTTTATCGCGTAACGTGGAAACGTGTGTATTTACTTTGTAAATTTTGTAGCTTGTAAAGATAATACATATAATTGTTACTACTAGTTTATATGTTTATTATTCTAGTTAAAAACATTTTAAAGGAGTGTGTAAAAGCTTAATTTTTATAAAATATAAATTATAAGGGTTAAAAAGGTAATTATGGATTATTAAATAAAATAAAATCAAAACCCAACCCTAATAACCCCCCTACGGCCGCGATCGACCTCCCCACATCCACAAACCTGCGATTTCAGCCAAGAACAAGCATTCACATTCGATTTTGGACCGATTTCAAGCATCACAACAAGTTAGAATCATCAATTGCGAGCCATTACACGTTTAAAGGTTAGATTTTTACATGTTTTTGATGATTTTTCATGTTGGCCGAAAGATCCATTCGAAATCTGCAATTGATGGTCGATTGATGCTTGTTTGTTGTTGTTAATGTGTTTGTTGGGTAGATTACATGTTAATTAACGTCAAGTATGCAATAAAGGTTGAATTTTTACAAGTTCTTATGGGATTTACATTAGGGCCGAAACCCTAATTCGAAAATCTGAAATTGGATGTTAGTTGTTGGTTGTTTGTTGATGCTATTATGTTAGTTGGATTGTATAGATGCTAGTTAACGTCGATTATGCAAGAAAGCTTCGATTTTGATTCATGGTTCATAGGTTACTAAGAATAGTAACTTTATTTTGCATGAATTGATGATTTGATGATGTATGAATGTTATGGATGTGTTTGTGATGATGATTAGATGCTAGGTTGATGATATGAACAATTTAAAATCGAGAAGATGTCTTATAGTTCATACATTGCTAAAAATAGTAACTTTTGGTGTTGAATGTTGATGAATCATGATGATTAGGTGTTGTTGATCATGTTTAGATGTTGTCATGGACTTGAATTGGTATATAATTGATGAATTCATGAATGTAGTGTGAGTTTGATGAATTTGGGATGAACTTTCCCAAAAGGGAAACTTTATTTGTGCAAATCCTTGAATTGGATGATTTGAGCATGTTTGGGATATTAGGACCATGCTAGTGTGTTCATGGATGGTTTCTAAGGTAATTAAATGTGTTGATTAGGTTGTATGAATGTTAATTTGGTTTGTTACCTGTTTTGGTCTGTTTGTGGAAAAATCATGGTATGAGTTATATAGGTAAGCTAGGACTTTTGTGGATTGATGATTGATTAAGAATGAACATTTTAGATGTTATGAGCATGATAATAGTTGAGATTCGCATGGCTTGTATGATATCAAGTTGTATGTTGATCAGGTATGATATGCTGTTGTGTTAGTATTAACGAATTATCACCTATAATGTCACCAACGGGTCAAACGGGTCAACTGGGTCAAATGTGTCTTGTCTTTCTTAAACCTTGAGTCCCTTGGTTTGTAGAGCACTTAGGGTTTCATGTTGATTCTGTGTACACGTGCTTATGTACTCTTGTGTTCTAGGTGACCTTTGAAGGTTGTCTTTCCCCTCTTTCTTTCAAGTTAAGCTCTAAGTTAATTCTTGCGCGCATCAGGTGAGTTCTTGCCCCACTCATTTTACATAATCTCTTTTGGGGGAGATAACATACTGTTGATCACAAATGTTTTTATATATGAGTGTGTATAATATTGATATAGTGTTGTTTACCATGGGAAGTCCTCACACTTTCGGATTGTTAATATCGACTAGCGGAGAAATTTTGAGTAGTACTACTGGGTCTGACGAGCCCCACCTGTGTGACTCGAGGTCATACGGGTGCAATTTTGTCCTAACATATATTCGTCACGACCTGGTAAGTCGTGACGGGAGGCACAAACTATCACAGTCAGCTTCAATCGCAAAATCACTATGATTAATATTTTTATGTTAATAGACTAGCTATCTATTGCAATACACTACTTATGATTTGAAAACTGTTTATCGGTTTACCTATTAACGCAAACTCTTGAACTCACCAACCATGTGTTGACTTGTTTAGTATGTTATTCTCAGGTTAAGGTTGCCAGTTGCCTAGGAGCACGCACGTCAGCATTGTTGAAGTTGTCTACATTTGTCTTGTTTACAAATTTGAGATTATTTTCATATTAAACAATTGTGTTTGGGGCGCGTATGTTTTGCGCATTCTCTTTACATACTACTTGTTTTGGGTTTTCTGGTTTTAAAAACGCTTCCGCAGTATTTTAAACATTAACTCTGGTTTTGTTTATTAATCATATAGAGTCGTTCTTGGTAACTAATAACTGAGATCCTGGTATGTCACGCGCCTCGCGGTAAAACCCCGCACGCGGATTTTGAGGGTGTGACATAATATCTGTTACTTTAATTCACAATACATAACAGAAAATGCTTTATGTTGTAGTGCAGAAAAAAAATTAAAAAGCTCTAAAATAATACAAATCTGGTACATCTTCATGTTTGTTACAATTAGCTTATAAAAAGAAAACGTGGCTGGAAAATTTAAAACGTAAATTTGGTATCGTTAATAATAACAATTAAGTTAGCAAATGCAAATATAAATGAAACTATTTAAAGAAAAAAAATACACACCAACATGAATGTTTATTTTTTAATTAATAGTCCCGATTAGAAAAAAATAATAACATGCTTTTTCACCTGTAAAACTTGAGCTTCCTAACTTGATATTAGCCTGACAAAAAAATAATAACATGCTTTTTCACCTGTAAAACCTGAGCTTCCTAAGTTGATATTAGCCTGACAAATGGAAACAAACGTAAGCAAGTAAACCAAAACAAAAGCCTAATATTAAGGTGCATTTACAGATTTAAAGAAAAATACAAAAAATTTTAAATAATTATCTTTTTCCCCGTAATATATGCTACTTTAATTCACAATGCATAACAGAAAATGCTTTATGTTGTAGTGCAGAAAAAAACATTAAAAAGCTCTAAAATAATACAAATCGTGTACATCTTTGTATAGATTAATCCATATTTTTTTTAAAACCAAGTGTGTACATGCTTCTTCACTTGTAAAACGTGCATTTGCTAACAATTATTTTTAACCTGTCAAATAGAAACAAACGTAAGCGAGTAAACAAAATATATCCAAATATTATCGTTTAGTAACAGATATATAAAAAAATTCAAAAATATTAACGTGCGGTTACAGATTAATATCAAAATAAAAAAACTTTTAAACAATTAGCATTTTTCCTGTAATTTATGGTACTTTAAATCACAATACAGAAAAAAAGCTGCTTTATTTTTTGCAATATTATAGGGAATGTTTAATGTATAGGTTGTTGCATAAAAAAAGGACTGTTTGATGTTTCACATCTATATAAACTATTTTAACTCTGCGTTTAATGTTCATCGCATATCCCTCTGCGTACTAATCAAATTCTGTTGGTGAAAGGTACTTTACTTGTACATTATTTGATAAAATTATAATTTAGATTTTGGAAATCATATTCAGAAATTGTTTAATAGCACTTTGCAACTTCATTACTTGATGCAAATATATGTTGATTTTGATTTCTTCAGTTGGGTTGGTTGATCAAGTGTTTTTCTTTCGAGTTTTATATACACAGTTATGTATATTTTCTAAAAGCAGATTACATTAGGGGATAAAAGCTACAATGGTTTCGATAGAGGGGAACAGATTGGAAGAACAATCACCGAATGTTGAATCCTTAATAGTTTCTAATTTTGATTCGAATGAAACGAAGGTACAAAATTTTAATGTTACTATATTATTTTGGTTTTTTGTTTCTTACAACTCTGTTTATAAATTATTTATTTTTTATTGATATCTGTGCAGGTTGATTGTCATCATAATGTTATTATATAACTTATAGATAAATTATAACTAAATGTACTTTTAAGTTTTTTTCTATTGTTATTATACTAAGTTCTAAGTTGTTTTTTATGTAGCAGGAGGTAAAAGCTATATTGGATCCTTTAGTACAAGTTAATATTGATTTTAACAAAAATCAAGTTCAAAAGGTTGTGTGTAATTGTTAATTTTCTGATTTCAGGTATAATTATTTGTCTTAAATTAATTGTTATATGTTTTTAACATATTGGATTTCAGGATGATCTTGATAGCAGTGTTGAGATTATATGTTGTGGCACAATGTTTAGTTCCTACAATTCTGATCTTCAACGAGAATTTAGCCAGGAGGTATTATTTATACTTTTCTATTTGTTTCTAATAAAATGTATATTAACTACTTCCTTTTTTAAGGATCGCATGTTTGAAGCCCAGGCTAGGAAATTTGAAAACAAAAAAAGAGAATCAAGAGACTAGATGAATGGAAATGAAATGATGTCATTGAGTTAGATGGTACAGATAACATTGACAAAGAAAATGAACTAGAAGACACTGCATGTTCAGGCAAGAAGCCAGAAATAAGAATTAAATTTCCTCGTGTGTCGGTGCAGAAGCGAAATTGACCTCGTGCTGTTTGATTTTTTAAAACAATAAGGCTTTTGATTTCTTTTTGAATTATTTGCATTTTCAATTTGTAGTATAATAAAACATGTGGTTTGTTTTTTATGCATATCTCATGTAGATTTGTTTTTCATTTTGATTTGTGGTACAATAAAGCAAGTGGTTTGTTTTTTATGCATATCTCATGTAGATTTGGTTTGCACTTAGAATATTGGTATATATAATAAACATTACTGATTGTTTAATCATGTTAACTTAAGTACATATATTAACAATTAAATGGATCTTTTATGTTTGATGTTATATGAGCGTTTAAAAACTTTAAACATAATCATAACAGAAACAATTGCTTAACATAATTATATAATGGACTTTGGTGAGTATTTTGTAAAAATTTATGTATAAGTATAAAATAAAATACAGAAACCCAAAATATTTCATTGATATTTAGAATAAAATAGAAAAAAAAGTCAATGATATGATGAATTTGATTTATTTTCTCTAAAATTATAAACCTCTGTACACACTCAATATATAAAACACATATATTTAAGTTTTTGAATTGTTTAATTTGTTAACTTAAATTTTGCACCTAAATTTTCAAACTACATAGGTTGCATTTGATACAACGAGTTTATATTATAGGAATATTTTTTTTATTATAAATAAGTATTTATAAAGGTGCCAAGTTTCCTGCATGCGTACCATTTTATAATTACAATTATGTTTACTTTAATAACATTTTATCTTTATTAACATTAATAAGAACATTAAACATATTTCAGTTCCTTATATTCTACAATTAAAAAAAAAAATTATATTCCGCTTCCTTAACTATATAAATAGGTAAAAAAATAACTAGAATAACTAGAATTTCTAGATTTAATTTTTAGGATATTTTACATTTCAAGCTTCAAATAGAATAGATATACTATCTGATTAAATTTAACAGATAATAGGCTGGCTTCTTTTGACTTTGCCGGTATTTTAGGGAATGTTTACAAGTGCCAATGTATCCGGATGATTAATATTTTGTTTAAGTAAAATATGTATATTTTAATAACATATATGCTTAAACAACATTATAATTACTACAACACGTCAACACATTTATATACATAAGTTCAAATAAAGTAAAATACGTATGCGTAGGTATATAGATAATTTGAAATTACGTTATGAGCTTAATATAAATTTAAATTTAACAAACTATGAATATTATATAATTGATTTTCTCATGTAAAAAAAGTTTTTTATAAAGTTGTTTCAGTATCTATTAAACAATTTAAACAATTTACATCAAATAATAAGTCAAATTTATTACTTTTGGTGTTATCAAACCACTCACATTTAAAATTTTAATATTGATCCGGATTACCTCTTTATGCTATTTAAAAATCAAACTTCAAATGTTTTAGATAAAATTCATGACTTTATTCTATAGATGAATGCATGGCTCTATATTTTCTGCAATTTTATAGGGAATTTTTAATTTATAGGTTGTTGCATAAAAATAGGGACTGCTTGCTGTTTCACATCTATATAAACTATTTCAAATCTAAGTTTAATGAGCATCGCATATCCCTGGGCATACTAATCAATTCCGGTTGGTGAAAGGTACTTTACTTATATATTATTTGATACTATTATATTATAATTTGGAAATCATATTTAGAATTTGATTAATAGCACTTTGCAATTTCATTACTCAATGTTAATATGATATAAGTTGATTTTTACATCTTCAGTTGGGTTGGTTGATCAAGTGTTTTTGCTTCGAGTTTTATATACGCAGGTATGTATATTTTCTAAAACCTTATTACATAATTATTTTGTTATATTCATTTTTATGTTCTGTGTTTATATGAATATGTATAGTGTTTGTTGTAACATACTTATGTAATAATTAACATGTACTCTTCAAACAAAGAACACCCATAAGAATAATATATGGCGGATTAAGTACAGAGCATGTACATCTAATGCTACTCTTAATCTAATAACGAAGTTACTAAACAGATGTATGCATGTTTTTATCATGTATCACAGCTTTTAGTGTCCAACTGAAAACAATTTACAAAATTCATACAAGTTACATAATATAATTATAATAACCAAGTGACTAAACAGATGTATAATGAATCTTGTAAACTAAATATAACAGCTCCAACACATTTATAAAACATAATTATATATTTTGTTACTAAAACATTGGTAAGTTTGTTTATTATACGGGGAAAACATATTTAGTTGATATTATAAACATATTCCAAATAAAACTTCAAAATTTACACCTTTTAAATCAACAAAATAAAACCAATAAATTGTATGTTCATACTTATTTGATGTTTTAATTGCGCTTTGCAAACAAAGAACTCCCTAAAATTAAATGTAGGTCAACTTAAGTACATAGCATGTACGACTAATGTTACTCCTAATCTAACACACATCAGACACCTTACAAGATTAAGCAAAGCATAAATGTTATTATACATAAATTTTTACAAAGTTTGGTATGGCAAAACCTGCATTACATGGGTTTTAGGGTTCTAGGTATCCTTGGCCAATTGATACAAACTATATGACAATACATCATTCTGCTGCTTTGCCAACTGTAAATCCTTTAAACCTCAAAAACTACAATTCCCACCTTTCAAAGATGTGGCAAATCGATAAAACCTAAGTGCTAAACTAACAACAACAATCAAATCTTCATGCATATAGCAATACGCGATCACTGAAATCAACAAACATCAACTCATTTGAATTCAATCACCACTCAATCAAACACTAACTATCAAATTTCACTAACATCAAAGCAAGTTAAAATTGCCCCAAACTAACCTTCTTACAACCGGCAGCGAGCAGATCGGTGCGGTTTTTATTTTTATCCATCAATACTGATCCTTATAAGTCCTTAGACCTCAAATCATGCTATCAATCTCAACCACCTGCTACATCATCAATCACCTGCGATTGCAACAAATCGAGATCGAAATTGCACTTAAAACTTGGGGGATTGGTAGATCGTGTAACGAATAATAAGAGAGCACGATAAGATGAGATGAATCGAACTAACCTTTGACCGGCTTGAGGGATTTGTGTTGAGATTGAAAGCGTTTTAGGTTAGACCTTAGACCGCAAATCATGCTATCAATCTCAACCACCTACTAGATTATTAATCACCTGCGATTGCAACAAATCAATATCGAAATTGAACTTAAAACATGGGGGATTGGTAGATCACGTAACGAATAATAAGAAAACACAATAAGATGAGATGAATCGAGCTTACCTTTGAGCTGCTTGAGGGATTTGTGTTGAGATTCAAAGCGTTTTTGGTTAGATCTGAAATACAATCGATGGTTTCATTTTTGACGGGAGGTATCCATGAGCCTCGCTGTTTGTGTGTGATAATATGGAAACCCTAGGACAGATTTGTTGTTTACCACTTATATATTTGTCCTTATTACCCACTTAGCGACCCATGTATAAAACCCAAATACCCACCTGCCTAAATCCCAAATAGCCCCACTTACCAATACTCATATACAACTCAATAATACAAAAAATTTAAAAGCCCAATTATAATTATATTACACTCTTTTTAACCCATCAATTTATAAAAAATTGAAAATTAAAAAACTTTGTAATAAATTATATACAACCAAAATATTAATCTATGAACACTTGTAATAAATTAAAATAAAAACACATACTTTCAATTGTCTTTTGAACACTTGCTTATAAAGACATAAATGAAAAAGATTTATATACGTATTGTTTAATACATATGTTTATTAATTTACTATGCAATATCACTAATTTTTATTTCATGTCAACATTATTATTATATTGCAATTAATATATATATATATATATATATATATATATATATATATATATATATATATATATATATATATATTTACATATTCATAACTAGGTTACTACCTTTTGTGTTGCACATGATAAATTAATAAAATTATTAAATAGTTAGTAATGAAATTATATTATTTATTAAATGGCATTTGAAAATAATATATTATTAAAATTGTTTAGATCGAATACACTATGCCTCCTCAATTGTTTTTGATACTTATGCTGGAGATAATTGCACAACTCCCCTCAAAGTTTATGGTGAAATGCAAATGTGTCAGTAAAGAGTGGTTAACGTACATGTCGGCTTCAGATTTTCTAAAAACACATTCCCAACACACGCGAGAATCTCCGGATCAGAAAATCATAACCACAAGTCGTATGCTGTCATGCGTTTCTAGATCGTTAAATTATCATGACAGTAACTACTTAGTTGGTAAGAACGTGACCCCTTCGCTTGGTCTTCAACCAAAAATCTAATATTCTTATCAGGCTTGGATGGCATGCTTTGTGTTAGCCTTCGAAACACGTGGGATTTGCTTGTGTGGAATCCATTAACTGGTGCCGCCAAACTGTTGTCCAACTCTACTAAACATGGATTCTTCAATGCCAAAAAAGATGCCGTTGGTTTCTATGTTGACAAAACTTTTGATTATAACATTATCCACATAAAACGCAGGCGGGGTACTCTTGCAGTTTTCCTGTATTCATTGCGTAGGGGCTCGTGGAAATCTATACCCTTCCTTAAAAAAAGACCGTACCATGGTGATACCTACTGGTGGTGTTCTGTAACATTCTATGGAGATGCAGTGTACTTCCCGGTCAAGGAATATTGGCTTGCAAGTAACAGGAGGGTAATTCGCTTTTATGTTAACACACATCAATTTTCAGAACTATCATATCCGAATGCCGGGGGTTTTGGTCCTAACGGTTCATTTGTCAATATACGATCAGAACTTCATATGTATTGTTCTAGCGGTTACTACGAAAGGCCATTGGAATTATGGAAGTTAAGTAATTGTACGTGGATAAAGTTGTTTCTTATCCTTACAGGGTATGCCTTCCATTTCCAACAATTACATCCCTGACGCATTACAACCTTAGTGGGTCAACTCTTGTGATCACTAAGTGGGGGCAGGTTTTTGAAATCGATCTCAGGTTCAACGTAACGGGTTTTATACACCCTTCCATTTTTTGTGGTATTATCCATGGTGCAATCTACACGGAGACAATACTTTCACCTGGATTTTAGTTTCTAGGACTTTTTATCATTTAATTTCTACTTGTTAGACTTTCTATTTATATTTTCTATCATGTTCTTTTTCAAGTACAATAACTACTTTATCAATAATGTAGGAACTTCTACGAACATATTTTTAACATTTTTTTAATGAAGGTAAAATTTCTACTTTATCAATAATGTAGGAACTTCTACGAACATATTTTTAATATTTTTTTAATGAAGGTAAACTTGATGATGGATTTGCATGCCATTGTTGATGATTTTACATTAGTCACACAATACTGTGTTTGCTATACCATGTGCTTAGTTTGGGTTGACTTTGTTTTGCATATTGTGTCTGAAAACAAATATTTGGTGGTTTTTCTCGACCAACACGTAAGATTCAAAATCCATATTTTTTAATTATAAATTACAATATATCTATGATATCTAAATCACTTGCTTAATTTTTGTAGAGGGTAAAATTAGTCGGTTTTATAACAGCACATTTTATGAAAGGTTACAAAGATGTTGATATGGTGGGAAGCATGATTGTACTAAGCCGCTTTGGAATAGAAAATTTTGATTATCAAGAGTGGCCAAAACATGATAACTATCTCTTAGTCTGGAGTGATTTCAAGTTTGTATTTAATGAGCACACAAAAATTATACAATTTTCGGTACATATACCAAGAGGGTTCCGTGTGTATCCGTTAGTGCCTTCTATTAAAACCCTTTTAGACGACAACTGCTATGAAAAAATAATTACTGGTACGTACAACTTAACCATTTCATATTTAAATTTATTAGTATTGCCACAAATTTTATGTACATAAAATAAAAATCATATTTTTGGTTGTAGATGTTGTCGGTAGAATTGTTAAGGGTGAGCGACAATTTGGACATTTTTTGATGTTTCTTCAAGATTTTACGTAAGTTTTTATTTGAATAAAAGATTTTATATAATTTTTAATTTGAATTTTATTTACTATTCTTTTCCTCATGATGTAAATTATATATGGCAGCGGTCATATAATAGAATTATCATTATATGACTCACGTGAGATTTGTAAAGTACAAACTTTTCGTTCTATTATAGACAAATCTATTGTCTATGTATCACGAGTGAAGTTGGTTCGTTTGTCACACGGTATGTGTTACTCTATTTTTTTAGACCTATACACATTAAATGGATGTTGTTGTATTTTAAAACTTATACGCATTTTGTGTTTCACTTATAGGAAATATTTTACGGTCAACTGATTTCACTAGAGTTGTCGTTGAACCCAAGATTCCAGAGGCGCGTTATATATAAATTTTATTATGCTCTTATATTCTAAGTTCGTTCATACTCAACTTTTAATTACTTTTATATATTTGTTTAATAATATATTAGATGTGTGGTTTATTATATCTTTTTTGGATGGTTTGGTTATTTTCCAATTTTAATTTTTCTCTTTATTACGGGTGAAAAATCCTATGTTGTTATACCTTAAACACCTATATCTAATTAAATTAAAATGTATATAATCTATACTATATTATGTTGCACGTGCATGAAAAAAATGAAATATATATCATTTAATTGGTACACATTTATCAACAAACAACTCAGCACTTTATTATCAAATTAAACGTATCATATCAATAGGTTATCTATGTTATATTATTTCATTTTTTAAGAACGTATTGAACTGTTATGTTATACTCTCTGTAGTGTTTAGTCTATTAGCCAATATTAATCATACTGTTATTATTTCATAAACAAGGTATTTTATATCTTTCCGATGAGCAACTGCCAAGAAAAAGATCCTAACGATTTTATGTCATCAAACGCATCTAATTCTGCTATGAAGCGAAAAAATTATAATAGACGATACTATTTGCAAAAAAAGAATGGGAAAACATCAAAAGTAATGAATGGAAGTACGCCACATTTCAATTCAGCAGGATCAAATGGTACTAATAACTCACGATAAAGGATGCCTCTAAGTACTTTACAAGATAATAGCAGTAACGTAGCACGACCGAGGAATGAGAGTAGATGTCGTAATCGAAATGTGAGCCAAATTCCACCGAGCACAGTCCACTCTCAACCGCCCTTGCAACATCATAACACACAAGAGGATCCATATGATTATTTTTTTGCTGGTATACCTAGGGATTCTCTGAGCTTAAAAGGACAGAGTCCTTGTATGTTTTGCGAAGCAAAAAGATTTCAATTCGAATTTCCAACATTTTGTTGCATGTCTGGGAAAACAAAATTAGCACCTTTTGAAATACCGGCTGCGTTGTACCTGTTATTCACGTCGAAAGATGATATCGGAAAGATGTTTAGGACAAACATACGAGCGTATAACACAAAATTTTCTTTCGCGTCAATGGGTGTGTCTTTGGATGATACACTAACTAACATGAGAGATGGTGTATATACGTTTCGTGCACATAAGGGTATATATCATAAGATCGATCAACTGGTTTCAAGAGATGGAACACCAAGGTACTTACAATTGTATTTTTATGATCCTGATACCGAGTTACAACATAGACTTCAATGGCCTAACCTTGATAAGAATATAACTGTGACGTTAACCAAAGCTCCGTCTACAAACCCTTATGTCAAGACATTTACAAGTCTTGTAGAGTTGGGTCCTCTAGACAACTATAAAGTCACTCTTAATGCTTCAGTGGAACTTGACTAGAGGGTATACAACCGACCAACCACATCCGAGGTTAAAACAAAATTAGTAGTTTATTTTAAAACTTAAATAATGATAATATATCATATGAATGACACTTAATTATAAATGTTTTTACATAGGTTGTTGGCATTTAGGTTGAAGAAAATGATAATATCACCGCCTATAAAAGAAGTATTGTAGTCTACGGTAGGTCTGAATACAGTCAAACTATTCAGCCATACTATGGATGTTACGATCCATTATGTTATCCCTTGTTTTTCCCTAATGGTGAGCCGGGATGGCATCCTAACATACCACGAGTAGGGGTATCAATGAACGAAATTGATAATGATAATGAACCAATGAATGATGAAGTTGGAGGTACCAAAGTCTTTAATGTCTTTTAAATCATCAGACGTTTTACATTACGCGCGTGCACGCTTTCCAGCAATATAACGTAATGCCATATTTCTCTTTTCATACAGAGGCTAACCCACGGAATAACCGAAGTACCGTGGCCATGCGTGAGTACTACTGCTACAGGTTTCAAATTCGATCGTACGATAACGTACTTTTCTTCGGCGGACGATTGCTACAACAATTTGTGGTGGATGTGTACATTACGCTTGAGACATCACGATTATAGTATTGTGAACACAACCAAGCTAGGATAAGGGCTGATTTGTACCAAGGTATTGTGGATTGTGTCCATGCTGGAGAAGTTCATCCAAATAGAGTCGGACAACGGATTGTCTTGCCTGCATCTTTCATCGGAGGACCTCGTGATATGCGCCGTCGTTTTCTGGACGCCATGACTTTAGTTCAGGATGATGGAAAACCAGATCTATTCCTTACAATGACGTGTAATCCTCAGTGGCCTGAGATATGTGATAATTTAATGGCTGGTCAAACCGCACAAGATCGTCCTGATCTTGTGGCTAGGGTGTTTCGTGCTAGACTCGAGCATCTTAAGGAAGTACTATTCAAAAAAACATATACTAGGTGTGGTTAAAGCTTACGTTTACGTCATCGAGTTTCAGAAGCGTGGTTTGCCACATGCATATTTTCTCCTTATCATGCACGGGCAACATAAAATCAATAATCCAGACCATTACGATAAAGTGGTTTGTGCGGAGATTCCAAACAAACTAAGATATCCAAGACTACATGAGATAGTTGTGAAGCACATGATACATGGTCCTTGCGGGGTTCTACGGAAAAATAGTCCATGTATGCAGGGTCATCCACCGGTCTGTCGATTTCGTTATCCTAGAAAATTTAACGACCAAACAACACAAGGAGAAGATTCATATCCTATATACAGAAGAAGAAACAACGGAATAAATGTTGGCGTACGAGGAACAACTCTTGATAATAGATGGGTTGTTCCATATAACCCAAGACTTTTAATGATGTTGAACTTCCACATGAATGTCGAGGTCTGCTCAAGTGTAAAGTCGGTGAAATATCTTTTCAAATATGTTTACAAAGGACATGACAAACAGGTTATTCAAATCGATGAATCTG
This sequence comes from Flaveria sonorensis, assembly GCA_025506505.1. Taxonomy (NCBI): domain Eukaryota; kingdom Viridiplantae; phylum Streptophyta; class Magnoliopsida; order Asterales; family Asteraceae; genus Flaveria; species Flaveria sonorensis. Next base: position 7,888,753 of record CM046429.1, read on the forward strand.
AACCAGGTGATGTTATTAATGAGATAAAAAGATACCAAGATGCACGTTATGTATCACCACCAGAGGCTATGTGGCGTATCTTCTCATTCCCACTTTCTCACATCCATCCCGCAGTCTTGGCCTTACAGCTTCATCTCCCTAATAAGCAAATGGTTAGATTTAGAGAGGATGATATCATGTCTGAAATTGTTGATAGGGAAAGAGATAAGAGAACCATGCTTACCGCGTTTTTCGATACAAATAGATTGGATGTAAGAGCACGACGGTATTTATATAAAGATTTCCGAAAACACTTTACATGGAATTGTACCACCCGTCATTGGAATCATTGCGTAGCTAGGCCACAAAGAGGTCGTATTGTTTCTGCTAATCCAGCGGAAGGGGAGAGGTACTACTTACGACTACTGTTGTCAAATATCAAAGGACCTAATTCTTGTGATGATCTTTGTACAATTAATGGGGTAAAACACGCAACATTTAGGAAAGCAGCACTTGAGTTTGGGTTAATAGAAAATGATGACAGTTTATCATAATGTCTTGCAGAAGCGTCCTTATTTCAGTTTCCCAGCTCTCTCAGAAGGTTATTCGCGAAAATAATGATATTTTGCGAACCTGGTGACATTCGTAGGCTTTGGAATGAACACTTTGATTCACTTTCAGAAGATTATCAGTTACAATATCAAAGTGTTCAACGTGTTCAAGATATGGTTCTTTCAGAAATCAGGGTGTTCTTACAATCTATGGGTAGGAATATAAATTATTTCGATCTTCCAGACATAACAAATGAAAGCACCGAGTACTCATGTTCTCATGAGGTAGTTGAGGAGTATGCGATAATTGTTGAGCCTGAACACTTAAGAGCAAAGGATTACCTTAATTTAGACCAAAAAAAATGTGTTTGATGAGATAATGACACATGTGGATAGCGATCTTCCAGGCGTGTTCTTTATAGATGGACCAGGTGGAACGGGGAAAACATTTTTGTACAAAGCATTGTTGGCTCAAGTTCGTTCACGTGGTCATATCACTCTAGCAACCGCTTTTTCAGGTGCGGCTGCTAATAATATGCCAGGTGGTAGAACAGCTAACTCAAGGTTCAAGATTCCAATATCTCTTAATAAAAATTCAATGTGCAATATTAAAAAACAAAGCGGAGCTGCTGAACTTATTAGGTTATCCAAACTAAAAATATGGGATGAGGCGTCAATGGCAAAAGGACAGGCAATAGAGGCAGTGGACCGAACACTACAGGATATTATAGACGCTAATCTCCCATTTGGTGGAAAGATAATGGTAATGGGGGGTGATTTTAGACAGGTATTGCCCGTCATTAAACGAGGAACATGATCGCAGATCGTAGACTCCAGCCTACGAATGTCATATCTGTGGTCTGTGACAAAAAAAATGTGTTTGACCATAAACATGAGAGCGTTGAATGATCCGTGGTTTTCTGATTTTCTTTTAAGAGTCGGTGATGGAACCGAAGAGACTATCGAAGGAAGCTATATACGCATACCCGAAGACATGTCTATTCGATTCACAAATAAAGAAAACGCTATAAAAGAATTGATAAATGTTGTGTTTCCATCGGTTCAGAACAATGTACATTCCTCGGAATATATAATATCTCGAGCAATATTATCCACAAAAAATGAGAGTATAGACGAGATTAATGATCAGATGATTGAATTATTTCAAGGAGAAGAAAAGACGTACTACAGTTTTGATGAAGTCGAGGATGACCGTCATAACTTTTACCCGGTAGAGTTCTTAAACTCACTAACTATTAATGGTCTACCGCCTCATAAACTACGTTTAAAAATCGGATGCCCCATCATATTGTTACGCAATATCGATCCATCGCATGGTTTATGCAATGGTACAAGGTGATATGTAGAGGCTTCCAGCGCAATGTTATTGATGCTGAAATAGCTATTGGTCAACATACCGGGAAAGAGTATTTCTTCCAAGAATCCCACTAACTATTTCTGAAGATGACATGTTCCCGTTCAAGCTGAAAAGAAAACAGTTTCCCATTCGACTTAGCTTTTCCATGACAATCAACAAAGCTCAAGGTCAAACGATTCCAAATGTTGGTGTTTATCTTCCTGATTCTGTATTTTCCCATGGTCAACTTTAGGTGACGTTATCTAGGGGTATATCACAGATAATACCAAGGTTTAAGTACATCCTGAAAAAAAATTCAAGCGCCTAGGGGTATACACTTCGAATGTTGTATATCGGGAAGTGTTTCATGATATATGAAATGTGCGTTTTCCATAATGTAAGAATATGTTTCGTTAAATTTTCTGCATTAACTTATTATATAGCTAATGAAAATTCACACAATTACATGCTTGCATTTGTAATTATTATGATGATGCATGTTTTACTTTACTTTTGAAATATGACATATTTGTTATCACTAATTTATTCTATATATTCATTTTAGATAATATTATGGATGGGCCAAAGATTAATCCGGAAGACATGTCAGGTATGACTTTATCTTTGGAACTTTTGCAGGTTCAACGTATTTAAAAATAATTATAATACAATGATGCTAATTATATCATTACAATAAACAATCTTAAACAATATTTTATTATCAGTGATTAAGACTGCTCCAACTACTGAGGTGCCAGTCAAAGTTGAAAAGACAGAGGATATTAATACGACTAAAGAGGTGGTGGTGGAAGACGATGAAGCACAGTATATTCCCGGGTCCCTTATGGACGGAGAATGGTGGTCGAACAATATCGATGAGATAATCAAGCTCTGTGAGGCGTACGATTGATTGTTCTAATCATGCAACTATCTCCACGTTTATGATTTTACTTTTTCTGCTTTGGTCATTCAAGACTTGAATTCTCGGATCCGTGTGTTACCTTATTTTATTATCGTTTTATTTACCTATTTCATAACTTATATAGACTTTGTTCTCTAATATTATGATTACACTCATCTCAATGATTTCGGAGTAAAAGCTAAAATTTTGTTCATAAACAATATTATTCGCGAACTATTCGTACTGCCACGAGAATCGCAATTAAAAGTGTCGCCCCCGCCGCATCGCGCGGGCACGCTACTAGTATAATATAATTAAGGGGAAAGAATGTCGTCGCTAACAACCCTAAACTCTCTCTCCATCTCATTGGTGATACTTCATTCTTCTCAACCATCCCTAACTTGATATAAGGGTGATGGGAGCACTCACACTATACCATCATACTACATCACATGCTCACTAATCATAATTTGTCACGTCACACTACATCACATACTTAAATTTGATGGTGGCGGTGTTGCCACACCATAACACATTACTTCACTATACCCTACACACACAAACAAAAAACACGGATGCATGACAAGAACATTCCGTGAAAACAAAAATTTGCGGTGTGAATGGGGTGACGGCGGTTATGCCAGGCGGCGCCGAGGCTCGCCGCGGTCTAGGCCCCCAAAACCCTAAAGATATTATTTACGTCACTCACATCCATAACGTATATCTTACTATATTAATATACAAAAATAAAATGTGGCACATGGCACCTTTTAAGGCTTTCTTTTTGCTACGTGGCAGTGTATAAAACAACCTCTTCTTTTGACCCGTTTAGTTCAATGCGTGGATCCCTTGACCCGGCCTCATTTGATACCCGTTTATCTAATGGGTCGTTTAAATAGGTTGTAACCTGCTTTCTAACCCTAATTCTCATAAACATCAACAATGACTCTGAAATCATTCTCCTCCTTCACTCTTTTGATTCAAAAACATTCTCTTGATGTCTCTATTCCAACAATGTGTTCTACAAATGGCCTTATCGAATCGATTGGTTCCTCAGGTTTATTATCATATCTTTCTTCCTTAGGTTTTGTATTTGTTGCAAGATCTGTTATTCGATTTAACAATTTTAAGAGGTCTAAGTTTGTTATCATCTTTTTCTTCTCTAGTATTTGTATTTTTTTCAAGATCGGTTACTCGATTTTGATTTTTAAGACCTATCAGTTTGTTATCATTTTCTTCTTTGTATTCTCTTTTTTTGAAGATTTGTTATTCAATTTCATAAATTTTAATATTTCTTAGTTTGTTATCATCATCTTCTTTGTTATTTATCTTTTTTTTTGAATATCTGTTACTCGATAATGTTTGTTCCTCAATGTCATCTTCACAGTGCTGTGAAATAAGTAAAATTAGGGCTTCTTGCAACGACTTCATATGATTCATTAAGCCACCACTTTAATACGAGTTTGAAGGTGATGAAATAATCAAAACCCCAATTATGTTAATTTGTTATGGAATAGTAATCGTTATATCATCTGTTTTTTATTTTTTTCAACTTCTATGATAAAGTTCCTTCTTTATTATTTACTAATTTTAATAACCATGATTATCAAATGTCTTCTTTCTCTCAATCAACATGCCTCACTTCCTTCAATTGAATTTCTACCGGGGTTTTTTTGTTCATGCTATATTCATATCTACAAACCATTAAATTACTAAATCTTTTTAGATTATATTTTCCCATATATATACCAATTTGTAGCAATATATTAAAATCATTGTTAGTGTATGTTTCTATATACAAATCGTCTTTAAAAAGATTAATTTCATTTTTTGACTTGATATTAATATTTAAAACATTTTATTTTCGAAAATCTACTTATAACTTTAAATATTTATAGATATAAATACTTATAAATACTTTCTTAAATAAACTCAGTTCATTGTTTTTATTAATTTCCCACTATACTATATAGTTTTTTTCAAAATTTTAAATTATTTAATATAATAGCTTTAATTAGGGCTGCAAACGAACCGAACGAACACGAACAAGGCTTTGTTCGTGTTCGTTCATTAAGAAATAAACTTGTTCATGAACTGTTCACGAACACTTATCGAACGGATTTTCTTGTTCGTGTTCGTTCATTAAGGAAATGAACATGTTCATGAACTGTTCACGAACACTTACCGAACGCAAATGAACACAAACAAGATCAAACGAAAACAAACAAATGTTTATGAACATAACGAACAAAAACAAATACAAATGATCACATATTTATTATAGAATAAAATCAGCATTTTCATCATAAAATTTACCAAAAATAAATAAACACATAACATAAATATCCAAGAACACTTGACATAGTTGTCCTAAAAATAACTAACACAAAAATTAAAAACATAATCGAACAATTTAACGAACATAAATGAACAAATTATCGAACGTTTATGAACGGACATTAACGAACACATTATCAAATGTTCACGAACATAAATGAACGAACACGACTTGTGTTCATGTTTGTTCGTTTAACTAAACGAACGAAAGTTTCTTGTTCATGTTCGTTCATTTACTAAACGAACGAACATAAACGAACTTCCTGCCGAACAGTTCAGAACTGTTCGTTGAACGTTCAGTTCGTTTGCAGCCCTAGCTTTAATTGTCAAATCAATTAGTCTTAAATTTTAAAAGATAAGTATTGACTTTAATTTGTAACTAATTAATGATATCTAGCATTTCTTTTAAATATTTTCTTTGATTTGTGATATGTTTCAAAATTTAAGTTTCAAAATTAACTTTATTTACCAAAAAAAGTTTTTAAGAATTTTCCTAAATGGTGTTGTATTTCAAAATTTAAATTTTCGAAATAAATGATATTTATAACAACTTTAAAGATTTTTCCGTGGTTTGTGCTACATTTCAAAATTTAAATCTTCAAATTCAAATTTATTACCTTTTAATCGTAACAAACTCATTCCTATAAATATTACCCTTTAACCGCTTATATTGATATTAGGCTAAGAATTTCAAATTTTAAAAAATATCTTATATATAACATTCTCTTATATAAAAATTTTTTAGATTGTTATGATTTACTTATTACAAACTTTGAAAACTTACATTGTAAATCTTTTATTGTTTTCCTTACATATATTAGTAACAGATTTTAAAAAATCAATGTTGACTTTATTTACGATTATCAATAAGAGAAATCTTTAATTGATATTTTGAGAATCTTAATCTTAATTTTGAAAGTTACGCTTAAAAAAATTACATATATTAGTAACAAAATTCGATATAACTAACATGACTTAATTTACAATTATTATTAAGAAAAATCTTCTATTTTTTTATTTCTTTACTATATTTAGTAAAAGTTATAAAATAAACGTTTATTTAGCCAACATTGATATTCTTAAATAATTTTTCTTAAGTTTTCCAATTACATCTCATAACTCTATCTATATACTGAAAAGTTTTTCATTTGTTTATTTTTATCTCAGCTTATGTTTTCTGCCATCCATCTTATTCAACGGGCATGTACTTCCACAATTATGTTCATTACTTATGCGTATATAGAAATTGATCTGCATAATTCGTTTTTCTTTTTTTTTTACAGTTTAATGGCTTTCTATCAAATACCTTTGCTGAAAGATCTAGATGCGAAGGTTTGTGAATTTACCATCTAGGTTCAAGTTATCAGACTCTCGAGACAACATAGTAAACAAAACCCGAATGACACATTCTCCATTAAACTGATTGTTGTTGACGAATAGGTACCATTCAAACCATCGCAGTCGTAGTTAAAATACATTTTACATATAATATAAAGAGTTCTTTGTTAATTTGTAGATTTTTTATAACTTCTTTTTTATGTAAGCATTTTATTAAAATTATTTTTCTTATGTTAGTTTAATAACAATGATTTCCCTGATGTTCTTATTACAGTTTCAGATCAACTTGTGTTTTTTAAATAAAATTTTTAACTTTTGTTTTTTTTTTCATTTTCTACCCATGTATCTCACGGGTTTACATAATGATACATTTATGTGTTCTAGCTTGTCTTCCCTCTTATTAAACAACACACAAAATGGAGACATTTGTCAACACGTGAGGCTGCCAACAAACAATATTGGTTATAAATAAAATAATGGTCATCAATTTAACACTAGCAATAGTCTTCTATTCAAAAAGTTACAAAGCACATTTTTTATTTGATACACAATCAACCATCCTCTAAAATATATGTTAGCATCGGTATTTTATTATTTTGTTATTGTTTTAAACCAAATAAATTATATATATATATATTTTTCTAAATTACGCATTGTGATTCGAATTAAAATTACACCCAATTTTTATAATTAATAAATTTATGGTATATGTAATCAAATTATGACTACATATTTGACTTTGATCACCAAGGGCGGAGACATTGTATGCATATGATGGTATCAATCTAAGTGATCTAATTAATTTTTGAAATTTATACATTATATAGCATGAAAATTTTAATTAATTTTGAACTTATATAGAGCGTATGAGTCAAGATTTTTAAACTTTTTTAAAATTATGTAGAGTGTATAGTACGGGAATTTTAATCGGTCTTCATTATTGTTTGAACATTAACCCACTTATTCATGGATAAATTGTCTCAAGAACTAAAAAGAACTGTCCAAAGTTCTAATAAAAACAAAGAGTAACTTTACATAATAGTAACCAAATTTTGAAAAAAACATTCCAATTAGCCACTCAAGTTTATAAAGTGTGAATTAATTCATTTAGTTTTCATTTTTGTTTAAATTAAAGATTTTAACATATTTTTTAGCATGTTTAACTTTTGTTTTTACTAGAAATGTATTTCTCTCTTTTTTTTATGCAGACATGGATTAATGACGTGAATTTTATATATTTTCTATTTATTTAAATATAACTTAAATGTTTTTAAATTTGTTTAATATAATTATATATATTGTAAATCCTGACCCTCACATATTTTTATCCATTTCTTTCTTGACTCAAAATAATTTGAGTATTTCTCAATTTGATGATTTAACGATTCAATTTGGGCAAAATATGCGATCTAATTAGAACACTATTAAAACTTGTTACTATTTTGTGACATTTCCCTAAAAATAAACATTTTTAGTAGTTTATTCTATATAAAAATAAAAACTGTTAGCCCAAAATACATTTTTGTCTGGATAAGGCCTATATGCTAGTTAAGTTAAGCTCATTTTACTAAACCCAAATTTAACTACCTAAGTACCCATAACCTATTAATTCCATTTACCCTTTTGTTAAACCCAATTTGGTATCGAGTGAGCTACTACCCATACCCATTAGCTAATTTTTTTTTTCCTTTTGAGCTTCAAAAATGTTGGAATTAGATATAATTATGTGAAGCTTAAAACTTGTTTAGACTTAGATTAAAGCTTAAAACTTGATTGAAATTAGGTTTCCACTTGATTGAAATCGTTTCAATTATTTAAAATTTTAGTGATTATGTTATAGTTACCAGTTTCAGTTAGGTTCAGTTTATTTTTTTATAGGTAAAATGTCTGTAGTCTCCAGATCATATCTGCAAACATCTGTAGAAGAAGAGGTGGATCAAACCTCTGCAGTCTACAATAAAAAGTCTGTTTGGTTTTTAACTTCTGCAGTGGGTTCGCGAGGCGAGATGGGGTGTGCGACGGCTGTGGGTTCGCGAAGGTTAGGGTTCTCGACGGCTGTGGCTTCGGGAGGGTTAGGGTTCGCGACGGCTGTGGGTTCACAAGGATTAGGGTTCGCGACGGCCGGCGGCGAAGCAGATGGTGGCCGACGGCGAAGGGAAGAGGGTGGGGGCATGGGAGGCGTTGGAAGAAATGGTTGAAGGGTTTAACAAAAGGGTTGAGAAGAGTATGGGTTTGAGAAGATGTTTGAGAAGAGGTTTGAAGTGATATTTTTATGTCTGCACCAAGAAGACCACGCGCAGACGTTTTTTAATGAAATCTCTTCGAAAAAACAAACAGTCTCCAGTCACTCATGTTTGCGCGTGGTCTGCGCGGTGCAGACAGAATAGGCTTCGCATATTTTTTTGCAGAAAACAAACACCACCTTAGTAAACTTGAGTGTGAAACTTAAAATATTAATACTTTGATTTTATTTAGCATCTTGCTAGGATTGTGTTTTTAATAAGTCTGTCGTTCAAAAGAAAACATAAAATGGTAATGATTATATTTATTCTTTTAGCTGTTCTAATTTGAATTTTAGTGATTATGAAATGATTTTTGATAAGAAACTCAACAAATTTTGAATCCACATCTTGGAATAGTATCCCTTAATAAGTGGAATTGAATGGTCTTTCATGTAGTCCTTCTAAACATAAATCGCTTTCTTATCACCTTAATGAAAAGATAAAACTAGACGAGTATGTGATTAGAAGCCCATGTCAATGAAAAAACCATGATTTTTGAAAATGATTGTCTCGTGGTAAATCATGACATTTTTGTCCTGAGGGCTTACATAATTTAAATAAAGTACGATGTAAAAATGAATAAACATTTTGCTTAGTTTGTTACTTGTTTAAGAAATAACGTAAAAATAATGTATTTAAGGTGGCTTGTGGCTTTAATAACAAAACAGAAAGATTTCTTGGTCATGTTGGTGATAAGAATGCAAAGAGTAACCAAATGATGTTTCTAACAATCTAGACAGAAATTTGTAATTATTTTGCACATAAAGTACAAAAACAGTTTTTTAAGCACTTGATGATGACATGTTTACTATATTAGTTGACAAGTCAAGTAATATAGCTACGAAGGAACGAACTGTTATGGTTTATACGTTGGTAAACCAAAAGTTGTTAAAATTTGACATGTTATATTTGTTCATGTCATGGAGACATGTGTGTCATCTCTTAAATCTAATATTGATGATTTATTTGTCCGATACACTTTTAGTTTGACTAGGGTTAGCGGTTAAGGATATGATGGCGTAAGCAATATTGCTGGTGAGCTTAATAGTTTAAGAGCTTGGTAAACCAAGAGTTGTTAAAAATGACATGTTATACTTGTTCATGTCATGGAGACATGTGTGTCATCTCTTACACCTACTATTGATGATTTATTTGTTCGATACACTTTTAGTTTGACTAGGGTTAGCGGTTAAGGATATGATGGCGTAAGCAATATTGCTGGTGAGCTTAATAGTTTAAGAGCTTAGGTCTTGAAAGAAACATTTTTCGTCATATTATGTGCATTATTTGCCCTCCAACTATAACTTATTCTTACGGCCCGTTATAAAAACACATGTTAAAATTTGGGACGATGGATTATTGATATTGATAAATGTGGTTTGTGCATCTACCAAGAGCATATATATGATTTTAAAAGTTAAAAAAAAAAAGAATTGAAAGAATTAATAGGTCGTTAAGAAGTTGAAGGTGGTTTAAATCATGACATTCATCCGTAAAACTAGAGATACAAGTTGGAGTTCTCACAATAGATACTTGTTTGTCTGATTGAATTATATCCATCTACTATCGATGTGATTGAATATACTAAACTTCTAGTGCCTTGATGCTAACAGAAAAACAAATATGTTGATCTCATATATACATAAAAACATTAGATTTTACATATTATTTCATTTGATAGAAATAATAGTGAATGCAATGGATGTTTAATGCAACCAAACAACAATTACAAGTGTTTACACTTGATTCGATTATAAGATGTCACATCTTTATGAGAAATAAAATCATATTAAAACGGTCAAAAATATAACCCTTCGTTCAACTTTCACGTTACCTCAAACCCTCCCATCTTTGATATTCTCACATCTATCTTAAAGCATTATCAAACTTTAAGTTTGCTATGTGTCATGAACAATGAATTTAGTGTTTTGTAGGGTAGTAATACATGGGAGTTAGTGCCTCGACCAGTAGACAGTTTTCTTAATCATTTTATGTGGTTGTTCTGTCACAAATTTAAGCTTGATGGTTTATTGGAAAGGTATAAGCCTAAGTTGGTATGGAATGTGAAATCTCAAATGGTTGGTATTAATTATGTGAAAACTTCTAGCCCCATTGTTAAACTTACTACTATCTATACTATATTAACATTGGTAGCGTCACACTCGTGGCCCATATACTAGTTAGATGTGAAAAATGTCTTTCTTCACACTAATTTACATGAGATCAACAACCGCCTGGGTTGTCTCAGCCTTACCATGCATGTTGACTAACAAAATTATTATATGGCTGATCGGGTGGTGAAAGTTTAATTTTTAAAGGTTTTATTTCCATGTTTTAGGTGTTAATTTATAAGAAAGAGAATTACTTTTGTAATTTCTTGTGTTTGTAGGTTAAACATGAAGTATACGAAGAAGTTGGAAGAAACGGGATGAAAATTGGAGCTCGAGAAGTAAAGAAATGTTAAAGCGAACTCGCAAGACAACGGTACCTTAAAACGGCCATAACTTGAGCTAGGAAAAGAGTTACAGGACCCACGACCTGTCCACGGAGAGATCTTGAAAATTTACACATGAAAATTAAAGTTTTACAGGGGGTGGCGCCACCAAAGCCTCCATAGGCGCCACCGACGCGGGGTGCCGTGTTTTGTTGGAATTTAACCTAATTTGAGGGGTTTCAAAGGGAAATTAATCCTATTACGAAAATTACCTTCTAAATCATCGATATTGGATGAAAAGCAAACATTTTTCATCGTTCCAAAGGCCTTACAACATCAAGATCATCCAAATCTACATGCTTAATCTCATATGCTTTGAAGAATCGATGATGAGGCAAGGCTAATTCGTTCGTGATTCACTTCGGGGGACGGGTTTGTGAAAGTTTTAGTTTTTCTTAATTTGTAACCTATATTTGAGATTAGATCTTGAACCTTTTAAGTTCTTGTGAATTCAATTCATGATTTGATTATTTAAACGATTTGATTATGCTTAAACCTAATTTTAGTTTTCTACAACATTGGTTTTCTTTAATCATTGTGTGATTGATTATTAGATTTAGGGTTACATAATTCAAATTGGTGATTGTGTGAATGAAGTTCTTTAAGTTTTAATCCATAATTATCATTTAGATCTTATCATGTGTAGGTCACCATTAATGACTTCTCAATAAGTTTCACTAAAGAACATAACTTTATCAACCCTGAATCCTGAAGTGGATCGTTTTTTCCTCAAGATTGTTAAAAACCTAAACTTTTATTTTGTTAAATTGATTATTTCTCAATTCAATTAATTAAGCAATTTACTTTTCATTGTTTAGTATTTTTAGGTTAATCGTTGCTAGCACTTTCTTGTGTTTTCCTGTGAATTCGACACCCTTTTTACCCTTTACTATTAAGGGTGATTAGGCACTCATTAATTAATATTTTTAACCGACCACATGACATCGATCACACTTGTGGCCCATATACTAGTTAGATGTGAAAAATGTCTTCCTTCATACTAATTTACATGAGATCAACAACCGCCCGAGTTGTCTCAACCTTGCCATGTATGTTGACTAACAAAATTACTATATCGCTTGAAACAAGCCCCAAGAATATAGTATTATTGTTTTTTTCATATATTACTTCACAAGGGTTTCATTATAGTGTATACTACATGTCATTTTTTATCTACCAAGAAGGCAGTCAAATTGCTTATTTGCTTCTTTATGTAGATGATATCATATTTATTAATTCTCACGCTGGTCTTATCCGACAAAGTATTGCCTTTTTATCAGCTAACTTTTCTATTACAGACCTTGGTCCCCCTATACCATTTTTAGGTATTATGGTTACACGAGACACTAGAGGATTATTCTCTCATAGGGTCAGTATCCATGAGAAATTTTACCGTGTACATGTCATCTTGTAAACCTTGTCACACCCTGATTGACACACCCTCTAAACTCAGCACAACTTAGGGGAACCTGTCACGGATGGCGAAGCCTTACAAGAGCATTATAATAACTCACATTCATTAGATTGGATATATCTTATGCGGTGCAACAAGTTTATCTTTCATGCATGCACCATGAGAACCACATTTCACATTCATGAAGACTTTTGAGGTTGATTCAAGGAACTAATGATTTTGGTCTACGGATCACACCATCGCCATCCCACTTGCTCATAACCTACTTCCATGCCTATTGGGGTGGGTGCCCAAATACTAGACCTTCAACGTTCGACTATCATGTCTTCCTTGGTGATAACCTCATCTTTTGATCTTCTAAATGACAACATACTATTTCACATTAAAGTGTTGAGACCGAATATCAGGCCGTTGTCAATTTTGTCTCCGAAACTACTCAGTTACGCAATCTTCTGCTTGAACTTTGTACTTCGGTAACCAAAGCAACTATTGTCTTTTGTGATAATGTTTCCATAGTTTATCTATCTAAAAATATGATCTAAAATTAAAGAACTAAGCATGTGAAAAAGGACATGCACTTTGTTCGTGAGAAAATTCAATTAGTTATATTCGTGCTCCTCATGTTCTGTCCTCACAATATGCAGATATCTTTACAAAAGAATTGCCAAGACACCTACGAATATGTTTACATTGTTATAGAGAGTTAGTTACATATCTTTTGTGTCATAAATAAGGTGTAGTTTATGTAGTATGTATTATTCATTAAGATTATAAATACCATAAACTACTTTTTAGGTGTGTAGGAAATTTGTCATTCCCTAAATTGTAAAGCTTAAAGTTTCAAGTTGGACAAAAAATTTAGACTTTAGGTGTATGATTAGAAGATGTGTGGTTATGCGAGTTATTCTTTCTGAAAAGACCATTAGGGTTTGGAACCTTAATATTGATTCAAACAGAACATGAACTTTCATGAAATTCATCATTTCTTAGTTTAATTATACAGAATATCCAAACTAATTGAAACACAACTTCAAGTAGTATATATTACATGACTAGAAATAAAAAACATGATAACTCTTTGACTTTATTCCTATAGGCGTTTCACAGACCAAGTTATATCTAAATCGCCCCAGTTATCCTTTGATACCCCTAAGGCTTTCCACACAGCTTTTGAAGCATCAACAATATTATGAGGGCTAGGTGGTTGATAGTCATGATCAGCATCACACCCCTTAGTAGAATCACATTCATCCACGACCATTGCCTTTACGCTCCTCCCATTTCCATTGATGGTAATAAACTTATGGCACCTATCCCCTCCCTTGTACCATCCGGATGATAGCGCCACAACTGGTGTGTCATCAGAGTGGTATTGGTTGTCACACGCTGATGGACCACCCCCATCACCTCCCTTTTGGAAGCTGTTTATCGTAAGTTTTGCTTTAGTAGCACTTGTCATTCTCTTGGTGCATTGCCCAGGAGGTGGTTTTTTCCCTCTGATAACGCCACTCGGTTTACAGGTTTGAGCATTGATTTAGATACAAGTTGTTGTTAAGAGAGTGAATAACATAATAAAGTGGAACCTCTTCATTCTCTCTTTAAGTTTGTGGTGTCTTTTACTTTGGTGTTTGATGTCCATCAAGACAAAGTGATTGTGCTTTTATAGGGATTGGTTGAGCAACAAGACTAATTTATAGTCCAAAATTTTTTCTCTTGATCTAACAAGATAAAGTAACGATGAATTACATCTACGGTATTCTAAAAATAGACTACAAAATTGTCCCCTGTAGAGAAGAGTAGTATTTTATCTTATCTTGTATGGAGGTTGTTTTTGAAAGAACAAAATTGTAGTTTTTGTGTGAATATTAAATTAAATTATAAAGCATGTCATAGGAATTTGCGAAAGATGGCAAGCGTATATTTCTTGTGCACTTCACACTTGCCGACGATTCTGTTAAGATAATTGCCATTTTTGCAAGTCATCCATTCTAAGAATAGCAAGTTAGATAATAACACACACAGACATACATTTTGGTCGCAAATCAATCACAAACAGTCTAAAATAAAACCATTTATAACAGTGGCAAACAAATGGGGGAAAAAGGAAAAAGAAAATAAGGTTGCAAAATTTCCAACCATTTTATTCCTATCAAAAATCACTTGTAAAAATAGAGTAAAGAAAATTTAAAAGTTTAAATAAGATATGCTATAAAATTGTCATAATGTTTGCAACTATTTCATTTTAGTCACAAACCAGTAGGGAATAAAAGGGAGAAATAAATTAAAATTAAAAATATGATTCAGTCGCAAAAAGGTCCTAAAACTCACGACCGTCTCGTTCGTAAGTTAGTAAAAGACTAGTCGTGCAAAGTAACACCAATGTCATGTCACCCTCAGTGATCACAACACCGAAAGCTCGTATTAGAAAATAAGTAAATAAAAACCAAACAGTAAGTATACGTAAAACACAAAATATTATACACAATAATTAAGTGGATCTAGTACCCCGCACGTTACTACGGGGTCGCTAAACAAAAAAGGCATAACAACGATGAACCACACATGTTACGCGTGTTAACTTTTAAAATTTATACCAAAATGTAAAACGAAAAAATTATAAATATGAAATATATAAGAGAAGAAAGTTGAGAGTGATAAAATTTAGGGGTTAGTTTGTAAGAGCATTCACAACAAAATCTCCTTTTCCATCTTTATATTAAATTTCATATTTTTTTTACAATTATCTTTTAGCTTCGTTCAACATCCCACGTCTCATTCTTTATCTTTATTTTTATCTTTATCTCACTCACAAATACTTATTTTATTACTATTTCTCTCTCTTATACACTCACAAAAAATATAGAGATTGATGAATAATAAATCTCTATGTTTAGAAAATCAATATTCATATAACTTTAAAGTTTGAAGATAGAGAAGAAGATGAATTGCTAACGGTGATGTAAAATACAAAAAATCTCTAAACAATAAAGATAGAAATAGAGATGGAGTTTTTATTGTAAATGATTTAAGAAATGTAAACGTATAGAGTTTAAAACAAAAAATTAAAAGAAAAAAAAAATAAAAAATAAGTACAATCATTAAATCTAATGGTACAACAATCAATTTATTATGAAGTTGATAATTAGTATGTATTAAATCAACGGTGATAAGTGTTAAACAAAAATTAAATTTAATGGCAGACTGGATGTAATATGTGACTGTTCATTCATGTCACAAAGGTAGGCAAAAATAATTTTAAAAAATAAATAAAATTTAATCGCAAATCAGTCGTTAAATTTTCATTGTTTTATAGTGATCACAATTCGCTTGCAAAGATACCGTAAAATAAAACTAGAAATAAATTTGGAAAATTTTCGTTCTCATTTCGGACTCAAGTTTGTCCCCAAAACAGAAAAAATAAATTAAAAATAAAATTCTGTCCCAAACTCGTCTTCGATGCTAATCGTGTTAGGCTATGTTGTATCACTTTTGGGATGTTTTCTTAATAGATTAGGGTGTGCACGGGCAGTTCAGTACGGTTTTGAGCCTCAGCCGGAACGAAACCAAAATTTTTAGGTTAAGAGTTCTTGATAACCAATCAATTTCTGTTAATTCAGTTTCGATTTCGGTTAATTCAGTTTCAGTTATTTACACGTACTCATTTCGGTTTTGGTTCGGTTAACATATACAAATTATTACATGTTAGATTCAACGAAACTGAGACAAACAAGCAAAATAAGCAATTGCTAAACTGAAAGCAGACACTACATGTAGTAATTCATTAAAGCCACAATAGACTTCGGGATGTCTTCCAATCTATTTATTATAACACTTATTTTTTATTCATAACTACCTACCCTAGAACACGTTTGTCCTCCACTCTATGATTAGTAATAACCTCATTTGAGCTTTTGGTATTTCACTTTTGATAATTCAAACAAAAGAATCCATGTATATAATCGTGTTCTTCACTAAATGTAAACTACAAATTTTATCGGTGCATCCCAAGATTACGTGTTAATAAAAAAAACAAAAGCCTTGTTATAGTATTTGAAATACAAAAATCTGAAACATTAATTAACAAAGTCACACGAACAACATCCAAGTAGTATAATATAGCTTCACGTATTAATATACATATTCACCTGAAAAGAAAAACATAATTACTTTTTGACATATTTTTAAAATAAGATTTTCACATCATTCTGACCAAGTAATATCCAAATCACCCCAGTTATGTTCTGATACTCCTAAAGCTTTCCATACAGCTTTTGAAGCATCAACAATATTATTAGGACAAGGAGGTTGATAGTCATGATCGGAATCACACCCCATAGTAGAGTCACACTCGTCCACAACCATTGCCTTCACACTCCTCCCATTTCCATTGATGGTAATATACTTATGGCACCTATCCCCTCCCTTGTACCATCCGGTTGATAGCGCTACAACTGGTGTGTCATCAGAGTGGTATTGGTTGTCACACTCTGAAGGACCACCACCGTCACCTCCCTTTTGGAAACTGTTTATTGTAAGTTTTGCTTTAGTAGCACTTGTGACATCCGGGGAACATGTATACGTGGTGTAAAACTTACCTTGGACACAACAATCCGAGTCATTCTCTTTGTTGCATTGTCCAGGTGGTGGTTTTCTTCCCCGGATGCCTCCACTCGGTTTGCAAGTCTGAGCGTTGATTTCAAAAGATGCTGCTATTACGATAACGAACATCAAAATAAAGTGCAAGCTCTTCATTTTCTCTTTCAGTTTGTGGTTCTTTTTACGGTGGTATTTGATGTCTAACAAGGCAAACTGATTGTGCATTTATAGGGTTTGGGTTAGCCTTAACAAGGTTAGTGTTGTGGTCAAACTTTTGTTTTTCATGAACTAAAGTAATGATGAGTGCCATCTCAAGTTATCAACAAATAGACTTCAAAATTGTCCATTATAAAGTTAAGAAAAAAACAAAATTACAGTTTTGCTTGACTATTAAATTATGGAAGCATGTCATATATAGTATTCTCCAAGGGAGCATGTATAGTTCAAGCTATTGTGGTTATGTAGAGTGTTGTTAAAATAGTTGTCATTTTTACTAGTTATCTTTCCCAAGAATAGCAAGTGAGATTGACAAAACATTATATTTTGATCAAGATTTTCACTCTAGCATCACCTTGAAATGACGTGTTACACTTTTTATGCATTATTGTACCCTACCTTATAAAAAAAGTATGTGAATTTTGTAGTTATTTTGCAAATACATAAAATAATACCTCTGTCATATTGTTTAGTGTGTAGATTTATTTTGATTTTTGTACATGTGAGGGATGAGGATCCGAGTGATAACATTGTTTAACGTACCGATGTATATGGTATTGATGCACAAATGATACTCGGATATCTCCAGACTTGATAACATTTATATATCATTAATAGAAAACTACACTTTTACGGACGGAAGAGGTTGTTGTGAGATCAGTGCCGCGACCGTCAAAAGAAGATTTTTATTATTTTTTAAAAAAAGATTAAAAGGTCGGTGAGTAATCTGTCACAAACTTACCAATGGCTTACAATTCCGTCGGTGAATGGAGGCCAATAGTTGTCACGACACCTTTTTTCAGGTTTGGTTCCCATAAAATTGTCAGGTAATGATTTGTGATAGCCATTTCGTCGCAAACCTGGTACTCTAAAACAATGATTCTTAATTATGTCTAGTTCACATTTTCAACCAAAATCCATCACAACCCACAGGTAATTTATCTATATACGTCGATCCTAGATTGTTTATAAGATTAACAAACACAAACACCTTTTTAACATTTTATATATAGCTTGTGTTGTAGTTGTATGGTCTCTCAAACCAAAAAGTGGTAAAGTCTTGGTATGTTAAAGTATGGATAATCGTTGTTTGGGCTTGGTATGTACATAATTTCTTGACACACCAAACGGGTTAATAATAAAGATAATTGTTAGCGGATTAACTGAAATTAATGTTCTCAAAATTTCAATATTCTACCATGTGTGCCTAATCTAATGGGATGTTAAATTGTGAAATGAGCAGACTATGAACCAGTTGAATACCCAATTTAAACACACATATATAGCTTCACGTAATTGTAAAGCTTAAAGTTTTAGGTGTGTAGGTGTGTAAAGTTATAGGGATTGGTTGAGCAACATATAAACTACTTTTTAGGTGTGTAGGAAATTTGTCATTCCCTAAATTGTAAAGCTTAAAGTTTCAAGTTGGACAAAAAATTTAGACTTTAGGTGTATGATTAGAAGATGTGTGGTTATGCGAGTTATTCTTTCTGAAAAGACCATTAGGGTTTGGAACCTTAATATTGATTCAAACAGAACATGAACTTTCATGAAATTCATCATTTCTTAGTTTAATTATACAGAATATCCAAACTAATTGAAACACAACTTCAAGTAGTATATATTACATGACTAGAAATAAAAAACATGATAACTCTTTGACTTTATTCCTATAGGCGTTTCACAGACCAAGTTATATCTAAATCGCCCCAGTTATCCTTTGATACCCCTAAGGCTTTCCACACAGCTTTTGAAGCATCAACAATATTATGAGGGCTAGGTGGTTGATAGTCATGATCAGCATCACACCCCTTAGTAGAATCACATTCATCCACGACCATTGCCTTTACGCTCCTCCCATTTCCATTGATGGTAATAAACTTATGGCACCTATCCCCTCCCTTGTACCATCCGGATGATAGCGCCACAACTGGTGTGTCATCAGAGTGGTATTGGTTGTCACACGCTGATGGACCACCCCCATCACCTCCCTTTTGGAAGCTGTTTATCGTAAGTTTTGCTTTAGTAGCACTTGTCATTCTCTTGGTGCATTGCCCAGGAGGTGGTTTTTTCCCTCTGATAACGCCACTCGGTTTACAGGTTTGAGCATTGATTTAGATACAAGTTGTTGTTAAGAGAGTGAATAACATAATAAAGTGGAACCTCTTCATTCTCTCTTTAAGTTTGTGGTGTCTTTTACTTTGGTGTTTGATGTCCATCAAGACAAAGTGATTGTGCTTTTATAGGGATTGGTTGAGCAACAAGACTAATTTATAGTCCAAAATTTTTTCTCTTGATCTAACAAGATAAAGTAACGATGAATTACATCTACGGTATTCTAAAAATAGACTACAAAATTGTCCCCTGTAGAGAAGAGTAGTATTTTATCTTATCTTGTATGGAGGTTGTTTTTGAAAGAACAAAATTGTAGTTTTTGTGTGAATATTAAATTAAATTATAAAGCATGTCATAGGAATTTGCGAAAGATGGCAAGCGTATATTTCTTGTGCACTTCACACTTGCCGACGATTCTGTTAAGATAATTGCCATTTTTGCAAGTCATCCATTCTAAGAATAGCAAGTTAGATAATAACACACACAGACATACATTTTGGTCGCAAATCAATCACAAACAGTCTAAAATAAAACCATTTATAACAGTGGCAAACAAATGGGGGAAAAAGGAAAAAGAAAATAAGGTTGCAAAATTTCCAACCATTTTATTCCTATCAAAAATCACTTGTAAAAATAGAGTAAAGAAAATTTAAAAGTTTAAATAAGATATGCTATAAAATTGTCATAATGTTTGCAACTATTTCATTTTAGTCACAAACCAGTAGGGAATAAAAGGGAGAAATAAATTAAAATTAAAAATATGATTCAGTCGCAAAAAGGTCCTAAAACTCACGACCGTCTCGTTCGTAAGTTAGTAAAAGACTAGTCGTGCAAAGTAACACCAATGTCATGTCACCCTCAGTGATCACAACACCGAAAGCTCGTATTAGAAAATAAGTAAATAAAAACCAAACAGTAAGTATACGTAAAACACAAAATATTATACACAATAATTAAGTGGATCTAGTACCCCGCACGTTACTACGGGGTCGCTAAACAAAAAAGGCATAACAACGATGAACCACACATGTTACGCGTGTTAACTTTTAAAATTTATACCAAAATGTAAAACGAAAAAATTATAAATATGAAATATATAAGAGAAGAAAGTTGAGAGTGATAAAATTTAGGGGTTAGTTTGTAAGAGCATTCACAACAAAATCTCCTTTTCCATCTTTATATTAAATTTCATATTTTTTTTACAATTATCTTTTAGCTTCGTTCAACATCCCACGTCTCATTCTTTATCTTTATTTTTATCTTTATCTCACTCACAAATACTTATTTTATTACTATTTCTCTCTCTTATACACTCACAAAAAATATAGAGATTGATGAATAATAAATCTCTATGTTTAGAAAATCAATATTCATATAACTTTAAAGTTTGAAGATAGAGAAGAAGATGAATTGCTAACGGTGATGTAAAATACAAAAAATCTCTAAACAATAAAGATAGAAATAGAGATGGAGTTTTTATTGTAAATGATTTAAGAAATGTAAACGTATAGAGTTTAAAACAAAAAATTAAAAGAAAAAAAAATAAAAAATAAGTACAATCATTAAATCTAATGGTACAACAATCAATTTATTATGAAGTTGATAATTAGTATGTATTAAATCAACGGTGATAAGTGTTAAACAAAAATTAAATTTAATGGCAGACTGGATGTAATATGTGACTGTTCATTCATGTCACAAAGGTAGGCAAAAATAATTTTAAAAAATAAATAAAATTTAATCGCAAATCAGTCGTTAAATTTTCATTGTTTTATAGTGATCACAATTCGCTTGCAAAGATACCGTAAAATAAAACTAGAAATAAATTTGGAAAATTTTCGTTCTCATTTCGGACTCAAGTTTGTCCCCAAAACAGAAAAAATAAATTAAAAATAAAATTCTGTCCCAAACTCGTCTTCGATGCTAATCGTGTTAGGCTATGTTGTATCACTTTTGGGATGTTTTCTTAATAGATTAGGGTGTGCACGGGCAGTTCAGTACGGTTTTGAGCCTCAGCCGGAACGAAACCAAAATTTTTAGGTTAAGAGTTCTTGATAACCAATCAATTTCTGTTAATTCAGTTTCGATTTCGGTTAATTCAGTTTCAGTTATTTACACGTACTCATTTCGGTTTTGGTTCGGTTAACATATACAAATTATTACATGTTAGATTCAACGAAACTGAGACAAACAAGCAAAATAAGCAATTGCTAAACTGAAAGCAGACACTACATGTAGTAATTCATTAAAGCCACAATAGACTTCGGGATGTCTTCCAATCTATTTATTATAACACTTATTTTTTATTCATAACTACCTACCCTAGAACACGTTTGTCCTCCACTCTATGATTAGTAATAACCTCATTTGAGCTTTTGGTATTTCACTTTTGATAATTCAAACAAAAGAATCCATGTATATAATCGTGTTCTTCACTAAATGTAAACTACAAATTTTATCGGTGCATCCCAAGATTACGTGTTAATAAAAAAAACAAAAGCCTTGTTATAGTATTTGAAATACAAAAATCTGAAACATTAATTAACAAAGTCACACGAACAACATCCAAGTAGTATAATATAGCTTCACGTATTAATATACATATTCACCTGAAAAGAAAAACATAATTACTTTTTGACATATTTTTAAAATAAGATTTTCACATCATTCTGACCAAGTAATATCCAAATCACCCCAGTTATGTTCTGATACTCCTAAAGCTTTCCATACAGCTTTTGAAGCATCAACAATATTATTAGGACAAGGAGGTTGATAGTCATGATCGGAATCACACCCCATAGTAGAGTCACACTCGTCCACAACCATTGCCTTCACACTCCTCCCATTTCCATTGATGGTAATATACTTATGGCACCTATCCCCTCCCTTGTACCATCCGGTTGATAGCGCTACAACTGGTGTGTCATCAGAGTGGTATTGGTTGTCACACTCTGAAGGACCACCACCGTCACCTCCCTTTTGGAAACTGTTTATTGTAAGTTTTGCTTTAGTAGCACTTGTGACATCCGGGGAACATGTATACGTGGTGTAAAACTTACCTTGGACACAACAATCCGAGTCATTCTCTTTGTTGCATTGTCCAGGTGGTGGTTTTCTTCCCCGGATGCCTCCACTCGGTTTGCAAGTCTGAGCGTTGATTTCAAAAGATGCTGCTATTACGATAACGAACATCAAAATAAAGTGCAAGCTCTTCATTTTCTCTTTCAGTTTGTGGTTCTTTTTACGGTGGTATTTGATGTCTAACAAGGCAAACTGATTGTGCATTTATAGGGTTTGGGTTAGCCTTAACAAGGTTAGTGTTGTGGTCAAACTTTTGTTTTTCATGAACTAAAGTAATGATGAGTGCCATCTCAAGTTATCAACAAATAGACTTCAAAATTGTCCATTATAAAGTTAAGAAAAAAACAAAATTACAGTTTTGCTTGACTATTAAATTATGGAAGCATGTCATATATAGTATTCTCCAAGGGAGCATGTATAGTTCAAGCTATTGTGGGTATGTAGAGTGTTGTTAAAATAGTTGTCATTTTTACTAGTTATCTTTCCCAAGAATAGCAAGTGAGATTGACAAAACATTATATTTTGATCAAGATTTTCACTCTAGCATCACCTTGAAATGACGTGTTACACTTTTTATGCATTATTGTACCCTACCTTATAAAAAAAGTATGTGAATTTTGTAGTTATTTTGCAAATACATAAAATAATACCTCTGTCATATTGTTTAGTGTGTAGATTTATTTTGATTTTTGTACATGTGAGGGATGAGGATCCGAGTGATAACATTGTTTAACGTACCGATGTATATGGTATTGATGCACAAATGATACTCGGATATCTCCAGACTTGATAACATTTATATATCATTAATAGAAAACTACACTTTTACGGACGGAAGAGGTTGTTGTGAGATCAGTGCCGCGACCGTCAAAAGAAGATTTTTATTATTTTTTAAAAAAAGATTAAAAGGTCGGTGAGTAATCTGTCACAAACTTACCAATGGCTTACAATTCCGTCGGTGAATGGAGGCCAATAGTTGTCACGACACCTTTTTTCAGGTTTGGTTCCCATAAAATTGTCAGGTAATGATTTGTGATAGCCATTTCGTCGCAAACCTGGTACTCTAAAACAATGATTCTTAATTATGTCTAGTTCACATTTTCAACCAAAATCCATCACAACCCACAGGTAATTTATCTATATACGTCGATCCTAGATTGTTTATAAGATTAACAAACACAAACACCTTTTTAACATTTTATATATAGCTTGTGTTGTAGTTGTATGGTCTCTCAAACCAAAAAGTGGTAAAGTCTTGGTATGTTAAAGTATGGATAATCGTTGTTTGGGCTTGGTATGTACATAATTTCTTGACACACCAAACGGGTTAATAATAAAGATAATTGTTAGCGGATTAACTGAAATTAATGTTCTCAAAATTTCAATATTCTACCATGTGTGCCTAATCTAATGGGATGTTAAATTGTGAAATGAGCAGACTATGAACCAGTTGAATACCCAATTTAAACACACATATATAGCTTCACGTAATATACATATTCACTAGAAAAGAAAAACATGATTACTATTTGACATATTCAGGAGAGGATTTTCACATCACTCGGACCAAGTAATATCCAAATCTCCCCAGTTGTGCTCCGATACCCCTAACGCTTTCCACACAGCTTTTGAAGCATCAACAATATTATTAGGACAAGGTGGTTGATAGTCATGATCAGAATCACACCCCATTGTAGAGTCACACTCATCCACAACCATTGCCTTCACGCTCCTCCCATTTCCATTGATGGTAATAAACTTATGGCACCTATCACCTCCTTTGTACCATCCGGTTGATAGCGCTACAACTGGTGTGTCATCAGAGTGGTATTGGTTGTCACACTCCGATGGACCACCACCATCACCTCCCTTTTGGAAACTGTTTATCGTAAGTTTTGCTTTAGTAGCACTTGTGACGGCTGGGGAGCATGTATACGTGGTGTAGAATTTACCTTGGACGCAACAATCTGAGTCATTCTCTTTGTTGCATTGTCCAGGAGGTGGTTTTCTTCCACGGATACCGCCACTTGGTTTGCATGTCTCAGCATTGATTTCAAAGGTAGCAGCTATTAAGAGAATGAGTAACAAAATGAAATGGAAATTCTTCATTCTCTCTTGTTGTTTGTTGCCTCTTATGCTGTGGTGTTTGATGTGTAACAAGGCATAGTGATTGTGCTTTTGTAGGGTTGGGCTTAGGAAGTCTAATTTGTAGCTATCTCTTTTAATTGAATGAATATATTTCTTCAATAGCATTAAAATTATGATGAGTGTCGTCTCAAGTAATCAACAAATAGACTATAAATTTGTCCGTTATGAAGTTAAGTAAATAAAAACAAAATTACAGTTTTCGTTTGACTATTAAATTGTGGAAGCATGTCACAGTTCAAGCTATGATGCGTATATTTCTGGTACACTTTACACTAGTGCATAATTAAAATAATTGTCATTTTCGCTATTCACCTTTACAAAAAAAAAAAAATAGCAGTGAGATGAACAAAATATTGTTTCTTGATCAAGATTTTCACTATAGCATCGCCTTGAAATGGCGCGTTATAATTTTTGCATTATTGTGCGCTCCCTTACAAAATTTGTAGTCAATTTGCAAATACATGAAATAAAATAATACTTTTGTCAAATTTTCTAGTGTGTAAATTTATTTCGATTTTGTATGTGTGTGATGAGGATCAAGTGAATATTGTCTAACATAAATAAAGTATATGGGTATTGATGCACAAATGATACTCTGATTTGTTCAAGCTTTATATAATTTTATATTTATGCTTTAATGTTATAAAGATTGTGAATTTATACCACTTATGTACTTTAGGAGCTCTTATATTTCACTACTAGAAAACTAAGATGTTGTCAGAAGATCAATAATATGGCCTGTCAAATAATCTGTATTACTTATTATAAAATTAAAAAAGATTAAAAGGTATGTCGGTGATCTGTCACACACTTGCCCACAGCTTAAAAGCCCATTCGTGATCCATCGAAAAATGAGATACTTGTCCTATAACCTTTTTCAGGTTGTTTCCCGGAAAATTGTTCGGTGCTTTAAAAGATTACCCGTGATTTTGTCTATTTACCATTTTCGACGTAATTCCGGCGCAAAACTCGTAGGTATTTTTCTCAATATATAATAATCCTAGTTTGTTTTTAAAATTAACAAATAAACACTTGTTAACTTTGTACATATAGCTTGTGTTGTAATTGTCTCGCATCTCTAAGCCTAAAAGTGGCAAAATCTCGTGTATTTCAAAGTATGGATAATCGTTGTTTCATGTGGTATGCACATAATCTCTCTAGGGCAACAAGTTAATATAAAGATCATTGTTAGTAGAGGTGTTTAAATTCAAATATCTGGAATATTTGAATATTTAGTTTTAATATCTGAATCTTAATCTGAAATTTTTTCAAAATTTGGATTTTTATTCGAATAACCAAACGGATTTCTCAATTCAAAAAATATAATTTTTAATACTTTTTATAAAAATATAGTAATTTTATATAAAATCTAATAATTATATTAAAAAATATTTCTGATATTTGAACTTTTTAAAAACAGTCAATATTATCAATAAGATTAATTATTTAATATTTTTTAGAAAAAACGATATCCAAAATATTTGAAATTTTTCAAAAATTATTCGAATCTGAAAATTTTGGATCCAAATTTTTGGATATTTCTAATTCAGAAATTTGATAATTTAGATTCGGTTTTGTATCTTTTTGCACACCCATAATTGTTAGCGGTTTAGCTAAAATTGATGGTCTTAAATTTTGAACATTTTGTCATGTGTGGGGTGTGGCTAATCTAACAGTGAGATGTCAAATTAGGCTATAATTGATGGGCTTAGAATGTGAAGTCATGCTCCACATATGCGCATATGTACTCATTGGGAGCCCATGCTGGGCTATTGATACCCTCGCGTGCAGACATATAAAATTAAGATAATATTATAATGTATTTTTTTGTGAAATCTTACGTAACTCGTGTCAATTATGTATTGAAAATAAAGGGATCTTAACCATGCTATGAAGAAGAGAAATTTTTTTTTACTAGAAATGAGTTGACACTTTGCAGTACAACAATGATAATGAGGAAGATGTGATCCAGAAAACTAATTCAGACTACATGGAGGCATGAAATATTGTTCGGCCTCACCCTACCCAAGATGGGCCAATATTCCTCTAATGAGTAGTGATTGAAAAGAAACAAAAAGATCAAAAAACAAACGTATTCAATCATTATACCACGTCTTTGAAAGCTCAATATTCGTATGTTAATCTCAACTAGGAAAGGCAAGAGATTGGTTGTATCATTGACGTCACAAAAAATCATCTAGCGAAGACTGAGAGCTTCAATGCTTAAGTCAAACTGAAGCCGATCATATATCCCAACTTTGAGACGAGAACACCCGTCTTATATAAGAGGAACAACAAGTTTGGGTTGGATTGATGCGACAAAAACAAGCACTAGAAGAGCATCAACAACAAGCCGACTTGAAGTTCATTTTAAAAGATTACTTGACATGCAGCTGGGCAGATTACAAAGATCCATAACATTAACAAGGTCACATGAACATAATGCAAGTAGTATAATGAGTAGATTATATACTAGTTGAATACCCAATTTAAACACGTACATAGTTTCACGTATTAATATACATATTCACTAGTAAAGAAAAACACAATTACTATTTGACAAGAGAGAATTCTCACATCACTCGGACCAAGTAATATCCAAATCACCCCAGTTATCCTCCGATACCCCTAACGCCTTCCACACAGCTTTTGAGGCATCAACAATATTATTAGGACATGGTGGTTGATAGTCATGATCAGAATCACAACCCATAGTAGAGTCGCACTCGTCCACAACCATCGCCTTCACACTCCTCCCATTTCCATTGATGGTAATAAACTTATGACACCTGTCACCTCCCTTATACCATCCGGTTGATAGCGCTACAACTGGTGTGTCATCAGAGTGGTATTGGTTGTCACACTCAGATGGACCACCACCGTCACCTCCTTTTTGGAAACTATTTATCGTAAGTTTTGCTTTAGTAGCACTTGTGACAGTCGGGGAACATGTATACGTGGTGTAGAACTTACCTTGGACACAACAATCTGAATCATTCTCTTTGTTGCATTGTCCAGGTGGTGGTTTTTTTCCCCGGATGCCACCACTCGGTTTGCAAGTCTGAGCATTAATTTCAAAAGAAGCTGCTGTTAGAAGAATGGATAATAAAATAAAGTGGAAACTCTTCATTCTTTCTTTTTGTTTGTGGTTCTTTTTACGGTGGTATTTGATGTTTAACAATGCAAATTGATGGTGCTTTTATAGGGTTTGGCTTAGAAGCCTACTTTTGTGGTCAAACTATTGTTTTTCTTGAGCTAAAGTAATGATGAGGGTCGTCTCAAGCAATCAACAAATAGACAACATAGTTGTCCACTATGATGTTAGTAAATAACAAAATTGCAGTTTTTGTTTGACTATTAATTAAATTATAGAAGCATGTCAGCATGTCATAGTATTCTTCAAGGGATCGAGCATGTATGGTTAAAACCAACATGGGGATGTTTCTTGTACATTTCACTCTTGTGGAGAGTGTTGTTAGAATAGTTGTCAATTTTACTAGCTTATTTTCCCAAGATTAGCAATTAAGTGAAATGGACAAAACGTTATATCTTAATGAAGATTCTCACTCAAGCATCACCTTGAAATGAAGTGTTACTTATTTCTTGTATTATTGTGCCCTACCCTACAAAAAGATATGTGAAATCTGTAATCCTTTAACATTACATGAAATAATATTTCTGTTACAGTTTCTAGGGTATAAATTTATTCGATTTTGTATATGCGTGTGGTCATGAGGATCAAGTGAGAATATATGTCCAAACTTCATTTTACATTTATACTTTAATGTTAGAAAGATTGTGAATCTATACCATTGTGTATTTTTTGACCATTTATATTTCATTACTAGAAACCTACATTTTCATTGTCAGAAGTGGTTGCCGGAAGGTCAGCGACGAAACAAAAATGGAATTTTTTTTATTATTTTATTAAAAGTAGATGAAAAGGTTCGTCTGTAATCCGTCGCAAACTTATCGATGGCTTAAGGCGATGAACGAAGCCAATAATTGTCCTGACACTCTTTTTCAAGTTTGATGGCCTTATATACTTTTTGAAGTTGTTGTTAACTAGCACGTTTTGCTAGTGCGTATGTGATAATTTAGTTTTAATTCTAACTTATATCGAAACCTAGTTGGAAATAAGCGTATTGTAATGGTGTACATAGAAATTTGAAAACCATACTTGTCATGAAAAAAAACTAAAAATATATTATAATGACCCACGGGTTTTAACCGGACATCATGGGGCTTGGTTTTGAATAAATTTTTTATCAAAAAAGTAAATCAAGATAATCAATGCCATATGTTTCACTTTTGATTTTTCCTTGAGATCTTACAAATTGT
This sequence comes from Flaveria sonorensis, assembly GCA_025506505.1. NCBI lineage: Eukaryota > Viridiplantae > Streptophyta > Magnoliopsida > Asterales > Asteraceae > Flaveria > Flaveria sonorensis. Next base: position 7,917,903 of record CM046429.1, read on the forward strand.
TTCTTACTTTCTTTCAACTTGAGCCCTTTCTTTTTCACACCCCTTCTTTATTACCAGAGACATATGTAAAACTTACTAAGGGTTTGTTTGGTTGGGTCTGACCAACCTCGGTCAGACGTGCAAGTCTGACTCGGTCAGACGTGATGTGTTTGGTTACTTACATCTTACCGGAGAAGAGGTCTGACCTAACCCTTTATTCGGTCAGACGTGAACCAACATCTGACCCGAGTCAGACATGAAGTCGGTCTGCGATGGCGATGGCCACGGCGGTGGCGGTCTGCGACGGCGAGGGCGGTGGTCGGCGACGGTGGGCTTCTTGGCGGATGTTTTCATCGGCCGGGGCGGCAGTGTTTTCGTCGGTGGTCGGCAAAGGTGGGCTTCTTGAATGAGCAGGTCGGCCACTGGTTTGGGGGTTGTGGGGTGAGGGCGGTGGTCGGGCACGGGTTTGGGGGTTGTGGGGTGAGGGAGAAGAACGCGATCTGGTTTGGGGGTGTGGTGGCGTTGCCGGTGGCCGTGGGTTGCTGCATCTTGAAGGGTGTGTGGTGGTTGACCGGCGGAGGTCGTGGTGGTGGTTTGCGGCGGCGGGAGGTGGAGAGAAATAGTGGTGTATGAGAGGAAAAAGGTGTGGTCAAATAAGGGTTTGGGGGTTTTTATTTTATTTTATTTTATTAATTTTTCTTTTTACAACCAAACACACTTATTGGTTCAGACCACTTATTGGTTCAGACATCTTACTAGTTTAGACCTCTTACTGGTTCAACACTTATTCAATCAGATGTTACCAAACAACCCCTAAGCTTTTCTTTATTGTCCGAGACACATGAGACATATTGTATTCAGCAGGATTGGCATTAAATATAAATTCATTAAAGCTTCTCACACAGCCCAATTTTAACTCACTATTTAACACTAGGTTATAGACCAGTGTAAAATACGAGTTTAAAAAAAATATAATTTATAAATTTGTTAATGATTCTTATAACTAAAATTGCTTATTACTTATAATAATAAAAAGAAAAATTACAATTTCTATGTATACAAATACATACCAAATTAAAACAAAGATTCTTATATCTATAGAGGCATGAGTATTTCAAACGTGGATTCTAATTCGGTTTATATCATAGATCATCATGGGTTTAAAATTGCTTTAAATGGGAATCGAGCATGTGTCGTTGCTTTTGTTTCTCCTTATGTCTAGGAGGGTTATAGACTGGTTTAAACCTTCTTAAACACGATAGGGTTAAAAAGCAACTAAGTCTCCCATGAGAAGTTGCAAATTGACTGCAATAACAGAAGTATATAACATATTATATAGTTTGAGAAAATCATAATACCCATGCACAGGAAGGTTTAAAAATTACTAACCTTTAACCTAAGCCTCCCAAAATTTTTTGAATCCAATTGTTTTTGTGCAATTATGTTTGCATGTAACGAATTCATTGAAATGATATTCGACACTTTATAAAGTCATGAGAGAATTTACACAATCCTAAAATGATTAATAAACCAAAAATACATCTTAATGGGTTAAATAACCAAATCACACCTTAAAGACACTTTAGTATGGTTAAAGAGCCAATAAAACACCTTGATGAGCCAATGGACGAAAAGATGGCACAATCACACTTAAGTATGATTTTAGGTGTTCTTTTTTTTACCATCCTAATTCTCTTGATTACAAGAATAAGCTGTTGAAATATTAATTTCATTAAACAAAAGACAAAAGCACACCAAGATTAAAAGTTTACCAAAGTAATAAGTTGTAAAAACATAAGAAACATGTGTTGAGGAATCTCACCTTAAGTTTTTAAGTCCTTCGAATTTCTTTTGAAGTCATCATGTACTTTCCCTGCAATAATAGAAAAGTTATTCGAAAATTCCAAATTAAAAAGGTGTGTAAAAAGAATTGGAAGTAATAGAAAGACTAATCAAACGCATAACTGAAATGTGTTATTGGTTACAATATATCAATGATACAAGACAAAAAAAAAAGTAGAGAACAATGGACAAAGTAAAATTGTATGAAAGTTTGACCTGAAACACATGTATAATAAACATACATGCTACTAAATAAAATTAATGATACCAAATGTTCAATACTAAACAAATTCAAAACAGTCCAAATAGATAAAAATAGGATTGAAATCACATGTGTTTCAACATACATGAATCTAGATAAGGAAGTAAAGAACAAACCTCACTTATATTAAGAAGATTTAAAAGCTGCTTGTAGTAATGAAGGATGTTATGTGGCCTATTCTCCTTGTTAATTTCCATTAGCTGCTTAGTTGTTTTGAAAAAAAAAATTGTTGCTTTAAGTCTATGTTACTTGTAAAAGAAGGGTAAACATAACTAACCATAGAACAAAACAGATCAGGGAAGCCATTTGCTATGGGTCCATAGGCTATTTAAATTCGAAAACAACACTTGACATGTTTTGAAATTGAATTTAACTACACAATTGCTTCCTTCAACTGAGAATGTAAACAGAAACTTGAATCTATAACACTTTTAGGAGGCTATGGTTTCAAATAAAGTTGATATATTTGATATCGAGTCATGCCAAGAACACTCTATAATTTGTTCTCATCAACTCTCGTTCAAGATAAATCATTTTCTGCACATTTAGAAAAGTTAATGAATTGAATGACAATTGAAAACTTCCATTCTGTTTACACCAAATTCATAAATCAAACACCCAAATTAGAGTAAAGGATTATGAGCACATACAGCTCGAATCTTCATGAACCTATCGATGGTGTGATTAACATAGATACATTCATATGAGCCAGGTCTCTGGTCGGATAAAAATCATAAATTGTAAAAACTCGTAATGAAAATCCGTAAACTACATACGTATTGGTAAGATCTTGCAAGCATAGACTTTATTTGATCTAATGAGGCTTTAATAAAAAATCACATGACCAAATCGAACCGTACCTTACAATACGTCAATACGAAATAATTAGGAGTAGAAAAACGAAACCCAGATGAGTTTGAGAACAATTTATCAGATATAAAGAAGACGAAAGAATCAAAAGAAGGTAAGGGAATGGAAGAGTAGGTGGGATAAAATCAAACTCAAATCAAGTAAACACAACCAGAAATCAAACTCAAATCGACTAAACAGAACTAGAAATCAAATTCAAATCAAAGAACAAGAGAAAAGTGATATCTAGGGTTTATGTTTGAACTTTCTTATGATCCAAATCACATCGTAAATGAACCGCTAGTGAGGATGAAAAAACTTGAATAGTATTTGAAAAACAAAAACAACAACTTTAACAGGTTCACACGAACAAAATCTAAGTTAGGTAATGAGGTGATTATGAACTAGTTGAATACTCAAGTTTAACAAATATATAGCTTCACGTATTAATATACATATTCACCAGAATAGAAAAACACGATTACGTTTTTACATATTTAAGAGAGTATTTTTCACATCACTCGGACCAAGTAATATCCAAATCACCCCAGTTATGCTCCGATACCCCTAATGCTTTCCACACAGCTTTTGAAGCATCAACAATATTATTAGGGCAGGGTGGTTGATAGTCATGAACAGAATCACACCCCATAGTAGAGTCACACTCGTCCACAACCATTGCCTTCACGCTCCTCCCATTACCATTTATGGTAATATATTTATGGCACCTATCCCCTCCCTTGTACCATCCGGTTGATAACGCTACTACTGGTGTGTCATCAGAGTGGTATTGGTTGTCACACTCTGATGGACCACCACCGTCACCTCCCTTTTGGAAACTGTTTATCGTAAGTTTTGCTTTTGTAGCACTTGTGACAGCCGGAGAACATGTATACGTGGTGTAGAACTTACCTTGGACACAACAATCCGAGTCATTCTCTCTGTTGCATTGTCCAGGTGGTGGTTTTCTTCCCCGGATACCGCCACTCGGTTTGCAAGTCTCAGCATTGATCTCAAAAGCAGCTGCAACCAGGAGAATGAATAACAAAATGAAGTGGAAACTCTTCATTCTCTTTTTTAGTTTGTAGTTCTCTCTTAAAGTGGTAATTGATGTCTAAGAAGCCAAAGTTATTGTGATTTTATAGGGTTAGAGCTTAGTAAGACTACTTTGTAGTCAAACTATTGTTTCTCTTGAAATAAAAATAATGATCAGTGCCGTACGTCTCAACTAATCAACAATTAGACTACAAAATTGTCCACAATGGAGAGTTGAGTAAAGATCAAAATTACAATTTTTGTTTGAGTATTAAATTACATAAGCTTGTAATGTTAATCTGCATGGGATATGGTTATGGATAATTCTAGCCCTCATGTGTATATTTCTTGTACGCTTCACACCTTTGCACAATGTTGTTGAAATCCTTCCCAAGAATAGCAAACGAGATAGACAAAATATTAATATATTATCTCTAGATCAAGATTTTCACTCTAGCATCACATTGAAATTACGTGTTACATTTATTTGCAATATTGTGCCATACCCGACAAAAAATGGATTTTACACATTTTGCAAATACATAAAATAATACTTCTGTTACATTTTCTAGTGTGTAAATTTATTTCGATTTTGTGTGCGTTGTGGATCGAGTGAAAAGATGGTCAAACATAAGATGTATATGGATATTGATGCACAAAAGATGCTCAGATTTGTCAGCTTAGTGCAAATTTATATTTGTACTTCTAAGATTGTGAATCTATACAATATATATATTTTTTGCATCACGATAGTTATACATAGAGTAATTGGATTTTAGTAATCTCAACTTTTATTTATTGGTCGGGATTAATCCTAACTCATAAACTGTTTACTGTCACTCCTAAATTCGAGCTTATTTTCCTCCAACAATCCATTTCTAACTGAGAGTTAACCTTATTTTTTTTATCAAATGCGGCCAACTTTGAGCTTAATCTCAACTCCGTTGCCGCCTAGCCTCCATGAGGTTTGTTTTCTGGTGTCTAGCCTTCATTATCATCCGAAATCTACTTTCAACGAGTCAAGTGCTTCAGATTAGCAGGTGGAGATCGAGGGGTTTTAGGGTGGAGTAATTTTAGATTGATAGACCTGATGGTATATTTTAACTTTTTGTTTAGTGTTTTGGCCACATAAGCAATCCACATTATCAAAAAAAACTAAGGGGGTTAACTTTTAGTTAGTAAGGGATCATTGAAGAAAAATAAGCTTAAAGTTGAAAGTGTTTATAAATATTTTCTATGTTGAGATTAAAACCAATCAATAAATAATAGTTGAGATTATTAAAATCCAATAACCCTTATATACATTACAAAAGTGATACAATGAATTGTAACTTTAGTATATGTACTTATGTGTAAAATTGTGGTTTCATATATATAAAATTGTGTTTACATATATGTAAACATGTCTTTACGTATATGTATTTATGTGTCTTTACATATATGTAAACACAAGTTAATATGAATATGTACTTACATAAATGCAACACACATGATTACATATAGGTAAATACTTCGAATTCACCGTCATCTTCTTCAACATGTTTCTCTGTTGTTTTTAACCATATCATAGTTTTACATGTATGTAAACTACAATTCGAAATGTAGTTATCATCTTTAAAAAATCTAAGCAGGACTTGTTCATCATCATGAATTGAGGACGATATAAACTTATCTATTGGTTTCATCTGACCTAGTCACTAAAATGATTGCTCGACCTATCATCAACAAAGGTCATCTTCTTCGACCCATTATCACCATCTTTGCCTTTGAGTTCATCATCATCTTTTAGTGATAATAGATTAGGGGAGTAGATATATTTTAGATTGAGAAGATTATTAGAATATATTATGATCATGTGTATTAAATGAATTAAAGATACTTAATTGTAACAATTACCTTACATAAAAATAACTTTTACTCTTTAACTTATCAATAGATAAAAAAATCATTGTTATTATGTTTTAATAACCTTCACACATATTCATTATCACTGTTGCAAACCTTACTACACGTCTACACCTTCGTTGTGAAGGTTCAATGGATTTGACAAACGTTCACATACATTCACAGTATTCTCATGACTGAAAGTAGCTATTCCACCAACATTTTTAAAGGATGGATGGACATGTGATTATCAAGTTCGATTTCGATTTATACCTTAGCTTAAAGCATTCACAACAGGTTCTCTATGCTTATACCTATAATTTCTCTAAGAGTCATCATCTCCTAAATACTTATAATTTATGAGGTTTGTGAATATGTGACCTCAAATTTAAATGAGTGATATGTTTTTTTTTATGTTTGAAGGATGAGGATATTTGATGTGGTCAAATTTGGTCAAATTACACAAGTTATTGTAATTTTCATAAATTTTGAAGATGAGAATAGTTATAGAAACTAAGTGTGAATTCTCATTTAGGTTATGTTACAATTGGCGGTAATGTTTCGAGCATGAGACCTCGTGGTTTATTCATGGAATTGTTTATCAACTTATCTAAAAGATTTCAAGTGTTATAACTTCCGATACAAAAGTTAAATGCCCTCCTCTTACCTTTAAACTTTGTTCCTTTCAAGTATCTAATTTGAGCTTTTTTGCTATTTAAAATTATAAAACAAAACATTACTTTTTTATTCTTTTAAACTAATTATATGACGATATATTTTTATTTTAGATTTACGTTTTTTACGGGCAAAACTATTTATGTTATACTTTCAACTAAAATCGCATTTAATTTTTATGTACTTTTTATATGTTTATACAATAAATATGACATCTTCTAGTAATTAAAATAGGTTTGACGAGTCTCGCCGATGAACTAGTAGTGAGTTCGGTTCAACTACCGAACTAGTTTTCAAAATATTGATTCTAACATGACCCCAACTCTAATTTATAAAACATGAAATTCTGCTCAATCTCAAGCTCGTGAGTGTATACACACACAGATATGCACACGTACATACATACAAACAACGGTTGGTTTTTCTATAATGAGTCTGAAACCTAATAAGCATCGGAAGCAACAAGAAGATGGTCATGTGTCTCGAAGGGTGATAGGTGTACATCCAAAGAAAACTTGAAATTCTATGCAAGAGAACACATCAAGTTGACATACCCTTATATTGATCTAAATGCACCGTGTAAATGGATCCTGATGTACCATAACAATTAGCTTATATGAAATGCACACGTACATACATACAAACAACAATTGGTTTTTCTATAATGAGTTTGAAACCTAATAAGCATCGAAAGCAACAAGAAGATGGTCATGTGTCTCGAAGGGTGATAGGTGTGCATTCAAAGAAAACTTGAAATTCTATGCAGCAGAACACATCAAGTTGACATACCCTTATATTGATCTAAATGCATCATGTAATGGATCCTGATGTACCATAACACTTATCTTATATTTAGGTGTAGAAAGTGATGTAATAAAATAAAAGTCAGTCATGATGTTGGTTACCATTTTATCTCTTTAAACCTTGAATTTATTAACCCACCTCTTTTTATCATAGCACTTAATTAATATTGATCAAAGGACTATTTTCTAAAATGTCTAACTCATACACCTCTAAACATACTCCAAATCTGCACTTGCATGCATCATGAGACTATAACTTTCAACTATTTGAGGAGAGACATCTTTACTTTATACATTGGTACCGCTAGGCTACAAGCCCGTTAGTCAAATGACTATATTTGTTGTATATGGCATAGTTTTAGGGATTCGGGGTGTCAATTGTGTTAGGTTGGCTGGTTAGTGGGTCGATGGCTTTCGGGTTAGTGGGTTGAATTCTTCAGCCTTGACCTAACCTATATCATTATTTGTGACGTGTTGTGCTGGACCTACTTAAAATTTGTTGCATTCAAGTGATGTTTCATGTCATCCCATTATATGTTCATTGATAAATGTAAGTAATACCAAATGACTTAACAATCTAAACAATTAACAATTTTGTAATTGGCGTCCTATTTATTGTTTCTTTTCTTCATCTTTTATTCTCAATTAACAAACTTGGGTGTATGTATTTAGCTCGAGATTAGAAGAAGTAAAGATTATCCGATAAAGATGTTCCTTAATAATACCATCATGAATCTTGAAGTCATGCGCAGTAGCAATTCCAAACCAAATATGATGAGTAGAATAATGTGTTACTTTAACTTGGAAGAACAACATCCTCGCACATCCCATATATTCTCATCAGATGATATTGCATATTCTAGCAACACCGCCCCTCAAAGCCATCGTTAAACATTGATTGTAAAAACGTATTCTCAAAATATCTACATATGCTCAAAAATGAAATACAGACCCCATTGAAGACGAGAGTGAGGTACAACAAGGCTATTTCCATCCATCACCTTTCATTATACCATATATATATATATATATATATATATATATATATATATTATATATATATATATATATATATATATATATATATATATATATATATAAGATCCATCTATATATATTACTAACTACATCTAGAAAGTCGTATTCTTTAGACGAAGCTTGTACGATTTGAGCATCCTCTGAGTCCTCTCGTTGTTATGGAACAATAAGCCTCCATATTTTAATTTATTTAAGACTCTTAAAGTGGAACCATACCCAAATACCCGTACCGACTATTTCGACACTCAGCTATCCCTATCGGTCCACGAACTTTTCGTCATCACTAACTTTCACCGTTTCTACAACACCCTAAGCACACAAGTAGTTAAACACCAAACAAACTTAAAAGGGCTCATTTTGCCATTTCCCCAAACCTATCTCCTTGCTCTCTCTTGTTCATCCCTGTAATCACATCCTCTGCTTCACTAAAGCAAAATCAAATCAAGAAACCCAAACTCCCCTGTTCTCAATCACAATCACACACACACCCACTGATCCCCCAAATTGATCAATTGATCAATTGATCATCACCCATGACAGAATTTCAAGATTTAGAGACCCAAGACGCTGTACGTATGCCATGGAACGTACTCCCAGGAACCAAACAAGAAGCCGCTCAATGCGTCATCCCCATCTCCGCAATCTACACTCCGATCAAACCCTTGCCGGAATCCACCCCGATCCTCCCCTACTCCCCTCTCCGGTGCCGCAATTGCCGATCGGTGCTCAACCCTTTTTCAATCGTCGATTTCTCCACCAAAATCTGGATCTGCTCCTTCTGTCTCCACCGCAATCACTTCCCCCATCACTACCAATCGATTTCTGATGATAATCTTCCGGCGGAGTTGTTTTCGTCCTATACGACGATTGAATACGAGCCCCAGAACGAGAGGCTTCCGTCTCAAACGATTCCCCAGGTGTTCTTCTTTGTGGTGGATACTTGTATGATTGAGGAGGAAATTGGGTTCTTGAGATCGGGGCTTTCGAGGGTGATTGGGGAGATTCCGGGGAATTCGCTTGTGGGTTTGATTACGTTTGGGAGGTATGTATGTGTGCATGAATTGGGGTTTTTTGGGAGGGTTCCTAAGGTTTATGTGTTCAATGGGGCCAAGGAGATTACGAAAGATCAGGTTTTGGAGCAGATGGGGTTCTTTTTGAAGAAACCTAGACCTGCTACTGGAGTTGTTGCAGGTGTTAGAGATGGGCTTTCGCAAGAGAGTATTAATAGGTTCTTGCTTCCAGCTGCAGATTGCGAATTCGCTCTTAATTCGGTATTGTTCTGTGTGCTCCATTGTGTTAAATTCATATGAAGTCATTGATATGTTAGTTGTGATGTTAGATTGGTTGTATGGAACTATGGATCATGTTTAAGTGGAGCTTCTGTTTGTTCATGTCGTTTTGAAATGTGATTTGATGATGTATCAGGTATTGGATGAGCTTCAAAAAGATCCATGGCCAGTTCCTGCGGATCAAAGGGCTCCAAGGTCAACTGGCACTGCGTTGACCGTGGCTGCACATTTGTTGGGAGTATGTGTTCCTGGTTCTGGGGCTAGAATTATGGCGTTTTTGGGTGGGCCGGCAACCGAAGGGCCTGGTTCTGTGAGTATTCTAGCCACTCATTCTTACATCATGTAATCTTATGTTAGTTATCAGTTGTGTTGCAAAATTGTTTTGTTAGTTGTGTATTCTAAATTCTTTTGTACTTTGGTATTTAGATTGTATCAAAAGCTTTATCCGAACCGATTCGTTCTCACAAGGATTTAGATAAAGATGCTGCTCCTTTTTTTCACAAAGCAGTGAAGTTATATGAAGGACTTGCAAAGCAGCTTGTACATCAAGGACACGTACTTGATGTGTTTGCTTGTGCTCTTGATCAGGTGATGTATTCTTAAAATCTCATTTTGTCACAAATGAAAATTGTCTGAAGTAGTTTGAAGCTATGTTTAGTTGTAATTAAGTCAACTTAATGATATGTTCATTTTAGGTTGGAGTAGCTGAGCTTAAAGTTGCAGTTGAAAAAACTGGAGGGCTTGTTGTGTTAGCAGAAAGCTTTGGCCATTCGGTCTTCAAAGATTCTCTACTGCGTATTTTTCAATTTGGTGACAATGATTTGGGTCTATCATCAAAGTAAGGTTTGATTTAATATCTTGCCAAGCTGTAACTTGTATGGCATGATAGTTTTAGCATAGAATTTTTTCCATTTAGTGCTTGCATATTTATTGAAACCTTTGCTTTGATAAAGTTACATATACATGAACTTTTGGCTGAATAAACCACCTTTTACAATCCAAAGAACATGTGGGTCTACCCATATACTTATGAATGGGTTGGATACTTGGATTAGGGTTGTTAATTATATCATATAGGTCAAATCATTCAAATCAAATGCTTAGTCAATAGGGGAACGAATCAAACAGGTTGAAAGTTGTTCTAAGTCTATATTTAATCATAGTTGTCAAAGGCATAAGGCGCACTCAAGATGCAGAGGGTGAGCCTTGGGCCTAGTCGCAAGGCGCTAAAAAACAAGGGTTAAGCAAGGCGTTTAGTATTAAAATACCATTTTTAGGGGTTGTAGACACTGTTTGGCTTGTTTTGGGCTGGTGTAATTGTTTCATTTCAGACTTGCATAGGGCTAGTGTAATTGTTCCAGCCCCGTTCAGATGATGTTTGGCCAGAATTTTGTGCGAACTTGGCCTGAAATTGCGCCTAAGCACCTGAAAATGGGTCTTTTGAACCGAGGCAACATGCTTGCGTTGGGCTGTGCCTAAGGGCCTAGGCGAGTGTCTTGTGGGCTTTTGACAAACGAGTTTTTATTCACGCAACATTACAACCTCCTAAATTGTTTTTATTCATAGTCAAATTATCATAGTAATAGTGTTCTTTATTAAAGTTTAATCAATCTTGTCATCTCTAACACGAGGGCATTAGAGTTTCAATAGAATATTATAGTAAATGGTACCATGGAGACGCTAATATTTTTTTTCCTGACATCACACTATATGCAGTGGTATATTTGAGGTAAATTTCTCGAAGGATATCAAAATTCAGGGTATTCTTGGTCCATGTGCTTCACTTGAAAAGGTTAATATAGTGCTTTGGATAACTCTTGACTGTCTATCAGTTATTCAAATATTTAATATTGACATATTGTTGACTGGTTATTGTTTTTCTGCAGAAAGGCCCGCTGTGCTCTGACACTACTATCGGTCAAGGGGGTACTACTGCATGGAAGATGTGTGGACTTGATAAATCTACTTCATTATGCTTAATATTTGATATAGTGAAGAAGGAAAACCCAGATGTTATTGGTCAAGCTGCCAACGATCAGTTTTATTTCCAGTTTTTGACTTAGTATGTCCTTATCATATATCTTTTAAAGACTGATTGAGGTGGATAAATGGGTGGATTGAGTGATGGGTCGTGGTCAAAACGGTTTTTAAAACGGGTGGGCTGGGCTGACCCATAAACTCTTTTTCTTTCCATTATTTCAGTTCTATATATAATTGTTGTGTTAAATATGATTACAAAAACTATATTATTACAATGATAATCTAAAGCGTTGGATGTTAAATGCATTTGAATGAATTTCAACCCGGTGGACCAATTTGGCGCGTATTGTTATTAGTGAGATTTGTTGCCCTTTAAGCAGTTGTATATATGTATATATGTAAACCAGTTGAAATTGCCATTAGTTATGAGCATCTTTAACTTGAGTAGACTTTTTATAACTTGAGTAGAATTTTTATTAACTTGCTGTAGATAATTTGGTACAGTTATCAGCATAGCAGTGGACAAATGCGGCTTCGAGTCACCACCCTCTCTAGAAGATGGGTCACGGGACCCGGGAACATACAGGCAAGCTTGTTCATTAATCCTATTTGATATTTTGTAAACGTTGAGTTTTTGTAGTACCGTATTTTTGTTTTCTTAATCATATGACGTTGTACATGATACTGTGATTTCATATTTCAAAAACTTGGTATAATATCATATTCACCTAGCATAAAACCTTAGTATCAGACATAGTCATTTTCAAATTTATAACATCTAAACTTTTCTCTTTAAAGAGAGGAATTCGTGGAGACGTTTCATTAAGGATATAGACTATTAAGGGTGTGTATAGATATGTCTTAGACTTGCCTTTAGCCTTAGCATTAACCGGAGTCTTAGACTTGCCTATAGCCTTAGCATTAGGCCATTAGCCCTAGCCTTAGACTTGCCTTTAGCATTAGTTTTATCCTTGCGTTAGCTTTGCCTTAGTGTTTATCTTGATGTACAGAGTTTTTTAGGGGAGTGTATAGATATGTCGTTGACTTCTCTTTAGCCTTAGCCTTAGACTTGCCTTTAGCCTTAGTTTTGTCCTAGTGTTAGCTTTGCCTTAGCCTTATCTTTGCCTTAGCGATTGTCTTGATGTATAGCTTTTTTGGAGGAGTGCATAGATATATCGTTGACTTGTCTTTAGCCTTAGCGTTAGCCCTAGCCTTCGCTTTGCCTTAGCCTTAACTTTTCCTAAGCCTTAGCTTGGCCTTAGCGTTTCTCTCAAGTCTTAAATACATAGACTTTTGTAAGGGGAGTGTATAGTACTGTCACGAGGGTTAGTGCTACATACTTTTTTTCTGTCTTTTTGTTTGTTATCTGTTGCTAACTTGCTACTATAGTTTACACATCACTTTCCACTTGCAACTTTTGCTAGCGGTGATTTAATATTATCATCACCAATTGTATGGTTGTTGCTATGATTCTATGAGCTACATTTTTAATGTTATATGGACATGAATCATGATATGGTATGTTGTATATTGTTGAAAGTGGTTTTAAGAGCCGAGGGTCTTGGCGGAAGTAGCTTCTCTCTTCCCTGGCATAGGGGAAAGGTTTGGCCTCATCCCACCCTGTCCAGACCCTACCAATAGCTTTGCTATGAGTGAAATTTATTAGTTATGTTTGTTGTTGTTGTATTCCCTTCTCTTAAAACACTCTTCAAGATATGAAGAAGTTTCGTGTGTAAGTAGAAAAAGAAGGGTTAATGGTTTTACCATAAATTGTATTTAATGAAATGGGTAAATATGAAGTTTTAGGTATTTTGAACTATATTGGATTTGGATATTAATAATTTTGGTTGGGTAAATATGATGTTATGTAAGCTTTTAGGATTATATAGAAAATCGCCCCTTTTTTGTAGAGATTTTAAGTCCAAATGACTTGCTCATTATCGATTGAAGAAGTTATGGTATTGACGTGGCTCCAAAAGATTCATGTTTTTGTTTTTACTAAAGGTTGTTAGATATTTAACAAATAAATGAATATGTATATTTTAACTGTGGCATGTCAAACTTTGCCATTTTTTGTGGAGCGTAATGAGCATTATTGTTATCTTTTATAAATGAAAGTAGAAAAGAGGCTGATATATAGCCATGTATCCGTAAAGAATTCTGACTTGGTATATCAAGCTTTAGAATTTCAATAATCTTTTCTTATGTTATATGCATAAACAGGCTATGATTAGTATCAAACAACTCCAATTCCTTGTTGCTAGAAGTGTGTCTCTTCCTCTTTCCAACATCACAATTAAGCCATTTTTCTATTTCTGTAAGCAATGATATATCTTTACTGATTGACAAAAAATAATTTGGTTTTGCGTTTCTAGGATTTGATTGCTGGGTTTGACCAAGAAGCGGCTGCAGTAGTCATGGGGCGCCTAGTTTCTTTTAAAATGGAGACAGAGGTAACTAGTTTACTTTTGTAACACAATTAACTTAATTTAATACTATAGTGTGAAATTATATTTGACTGGACAATTAAAGGCTAACAACTAGTACAAAATATGAATTTTTCTAATAAGTCAACTCATGAGCAAGGAAGTGAAAAAGTGGAAATAGAAGAAGAAAATAAGCAAGAAGATTGATATAAATCTTTGAGCTAATTGATATTCAGAAGATTAAATGTTTCATTAATTACTTAATGATTGTGGTTTTCATTTGCAGGCTGAATTTGATCCCATAAGGTGGCTTGATAAAACATTGATACATTTATGTTCTCGCTTTGGGGACTATCAAAAAGACAGCCCGTCTTCTTTTGTCTTGTCTCCACGGTTATCAATTATTCCTCAATTTGTATTTAACTTGAGGCGATCACAATTCGTACAGGTGTTTAAATTCACTGCTTTTTTTTTCAGGATCATTAAATTATAGACGCATGCTTATTCTTGTTTCATTTTATTTAAGGTTTTCAATAACAGCCCGGATGAAACAGCTTATTTTCGGATGGTTATGAACAGAGAAAATGTCGCGAATTCAGTAGTGATGATTCAGCCTTCTTTGATTTCTTATGCTTTTAATTCTGGAGCAGAACCAGCTCTTTTAGATGTGGCATCAATTGCTGCTGACCGGATCCTTTTGTTAGATTCGTATTTCACTGTTGTTGTTTTTCACGGATCTACTATTGCTCAGTGGCGTAAAGCAGGCTACCAAAACGAGCCTGAACATAAGGTCTCCTTTCAAATTTTGAGTCATCGTATTTCTTATGTAATTTATTTATTTTATATAATTTTACATGTGAGTTGTAATACTATTGCAGGTTTTTGCACAGTTGTTGCAAGCTCCTCTTGATGATGCTGAGGCTATAGTCAGTGAACGATTTCCAGTACCACGTTTAGTCATTTGTGATCAGCATGGATCTCAGGTCATAATAAATGTCTCTAATTACTAAATGTTAAAAATAAATTGGTTTTTGACCAAAATAAAGTATATAAACTTATCGTTCATTAGACGAGGTTCCGATTCCGAACACTAAATTATTGCAAAAACAAAACTCAAATCATTTAATTTTTTGATTAATAGTCATATTTTTTAAGTTCCTGTTTCCACTTATAAATGTGTATGTTTATGTACATGTAAACCCATCAAGCCAATTTCTTCTCATGTTTTTAAATTTTTAATTGTTTACCTACACGTGTAGATTATGAGTAGGTAATATAACCTGTACATGACTTACACGTGTAGGTTATATACATAAACTAAATCTGTTCATATATTTATTAAAAAGATCAGAGAGACACGTCTAGGTTATATACATAAACTAAATTTGTTCATATTTAAAAAAAATTAGAGTGACTAACAAATATTACATTTCCATCATTTTCCTTTTTCTTTTTTAAATTAAGATTGGAATAATAATCGATTCATTTGTTTGTTGTGTATTCTTGCAATATTTAGTATTCTGTATAGATCCCTCTCCTATATTTCATAATCACTGTGGTATAACTAAATTTAAGTTGCATTAATATTGGATCTCCTAGTTTAACTAATCTGCATGCAAGAATTTTGATTCTTCCTAACCAATAGTATGAAACTTGTGCAGGCTCGGTTCCTACTGGCGAAACTGAATCCGTCTGCTACATACAATTCAGATGCTCCACCTATGCCCGGTGGCGATGTTCTGTTTACAGATGATGTCAGCTTTGAAATCTTTTTAGACCATCTTCAGCGATTGGCGGTTCAACAATAAATGATTTTCCTCATAAATTTAGAAGAGTATACGTGTAGTCTTTTTGGGTTTTGTAAGAGTGTTCATTCAACTGGATTGTACAGTATTGCATGCCATCTCTATTGCAGTATTGTAGATTTTTACTCGATGATGAAATCTCTTGTTCATTTTTCAAACAGTTTTTAGACATATGCATGCATGGGACACTGATTTTTAATGAAGTTGACAATTTATTTACCATGTGTTTTTTTTTTTTTTTTTTTTTTCTCTTTTGTTTCTACTTGCCCAAATTATGCACTTGTAATTCACATAGGGGTATTGTTGGATGATGAAGTTCAAATGGCCACTGATTCAGTTCCTCCAAAGTCCTCTTGAGGTTATTGATGTAAAATTGTTCACATGTTATCAAATTCATTAAAATATGAAAAGGACTTGTTCAAATCTTTATTTTTTCAATAGCACACTATAACCACTTGTTATTCAACAATATAACGAGTTTCAAATGAATCAACATATTCAATTGTATTAAATTCATCATAATATTATATGGTCTAACGCAATTCTAGTAACCTTTTGCTCAAAATGGCATCATACCCAAAAGTAATTCAACAAGAAATCAAGTTTTAAATAAATCATGAGCTTAAGTTTCATCAAGTTGTATATGGGTCCAACTCAAAATTCAAATACATATTGTTCATAACCCACACCATACCAAAAAGTAATTCAACAATAAACAAGTTCCAAATGAATAAAAAATGTTCAAATGCCATCGTAATCATCACACAAACAAACATACCTAGTAAAATAATACTCAAACAGTAGGGTGTGGCCAACCATACATTTATCTCATTAGATAGAGAGACGATCATAGAGAGACCCGACTCAGGCCATAATAGTCATCAAAATTTAAATGGGTCGAGAAGGACAAATGATGCAGGCGGTTTTGAGGAGATACGGTCAAGAAGACCTGCTATTTTAAGCATTTTCACCATTTGGCGTGCCTAGTAAAGGTGATTGTACCTTGTGGTGGAGGCGGTTTACTACCACTTGTTTCTATCATGTTGTAGGAAGATTGTTTATAAGTTGAAGACTATGGATCAAGCGTGTGCTCTCATACCATGAAAGAGTTAGATAGACGTGCTTCCTAACATAAACATGGTAAAAGATTACAAGACATAAATTCATCTTGAGAGTGACTCAAGGAACCATATGAAGCATATGATTAATAAAGATTACATCAAATGACATATAAACCAGATTAATCGTACTAGAATGGGTGAACCTTGATCAACCTTGGTCATGCCCCCCCTGCGATGTCATTCGAGCATGGGTTTACTTGCCAATCAGGAGGCACTTGAGTTAAGGATATATCGTTAAGAAATTAATTATTAATTAACTATCGACGCTCTTTCACTATTCCTTCGTCTTTCTTGCATCAATTACACGAAGAAAACGTCTTGCACAAACGCAATACATACTTGTTGGCTTTCACATCATAGAACAGAAGTTCGTGTTTGTTCCAATTAGTTTAATGGCGAATGATCCACCTTCAAATTCAATATTACTATCAAGATACACATTAAACATAACCAAGACTTTATTACCAGGTATTTCTACTTCCCTAAGGGTTATCTAGCTTGCTATACTGGCAATAAATTGTATTAGACAGAAGATCTACTAACACCCGAATCGCCGTATTAGCAGCAGCAGATCTCAGAAAAGTTCAGCAGGTGGAACGGGTTAACCAAACCATGTTTCTTGTTGACCCAACCCGAATAGTTTTGACTAGATGGAGTTCTCACTGAATATATTTGGGGATTTCTCCTTTACTCAAGAGGGATAGAGAGTACTCAGCTATATCGATCAAATCTTTAATGTTGTGAATGGACCTTTCTTCAGCAGCCACCATGAAAATGGCGCGTGCTTGTGCTTTCCTGTGCAATCTTGCTGCTAGATTCAACGGCAGATCAGGTGAATTTAGGCTTCTAAGTACTTGTCGATACAGAGAAAGAACCCGTCCCCTGTTTCTTGCCAAATCTTCTGCAGTTGCCCAAATAAGACCTTTCGACATTTTGCCCACCAAGTGTATGCTGAAATGATAGAAGATTTCTAAGTTAATAGTACTTATATCCCCATCACTTCTTTATAACTTTTGCCTGTCAAGTGATTCCTTTATTCATATTTGATTTTTTATAAATAAATCAAACATTTTACGGGATCAATACAAGGCATTGCAGGAGCTTAACCATCCCTCCATGGAAAGTTCAAGGGAAATGTGGTAGTTTTGACCCGCTTATTTACAAATGGGTCAATTCAGTTATGTTTTATCAAGCAAAAACAAACTAAACAAACCGAAAAAGAAAACAAGCAGCAGGTTGAAACAAACCAAATTCAGCACCAAATTCAATTTAGACAAAGCGAAAACCTTTACAAACTATAAACCATGTTATCCATTGATTTCAGGAGATATTAAAGGAAACAAATCATCAAAAGAAACAAACCATAAAGGATTAAGCATTATCTCTAAGCACAAATAAATACACAAGCACAATTCACATATGAACATGCTTTCAGAGTTTCAGCCTTCATTCCTAAAGAACACTATGATTCACAAAACTTATAAGACACGGAAAGAAGAAAAGTAGTCATAATCAGTTACTCCTACTGTCAGAATACGTCATAAGACACGAAAAAAACCCCTAAATTCGACTGATTCATGTGCAAATGAACTACGAACGACGTGAATTTACAATTCAATCAAAAAACGAGATGGAAAACGAACCTGAAGATCGATATTTGCAGAAAAATGTGAAGTAGCGCGAATCAATTAAGTCGAATTGACCAAAAATCATTCAAAAACACATAATTTGTGAATGATAAACCCTAGAAATCACAGTGCCCTAAATGTGTGTTAACACTTAACACTATCGAGAAATCGAACCGGGTTATAACCCGATGAGATTAATGTGGGTTGATGGATTGGGCTGGGGCCCATATATGGCTGAGGTTAACAAGCCCAAACTTAATCTCGAATCATAGAATGGATATTATTTTCAAGCTGTTCTTAACTTCTTATTAACAAATCGTTTTTTTTTTTCATGTTCCTGTTCATGTAGGTTCCAATTTCTAAGTCAAGCTGGTTCTGGTTCGGTTTCGGTTGTTGGCCGGTTTTTTATTTTTTTTACTATCATTTCCTGCTTTGAATAGTTTTTTGACGGTTCGAATTGGCGGCATTTTTCGGGTAGAGATCGGTTCCACTCTGTACCAGGTGGGAACTACTAACTAGAAGTCTAGAACCAGTTCGGGGTAGGGTGGTTAGGTCAGGGCTGGAACCTTTTTTTTTTGCACAACTATCTATACATGTACTTTACATTGAACCTTTGACCTCATAAGTAGAAAAACGGCACCTTACCGGCAGAATGATGATTCTTGCCTTCCTTGTTCTTATATTTTGCAGTACGATGATCGTTGTGTAATATCTTTTCAAAATATTTACAGATGTAAGAAAGTAAGTGGAAGTTTGCTTAGCCAAAGATTTCTAAAAAGGTTATAATAAACATAAATTTGTTCATCTACTTAGGAGCCACATATGGATATAGGACCTCTAAGTCAAGTTTTTAATTTTTGATCGAAAATAGATGCAGTTTTATGAACTATCTCATATTGAAAATCGTTGCAATTTTCATGGTAGGATGTAACAAGATTTCTAACACTTTTAAAATTTAAAAATAATGTTTTGTTGTCGAGAAAAGACAAATTATCAATAAATGCATTTAACCTCAATCTTAGAGGACGCGGAGTAAAACCCTGTGATGAAAATCTGGCTCCGGATAGAAACAGTACACCTCGGTACAGGTGTCCAAAAATAACCTTCGATTAGGAAATATTCACCGGTACTTAGCGGTTGAATTTGTAAGTATGCAAGTTGAATTGTACCAGACATACAGATGCACACAGAAAAATTGTGAAGAAAAATGAGATACTCCCTCCAAACGAAAGAAAACTAGAAAAAATAATACAATGAGGTGTTATACAGAGAAAAAAACCCAGAATAAACAGAACGATTTGCTCCCCTTAAAATAACTTTTGTTCAAGTTGCAAACACGATTTAAAATGATGTAATATGTACAAGGAGAGATGGGTATAATAATCGAGTTCGGACCCGACCCGGGCCCGGGGTACGAGTACGATCCGGTAGTGAGTGTACCCGGTTTGGACCCGAAAAGACCCCTAGGGCAAGAACCGGGTTTAGTTTTAAAGATTTTTCAATAACCCGATCCATTTCTTTTTTTTTTTCTTAATTTCTTTTCTTTTAATTTCTTTTCACTCGCTGATTTATTTTCACTTTTTTTATTTTCTTTTCTTTCGTTTATTAATCCCCGGAATGCAGCGTTAAGTTTTAAAAAAACACAGGGGCTATTCACTTAATCGAATACTCGATTATAAAAATGTAGTGTCACATGAATCATCAATCTCCATGAAATGTTAAATCATAAATAGTTAAATACTCACAATATCTAACTTAAATCGTACGTACACGTATACCGAGCTATTCAACCCTCATATTCAATCTCTCTGTTCTTCATATTTCTCATCATTGCGATATGGGACAAATTCTGGAAAAACTTCAAGGTGATCTTGTTCGCAAATGTTTCTTGCTTAATTTTCTCCGAATTTATCAGTCTAATTTCTATAAATTTGGATCAGGGTCTTGTTTGATATAAAGATCGATAGATTTTCTGATATTATTTGGATTCTGACGTTAATCGATTAATTAATTTGCCCTTTCGTCCGTAGATGCTGTTTCTGTTGTAATTTCTATTGTTTTCGATTTGGGTATCGTTCAATTTGAAGATTACTTGACTCCGTATGATCATATCAAGTTGTATAGTAATCTAATGTCAATCTTTTCAATTTTCATCATTTTGGATTTGATTTCGTCTAATCTGAAGATGAATTGATTGGGTATGATCTTGTGATGATAAATTTGTAGACTTTTGAAGCAAATTGAATTGACAATGGTTTTGTTGATCTTCTATCAATTGGATTAGGGTTTTGTTCAATTCCATGTGATTTCTTATCACATTGGGTAAAATCTTTTAAGTAAGTTGAATCAATTTTTGGGATTTCTAAAATATTCGAGCTGATTTAGTTGTTGGAAGCTTTGTGATCTCTGTAATTTATAGGTTACAATGAAGTTGTTTGTGGTGTTTTAAGACATGAAATTAGCTTGATTGCTGTAAAATTGTAGATTTTTTGTTTAAAAAGATGATGATTTCAATACTTGTGTAGGCAAGCAATGGAGAGAAAAGCAGATAAGAAAAATAAGTGACAAGGTTTTCGATTATTACAAGAATGATACCGGGAGGGCGAATATGACATTTGAAGATTTATACATTGCTGTGTTACTTGTGTACAAGTAAGATCATTTGCTTTTTATGCCAAATCTTGTATTTTTATATTAGCTTTTCGGGGGCAATGTGATCGGGTATGGGGTACTTATGCACTTGATTGTCTTTGATTGTAGTGATATCAATAAGCGTTTGCCTGGGCCTCATTTTGATCCGCCGAAGAAGGATGAAATCAGAACCTTGATGAAGGTATCCTCAAGTTGCATTAATCGGATTTGGATGTGATACAATGTTTTTGTTTTGTGGGTCTTATTTATATGATGTGAAAAGAAAAAATAAAATTTTCTAAAATGGTTTATGCATCAAGTTTACGGAAATCAAATTGTTGCAGATTCTAAGCTTTTAAGATGAATTCATACCCATGTTTGATATTTTTAGCAAGAACCATGATTTCTGAGACTATTTGCTGATGAACTGATAATAAGATTCATTTCAATATTTTGTTTGAAAAGTATTTGATCAAACAAATTCAAAATGCATATCTTTTTGGCAAAATGCATATCTTTTCGTATACAGTATCTTTCTTGATTCTTTTATTCCAAACATAAGAGGGTCGGGTAAGGTGTAAATGAATCAAAACAAGTAATTTTTTGGTGTGAGCAAAAACGGGCTGGGTGGGGTTGACCGAAAACACTTTATCTGTAGCTTTTTTTTCCAGAAAATTTAAAAACTGACTTTTGTGGTATTAAGATTAGAAAACTGTATATTACAATAATTACCTTATTTTTTTTATTAAATCAGTATAGGAGGTTGCATGCACTAAAAATACACATTGGGAGACTTTGGAGTTTTGGACCATTCAAGCATTTCCTTGTTAGCCAATTTTTGTGGGTTTACCCATTTGACCCGTTATAGATAAAACATAACTAGAACTGGCCCATTCATAAGTATATGGGTCAAACTGCCACATCTACATAATAGAAACACAATTGAATTTTGTATGTCAAGTGGTTCTTTTGTTTCAATCTCTCTTTATACTGGTATTGTAGTATATGGGTTAACCTGTTGACGTGTTTTGTCCATTTTAAACAATAAATGAGTTGATTATGATTATAAAAGCAATATTATCAACAAAATAACATAAACTTGTTAGCTAATCTGTTTTCCTTTTTTTTACTACTTAGGAATGCGATATGGATCTCGACGGGGGACTAAACCGTGAAGAATTTGAGGAATTTGTCAAAAGGCTAACAGCCGATACGTTTGTGTACGTTACTCAAGGACTGATAATCACTCTAGCAGTGGCACCAACAGTTGCTATAGCGACAAAGAGAACAACTGAGGGTGTTCCGGGCATTGGGAAAGTGATTCAAAAACTACCCAATTCGGTATACGCAAGCCTCATCACTCTGGGAGTTATGATGATCCAAAAGGCGAGTGAGTAAATAAGAATGGTTATAATATTTCAAGTTGTTGATTTGTTGTCGTTGCTGTTCATGTTTGGTATTTGTAACATTAATAATTATCATGAGATGTTAAAACTCATAAATGTAATCAAATGGTATTTGTATATTTGTAAGATGATTGTACATAAGTTGTAATATGGATGTATTTTTCAATTCCTTTGTTTTACTTTATAAGTTTTAGGTATTGATATTATTAAACACTATTATATTAGGATAAGTATACCGTATTAGGATTAATAATGTACAAAATAGACATGTTATCTTAATGTATAGATAACGTGTCTATTCTGATATGTCTGTCTGATATGCCTGGTTGTTATTGTTGATTTGGATATTTTGGTTGTTTGGGTTTTTTTTTATATTTATTCTTGATCTCTTTCATCATGTAATACACAAAAATATACACACCTAAAACGATAGATGAAAAGAATAGTCCTTGAATATTTTATTTACGAACTAATTTTATTTATAGGTTTAAATAGAACTACAAAAAAGAACTGTGGTTTGTGAACCATATTTTGAAGGTTAATATTTAGAGACTACAATTGCCTTGTTTGTCCACTTTAGATTATATATGTTCCCAACTTGATCAAATTGATGCACACTATTTTTAGTTTAAAAACACCAAGTAAAAGGAAAAGTTTTCTTTAAAATAAAAAAAAGTTTCAGTGATATCAACTTTTAATCTATCACATGTTAGAATTTGAATTCTAATCTTCTTCAGACTAAGCGTTAACTCTTACTATTGTGTTTGGATAGCGACAAGAAAAGAATATTCTTTGTTTTCTCAAAATAAGATGTACTTTCAAGTTTTGGATAAAAATATTTCTGTAATCTTTATAAAGTTGTATTCTTTTAAAGTACCTCAATTTAAACAAACGTCATTTACCTTTTAGTTTGATATGTTTAGATATTTTAAAGATATGTATATTTATTGTTAACATGAAAATCAAAGTTCAATTCGTTTGATCTACCCATATTTAATACGATCAATTCATTTAGTCGTGTGACTTGATTCTTTTGTTCTGAAATATAGCATATGACATGCATATTATATTTATAAAATCGTATAGTTTAGATGATTTGAGCTCGACTCTAATCGATTCTTGCTAAACCGGTTTTCTGGTTTCGACTCGGGTCGGTCGGTTTTGAACCGGTTTTTATTGTCATCTTTATCACAACCTACAAATCAGAACCTGGGCTGGCCCAAATAAACTCGACAAAACATGTCAGCCCATTTGAGCCCATACCATATTGACCTCCGTTAGAAAGACAGCAACCATCATTCTTCAATAGTTTCATCTCCTACCTTCTTCAATCACCCATCAATCATCAATCAATATAATGGCCAAAATTCATAAAATCATAGCACTTTTCATTTGGGTATCGATTATATCTTCTGTTGAAGTTCTTTCAAAGTCATCTCCCCGACCAATTTCTGTAAGTTTTCAAGATTTTGGTTGAATTACAAGCAAATTCATCTTCTTTCTCATCTGGGGTTGTTAAATTTCTGATTTTTGATACTTTTTTTGGTATTTAGGACACTGAAGTTCGAGAAAAGAAGCAGAATTGTTACTCAGAAGTTGAACTGTATGCTCGATTCTCTCATGTTTATTTCCCCCAAATTATGAACTTTTGAAAGTTTGTGCTCTTGTGATCCCTAAATTGTTTGTTTTTAGCCATTGTTTGCTTATATATTTTGGGGTTTATGCTTTACCTGAATATTAACAGTATATTTACTCCCAAATAGGATGAATTTTGAGATCATAGCCTTAAGTTTTTTTTACCTTTAAAGTTGAAATGAACTTCAAAGATTCAATGGGTTGTCTTTTAAGTCTTTTGTATGGTTGTTAAGAACTTAAGATATTAATCTTGATCTTAAGATCTTATTATTTTGATCAGCTAAAACTTTTCATTTCTGCATATGATCTTGCATAGGGTCCAGATTTTGACTGTATGATAGTAAGATCTTGATTGGATCCAATCTTGCTTGGGTTGAATTAGTGAATTAGAATTTTATTAAGTGGTTAACTTTCTTATATTATTGTATCAAAATAGCAGATGGGCTAACTAACTAAGGGGTTCATAAGAGTAAACTTAATGAAATGCTCACCTTCTATAGTTCAAAGCACAAATCTTAGTCCAACATAGTTTAGTAAGCTAAATCCCTAATGTGTTGTATAAATTTGTTTCCATCATGTTTAAACTTTGTTCCTTTCATTAATTTGTCATTAAATTAGTCTTTAGTTACTGGAATTCAGAAGTTAAAAATGAAGAAAAGCTGATTTGATGGTATTAAAACATGACTTGCTTACGAGAAATAATGACAAGTAGAAATCAAGAAAAACTGACACTTTTTTTTATTCATTTTTTTAAAATTTATTACTTTTGTGTTAAAGGTGATTAAAAAGCGTATATGATTACGATATCATTATAATTTTTACATAAAGTGATTGAGTAGGGTTGCACACCTTATAAATAGCGTCTTGGACAATTTTGGACCCGGTAACACCTGCCCTTTTAACTAATTTTTATAGTTGGTTCATTTGACATGTTTGAGCTACTACATGACCCAAGTTGACCCACTTATAAGCAAATGGGTCGAAATTGCCACACCTACCTGTACTACATGTATGTTGATTTTTGGGTGTATTTTTTGTTAAATTAAATATCATTCTCCACGTAATGGTTCACTTGGTCAATTTTATTTACTGTTTTTATTTCCAATTGAATAAGTCATTAGAATGTGTCTAGTATTCCTATTTTCTTGGTTTGTTAGCTAAGTTAGTGGTTAGTGGAGTTGCACGTTGGCACTCAATATCTTTCCTATTTATGTATGTTTCTTCTCATTATTAATGCATCCAGAAAGCTTTTGTTCCATAAAGTGTGTGAGTGAACTGTGAGTTCCATTATCGTGTCTTACCAATTCTTCTTTTTTGTGGGTTGGAAAGTGGATACTGGGGTACACAGTGCAGGTCTTCAATGGTTGCGAAGGAGAATTGCGCTTTGAAATGCTTGTCACCCGCATGCTATGAACTTATTTATGAGAGTGATCCTGTAAGCAACCACCAAATTTTGTACATTCTATAAATAACACTGCTTTTTCTAGGATTCATATGCTTATTTGATGTCTGATGGATGTTCTTATTAGCTGGAAGAAGGGGAGAGAGATTATGTTAGAAGTCAGGAGTACAAGTACTGTATGCACAGGTTAGATCCGTTACACTTTGTAATTTCACACAAATTTGCATGTTAATAGACTGCTAACTAGATATTATTACCATATGTCTAAAAGTTCATGACAAATGCAACAAGAAATGAATATGATGAATGATAGTTAATGAACAAAGGTTAGAGATTAAAACGAACCCGGTCATATATTAAAAAACCTGACAAAGCATACACGATCTGTATTGGTGGAGACCCCGTGAGTTTACCAGGAAAAAAAAATGCATTTTAGCATGCGTGCTTAGTACACATGTTAGACAAATCCATCATACCATCGGCTAACGCTTAAATTATTTATTTTATTTTCCTAGATTATATTTAGGAGAGAGCTTGGATGGTATTAGAGGTTCTTTTGACTAAAATCCAAACCATTTGATGGTTAAATTCTTCTGTGAAGACACATGAATCTGACCCATAAGGTGATGGAAATGAGGGTGTTGAAAGCTCTCATTTTATATAGTGGTTTGTGTTCTAAAGTTATCATTGGGAAGGTTTGCTTTTAAAGACAGTTGCTTGAAAAATGTGATCTTGAATGGTATAAACAATTTGTGTAGAAAATGGTGGTTAATGTCTCCATATGATGCTGTTCTTTGTCCTGTTGTACTTGTTGCTTAATCAATTGTACTGAGTTGAATGAGGATGCACATCAGCACATGTCCATACAAAGGGATTCTTGCATGAGAAATCCGAAGGGCTTTAGAGAAATGTTATCATTGTGTGATGGAAAGACGTTCCTCCTCGTAAGATTGATGGTTTTAGCCTTATAGTAGATAAAAAGATATAATAGAGAAGTATAATTAATGAGTTTGCAAGTTAGCCGTTTTAAAAAAGTGCGTATCAAATGCAATTCGACTAATGTTACTTGCTTTTCCTCAATAATTTGGTGACACAACTTCTTGATATTTATGTATTCATAAACAACTTGAATGAAATATGCTTAATACTCTTGAAGTTCATTTTTCCTTTTGATAAAGTTCTAAATTTCAAAATTACGTTACAAATAATTCCAAATTGTATACAACGAACCAATATTTGTTCATATTAACTTTGGTAGGGGATTTTATAATAAGAATTTCTTAATAAATCATATTTAATGCAATATTTCTTTTTTTCTTCCTCCTTACGATTTACCTCACATTCATTTAACACGTACATGAGAAGAAATGTATTTCAAAATGTTTATCTTTTAAATACTAAATTTGGATGAAAGTATCATAGATAACTTTTCTGCTGAACGGTAAACATCTGATTCTCTTTGAGGTATGTTTAAATTTTGCTTCCATTGGTTTTTTGTTGTAACTTTTTGAATGTAACATATCAGCATAAGTTACGATTTGTCTGATCTTGTTTTTAAAAATATATTAACGTGTTTGTGGGTTCAGCAGTAACAGGTTGTAAACTAAAGATAAAGAAATGTATAAGATTAAACCACTTAGAGAATATCCAAACACATGCATCATGCATGTCACATAAATGTCATCACTTTAAATAGTCTGCAACGCTAAATTTTATGAATATGAAATCTAATAAATAATATTATCTTCATAGCAAACATGAATCTCATCACTTTAATAGTCTACAATGCTAAATATTAAGTTGATTTAGAGGTTTATAATTCCTGCCACATTACTTTTATTACAATACAATAAAAATAAAAACTTATCATTTCTCATCATTTTCCGATCACAATACGAAAATGCAACATTTATTATACACGAGTTTTAAAAAATAGGGTTTAAAGTATTACACATGCCAGGATTTCTAACACACCAAAGAGGTTGAATTGGCTCAGCATTAACCCCACAGCTAACCATTCTATTAACCCACTCGTTTAACCGGTCCGTAGCGTCTGCGGACCTCTTCACCCCCGTCTCATCCCGGTTCCCGGACCACAACGCCTCGCTCATAGCGGATGCTCGAGGCCAAACCCGCGAGTCAAGAACCCTTGGGTCCGCCTGCTCGGACCACAAAGCCACCTCCCCACCCAAAACCAACCTTGCCTCGCTCTCATTCAACCCGTATGTTATGTCATAGTTGTATATCAACTGCCATGACTTAAACGGGCCGCACCATGACCCGCCCTTTTGCTGATCGAACCCAGGCGGTTGATCATAGGCACTATTGTTCCCGGTGAAGTCCCCATGCCCGCAATCTAAATAATAATAATCCGATGATGACACGATTGTGCGGTAACCCGCTGACACGAGCCTCTTCGTGTTATTCGGGCCCCCATTCCATGTTTGCATAATGGTGGTCTCGGGAGGGAGGATCGACGGGTTGATTTTGATTTCGGCGTCGAGGATAACGTCCTCCCAGTACACGCTCGTGCGGTTAAGTGACAAAATGTATGGGTTCGTGTTGTTAATAAAAATCTCGAGGACCTGACTCAGGGTCCCGTTACTATCAAGGTGCTTTTGGATCGTGGGGTCGGCTTTCCAACAACCGGGGATGATCTCATCGGCCCCCGCGTGATAAAATGCATCGGGAAATAGTGTTGTTGTTTCTTTTACTACGTTTTTCACGACGTCGTAGGTTTTGGGGATTAATGGGTTTAGGTGGCCCGTGCCCGGCTCTGATGCAATCCGGTCTTCCCATGGCGCCCCAGCGGGCCACCAAAACATGTTGGCACAAGCTACTATTTCGGGGTAAGCTTCGGCCCATGACCCCGTGTGTCCTGCATCACAAACCCACCCGTGTGTCGGGTACATGTTGAAATCAACATAACTATTTGTGATAAAGCAAGTCGGCCGGTTTGAGATCCATATGTTTCATGATTCGGTTGTCACGTTTTTTATTTTAATGTAACTGTTTGAAACTTAGAATCCCCTATGCAAAACAAATTGGGGCATTTAACTACTTTTATTTATTTCCTTTTTTTAATATATTGTTTTTAATATTTATTACAATTTTAAAAACCAAAACTGATTCAAACCGTTAAACGATTAAAGCCGAACTTTTAAACCATCAAAACAAGTAAAGCCAGTTAGCCAATTAGTCAGTTTGGTTTGTTGTTTCTAGGTATTTAGTGTTTTGACCTAAATTTTTTTAAAAATAAGTGACACTATAACATAAATACTACTGTCTCGACTCTAAAGAGTTATTAATTTGCTAAAAGCTTGAATCAAACCGAGCTTAAACATACCTGGCATATCGATCTCCGGAATGATCCGGACTCCATGCTCCAACCCGAACTCCACGACCCGTTTCACA